>OZ014522.1:227708831-229005081 GCA_963966055.1 Lathyrus aphaca
TGGACCCTCTTGGCATGCTTCAATACCATTGGGATAGCCCAGATCACTTCTAAGATTCATCTGATCACAAAACCCTAATTGTGCAGTCATGCAATGATTTGATGAAGTTGTTTATGCAATATGAGATGCAATGAGATGTTTATGCAAAATGAGATCATAAGCCATGGTGTGAGAAAAAGTAAGAAAAAATTTGGGGTGTTTATAGAGCCACCTGTGGCTCAGCAGTAATCTTTATAGGACCCTTAAAAGTGATCCTCACTGGGCCTTTGGAAGTAATCTTCACAGGAATCTTATCAACCATAGCTACATCTTCAACTTTTTAAGTCTTGAGCCAAACCTCCACACAGACTCTCTATAGAAGGTGTCTTCTCAAATAGTATAGTATAGTTATCTATCAGGCGTTGAATACCTGACCTCAGCTTCCAACAACTATCAGGTTTGTAGGCACAGTAAAAACAATCTTCATTGCAACCCATAAATAAACCGGCTTGCACAAGTTTCTTCTTAACAGTGGATAGAGGAGTAGTTATTTCAGCCACAATACGAACATAAACAAACTCATCAACAACATTAACAATCTTCTCATGTTTAGGCATAGGAATAGTAATCACATTAGGAGTTTCTGGAGGGTCAAACTCAATTTCTCCATTCTCAATCATAACCTGGATTTTGTTCTTCAATGCCCAGCAACTGTTAGTATCATGACCGGGACTATTAGAATGATATGCACACCTTGCATTAGGATTGTAACAAGGAGAGGAATTATTGGTATTCTGAGGAGGGTCCTTCAAAGTAATCAACTCTCCTTTCAACATGTTTTGCAAAGCCTGAGCCAACGACATATTGATCTTGGTAAATTTCCTCCTATGCTTGGGCTGACTATGTTGCTGTTGTTCTTGTGGTGGAGGTGTAGGATTAGAAATCAGAACAACTCCCACATATTGGTTACGATTATTACGACCATGTTGGCCATACACAACATTGGATTCCTTCTTCCCATTATAAGGCTTTTTGGTGGTACTTGAAGAAGCAGCCATCTGAATCTTTCGACTTCGTATCCCCCTCTCCACACGTTCTCCAGTCATTATCAACTCAGTGAAGCCAGAGGATGAGCTTCCAATGAGATGACTATAGAAAGGACCAGTCAACGTACTCATAAACATATCAACTAACTCCCTGTTAGTCAAAGGGGGTTGAACTCTACTTGCCAAATCTCTCCACTTTTGAGCATACTCCTTGAAACTTTCTTTAGCACCCATGGACATGCTCTGGAGCTGCATGCGAGTTGGTGCTAAATCAGAATTATATTGGTACTGCTTATAAAAAGCCTCAGCAAGATCATTCCAGTTACGAATGTTGGTACTCTCCAGTTGATAATACCATTCCAATTGGGACCCAGACAAACTCTCTTGAAAGAAATGCATCCATAACTTCCTATCAGGAGTATGTGGTTGAATTCTCCTGACATAACACCTCAGTTGCAATTTTGGACATGACACACCATCATACACCACAAAAGTAGGAACCTTGAAACCAATAGGGATGGAGACTCCAGAAATCAAGCTCAAATCTTCAAAGTCAAACCCAGAAGTCTTCTGTAGTTCTATAGCATTCATCCGGTCCTCCAGTATCCTATACTTCTCTTCACTGGAAGGGTCATGGTAATAATTTTCCTCAGAATCAGAATTCACAGTTGTACCATGTTGACTCCCTTCCTCTTTTGTAGAACTTTTATCTCCAAGATTTTCCACCTTAGTATCTGTCTTGATAGGAGCTCTGAATCTTCTACCCAGGTTGATGAAGCCAGCTGATTTTCTAGTCTTCTTCTTTTTCTTGGTCAGAAGTGCCTTCAGCTCATCTTGTCCCCTGGACAAATTCAGAATCATCTCTTGAAATTGGGCATTCTGAGTCTGGAGATCCTTGACATATTGTTCGAGAGCCATTTCTGCTTAAATAAACAACGAGAAGATAAAATACCTGTTTATAAGAAACCTGTGATGTAATGACATGGTATGTATATGTTTATGCAATGTTTTCAAGGACCGCAGGATTTAAATTTGGTTAAAGAAAACAAAAACAAAATTTTATTAGTAAGTGTTTAATATAATTTTGCCTCTTGGGCTTACAATGAAAAGAAATGACAATAAATTACAAAAATAAATATATGGGGTTTTCAATCTCCTCTGGACACTTCCTCTTTGGGTTGAGGTATGTGTTGAGGTTCCGCTCCTTGTGAAGTTGCTTTGACAGCTCCAGAACTTTCTCCTGGCTAGCTCTGAATTGGGATTCAAAAGTATCTCTTTGCTCCTTCAATTAAATCCAATACTTCTGCAATCTTCCAAATCAGTGGGCATGTCTGGATGAAGGATGGTATAAGGAACATCTCCTTCAGCAACAGGCTCCATAGTGACTGGTAGAATAGCAGGATATGGCATCATAAGAGTCTGAGCACAAGATCACACCCATATGAGATAAGGCTCGATAGTAATAGAATACTTTGGCTCCAAAGTCTTGCTATCAATCCTATTCACCTTGTTCCAAGCTCGTATAAACCTTTGACGGTAACCCTGAAGATCGTTGTCGTAGTCGAACACAATACCCTGAATAAGCATGTCATGAGGACCATTACTCTGAGCATAACCAAAGTGACGTAGAGCTAAAGAAGGGTTGTAGGTAATGCCCCCTCTTATGCCAATGAGTGGCACATTAGGGAACTCCCTACAACGGGCAATGATAGTAACATTCTCCATAGATCGAGAACACCAATGAATATCTGAATGAGAAAGTGACATAATCCTCTTAGACCACCTTAACCCTTGTTCATTCTTCATCACTGATCGAGGAATGTGAGAAATAAACCACCTAGCCAATAAAGGTATGCAGCACATCAGAGTTCCTCTCGCCTTCGTAGTACGAGTGTGAAGAGAGTGTAAGATATCTCCAAGTAATATAGGCACTGGATTGCGAGTCAGAAATATGTTGATGGCGTGTACGTCTATAAACTGATCTGGATTAGGGAACAACACTAAGCCATAGATCAATAGGGCTAGGATCTCCTCAAAAGCATCATAACTCATAGCCTTCAAGAACACTTGAGCTTTCTCCATCAATACCTTAGCAAGAATACCCTTAACTCTGTAACAGCCTGGGCCCCTCGCAAGGCAATCCCGACACTGCCACCTCACAATCTTCTCTACTCCCCTCACTAGTAGAGTTTTTGCCTTCCGTGGGAATCGAACCCTAGCTCAAGTGGTAGTGGGAATGGATTGAGCATGTACTTGAACCCCAGGGTACAAGGTTCAATTCCCACGGAAGGCAAAAACTCTACTAGTGAGGGGAGTAGAGAAGATAGTGAGGTGGCAGTGCCGGGATTGCCTTGCGAGGGGCCCGGGCTGTTACAAACTCCACTTCTCGTTTCTAGGAAAATGTATGATTTCTTCAAATGTAGGGTTGCAACAATGACTTCAGGTTTAGGCTCCTTCTCTAAGCCAGTGAAGATTCTCTGATCAAGGATACGTATACCCAGTAGTTTGGAGAACTCCTCCATTGTAGGAACCAGCTGATAGTCGGGGAATGTGAAGCAATGATGTTTAGGATCAAAGAACTGAATTAGGACACTCATAATGTCTTCATTGAACCCTGAAGTGACTAGATCCAGTAGGTAACCATGCTTCTTGATGAATCGGGAGTTTTCAGAAACTTGGGAGACCAATTCCTTAAGCTTAGAAGGTATTCCTACAAAGTTGTTCCTGATAGTGTTCCTACGAGCAGAAGCCATGACCTGCAACAAAGCACAAAGATAAATCTTTTGGTCCTTGAAATGGTTAGTGAAAATGTTATGCTTATGATGTCATGATGTCATGATGTTATGCTCAATCACAAACATGTGGCACACACAAACAAGTCAAACAATAGCCCTAGGTTTGAAGGCTTGTATGAGGTTTAAAGGTAAGTACCCTCCCCTGAAGTTTAGATGGTTCATCCTGTCCTACAAAAGTAACCGGGTTCTAAGGGATCTCAATATCACTGATCCTTCCCAAGGGTGGTTGTTCAGTAGGCAACTTACTTACCAACCAAAACCCTCCAAGTTTAGGATCTCAATGAGCGTAGCATCGAGTATCAACCAACTTCAGTCTTCACCGAAGTCAGCTATCTCACTACTTTCTAAAGGCCATGATGGGATAACTAGGGTTCTAAAGTTCAGTTAGTGTATTGACAACATATGGCAGCCCCATATTATCCTTAACTTACTTAAGGAACATAAGCACCAACCAAGAAGTCACACTAATTATGGCCACCAGATCAACCATATCGGTATACGCCGTATAGTTTCCTTGGTCTATTTCCATTTACCTAGGGTACACTAGATCTAGGTTAGGATCTTTCACACAAAAAACCCAACAAGTAATATAAAGCAAACAAAGCAAACAATTTAAGTGATCTAATTCCTAAGGGTACCCCTCTTTTACTTAGTAATTTCTCAGTAGAGTCGCCAGTTCTGTAACACAGTGGGAGAACTGAATTTCTATAAATATTGCGGATAACAAGAGTCACCACCGACTTTTATTTTATCCATAAGGAAGGGACATAAAAGAAAAACAAAGACCGTTTTTTAAAAGACTTGGGTTCGGGGGGTAGGTTATATAAAGGGAATGTGTTAACACCCTTTATATCCATGGTTATCCATGGGCTCTTAGTTACTTAGCTCACTTTAATAGGTTTTGAAAAGTGTAGTGTGTGATTAGAAATTTTATAAGTATTTTGTAATGATCCTCGTATGGATGTATACAAAGCCTTGTTGAAAATGTTTGAAAATATTGTGAGGTGTGAAAAATATTTTTATATTAAAAAGTGAGCAAGTAACTATGAGGTACCTACCCTATACTAAGTCCTTCATGTTCTTATATGTTCTTTCAAGGGTAAGACTATCCCTATTATTAAGGAATAGGTAGTCATTACCTTAGATTTGTTAAGGGACGGGTGTAGGGTCATCGTATGGTCAATGAAGGCAACTTAAGGGGTGTCTTTAGCAATTCGTAGGGACTATCATCATTTATTCGAAGGGACAAGATCATTATTCTGTAGGCAACCTCGAAGGGACTTGATCTTTTAAATCTGTAGGGACTTGTTGATTTATACGTGAAGGGACTTTGCTTAAGACACCTCTATATTTTAGGGACTTAACCATTTAAAGAAGACAACCAAGAGGGATACCCTAGGAAGTGTAGACGGCGATCTTAGATCGACTTACGTGTGTGAATGATTTATTTCAAATATTTATCTTATTTAATTAATTATCTAAGTCCATATTATTATTCAATTAGTTCTCACTCCCTATTTACTAACCACGCATTTAAATAATAATAATTAAAAGGACGAAAAAGTAAATCTAAACTATTACAAGGCTTTGGACAGTTACAAAATAATCGAGCGAAAAAAATAAATTATCACATACAAACCTATACATTTTTTTTCCTAATAATTAAAGTAAAGCAAGAATTAAATATAGATAAAAGATAATAAAGCAATATTAACAATAAAATAATTAGGATTAATATTTAGGTTTAGAGAAAATTAGGGTTTGTTAAAATTAAAAAAAATTAGGGTTTTAAAGAATTAGTTAAAACTTAATTAATTTATTTACAAAATTATTATTATAAAAAAAAGAATATATTAAAATAAAGTTATTATTAAATAAAAAATGTTTCTCCCTTTTAAAAAATAAAAATAAAATTTCAATCTAAGAAAGAGTTATTTTTATGGTTTAAATTTAATAAGTTAATTAAAATAAAATTAATTAAAATACTAGAAAAGTGAGAAAACTGCTCAAAAAGATAGGACATGGGAATTGAACCCAGGTCCCTTACCTCAACAACGTATCACAAAACCAACAGGGCCAGCGCGCACTGGTATTAGTTCTATGGGACAAAACCATTATATTTTCAACCTGCAAACAAAAATAAAATGTAAAAAAAATGCTGGAACAAAGGACCGAACCCAACCCCTATGTTCATCCGCGCGCATACACTACTACTGGGCCAAGCACGCCTTGTTGAAATATAACCAGAACAAAAATGATATAATATATGATGAAAATTCAAATTCCAGAAAAGGCGCCATCGTCTTCAACCTCCTGCACTTTAAATTAGCTACGAAAATTCTATGAATTTGCTACGAAAAATTCGTAGCTAATTGACCTGGAATTTCAAGAACTTTCAAAATACGCACGGTTAGCTTCAATTAATTACACCAATTTATAGCCCACACTCTACACAACTCAATTATATCATCAAAAGACATTTATATCGTGTAAATCAAAGAACCCCAATTTGAAGCTTGGAACCCTAAAAATGGTGTTTTGCTAAAACGACATCGAAACTCAAATTGATACACCCAGAATTGTTCTACACATTCAAACAAACATTGTTATGCAATCAAAATCAATTTATCATGTATAAATAAGCGAAACTGAAAAAAAAATATGAATTCGGTTATGGCGTTTTGGTGAAAGAATGGATGTGTTGATGATTGGTTTACGTTCAATGATGTTCAAGGAAGACAATGCAACCTTAAAATTGCTTTGAAAGGACTTGCAAATTTGAAACCGAATTTGAAATTTTCTTTGTATTTTTTGACCTTTGATACCTGCTCTTGGCTGCCAAAATTCGTCCCCTAATGTTTGTGTTCAATTGTCTATATGTAGGAGAGTCAGATTAGGTCAAAAGAATGATGGATCATTGGGCTTTTGTTGTTTCTTGAGTGTGAATAAATCTCTCTCATAATTTTGTCCAAAAATCAAATGATATCCTTCCCAATTGGTGGTGCACGAAATTGGATAGCATCTAATCATCTTGAATGTCATTTAAGAGCTTCTAGAAGAAGAATTAAATCAAATATTTGTATTTTTATATTTTATTTTGATTTAAAATGAATTTTAATGAATAAAATCCAAATAAATAATAAATAAATTATAAAAATAAGAAATTATTTGAATTGGGTCGTGCTTGATTTTATTTTTAAGATTGGGTTGCAAATTGATAGGTCCATTTGGGAAAAAAAATGAATTTAAGATCTTATTTGCTTCATACACCCCTTGAAAATCTCCCAACTTTGACAAGGTATAAATCCCTAAATTTTAAGGATATGAAGGTGTTCTTAGACACTTTGTAAAGCTTAAAGAGTACTTTAACAAACCTCTTTGGTATCATGTCCATATCTTTTACCATTTTCAAATTATACTCTTTGGAAAAAGTTGACTTTTTGTTGACTTTTAAAATGACCTGTAATGTTTTAGCTCATACCTTCCAAATGAAGCATTTTTAGGCTTGGCTTGTGAGACACAAAGTTGTAGAGAATTCAATTTACTTCAACATGAGCTTTTGATGGGAGTTTTTTGATGAAGCATGTGAAAGTTATGGCTGGTCAAAGTTCAGTTGACTTTTCCTAGGAAACCCTAATTTAGAAACTTCTTGATTCTTAATGATCTGAGATTTCCTTGATGAATCATGATCAAACCTTGATAAAATGATGAAATTTACTTCATAATCTTGATGTTGGCAAAAAAAATCTTGAAGTTTGACTTTAATTTGACCACAGTTGACCTCAGTTTGACTTTTTAACTATTTTGACTAATTTTTGCATATCTAATCATTTGACTGGTCAAACTTATTGGGAAAGCCTTGAAACTTGACATTGGGATTCTTGAATACATGTGGGATGTTATGAATCTCACTTGAGGCCTTGGAAGTCAATTTATCTCAGATAAACTCAAAACCCTAGTTGTGGATCCATTGCTTAGGAGGATGCTTTGTCTGAGATAACTCTCAAACTTTCTGACCAATTGTGAACTTTGTGAACCTTGTGAACCTTGAGAGAACTCTAGGGACACCTTGCTTTGGTTGTGTGAGGGCAAATTTTGGGGTACAACATGTAATACCCCGTATTTAATTAAATGCCCTGGGTAATATAAATTAGGATTAATTAAGTATTATCTGACTCAGAGATATTTTCTGGGTATTCTCAAATTGGACCCGTTAGTATACTAACTATCGTGTATTGGTATGATATAAATTGTTTGGTTTTTAAGAGAAAGAGAAACAAGTTATGTATTATAAAAAGAAAAGAAAGGAAATAAAGTTGGTAAGAAAAAGAAAAGAGAAAGAAGGAAAAAGAAGAGAAAGAAAGGGATAAGAGAAAAGAAGAAGAGGAAGAAACCCTAAGAGAGGAAAATGCTCAGATCATCGCCATTTCTTCGACAAATCTTCATCTTAACCGAACTCCTCGTCGATTGCAAGGTGGGTTCTTAGTTAGAAACTTTTCTTGAGTTTTGGTAGAGATATTGAGTTTTAGGGTTTTGTAGAAATCTTGGAAATTGAAAGATTAAGCGGTTAAAACTCGACTAAAACACCCACACTATGAATATAAACATGTTTGATTATGTTTTGCTGGAATTATTGATGTTTTGAATGGTTTTGGCATGGAGAAGGGATTTTCCCGTAAGTTGGAAATTCCTGGACTGGTATAGCTCGCTCAGTGAGCTGTCCTTCGCTCAGCGAGAGTTCCAGGAAGATTTTCGCTTAGCGAGCTGGGCTTCGCTCAGCGAGACTACAGGTTGAGTTTTTGGTGTTTAATTCATAAGTTGTGATCCGTCGGTCCGATTATTGCATTCCGCATATCGTTGTAAAGCTGAAAACATTTGCTAACTAATAAAGCCGAAAAATGTTAATTATACCCTACTTTTACCCGACTTTTCCGATAAACCGTAATTATGTAAAAATTGAGGAATTTGGGTATTAGCCTTTGAGGCTCGATTGAGAATTGAGGCATGAGATCATTGTGAGAATCGAACGGAAGAAAAGACAATGAGTTTATGGTGAAGATTGTTTAATAGTAATGATTAAACTAAAATGTTAGAACTATATGTTCGAAAACTATAAAAATTGAAAATATCAAATTGGAGAGAGAGATAGGAAATCTTACCATAAACCAATAGTGTGGCCTAGTTTGTAACTCGACTTGTTAGATGGCATAACTCGTGTGAATGGCTAGGTTCACCCTAGATTGTATGAACCACTAGCGTGCTACACACTAGATCCTCCGTAATAGTCTTGTGTAAGTCTTGAGGTGGGTAATGTTGAGTCCCACATGAAGCATCCGTAAGGGCTAGAGGGGTGTATTGCACGGGTCCTCCGTAAAGTCTTGAGTAAATCTTGAGGTGGGTGATGTTTAGTCCCATGAGAAGCATCCATAAGGGCTTGAGGTACCACTAGGTGTTGTGGTTTGTGGTTGTTCCTATGTATCGCGTACGAATCCTCCGTAAGGTCTTGAGTAAGTCTTGAGGTGGGTAATGTTGAGTCCCACGTGAAGCATCCGTAAGGACTTGAGGTGTGTATGTTACGAATCCTCCGTAAGGCCTTGAGTAAGTCTTGAGGTGGGTTATTCTGAGTCCCACAGGAAGCATCCGTAAGGGTTTAAGGTGAGTACTACACTAGTTTGCGCGGGAAGTCTTGAGTAAGTCTCTTTGTGGTTACTTTGTGTTCCGCAAGAGCATCCGTAAGGACTTGAGGAACCGGTTATTTCGACGTGAGTGTTGAATCGAGATATGTAGGCATCGAATCCTCCGTAAGATCTTGGATAAATCTTGAGATGGGTTGCTCTTAGTCCCATGCGAAGTACCCGTAAGGACTTGAGGTGAGAGCTACATTATCTATGCGAAGATCTTGAGTAAGTCTCTTTGTGGTTACTTTGTGTTTCGCAAGAGCATCCGTAAGGATCGAAGAGAGTGTTATGTCGAATCCTCCGTAAGGTCTTGAGTAAGTCTTGAGGTGGGTATTACATTGAGTCCCAAGGGAAGCATCCGTCAGGACTTGAGGTAGATGTTTCATTCTCTATATTTATCGTGGTAGTACTTGTGGACTTTAGTTCCACTTGGTTCCGTTTCGTGAGTGCGGAAACGGTGAGTATTTGAGATTCTAGGAATCGAACCTTTTAGAGCCGAGGGAATTCTAAGATATGGAACCCACTGAGATGTTGTTATCTCACCCCACTATTGTTGTTGCTTTTTAGGTTCCTTTTTGCAGGTTTGATTTACAAGTGGAGCTATGCTCGGGATGTTTCAAGTGAAGCTTAGTTTAGTCTTCCGCTGTGTATTTCTTTATCTTTGTAGAATAATGGATATTGTATGGATCTTAGCTTTTGTTTTAGTATAATTCCCATATTTTGCACCATTGTTGTATAGATTTTTATAGTTGGTCAAGAATGTGAATTATGCTATTAGGAATTTATGATGGTGTCAGTATCAAAAATTAACTCTGTATGATATTATTCTAGATATATATTATATGGGTGTTACACAACACACACTACTTTGGAAATTTAAACGCTCGGCCAAACTAACTGGCGACTACCATTCCTCTGGCTTGAATGTGAGGGTTTTTCGTTTAGAAAAGAAACTCCTACTTCAAGGCTCAAAGGGTTTGAAGAAGATCTATCTCCCTTATATCTCTGGTGTTTGGGAATTGAAACAACGCATGTACATCGTCAGCAGGTTCTAATCCGAAAGCACACCTTCAACAATTATGGGTATTCAGTTGTCATCATCCTCCCTCAAATATCTGCTAAACAATAGTGAAATAAGTGGGAGGTATGTGGATGCATTTGTTTTCAAACAAGGAAAGAAAAAAAGAGCGAATGCGACATAATTGATTCAAAAAGCGCATGATCACTTCATTAACACTACCATTCAAAACAACAATGTTTAAAAACAAATAGCAATTAACATGAAAGAAACTACAAATGCAAATGAAAGAAAGGATACATGATCTTCAGCTCTGATAACGCCTTCTTGTCTGGACCACTGAAATCAAGAGACAACTTCGAAATCCCGAACTCAATCAGGAAAAAGGTTGACATGCACAACCAAGCTTCCTTTTGGAAAGAATATGTACCCCTTGTCGATCAATTGTTGTACTTTGGCCTGAAAAGCTTTTCAATCTTCAGTTTAATGCCCGATCAATCCACCATGATACCCACAATGCTCATGAGGATTGTACCCTGAAGGGTACGGCTCTGGAAACGACTTGAGATGCTTAGGAACCACTAATGAGCTCAGAATTAGATGTGGCAAGAGTTCACTATATGCCATGGGAACTGGATGAAGAAGAGCATTTCTTCTTTCCAGATTGTTGCGAGGTCTGGGCTGGTTCTGATGTTGATTCAGAGGTCTTTGACCATGATCTTGCAGACTTGGACGAGGAGGAGTCAAGGGTTTCTGATATGGTGCTCTAAGCATTACCGGTTGTCCATAAGAGTAGCCAGACACATGAAATGATGATCTCTGAGAAGATGATGGTCCAGAATATTTGGCATTGTCCATGACTGCACTAATTTCATACTCCTTTTCCCCTTGGGAGCTACCAACAAATTCATCTTCACTAGTTGGGATGTTCAAAGAGTCTTGGATCTTCCCGCTTTTGAGTAGGCTCTCAATGTGCCCTCCAACTATTATCAAATCAGAGAAGTTTGATGTCCCAATGCTACTCATTCTTTCCAAGTATGGACCTTGCAAAGTGTCCACGAACAGGTCAACTAATTCTCTGTCTGAAAGTGGGGGTTGCACTTGGGCTGCCAATTCTCTCCACTGTTGTGCGTATTCTCTGTAAGATTCGCCACTCCTCTGAGATAAGTCTTGCAGATATGTGTGACTAAGCGCCATGTCCAAGTTATGCTGGTATTGATTTAGGAAGGCTCTAGATAAATCATTCCATTACCAGATACAACTACTTTTCAAATCCATATACCAACTTAAGGATGCACCGCTCAAAGTGTCCTGAAAATAGTGAATCATCAACTCATCGTTGCGAGCGTAGGAAGTTATCTTTCTGCAGAACATCACCAAATGATGCTTTGGACAACTGACACCAGCGTACTTCTCGAACTTCGACACTTTGAAATCTGGAGGTATGACAAGACCAAGCACAAACACAGGCTTAAAGCGTTAAAAGAAAAAGCATCACGACCCGCTAAGGCTTTGAGTTCCTCCTCCAACACACGTAATCTTTCAGCAGGATCAATAGCTCATGGATCCTTGTTTTTCATCACAGGGATTTCCCCTTGGAAGTTTGGCATAGCGAATGCAAAACTCTGAAAATCTGTAGTATCAAAAGAAGATGAATGTCCATCTCGGACAACAGATGATTCGCGTACACCCTGATTCACGATCAGGCTCTGCGTAGGGTTTGCTTGAGCGAGGTTGTTCACTTGTGGAAGATCCTCATCAGGAGAAAGACCATACAAAGTATTGGTCATCGAAGTGAAACCAGGTGGAAAATCGAAATTCTGAAGGTTATCTCTCGACATAGCTACCAACGACTTCTAATCTGACCTTTTACCTCTTGACACTGCTCAGTCTGGCTTCAAACACTTTGTCGTCTTCCAACGATTAACACTTGTTCAAACCGAGTACCGAGAAATCAGTTGGCTGGTCATGGACAAAAGAGGAATGATGAGCTCACTAGAAAATGATATGTAATGCTGATGAATGCAGATGCAATATGATGATGCTAGAGATGCAAAGACATGGGATCAAAGTCTGGAAACTTTCTGGAATCTGGAATACTAAGCCAAGAATCTGAAACCACGGGATCTCTGAATAATAACCCAGGATAATCACCAAGAACCAAAGGATCAAGAACTCCAGAATCATAGTGACCGGCTCAAAACATAGAACACACTGATAACTAGGTTATGTTGAGGTCAATGGTTCCTACAAACCTGTAAACCCCTCCCAATCTCACAGGTGTGCTCCAGATCAAACATCACGGACTCTCAAAGCCGAATAGCAATAATACATTCACATCTTCGAGGAATGGCTCATGACCAAACCAGGGAATCAGTTAAGCATTATGTACTACTCAGGGAGGTCTCAGCGTGAGTCTGGGAAAAACAAGCATCCCTTATAAGTCCCCAGCGTCGAGCGTTGAAATCGAGAAACAATAGTACATTCAGCCCATAGGATACAATACTATCGTCATACGACCAGATGCTTTGACTGAGTTCCTATAAGAGAACCAGGCCATCCTATGTGAGTTCTCAGTGGGCCCTCGGGGGCGAATGGATTTGCCACAGAATATGGTCTGCCACTGTCACCACTAGAGAGGGATGTTTCCACAAAGGTTCTCAATGATCGGTCCCCAGCTGCACATAACTATCGAGGTCGTGAAATGAGAAGGGAAGATCCCAAAATCAAGACAGTTCCAAGACGGTCGCAAATCTGGATGTGGAACTCACTACTACCCCCATGACAAGATCTCATGAGGCCAAAGTGGACCCACTCTAAGTCCTAAGGTGCAAAGAAAATGTGTCAAAGGGTGAAGAAATGAAATTTGCTGAAAAAGAAAGACTGAAACTGGAGAAAAGAAATGAAAGGGGGAAAATGTAGGGAAGATAAAAAGAGTGCTCGAACGGGCCCTACCCCGCTGCCTACGTACCTCACCTGGACATGAGGATCAGAGACATCGTAGTTCCCCTAACTAGGGGTGGAAATATTTCTTGTGTTTTAAAATCTTGAACTGCTTATGTCAATGCTCAGGTGTTGCAGGCTTGTCTGGCACAAATGCGTTACCGTCTTGCAAAGTTACAAGTATGAGCAAGTTCTTACGTTAAAAATGAAGGTGATGAGAAAAGAAGTCCCGAAGGAGAGACGCTTATTCTTTTTTCAGTGTTTTCTAGAAGCTTTTATGAGTTTGGCACAAGAAATGTAACTCAATTCCTCTTCCATGGAATGTGTACTTGTTACTACATTCCAAGATGGAATAATAGAAAAAGCACACCCAGGTAATGAGAAGATCCTCAAAACTTGGTTCCAAAGATTAGGGCATAAGCTCACTAACTCATTGAAGTTATTAGATGCTTTGTATTTTTGGATGAAGAAGTATTTTTTATAATTTTCTTTGTGAAAATAGTCTCATGATTAGACTTGTACATCATGCTATACAAGCTTGTACTATCCCAAAATGGGATGACTACAAGTGCCCCATGGAATAAGTCCATACACACAAGACTACCTCAACCATTATTAAGTGTTTTTTTATGTTTTGTATGAAGATGAGAAAGAAAGAACCAAAGGATCTGAAAGGTAAAAACTAATGGGGGACAAGGAAATCCTAATGTTATCATGCATGGGAGTCCTAGGTTAGTGTGGCTTGAAGTGTATCCTAAAGAAGGAGAAAGAAGAAAAGAAAATAAGACAAAAGGATTCAACTTACTTCTTAAAAGAAGTTAAGTTGATCCTAAAGGGGAATGAGAAAGAAGTTAGACATTGATGGCCTATGCACATCACAATCACAAGTATGAAAGCATAAAAAAAGAACGAGGAAAAAGTTTAGATGTGGAAGCAATAAGTGTGCAAGTGAAGAAAAAGCAACATCAGGTAATCATATAATGTGCAAATAGAGCCTACACGAGGCGTGAATAAAATCGAGTCTCAGCAGTACCTTACGGAGAAGGTCCGTTGCCTCTTCAATACGAGCAAAGAAATCCACAATACTTGTAGAAATTTCACACGATCAACCAATTAGTCCTCAAGTGTCACACATCACGAATAATCAGGGTTAGCTCAAAACTCTTCAATGTGCGAATGAAATCAAGAAAGAATTGTCAGAAGCCAATCAACCAGAATGTCCATCAAGATAGGTCATCGTGTCCTGGAAAATAATCCACTAAGCGTCACAGATTGCATCAAGAGTTTCACGAACAATTAATAATAAGGCCATCATCAAGCAACATCCTTCATTATTGACATCAAGCAAGAAAACCTACAAAATATTAAACACAACGCTAAAACCAAGATTAAACACAATTATACTAACCCAAATTAATTAATTGAAACTAAAAAAAACTATGCTAATATCAAAATTAACGAAATTAAAAATTAAATTCAAATAACCTCTAAATTAAATCTCTAAACAATGTTAATCAAAATTAATTACAAGTAAATTCAACAAAATTATAAAGAGAAACCTAAACAAAAGAAAAGAAAAAAAAAGAAAAAAAGAAAGGGGAAGGGAGTGTGTCGCTGGAGATGGGGTTTGAGAAGAAATTCAGCGGGCTTAGGGAGCCCACAATAACCACATCAAGGAGGGGCTATCCGCGGGAAAGGATGTGTGAGTAGAAGCACTTCAACATGGGTTGAGACCATATCCATTAACAACAACTAACCCTAAAAAAAATCTTTAAAACAAATAAAATGAAATGAAAAGTAAATTAAGGACAAAATAGGAAAAAGAAAGAACACAGATCAAGAATCAAATCACAGAGTTCCCAAAAACGAATCCGAAAAACCAAAAGAAAGTCGTCAGCTCCATGATATACACCTTCAATTCTTCTCGTTGCTATGTAGAAAAGTCTCGTCATGAACCTCTCAAACAAACGTTGTCTGCGCGTCGGAGTTGTACCCTGGAGAAGGTGTCGATCGCGCCGCTTTAGATCTCATGGTTTCTCTTCACTCTTCCGATTTCATCTCCCTCTGACAAAGTGCATCGTCGGCGACTTCGTCTCTTCTTTCAAATTCGTGATATGTTCATCTTTTTCATCTACTTTTCTGTGTTTCCTGTTCTCGGATCGGTGTGGTGTTTTGTGTTTGAAAGGTTTTCGACTTGTTTCAGATTTGGTTGAATGGAGGTGGTGTCTAGGTATGTTGATGTGCGAAAAAGGGAGGTTCCGGGTGTCATTTAGTTTTGTGAAGAAGGTTGAAGGAGAGGTGGTTGTAAAGGGTTTTATGGAGATTTAAGGATGGAGGATTGAGTGGTGATCATTATCAAAGAAGATTAAGGTTCTTTATGGTGAGAGGTGAGAGGTTTTTACGAATGAAAATGAATGCTGAGAGAGAGTATATTTGTTGCTTGGAGTGTGAGGTTGCGTTAACGTTGTGAAATTGGTACACGAGAGAGAGAGAGAGAGATTGCGATTTGTGTATGATATCGTTATGGATC
This sequence comes from Lathyrus aphaca, assembly GCA_963966055.1. Taxonomy (NCBI): domain Eukaryota; kingdom Viridiplantae; phylum Streptophyta; class Magnoliopsida; order Fabales; family Fabaceae; genus Lathyrus; species Lathyrus aphaca. The sequence goes on from OZ014522.1 coordinate 227,724,821, forward strand.
AAAATGCATTGGCTGCAGCTGGTTATTTTTATTTGATGAAAGATGATTTTGGTTTGTTGTGTGAAGAAGGATGGAAGTAGAGAGTTTCTTAGGCCAAATCCTTTTGGCTACTAGTTTTTTGTAGATAGTGTGTGAAATCCAGGTGGTGCTTGGCGGAATCGGGAGAAAATACATTGTAAGTTAAGTGCTGAAAAAAGTAGTGGATTTGTTAGTGGCATGGTGAAATTGGAATCAGTGTGAATGCGTGTGCGGGATGAGAGTTGCCAATTGTGTGGTAGGGACCGTGTGTTATTTTTTGATGGCTCATAGAATGAACATTGCAACCAATTTTTGAGATTCATTTCCATTCCTTTTATTTTTTTACATAACTTTTTATAATAATATAAAAAAGGCTCTTTTGTGATCTTCTTGCATGGACTTAAATTTCTATGTGGGCCTTTGAGTTGGTAAATGGGCATGATAAATATGACTAAGATATTTGGACACTTTAATTATGAAAATGTGAGGAAAAAAGTGACAAAGAAAATAATCAATAAAATGGATTTAATAATTGGAAATGGTTTAGACATTATGGCCTAAATGGGTTTAGAAACTGGTTTATAAGAAAATGAATTAAGCGGATGAAATATGACTGATAAAAAACAGACAATAGATGAACATGAGAAATGGATAACGAAATGGGTGTGAACTAATCTCTTATGGAATGGAATGACTACCACCAACATACATCTCCATAAAAAACCTAGCATTATTCTGCACGTCTCTAATAAAATATGAAGTAAACAAATAACTTGCACTTGAGACCAACTCCTGATAGTTTGACCAAGATTAGGTCAAATGTCCATTTGAACTAGGTCAAGAACAAACAACCAAACTTGAATTGAAACCCGAGTTCTTTGAGAAAGAAGATATCCTGAGATGCCGATAAGAAAGGGGTGACCTTGTAACTTGACGATGCAGAAACCCCTGATGACGGGCCAGATGAATCAATGAATAGTATTTGAAGACGTGAAATCCTTGAAGACCACTAAATCAGGGAAATAAACCCTTATCCAGTGACAGGAGCATAAGAGAAAATGATTATGCTGATGGTTGCATAGCCAACCTTGAATTCCTCTAATAACCACGAATAAGACGTGAAACCCTAATCCTCATAAAACATTGATCCCATGTCTCAAGAGCTTAATGCAAATGATATGACCTAAAGATGATGCAAATGAATGCAAACAAAATCAGATAAAGAAAGAAAACCAGAGGGCTAATTTTGGGGTGTTACATCCTCTCTGTGTTCTGCACTCAAACCTGCATGGATTTTCATCCCCAAAACACCAATTCACAGCCAGAATTCATAGTATTACTCATTTTATCACCTAATTCATGACATTATCAATCAACAACAACAATTTAAAAACAACTTAACCAAAAACCTACTCAACCACCAAAACCTCAACATATCATCTTCAACCTACCCAATTCCCATTGTAAAACCCTTAGAGATGGAAGAACCCCACCCTTACCTTGGTTTTTGATGAGAATTTCTCTTCCTCACGGATTCTTCTTCATGATCAAGCTTTTTCCTCTTCTTCTCCTCTTCACAACTTTTATGATCGTTCTTCTCTTTTTCCCTAAATACGATCCTTTTCTCTTTTTACCACTTAATCCCTTAGACCAATGTAGAGACTTCCACTCTTACCCTCACTAAACCCACCAAATGAGCACCTTGTCCTCTACCTCATATATCATTCCATTTATTTATTTATTTTCTTAATAATATACCATAATATAATTCTCAATTTAAAATTATATTCGATAATCTATTATTAAACACACCAACACACAATATTCTAAATAAAATATTTAAATAAAATTCGGTGTGTTAAAGAGAAATTGTTGATATTGGGATATTACTGGATCACCATGGAGTCTAATTGTTGCAAATTCGCTTGCAAATGTCATAAATGCCATATTTATGTCGACAAAGTGCACGTACCTTTGAATCCCTTAAGCGTCATGTCCTCCCCGTGGCCATTCGTAATGGGGGGCATTGACATGATTGGGAAGATTGAACCCACTACTTCCAACGACCATTGTTTCATCTTGGTCGCCATTGATTACTTCACCAAATGGGTAGAAGCATCGTCTTTTGCAAATGTTACAAACAGGTGGTAGCTTAATTTTTAAAGAAAGATATCATTTTTCGCTACGGAGTGTCCGAAAGGATCATTACTGATAATGGTTCTAATCTCAACAAAAATATGATGGAAGAGTTATGTCGGGACTTCAAAATTGAACATCATAATTCTTCTCCATATCATCCAAAGATGAATGGCATTGTTGAGGCAGCTAATAAGAACATCAAGAAGATTATGCATAAAATAGTGGTGACGTATAAGGATTGACACGAGATGTTATCTTTTGCTTTGCATGGCTACCAAACTTCTATGTGCACATCGACCGGGGTAACCCCATTCACACTTATATATAGTATGAAGGCATTCCTACTAGTGGAAGTTGAGATTCCTTCCATGAGGGTGATGATAGATGCCAAGCTTGGTGAAGCTGAATGGGTTTGAATGAGGTTCAACGAGTTGAGTCTTATTGAAGAGAAAAGGTTGGCAGTTGTATGTCACAGGCATTTAATCAGAAAGTGTGTCCCCGATGTTATCAGACCGGTGACTTGGTGTTGAAAAGGACCTTTCCTCCTCAAACAGATCATAGGGGAAAATGAACTCCTAACATGAAGTTCGACACGTTATTAGGAAGGTTTTCTAGGGTAGAGCCGTAATGCTAACAACTATGGATGGTGAAGATTTTCCATCCCCTATGAATGCATACATAGTTTAAAATACTTCGTATAAAGAGACTCTCAGGACAATCAAAAGAGAAGTCCATGAAAAAAGGGCATCCCGGTGAACCACAAAAAATCAAAAAGGTTTGGGAAATAATTAGGGATATAAACGAAAAGAAATGTACACCCGATAAGTTGAAAACTTGCAAGGGAAACTTAGGCAAAAATGGGTACCCCAATGGATTGAAAACCCGCAAAGGGTGGTCCATGCAAAAGAGGGATTAAAACAAGCAACTGTGATCTGCATGATTTGTGACATCATCTCATTGAAACTGCTGGAAATTTCGAAGGATATGAATCAATCCAATCATCCTCCTCAGAAAGCAAAGTTCATGGAGAGTTTTGAAGACATATGAGCCATAACGGGGTTGAAACTCATTAGAACCTAATTTCCCATTGCTATTGAGATAATTTCTTTTCCTTTTTATGCAATTAACTCTTTCCAGGAATTTCCTCCTGATGTAATCCCTATTTACAGGCCACATTTCCAATCAATGAAAATGCATTTTAGTCAAATAGCTTTCTCCATTTTTTTGTTTTCATTTACTATTTTGATTGCAAAAGACGTCAGTATATTTTGATAAATATTGCATAAAGCATTGAGGCTCTACAATACATGCTAGATATTAAAACATTTGAAATTTACTTTGAATGTTGAGTGGACGGTATGGTAAACTCAGACCATATACCCGGGGCACGTGTGCCTGTCTAACCCTTTTTGCATGAGATAGTAGTTGCATTCAGTAATTTGTAGATGTGGAGCTCAAAAGTCGTTCTCAGCATGAGGCATCTGTGATTTCTTTTCCTCAGCAAATCTCAATGAATTTCCTTTCTCCAGCAGAATATTGGAAAAATGGTATTCCCTAAGCTGAAGATCATCCACTTATAAAGAGCTTCTTATCCCCAAAAGTACAAAATGATTCCTTATTCCCCAAAAAAGGCGAAGACGATGAGAATTCAGAGTGTTCTCCTTCTCGCAAGTCAGATGTGATATATAGTTCATGGATTAAAGTCTAATAGTAATTGGAATCCTTCCCTAGTTGAAGCCCGATGGTTATCAATATCCTTAACAACTCAAGGTCCAATATCTATTGGCAGTTTCTTCCAACAAAGGATTTATTCCTGGTTGATTCCCTAGTAGGATTCTCTTCTCAACAGACCATTGACGATTACTTTCCTCAGCCAGGTCAGAAGATTGTCATTTCCCCAGCGGAGTCTATTGTTATTGTACTTCCCCAAGCAAAATCATTTTAGATAAGACCTCCTCAATAAGGTTACCATTCCCCACGGTCCTAAGTCCAATTTATTTTTGGTAGTGGTGGCAGTCCAGGGTCGATGTGTTGTTAACATCTTCCCCAGCGAAGTTACCACAAGAGTTAGGAAGATCATATCAGTGGTCATTTCCTTTGCATTTTCATATAGTAAACATCATTGCATTGCATCCTCTAAAGTGTAGCATTTCCATCAATATGTAGCATTACACCATGGAAAAATTCAAACATATGCATGCGAAGCAAGAGCTAGTTTGGGTACCTTGCGTGGAAACCTGCAACTGTATTTCGTCAATCAAATAGAAATAACCCCACAGAGAATGCCTAGCTCATTTCTTGACATGATTTCAAACCAGAATAAGGGCCATAGAGTTGTTATCTATGCCTTTCGATGCTTGATATCCCTAATGGAGTCACATTTTATGGTGTCCTTGTTGTAAGTCCGCCTTCGGATAGTCTTTCTTTTCGAGTCCACCTCCGGCTTAGACTCGTATTCTTGTTTGAACCCAAATTAGACTTGGTCTCATCCCTTGTTATTGTAAGTCCACCATCGACTTGGTCTTACTTTATGAGTTCAGCTTCGGCTTGGCCTCATATTCTTGTTTGAGTCCACCTTCGACTTGGCCTCATCCCTTGTTGTTATATGTCCACCTTCTCCTTGGTCTTACTTTTTGAGTACATCTTCGGCTTGGCCTCGTATTCTTGTTTGAGCCCACCTTTGGCTTGGCCTCATCCCTTATTGTTGTAATTCCACCTTTGGCTTGGTCTTAATTTTTGAGTCCACCTTCGGCTTGACCTCATATTATTGTTTGAAACCACCTTCGGCTTGGTCTCATCGCTTGTTGTTGTAAGTCCGCCTTTGGCTTGGTCTTACTACTCGAGTCCACCTTCAACTTGGCCTTGTATTCTTGTTTGAGTCCACCTACGGAATGGTCTCATCCCTTGTTGTTGTAAGTCCACCTCTGACTTGGTCTTAATTTTCGGTTCCACCTTTGGCTTGGCCTTGTATTCTTGTTTGAGCCACCTTCTGCTTGGTATCATCCTTTGTTGTTGTAAGTCCACCTTAGCTTGGTCTTACTTTTCGAGTCCACCTCCGACTTGGCCTCATATTCTTGTTTGAGCCCACCTTCGGCTTGGTTTCATCTCTTGTTGTTGTAAGTCCACCTCCAGCTTGGTCTTACTTTTAGATTCCACCTTTGGCTTGGCCTCGTATTCTTGTTTGAGCCCACCTACAGCTTGGTCTCAACCCTAGTTGTTGTAATTCCACCTTCGACTTGGTCTTACTTTTTGCGTTCACCTTTAGCTTTGCCTTGTATTTTTGTTTGAGCCCACCTTCGGCTTGGTCTCATCCCTTGTTGTTATAACTCCACCTTCGGCTTTGTCTTACTTTTCGTGTCCACCGTCGGCTTGGCCTCGTATTCTTGTTTAAGCCCACCTTCGGCTTAGTCTCATCCCTTGTTGTTGTAAGTACACTTTCGGCTTGGTCTTACTTTTAAAGTCCACCTTCGGCTTGGCCTCGTATTCTTGTTTGATCCCACATTCGACTTGGTCTCATCCCTTGTTGTTCTGAGTCCACCTTCATCTTGGTCTTAATTTTCGAGTCCACCTTCGGTTTGACCTTGTATTCTTGTTTGAGCCCACCTTAGGCTTCGTCTCATCCCTTGTTGTCGTAAGTCCACCTTTGGCTTGGTCTTACATTTAGAGTCTGCCTTCGGCTTGTCTTTGTTTTCTTGTTTGAGATTGTCGCTCCTAGGATTTTCATCCTAGTACAAACGCGAAAGTGGCGCGGAAAAAGAAGAAGAGTTTCCAGCCATGCATTTTTATCCCAAGGGAAAGGGAAAGGTAATGTTGCACAGAGCTAGGGAAAAGGAAAGAACAAAGTCTTGCAAACCAGAGCGAACATGTAAGGGAGTCGGTTACGTGAAGGGAAGGTATTATCACCCCTTCACGTTCGTAGTACTCGAGAGAATCCACACTTGCTGGCACTACTTAAAGGATGTTGTGATCAGTTTCATCTGCTTCTAAACTGGAACTAGAGAAATAACGGGAACAAAAAGAAAATGAGAAACAATGCAGGGAAAAGAAAGAATTATGCTCAAATGGGCCCTACCCCACTACCTACGTATCTCATCGGGAATGAGAATCAGAGCAACATAGTTCCCCTAACCTAGGGAGACAACTTTTTTGTTTGTGTTTTTTGAAGGAACAACCAATTCTCTAGCTCAGGTGTTGTAGGCTCGCTGAATCGAGTGTGTTATCGTATTGCACGATAACATGAAGAGGCGCGTTCTTATGATGAGAGTGAGTGATATAATAAAATAATTCCCGAAGGAAAGACTTTTTTGTTTGTTTTGTTTTTCTAGAAGAAGTGTTTTGATTTGTTTGTCGTATGCATAATGTTAAAGACTATGATATAGAAGTGAATACTTTACTAGGTCGCTCCCAATGGAACGTTTGCAAAGCACTCTAGAAGAGCGAAGGAGACCTCCACTAATCATTTCCCATATAGATTAAGGCTCGTGACACACTATGCACACTATTATTATTAAGTGTTTTTTGTTTTTCTTTTGAGATGGGAAGAGAGAAAGACTTAAAGGAAAAAAAAGAAGGTGAAAGTCTAAGAGTGGGAGACTAACAATCCTAATGTTGTCGTATATGGATGTTCCTAATGGTTAAGTGAGGTATGAAAACCTAATTCTAAAAGGAGAAGGAGAAAATAAATAAGTAACATTACTCACTTCTAATATATAATTTGAGTTATGAACCTAAGGGGATGAAAAGAAGTGAATTGTCAAAGACGCATTTAAATGCTTATCACAAACACAAAAGGGAAAGCATTAAAGAGACAAGGGAAGTGGTTTATGTGGATGCACATCCACACACTCAAATTACCATTAGCCCCTACATGAAAAGGTTAACTAAAAAATAGAATATGGAAGCATAAGTAAGAGAAAGTGAATAAGTGAACATCAAACATCTTATGAAATGATATTATGAACCAAACAAAGCCTAAACCTAAAGGAAAGGGATCCTAAGTGTTAAAGGACTTCTAAATTCAGTAGCTATGTCTCATAATGTCCTATTAAGGTTAGGGAACCTAACAAGATCAAACTATGCTCAAACAATACATTAAACATCAAAGAAATGCAAGATGAATGTCATTGATGAAAGATGAATGTGTATGACATACAAACATGAATGAAAATCAAGGTCATAAGTGAATGTCATATTATAATGCATATGGAAGTCAATGAATGAACATACAAGTTATGAATGAAGTGATTCAAGAAGATGAAGCAAGAAGAAGCAAACAATTTCAAGTTCAAATAAGAAAGAAAGAAACTTGTAAAACAAGTCATAGTTGAAAGATGAAGATGAAAATGAATGAAAATCAGAACCAAATGACATCTAAAATGCATATTAGTGTTGATTAATGATCATACAATCATGAATGTACACATGTAAGAAGAGGAGACAAGAAGACAAGATGTTCAAACATTGTTCAAGTTCACAAGAGATGACATACTTGTAATGCAAGTTATGAATGAAGGGTGAAACATGAATATGAATGATCATGAATATCAATAAGTAGTATATGACATTCTTAATGACGTTAAAATTAAAAAATGATCACATAAAAATGTACACAAAACATGTTGAGGTACATTAAAGAAGATGCACAAAGTTAACTCAAAACTAGCTCACATAAGAGGCAAATATTTATGAACCTACACATGAAAACAAATGAACTATAATCATGATCTAAGATGACCTATAATGTCAAAGAAATGACCTATAAAAATTCACAAACAAGTCCTAATAAGATGGCATAAATGCCTACCTAAAACTAGGGTTTAGATGCTAACAAAGTTCACAAAAAAGGTCTCCTAACCTAACAAACACAAACAAATAGAAAATGAATTTGAAAAATCATGACATTATACCACAAAGTACCTAAATCATAATGGGATCACATTTTAAAATTATAGCTCAAAACTAAAAAAGAATCATGTTCAAACAATGTCCACAAACTCACAAAGGATCAATAAGGAAGATGGAACAAAATGAGGTTCAAATGTTATGCAAAAATGGTTTTAAAAATCCACAAAAAAATTATTTGAGTGCCTTAAGATGATGTATAAACATGGTTCAAGTCTCATAAGCAAAAACCATTTGGAACTATGTCAAAGAAAATGAATAATGCACATATATCATGATGAAGATCATTTGAAAAGAAAATAAAAGAAAAATATGAAAACATGAGCAAATTTAAGTAAAAACAGAATTAAAAAATGTAAAAAAAATTATTAAAATTTATTCTAATAATATGTGAATTTTTGTAAAAAATTTAGATGTGTTTTGTTATTTTTAAGAATAAAAAACTAAAAGTATGCAAAAAGAAATAAAAAGTGAAATGAAAATAAAGGAGGGGGTGTCACACAAGCAATTACGCAGTTAAAAAAGTGATGTGTGAAAAGCAAGTGTCAACCCAGTCCATTAAAGCACATGGGTGTATGATAATTATGGTAGAAAGCAATCAATTAATTGACTCAATTAAGCCCTCAGAATGCAGTCAATAAGAGATGATCATGAAAGTAAGCTAATCGAACGAACCAAAATGCACGCACACACAAGCAAACAAGAATGCACACACACACATGAAATCAAAGTCAACAATTATTTAAAAAATGATATCATGTGCCTCACCATACTCTCATTAATCCGATGGCAACATACATGCTCTAGGATCAAGATGCATCTAACGATCATGACTTAAAGCTGGAGGATGCTAGGGTTTATGAACCTCATCGGCCGAAGAAGACTTTGGTCGTCTTCTCCAGCCACTTTCCGGCCACTGCAACTATCAAATTCTCCAGAAATCAACAAAATGCATATCAAAGACTCAGCAAGTTACATAGATTTCAGATTAATCCTTAGTTTCCACAAACAAATCACATACACAATTAATCGAATCCAAGAACTTTGCCCTAAAAACTGAAACTACGCTCTTATTGAGCCTATCAACTAGCCAGATCCAGCAATGCTCATATTGAGCTCTCAAAACAAGTAAAACAAGCTTAAAAACTGGAATACGGTGCAATAAAAATTGAAGAAGTTTGAACCTGAAACTGAATAATCTTGGATTGAAAGAAAACCAAAGATGCTCCTTTAATTCTTGATCTTGAATTGGGCCAAATAAAGGCTTATGGAAGCTTTGATTCTTGCTTGAAAAATTCAAATTCTGAAACTGAATTATGAAGAAGATGTTGATTCAATGATTACTCATTCACTCCATTGATGTTTTGTTGAAGCTTGATGAACAAAAATGCAGAAGAAATGGAAGAGATTCGTACAAGATGTAAAGATAATCAGAGAGAAGAATGTGATAGTTTGTAAAATGTGTGAAAAATGAGAGTTGGAGCAAAATTTAATTATGAAATGGCTTATATATGTGAGGTTAGATCCTAACTCATTCAGTTAATGGTTATAACTATGGTTAATAGTTAGAGGATGAGATGAGTTAGTTGTGGTGGTTTGAGCAATGCAAGGGTGGAAGAAGAATTTGAAATGTGAGAAGGGAGCATGAAACCGTGTATTATATTGTTGTGTTCATGTATGGATGAGAGATAATGATGTGATGATAATGATGTTATGCTATGGTAGCGTTGCTTCACAAGTTTGTGTTTGACAACCTTTCCTTATTGATGCATGAGATGTATATGCATGCATAAGTGTAAGATCATGTGTGTCCAAATGAAGTAAGGTGAAATGATGTATGCTTATGTGTATGGCTGAATGAATTGAAAAAGAAACAATACAATGCTTCTATATGTTTGGTCATCAAATGCAATGAACACTATGGAGTTTGATGGATGAATTCTTTATGTTCAATTCATGAAAATTCATGGTTTTGGTGGCTATGGAAAGGAGATACATAATAGAACATGTTTGAAGTTTGTATCAAAGACAATAGAAGCCTCTAACACACATGAAAATGATCATGAACTCAAGTTGTAATACCCACATATAAAAGACATACCTCAAAGCATATTTTTCATATATAAATTTAAGTTTGGTATTGAAATACAACAGGTTCTTAGTTACACATTGCATAAATATAGCCACTACAACATAAGGTACTAGCAAAAAGGCTATAGATAATACAAGATGTTCACAAAAAATAAAAGTCTAAGAACTAGATCCGAAGATCTCAAAAGTCCACAGTGGAAGAAACCATCAAACAATCAAAGATAATCAATCCGCCTTATCTTTACCTTTTGCAGAACCTGAAGTACCTGAAATAACAACATCAACATGGGGTGAGATAAAACATCCCAGTGAGTTTGTAACGCCCCGATTCGATTTTTCCCAATTTTGTTGGAGTCTTTTATTTTAATTGAGTAATTATTATTTGGTTTGTGAAATTAATATGATAATTTTTTTATTTTTGAAATTATCGTGGTGATATTTGATGTTGAGGAATTATGTGATAAATTGGTGTGATACATGATTTTTACCGTTTTATGAATTTCTGGGTAAAATTGGATAAGAGGGTATTTTAGGTATTTGTTAATTAATGATAAGTTAGAAATTAGTAGAATTGGTATTTTGTGAGAAAATGACATTTGGTTGGAGAGAGTAGAAAATAGAAAGAAAATATAAGAGAGTGAGAAAGAGTGAAATTAAAATAGAAGTTATAAGTTGGGAAGAAGAGAAAGAAAAAGAGAAGAAAGAAAAAGGAGAGAAGAGAAAAAGAAGAGAAAAGAGGGAAAGTAGGAAAAGCTTCAAGATTGCTCCGAGGAATCGAAATAATCGGGTAAGGGTGATAAGCATTGTTATCTTAATATTGTGTATGATTATGTATGTGTTTGATTGGTTGAGTTTTCGTTTTGATGGAAGTTTAGAGAAGATGAATAGTTAGGGTTTGAGAGAAAATGTGAGAAATTTATGGATTAATCGGTTGGAAATCGTTATAGCCGAAGTATGATAGCTAGAATATTTTATTGATCATGTTTGTATGAGCTTAGAGCAGTTTTGGGGTGTTTTTGGTTGACTGTTCGCAGCTGGTATTTTGCTTAAATCGCAGTGGTCGCTCAGCGAGCTATCCCTCGCTCAGCAAAAGTTCCAGGGCGATTCTCGCTCAGCGAGCGAGAGGGCGCTCAGTGAGCCTGTAGGTTTTGAGGGATTATGTGTTTTAATCCGTAGCTTGAGTTTCGGGTATCCGTTTTAGTGATCCTTATATCGATTTGACGCTAGAAACGTGTGGAAACCAATGATGCTAAGAAAAGTAGTTTTTAGCCGACTTTTACCTAACTTTTCTGATAAAACGTAATTATGTTAATTATGGAATTGTGGGTTTGATTGTAGTGTTATGCCCGTTTGGCAAGTAGATACATTGCTTGAATTAAATATGAATGTATGCTAATTATATGAGATAAATGCATAACTATATTGTGAATATGTATGCATTTTCAAGAATGTTGTGTGGCATTTTGCATGTAAGCATAATGTATTCATTCTTGTGTTGTGGGATTCTTTGTGAATCCGTTGTAGCATCGTGTGCTCATGTGGAGTGTGAGTGATGACTACAACAAGATCGTGTGCCCATGTGGGGTGTGAGCAATCAGATTGTGTGCCCGTGTGGGGTGTGAGAAATCCAGAAACATCGTGTGCCCGTGTGGGGTGTGAGCGATGGGTGATTTATTCACATTGATTGTGTGCCCGTGTGGGGTGTGAGCAATCGGATTGTGTGCCCGTGTGGGGTGTGAGCAATCTATAAGCATTGTATGCCCATGTGGGGTGTGAGTAATGGGGAACATCATGTGCCCGACGGGGAGTTACTTTAAGTAACAAGCGATGATTCTGTTTGATTCCTGAGTGAACCTGCTGAAATGTTGAGTCGGTACCACATTTGCATCTGCATAGAGTCGTGTGTCGGTCTCTATGAGTTGCATTTTATCATTTTAATTATGATATGCAGAAATAAACATGAATGTGCATATATTTATTTGGAGTATTATGGAGATAATAGTATGTGTGATGAAACATACTTGTTTATATATATGCATGTTTGATATGTGTATATGTATGTGATTTATACATTTGTAATGTATATGTGTGATTAAACATAGCTAGTCGTATGTTTATGCGGAACGAATTGAATTAAGGAATAAATATAAATGATGTAAGTTTATGTGAATTGGTGCATGATGAACATGCTTGAATTATGTATGTACACGTTGCGATGTGTATATGTGACGAGGAATGAAATGTGTGGTGAGAATATGTTTTATGTGCATTTTTATATGTTGAGATATATAATTATATGCAATGCTATTATGATAATGTTTCTCACCCTTCTGTTGTTTTATGATGCTCTATGAGGCATTGCAGAGTAGGTTGCTGGATGATATTTTTGTGAAGCTCGTCTTCATCTTTTTGGTCGGTCGGCTATGATATTTAGCACCGGGTAGCTAGGGTCGGCTTGATGCCTTTTGTGGATACATTTGTATATGTATTTTGATGTGACATGTTTTATGTAAACATGAGATTATTTTGGTGATTCAAACTTGCAGATATATTTATGATAAGTATATAAGTTTGAGAATGTTATGTTTTGTTTCCGCTGTTTAATGAATTGATGAATACGGGTGTAAGGATGAAATCCTTGTGTATGTAAGTTACCTCGTTTGTTGCATATGTTTATTGAGCAGGTGTTGTATGTTTTCAATTTCAAGTATAATGTGGCATTGCTCTTTTATACCGTTTTTCAAATATACTCTGATGAAATTTTAATATGTGCCTAAGTGATTTAATTGCTTATTTGGGGTATAGAAAGGGGGTGTTACATTAAGTGGTATCAGAGCCAGTGTTCGAGTCAGTAGTGTCTGTCTTGATGTTGTTGTGGTTGAACTTTTGTTTAATCTTGTTGTTGTGTTTGGGAATGATCAGAATACGGCTGGTAGAAACGATAATGTTATGGCTGCTGCTTTGGAAGCAATGGCTAGGGCGATGCAGGGAGCGCCGAATGTGAATGCGAATGATGAGTTCAGGAAGAATCAACCGCCGGTCTTCAAGGGGAGATTTGATCTTGATGGTTCTCAGAATTGGTTGAAGGAGATTGAAAGAATCTTCAGAGTCATGGATTGTGCCGAAGAGAGTAAGGTGAGGCTTGGTTCTCACATGCTGAAGGAAGAAGCCGATGATTGGTGGGTCGGTAGAAGTCAAACTCTTGAGGAGGATGATGATGAAATAACTTGGAAAGTTTTTGGTACTGAATTCTTAGGGAAGTACTACCCTGAGAGTGTGAAGGGAAAGAAGGAGATGGAATTCCTTGAGCTGAAGCAAGGTAGTATGTCAGTGGTTGACTATACTGCAAAGTTTGTGGAATTGGTTCAGTTTCATCCTCATTATGCTGCTGCTACTGCTGAGTTTTCTAAGTGCATTAAGTATGAGAATGGTTTGTGTCCTGAGATTAAGCAAGTTATGGGATATCAGAGGATTAGAAGGTTTTCATATTTGACTGAATGTTGTAGAATCTTTGAAGAAGATAGCAAAGCTCGTTCTACACATTACAAGAGTGTGAATGAGAGGAAAGGGAAGCAACAAGCAAAAAATGGACCGTATGTGACACCCGCTGATAAGGGCAAACATAGGGGAAACTTTGATAGGAGATCTGGTGGAAGGAGTTCTGGTCCCGTTAAGAGTTACAAGTGTGGCGATTTAGGCCACAAGTCTTTTGAGTGTGGGAAGAATATCGTTAAATGTTCAAACTGTGGAGGTCTTGGACATGCTACTATCGAGTGTAGGAGGAATGTTGTGAAGTGCTTCAATTGTGGGGAAGTTGGTCACATTAGTACTAAGTGTACTAAGCTGAAGCAAGCTCAGGCGTATGGAAAGGTGTTTGCATTAGCAGGGAAAGATACTACTAGTGCAGACCGTTTGATTAAAGGTACATGCTTTATTAATAGTACGCCTTTAGTTACTATTATTGATAGGGGAGCGACTCATTCGTTTATTTCTCTTGAGTGCGCTAAGCATTTGAATTTCTTTATGTCTTCTTGGGGTGGTGAGATGGTTATTGAGACTCCTGCTTTAGGGTCGGTAACTACTTCTTTGGTGTGTGTTTGTTGTTCTTTGACTATGTATGGTAAAGATTTTGTTATGGATTTAGTTTGTTTGCCGTTGGAAGATTTGGATGTGATTTTGGGTATGAACTGGTTGCAATTTAATCGAGTTCATATAGATTGTTATCATAAGTTAGTAAGGTTTCCTTCTTTGGATGATGGTGAAGAAGAGAGTTTCCTATCCATGAAAGAGTTGAAGAAACTTTTAATGGACGAAGTTCAATTGTTTGGTTTGTTTGCGTCGTGGTCAGTGGAAAGCGAAGTGGAGATAAGTAGGTTTCTAGTGGTGTGTGATTTTCCAGAAGTGTTTCCGGACGATATAAAGGATGTACCACCGGAAAGAGAAGTTGAGTTTTCTATTGATCTAGTTCCGGGTACTAGACCGATTTCGATGGCACTGTATCGTATGTCATCTTCAGAGTTGGTGGAATTGAAAAAGCAGTTGAATGACTTGTTGGACAAGAGGTTTGTTAGACCGAGTGTTTCTCCTTGGGGTGCACCGGTATTGTTAGTAAAGAACAAGGACGGAAGCATGCGGTTATGTATTGATTATCGACAGTTGAATAAGGTAACAATTAAGAACAAGTATCCACTTTTGAGGATTGATGATTTGATGGATCAATTGGTTGGTATGCGTGTTTTTAGTAAGATTGATTTGAGATCAGGATATCACCAGATTCGTGTGAAAGAGGAGGATAATCAAAAGACGGCTTTTAGGACACGGTATGGTCATTACGAGTATTCTGTGATGCCATTCGGAGTTTCTAATGCGCCAGGTGTGTTTATGAAATACATGAATCATATTTTTCATGAACAGTTGGATCGTTTTGTGGTTATGTTCATTGACGACATTTTGATTTATTCTAAGTCTCAAGAAGAGCATAAAGAGCATTTAAGGATTGTGTTACAGATTTTGAAAGAGAAGCAATAGTTTTCTAAGTTGTCAAAGTGTGAGTTTTGGTTGTCGAAGGTAAGTTTTCTTGGGCATGTTATTTCCGATGGTGGAATTAGTGTTGATCCATCCAAGATTGACGCGGTAATGCAATGGGAAGTTCCTAGATCGGTTACGGAAATTCGAAGCTTTTTAGGTTTGATGGGTTATTATCGGAGGTTTATTGAAGGATTTTCAAAGTTGGCACTTTCGTTAACGCGTTAACTTGTAAAGGAAAAGCTTTCATTTGGGATATTCATTGTGAAGAGAGTTTTATGGAACTTAAGAGAAGGTTAACAACGGCTCTGATCTTGATTTTGCCGAATCCGACAGAACCATTTGTGGTGTTTTGTGATGCTTCATTGTTTGGGTTAGGTGGTGTTTTGATGCAAGATGGAAAAGTTGTAGCTTATGCTTCAAGACAATTGAGAGTGCATGAAAAGAATTATCCTACACATAATTTGGAATTAGCGGTAGTGGTTTTTGCTCTAAATATTTGGAGGCATTATCTTTATGGTGCAAGATTTGAAGTTTTTAGTGATCACAAAAGTTTGAAGTATTTATTTGATCAAAAGGAATTGAACATGAGACAAAGGAGATGGTTAGAACTTTTGAAGGATTATGATTTTGGTTTGAATTATCATCCGGGTAAGGCGAATGTGGTGGCCGATGCCTTGAGTCGTAAGTTGTTACATATGTCCGCATTGATGATAAGAGAATGGGAACTTTTGGAGAATTTTAGAGACTTGAGTTTGGTTTGCAAGATGATGCCGAGAAGTGTGAGACTTAGTATGCTTCATGTTACGAATGATTTTCTTGCAACCGTTAGTGAAAAGCAAAAGTTGGATTTGAAATTTGTCGATTTGATGATGAATGAGAATGAGGATTTCAAGGTTGATAATTTTGGAGTTTTGAGATTCTGTGGTCGTAATTTAAGTATTCATCCGAGAGCGAATAAGATGTATCAAGATTTGAAGAAGATCTTTTGGTGGTCCGGATTGAAGAGAGATGTAGCTCATTTTGTGTATGCGTGTTTGACTTGTCAGAAGTCTAAGGTGGAACATCAGAAGCCTAGTAGTTTGATGCAATCGTTGGATATTCCGGAATGGAAATGGGATAGTATATCGATGGATTTTGTTACGGGATTGCCGAATACGCAAAGAGGTCATAATTCTATTTGGGTGATTGTCGATAGGCTTACTAAATCTGCTCACTTTATTCCGATGGATATTAGTTATTCTTTGGAGAAGCTAGCCAAGATTTATGTTTCTGTGATTGTGAAGTTACATGGAGTTCCTAAGAGTATTGTGTCGGATAGAGATCCTAGATTTACATCGAGATTTTGGGAAAGTTTGCAAAAGGCTTTGGGTTCCAAGCTAAGATTGAGTTCGGCTTACCATCCGCAAACGGACGGTCAAACCGAGAGGACAATTCAATCGTTAGAGGATTTGTTGCATGCTTGTGTGCTAGAACAAGGTGGTATTTAGGATAGTTATTTAGCGTTGATTGAGTTCACCTATAATAACATTTTTCATTTGAGTATTGGTATGGCACCATTTGAGGCTTTCTATGGTCGGAGATGTCGAACACCTTTGTGTTGGCATGAAACCGGAGAGAGAACGGTTGTTGGACCGGAGATGGTACAACAAACTATGGAAAAAGTAAAGTTTATTCGGGAGAAGATGAGAGCTTCTTAAAGTAGACAAAAGAGCTATCATGACAAGAGAAGATATGATCTTGAGTTTCAGGAAGGCGACCATGTGTTTTTGAGAGTTACACCGGTTACGGGTGTGGGTCGTGCTTTGAAGTCGAAGAAGTTGACTTCTCGTTTTATTGGGCAATATCAGATTACTGCACGAGTTGGTGTTGTGGCTTATCGTGTGGCGTTGCCTCCGAATCTTTCGAATTTGCATGATGTGTTCCATGTTTCGCAACATCGGAAGTATGTTCCGGATCCGTCACATGTTATTCCTATGGACGAGGTTGAGGTAAGAGATAACCTTATGGTGGAAGCTTTGCTGGTTAGGATTTTGGATTGTGAAATTATAAAGCTAAGAGGCAAGGATATTGCGCTTGTGAAAGTGGCGTGGGGAGGTGTTGCGGAAGGCAATATGACTTGGGAATTGGAGAGTGGGATGCGCATGTCGTATCCAGAGTTGTTTGAATCAGGTAATATTTTTGAGGACGAAAATTTCTAAAGTGGGGGAGAGTTGTAACGCCCCGATTCGATTTTTCACAATTTTGTTGGAGTCTTTTATTTAATTGAGTAATTATTATTTGGTTTGTGAAATTAATATGATAATTTTTTTATTTGTGAAATTATCGTGGTGATATTTGATGTTGAGGAATTATGTGATATATTGGTGTGATACATGATTTTTACCGTTTTATGAATTTCCGGGTAAAATTGGATAATAGGGTATTTTAGGTATTTGTTAATTAATGATAAGTTTTTAGGTATTTGAGAAAATGTGAGAAATTTATGGATTATTCGGTTGGAAATCGTTATAACCGAAGTATGATAGCTAGAATATGTTATTGATCATGTTTGTATGAGCTTAGAGGAGTTTTGGGGTGTTTTTGGTTGACTGTTTGCAGCTGGTATTTTGCTGAAATCGCAGTGGTCGCTCAGCGAGCTATCCCTCGCTCAGCGAAAGTTCCAGGGAGATTCTCGCTTAGCGAGCGAGAGGGCGATCAGCGAGCCTGTAGGTTTTGAGGGATTATTGCTTTTTGGAATTTGTCATAGGAAAATGAGCTTAAGCCTAAACCAAGGGTTAGTAAACTCATCACATCTTCCCTCTGATTAGGGGTAATGAGAATACCTTAAGTGTGAAGTAAGCACCTCACACTTAACCACCTTGATGTAGGATTAAGATCATTAACCTACTTGTGATTATTTAGATGTTTTTGGTGTTTTTGTTTAGTGTTAAGTAATGAGTTTAAGCCATAATCAAGGATTTAATGGACTCATTACACCATCCTAATAGAAGGATAATAGATGAGAACATTTAAGCTGAGAAAGACTCCTCAACTTAATCCATGATTAAGGATTAACCTCATGACAAAAAAAAACCTTTATTAAAGTGGATTTTAGTTATTGGTAAGATTAAGAAGTGGATTTTAGGGTTTGTAAGACAACTTGAGGGGGACTTGTCCATTAACACTAGGGTTAGTCCTTCTTAACCAATTAAGGAAGAATTAGAACCCTAATGCAAGGCCCAAGTTACAAGCTTGATGTCTTGATGATTATTAGGTGAATTGATTAAAGGGTTTAAACACATTAAGGGTTTAACACTTAGGATTAAAGTTATGCACTCCATCCTAATAGAAGGATGCAGGCATAAGCTTAATCACAAAGCCTTAAAACCTTTAGGGTTTAGTCCTTGATTATGAGATGAGAGGAGAAGACTCAATGATGACACAAATGTAAAAGCTAAATGGGGGGACTAATAAAACCCTAATTGTTATCATGCTTGGGTATCCTAGGGTTTGTGAGGTTTGCAAGAAGAACTTCAGAGGGACCACCAGGAAGGAAGCAGATGAAAGAAGCAAGAAGCAAAGAGAAGCAAAACAACTTGCTTCACTTAAGAAGTCAAGTTGCTTGAAGAAAGAGAGTAAGAGATGAACATGAATGAGCAAGCTCACTCTAATACACATACAAAATTCAGCAATGATGCATAAAAGAGATAAGAAGAGATTGTGAGAAGTGAAGGCAAATTCACTTCTCAAAACAACTTACCACCTGAAAAGTTAGCAAAAGAAATGAAATGCAATGCAAATGAGATGCAATGTCATGATGCAAACCAAAACCAGAAGCAAGAACATGAAGTTAATGATGTTAAGAGATGATACAGACATGAGGCAAGACATGAGAATGATCATACAAGGACATGGATGCAGATGAAGCATGCTTTAAACCATGAATGTGCATGAAAAGTTATGAAATGCAATGGACATATAACATCGCAAATGAAAGATGCAATGATCAAACATGATTCTAATATGTCCTAAGATGTATTATGAATCATATGTATGCACAAAATGTCATGGCAAGTCATTGGATGCAAGCAAATGAAAGATGGATGCAAAGGAGAGCACAAATTAGGGTTTATGATCAACACACAAAGCAAAATTCAAAATCAGAAGCATATGACATGATAAAAAATTGAAAATGCAATCAAAGATACCCTAAACCTATACAAGTTCACTGCCCAAAGGAGAGGACCTAACTCCTAACCTAGTGAAAGTTATGAATTTCTCAAGATTACTAGGGTTTTGGGGTACCTCACCAAGAAAAATGCAAAACAAATTGAAAATGCAAGATCAAATCAAACCAATTTTAACCTATGAACTACATGCTATAGAGGATGCAATGCAAGAAGAATCATCATCCAACTCTCAAGGGTTAGGCAGAATGGATTTTTCAAAGTTTGAACCAAAATATTGCCTTAAAATGAATTTAATTCCAATAAAAATGATCAAAAGGCATCAAGAACAAGAAAGAAATTTGGTTTGAGAGTTGGATAATGTTTCTAAATGTTTCTAAATGCAATGTGAATTTTTTGGTGATTTTTAAATACCTAAATGCATTTTTAATTAATTAATTTTCACTAATTAATTAAAAATAAACATTTAAATGATTTAAAAATAATTTTTTATGCAAAAAAAAAAAAAAATATTTTTGGGTTCTAAAAATTAATGAAATCTTTGACAAAAATTTTCATAATTTCTAAATGACTTTAGCTATTTTAAATAATTCGTACAAATAAAATGAAAAGAAAATGAAATAAAATTAAATAAAGTGAAAAATATGCACATCCAGAAGCTGAGATTCAAACTGGGAGAAAGAGGGAAGACTGCGCGCGTCATCCAACGGCCGTAATTCAAACTGACCCAATTAACATAAAAACCTAATTAATTAAACTAATGACGTGGATTAGGGCTTAATGAAAGGATCCAGGCCATTCATATGCGCGGGAGTCAACAAAAGTCCACCAGATCTAAGGCCCAGATTCAAACTAAACCCTAAACGCAATTAATGACTTAATGACATTCAGGTGGCCAGAAATGACCTCTGGTCATCTTCTCCGGCCACACCTCCCCTGAGAATTTCTCAAATCACTCCCCAGGCCATTTCTGGAGCTCTAAAGCTCCAGATCACTTCCTCTCACTTCCCTAAACTCATCCCTGACCTCAAAAACAATTTATTTCTCACCATTAACAAGATTCGAAGCAAGAAACAAAAATGGCAGAAATTTCAGACAAGTCATACATGCTCAAATCTCCATCATTTTCAAAAGTAAAAGGTTCAATGCACCCAGGGAATCAAACTTAACAAGTTGAGAACTTAAAATAGAGCTTCTGGAAAAAATAAATTTCGAAGCTACCTGAGATGAAGCTTTCAGTTTGGAGCTTTCAGACTGCCTCCTTGCTTCAGAATGGCTCCAATGATCTTCTTGAGGAAGCTTTGAAGCTTGGTTGGAGTTTAGAGTGGCTAGTTTATGAGATTGATTCAGTTCAGTTCAAGAGGGGGAAAATCGTATTTGGTGTATGATGGCTTTCAAGGCAAAGTAAGGGGTGGTTTGTGATCAGTGATGCATTCTAAGATGAATGGTGGAAGAATTTTTAAGTTTTAGTTGCTGAGTTGAGAGATTCGATAGAAAATGCAAAGGGAGGGATTTTTGTGTATGCTGACTTGTGTGTGTGCTCAGGCTTGCCTCTTGTGTGGTTTTAGTTTCATTTTGTCCACTTATCAAACTGTGATAGGGCAGAGAGTTGGTGGTGGCACAGGCTGATTGGTATGGGGGTTTTTGCAAAAAGTCAAATCTAGGTGTAAGAGAGGTATGGGTCAATGGTAGGCCAAGGAAAAAGGGGTGTCCTGCGTAGCAAGGATTGAGGAGAGCCATAGAATCAGTCTTGAGGCCAATTAGCAAGTGGATTAGGGTTTGTATGAGGTTTTGCAACTTTGTGATCTTTTGGCTCTTTTGTGATTACTTGAAGCATAAGTCATGAAAATGGACAAGTCTTTGATGCATTCTGACTTTTAGGCATTGGTTTATGTTTATGCAAAGATGAGAAGTCCATTTGAAGTTACAATTTGCCTTGGCAAGAGGTTTTGCAACTTTGCCTCTTTGGTGCAAAACTTGAAATTATGTGATTTTCCTCAACTTTGACAAGCCATATCTTTTGATCCAAAATGAATTAGAATGAGTTCTTGTACTTTTTGAAAAGGGAATGATCCATTCTACAAATTTCATGACCAAAGTTTTCTCATTTGAAGCATTTTTGAATCAATTTGAGGAGGTTGAAAAAATTTCCCAAAATGGCAAGTTTACATTACAAGTCACTTTCCCAAAAAGGCAACTTTGCAAATGGCTTGAAATTCTTCAACTTTGTGAACTTCTAACATCTTCTATGATCAAATAAAGATCATACACATTCAAAATTAAGAAGAACACCCTTTGTTTGGGTCATTGGGGGCCTCAGATGCCCTGATTTTGCACTGACTTGCTCAAGAAGTCAACTCTTGACCAGATGCCTTCCTCATGGAATTTCTTCATGAAAATTGATTTGCATGATCCCTATACCATATAGAGACCAATAGAAACAAGAATGACCAAAAATTTGGAGTTATGGCCTCTGAAACCAAAACCCTAATTCTAGGCCATCTGTGCAGTTAAACCTGGCTCTGCTTCCATGCCATTCTCAGTTCTTGTGATTTTTTGACTTTATTGACTTTGTGGGGATATAATATGATGCTTGAACATTCATGGACCCCTTTGAAGTGATTGATGACCTTTGGAGTGGTTCAAGTGGCTCAGGGATGGCTCAGATCACAAACCCTAGATGCAGATGACTTAGAAGCAATGCAGTGAATCAAAAATGTGGTATGAGATGCTATGATTGGACTTATGCATATGAGAAGATCACAAGCCATGGTGTGAATGGATGAGGGAAAATTTGGGGTGTTTACAGCTGCCCCTATTCAAGCATGAGTTAGTTGTGCAGGATGTAAGCAGCGACTTAACATGCAAACAAGATAACTTGTGGTTGAATACCAAAGACAGTCCAAAATTTGCACTCACAGAATGAAGAAGAAAAGGGATATAGATTGTAAAAGAAAATAAAGTATGATTATAAAGTGCGGGCGACGGAGGACGACCGTTGAGCAGAGGACGACTGCTGGGGAAAGGGCAATGACGGGGACGGCCGACATGCTGGGGATATGAGAGATCGTGATGGGGGACGACCCTCTTGTAAAGCTATAAGACTCTCTGGGGATTATAGGTAAATGAAATAAATGATGAGGTACGGTCATCAAAGGTGAAGGACGATCGCCTAGCAGGGGACGACTGCTTTGTTGGGGATAAGATGAGGGACGGTCATCTAAGGTGAAGGACGATCACCTGGCAGGGGACGGCTGCTGAAAATATTACGACATAGGACGAATGCCGGATAGGAAAAGTCGACGATGGGGACGGCCATCGGATTAGCATGATGAAGGACGATCATCAAGAGGTGAAGGACGATCACCCAACAGGGTACGGCTGCTCTCAGGGTTTATCATGACATAGGACGAATGTCAGATAACAAGATCAACGATGGGGACGACCATCGGATAAAATGATGAAGGACGATCATCAGGAGGTGAAGGACGATCACCTAGTAGGGGACGGCTGCCAAAGATATCACGACATAAGACGAATGTCGGATAAGAAGGGGTTCTAATGAATAGAGACTCCACTGGGGGTTGATGAAGGACGATCATCAAAAAGGTGAAGGACGATCACCTGGCAGGGTACGGCTGCCGCAAAGGTATCATGACATAGGACGAATGTCAGATAGAAAGGAAATAGTTTGACAAGTTTTGTTGGGAACTTTGCTGGGGAAAAGTAAACATGGACGAGTGTTTACATCCAAGAAATGAAAGGTATAAGTGTTTGGCACTGTGTATAGATTAAAGATGCGGACAAGCATCCTTAAGACTATGATACGGACGAGTATCAGTAGAAACAAACGCTGACACATGTTCAGAGATGATGATACGGACGAGTATCAACTAGTTAACAAAGAACACGGACGAGTATTGATTCTGCGGGGACTCTTCTGGGAAATAATAGACACAGACGAGTGTCTAAACTCTAAAAAGAGGTAAAAGTATCTGACATTGTGGATGGATTAAAGATGCGAACGAGCATCCCTAAGACTATGATACGGACGAGTATCAGTAGAAACAAACGCTGACACATGTTCAGAGATGATGATACGGACGAGTATCAACTAGTTAACAAAGAACACGGACGAGTGTCGAATCCGAGGAAGATAAGTGGTGTATACAAGATACAAACGAGTATCTGTATGAGTAACAAGTATGAGTAAGAAGTATGAGTAAGAAGTATGAGTAAGACACGGACGAGTGTCTATCTTGCTGTGGAGAGCACGACACGGACGGGTATCTGAAAAAGTGTATTATAACCAAGTATATATGATTTACAAAGTGTTTAGGTAACTATGTTGGGGAAGGTGATACGGACGGGTGTCAAGGAATTGTATGTATATGTATCTGTATGGTGAGTGCAAAGGGGACGCTTTGGCTTTCTGCTGGGGGTATGACACGGACGGGCGTCGAGAAGTATCTGTATCTTTAGGGAAAATGCCTTGGCTCTCTGCCGGGGAATTTTTTTGGGGAGCATTCTGTATATCGCTGATGGATTGTCAGTATTTACAAGTGTTTGATTCGACACATGGCTTATGACTATGCAACATGTTTGATTTTTGCCGTAATGCTCTGTTTTAGACGGAATGCTACGCTCTATGGGGAAAATATGATGCGAATGCTATGATTATGCAAAGAACGATCCGGGATTCGGATCCCGTTGCTGTGAAGATCTCTGGCTGATCTGCTTGAAGTGGATATCCCAGCTGGGGATGAGATCATTGGTAGACCTAACGAGATGTATCTGCATGGGGAAATAGATCACTGATAGACCTATCTCAGCAATGGGGGGACCCAACTGGGGTTTGTAGAAGCTTTCTTCACTCTGTTGTGATTTCTTCATGCGCTGCTCTTCTGGATAGAGGCTGAAACTCTGTGGGGAGATAGTTCCCTGTCTAGCTCTTGGCTGGGGAAGAAGAAAGATCACTGGAAGATCTTTCTAGAGATTTCTGTAGGGATCCTGCTGAGGATGATACCTATTGACTCAGCCGGGGAGAAAACACTTACGACGCTAATCTGGGAGACGAACTGAGTAGGTAATGATTTGACAGCTTGCTGGGGAGAAGCCTTCATGCCTCGTGTCACGCTTTGAATACCTGCAATCCTGTAAAGACAAAGAGACGCACAAGTACCACGAGGTATCCCCTACTGGATTCCATCATGAGAGTTTAGACACTCCCGGGAGTAAGTATATTTCCTGTAAGCATGTAGTTTCAGAAAGACGCATCCGTATTTATGCGATCAACAAATTAATGACATCGGACATTTTTGCAAATAAAAGAGTACGAGACAATGTGTGACTGAAAATCTGATTTTATTAATTCAAGTGCCCTGAATTGGCAAGATACAGTCACAGAAACAAATCCCCTGGAATGAGGAGTTTGTTACAAATTGAGAAACAAAAGATGCTGGCAATGTTGATGACGCTTCAAGGAGCTTCCTTTTGCTATGACTTGTATGACATTTGACGTTCTTCTCGTCTTGCTTTCTGAAGAAGGCTGATTCTGAAAGAAGCTTGATCCTTTCGAAGCTTACCAAGTCGTAAGTGATACAGATGAATTCAGAATGCAGTTGTTCGCTTATTCCCTTATTCTGCGTGGATCGCCCTTTCGGGTTTTCAATCCACCGGGATACCCATTTTTGCCTGAGTCGTCCAATGCGGCTTTTCAACTCAGCGGGTGTACATTTTTTTGTTTATTTTCCCTTATTTTTGCCCAAGTCTTTTATTCTATTTTTGACTCGCCGGGATGCCCTTTTTTTGCCTGGACTTACATTCTGTTTTTATGTCCAGCGGGTCATTTTATGCGAAGTATTTTTTAACTGCATATGAATTTACAGGGGACGGGAAATCTTCACCATCCATAGTACTGAGCATCAGTGCTCCACCGGAGAAAACCTTCTTTACTACGAATGGCCCTTCATAGTTCGAAGTCCACTTGCCCCTGTGGTCTGTATGAGGAGGGAGGAGTCTTTTCAGCACAAGATCTCCTACTTGGTATTCTCGGAGCCTGACTTTCTGATCGAAGGCTTTCTTCATCCTTTTCTGATATAGCTACCCATGACAAATTGCAGCCAATATCTTTTCTTCAATCAGACTCAGTTGCTCGTATCGGGATCGGACCCATTCTGCTTCATTCAGTTTAACATCCATTAGTACCCGCAGGGAAGGTAGTTCAACTTCAACAGGTAGGACTGCCTCCATACCATACACAAGCTGATATGGTGTTGCCCATGTGGATATTCTGGTTGAGGTTCGGTACCCATGCAAGGCAAACGGTAGCATTTCATGCCAATCTTTATAGGTAACCACCATCTTTTGCACAATCTTCTTGATATTCTTATTAGCACCTTCTACAACGCCATTCATCTTTGGCCTGTAAGGAGAAGAATTGTGGTGTTGGATCTTGAAGTCCCGGCATAGCTCTGCCATCATTTTGTTGTTTAAGTTGGAACCATTATCAGTACTGATTCGCTCGGGAACTCCATACCGACAGATGATGTCTCTTTTCAGGAATCGGGCTACCACTTGCCTTGTAACATTCGCATACGAAGCTGCTTCAACCCACTTGGTAAAATAGTCAATGGCAACCAAGATGAATCTGTGGCCGTTCGAAGCAATCGGTTCAATCTTGCCAATCATATCAATGCCCCACATGGCAAAAGGCCAGGGTGAAGACATCACATTCAGAGGATTGGGAGGCACATGCACTTTATCCGCATAAATCTGGCATTTATGGCACTTCCTGGCATAAGCACAACAATCAACATCCATTGTGATCCAGTAATATCCTGATCTTAGAAACTTTTTAGCCATGGCATGCCCTCCTGCATGGGTACCAAAGGATCCTTCATGTACTTCGTGCATCAACAAGTCTGCTTCTGTCTTATCAACGCATCTAAGGAGTACCATATCAAAGTTTCTTTTGTACAGGGAACCGTCAGTATTCAGGAAGAAACTACCAGCTAGCCTTCTTAATGTCTTCTTGTCATTGGAAGATGCCCCAGGTGGGTATGTTTGATCCTCCAAGAAGCATTTGATATCATGGAACCAAGGCTTATCATCTTTTACAACATCTGCTGCAAATACATATGCTGGTCTGTCAAGTCTGGACACTGAAATCCGAGGTACGAGGTTGGCAGCTTGAACTTTGATCATGGATGAAATGGTAGCCAGAGCATCTGCAAACTGATTCTCGTCCCGAGGGATATACTCGAGTTTGACCGTTGTAAAGAAAGTCAATAACCTTCTTGTATAATCCCTGTAAGGTATCAGATGATCCTGGTGTGTGTACCATTTGCCGTTGGTTTGATTAATTACCAGAGCTGAATCTCCGAACACAGTCAAAGTCTTGATCCTGAGGCCAATGGCTTCCTCAAGACCCATAATACAAGCTTCGTATTCAGCTTCGTTGTTAGTGCAGTTAAAGGTGAGTTTTGCCGAGAAAGGCATGTGAACCCCCTTAGGTGTAATGAGTACTGCACCAACACCACGACCATTCATGTTAACAGCCCCATCAAACATCATAGTCCATTCTTCTTCCGGGTCAGGCCCTTCAGTGTGAATAGGCTCTTCATGATCTTTTGCTCTTATGAACATGATATCTTCATCAGGGAAGTCAAATCTCATAGGCTGGTAATCATCAATGGGTTGCTCAGCAAGATAATCATACAATACACTGCCCTTGATGGCTTTTTGAGATGTGTACTGGATGTCATATTCTGTGAGGATCATTTGCCATCTTGCAACCCGTCCGGTAAGCACCGGCTTCTCAAAAATGTACTTAACTGGGTCCATCTTTGATATCAACAAAGTAGTGTGGGTCAACATATACTGTCTCAGTCGGCGAGCAGCCCACGCTAAAGCACAGCAAGTTTTCTCGAGCAGTGAATAACGTTGTTCACAGTCGGTAAACTTTTTGCTTAGGTAGTAAATTGCATACTCTTTTCGACCAGACTCGTCATGCTGGCCCAACACACACCCCATTGACTCTTCTAATACTGTCAAGTACATTATCAGAGGTCTTCCTTCAACTGGAGGCATGAGGATCGGAGGTTCTTGTAAATATTCTTTGATTTTGTCAAAAGCCCTCTGGCAGTCTTCATTCCACCTGACTGTTTGTTCTTTTCTCAGCAGCTTGAACAAAGGTTCACAGGTTGCTGTAAGGTGAGATATGAACCTTGAAATGTAGTTCAATCTACCTAGGAACCCCCGAACCTCTTTTTCTGTCTTCGGTGCAGGCATTTCTTGAATGGCTTTAACTTTATCAGGGTCAACTTCAATCCCTTTCTCACTTACAATAAATCCCAGCAGCTTACCGGATCGCACCCCGAATGTGCATTTGTTGGGGTTTAACTTCAATTGGTACTTCCTCAGACGCTTGAATAACTTCAACAGATTCACCAGGTGGTCTTCTTCTATGAGGGACTTGGCAATCATGTCATCCACATAACATTCAATTTCTTTATGGATCATGTCGTGGAATAATGTTACCATAGCCCGTTGATAAGTGGCACCAGCATTCTTCAGTCCGAATGGCATCACCTTGTAACAGAACGTGCCCCAGGGTGTGATGAAAGTTGTCTTCTCCATGTCTTCAGGTGACATCTTGATCTGATTATATCCTGAAAATCCGTCCATGAAGGAGAACACCGAGAACTGAGCCGTATTATCAACCAATACATCAATGTGAGGTAATGGGAAGTCATCTTTCGGGCTGGCTCTGTTCAAATCCCGGTAATCCACACACATCCTCACCTTGCCGTCTTTCTTAGGCACAGGTACAATATTAGCGACCCACGGCGGATAACTAGTCACAGCAAGGAAACCGGCGTCCCACTGTTTTTGTACCTCTTCTTTTATCTTCATTGCCATATCTGGGCGAGTACGACGCAATTTCTGTTTTACCGGTGGGCAGTCCTCTTTCAAAGGCAGCTTGTGCATGACAATATCGGTGTCCAACCCTGGCATATCCTGATAAGACCAAGCAAAGACATCCACATGCTCCCGAAGCATATCAATCAGTTGCTCTTTCACTAAATCTTGTAGGCAGGCCCCGATCTTAACCTCTTTCACATCTTCTTCCGTACCGAGATTAACCGTTTCAACCTCCTCCTGATGAGGAGTGATAACCTTCTCCTCTTGCCTTAACAATCTGGCTAGCTCTTCAGGAAGCTCATAATCTTTTTCAACCCCTTCATCCGCTTGATTGATCGGATTGTCAAAGTCATACGAAGTCATAGCAGTGTTGTTGTCGGTGCAGGCTGAAAGGCACTCTCTGCAAGGGTTTAGATTGTTCATTTTAGTGATCAATTTTAATCTTGTTTAGAAAAAGTGAAATGAAGTTTTCATTTTGGAAAACATTGCCATTTTATTTTTGTACAAAAAGAAAAACGAAAAAACAGTGAGCGAAAAAGGAAAAGACTCATTTGCAAAAGATGTCCGATATTCATTGATTAATCCATTTGCACAAAATTACAAGATGGCCTGATTAGAAAATGAGCCTTGTCATCTTGGGCAAGATGCAAGACTTGATGCATGCTTTAAAAATACAAGAAATAATAATTACTCTGCAGGAGTAACCCTTATAATTTCCTGGGAAGACCAGTTAAGGACTTGGCTTCCCGGGATCCTTGGACGTATCCAGCTCTCCAGGTTGCGGTCGCTTTCCTCCTCGTCTTCCAAGTTGTTCACTGCATCTGGGGTGAGCATTCCCCCGCTGACAAAATTGGGCTTCTTGGCAGCCTCTGATTGATCTTGTTGAGTTGGTCTGTAACCCAACCCAAATCTGTCTTCTTTCTTCTCCACGGGCAGCAGCTTGCCCCAGCCTTGGGCAGTACCCTCTTCAACAACCTTCCGGGCTTGCTGATAAGACGTCATGGAGGTTCCCAGTACAACAGATGCTTCATTAATGTTTAGGGCCTCAAACCCCTGGCTCATGGTTTCATGGATCTCTCCATCCATCTCTATATACTTATACGTAGCCAGATGGCTAACAAAGATGTCTTCTTCACCGCAGATGGTGATGATCTGGCCTTCCCACTCGAATTTCAGCTTCTGGTGAAAGGTAGACGTAACAGCGCCAACGGCATGGATCCAGGGTCTACCCAACAAACAGCTGTAGGCCGGCTGAATGTCCATCACATAGAAGGTAATTTTAAAGGTCTGCGGGCCAATCATCACAGGTAGATCAATCTCTCCAAGCATTGATCTTTTAGAGCCATCAAATGCTCTCACCACCAAATTACTCGGACGCAATGCCAATCCATCATACTCTAGCTTCACTAAGGCTTTCTTTGGTAGAACATTGAGTGACGACCCAGTGTCCACCAGTACATGTGATAGAACAGCACCCTTGCATTCTAGGGTGATATGTAAAGCCTTGTTGTGGTTACGCCCCTCAGTTGTTAAGTCAGCATTGGTGAAGCCCAGCCCATGGCTGGTATTGACATTTGCTACCACAGTTTCTAGCTGATTAACGGTAATCTCCTCTGGCACATATGCTGCGTGCAGGACTTTCAATAATGCGTTCCTGTGAGCTTCAGAACACATTAACAGTGATAATATGGAGATCTTTGAGGGAGTTTGGTGAAGCTGATCCACCACCTTGTAATCACCTCTCTTTATGATTCTCATAAACTCGTCTACATCTTGTTCGAAAGATGTCTTCTGAGTTTCTCTGACAGTTGGCTCTTCAAGCACCACACTCTTTCCTTTTGCTTTAGCAGCAGCTTCTGCTTCAGCATTAGGTCTTTGCAATTGTGAGGCAAAAAGGCGTCCGCTTCTGGTGAAGCCTCCGCCTCCCCCAACATTATCAATTTGTGGAGAAGAGGTTGAAGAATCCAAAGTGATTTTCTCCCCGTTGCAGTAGAGATCAGAGCCGTAATGCCAAGGTATGGCATTACTGCTTTCATATGGAACTGGTCAAGGCACCGTAATAGTAACTGGACTTACTGCTGCAGAGGAGGGTACTGAAATGGTGTGCGGATCGTATTAAATTGTAACTGGTGATCTGGCAGGAGGTGCCACTACTTGTTGCTGAAAATTGTTGTTTGGAGGAACATCTGATGGATCATAGTAAATGGTGACTGCTGAGACATCTTCATTAATTTCTGTTGGCGTTGTAGAAGATTCTGCCGATAAAAAGGATGCTGATGTTGTAGAAGAAATGGTTGTTGACATTTGATTTGTGGAAGTGATGGATAAGGCCATTGTTGATGATATTGATGAATCGGTTGGAATGATCGTTGCTGCTGTTGTAGAAGAATCAGGAATTGTTGTCAGAGGAATTGCTGGATTTGTAGGCGCCGTTGTTGAGATCTGAAGGATACCATCCTTGATAAGACTATTTATGCCGCTTCTCTAATTTTCGCACCCATTGACTGCAATGTTGCAATACCCACAACCGAGTTCACACCCGGGAAACACCTGGCACTCTAGAAGCTGAGCTTTAATTTCGACCAGAGGCGTTCGAATTTGTGCAACACTGGTGATCAAAGTAGATGGTTTGTCTTCCTCAATTGCGTTAATCCTCGGCCCACCATGGTTAGGCATAGGATTTCTGTTGACATTTGGAGGAGGTGCGAAGTTGAGGGCTTTAGAATCCACCAGATCTTGCACTTTCATTTGCAAAGCCCTGCATTTCTCTGTGTTGTGACCAGGTGCATTAGAATGGAAAGCACACCTGGCGTTGACATCGTAATTCTTTGGGAGATTGGAGGGATCTGGAGGTGCCAATATCCTTAACTCAACCAAGTTAAGTTTCAGGAGTTGTGGCAATAAGGCGGCATAAGGCATAGGGATAGGATCAATCACCCTGTTTGCCTGTGATGGTCTTTGCTGAAAAGGTCTTTGTTGTTGATTGCTATTGTTGTTGTTGTAGGTTCTTTGTGGCGGATACTGGACTTGCTGTTGGTAATGAGGTTGTTGTTGTTGTTGATATGCTGGTTGCTGAGGAATCGGAGCTGGAATAGTGACAGCTGCTACTGATCTGTGGACATACTGAGGTATGCCCCTGCTAGCATGAATGGCATTTCTCTCACCGGTCCTTCTAGGTCCCACAAAAAGTTTCCTGGGATTACTGGACGAACTTGCACCATTATCAGAAATTTTGCCCATTTTTAACAGACTCTCAATTCTTTCACCGGCTATAACTACGTCTGCGAAGTTGGTGGAAGAAAAGGCAGCCAGCCTATCAATATATGTTCCTTGCAGAGTATTCATGAACATGTCGGCCATTTCTCTTTCCGACATGGGTGGCTGAATAGCAGCATCAAGCTGTCTCCACCTTTGGGCATATTCCCTGAAGCTTTCCTTGGAGGATTGAGACATTCCCATCAAGAGGGTCCTGTTAGGAGCCATGTCCAGATTGTATTGGTATTGCCTGATGAAAGCCTTAGCTAGGTCCTTCCAGCATCTGATAGTAGCTCTGGTCAAGTGTGAATACCACTCCCTTGAAGCCCCAGTCAAACTGTCTTCAAAATAGAACATCCACAGCTTTTCATCCAGGTATATGCTTTAAGTCTCCCCAAAAAAGACTGCAGGTGAGTTCGTGGACAAGAGGTTCCATTGTATTTCTCGAAGCACGGAGGTTTGAACTTGTGGGGAATTCTTACCCTGTCTACTAACCCCATATCCATTACATCAAAACCCAGGGAATTTTGAGACTCCAGAGATCTCAACTTCTCAGCAATTTCATCAAACCTCCTATCATAGACTTCATCACCAGCTCCCATGACAGTGAATTGCTCCTCTTGGGGGTCTTCAATTAAGATCCTCCCCCCAGTCGTATTTCCTTGCACATTAGCCGGGATGTTGACTTCCGGATCTAGATGAGGTCCAAATACAGGTGGATTAACATGAGGTTGTCCCCTCTCATTGTTGCTTGTTCCTCCAGTCCCTGGATGAGGTTCCTCGGGAGTCTGCCTTTCTACCAATGCCCTTAACCTCTCTTGGGTCTGAGCCAGACCAGTCATTACTGTCATGAATTGGGCCATTTGGTTCCTCATCTCCACCCTTTCGTTAGCCATCTGGGTTCTGACCTCGGTCAGGTCTTGCTGTACTTGCTCCATTATAATACCCGGAAGGTTGTTGTGTGTAGGATACCGGTGTGCACGGTTGACAGGGAACACTCTTCTGCGAGCAATATTTCCTGAACCACAACAGAGTTAGAAACAGACAAAATAATAACAAAACCTACAAAACAAAACAAAAGTTAGTATGCAATGCAATATGCTTATTTATTTTCCAAGGTATCCGGCTTGGTTCTTGGTTTTGACCTTTCCAGACCTCAAGGAAGATGCTCTGATGTTGCTTGAGAAAAGAAACTCATTGAAACAAAACAACAAAATACATTACAAATGGTAGATCATACATAGTTTGTTTTTTACAACACATGCCCCTGAGGGGTCAAAATACAACATAAAAGAAAAGTACATCAAATGAAAGCAACAACAAACAAAAAGTCAAAAATCCAGTCCAAACTCATCCTCCTGAACCTCCTTCAAAAGTGCCTCAGTTACAGGACCAGCCGGATGCTCTGTAATGGTCCTGATGAGGAGGTTCCTAGTGGCAATAGCAGTGGTCAGCTTCTTGTGCCTGTCTTGGTCCTTTGACCTCTTCAAACCAGCCCAAAGCTTCAATTCTGAAATCTCCTTCTGGGCTGCCAGCAGAGCTTCCTGTTGTTTCTTTTCATTGGCCTCTAACTGCTCAATTCTGGCTTGAGTTCTCTTATCTTCTTGAGTACGAGCTTCAGTGATCCTGACCCACCTAGCTTAACATTCTTGCAGATAGAGATCAGTCCTAGCCTTCTGAAGCTTGGCCTCCTTACAGGCATTCTTCAATATTTGCTCCCCAGCTCTTGATTTCTTGATATAGTCCTCTGCTTTCTCAATCCTGGCCAGATGCTCCACTTTAAGCTTCTCCAACCTTTCAATGTCCAGACGACCATCACTCCTCTCCCAGAGGGTCTTCTTCAGAGCTTGAGACAGATTCTCATTCCTTTCCTTCAGCTTCTCAAATTCTTCCAGGCTGACAGTGGCTGCTGGCTGTACTGTAGAAGGCCCAGGTGTATCCTCAATGGTGAAGGGCATCCCAGAAATCTGAGCTCTAGCATGAGACCATTCATAATATTGAGCTGAAGCCACATTATTGCACCTCCCAAGAATGGCCATCCCTTTGGTCTGGATGTTGTCCCAAGCCCAGGATGCTTGCCTGACAACAGCTAGATTAGGCTTTATCTCACAATACAGGGTCTCAGCTAGATCTTGCACTCTAGGAGGGTGTACTAAAGCATAGCCCAGTTGTCTCTTAAACAGCAAAGGATTGTAATTGATGCAACCCTTCACTCCTACTAGAGGTACATTGGGGTACTGCCCACAGCTAGTGATGATGTCCTTGCCCTTGGTGCTCTGGGTGCACCATCTGATGTCATCTGAAGTCAAAGAAATGAGCCTCTTAGCCCAATTCTTCTGTTGGTGAGGATTCAGGAAGGAATCAGTCTTAGGTAAGTGTTTGAGTAGCCAGGTATGAAACAGGGGAGCACAGCATCTCACCAACTTCCCTCTCTGTTTCTCATTCCTCTGATGAATGGAATAATAGAAATCTTCCAGCAATGTGGGCACTGGGTTCCTCAGAAGGAAAAGATGAATGGCATTCTTGCTGATAAACTTGGGCTCATCTGCAAATAGTATAACCCCATATATACTGAGGGCTAACAATGCACAAACTGCCCTCCATTCTCCCAAGGAGGCCTTCAGGATGGCCTGAGAAGTCAGAAAGTCTAAGTGCAAACCAGGGATCCCAGCCTTTGTTGTCATGTTTTGCTCAATCAAAATAGGTTCCAGGTACAGTGCTTTTGCCACTTATCCATTGCTGGGAGAAGTCATCTCTGGGTTGAAGGGGATACCACCCCTGACAGGTACTCCAATCAATGATGAAAACTCCTCCAAAAGAGGCCCTAGCTGAAAGTTCTGGAAAGTGAAGCATCTCAAAGGAGGGTCATAAAACTGTAAGCAGGTGTGAATCATACTCCTTTGAGAAGGATCCAGGTCCATAACCATATCAAGGATGCCTCCATAATGCTCTCTGAATAATGGGATGTGGTATGGAGTGATAAGGGACTGGACCTGCCTGATACCAGTCAACACAGGCTCAAAGAAATGGTATGAAATGTTGCTCTTCCTGGGTGCAGACATGAGTGCTGATGAAGAGCTAAAGACAAGTGCTGATGAAGATCAAAAACCAACACTGGAGATGAGCCACTGATAGGCTGGTGCTGGTGATGAAGGCAGCTGAAGCAGACAACTGATAAAGATAGCTGAAGCAGATACCTGATGAAACAGAGGTCTATGCAGATGAAGGGGTCAAAACCAAGCCAAATATGATGTGGATACCCTGAAAAACAAATAAACAAATGTCAAATGATGCAATGATGATGTATGCAAATGATATGCAAGGGTTTGTGATCAAGAGCTGGATCTGATTACTGCCTTGATATAAAGCCCAAGTATGTTCAAGAAGTCCAGATGGAGGTCTAGAAAACCAATAACCAGGGTGGGGGACTCAAATAAAGAGTCACATGTCCAGGGTTAAATCACAAGAACTGTCCCAAAATGAGGTACTCTTAACCAAAACAAAGTAACAGGGTATGATGTGGCCAATGGTACCTGCAAACCTGTAAACAGCCCAACCCCCTTACAGGTAGTGTTCTAAAACAAGGATCCTCAGACTTGGATCAGTTATGAGAAGTGTAAACACTTCTAACCCGGAGGTACATTGTTTAAAATAACCATAAAAGATCCTCCTCTAATTCACCTCAGTTTCTGAAGGTCATAATAAAGGTCATCCAGACTTAGCAGGCTTCCCAGATAGCCCTAGCACTACAGGAGATCTGTAGCACAGAGTTCTCAAGAAGAAACCCACATCTGAACCGTGTTTCATATTCCCGCACTAGACCGAAATGGAATGGGAAAGAACATGAACCACTCTAGCCTAGGTGTCACTCAGGTCCCAGGTATAGGACCTTAAACTCTCAGTGAAACCCCACCCACCAAAACAGAAATCCAGATCCAGCAATGATAGCATGACAGTATGAAAAATGTAAAACTGTAAAGAAAGCAATAAATAAAACTGTGCATAAAGCAATAAATAAAGTAACTATATAAACACAATTAGCACATAACACCCAAATAAACACAAATCAAACAAGCGCTAGGAGGAACCCACAAAAAGAGCCAGAAGCCCTGGTTGCAGTATAAGTATCCCCAGCAGAGTCGCCAAGCTGTCGCTCCCACCAAATGACACGGGGCCAAGAGGGGTACAGACGCGAACGGTCAGCGAAAGAAGGAAGAGAGAACACACAAGGGTGAACTCAAGAGAAAAGAGTCGCCAGCTAGGCATTTTTATCCCGGAGGAAAGGTAATGCTGCATAAACCTGAGAAAAGATATGGATAAGACGGTCGCGAACCAGAGAGACTGAGAAAGGGGGTTGGTTACAACCTGGGAAGGTATTAGCACCCAGATTGTCCGTCGTACTCGACGGGATCCACGCTTAAAAGATTTGTGTTTTAAAGGGGTAGTATCAGTGCAATCTGTGTATCAAAGCTGGAAAGAAGGCAAGTGTCAGTGTAAAAGAGATGTGAAGTGTACAAGTGAAGTGTCAGTGTAAGAAATGAATGAAGCTCAAGACTATGAGGCTTAAAGAATAATGCTGGAAAGAGGGGGAATATACAGAGACTTTTGTTCGATAACTGTTAAGTTATGCCTACGTATCCTCTCGTGCAATGAGGAAGTCAGAACACCGTAGTTCGACCCAACGAGACTAAAAGACAAATTGACTTGTAAACTGCTTACTTATCTATGCTCAAGTGTATGACCTGCCTGGCTCAGGTGCAAACTGTCTTGCATTAGATGGAAGAAGCGAGTTCTCGTTTATGAGTGAATGAGGTGAGAAAAGAATCCCGAAGGAGACGATTATTGTTTGTTTTTGAGTTTTCAATCTTTTATTGCTTTTTGGAATTTGTCATAGGAAAATGAGCTTAAGCCTAAACCAAGGGTTAGTAAACTCATCACATCTTCCCTCTGATTAGGGGTAATGAGAATACCTTAAGTGTGAAGTAAGCACCTCACACTTAACCACCTTGATGTAGGATTAAGATCATTAACCTACTTGTGATTATTTAGATGTTTTTGGTGTTTTTGTTTAGTGTTAAATAATGAGTTTAAGCCATAATCAAGGATAATAGATGAGAACATTTAAGCTGAGAAAGACTCCTCAACTTAATCCATGATTAGGGATTAACCTCATGACAAAACAAAACCTTTATTAAAGTGGATTTTAGTTATTGGTAAGATTAAGAAGTGGATTTTAGGGTTTGTAAGACAACTTGAGGGGGACTTGTCCATTAACACTAGGGTTAGTCCTTCTTAACCAATTAAGGAAGAATTAGAACCCTAATGCAAGGCCCAAGTTACAAGCTTGATGTCTTGATGATTATTAGGTGAATTGATTAAAGGATTTAAACACATTAAGTGTTTAACACTTAGGATTAAAGTTATGCACTCCATCCTAATAGAAGGATGCAGGCATAAGCTTAATCACAAAGCCTTAAAACCTTTAGGGTTTAGTCCTTGATTATGAGATGAGAGGAGAAGACTCAATGATGACACAAATGTAAAAGTTAAATGGGGGGACTAATCAAACCCTAATTGTTATCATGCTTGGGTATCCTAGGGTTTGTGAGGTTTGCAAGAAGAACTTCAGAGGGACCACCAGGAAGGAAGCAGATGAAAGGAGCAAGAAGCAAAGAGAAGCAAAACAACTTGCTTCACTTAAGAAGTCAAGTTGCTTGAAGAAAGAGAGTAAGATATGAACATGAATGAGCAAGCTCACTCTAATACACATACAAAATGTAGCAATGATGCATAAAAGAGATAAGAAGAGATTGTGAGAAGTGAAGGCAAATTCACTTCTCAAAACAACTTACCACCTGAAAAGTTAGCAAAAGAAATGAAATGCAATGCAAATGAGATGCAATGTCATGATGTAAACCAAAACCAGAAGAAATAACATGAAGTTAATGATGTTAAGAGATGATACAAACATGAGGCAAGACATGAGAATGATCATACAAGGACATGGATGCAGATGAAGCATGCTTTAAACCATGAATGTGCATGAAAAGTTATGAAATGCAATGGACATATAACATGGAAAATGAAAGATGCAATGATCAAACATGATTCTAATATGTCCTAAGATGTATTATGAATCATATGTATGCACAAAATGTCATGGCAAGTCATTGGATGCAAGCAAATGAATGATGGATGCAAAGGAGAGCACAAATTAGGGTTTATGATCAACACACAAAGCAAAATTCAAAATCAGAAGCATATGACATGATAAAAAATTTAAAATGCAATCAAAGATACCCTAAACCTATACAAGTTCACTGCCCAAAGGAGAGGACCTAACTCCTAACCTAGTGAAAGTTATGAATTTCTCAAGATTACTAGGGTTTTGGGGTACCTCACCAAGAAAAATGCAAAACAAATTGAAAATGCAAGATCAAATCAAACCAATTTTAACCTATGAACTACATGCTATAGAAGATGCAATGCAAGAAGAATCATCATCCAACTCTCAAGGGTTAGGCAAAATGGATTTTTCAAAGTTTGAACCAAAATATTGCCTTAAAATGAATTTAATTCCAATAAAAATGATCAAAAGGCATCAAGAACAAAAAAGAAATTTGGTTTGAGAGTTGGATAATGTTTCTAAATGTTTCTAAATGCAATGTGAATTTTTTGGTGATTTATAAATACCTAAATGCATTTTTAATTAATTAATTTTCACTAATTAATTAAAATTAAACATTTAAATGATTTAAAAATAATTTTTTATGCAAAAAAATAAAAATAAAAATATTTTTGGGTTCTAAAAATTAATGAAATCTTTGACAATAATTTTCATAATTTTCAAATGATTTTAGCTATTTTAAATAATTCGTACAAATAAAATGAAAAGAAAATGAAATTAAATTAAATAAAGTGAAAAGTATGCACATCCAGAGGCTGAGATTCAAACTGGGAGAAAGAGGGAAGACTGCGTGCGTCATCCAACGGCCGTAATTCAAACTGACCCAATTAACATAAAAACCTAATTAATTAAACTAATGACGTGGATTAGGGCTTAATGAAAGGATCCAGGCCATTCATATGCGCGGGAGTCAACAAAAGTCCACCAGATCTAAGGCCCAGATTCAAACTAAACCCTAAACGCAATTAATGACTTAATGACATTCAGGTGGCCGGAAATGACCTCCGGTCATTTTCTCCGGCCACATCTCCCTGAGAATTTCTCAAATCACTCCCCAGGCCATTTCTGGAGCTCTAAAGCTCCAGATCACTTCCTCTCACTTCCCTAAACTCATCCCTGACCTCAAAAACAATTTATTTCTCACCATTAACAAGATTCGAAGCAAGAAACAAAAATGACAGAAATTTCAGACAAGTCATACATGCTCAAATCTCCATCATTTTCAAAAGTAAAAGGTTCAATGCACTCAGGTAATCAAACTTAACAAGTTGAGAACTTAAAATAGAGCTTCTGGAAAAAATAAATTTCGAAGCTACCTGAGATGAAGCTTTCAGTTTGGAGCTTTCAGACTGCCTCCTTGCTTCAGAATGGCTCCAATGATCTTCTTGAGGAAGCTTTGAAGCTTGGTTGGAGTTTAGAGTGGCTAGTTTATGAGATTGATTCAGTTCAGTTCAAGAGGGGGAAAATCGTATTTGGTGTATGATGGCTTTCAAGGCAAAGTAAGGGGTGGTTTGTGATCAGTGATGCATTCTAAGATGAATGGTGGAAGAATTTTTAAGTTTTAGTTGCTGAGTTGAGAGATTCGATAGAAAATGCAAAGGGAGGGATTTTTGTGTATGCTGACTTGTGTGTGTGCTCAGGCTTGCCTCTTGTGTGGTTTTAGTTTCATTTTGTCCACTTATCAAACTGTGATAGGGCAGAGAGTTGGTGGTGGCACAGGCTGATTGGTATGGGGGTTTTTGCAAAAAGTCAAATCTAGGTGTAAGAGAGGTATGGGTCAATGGTAGGCCAAGGAAAAAGGGGTGTCCTGCGCAGCAAGGATTGAGGAGAGCCATAGAATCAGTCTTGAGTCCAATTAGCAAGTGGATTAGGGTTTGTATGAGGTTTTGCAACTTTGTGATCTTTTGGCCCTTTTGTGATTACTTGAAGCATAAGTCATGAAAATGGACAAGTCTTTGATGCATTCTGACTTTTAGGCATTTGTTTATGTTTATGCAAAGATGAGAAGTCCATTTGAAGTTACAATTTGCCTTGGCAAGAGGTTTTGCAACTTTGCCTCTTTGGTGCAAAACTTGAAATTATGTGATTTTCCTCAACTTTGACAAGCCATATCTTTTGATCCAAAATGAATTAGAATGAGTTCTTATACTTTTTGAAAAGGGAATGATCCATTCTACAACTTTCATGACCAACGTTTTCTCATTTGAAGCATTTTTGAATCAATTTGAGGAGGTTGAAAAACTTTCCCAAAATGGCAAGTTTACATTACAAGTCACTTTCCCAAAAAGGCAACTTTGCAAATGGCTTGAAATTATTCAACTTTGTGAACTTCTAACATCTTCTATGATCAAATAAAGATCATACACATTCAAAATGATGAAGAACACCCTTTGTTTGGGTCATTGGGGGCCTCAGATGCCCTGATTTTGCACTGACTTGCTCAAGAAGTCAACTCTTGACCAGATGCCTTCCTCATGGAATTTCTTCATGAAAATTGATATGCATGATCCCTATACCATATAGAGACCAATAGAAACAATAATGACCAAAAAATTTGGAGTTATGGCCTCTGAAACCAAAACCCTAATTCTAGGCCATCTGTGCAGTTAAACCTGGCTCTGCTTCCATGCCATTCTCAGTTCTTGTGATTCTTTGACTTTCTTGACTTTGTGGGGGATATAATATGATACTTGAACATTCATGGACCCCTTTGAAGTGATTGATGACCTTTGGAGTGGTTCAAGTGGCTCAGGGATGGCTCAGATCACAAACCCTAGATGCAGATGACTTAGAAGCAATGCAGTGAATCAAAAATGTGGTATGAGATGCTATGATTGGACTTATGCATATGAGAAGATCACAAGCCATGGTGTGAATGGATGAGGGAAAATTTGGGGTGTTTATAATTGCTTGAATTAAATGTGAATGTATGCTAATTGTATGAGATGAATGCATAACTATATTGTGAATATGTATGCATTTTCAAGAATGTTGTGTGGAATTTTGCATGTAAGCATAATGTATGCATTCTTGTGTTGTGGGATTCTTTGTGAATCCGTTGTAGCATCGGGTGCTCATGTGGAGTGTGAGCGATGACTACAACAAGATCGTGTGCCCATGTGGGGTGTGAGCGATAAGATTATGTGCCCGTGTGGGGTGTGAGCAATCCAGAAACATTGTGTGCCCGTGTGGGGTGTGAGCAATGGGTGATTTATTCACATTGATTGTATGCCCGTGTGGGGTGTGAGAAATCAGATTGTGTGCCCGTGTGGGGTGTGAGCAATCCATAAACATTGTGTGCCCATGTGGGGTGTGAGAAATGGGGAATATCGTGTGCCCGATGGGGAGTTACTTTAAGTAACAAGCGATGATTCTGTTTGGTTCCTGAGTGAACCTGCTGAAATGTTGAATCAGTACCTTATTTGCATCTGCATAGAGTCGTGTGTCGGTCTCTATGAGTTGCATTTTATCATTTTAATTTTGATATGCAGAAATAAACATGAATGTGCATATGTTTATTTGGAGTATTATGGAGATGATAGTATGTGTGATGAAACATACTTGTTTGTATATATGCATGTTTGATATGTGTATATGTATGTGATTTATACATTTGTAATGTATATGTGTGATTAAACATAGCTATTCGTATGTTTATGCGGAACGAATTGAATTGAGGAATAAACATAAATGATGTAAGTTTATGTGAATTGGTGCATGATGAACATGCTTGAATTGTGTATGTACACATTGCGATGTGTATAGGTGATGAGGAATGAAATATGTGGTGAGAATATGTTTTATGTGCATTTTTATATGTTGAGATATATAATTATATGCAATGTTATTATGATAATGTTTCTCACCCTTCTGCTGTTTTATGTACTCTATTAGGCATTGCAGAGTAGGTTCTTGGATGATATTTTTGTGAAGCTCGTCTTCATCTTTTTTGTCGGTCGTCTATGATATGTAGCACCGGGTAGCTAGGGTCGGCTTGATGCCTTTTGTGGATAGATTTGTATATGTATTTTGATGTGACATGTTTTATGTAAACATGAGATTATTTTGGTGATTCAAACTTGCAGATATATTTATGATAAGTATATAAGTTTGAGAATGTTATGTTTTGTTTTCGCTATTTAATGAATTGATGAATACGGGTGTAAGGATGAAATCCTTGTGTATGTAAGTTACCCTGTTTGTTGCATATCTTTATTGAGCAGGTGTTGTATGTTTTCAATTTCAAGTATAATGTGGCATTGCTCTTTTATACCGTTTTTCAAATATACTTTGATGAAATTTTAATATGTGCCTAAGTGATTTAATTGCTTATTTGGGGTATAGAAAGGGGGTGTTACAAAGTTCATTATCTTAGAGTTCTCTCGGCTCTAAGGATTCAATTTCCAACATCCCATAAGGTACCAGAGTCACTCCTCTATAAGTAACCTAAAATAAAAGGGGCATTCGATAAGTTATTAACGCTTCACTTGGGACTCAATGTGATACCCACCACAAGCCCCACTTCCCGTGGGACTCAATGGAACACCCACCACAAGCCTCGCTATGCTTCCCGTGGGACTCAATAGAATACCCACCACAAGTCTCACTATGTTTCCCGTGGGACTCAATGGAATACCCACCATAAGCCTCACTTCCCGTGGGACTCAATGGAATACCCACCACAAGCCTCACTATGCTTCTCGTGGGACTCAATGAAATACCCACCACAAGCCTCAATCAAGACTATACGAAGGACCTAAAGCAATGCACTTATCAATTCACACAAGCCTGAGGGAGTCTTAGATACCTCACAAGTTGTACATTTATTATTACCTTTGGCTCACCATCCCTTAACTTATCATTTTTACCGTATAATCGAAAAGTCGGGCAAAAGTCGGGTAAAAATAATATTTTTCGGCATCATGTGAAAGTACATAATTCTAGCTTTCCAATGATATAAAGAACATTTAAATCGGATAACCGAGTAAGAAATTATAAATTAAAACACAACACATTAACTTCCAGGTCTCGCTAAGCGAGGGGGTATGCTCGCTAAGCGAGCAACTCCATGTATTCTGACCCTTCCAGGAATTGACCGGCTCGCTAAGCGAGCTCTGCGAATTCTGTAGAAATTCAGGTGCGAACAACACTTCACAAAAGGGGTAAAAGCTTATCAATTCTCAACCAATAGAGGAAACCAGCATCAAACAAATTTAGAATCATAAACTAGAAATTTGTCGAGTTTTTAACCGTTTAAAACTTCCGATTTTTCAAGATTTTTATCAAAACCTAAAAACTCATAAACTCTAAAACTCAACCAAAATCTAAAACAAAAGCTTCTAACTACGAACCCACCTCGAGAGATGAAGATTGGCGGAAAGAAAGAGTTGATTCGACAGACGGATGATGGAGAATGATGAATTTGAAGTTCTAGGGTTCACTTCTCTTCTTCTTCTTCTCTTTTTGTTCTTTCTCTTCTTCCTTACTAACTTCTTCTTTCTCTATTTTTCTTTCTACAACACATAATATAAAGGAAAAACTTATTCCCCACCAATGGGTCCAAATTAGAGAGTATCCAAAAAATGTCTCTTGATCCAATATTTTATAAAACTTCTGAGTCAGCTAATATTAATTAAAAAAATAAAAATCCCGCTGATTACTCTATCTATTTCCGTTAAAATTTCTTAGAGTAATCTAGAACAATATTAATATTAAATAATATTATTCAGAGCATTAAATGATTTACGGGGTGTTACATTCTCCCCCTAAATAGAATTTTGTCATCGAATTTAAAAGATTACCTGAACAGGTGAGGATATGATTCTCGCATCTCTGATTCCAATTCCCATGTAGCATCTCTCGGATGCGTCTCATCCCATTGC
Source organism: Lathyrus aphaca (assembly GCA_963966055.1). Classification (NCBI taxonomy): domain Eukaryota; kingdom Viridiplantae; phylum Streptophyta; class Magnoliopsida; order Fabales; family Fabaceae; genus Lathyrus; species Lathyrus aphaca. The sequence goes on from OZ014522.1 coordinate 227,768,413, forward strand.
ACTTTAACAAGTGGTATCTCGTTTCTAAGATCTGATATGGTCCCACGTATCTCGGACTTAACTTGCGCAACTTAAATGGTCATTTCAATCTCAATCTCGGAGTGACTTTCAAATACACATGATCACCTTCATCAAATTCCAAAGGTCTCCTTCGATTGTCAGCATAACTCTTCTGAAGATCTTGGGCTTGCTTAATTTTTTCTCGAATCATCTGAATCTTTTTTGTGGTCTCTTGAATAACTTTGGGTCCCAAAATCCTATCTTCACCTACTTCTGACCAAAACAACGGTGTTCTACACTTCCTTCCATATAAAGCCTCATATGGAGCCATTCTGATGCTTGCATGGTAACTATTAATGTAAGAGAATTCTATCAATGGTAAAAGTTCCTTCCAATTTCCTTTACTTTCCAAAACGCATGCATGCAACATGTCTTCCATTATTTGAATTGTATGTTCCGTCTTACCATCCATTTGAGGATGATTAGAAGTACTCAAACGCAAATATGTACCCATGGCTTGTTGGAATACCTTCCAAAACCTCAAAGTGAACTTCAGATCTCTATTCGACACAATACTAGACGAAACACCATGCAATCTCACAATCTCAGCAATAAACAACCTCGCAAGATGACTTTCCTTGTACGTAGTCTTTACAGCTAAGAAATTTGCATATTTCGTTAACCGATCCATAATCACCCAAACAGAGTCATAACCACCTTGAGTACTCGGTAAACCCACTGCAAAGTCCATATAGATACTATCCCACTTCCAAATTGGGATGTCCAAAGGTTGCAACAAACTGCCCTGTCTCTGGTGTTCAATCTTCACTTGTTGACACACCACACATTTGGACACGGATACCACAATGTCCCTTTTCATTTCGGACCACCAATACTCTTTCTTTAAGTCTTGATACATCTTTGAAGAACCCGGATGTATCGTAAAATAACCTTTACGGGCTTCCTCTAAAATCTTCCTCTTTAATACCTCATCATTCGGAATGCAAATTCTTTGGTTGAATAGGATAACCCCATCCAATGTCCTCACAAAACCCGGTTGAAGCAACAACTCCTGCAACTTCTCATCTAGAACCTGTGCTTGTTGAATCTCATTCCTCAAGGTAGAATTGATATTCAAATTTCCCATTATTACACCATTCGGAGTCCAAAAAAATTGAATATTAAGGTCTCGAAACTTCTCCAGTAGTGCATATTCCAATACCATCAACTCGGCACTATGAATTACTTTTCTACTTAAAGCATCTGCCACCTTATTCGCTTTTCCTGGATGGTACTTCAATTCAAGGTCATAGTCCTTTAAATACTCCATCCATCTTCTCTGTCTCATATTTAATTCCTTCTGATCAAAGAGGTACTTCAAACTCTTATGATCATTGAACATCTCAAAACATACACCATACAGATAATGCCGCCACACTTTCAAAGTAAACACCACGGCCGCTAGTTCCAAATCATGAGTTGGATAATTATTCTCATGAATTCTTAACTGTCTAGAAGCATGGGCTACAACTTGGCCTTCTTGCATAAGAACACCTCCTAATCCCATCTTGGAAGCATTGCAAAACATTTCATTAGATTTGTTAGGATCAGAATGATCAAAACTGGAGCAGTTGTCAATTTCTCTTTCACCCACACGAAACTTTGCTCACAACTAGAATCCCATTCGTAAGCGAAGTCCTTTATTGTAAGCTTAGTTAATGGTAACGCCATGTGAGAAAAACCTTTACTGAACCTTCTGTAGTAACTTGCCAAAACTAAGAAACTTCTCACTTCAGAAGCATTCTTCGGTCTCTCCCAATTAATCACGGCTTCAATCTTCGATGGATCCACCGCTACACCTCCCTGAGATAAAACATGTCCAAGAAACTTGACTTCTGACATCCAGAACTCACACTTGCTAATCTTTGCAAAAAGTTGCTTCTCTTGCAGTACTGATAGAACAGTCCTCAAATGTTCTTCGTGCGCTTGTGGAGTACGAGAATAGATAAGGATGTCATTGATAATGATCACCACGAACTGATCCAAGTAGTCTTGAAATATTCGATTCATGTAATCCATAAAAACAGTTGGAGCATTCGTCACACCGAAAGTCATTACTAAGAATTCGTAATGGCCATAACGGGTTCTAAACGCAGTCTTCGGAACATCAGAACTTTTCACACGAATTTGGTGATAGCCTGACCTCAAATCAATCTTCGAGAATACACAAGCTCCTTTCAACTGATCTAGAAGATCGTCTATCCTCGACAAGGGATATTTATTCTTGATGGTAACCTTGTTCAATTTACGGTAGTCTATGCATAACCACATACCACCATCTTTCTTCTTCACCAACAAAACAGGGGCTCCCCACGGTGAAACACTAGGTCTTACAAAATGCTTTGCCATCAAATCCTCTAATTGATCCTTCAATTCTCTTAAATCGAGTGGTGCCATTCGATAAGGGGAAACGAATATAGGAGTCGTCCCCGGTACCAGGTCAATTGAGAATTCAACTTCTCTCACCGGAGGTAAGGAAGTGACATCCTCGGGGAAAACATTAGGAAATTCACAAACTATCGGAATATTTAAAACATGCTGGCCATTACTCTCCTCTTTAGTAAGGACAAGCAAAATAGACTTTTCTTATTCAAATAGAAAATTTACCATTCCAACTGTACCTTCTAAAATCGTTGTCAAAACATCCTTCGGGGGTTCTTCAATTGATGGAATAAGGATCAACTTCTCCTTACATCCAATAAACACAGAATTGGCAGACAACCAGTCCATTCCCATGATCACATCAACTTTCTTAAGAGGCATACAAATGAGATCAATTTGAAAAACTCTACCATCCACAGACAAGGTACAATTCTCACACCTAAGGGGTGTCTCAACAGTTTCATCCATAGCGGTAGTAACCACCATCAGAGGAGACAAAGGAAAAACTCACAACCCAAGTCGCTTCGAACAACTAGTAGATACAAAAGAATGCGTAGCCCCACAATCAAATAAAACAAGACAAGGATGATTATTAACAAGACATGTACCTTCAATGAGAGAGTTGTCGGCTCTGGTCTTTCTAGCATCCATAGTATAAACTCTCGCTTGAATTTGGTCCTTCTTCTGTGGGAAATATCTAGCATAGTGACCCACATTCTAACAATTAAAGCATGTTGGACCTCCCGGATTTCAACTTCCAAAATGACCCTTATGGCACCTGGAACACATAGGAGGATCACTAGATCTAGAACATGAAACCTGCTTCCCTTTGAAGGGTTGAGGCCTCGTCCTAAAAGATTGATCGGCTCTTCCTCGATCACTTTGAACTGCTCTTCCAATACTAGCTTCAGCTTGCATTTTTATCAAACTATGTTCGGCGGCATATCACTGCCTTAACAACTCGGAATAGGTAGTGAACTCCCTTTGAGAGACACTATGAGAGATTTTGGCCCTCAAACCAAACAAGAACTAGTCAATCTTCCATCTTTCATCTGGAGAATACATGGCTTGCCTAAAGTAGGCCTCCATGTCTTAGAACTTCTCAGCATAACTGGACACAATCATGCTCCATTGTCTAAGCTATTGGAATTCAAATTCTTTTTGGGTTCTCAAGGAACTCGGAAATTACTTCTCCATAAATAAACTGTTGCCATACTCTGGGAATTCCTTGCACCGCCATAAGATTGAGGCACTTTCCCACCACCTAGAAGCAGGACCTTTTAGTAAATGTGACGCAAAAGTCACGTTGTCTTCTTCACCACATATCACAATCCGAAAAATTCTCTCAATTCCGGTTACCCATTCATGTGCCTTAACCGGATCCAATCCACCATGAAACTCCTGAGGATTCATGCGGAAGAAGTCTCAAAATGTTCCACCTCCTGCTTCAGGAGTAACCACTTGAGGATGCAGACCTCCATTCATTTGGTGCATCATCTCCTGCATGAAATGATGTTGTTGTTGCTGCATCTGTTGCATGAATGGGAACATAGGAGCATTCCCATCACTACTCGGTTGATCTCTACTATGAGAAGTGACACTAGGTCGAGTACGAGTTCCACGCCTACTAGCCATATTCCTAAATGTCATCAAAACAGGATTAAGTTGATCAGGCTCAATACCATAACCATAAAATTTAGTCCAATACCGATATTATGTGTATGAACGGAAAGAAACACTTATAATATTCCAAGGCTATGCCGAGGATACGACCTGCTCTGATACCAACTGTAATACCCACATATAAAAGACATACCTCAAAGCATATTTTTCATATATAAATTTAAGTTTGGAATTGAAATACAACAAGTTCTTAGTTACACATTGCATAAATATAGCCACTACAATGTAATTTACTAGCATAAAGGCTATAGATAATACAAGATGTTCACAAAAAATAAAAGTCTAAGAACTAGATCCGAAGAACTCAAAAGTCCACAACGGAAGAAACCATCAAACAAGCAAAGATAATCAAGTATCCTTATCTTTACCCTTTGTGGAACCTGAAGTACCTGAAATAACAACATCAACATGGGGTGAGATAAAACATCTCATTGAGTTCCCTATCTTAGAATTCTCTCGGCTCTAAGGGTTCAATTTCCAACATACCATAAGGTACCGGAATCACTCCTTTATATGTAATCTCTAATAAAAGGGGAATTCGATAAGTTAATAATGTTTCACGTGGGACTCAATGTGATACCCACCACGAGCCTCACTTCTCATGGGACTTAATGGAATACCCACCACAAGCCTCACTATGCTTCCTGTGGGTCTCAATGGAATACCCATCACAAGCCTCATTATGCTTCTCGTGGGACTCAATGGAATACCCACCACAAGCCTTACTATGCTTCCCGTGGGACTCAATGGAATACCCACCACAAGCCTCACTTCCCGTGGGACTCAATGGAATACCCACTACAAGCCTCACTATGATTCCCATGGGACTCAATGGAATACCCATTGTAACACCCCAAATTTTCCCTCTCCCTTTTATCATCATGTTCACATCATAATCATCATAAGCATATCACATTATTAGCATCTAGCATAGAAGAATGAAGCATAACACTCACATGCTCTAGCATTGGGCATATGATCAATCATCTGAGAATTCATGAGTATACAAGTCAAAGCAAAGGGGCCAAGTGAAATTACAAAATATTCACAAGTATTCCTCATACCCATACAAGTTCAAAGTTGCCTACAAGAGCCAAGAAGGGTGAATGGTCACTAGAATATCAAATATGCAGTCACTTCCTACACAAATGAACCCTAAATTAGGGTTTTTCTTTTGAGCAGGGATCTATTGTATTTTTTACCAATTCTTGTGGTCAAAGTTCTTTATATGGTATTTGAAGCCTATGGATGAAATTTGGTGAGAAAACTCATTGAGAAAGTCAGTCAATTCTTCAGTTACTTGTAAATGAAGAAACTGGTCAACTGAACATCTGAAAAGTCAAATGTGAGATTTTAAGGACCCCAATCATGTTTTTCAAGCCAAGGTACCTTTTTAAGGTCAAATAATAGCTTTTATGATCTCAAGAATCAAGAATCAAGAGGTTATGAAGAAGTTTCCATATTTGGCAAGTGACTTATAATGAAAGTTACTATTTTTGGCAAGTTTTGCCCTAATCTTCAAAGGTTTCTTTCATGACCAAGATGACCTCAATTTTTTCCTCAAACATGTAGGACATTCCCTCCCCTTTCCAAAAAGTCCAATAACTTATTCATAGCATGTGTGGTTTGGAAATTATGGTCTTTTGAAGTTGATGAATTTTTAGGGTTTACCATTTCTTTCAAGATTACACCAAATGCAAAAACACTCATATCTCATTTCCAAGGCTTCTAACATACCAATTGTGATCACTATACTCAAATTCAATTCAACACAAGTGATTTTTCCCAAATAATCTCAATAACCCGTGGATGACAAAGGAGGAAATTCACAAATTGCATTTTTGCAAAACATCACACAAAGCATGATTCAAGTGATGATAAGCCTCAAGATTGATCCAAGGGTGCTAAAGGCACCAAAATGATTCAGTTTGTGCACATGGGGAGGTGATTGCACGAGAAAATCACTTCATCACAATTTTCATGCCAATTTTCAAATCACTCCTCATCACACTTCTCATGCGTGCATTGTTTCAAAAACCCTACACAAGTGTAGGTACTCATCATATATAAGTCATTTGTGCCCTTGATTCATCCTCATGCTCACTGATTCTCCACTTTCAAACTTTTTGCTCCTCTTGCATTTTCTTTCGAAACTCACAAACCTCACTCACATTGCTTCAATTCTTGGCATATTCTTTATCCTTGGAGTGTGAGGATCACAAATCTACCAATTGTTTGGCCTGAAAGCAAGGTTTTCTTCAAGTGAACTTTAGAAGCAATTTGTTTCTAATCTCAAGATCTAAGTTGATTTGGAGCTCTATTTGCATTTATTTTGCAAATAGAGGTGTTGGGGAGTGGATCTACACCTTACCGAGGGATTTCTTGGCGTATTTGAGGAGTTGCAAGTTCAGGTGAGCTCCTCAATTCATCTCTCTGGATCTTGTTTTTGATGTGTGCGTTGTGATCTACATGCTTCCCTGAGTACACTGATTTATTTGCTTTTGAAAATGAGTGAGAGTTGAGTTGTATTGTTGAATTTCAATTTGATGCTTGAAAATGTTTGCATTCAATTTTCTTGGATAGTTGACCTAATGGAAATTCTAATGAGATATTTGAATTTAGTGCATCTTAATTAGTAGATCTGGAGTGTTTTGTTAGTTTTTGTGATGATTTGTTCTTGCGTATGAGTTTTCCGGTGTCGGAGCTAGGGCTTCGGTCGCCGGTTTCTGGAAATGTTCTTTAATTTGAATTTGAGGAAGATGATGCAATGGTCACACGATTGCCTGATCTGAGTGGTTCCTATAATGCCAGTGCATTAAAATGATATGCTCCCAGGCACGTGCGTTTTTTTATAATTTGTTTCTGAATTCATCAATGTGTTTGGCACCTCATGTTAATTAGTGTACACGCGCGCGTTGCTCATTTGGATCTGTTGAATTGGGCTTGTGTATTGACTTGATCTCACACTTTAGATTGATCTATTGGCTCTTGTTTTTTCTGATTTTTATGAATTTCCATAGTAATAATGTGTACATGCGTTGGATCCATTGGGCCTTTATTCCTATTCGCGCCCCCTCTAATGCAGGCCCATTTGTTTTGATTTGGATTTGTTTACTATTGGCACCCCTTTCATCCTTTGCCTTATTTTTATTTTATTTTATTATTTGTTTACTTTTTAATTTTTCAAAATAGTTAGGAGCATCTAAAAATTACCAAAAAAATCATGGACATCAATTTTAATTTTCTTTAATTTTGTATATTTTTCTTTTCCATTTATTTTTATTTTTCGTATTAGAATTAATTGTTTAGTTTAATATTTCTTTTAAAAAATGCATGTTTTCTTGTTTAATTTCTATTTTTGGTCATAGATTTGAATTTTGACTTGGTTCATTTTGCTCTGGATCATGAACATGATGTAGTTTGCTAGGGATTTATCTCATAATTTTTAGGATTTTGTATGTTAAGTTTTGACAAGTTGCTTTGTGCATGATCTTCAAAACCCTAATTGCAATGTAGGACCTCCATTATCCTAGTTTTCTTCTGTTTGTGGACCTCTCCTTTTGGCATGTTGTTTTTATGAGTCTAAGGAACACTCGTGTTTAATTATGGAATTTTTTAGTGGATTTTGGATTTAATGTGAATTTTCTTGCTTACTTGCCCTAATTTGTGTCCTTTCTTGCTACTTGCTTGCTTCTTAGGTTAGGAGGGAACTTGTGCAAACTCCTATAGGTTGTTTATAGTCCTTTTAACATGTGTATAGGTCTCTGATCCTTGTATGGTGTTTACATCTTGACTTGCTTTGAAGTACTTACTCTTGAAGGTTCTCACATTTGTATGTATGCTTACTTCACTTTTTATGCCTACTTGCTTCCCATATTGATAATAATTGAACTTGTATGTGTAAACACCCCAAATTTTCCCTTACTCATATCACACCATGGCTTGTGATCTTTCATGTTTGCATTAACATAAGCATTACACCTCATTTTGCATATTTGTTTCACTGCATAAGTTCAAGTTCATCTACATCTAAGGTTTGTGATCTGAGCAATCCAAGAATCCATCTGAGCCATCTCAAAGGTCTTAAAGCTTTCAAAGAGGGTCCATGTGTGTTATATTATCATATTATTCTCCTTAAAGTTCATGAAAGTCAAGAGATCACAATAACTGGCCAAGGCATGAAAGCAGAGCTAGGGTTTTCACTACATAGATGACCAAAATTAGGGTTTTGGTTTCAGAGGCCTTAACTCCAAATTTTTGGGTCATTCTTGTTTCTAATGGTCTTAATATGTCATAAGGATCATGTATATCAAGTTTGATGAAGAAATTCATTGTGGAAGCTATTTGTTCACTGGGTAACTTCCTGAGCAAGTTAAGTCAAAATCAGGGCATCTGAGGCCCCCAACAATGGAACCAAAGGGGTATTTTCATCAAATTTAGGTTCAATGATCTTTATATGATCTTAGAAGTGGTTGGAAGTTCACAAGATTGAATAATTTTGAGCCAATTGCAAACTTGCCAATTTTGGAAATGACTTGAAATGCAAACTTTACATTTTGGGAAAGATTTTCAACCTCCTCTTTCATGACCAAAAATGCTTCAAATGAAAAATTCTTGGGCATGAAAGTTGTAGATCAGGTCTTTCCCTTTTCAAAAATTACAATAACATGTCTTGATTCATCCTAGAACTCAAGATATGACCTTTCAAAGTTGGCAAAAATCACGTAATTTTCAAGTTCATGCCAAAGAGGATTCAAAATCAAGTTTCAAGCATTCAAATGACCTCTAATTGACTTCTAAACATCAATCAAATATGATGCAACATTACAAGACCAAAATCATGCCTTGGATCACAAGTTTCCATAAGCCATTTTTCACAAAAATTCTCAAAGAGGGATATTTTGCAAGAATGATTTTTAGGGCTTTGGGTGACCTCTAATCTATCTCAATGCACCATAACAACATTATGCAACATGCCATGACCATGACCATGATTCAACATTGAACAAGACACTTCCATGACCAAATGTCTCAAAATGCACAAAGTTGTGAAAATGCAAAACATGTGCAATCTCACCATTCGTTTACTTCTGATCACTCTAAATCATCCCATGGCCATCCTTGAAGACAGTTGAACTCAGAGCAACCCTAAAACACCTTCTGCCATGGCCCATACCCAAGGACACCAACTATAGACTTTTTGGACAATTGCTCCATACCATTCCCACAATGCATATCAAATCTTCTAACTCATTCCAATAGTTTAGGGATTGCCTAAGGATCATAAACTAAGCATGCCATGAGCTCAGAACACACACAACATCAGATTTCACAAAATCCATCAAATATTTTCCTTCTTCGATTTTCATAAACCAGCCATCAAACTTCAAAACAAACTTCACCATTCATTCAGAAATGATCCATAGAACATAAACCAACCATTACAATGGCCTGAAACATCACAAACACAAACCTCATTTTCTGCTACACCAGAACTGGAACCTTCAAACCTGCCATCATAAAAGCTTTTGAAGCATTCCACAAGCACCAGGAGGACCAGAGGAGTTGATTTGCACAAGAGAGAGGCCCAGAAAGCTCATATTCGCAGTTCACCAGCTTAGGTAACCTCAAGAACACAATCTTGCAAAACTTCATTTTCTTTTTATAATATGAAAGTACATGTTGTGGGGGTCATCATGATCTTTTTAAAACTGAAAATGGTGGAGAAATAAGGATTTCATAGGGCTCTGAAATTTTGTCCCGTTTTTATTTTTTCTTCGATTCAGCTTGTTAATAAATGATAAATCATGTTTGAAGGTTGATTTAAGTTTAGTTTGAGTAGGGGATCATTTCTGGGCAAATTAGAGGTTTTGATTTTGCCTAGGGAAGATTTTAGGGTTTTGATCCATCGGAGAAGATGACCGGAGAAATTTTACGGTCATCTGAAAGTGATTAGGGCTAATCCACGTTTAAATCCCCAGTTTGAATCTTGGCCTTTGGATTAGGATTAGGGTTAGCGCGTGAGTGGCCAGGATTAGTTCATTAAGTTAATTTCAGATTAATTAAAATAAAACTCAATTAATTAGTCAGGAGTGATCTGGACCATTGGTCAGCGTGTGCAGTCAACCATATCCCCCTAGGTTTGAATCTCAGCCTTTGGATACGCATAATTTTCATTTTTATTCATTTTAATTCATTTTATTTTCATTTCTTTTGCATATTTATTTTAAAATATCAAAAAGCATTCAAAAAATATGAAACTTTGCGTTCTGATTTCAAATATTTTTCTTAACCTGAAAACAATTTTTATTTTATTTTTTGCATACAAAAAGTATTTATAAAACATTTAAATGTTATTTTTAATTAATTAAAGTATTTTAATTAATTAAAAATGCATTTAGGTTTCTAAAAATCACCAAAAAAATCATGAATAATTCCAATGCATTTAGAGACATTTTCAAACTCTTCACACAAATTTCTTTTTAGGTTTGATCATAGTTTGCCAATTTCCTTTGAATTAAGGGTCATAAAAATCATATTTTTGAACCCTAACTTTTAAAAATCATTTCTGCCTAACCAAGAAGAGTTTGAAATTGATTCTTTTTGCATTGTGTTACATATTGCATGTAGTTTATAGGTATTTTTCCTCATAAATTTATCTTGCATTTTCAAATTGATTTTCATTTTTCCCTTTGAACCACCCAAAAACCCTAGAAAACTTAGGAAAATCATAACTTTTGATAGGTTAGGCTTCTGACCTTCTCCTTTGGGTTGTGACCTAATATGGGATTAGGGTTTGTTTGAGCTTAATTTCAAATTTTTATCATATCATTTGCTTCTGTTTTATCCATTTGCATCTCACATGTCCATGTAACCCTAATTTCTCATGTTCATTTGCATTCACCTTGCATATGCATCATTACATGAACTTGCCATGAGATTTCATGCATTAATATGTCATCTTAGACATCTTAGGACATGTTAGAACCTTGATTGATCATTTCTTCATTCATTTTCCATGTTTAGCATTCATTTCATTTCATAAACTTTCATGTGTTTTCAAACTTCAAAGCATGCTTCCTTTGCATCTCATCTTTGTATGGTTACACACATGCATATTGTATGACATTGCATCATCTCACATGACATTTACATTGCATAAACACTTCTGACTTTGGTCTTTGCATCTCATTTCATATCATTTCAATTCATTTCTACATGCTTTATGTCTTATGCATCCATGCTTACTTTTCAGGAACTTATGGTAAGTTATTTTAGGAGGTGGATTTGCCTTCACCTCTCACTTCTTCTTATCTCTTTCATATGCATCTTGGTTTGTCTTTGAAGTGAATTTGATTCACTTATGTTCCATCTCTCACTTTCTCCTTCTAAGTTACTTATCTTCTTAGGAAGTAAGTAACTTATTCTTCTACTTCTTCCTCCTTTCATCTGCTTCTTCCATTGGTGGCTTTTCTTGAAGATCTTCTTTCTTAAGCCTCATAAACCATAGGATATCCAAGCATGATAATAATTAGAGTTGTGATTAGTCCCCCTTAGCTTTTTACCTTTGAGTCTCTTTGAGTCTCTCTTCTCATCTCAATAATCAGAGACTAAACTCTTAAAGTTTTAGGACTTTGGAATTAGGGTTATGCCTGCATCCTTCTCTTAGGATGGAGTGTATAACTTTAATCCTAAGTGTTAAACCTTTAATATTTTTAAACCTCTTAATCAAATCACTTAATAATCATCAAGACTTTATCTTTTAACTTGGGCCTTACATTAGGGTTCTAATTCTTCCTTATGGTTAAGAAGGACTAACCCTAGTGTTTAATGGACAGGTCTCCCTCAGGTTGTCTTACAAACCATAAAACTCATTTCTTAATCTCATCCCTTAATTTAAATCCACTTAATAAAGGCTTTGTTATATAATGAATTTAATCCCTAACCATGGATTAAGTTGAGGTATCTTCCTCAGCTTAAGTGTTCTCATCTATTATCCTTTTATTAGGATGGTGTAATGAGTTCACTAATCTGTGATTAGAGATTAAACTCATTACTTAACACTAAACAAAAATCCAAAAAAACATCTAATTAATCACAAGTAGGTTAATGATCTTAATCCTACATCATCATGGTAATTAAGTTGAGATGCTTATCTCATACTTAAGTAGGCTCGTTATCCCTAATCAGGGAGGATATAATTAGTTTGCAAGCTCTTGATTTAGGCTTAAGCTCATTAACTTATGTAAAATACCAAATATAATAACAAAACTGAAAACACAAAATAAACAATAATCGTCTCCTTCGGTATTCTTTTCTCATCACACTCATTCATAAACGAGAACTTGCTTCTTCTGTCTAATGCAAGACAGTTAGCACTCGAGCCAGACGAGTCATACACTTGAGCATGGACAAGTAGGCAGTTCACAGTCAATTTATTTTCAGTCTCTTTGAAACGAACTACGGTGTTCTGACTTCCTCATTGCACGAGAGGATACGTAGGCATAACTTAACTGTTATCGAACAAAAGTCTCTATGTTATCCCCCTCTTTCAGCATTCTTTCTAAACCCTTAGTTCCTGAGCATTCACCATTTTGCACCGACACATGTATATTATTTTCTCAGCTCTTGCACACAGATAGTACATACACTACCCCTTTAAACACAATCTTTTAAGCGTGGATCCTGTCAAGTAAGACAGACAACCTGGGTGCTAATACCTTCCCAGGTTGTAACCAACCCCTTTTCTCAGTTTCTCTGGTTCGCAACCGTCTTATCCATATCTTTCTAGGTTTATGCAGCATTACCTTTCCTTCGGGATAAAAATGCCTAGTTGGCGGCTCTATTCAGTTCATTTTCATTTTCTCTCTTCGCCGAACGTTCGCGTCTGTACCCTGGGACCTCTGGTGTCTTTTTGGAGGAGCGACAGCTTGGCGACTCTGCTGGGGAAGAGCTTTATCTTGCAACCAGGACTTCTGGTTCTTTTTGTGGGTTTCTCCTAGCGCTTGTTTGATTTGTGTTTATGGGGGTGTTATGTGCTACTTGTGCTTGTTGTTTATTGCTTTATTTATTGCTTTCTGTACAGCTTTATTTATTGTTTTTATTTACTGCTTATATGCATTTCATGTTGTTATCATCATATCATGTGTGCTGGATCTTTTGTCTGTTTTCGTGGGAGGGATTTTGAGTGAGTAAGGTTCCATACCGGGGACCTGAGTGACACATAGGATAGAGTGGCTTCATATTCTTTCCCATTCCATTTTGGTCTGGTGCGGGAATATGAAACACGGTTCAGACATGGGTTTCTTCTTGAGAACTCTGTGCTACGGATTTCCTGTAGTAATAGGGCTATATGGGAAGCCTGCTAAGTCTGGATGACCTTTTTATGACCTTCAGCATCTGAGGTGAATTAGAGGAGGATCCTTTATGATTATTGTAAACATTGTCCCTCCGGGTTGGAAGTGTTTACACTTCTCATAATTGATCCAAGTCTGAGGATCCTTGTTCTAGAACAATACATGTGAGGGGGTGGGATATTTACAGGTTTGCAGGAACCCTTGGCCTCATCATACCTTGTTACTGGTTTTGTTAAGATTGCATCATTTTGGACTGTTCTTGTGAAACCTTGGACTTGTGACTCTTTATTTGAGTCCCCCACCTGGTTACTGGTTTTCTAAGCCTCCATCCGGACTTATGAACACACATGGACCCTATCAAGGTAGATAACAGATCCAACACTTGATCACAAACCCTTGCATATCATTTTACATACATCATTTTGCATCATTTAACATTTGTCTATTTGTTTTACAGGGTATCCACATCTTATCTTTGGTTTGGTTTTGGACTTATTCTGCTGCTCATATTCCTTCAGTTATCTGCACCAGCATCTTCATCAGTTATCTTCATCAGAGATTTTTCTTCAGTACCTTCTCCAGTTATCTTCATCAGTTTTCATCAGTTGCCTTCATCAGTGTTTCTCCTTAGTCTTCTTCATCAACATCCATTGTCAGCATGGACCCATCCAGGAAGAGCAACATTACATATCATTTCTTTGAGCCCACTTTGACAGGCATAAGGCAGATGCAGGCACTCATCACTCCTGATCATGTCCCTTTATTCAGGGAACATTATGGTGGCATTATGGACATAATCATGGATTTGGATGCATCACAGAGGAGCATGATCCACACATGTCTTCAGTTCTATGACCCTCCTCTCAGATGTTTCACTTTCCCAGATTTTCAGTTGGGACCTTTGATGGAAGAGTTCTCCATGTTGTTGGGTGTCCCCATCAGGAGAGGGATTCCCTTCAACCCTGAGATGACTGCTCCTAAGAATGAAGATATAGCTAAGGCTTTGCACTTGGATTCCACCCTCATTGACCAGAGCATGACCACAAAGGCTGGAATTCCAGGCCTCCATTTGGACTTTTTGGTTACTCAGGCCACCATTCATGCTGCAGCAGGGAAATGGGACACTGTTTGTGAACTCTTGGCCCTCAGCATAAATGGTATCATATTGTTTTCAGACGAGCCTAAGTTTGTGAGAAAGAGTGCTATTCACCTCTTCCTGTTGAAGAATCCAGTCCCTACCTTGCTTGGACACTTTTACTACTCAGTGCATCAAAGGAATGAGAAGCAAAGGGGAAGATTAGTCAGATGTTGTACACCTCTCTTCTACTGTTGGTTATTAAGACACTTTCCGAAGTCAGACGCTTTCTTGAATCCTCATCAGCCAAGGAACTGGGCAAAAAGAGTGATTGCCCTTACTTCAGAAGACATCAGATGGTGCACTCAGAGCACCAAAGGAAGAGATATCATCACCAGCTGTGGGCAGTATCCCAATGTACCCCTGATTAGAGTAAAGGGTTGCATCAACTACAATCCTTTGTTGTTCCAAAGGAAATTAGGGTATGCCTTTGTACATCCACCAAGAGAGCAAGACTTGTCAAAAACCCTCTACTGTGACATTCAACACAACCTTGCCATTTCCAGACAAGCAGCCTGGGCTTGGGATAATATCCAGACAAAGGGGACTGCTATTCTTGGCAAGTGCAACAACATAGCGTCAGCTCAGTATCTTAATTGGTCTCATATCAGGGGACAGATCACCCGCATGCCATTCACCCTAAAGGATATGCCTGGATCATCAGCATTGAAGCCTGCAGCTACAGTCAGTTTATAAGAGTTTGAGAAGTTGAAGCAAAGGAATACTCAACTATCTGAAGCTATGAAGAAGACCCTTTGGGAGAAGAATGATAGTCGTCTGGACAATGAAAGGTTGGAAAAGCTCCGGTCGAGTATTTGACCAAGATTGAGAAGACAGATGATTACATCAGAATGGCTAGAGCAGGGGAGTTAGTGTTGAAAAATGCTTGCAAAGAAGCCAAGATTCAGAAGGCCAAAGCTGAGAACTACTTGGAGGAGAGTCAGGCTAGATGGATCAGAATCATTAAGGCTCGTTCACAGGAAGATCAGAGGACCCAGGCTAAGATAGAGCAGCTAGAAGCTAATGAAAAGAAGAATCATGAAGCCTTGTTAGCAGCACAGGAAGAGATCTCTGAGTTGAAACTCCGGGCGGGGTTGAAGAGATCAAAGTACCAGGACAAGCATAAGAAGTTGACCTGTGCCATTGCCACCAGGAACCTCCTGATCAGGACCATCACAGAGCATCCGGTTGGCCCAGTGACTGAGGCTCTCCTGAAAGAAGTCAGAGAGGATGATTATGGATTGGATGTTTGATTTCCTTGTTTGTACTTCATTTTGATTGTATCTTTGTTGTTGTATTTTGACCCACTATGGGAACTGCGTTGTAATCAAACTATGTATCTTTACATTTTGTAATATATGGTTTGTATTACTTTTTGGGCTTTATCTCTCTTTAACATCATCATTCCTCGAGGCCTGGAAGGTCAAAACCAAAGAACCAAACCGGATACCCTTGGAAGACAAATAGACATCCTGCATTGCATACTAATCTCATTTCTTTGTTTTGTAGGTTTTTGTTTTTGTTGTTTCTCACTTTGTTGTGGTTTCAGGAAACATTGCTCGTAGAAGAGTCTTCCCCATCAATAGAGTGCACCGGTATCCGACAAGAAACAACCTTCCGGACCTACAAATGGACTAGGTTCAACAAGATCTGACTGACGTGAGAACCCAAATGGCCAATGAAAGGACTGAGATGAGGGCCCAAATGAACCAGTTTATGACAGTGATGACTGGGTTGGCCCAGAGCCAAGAAAGACTGAGAGAGTTGGTAGAGCGACAAACTCCCGAAGAAAACCACCCAGGTACAGGGGGTACCATCAATAACGATCATGTACAACCTTGTATTGATCCCCCAGAGTTTGGACCTAATCTTAACCAAGACATCAATGATATAAGAAATACCCAGGGCAACACTGGAGGGAGGGCCTTGCAGGAGGACCCTCAGGAAGAACAATTTAATGTGGTCAGGGCAGGAGATGAAGTCTACGATCGTTGGCTGGACGAGATAGCAGAAAAGCTGAGGTCTCTGGAGTCCCAAAACTATCTGGGTTTTGATGTCATGGATATGGGACTAATGGAGGGGGTTAGAATTCCTCACATATTCAAACCTCCCTGTTTTGAAAGATACAATGGTACATCCTGCCCTCGTACCCATCTCCAATCTTTCCTGGGAAGATTGAAAGCCTACACCATGGATGAAAACCTGTGGATGTTTTATTTTGAGGACAGCTTGACAGGGGCATCCCGTGAGTGGTACTCTCATTTGACCAGGGCCACAGTAAGGAATTGGAAAGATTTGGTTGAGGCTTTCAATCATCAATATTAATATAATCTGGACATGGCTCCAAACAGAACCCTTTTGATGGGAATGTCACAGTCTTCCCGGGAAAGATTTAGAGAGTACGCCCAAAGATGGAGGAAATTAGCTACTGCCATTCAACCCCCGATGTCAGAAAGGGAAATGGCAGATATGTTCATGAACACCCTCCAGGGGACTTACATTGATAGGTTGGACGCTTTTTCTTCCACTAGCTTCGCAGACGTGGTTATAACTGGGGAAAGAATTGAGAGCTTATTGAAAATGGGAAAGATTTCTGATAATGGCGCCAGTTCAAGTAGTGCAAGGAAACCATTTGCAGGGCCTCGCAGATCCGGTGAAACAAATTCTGTACATATGGGCAGAGGAAGACCCCAGTATCTACCAAGATCAATCGCCACTGTCACTATTCCTACTCCACCTCCTCAATACACTCAACAGCCACAACATTTTCCTCAACAACAACAATTTCCTCAACAAAGGTCCTACAACAACAACAACCAACAACAACGCCCTTTCCAGCAAAGGCCATCTCAAGTCAACAGGGTAATTGACCCTATACCAATGCCATATGCCACTTTACTGCCACAACTCCTGAAGCTTAATCTTGTCGAGTTAAGGACTTTGGCTCCACTAGATCCTCAGAACCTTCCGAGAAATTACGACGTCAACGCCAGATGTGCTTTTCATTCTAATGCACCTGGCCATACTACAGAAAAGTGCAGAGCTTTGCACATGAAGGTCCATGATCTGGTTGATTCAAAGGCCCTAAATTTTGCACCACCTCCTAATGTCACAAAGAATCCTATGCACAGCCATGGTGGGCCTAGAATAAATGCAATAGAGGAGGGCCAACCCATGAATTTAATTGAAAATATTGCAAGCATTCAAACACCTCTGGCAGAGGTTAAAGCTCAGCTTTTAAAATGCCAGGTGTTCCCAGGTTGTGAGGCCTGTTGTGAATCTTGGGAAGTTTCCGTCAATGGGTGTGCAAGCTTGAAAAGTGGGATCGATGGCCTGATCAGAGAAGGTATCCTGCAAATAACAACAATAGCTTCTACAACACCAGCAACTCCCTTTTTAACAACAACAAGTATTTCTCCTACAACTGCAAAGACAATTGTTCCTACAGACTCGTCTACAAAATCAGCAACCACCTCTTCCATCACTTCAACAAACACTAGTTCAATCGCATCCGCTTCTACAACTACAACAACCACTAATAACAACGTCTCCACAATCACCATCTATTACGACCCTGCAACGGTCCCTGTTTCCAACAATTTTCAGCAACAACCTCAACAGCAATTTCAGCAACAACCAAGCTTAAGTCAATCACCACCACCATCAATCAGAAGTCCTGTTACCATATTTTATGATCCACAAACAATAATGGTTCCTACCTCTGCTACAGTCAGTCCAGTCACCATCACGGAGCTAGGGCCCATTCCATATGATAAAGACAATGTTGTACCATGGCACTATGGTTCAGACCTTTACTGCAACGGAGAAAGAGTCCTTCTTGATTCTTCGGTTCACACACCACAAATGGATAATGTCGGAGGAGGCGGAGGCTTCACCCGAAGCGGACGCCTCTTCGCGTTACAAGTTCCAAGAGCTAATACTGAGGCAGAGGCTGCTGCCAAAGCCAAAGGTAAAAGTTTGGCACCTGAAGAACTTGTACCAAAAGAGGCCCATAAATCATCCTTTGATCAGGATGTGGATGAATTTATGAGGATAATCAAAAGAAGCGACTACAAGGTTGTGGATCAGCTCCACCAAACTCCTTCCAAGATCTCCATCTTATCCCTGTTGTTGTGTTCCGAAGCTCATCGGGATGCACTACTTAAAGTCTTGCACGCAACCTACATGCCAGAGGAGATCACGGTAAATCAGCTTGAGAGAGTGGTGTCTAATGTTAACACTAGCCATGGGCTAGGCTTCACCAATGCTGATTTGACAACGGAAGGTCGTCACCACAACAAAGCTTTATGCATCACCCTAGAGTGTAAAGGGGCTGTGCTTTCACATGTTCTTGTTGACACTGGGTCTTCACTCAATGTCTTGCCAAAGAAAGCTCTTGTCAAGCTCGAATATGATGGAATAGCTCTCCGACCAAGCAATCTGGTGGTTAGAGCTTTTGATGGCTCCAAGAGGTCTGTTCTTGGAGAGGTGGAGTTTCCTGTGATAATCGGTCCGTAGGTCTTTCAGATTACTTTCTATGTGATGGACACTCAGCCGACCTACAACTGTTTGTTGGGTCGATAATGGATTCACGCCACTGGCGCAGTTACGTCGACCCTTCACCAGAAATTGAAATATGAGTGGGAATGGCAGATTATCACCATCTGTGCTGAGGAGGATATCTTTATTAGCCATCTGGCTACATACAAATACATTGAGATGGATGGTGAAATTCATGAAACCATGAGCCAAGGGTTCGAAGAACTGAACGTCAATGAGGAGACAACTGAAGTATTTGCTGCATCCCAGGAAGATAGGGTGGGTACTTCAATTGTCTCCTATCAACAAGCCCGGAAGGTTGTTGAAGATGGAAATGCCCGAGGCTGGGGCAAGCTGCTGCCAGTGGAGAAGAAAGAGGACATATTCGGTTTGGGTTACAAACCATTCCGACAAGATCAAGCAGAGGCTGCTAAGGAGCCCAAGTTCATCAGTGGGGGGATGCTCACCCCAGATGCTGTCAATAACGTGGAAGACGAGGTTGAAAGCGACCTCAACCTAGAGAGCTAGATTCGTCCAAGGATACCGGTTCACCAAGTCCTTAACTGGTCTTCCCAGGAAATTATAAGGGTTACTCATGCAGAGTAATTATTATTTCCTACTTTTTTCAGCATGCATCAAGTCCTGCATCTTGCCCAAGGTGTCAGGACTCATTTTGAAATAGGGCCATATTTGTAATTTTGTGCAAATGGAATATCAATGAATATCGGACATGTTTTGCAAACAATTCTCTCTTTCGCTAACTGTGTTTTCATTTTTCACTTTTGTACAAAACAATAAAATGGCAATGTTTTCAAAATACTAACTTCATTTTACACTTTTCCTAAACAAGATTAAAATTGATCACTAAAACGAACAAATCTCAACCCTTGCAGAAATAATCCTCCAGATTGCACTGACAACAGTTATTCTATGACCTTGTATGACTTCGACAATCCAATTAATCAAGCTGGTGAAGGGGTTGAAGAAGACTATGAGTTGCCTGAAGAGTTAGCCAGGTTGTTGAGGCAAGAAGAGTAAGTGATTACTCCTCATCAGGAGGAGGTTGAAACTGTTAATCTTGGTACCGACGAGGATTTGAAAGTAAAGATTGGGGCCAGTCTGCAAGCTTCAGTAAAAGAACAGCTTATCAACATGCTTCAAGAGTACGTCGACATCTTTGCTTGGTCCTATCAAGACATGCCGAGTCTAGATACGGATATAGTCATGCACAAGCTACCCTTGAAAGAAGATTGCCCTCCAGTGAAGCAAAAGTTGTGCCGCACGCGCCCAGATATGGCCATGAAGATTAAGGAAGAAGTACAAAAACAGTGGGACGTCGGTTTCCTTCCTGTAACTAGTTACCCGCCGTGGGTTGCTAACATTGTACCTGTTCCTAAGAAGGATGGCAAGGTGTGTATGTGTGTGGATTACCAGAACCTCAACAGAGCTAGCCCGAAGGATGATTTCCCATTCCCTCACATTGATGTATTGGTCGACAACACAACTCAGTTCTCGGTGTTTTCTTTCATGGATGGATTTTCTGGCTATAATCAAATCAAAATGTCACCCAAAGACAAGAAGAAAACAACCTTCATCACACCTTGGGGCTCATTTTGTTACAAGGTAATGTCGTTTGGACTGAAGAACGCCGGTGCAACTTATCAACGGGCTATGGTAACATTATTCCATGATATGATCCATAAAGAAATTGAATGTTATGTGGATGACATGATTGCCAAGTCCCTTACTGAAGAAGATCATCTGGTAAATCTGTTGAAGTTGTTAAAGCGTCTGAGAAAGTATCAGCTGAAGCTAAACCCCAAAAAATGCACATTCGGGGTACGTTCTGGTAAGTTGCTGGGATTTATAGTAAGTGAAAAGGGAATTAAGGTTGATCCCGACAAAGTCAAGGGCATTCAAGAGATGCCTGCACCTAGGACTGAAAATGAAGTTCGGGGGTTCTTATGTAGATTGAACTACATATCAAGGTTCATATCTCACCTCACTGCAACCTGTGAGCCCCTGTTCAAACTATTAAGAAAGGAATAGACAGTCAGGTGGAACGACGATTGTCAGAAAGCTTTTGACAAGATCAAGGAGTACCTGCAGGAACCTCCAATTCTCATGCCTCCAATTGAAGGAAGACCTCTGATAATGTATCTGACAGTATTAGAAGGGTCAATGGGGTGTGTGTTGGGCCAGCATGATGAGTCTGGTCAAAAAGAGTACGCAATATACTACCTAAGCAAAACTTTTACCGACTGTGAACAACGTTATTCACTGCACGAGAAATCTTGTTGTCCTTTAGCGTGGGCTGCTCGCCAACTAAGACAGTATATGTTGACTTACACTACCTTATTGATCTCAAAGATGGACCCCGTCAAGTACATATTTGAGAAGCCAGCACTTACCGGAAGGGTTGCAAGACGGCCATCAAAGGTAGTGTACTATCTGACTATCTAGCTGAGCAACCCATTGATGATTATCAGCCCATGAGATTTTACTTCCCTGATGAAGACATCATGTTCTTAAAAGTAAAAGATTATGAAGAGCCAATTCACACTGAAGGGCCTGACCCAGAAGAAGAATGGACTATGATGTTTGACGGGGCTGTCAATATGAATGGTCATGGAGTTGGTGCAGTGCGCATTACACCTAAAGGAGTTCACATGCCTTTCTCGGCAAAACTCACCTTTTCATGCACTAACAATGAAGCAGAATACGAAGCATGTATCATGGGTCTTGAGGAAGCCATTGACCTCAGGATCAAAACTTTGAATGTATTCGGAGATTCAGCTTTGGTAATCAATCAAACCAATGGCAAATGGTACACTCACCAAGAGCATCTGATTCCATACCGTGACTATACGAGGAGATTATTGACTTTCTTCACAACAGTTAAACTTGAGTACATCCCTCGAGACGAAAATCAGTTCGCAGATGCTTTAGCTACCATTTCCTCCATGATCAAGGTTTAAACTGCAAATTATGTACCTCAGATTTTGGTATCCAGACTGGACCGACTGGCATATATGTTCTTCGTGGACATTGCTAGTGATGACAAGCCTTGGTTCCATGACATCAAATGCTTCTTAGAAAATCAGACATACCCACATGGGGCATCATCCAATGATAAGAAGACATTAAGAAGACTAGCTGGCAGTTTCTTCCTCAATGCTGATGGTTCATTATACAAGCGAAACTTTGACATGGTCCTGCTCAGATGTGTTGACAAGAAAGAAGCAGACATGCTGATGCACGAGGTGCATGAAGGTTCTTTCGGTACCCAAGTCGGGGGAAATGCAATGGTAAAGAAATTATTAAGATCAGGTTACTACTGGATCACAATGGATGCAGACTGTTGTGCCTATGCCAGAAAATGCCACAAGTGCCATATCTACGCAGATAAAGTGCATGTGCCTCCAAATCCTTTGAACGTGATGTCTTCACCTTGGCCCTTCGCCATGTGGAGCATTGACATGATTGGAAAGATTGAACTGACTGCTTCAAATGGTCACAAATTCATCCTGGTAGCCATTGATTACTTCACCAAATGGGTTGAAGCTGCTTCGTATGCAAACGTCACCAGACAAGTGGTAGCCAGATTTGTGAAAAGAGACATCATCTGTCGATATGGAGTTCCCGAGCGAATCATTACTGATAATGGTTCCAATTTGAACAACAAAATGATGGTAGAACTGTGTCGGAACTTCAAAATCCAACATCACAACTCTTCTCCTTATAGGCCAAAGATGAATGGCGCTGTTGAGGCAGCCAACAAAAACATCAAGAAGATTGTGCAAAAGATGGTGGTCACTTACAAAGACTGACATGAAATGCTACCATTTGCCTTGCATGGGTATCGAACCTCAATCAGAACGTCTACTGGGGCAATGCCTTATCAGCTTATGTATGGTATGGAGGCAGTCCTACCTGTTGAAGTTGAGCTACCCTCCTTACGGGTAATGATGGATGTGATGCTAGATGAAGCAGAATGGGTCCGGTCTCGGTACAATCAACTGAATTTGATCGGAGAAAAGAGATTAACAGATATCTGTCATGGGTAGTTATATCAAAAAAGGATGAATAAAACCTTCGATCAGAAAGTCAGGCTTCGGGAGTACCAAGCGGGAGACCTTGTTCTGAAAAGACTCATCCCTCCTCATACAGACCACAGGGGCAAATGGACTCCAAACTACGATGGTCCATTCATAGTAAAGAAGGTATTCTTTGGTGGAGCACTGATGCTCACTACTATGGATCACGAAGATTTCTTATTCCCTGTGAATTCAAATACAGTTAAAAAATACTTCGCATAAAATGACCCGCTGGACTTAAAAATAGAATGTACGTCCAGGCAAAAATAGGGCATCCCGGCGAGTCAAAAACAGAATAAAAAGACTCGGGCAAAAATAAGGGAAAAAATGAAAAAATGTACACCCACTGAGTTGAAAAGCCGCATTGGACAACTCAGGCAAAAATGGGTATCCCAATGGATTGAAAACCCGAAAGGGCGATCCACGCAAAATCAGGGAATAAGCGAACAACTACATTCTGAATTCGTCTGTATCACTCACAACACGGCAAGCTTCGAAAGGATAAAGCATCAGTCAGAATCAACTTTCTTCAGAAAGCAAGATGAGAAGAACGTCAAGGTCATACAGGTCATAGCAAAGGAACTTCAATGGAGCGTCGTCGTCAACATTGCCAACTGTCAGACCCTAATTTTTGACCCTAAGATTTTTCGCATCTCATCTGCATTTGCATACAAACAAGATCACGCACTGGTTGTTTATCCTTTTTCAGGTGCAGGTCTATACCTTGCAGAGGATCACCCTGTTTAATTGCCGTTATTTGTTTATATTTACTAACCTCTAACCAAAATATCAAAAAATATGTTGCAGTTGTTTCTTCTTCCTATGTGTTGCAGGGTTTAAAAGACAGGGCAGTGATTTCAATTCAGATGTGTTTGATCAGTCACAATTTGATTCAGATGGACGTTTGACCTAATTTTGGTCAAATTATCAGAAGATTGTTCAACTGCAAGTTACTTGTGCCAGTGGTTCATTTCCCAGACTGTGCGTATTCAAAGTTCAAGCTGTGTTGTGTGCAAAGTTCATCAGTTATCAGGCAGTGTTTGGTGTGAAGTTGGTTCGAATCTTTAATGTACATCAGTTCATCAACGATTCATCTGAGGATTTATTTTCCTCAGCATGATTTCGAATAATCAAGACAGATCTCAAAGGATTGTGGTATAAGTGGCAAGTTGTGCAGTGGTTTATTAGAGGCTGATTCTTATCAGAGGCTTGCAAAAATAATCAAGATTTGTTGTGGGCTTAAAAAAAAAAAAAAAAAACTTCATCCATTATCCACTTTCCGATTATCTATTTCTATCCATTTTAATATTCGATCCATAAACCATTTATTTCGACTATCCAAATCATTTTTTTTAACAATTTCCAATCACCATTTTTATTCATTTCATTAGCCATTTATATTTCTTTTTATCCAATTTTATTACACATTTTTAGTTTTTTAATTCATATATTTTTATCATTATCCCATTTTTATATTACCCAGAATTTTCTACAAAAAAGATTTATCAAAAAAAAATATATATAAGCCCTTTCATTCTCCTTCATAAACTTCATTCAGAAAAGTAAAACCATTATTTGAGTTTCTTTTTTTTCTTAACAAATATATTAGGCCCATTAGCCTTTCTCCAAACATTTCCTCAATACCTTTCCCTGGCCCACACCTTTACATCCCAATCCGCAAGCCAACTTGCACAACTTCATCTCATCAAGCCACTTGCAAACTCCTTTTCATCGGCCAGCCCAAGCAAAACAGAGCCTTCCACAAAGCCAAGCTTCACGCCATCCGCAAGTCAGGCACAAGCCGTACCAATTTCCTAGCTATTAGCCTCTTGTACAAGCCCTCAACATCAGGCCCATACACTCTACCTTCGCACGCAATCACCCAATCAGCCACTTGAAGCCAAGCCTGCCAAACATAAACTTCACCAAGCCTACAAGCTCCATGCCGTACACAACGAACAGGCTCAGTTCAATACCGTCATCCCACATACTCACAACACAAAGTCAAATCCAGCTGTCCCGTACACACAAGTCCTTTCCGCATCAGCCGAATACGCACATCTCAGAAACTTAAAAAAAAAAGCAACAAGCCAAACAGCTCCAATTTCACGCCGCTAGCTAACAACAAAAACAACCAATTGCCAACGCCAGCTTGCCCGAAGCCTTCGCATCTCACATCAGCACACCTCAAGCCATTTCCTCACGCCCTCACTATACGCAGTCGTACCGAAAACAGGCCCAAGCCAGCACCGCACGAGAAACACACCCGAAAAATCAATAAACAAAACGCATCCGAAACAAGAAAAACGCAAGTAAAAAAAATGCAGAATGAGGCACGCATTCGTCATGACTCTAAAACGCAGTAGAAACTTCAAAACGGCAGCAACTAAATCAATTCATTTCCTCTATAAATTAACCCTCTTCTTCATTCTTGAATCAAGCTTGAAAAGCCCCTGAATACTCTGAAAAATTGGAGCAAGCTTCGAACCCTTTCTTCTTCCCCCAAATCCTTTTCAATCCGAAACCTATCTTCATCAATTCATACCTTCATCAACTCAGTTCTTTTAATCCATAACTCCATCAATAACCGTTCTCCAAAGAACTCCGATTCAATTTGAGAGAGAGAGAAACCGAGAAGAAGAGAGAAGAGAAGCCTAGAGAAGAAGAGGAGTGTGTTCGGTTATTGATGAGAGGTTTGCTCGGTTGATTGAGAAGAAGCATTGCTGGATTAATTTCGAAGGTGAGGGGGGGAGTTTGTGTTTACCCTGTGTTGGTTTTGTTCTTCGCCGAAGAAGAAGAAGTTTCTTCTGTGTTCTTTTTATTTTTTTTCATTTTTATTATAATTTGTTTTGCTTTTGTTTTAAGAAAGTTCGGTTATTGATGAGTGTGTTCTTTTTTTTTTTTCTTTAATCTATTTTCTTTAGTTGATTTTGTTGAATCATCTTTTAATGTGAATAATTTTGTAAAAGCAAATTTTAGAAAAAGATTAAGGGAAGGTATTTTAGAAAAGTCTTTTAAAAAAAAAATATGTTAGGAAAAAGACTTAGAAAAGGTGTTTTTGGAGAATATTTTAGAGAATAATTAGATAAACATTTTAGAATTGTTTTTTCTTAGAATATATTTTTAGAAAAGGATTAAAAAATATTTCTATTTCTTTTTATGGATTCTATTATTAGATCTATTTCTTATTCATCGTTTTATTTTTGGTCGATGACAATCTCCGATTCGTAGATTGTTGATTTCCGATCGGCTTAATCTTCATTATTTCAAATCTATGGATGAATGATCATTTGGATCATTCTCCATACTTTGAGATTGTGATAGGTTGCCTTCGAGAAATTCAACGATAATCTCGATTAAGATTAGACCGTTCCTTTTCTTTTAGTGTGGCATGTTTTTGGAGAACGATTCATAATATCGTTTCTCTAACATGTATTAACACGAATATTTTCCACTTTAATTAGTGGTGGCCGGCCTCATTTGTAGGGTAATTACTCCGTAAATTACTCGGCGATTGCTTAACATAGACCTAAAGTTGTCCCGATTCGGAATGCGATCCACTTGGATCCGGTTGCCTCGATTTTATTTTTCTTTTCGTGGTTGTGCTTGATTAAGTTCATCATACCACCTTATATTGTAAATATTATAATAATGTGAATATACTAACATTTAAATTTAATCTCTCGCACCTTATCCTTTTTATTTTAATCTTTTGTTCCCTACCTCTCTTATTATGCTTCTATATTCATTCATCATATTGCTTATTGCATATATTATTGTTGCTTGTTATTTCTCCTTTTGTCCATTTGGACACAAAAACACTAATAAAGGATTAAACACTTAAAAGACTTGTGACTTCTAATTTTGGACTATGGTTACTATCCCTTGCTTTGGAGAATGGACTTAGACTTTAAGATCTTCCCCTTTGCTCAAGTTGGAATGGATTAGAAACCTCGGCCTCAAATTATTTCATTGGCCTTTGAAGATGGAAATCCAATTGTCTCAAAGATGCTTGCCATATGGTTTGATCGTTTCTTCCTTTAGCTTTTATTTTCAAGTTTTAGGATAGTCTCTTCATCTCTTCCCATCTTCTTCAATTTTCAAATCTCCTTCCTCTTTTCAAAACTTTCTTTGTTTTCAAACTTCAAAACACTTTTGCAATCAAACCTTGACTTAGGTCATGCGGTTTTACTTTTTCATTTCATTTCCTTAACAAATGCTAAACCACATAAGCATATCGAAACTTTCTTCTCAAAACTTAAAAAATATTCAAACTCATTCAATTGTTTTGTGCCCTCGTGCACGTTTTCTTTTAAACCATTTTTTATGTTTAGATATGATTCATTCTTTCTAGTGGAATTATTCGCTAAAGAATGACGACTTATCTTTACATTTTAAAATCAATTCAACTTATTTGCCTTTTACAATTTGTACCACGAACTACGGTGTTTTGATCTCGCATTGCACTTTGTGGGTACGTAGGCATGAGACATTCGTCTCTTCAAACACCAAAATCTTAAAAAACATTCTTCTTCTCATCTCTTCAATCTTTTTTCAAGCAAACTATTTCAAACCAAAATATGCAGTAAACATTTCAAAGGGTTCCCGTGGAGTACCACGGACTAGTCGGGTGCTTAAAACCTTCCCGATTTGTAACCAATCCCCGTACCCATTCTCTGTTTGATTCTTTTAGCTTTTTAGCTTTTAAGATTCTTTAAGGTTTTGTTCGTTCTTTTACCTTTTTCCATTTGAAAATAAATAAAAGCGCGGTGGTGACTCTGTGTATATTGAGTTAAGTTAATCAATAACTTACACTCACGATTTTACCGCTACACCAACAACTTTATTTTCTCAATTTATAGCAATCTGCTCATTTCAGGGGATTTGTTTCTTTGACTGTATTTTCCAATTCAGGGCACCCAAAATTAATAAAATCAGAATTTTCAATCACACCTCGTTTTGTACATTTTTGTTTCGTTTGCAAAATGTCCAATATTCATGATACAACACTTGCATAAAAAAAATAAGCCGCTTAAAGTAAATGCTTGCAGGAAATATATTACTTTCAGGAAAGTCTAACTCTTATGAGAGACTCCGGTTATGGATACCTCGAGATACTTGTGTGTTTATTTTGTCTTAACAGGATGCAGGTATTCAATACACAGCATGGGGCATACCAAGCATTGAATCTCCAACATGCTACTTCCCAGAAGTTATCTCTTCCTCAAAGCAGAACCTCCCCGAGCAGTGCCTGACAACTTTTTCACAGCAAGGAGAGCAAGGAATCTCTTATTCCCCACCAGAGTGCCAGATCTCTCATCCTCATCAAAGTTAAAGGAACTGCTTCCCCACAGAGTTTCCATCCTCTCCCCAGGAGAACAATGCATGAAATACTTTCCCAGCGGAGTTGCTAAAGCTTCCTTCTCCCCAATTAATTTCCCTTTACTGATAGATCTACCAATGATCTATTCCCACAAGCAGAATTCTCCTTCCTAATAGATCTACCAATGATCTCTTCCCAATCCGGGATATACCTCCAAGCAGATCAGCCAGAGATCTTCATCCCAGCAGGATCCGAGTCTCGAATCAGTTTCTCTTTTGCATAATCATGGCATTCGCATCATTATTCCCAACGCAGAGCGTAGCATTCCGTCTAATACGGAGCATTATGGCAAAAATCAAACATTTGCATGATCACAAACCAGGTTCGAGCCAGCCACCTACAATTACCATCAATATCTCATCAACAATAATGCAAAGTGCATCCCCTGCACATAAAAGCCAAAACATCTCGCACTCTCAAGTACAAATACTTGTTCATAAAATATTCTTTTCGACACCCGTCCGTGTCATCCTATCCCCATAGAAAGCCAAAGCATCTCCTTTGCATTCTCAAAACAGATGCCTGTTTATATATAGTACATATCTGACACCCGTCCGTGCCATACTTCCCCAGCAGATCAAACACTCGTCCGTGTCTTGCTCTTACTTCACCAACAAACCAATACTCACTCATACTTATACATAAGTCTTTCATACTCGTCCGTATCTTGTTTATATCACTCCTCAACATATCCGACACTCGTCCGTGTTCTTTGTTAACCAGTTGGTACTCGTCTGTATCATCATCTTGGAGCACGCGTCAACGTTTGTTTCTACCGATACTCGTCCGTATCATAGTCCTAAGGATGCTCGTCTGCATCCTTAATCTATACGCATCGTCAAACACTTATATCCTTTATTCCTTGAGAGCGTAAGCACTCGTCTGTGTTTACCGTTCCCCAGTAAGTCACCAACAAAACAACTTCCTCCTATCTGACATTCGTCCTATGTCGTGATATTTTCGGCAGCCGTCCCCTGCCAGGTGATTTTCCTTCACCTTCGGATGAGCGTCCCTCATCCCTTCCTCAGCGGAGTCCCCATTAGTGGAACCTTCTTTTATCCGGCATTCTTCATATGTCGTGATATCTTTAGCAGCCGTCCCCTGCTAGGTGATCGTCCTTCACCTCTTAATGATTGTCCTTCATCATGCTTATCCGATGGCCATCCCCGTTGTTGACCTTTCCTATCCGACATTTGTCCTATGTCGTGATAAAGAGAAGTCGTCCCCTGCTAGGTGATCATCATTCACCTTTGATGACCGTTCCTCATCATTATTTCATTTATTCTTTCACCCGATGGTCGTCCCCGTCATTGTTTACTTCACTTTTTAAGCCTGATGGTCGTCCCCATAATTTCTTTTCTCATTACTCTAATCCCCAGAGAATCTTATTTCTTTACCTGATGGTCGTCCCCGTCATGGTCCCTTTGTTTCCCCAGCTTGTCGGATGTCCCCGTCATTGCTTTACTTGCCACTTTGTCCCCAACAGTCGTCCTCTGCTCGATGGTCGTCCTCCATCGCTTTCGTTTGATAATCATACTATACTACATCTTGCAATTTATATCCCTTTTCTTCTTCTCCCCAGTGAGTGCAAATTTCGGATTGTCTTTGGTATTCAACCACAAGTTATCTTGGTTGTCTGTTAAGCCAGGCGCTTACACCCTGCACAGCTAACTCATGTTTGAATAGGGGCAGCTGTAAACACCCCAAATTTGACCTCACTCATATCACACCATGGATTTTGATCTTTCATGTTTGCATTAACATAAGCATTACACCTCATTTTGCATATTTGTTTCACTGCATAAGTTCAAGTTCATCTGCATCTAGGGTTTGTGATCTGAGCAATCCAAGAATCCATCTGAGTCATCTCAAAGGTCTTAAATATTTCCAAGAGGGTCCATGTGTGTTCTATCATCATATTATGCTCCTCAAAGTTCATGAAAGTCAAGAGATCACAAGAACTGGCAAAGGCATGAAAGCAGAGCTAGGGTTTTCACTGCACAGATGACCAAAATTAGGGTTTTGGTTTCAGAGGCCTTAACTCCAAATTTTTGGTTCATTCTTGTTTCTAATGATCTTAATATGTCATAAGGATCATTTATATCAAGTTTGATGAAGAAATTCATTGTGGAAGCTATCTGTTCATTGGGTAACTTCTTGAGCAAGTTAAGTAAAAAATCAGGGCATCTGAGGCCCCCAACAATGGAACCAAAGGGGTATTTTCATCAAATTGAGGTTCAATGATCTTTATTTGATCTTAGAAGTGGTTGGAAGTTCATAAGATTGAAGAATTTTGAGCCAATTGCAAACTTGCCATTTTTGGAAATGACTTGAAATGCAAACTTTCCATTTTGGGAAAGATTTTCAACCTCCTCTTTCATGACCAAAAATGCTTCAAATGAAAAATTCTTGGGCATGAAAGTTGTAGATCAGGTCTTTCCCTTTTCAAAAAGTACAAGAACATGTCTTGATTCATCCTAGAACTCAAGATATGGCCTTTCAAAGTTGGCAAAAATCACATAATTTTCAAGTTCATGCCAAAGAGGATTTTTTGCAAAATCAAGTTTCAAGCATTCAAATGACCTCTAATTGACTTCTAAACATCAATCAAATATGATGCAACATTACAAGACCAAAATCATGCCTTGGATCACAAGTCTCCATAAGCCTTTTTCACAAAAATTCTCAAAGAGGGATTTTTTGCAAGAATGATTTTTAGGGATTTGTGTGACCTCTAATCTACCTCAATGCACCATAACAACATTATGCAACATGCCATGACCAAGATTCTACATTGAACAAGACACTTCCATGACCAAATGTCTCAAAATGCACAAAGTTGTGAAAATACAAAACATGTGCAATCTCACCATTCATTTACTTTTGATCACTCTAAATCATCCCATGGCCATCCTTGATGACAACTGAACTCAGAGCAACCCTAAAACACCTTCTGCCATGGACCATACCCAAGGACACCAACTATTGACTTTTTGGCCAATTGCTCCATACCATTCCCACAGTGCATATCAAATCTTCTGACTCATTCCAATAGGTTAGGGATTGCCTAAGGATCATAAACTAAGCATGCCATGAGCTCAGAACACACACAACATCAGATTTCACAAAATCCATCAAAAACTTCCCTTCTTCGATTTGCATAAACCAGCCATCAAACTTCAAAACAAACTTCACCATTCATTCAGAAATGATCCATAGAACATAAACCAACCATTACAGTGGCCTGGAACATCACAAACACAAACCTCATTTTCTGCTACACCAGAATTGGAACCTTCAAACCAGCCATCATAAAAGCTTTTGAAGCATTCCACAAGCACCAGGAGGACCAGAGAAGTTTATTTGCACAAGAGAGAGGCCCAGAAAGCTCATATTCGCAGTTCACCAACTCAGGTAACCTCAAGAACACAATCTTGCAAAACTTCATTTTCTTGTTATAATATGAAAGTACATGTTGTGGGGACTTATAAAGGATGCTTGTTTTCCTGGACTCACGCTGAGACCTCCCTGAGTAGTACACAATGCTAAACTGATTCCTTGATTTGGTCATGAGCCATTTCTCAGAAATGGTGAATGTATTATTGCTATTCAGCTTTGTGAGTCCGTGATGTTTGACCCGAGGTAGTACCCGTGAGATTAGGAGGGATTTACAGGTTTTCAGGATCCCTTAACCTCATCATACCTCATTATTAGTATAGTCCTATGACTTGATATGGCTACATGGATTCTGGAATTCTTAAGTTATCTGATACTTGATTCGGGCTTATTTAAGAGTGAGTTATTGTTCATGGGGCTTTGTTCAGAGGATTCTGGTTCTTGGTCACTTGGCTTTAGTATTCAGTAAGCAGACAGACTCCAGATTGATCATATGCATGCATTGCATTTGCATTGCATCATACTCGCATTAACTGTTTGTGTTTTCATTTTCTCAGGACATTATCCGCATCCTATTCTAGTATCTTTATCTAGATGGCAGAAGTCAAGAAAGGGTTAAGAAAGAGAAATGTTCATTACACTTTTCTTCAACCAGAGGTCAAGAGCATTCAAAAACTGATAGGTTTGATGAATGATCATGTTTTAGGTGACTTCAGAAAGAGATATGGTCAGATTTTGAAGTATGTAGACAAGCCAACAGCAGATCAGAGAGATAGTTTGCATACCTTACTCCAGTTTTATGATCCTCCATTATGGTGTTTTATATTTCCAGATTACATTTTGGCTCCCACTTTGGAAGAGATTTCTAGCATCCTTGGTATTCCTGTTAGAAACAATTTACCTTAGTATGATTCAGAGATAGTTTTTCAGGAGGAAGAGATAGCTAAAGTGTGTCACATACCAGTTGCAAAGGTGAAGAAGGGTTTGCAAGTCAGTGAAGGTAGAGGACTCCATTGGGATATACTCATAGCAGAAGCTGGGAGTTATGCACGAGAGAATAAGTGGGTTGATTTTGGTGTTGTGTTGGCCTTGATGGTGTATGGAGCTAGTCTTTTCCTAGGAGAAAAAGAGTTTGTGAGCATGGAAGTGATGTCTATATTTGCTAAAAGGAACCCCATACCAACCTTGTTGGGAGATTTCTATTATAGTGTTCATTACTGGAATGAGAAAGGAAGAGGTGGACCAATAAATTGTTGTGCTACATTGTTTGCTTATTGGTTCGCTAAGCAACTCCCGGAATCAGGACCTTTCAAAGAATTGAAAGAGGAGTGGAGATGGTCCAGGAGGTTGATGGGATTAACTTCTAAAAATATATCTTAGGGATGTAATAGGGACTTGTTAGGCAAGGAGTTACTTGTTAGTTGTAGTGATTTTCCTAATGTGCCTTTGCTCGGTAGGAAAAGAGTGATCAACTACAATCCGGTATTGTCAACGAAACAATTTGGGTATCCCTTGAAGATTGCACCATCAGATGAAGAAATAACTGAGTCACTATATCTCCCGGTGGAAGGAAATAGGGATTTGCTTATCAGGGCATCTCAGGCTTGGGCCCATAGGGTAAAGAAAGGTAAGAGAGAATTTGCAAAGATATACCCTAAGACGTATCCTCCTTTTTCTACTTGGTTACAGGCTCGTGTAGAGGCTTTCTTTCTTCCATTTTCAGCTGAAGCTCCATTGTACCCAAAGGAAGTACCTGTTCAGGCCACTGTCTCTGTTGAAAATTACAAGAAGCTAGAGGCATTGATACAAGAGTTAAGAGTGGAGAATACGGAGATGACTGGTTTGTATCATCGTGCATTCAGTTCTAAAACAGAAGTAGAGGAGAAGCTCCAGAAGATGCAGAGAGCTTAGGAGGCTAAGGAGAAGGAATTTGCTGGGACGGAAGCCTATTTCCAAAGAAGAGGTTTGATGGACTCAATGAGAGAAGTAGAGCACAAGAAGCTTCAGAAGACTCTCAGAGAGGCCAGGCAATCTATCACTTGGTTGCAGGAGATGAGGGACAAGGATCAGAAGGAGTTTGAGGAGAAAGGGTGTAAACACCCCAAATTTTCCCTCACTAAGTTCACACCATGGCTTGTAACCTTTCATGTTTGCATAAGTTTAAGCATATCATATCATATTGCATATTTGCTTCACTGCATTAGTTCAAGTTCATTTGCATCTAGGGTTTGTGATCTGAGCAATCCAAGGAGCCATCTTGGCCACTCCAAAGGCTTCCAATCATTCCAAGAGGGTCCATGTATGTTCTATCATCATTTTACATCCCTCAAAGATCAAGGAAGTCAAGAAATCACAAGAACTTGGAAAGCATGGAAACAGAGTTAGGGTTTCACTGCACAGATGACCTGAAATTAGGGTTTTGGTTTCAAAGGCCATAACTCCAAATTTTTTGGCCATTCTTGTTTCTAATAGTCTCAATATGCTATAAGGATCACGTGTACCAAGTTTGATGAAGAAATTCATTGTGGAAGGTATATGTTCACTGGGTAACTTCTTGAGCAAGTCAAAGCAAAATCAGGGCATCTGAGGCCCCCCAACATGGAACCAAAGTGATCATTTAAGTGCTTGGAAGTTCACAAAATTGAAGAAAAGTGAGCTAAACCAAAAGTTGCCAAAAATGGAAATGACTTGTAATGGAAACTTTCCATTTTGGGAAAGTTTTTCAACCTCCTCTTTCTCAACCAAAAATGCTTCAAATGAAACATTGTTGGTCATGAAAGTTGTAGATTGGATCATTCCCTTTTTAAAAAGTACAAGAACAAGTCCTAATTCATTACGGAACTCAAGTTATGGCTTTGCAAAGTTGGCAAAAATCCTAAAACTTCAAGTTTCACACCAAAGAGATTTTTTGCAATTTCACATTTCAAGCATTCAAGTGACCTCTAATTCACTTATGAACTTCATCACATGACAATGCAACATTGCAAGCCCAAAATCATGCCTTGGATCACAAGTTTCCATAGGCCATTTTTCACAAAAATTCTCAAAAGAGGGATTCCTGCAAGAGTGATTTCTAAGAATTGGTATGACTTCTAAATTGTCTCATTGCATCACAGCAACATCATGTAACACTTCATGACCAAAATTCAGCATTGAATGAGACACTTCCATGACCAAATATCTCAAAGTGAAACAAGTTGTGAAAATGCAAAACATGTGCCATCTCACCATCCATTCACTTCTGATCACTCTAAATCATCCCATGGCTATCCTTGAAGACAGCTGAACTCAGAGCAACCCTAAAACATCTCCTGCCATGGCCCATATCCAAGGACACCAACTATTGACTTTTTGGCCAATTGCTCCATACCATTCCCACAGTGCATATCGAATCTTCTGACTCATTCCAATAGTTTAGGGATTGCATAAGGATCATAAACCAAGCCTCACACAAGCTCAGAACACACATACCATCAGATTACACAAAACTTGCAAAAAACTTCCCTTCTTCAATTCTCTCAAACCATCCATCAAACTTCAGAAATTCTTTCACCATCCATTCAGAAATCATCCATAGAACACAAACCAATCATTGGAATGGCCTGAAACACCATAAACACAAACCTCATTTTCTGCTACACCAGAACTGGAACTTTCAAACTAGCCATCATAAAAGCTTTTGAAGCATTCCATTAGCCTCAGGAGGATCAAAGGAGGCTTTTTGCACAAAGGAGTGGTCCTGAAAGCTCTCATCTGCAGTTCATCAGCTCAGGTAACCTCAAGAACAAAATCTTTCAGAGCTTAGTTTTTTTGTTATAAAATGAAAATATATGTTATGGGGATCACACTGATGCTTTTAGATTCGAAAATAGTCAAGAAATGAGCATGTTATGAGTTTCTGATATTCTGTCCAAATTTTTGTTCTTCTTCGATTCTCCATGTTTGTGTGTTATAAATCATGTTTGAAGGATGATTTGAGTTTAGTTTGAGTAGGGGATCATTTTTGGGCAATCAATTTGGGGCAGGGTGGCCTGTAGAGAGACTTAGGGTTTTTGCTCGCCGGAGAAGATGACCGGAACACTGTTCCGGTCATCTGAAAGTAATTAGAACCCTAATTAGGGTTTAGTTGCCCAATTTGAATTCTGGCCCTTGGATGAAGATTAGCGCGTGAACGTGTGGCCCAGATCTTTTCATTAATTCTTAAATCTGTTTGATTAATTTAATTAGGATTAATTAATTAAATAAACTCAGGGTAGATCCCAGCCCTGCATCTGCGCGCGCAGTCAACCCCCCTTCCCCTGAATTTGAATTCTAGCCATTGGATACGCATACCTTTCATTTTAATTAATTTTTATTTCATTTTATTGCATTTATCTTGCATAATTTATTTAAAATACTTAGAAAATTCCAAAAAAATATTTTCCTTCTGCATTTTTAATTCAAATATTTTTCTTCACCCAAAAAAAATTTTATTTTTATTTTTTGCATTAAAAAATTATTTTTAAAATATTTAAATGTTTATTTTAATTAATTAATAGAAATTAATTAATTAAAATATCATTTAGGTTTCTGAAAATTCCAAAACAATTCACATTGCATCTTAGGACAATTAGAAACATTGTCAAACCATCCATACAAATTTATTTTTGGTTTTGAACACTCTTTGACATTTTTCTTGAATTTAGGGTTCATAAAAATCCCATTTTAGAACCCTAACTTTGAAAATTATTTTCTGCCTAACCATGAATGGTTTGATGATGATTCTTTTTGCATTGTTCTTCATATGGCATGTAGTATCTAGTGTTATTTTGTCACAAATTCATCTTGCATTTTTTATTTGATTTTCATTTTCCCTCTTAAGGTACCTTAAAACCCTAGCAAACTTAGAAAATTCACAACTTTATTTAGGTTAAGAGTTAGACCTCGTCCTTTGGGGTGTGATATCATATGGGGTTAGGGTTCCTTTGAGTTCATTTGAAATTTTTCATCTTATGTTTTGCTTCTTTTTTTTACTTTTGCATCTCATGTTGCCTTAAAACCCTAATTTCTCATGTTCATTTGCATACATCTTGCATATGCATCCATACATGAACTTGCCATGACATTTCTTGCATTCATATGACATCCAAGACATCATAGGACACATTAGAATCATGATTGATCATTTCTTCATTCATTTGCCATAATGTTGCATTCATATCATTCCATGAACTTTCATGAATTTTCAAACTTCAAAGCATGCTCCTTTGCATTTTCATCACTTGTATGATCATTCATAGCAATTGACATGTCTTTGCATCATCTCATAGCATCATTTGCATCATGTTTATGCTTCTGGTTTTGTTTTTCATCTTTGTATACCTTTCATTTTCATTTCATTCCTTTCTTTATGCTAACATTTTCAGGTGGTAAGTAATTTGAGAAGTGAATTTGCCTTCACTTCTCACTTCTCTTCTCACTCTTCTTATGCATCATTGCTCCATTTTTATTTGCTTTAGAGTGAGCTTGCTCATTCATGTTCATCATTCACTTTCTTTCTCCAAGTTACTTATCTTCTTCAGTGAAGTAAGTAACTTGTTTCTTCTGCTTCTCCTCCTTTCATCTACTTCTTCTATTGGTGGATTCTCTGAAGATCTCTTGCAAACCTTACAAACCATAGGAACATCCAAGAATGACAATAATTAGGGTTTTTATTAGTCCCCCTTTAGCTTTTACCTTTATGTCTTCTTTGTGTCTCAATCCTCATCTCATAATCAGAGACTAAACCTTTAAGGTTTTAAGACTTTGTGATTAGGGTTATGCCTGCATCCTTCTCTTAGGATGGAGTGTATAACTTTAATCCTAAGTGTTTAACCCTTAATTTGTTTAAACCTCTCAATCAATACATCTAATAACCATTAAGACATTAACTTGTAACTTGGGCCTTGCATTAGGGTTCTAATTCTTCCTTTATTGGTTAAGAAGGACTAACCCTAGTGTTAATGGACAAGTCCCCCTCAAGTTGTCTTACAAATCATAAAACTCACTTCTTAATCTTACCATTAATTAAAATCTACTTTAACAAGGGTTTGTTTTGTCATGAGGTTAATCCCTAATCATGGATTAAGTGGAGGTATCTTCCTCATCTTAAATGTGCTCATCTATTATCCTTCTATTAGGATGGTGTAATGGGTCCATTAAATCTTTGATTATGGCTTAAACTCATTACTTAACACTAAACAAAAACTCCAAAAACATCTAAATAATCACAAGTAGGTTAATGATCTTAATCCTACATCATGGTAATTAAGTTTGAGGTGTTTACCTCATACTTAAGGTATTCTCATTATCCCTAATCAAAGGGAGGATATGATGAGTTTACTAACCTTTGGTTTAGGCTTAAGCTCATTAACTTATGACAACCACAAAAAAGCAATAAAAGATTGAAAATACCAAAAAACAAACAATAATCGTCTCCTCCGGGATTCTTTTCTCATCATCTTCACTCACAAACGAGAACTTGCTTCTTCCGTCTAATGCAAGATAGTTAGCACCTGAGCCAGACAGGTCATACACTTGAGCATGGACAAGTAAGCAGTTCATCAGTCAATTTATCTTTCAGTCTCTTATAGTCGAACTACGGTGTTCTGACTTCCTCATTGCACGAGAGGATACGTAGGCATAACTTAACTGTTATCGAACAAAAGTCTTTGTGTCTTCTCCCTCTTTCAGCATTCTCTTTTAAGCCTCAGTTCCTGAGCATTCACCTTTTGCACTGACACTTGTACATTCTTTTCCAGCTTTTGCACACAGATAGCACAGACACTACCCCCTTAAACACGAACTTCCAAGCGTGGATCCCGTCGAGTACGACAGACAATCTGGGTGCTAATACCTTCCCAGGTTGTAACCAACCCCCTTTCTCAATTTCTCTGGTTCGCGACCGTCTTATCCATCTTTTCTAGGTTTATGTAGCATTACCTTTCCTTCGGGATAAAAATGCCTAGCTGGCGACTCTATTCAGTTCATCTTCATTTTCTCCTTTAGCCGACCGTTCGCGTCTGTACCCTATCTGACCGGGTGTCTTTTAGTGGGAGCGACAGCTTGGCGACTCTGCTGGGGACCCTTATATTGCAACCAGGGCTTCTGGTTCTTTTTGTGGGTTCCTCCTAGCGCTTGTTTGATTTGTGTTTACGGGGGTGTTATGTGCTACTTGTGCTTATTTATTTGCTTTATTTATTGCTTTATGTACAACTTTATTTATTGCTTTCTTTTACAATCTTTATGCATTTCATACTGTCATTATCATTGTGTTGGGTCTCTTGTCTGTTTTGGTGGGTGGGGTTCATTGAGTGATTAAGGTCCTATACCTGGGACCTGAGTTACACATAGGCTAGAGTGGCTTCATATTCTTTCCTATTCCATTTCGGTCTGGTGCGGGAATATGAAACACGGTTCAGAGATGAGTTTCTTCTTGAGAACTCTGTGCTACAGATTTCCTGTAGTACTAGGGCTATCTGGGAAGCCTGCTAAGTCTGGATGACCTTTTTATGACCTTCAGCATCTGAGGTGAATTAGAGGAGGATCTTTTATGGTTATTGTAAACACTGTACCTCCGGGTTAGAAGTGTTTACACTTCTCATAACTGATCCAAGTCTGAGGATCCTTTGTTCTAGAACATTACATGTGAGGGGGTTGGGATGTTTACAGGTTTGCATGATCCCTTGGCCACATCATACCGTGTTACTAGTTTTGTTTTAAGAATGCATCACTTTGGACAGTTCTTGTGATTACCCTGGACTTGTGACTCTTTATTTGAGTCCCCTACCCGGTTACTGGATTTCTAAGCCTCCATCCGGACTTTTGAACATACATGAACTTTTACCAAGGCAGATAAATAGATCCAGCACTTTATCACAAACCCTTTGCATATAATTTGCATACATCATTTTTGCATCATTTAACATTTGCTTATTTGTTTTACAGGGTATCCATCATATTATCTTTGGTTTGGTTTTGACCCCTTCTGCTGCTCGGACTCCTTCAGTTTGTCTTCTCCAGCACCTTCATCAGTTGTCAGTGATTCTTCTTCAGTTTGTCAGAGATCCTTCTCCAGCCATTTTCATCAGAGACCCACCTCCAGCATATCATTCAGTGGCCTTCATCAGTAGTTGTTCTCGGCTTCTTCACCAGCATCCATGGACACTTCAAGAAAGAGCAACATCACTTACCACTTCTTTGAGCCCACCCTGACTGGCATCATGCAGATCCAGTCCCTTATCACCCCTGACCATATCCCATTATACAGAGAGCATTATGGAGCATATTGGACATGGTCATGGATCTAGATGTATCTCAGAGGAGCATGATCCATACTTGCTTGCAGTTTTATGATCCTCCACTCAGATGCTTCACTTTCCCTGACTTCCAGATGGGACCATTGCTAGAAGAATTTTCCATGTTGTTAGGAGTTCCTATCAGGAGAGGGATCCCTTTCAACCCGGAGATGGTTGCTCCCAGAAATGAAGACATAGCCAGGGCATTGCATTTGGAACCTATCCTTATTGAGCAAAACATGACAACCAAGGTTGGAGTTCCAGGCCTCCACCTAGACTTCTTGATCTCCCAGGCTACCCTGCATGCTGCTATAGGAGAATGGAAGGTTGTCTGTGCACTTCTAGCCCTCAGTATATATGGGGTTATCTTGTTTGCAGATGAGCCCAAGTTTGTGAGCAAGAATGCCATTCACCTGTTCTTATTGAGGAACCCAGTTCCTACCTTGCTTGGAGACTTCTACTACTCAGTACATCAGAGGAATGAAAAGCAAAGTCAGATACTTGCCAAAGTCAGATACTTTCCTGAACCCCCATCAGCAAAAGAACTGGGCTAAGAGATTCATTGCCTTGACATCAGATGACATCAGATGGTGCACTCAGAGCACCAAGGGCAAGGACATCATTACTAGCAGTGGGCAATATCCTAATGTGCCTTTGATAGGAGTGAAAGGTTGCATCAACTACAACCCTTTACTGTTTAAGAGACAATTGGGATATGCTTTGGTTCATCCTCCCAGAGGACAAGATTTGGCTGAGACTCTGTACTGTGAAATCCAACCTAACTTTATTGTTGTCAGACAAGCTGCCTGGGCTTGGGATATCATTCAGACCAAGGGAACAGCCATCCTTGGCAAGTGCAACAACATTGCTTCAGCACAGTATTCTGATTGGTCCTGTACCAGAGCTCAGATCACCCGGATGCCATTTACTTTGGAAGATGTGCCTGGACCTTCTACAGTGCAACCTGCAGCTACTGTCAGTCTGGAAGAGTTTGAAAAGCTGAAAGAGAGGAATACTCAGCTAGCTGAAGCCCTGAAGAAGACTCTTTGGGAGAGAAATGACAGCCGTCTGGACAATGAGAGATTGGAAAGGCTCAGGATTGAGCACTTGACCAAGATAGAGAAGATAGATGACTACATCAGGAAGGCAATGGCAGGGGAGTTAGTACTGAAGAATGCTTGCAAGGAAGCAAATACTCAGAAGGCTAGGGCAGAGCATTATCTAGAGGAGAGCCAGGCTAGGTGGATCAGGATCACTGAAGCTCGTGCACAGGAAGATCAAAGGACTCAGGCTAAGATAGAACAGCTGGAGGCTAGTGAGAAGAAGCATCAAGAAGCTTTGTTGGCAGCACAGAGGGAAATATCTGAATTGAAACTCCGGGCGGGATTGAAGAGGTCAAAGAATCAGGACAGGCATAAGAAGTTAACCAGTTCCATTGCTACCAGGAACCTTCTCATCAGGATATTACAGAGCACCCAGTAGGGTCAGTGACTGAGGCCCTCCTGAAGGAGGTCAGGGAGGATGACTTTGGATTGGATGTCTGACCCTTTTGCTTGAACTTCTTTCTTTTTGTTGTACTTTTCTTTTGTTGTTGTATTTTGACCCACCATGGGCATGTATTGTAATCAAACTATGTATTTTCATCCTTTGTAATATATCAATTTTTATTTATGGTGGGCTTTATCTATCAACATCATCAGCATTTCCTCGAGGTCTGAAAAGGTCAAAACCAAAGAACCAAACCGGATACCCTTGGAAGACAAATAAGCATATTGCATTGCATACTAACATTTTCTTTGTTTTTTAGGTTTTTGTTTTATTGTTGTTTCTCACTTTGTTGTGGTTTCAGGAAACATTGCTCGCAGAAGAGTGTTCCCTGTCAACAGAATACACCGGTACCCGACGAGAAACAACCTTCCGGGACTCCAGATGGATCAAGTTCAGCAAGACTTGAATGAATTAAGGACCCAAATGGCTAATGAGAGGGTTGAGATGAGGAATCAGATGACCCAATTCATGACTGTGATGATTGGCTTAGCTCAAAGCCAGGAAAGACTAAGGGAGTTGGTTGAGAGACAAACGCCTGAAGAACACCATCCAGGTACAGGAGGCACCAGTAACAACGATCACGTGCAACCTCGCACTGATCCACCAGAGTTTGGGCCTCATCTAAACCCAGAAGTCAATGCCATAAGGAATACTCAGGGTAACACTGCTGGAGGTAGGATCTTGCAAGAGGATCCTCAAGAAGAGAAGTTCACAGTTGTTAGGGTTGGGGACGAAGTTTACGACCGTAGGCTGGATGAGATTGCAGAGAAGCTGAGGTCTCTTGAATCCTAGAATTCCCTAGGCTTTGATGTAATGGACATGGGACTGGTGGAAGGGGTGAGAATTCCTCACAAATTCAAACCCCCGTGTTTTGAAAGGTATAATGGCACATCCTGCCCACGCACCCACCTTCAATCATTCTTGGGAAGGTTAAAAGCATACACCATGGACGAAAAGTTGTGGATGTTCTACTTCGAGGATAGTCTGACAGGGGCATCCTGAGAATGGTACTCCCACTTGACCAGAGCCGCAGTTAGAAATTGGAAGGACTTGGCTGACGCTTTCATCCGACAGTATCAGTATAACTTGGACATGGCTCCGAACAGGACCCTTCTAATGGGAATGTCTCAATCTTCCCATGAAAGCTTCAGGGAATATGCCCAAAGGTGGAGACAACTTGCTGCTGCAGTACAACCCCCTATGTCTGATAGGGAAATGGCAGACATGTTCATGAATACTCTCCAAGGAACATACATTGACAGATTGGCTGCTTTTTCTTCTACCAGCTTTGCTGATGTGGTGATAGCTGGGGAAAGAATAGAGAGCCTATTGAAGATGGGAAAGATCTCTGATAACGGTGCCAGTTCAAGCAGTACAAGAAAACCATTTTCTGGGCCCCGTAGAGCTGGTGAGACAAACTCTATGCACATGGGAAGAGGGAGACCCCAATACTTGCCCAGAATAGTTGTTGTTGTTACTATCCCTGCTCCACCTCCTCAGTATACTCAACAACCACAATACTTTCCGCAACAACAATTTCCTCAACAGAGATCATTCAATAACAACAATCAACAACAATGCCCGTTTCAACAACGGCCATCTCAGGTCAACCGGGTGATTGACCCCATTCCTATGCCATATGCTACGCTGCTGCCATAACTCCTAAAGCTCAATCTGGTTGAGTTGAGGACATTGGCTCCACCCGATCCTCAAAACCTTCCAAGAAACTATGATGTTAATGCTAGGTGTGCTTTTCACTCAAACTCACCTGGTCACTCAACGGAAAAATGAAGGGCTCTGCATATGAAGGTCCAGGATTTGGTAGATTCAAAATCCCTGAACTTTGCACCTCCTCCAAATGTGATGAAAAATCCCATGCCAAGCCACAGTGGGCCAAGGATTAATGTTGTAGAGGATGGCTCTCCCATGAGTTTAATAGAAGACATTGCATGTATTCAAACAC
The DNA here is from genome assembly GCA_963966055.1 of Lathyrus aphaca. Lineage (NCBI taxonomy): Eukaryota > Viridiplantae > Streptophyta > Magnoliopsida > Fabales > Fabaceae > Lathyrus > Lathyrus aphaca. The sequence continues at coordinate 227,812,270 of OZ014522.1, forward strand.
CTCTGGCCGAGGTCAAAGCCCAACTTTTAAAGTGCCAAGTGTTTCCAGGTTGTGAGGCCTGTTGCGAATCATGCAAACTTTCTGAGAATGGGTGTGCTAGCTTGAGGAAAGGCATCAATGATTTGATTAAGGAAGGCATTCTGAAAATTACAACCACAACTTCTACAACACCAACAACTCTTTTGACAACAACAAGTGAACCTTCTACAAATACAACAACCATCTTTCCAAGTGTTTCTTCTACAACTGCAACAACCATTGTTCCAACCGATTCAGCTACAACTCCAGCAATCATACCATCTATCACTTAAACACACAACAATTCATTTGCACCAGCTACTACAACTTCAACAACCAATAATGATGTTTCCACTGTCACAATCTATTATGAACCGGCAACGGTCCCGAGTTCCAACAACTTCCAGCAAAATCAACTACAGTCTCAGCAGTCTCAACAAAGCTTCAATTCACCTTCACCAACACCCACCAAAGGCCCTGTAACAATCTTTTATGATCCACAGACCATTGTAGTCCCAGCAACTGCAGCAGTAAGCCCAGTCACCATTACGGTGCCCGGGCCGATCCCATATGACAAAGACAGTGCTATACCATGGCATTATGGTGCTGATCTATACTGCAATGGAGAGAAAGTCCTTCTTGATTATCCGGTTCTCACTCCCCAAGTGGACAATGTTGGGGGAGGCGGAGGCTTCACCCGAAGCGGACGTCTCTTCGCTTCACAAGTCCCTAGAACCAACACTGAGGCAGAGGCTGCTGCCAGAGCCAAGGGGAAGAGTGTGATACCGGAAGAATATGTGCCGAAAGAAACTCATAAGTCATCCTTCGATTAAGATGTGGATGAGTTTATGAGAATCATCAAAATAAGTGACTATAAAGTTGTGGACCAGCTCCACCAGACTCCTTCAAAGATCTCAATCCTATCACTGTTGTTGTGTTTCGAAGCTCATTGGGATGCACTCCTCAAAGTTCTGCACGCTGCCTACGTGCCAGAAGAGATCACTGTAAATCAGCTGGAAACAGTGATATCAAATGTCAATACTAGACATGGGCTAGGTTTTACTGATGCTGATTTGACAACAGAAGGACGTCTCCACAACAAAGCCTTGCATATAACCCTGGAGTGCAAAGGAGCTGTCTTATCTCATGTTCTTGTAGACACTGGGTCCTCACTCAATGTCCTACCCAAGAAAGCCCTTGTAAAGCTAGAGTATGATGGGATAGCTCTCCGGCCAAGTAACCTTGTAGTCCAGGCTTTTGATGGCTCTAAAAGGTCTGTTCTGGGAGAGGTGGAGTTGCCAGTGATAATCGGTCCACAAGTCTTTAAGACCATTTTCTACGTGATGGACATACAGTCGGCATATAGCTGTTTGCTAGGTCGACCCTGGATTCACACCACAGGCGCAGTAACGTTGACCCTTCACCAGAAACTGGAGTACGAATGGGAAGGACAGATTATCACCATCTGTGGTGAGGAAGACATATTTGTTAGCCAACTGGCTACATACAAATATATTGAGATGGATGGTGAAATCCATGAGACAATGAGCCAAGGGTTTGAGGCCCTAAATGTTAATGAGGCTGCTGGAGTATTGGCTGCATCTCAGGAAGACAGAATGGGTACTTCAATCATCTCTTATCAGCAAGCCCGGAAGGTTGTTGAAGAAGGTACTGCTCAAGGCTGGGGCAAGCTGCTGCCAGTGGAAAAGAAGGAAGATAGGTTCGGTTTGGGTTACAGACCATTCCGATAAGATCAATTAGAGGCTGCCAAGGAGCCCAAATTTGTCAGTGGAGGATGCTCACCCTGGATGCTGTTAACAATTTGGAAGACGAGGAGGAAAGCGACCGCAACCTGGAGAACTGGATACGTCCAAGGATCCCGGGGAACCAAGTCCTTAACTGGTCTTCCCAGGAAATTATAAGGGTTACTCCTGCAGAGTAATTATTATTTCCTGTCTTTTTAGCATGCATCAAGTCCTGCATCTTGCCCAAGGTGTCAGGACTCATTTTGTAATAGGGCCATATTGTAATTTTGTGCAAATGATTAATCAATGAATATCGGACATCTTTTGCAAACGAGTCTCTTTTTTTCGCTCACTGTCTTTTCATTTTTCACCTTTGTACAAAACAATAAAATGGAAATGTTTTCAAAATAAATAACTTGATTTTCACTTTTTCTAAACAAGATTAAAACTAATCACTAAAACGAACCAATCTCAACCCTTGCAGAAATCATCCTCCAGATTGCACCGACAACAGCACTGTTATGACCTTGTATGACTTTGACAATCCGATTAATCAAGCTGATGAAGGGGTTGAAGAAGACTATGAGTTACCTGAAGAGTTAGCCAGGTTGTTAAGGCAAGAAGAGAAAGTAATCACTCCTCATTAGGAGGAAGTTGAGATAGTTAATCTTGGTACCGAAGAAGACTTGAAAGAAGTAAAGATTGCGGCCAGTCTACAAGATTCAGTAAGGGAACAACTTATTGACATGCTTCGAGAGTACGTTGACGTCTTTGCTTGGTCCTATCAAGACATGCCAGGTTTGGATACTGACATTGTTATGCACAAGCTGCCTTTGAAAGAAGATTGTCCTCCAGTGAAACAAAAGCTACGTCGTACTCGTCCAGATATGGCCATGAAGATTAAAGAAGAAGTACAAAAACAGTGGGACGCTGGTTTCCTTGCTGTAACTAGTTACCCGCCGTGGGTTTCTAATATTATACCAGTGCCTAAGAAGGATGGCAAAGTACGGATGTGTGTGGATTACCGGGATCTGAACAGAGCTAGCCCGAAGGATGACTTCCCTTTACCTCACATTGATGTATTGGTTGACAACACAGCTCAGTTCTCGGTATTTTGCTTCATGGATGGATTTTCCGGGTATAATCAGATCAGGATGTCACCCGAAGACATGGAGAAGACTACCTTCATTACACCTTGGGGCACATTCTGTTATAAGGTAATGCCTTTTGGACTGAAGAATGCTGGTGTGACTTATCAACGGGCTATGGTAACATTATTCCACGATATGATCCACAAAGAAATTGAATGCTACGTGGATGACATGATTGCCAAGTCCCTCACTAAAGAAGACCATCTGGTAAATCTGCTGAAGTTGTTCAAGCGTCTGAGAAAGTATCAGTTGAAGTTAAACCCCAACAAATGCACATTCGGGGTACGTTCCGGTAAACTGCTGGGATTCATTGTAAGTGAAAAAGGAATTGAAGTTGATCCTGACAAAGTCAAAGCCATTCAGGAAATGCCTGCACCTAGAAATGAAAAGGAAGTTCGGGGTTTCTTAGGTAGATTGAACTACATATCAAGGTTCATATCTCATCTTACTGCAACCTGTGAGCCCCTTTTCAAATTGTTAAGAAAGGAACAAACGGTCAGGTGGAATGAAGATTGTCAGAAGGCTTTTGACAAAATCAAGGAGTACCTACAAGAACCTCCATTTCTTATGCCTCCAGTTGAAGGAAGACCTCTAATAATGTACCTGACAGTATTAGAAGAATCAATGGGGTGTGTGTTGGGCCAGCATGACGAGTCTGGTCGAAAAGAGTATGCAATATACTACCTAAGCAAAACGTTTACTGACTGTGAACAATGTTATTCACTGCTCGAGAAAACTTGATGTGCTTTAGCGTGGGCTGCTCGCCGACTAAGACAGTATATGTTGACTCACACTACTTTGTTGATCTCAAAGATGGACCCCGTCAAGTACATATTTGAGAAGCTAGCGCTTACCGGAAGGGTTTCAAGATGGCAAATGATTTTAACGGAGTATAAAATTCAGTATACATCTCAAAAGGCCATCAAAGGCAGTGTACTGTCTGACTATCTAGCTGAGCAACCCATTGATGATTACCAACCAATGAGATTTGACTTCCCTGATGAAGACATCATGTTCTTAAAAGCAAAAGATCATGAAGAGCCTGTTCACACTGAAGGGTCTGACCCAGAAGAAGAATGGACAATGATGTTTGATGGGGCTGTTAATATGAATGGTCGAGGGGTTGGTGCAGTGCTCATTACACCTAAGGGAGTTCATATGCCTTTCTCGGAGAAACTCACATTTGCATGCACTAACAACAAAGTTGAATACAAAGCCTGTATCATGGGTCTTGAGGAAGCCATTAACCTCAGGATCAAGACGTTAACTGTATTCGGAGATTCAGCTTTGGTAATCAATCAGACCAACGGCAAATGGTACACTCACCAAGAGCATCTGATTCTATACCGTGACTATACAGGGAGATTATTGACTTTCTTCACAACAGTCAAACTTGAGTACATCCCTCGAGACGAAAATCAGTTCGCAAATGCTTTAGCTACCATTTCCTCCATGATCAAGGTTCAAACTGCCAATTTTGTGCCTCGAATTTCGGTATCCAGACTTGACCGACCAGCATACATATTCTCCGTGGACATTGCTAAAGATGACAAGCCTTGGTTCCATGATATCAAATGCTTCTTAGAGGATCAAACATACCCACCCGGGGCATCATCCAATGATAAGAAGACATTAAGAAGACTGGCTGGTAGTTTCTTCCTGAATGCTGATGGTTCGTTATACAAGAGAAACTTTGACATGGTGCTTCTCAGATGTATTGATAAGAAAGAAGCAGACTTGCTGATGCACGAGGTGCATGAAGGATCCTTCGGTACCCATGCTGGGGGACATGCAATGGCAAAGAAGTTGTTAAGATCAGGTTACTACTGGATCACAATGGATGCAGACTGTTGTGCTTATGCCAGGAAGTTCCATAAATGCCAGATTTATGCAGATAAGGTGCATGTGCCTCCAAATCCTTTGAACGTGATGTCTTCACCTTGGCCATTTGCCATGTGGGGCATTGACATGATTGGAAAGATCGAACCGACTGCTTCAAATGGCCACAGATTCATCCTGGTAGCCATTGAATACTTCACCAAATGGGTCAAAGCAGCTTCATATGTGAACGTCACCAGACAAGTGGTAGCCAGATTCCTGAAAAGAGACATCATCTGTCGATATGGAGTTTCCGAGCGAATCATTACTGACAATGGTTCCGATTTGAACAACAAAATGATGGAAGAACTGTGTCGGGACTTCAAAATCCAACATCACAACTCTTCTCCTTACAGACCAAAGATGAATGGCGCTGTTGAGGCGGCGAACAAAAACATCAAGAAGATTGTGCAAAAGATGGTGGTAACTTATAAAGACTGGCATGAAATGCTACCATTTGCCTTGCACGGGTACCGAACCTCAATCAGAACATCCACTGGGGCAACACCGTATCAGCTTGTGTATGGTATGGAGGCAATCCTACTTGTTGAAGTTGAATTACCCTCCTTACGGGTGTTGATGGATGTAAAGTTGAATGAAGCAGAATGGGTCCGATCTCGGTACAATCAACTGAATCTGATCGAAGAAAAGAGATTAGCTGCAATCTATCATGGGCAGCTATATCATAAAAGAATAAAGAAAGCCTTCGATCAGAAAGTCAGGCTTCGGGAATACCAAGTGGGAGATCTTGTGCTGAAGAGACTTCTTCCTCCTCATACAGACCCCAGGGGCAAGTGGACTCCTAATTACGATGGCCCATTCATAGTAAAGAAGGTTTTCTCTGGTGGAGCACTGATGCTCACTACTATGGATGGTGAAGATTTCTTATCCTCTGTGAATTCAGATGCAGTTAAAAAATACTTCGCATAAAATGACCCGCTAGACATAAAACCAGAATGTAAGTCCAGGAAAAAATAGGGCATCCCGGCGAGTCAAAAACAGAATAAAAGACTCGGGCAAAAATAAGGGAAAATTAAAAAAAATGTGTACACCCGCTGAGTTGAAAAGTTGCATTGGACAGCTCAAGCAAAAATGGGTATCCCGGTGGATTGAAAAACCAAAAGGGCGACCCACGCAAAATAAGGGAATAAGCGAACAACTGCATTCTGAATTCGTCTGTATCACTTACAACATGGCAAGCTTCGAAGAGTTAAAGCATCAGTCAGAATTAACCTTCTTCAGAAAGCAAGATGAGAAGAACGTCAAGGTCATACAGGTCATAGCAAAGGAAGCTCATTGAAGCGTCATCAACATTGCCAGCACTTTTACTTTTTCAATTTATAACAATCTCCTCATTCCAGGAGATTTGTTTCTTTGATTGTATTTGCCAATTCAGGGCACCCGGATTAATAAAATCAGATTTTTCAGTCACACTTCGTCTTGTACATTTTTGTTTCGTTTGCAAAATGTCCAGTATCTATGATATAATATTTGCATAAAACAGATGTGCCTTTCTAAATTAAATGCTTGCAGGAAATGTATTTACTCTCAGGAATATCTAGCTCCTATGACGGATTCCAGTAAGGGATACCTCAGGACACTTGTGCGTTTCTTTGTCTTAACAAGTTGCAGGTTTTCAAACATGGGGCATGCCAGCATCACTTCCCCAGCACATCTTCTCCAAGCAGCATCTGAAATTCTTTTTTTTCCCCACAGAAATCTCTAGGAAGATCATCCAGTGATCTTTTCTCCCCCGAACAGAGTACCAGGTCTCTCAAAGATAGAAGAATCTTTTCCCCACAGAGTTCCAGCCTCTCCCCATAAGAGCAATGTTTGAAACTCTTACACAACAAAGTGACGAAAGCTTCCTCCTCCCCAGGTGGGTTCCTCATTACAAAGATAGATCTATCAGTGATTTACTTCCCCAAGCAAAGCTATATATTTTATCAGATCTACCAATGATCTTCCCCAGCTGGGATTCTCCTTCAAGCAGATCAGCCAGAGATTTTCACAAATAGCGGGATCCGAATTCTGGATCGGTTTCTTTTGCATAATCATAGTATTCACATCATTTTTCCCATAAAGCGTAGCATTCCGTCTAATACGGAGCATTACGGCAAAAATCAAACATATTGCATGATCACAAGCCAGGTTCGAGCCAGTCACCTGTAAATACCATCAGTATTTCATCAGCAATATATATAATAAGAGCCAAAGCGTCCCTTTTTCACTGTCCAACACAAATGCCTGTTTATATACTCTTTTGACACCCGTCCGTGTCACTATTTCTCCCAGCATGGTTGCCTAAACACTTGTTGCAAACTTAACACTTGTTTATAATACACTCTCATTGACACACGTCTGTGTCATCCTATCCCCCAGGTCGCCGAGATACCTTTTTCACTCTCATATATAAATGATTGTTCATAACTTATACACTTTCTCTTCTGACACTTGTCCGTGTCATGCTTTCCCCAGCAAGTTGAACACTCGTCAGTGTCTTGCTCATACTCCACAATATTCATTCATACTCATACAGATACTCGTCCGTATCTTGTATATGCACTTATCTCCCCACATATTCGACACTCGTCTGTGTTCTTTGTTAACCAGTTGGTACTCGTCCGTACCATCATCTCTGAACATGCGTCAGCGTTTGTTTCTACCGATACTCGTCCGTATCATGGTCTTAAGGATGCTCGTCCGCATCTTTAATCTATACACAACGTCAAAACACCTATACCTTTTATTTTCTTAAGCGTAAGCACTCGTCCGTGTTTACCATTCCCCAGCAACAGATTTCCTTCTATCCGACATTCGTCCTATGTCGTGATACTTTCGGCAGCCGTCCGCTGCTAGGTGATCGTCCTTCACTTTTTTGATGATCGTCCTTCATCATTTTATCCGATGGTCGTCCCCATTGTTGATCTTGTTATCTAACATTCGTCCTATGTCATGATAAACCCCGAGAGCAGCCGTACCCTGCTAGGTGATCGTCCTTCACCTCTTGATGATCGTCCTTCATCATGCTTATCTGATGGCCGTCCACATCATCGACCTTTTTCTATCCAACATTCGTCCTATGTCGTGATATTTAGCATTCATCCCCTGCTAGGTGATCGTCCTTCACCTTTTTGATGACCGTCCTTCATCATTTTATCCGATGGTCGTCCCCATCGTTGATCTTTTTATCTGACATTCATCCTATGTCATGATAAACCCCGAGAGCAGTCGTACCCTGCTAGGTGATCGTCCTTCACCTCTTGATGATCGTCCTTCATCATGCTTATCCGATGTCCGTCCACATCTTCGACCTTTTTCTATCCGACATTCGTCCTATGTCGTGATAAAGAGCAGTCGTCCCCTGCTAGGTGATCGTCCTTCACCTTTGATGACCATCCCTCATCAATATTTCATTTATTCTTTAAACCGTGTCCGTCTCCATCGTTGTTTACATTATTTTATGAGTTTGGTGGCCGTCCACATCATTGCCTTTGTTTTAATCCCCAGAGAACCCTGTTTCTTTACTTAATGGTCGTCCCCATCATGATCTCTTTATCTCCCCAGCTTGTCGGTCGTCCCCGTCATTGCTTTATCCCCAGCAGTCGTCCTCTGCTCGATGGTCGTCCTCCATCTCCTTCACTTTATAATCATACTATACTTCCCTTTTACAATTTATATCCCTTTCTTCTTTTCCCCAGTGAGTGCAAATTTTGGACTGTCTTTGGTATTCAACCACAAGTTATCTTGTTTGTCTGTTAAGCCATGCACTTACATCCTGCACAGCTAACTCATGTTTGAATAGGGGCAGCTGTAAACACCCCAAATTTTCCCTCACTAAGTTGACACCATGGCTTGTGATCTTTCATGTTTGCATAAGTTTAAGCATATCATATCATATTGCATATTTGCTTCACTGCATTAGTTCAAGTTCATCTGCATCTAGGGTTTGTGATCTGAGCAATCCAAGGATCCATCTGGGCCACTCCAAAGGCTTCAAAACATTCCAAGAGGGTCCATGTATGTTCTATCATCATTTTACATCCCTCAAAGATCAAGGAAGTCAAGAAATCACAAGAACTTGGAAAGCATGGAAACAAAGCTAGGGTTTCACTACACAGATGACCTGAAATTAGGGTTTTGGTTTCAGAGGCCATAACTCCAAATTTTTTGGTCATTGTTGTTTCTAATAGTCTCAATATGTTATAAGGATCATGTGTACCAAGTTTGATGAAGAAATTCATTGTGGAAGTCATTTGTTCACTAGGTAACTTCTTGAGCAAGTCAAAGCAAAATCAGGGCATCTGAGGGCCCCCAACATGGAACCAAAGTGGATTTTTCATCAAATTGAAGTTATATGATCTTTATTTGATCATTGAAGTGCTTGGAAGTTCACAAAATTGAAGAAAAGTGAGCTAAACCAAAAGTTGCCAAAAATGGAAATGACTTGTAATGGAAATGACTAGTAATGGAAACTTTCCATTTTGGGAAAGTTTTTCAACCTCCTCTTTCTCAACCAAAAATGCTTCAAATGAAAAATTGTTGGTCATGAAAGTTGTAGATTGGATCATTCCCTTTTCAAAAAATACAAGAACAAGTCCTAATTCATTATGGAACTCAAGTTATGGCTTTGCAAAGTTGGCAAAAATCCTAAAATTTCAAGTTTCACACCAAAGAGATTTTTTGCAATTTTACATTTCAAGCATTCAAGTGACCTCTAATTCACTTCTGAACTTCATCACATGACAATGCAACATTGCAAGCCCAAAATCATGCCTTGGATCACAAGTTTCCATAGGCCATTTTTCACAAAAATTCTCAAAAGAGGGATTCTTGCAAGAGTGATTTCTAAGAATTGGTATGACTTCTAAATTGTCTCATTGCATCACAGCAACATCATGTAACACTTCATGACCAAATTTCAGCATTGAATGAGACAATTCCATGACCAAATATCTCAAAGTGCAACAAGTTGTGAAAATGCAAAACATGTGCCATCTCACCATCCATTCACTTCTGATCACTCTAAATCATCCCATGGCTATCCTTGAAGAACGTTGAACTCAGAGCAACCCTAAAACACCTCCTGCCATGGCCCATACCCAAGGACACCAACTATTGACTTTTTGGCCAATTGCTCCATACCATTCCCATAGTGCATATCAAATCTTCTGACTCATTCCAATAGTTTAGGGATTGCATAAGGATCATAAACCAAGCCTCACACATGCTCAGAACACACATACCATCAGATTACACAAAACTTGCAAAAACCTTCCCTTCTTCGATTCTCTCAAACCATCCATCAAACTTCAGAAATTCTTTCACCATTAATTCAAAAATCATCCATAGAACATAAACCAACCATTGTAATGGCCTGAAACACCATAAACACAAACCTCATTTTCTGCTACACCAGAACTGGAACTTTCAAACTAGCCATCATAAAAGCTTTTGAAGCATTCCATTAGCCTCAGGAGGATCAAAGGAGGCTTTTTGCACAAAGGAGGGGTCCTGAAAGCTCTCATCTACAGTTCATCAGCTCAGGTAACCTCAAGAACAAAATCTTTCAGAGCTTAGTTTTTTTATTATAAAATGAAAATATATGTTATGGGGATCACACTAATGCTTTTAGATTCGAAAATAGTCAAGAAATGAGCATGTTATGAGTTTCTGAAATTCTGTCCAGATTTTTGTTCTTCTTCGATTCTCCATGTTTGTGTGTTATAAATCATGTTTGAAGGATGATTTGAGTTTAGTTTGAGTAGGGGATCATTTATGGGCAATCAATTTGGGGTGGGGTGGCCTGTAGAGAGACTTAGGGTTTTTGCTCGCCGGAGAAGATGACCGGAACACTGTTCCGGTCACCTGAAAGTAATTAGAACCCTAATTAGGGTTTAGTTGCCCAATTTGAATTCTGGCCCTTGGATGAAGATTAGCGCGTGAACGTGTGGCCCAGATCTTTTCATTAATTCTTAAATTTGTTTAATTAATTTAATTAGGATTAATTAATTAAATAAACTCAGGGTAGATCCCAGCCCTCCATCTGCGCGCGCAGTCAACCCCCATTCCCCTGAATTTGAATTCCAGCCATTGGATACGCATACCTCTCATTTTAATTAATTTTTATTTCATTTTATTGCATTTATCTTGCATAATTTATTTAAAATACTTAGAAAATTCCAAAAAATATTTTCCTTCTGCATTTTTACTTCAAATATTTTTCTTCACCCAAAAACATTTTTATTTTTATTTTTTGCATTAAAAAATCATTTTTAAAATATTTAAATGTTTATTTTAATTAATTAATGGAAATTAATTAATTAAAATATCATTTAGGTTTCTGAAAATTCCAAAAAAAATTCACATTGCATCTTAGGACATTTAGAGACATTGTCAAACCATCCATATAAATTTCATTTTGGTTTTGAACACTCTTTGACATTTTTCTTGAATTTAGGGTTCATAAAAATCCCATTTTAGAACCCTAACTTTGAAAATTATTTTCTGCCTAACCATGAATGGTTTGATGATGGTTCTAGCATATTTTTGTCACAAATTCATCTTGCATTTTTTATTTGATTTGCATTTTCCCTCTTAAGGTACCTTAAAACCCTAGCAAACTTAGAAAATTCACAACTTTCTTTAGGTTAAGAGTTAGACCTCCTCCTTTGGGGTGTGATATCATATGGAGTTAGGGTTCCTTTGAGTTTATTTGCATTTTTTATCTTATGTTTTGCTTCTTTTTTTGACTTTTGCATCTCATGTTGCCTTAAAACCCTAATTTCTCATGTTCATTTGCATACATCTTGCATATGCATCCATACATGAACTTGCCATGACATTTCTTGCATTCATATGACATCCAAGACATCATAGGACACATTAGAATCATGATTGATCATTTCTTCATTCATTTGCCATAATGTTGCATTCATATCATTCCATGAACTTTCATGAATTTTCAAACTTCAAAGCATGCTCCTTTGCATTTTCATCACTTGTATGATCATTCATAGCAATTGACATGTCTTTGCATCATCTCATAGCATCATTTGCATCATGTTTATGCTTCTGGTTTTGTTTTTCATCTTTGTATACCTTTCATTTTCATTTCATTCCTTTCTTTATGCTAACATTTTCAGGTGGTAAGTAATTTGAGAAGTGAATTTGCCTTCACTTCTCACTTCTCTTCTCACTCTTCTTATGCATCATTGCTCCATTTTTATTTGCTTTAGAGTGAGCTTGCTCATTCATGTTCATCATTCACTTTCTTTCTCCAAGTTACTTATCTTCTTCAGTGAAGTAAGTAACTTGTTTCTTCTGCTTCTCCTCCTTTCATCTACTTCTTCTATTGGTGGATTCTCTGAAGATCTCTTGCAAACCTTACAAACCATAGGAACATCCAAGAATGACAATAATTAGGGTTTTTATTAGTCCCCCTTTAGCTTTTACCTTTATGTCTTCTTTGTGTCTCAATCCTCATCTCATAATCAGAGACTAAACCTTTAAGGTTTTAAGACTTTGTGATTAGGGTTATGCCTGCATCCTTCTCTTAGGATGGAGTGTATAACTTTAATCCTAAGTGTTTAACCCTTAATTTGTTTAAACCTCTCAATCAATACATCTAATAACCATTAAGACATTAACTTGTAACTTGGGCCTTGCATTAGGGTTCTAATTCTTCCTTTATTGGTTAAGAAGGACTAACCCTAGTGTTAATGGACAAGTCCCCCTCAAGTTGTCTTACAAATCATAAAACTCACTTCTTAATCTTACCATTAATTAAAATCTACTTTAACAAGGGTTTGTTTTGTCATGAGGTTAATCCCTAATCATGGATTAAGTTGAGGTATCTTCCTCAGCTTAAATGTGCTCATCTATTATCCTTCTATTAGGATGGTGTAATGGGTCCATTAAATCTTTGATTATGGCTTAAACTCATTACTTAACACTAAACAAAAACTCCAAAAACATCTAAATAATCACAAGTAGGTTAATGATCTTAATCCTACATCATGGTAATTAAGTTTGAGGTGTTTACCTCATACTTAAGGTATTCTCATTTTCCCTAATCAAAGGGAGGATATGATGAGTTTACTAACCTTTGGTTTAGGCTTAAGCTCATTAACTTATGACAACCACAAAAAAGCAATAAAAGATTGAAAATACCAAAAAACAAATAATAATCGTCTCCTCCGGGATTCTTTTCTCATCATCTTCACTCACAAATGAGAACTTGCTTCTTCCGTCTAATGCAAGATAGTTAGCACCTGAGCCAGACAGGTCATACACTTGAGCATAGGCAAGTAAGCAGTTCATCAGTCAATTTATCTTTCAGTCTCTTATAGTCGAACTACGGTGTTCTGACTTCCTCATTGCACGAGAGGATACGTAGGCATAACTTAACTGTTATCGAACAAAAGTCTTTGTGTCTTCCCCCTCTTTCAGCATTTTCTTTTAAGCCTCAGTTCCTGAGCATTCACCTTTTGCACTGACACTTGTACATTCTTTTCCAGCTTTTGCACACAGATAGCACAGACACTACCCCTTCAAACACAAACTTCCAAGCGTGGATCCCGTCGAATACGACGGACAATCTGGGTGCTAATACCTTCCCAGGTTGTAACCAACCCCCTTTCTCAGTTTCTCTGGTTCGCGACCGTCTTATCCATCTTTTCTAGGTTTATGCAGCATTACCTTTCCTTCGGGATAAAAATGCCTAGCTGGCGACTCTATTCAGTTCATCTTCATTTTCTCCTTTCGCCGACCGTTCACGTCTGTACCCTATCTGATTGGGTGTCTTTTAGTGGGAGCGACAAAGGGAAGGCGTACAAGTTACAAATCCAAGACCAGAAAGATGAATTGGAGAAAGTTCACACGATACGGAGGGAAAATACCCAACAGTTGGTACAGAGTCAGCAGGCTTTGGAGGAGGCGCTTAAGGAGATTGCAAATCTCAAATTGAGGGCTGGAGTGAAGAAAGCTAGGACAGAGTTGGGACTTACAGGAGAGGAGGCAGAATCTTCTTGTAGCTTAGAGTTTTAGTTTGCTTGTCTCTTCTTGTATTTCTGATTACCAACAAGCTTGTTGTAGGAATCTCATTTATTTTTCCTGCACTTTATTTGTGAGACTTGTAACCCTCCGGGGAATTGTTGCTACTCTTGCCTTTCTGAGTTTTTGTTTATTACAGTGGCTTCCTATGCTTAGTATTCTGGTTTTTCTGAGTATGCTAAAACCTGTTTGTCTAAAGCAATCAGGATCTGAATACCTCTCAAGGAAATTTCGTGATGGAAAATGAATTTCCAAAAGAAAAGGCCATATGGATCATCCTGCTAAAATACCAAAACTGGGGCACCAAATGCCTGACCATGGAAGCAAGAATAGTTGCATTTCATGCATATAACCTGGTGTTTATTTTGCAGATACAGTTACCAAGTTTCTAATGTCTCTTCTGATTTCAGGCACTATAGCTCCGAAGAAGGGTCCCAAGAAGATTCCCAGATATCCAACAAAGGAGAACAGAGAAAGAGTGATGGATCAGATGCAGGCTGATTTGGCAGACTTACGTACAAGAATGGATCAGTTAATGACCCTTATGGATGGTATGGGTCAAACTCAGGAGCGCTTACGAGAGTTGGTGGGAGGGAATCAAGTTAGGAAAAATGGTCAAGGAGATGGAGCCAATCGCAATGGGGAAGGCGCTTGTCACGCTGAAATTCCTGTGGTACATCCTGGTGTTACCATTATTAATGATGGAGTGAACAATCTTCAGATGGATGGATACAATGAGCAGTTCACACTGTTAGATAAGGCTAAAGGGCAAGAAGTTGATATGAATCGTCGCTTTGAAGAGATGGCTGAACAAATTCGTTCTATCCAGTCCCAGAATTCCTTGGGATTTGATATTACTGATTTGGGGTTGGTACCCGGGGTGAGGATCCCTTACAATTTTAAGGCTCCAACGTTTGATAGGTACAACGGCACTGCATGCCCAAAAACCCATCTTCAATCTTTCGTTGGAAGAATTGCTGCCCACACGGATGATGAGAAGTTATGGATGTACTATTTCCAAGATAGTCTTGTTGGGGAATCTTTGGAATGGTATATGAAGCTAAGCAGGGTTACTGTCAGAAGTTGGAAAGATTTGGCAGAGGCATTTGTTAAGCAATACCAATATAATCTAGACATGGCTCCCAATCGCACACAGTTGCAAAGCATGTCACAAAATGCAAAAGAGAGTTTCAAAGAATATGCTCAAAGGTGGCGCCATCTTGCGGCCAGGGTACAACCTTCACTCCTATAGAACGAGATGGATGAAATGTTCATGGGAACTTTGCAAGGAGTGTTTATTGAACATTTAGCATCCTGTTCGGCGACCAAATTTAATGATATTGTTATAGCCGGGGAGAGGGTTGAAACCCTATTGAAGATGGGTAAGATTCAAGATAATAGAGCTAGAAGTTCTTCTGGAGCGAGAAAGCCTTTTGTTGGCCCTCAAATAAGAAGAGAATGGGAGACTAATGTTGTCTATGGAAGAGGAAGAGGTCATGGATACAGGAACTCATATGACCAAGTGGCAGTTGTCACTATTCCCACTAGTCCTGCTCCTCAACCGCAACAAGAACGCAACAATTATCAACAGAGGCCTTACCAACAACGTCAGACCCGCCCTGCTGATCGTGTTTTCGAAGCTATTCCCATGATCTATACAACATTGCTACAGAGGTTGATAGACTTGAACATGATACAACTGAGGACGTTGGCTCCACCACCACCGGGAGATCTCCCACCAGGATATGATGCTAATGTAAGATGTACTTTTCATTCACGAGCTCTTAGACACTCAACATAGAAATGCAGGGCGTTGCACAACAAAGTTCAGGACCTGGTAGATTCAAAGGCTATCAACTTTGCGCCGCCACCAAATGTCAATTCTAATCCTATCCTTAATCATGGTGGGGCTAGGATTAATGTTGTTGAAGATGGAAAACACTTAAATTTGATTCTGGATATAAAGGATGTGCAGACTCCCCTCTTGTTTGTGAAGGAAAGGTTGTTAAGAGGATACGAGTTCCCTGGATGTGATTTTGATTATGAGGAATGTGAGATGTCTGTTAATGGTTGTGAAAAGTTGAAAGCATGGCTGAAAAATTTGATAAATGAAGGGACATTGCAGTTTGACAGAGTTAACAAACAAAGTGACAGTGTTTCTACTGTGACTATCTTCTATGATCTAGCTGATGTGCCAGCCCCAGCCCGGAGAGAGCCTATTACAATCTATGTGCCATAGGAGGTCAGTCCTGTTACAATTATTGTGCCTGGTCCCGTACCATATGATGATGACAAAGTTGTGCCATGGCATTACGGGTCAGATGTGTATGTACAATGACGAAAGGTGGAGGATAAGCTCGTGAGTATAAATCCTGTTGTTGCTAGTGTTGGAGGCTTGGGTGGCTTCACTAGAAGTGGGCGATTGTTTGCTTCACAAACTCTCCAAAACAATGATGAAGCTGATGCAGCTGTCAGGGCTAAAGGTAAGCAGGTAGCTATTGAGGAGGTGGTAACCCCGAATGCTGATCAGAATGTCTTTGAAAAAGAGGTAGAAGAGTTTATGAGGATAATAAAGAAGAGTGACTATAAGATAGTGGAGCAACTGAACCAAACGACGTCCAAGATTTCCATATTATCATTGCTGATGTGCTCGCAAGCACATAGAGAAACTCTATTAAAGGTACTACAGTCTGCATACGTGCCTCAGGAGATTACCGTTAACCAATTGGAAGCTGTAGTGGCCAACGTAAACGCTAGCCATGGGCTAGGGTTTACTGATAGAGACCTTACAATGGAAGGAATGAACCATAACAAAGCTTTGCACATCACAATGGAGTGCAAAGGCGTTGTTCTATCACATGTCTTGGTTGACACGGGTTCCTCCCTAAACGTTTTGCCAAAGAGGGCTCTGATGAAATTGGAGGTTGATGATCTTATCCTCTGGCCCAGTGATTTAGTGGTAAAGGCTTTTGATGGCTCTAGGAGGTCTGTTTTCGGGGAAGTAGAGTTACCAGTGAAGATTGGATCCCAGGTGTTTAAGTGTATTTTCTATGTGATGGACACTCAGTCGGCTTACAGCTGTTTGTTTAGAAGTCCCTGGATTCATGCTGCTGGAGCTGTGACATCTACTCTTCACCAGAAGCTAAAATATGTGGTGGACGGACAGGTGGTGACTGTTTGTGGCAAGGAGGATATTTTTGTTAGTCATCTGTCTACATTTAAGTATGTTGAGATGGACAGCGAAATCTATGAAACCCTGTGCCAGGCGTTTGAAGTGGTAAATGTTATTTTAGTGTCTCCCACTTCTATATTCCAGAGCAATGAGAAAAAAGGGTCTTCTATCTCTTCGTATAAGAAGGCTAAGGAAGTGGTACAGTCAGGGTAGGCCCAAGGCTGGGGCAGGTTTCTAGAGGTTGAGAATAAGAATGATAAGTTTGGTATTGGTTACCAACCAGGGCAGACTGGATGGTCTCAAAATAGCAAGGCAATGAGCTTCAAGAGTGTTGGGATGATTGACCCTAATCATGTGTGTGCCATGGATGAAGATGCTGACAGTGACTGTGATTTGGACAACTGGGTGCGCCCATGTGCTTCCGGGGAGGATTTACAGAACTGGTTTGCTGAAGAGGTCATTCAAGTCACCAGTCCAAAAGAGTAATTTTTCTTGTTTTCCTTTTATTCATTTGCATGTCAAGTCCTACACTCTGCCCAAGATGTATGGACCCATTGTAGGGCCACCATTGCATTCTATGCAGTTAATTTTACCATGAATAAAGGACATTTTTTATACAAATTGCGTTCCTTTTCTTTCTTTTAAATTTTTCACAAAAAATATATAAAAATGGCAATGTTTTCCTTTTTTATTTTGTTCATTTTCAAATGTCGATATCTTTGCTTGGTCATATCAAGATATGCCAGGTTTAGATATCGACATCGTTATGCATAAGCTGTCATTGAGGGAAGACTGCCCTCCTGTCAAGCAAAATCTTAGAAGAACCTGTCCTGACATGGCGTTAAAGATCAAAGAAGAGGTTCAGAAGCAATGGGATGTCGGTTTCCTTGCTGTGTAGTTACCCACCTTGGGTAGCTAATATTGTACCTGTACCAAAGAAGGATGACAAGGTCCAGATGTGCGTTGATTACCGGGATTTGAATAGAGCAAGCCCAAAAGACGATTTCCCATTACCTCACATTGATGTATTGGTGGATAATACGACTCAATTCTCGGTATTCTTCTTTATGGATGGCTTTTCTGGTTATAATCAGATTAAAATGGCGTCGGAAGACATGGAGAAGACAATGTTCATTACCCCTTGGGGGACATTCTGCTATAAGGTCATGCCCTTTCGTTTGAAGAACGCTGGGGCAACATACCAACAGGCAATGGTGACTCTGTTTCATGACATGATCCATAAGGAAATTGAATGTTATGTGGATGACATGATAGCCAAGTCCCGTGATGAAGAAAAGCATTTGGTTAACCTCAAGAAATTGTTTGAAAGATTTAGAAAATATCGTTTGAGGTTAAATCCAAACAAGTTCACCTTTGGGGTGCGTTCTGGTAAGTTGTTGGGTTTCATTGTTAGTCAAAGAGGAATTGAGGTAGATCCTGCAAAGGTTAAAGCAATTCAAGATATGCCTGCACCGCAAACTGAAAAAGAAGTGTGTGGTTTCTTGGGGAGATTGAACTACATCGCTCGGTTCATATCTCACCTAACAGCCACATGTGAGCCAATATTCAAGCTATTGAGAAAAGAACAAACGGTCAGGTGGAATGAAGATTGTCAAAGAGCATTCGAAAAGATAAAAGAATACTTGCATGAACCTCCAATTCTAATGCCTCCAATTCCAGGAAGGCCATTAATCATGTACTTAACTGTGCTAGAAGGATCAATGGGTGTGTTATAGGCCAACATGACGAGTCTGGTCGAAAAGAGCATGCAATATACTACCTTATCAAAAAGTTTACCGACTGTGAATCACGTTATTCACTGCTCGAGAAAACTTGCTGCACATTGGCATGGGCTGCTCGCCAATTGAGACAGTACATGTTGACTCACACCACCTTTTTAATTTCAAAGATGGATCCTGTTAAATACATTTTTGAGAAACCAGCATTAACCGAAAGGGTTGCTAGGTGGAAGATGGTGCTTACAGAGTATGATATTCAATACACTTCTCAGAAAGCCATCAAGGGAAGTATATTTTCAGACTATCTCGTGCAGTAACCCCTTGAAAATGATTATCAGCCAATGAGATTTGATTTCCCTAATGAGGATATCATGTACCTTAAAGCAAAAGATTGCGAGGAACCACTTCCAGAGGAGGGGCCCGACCCTGAATCCAAATGGAAGTTGATGTTTGATGGAGCAGTCAATATCAATGGACATGGAGTTGGTGTTATTGTTATTACTCCCGAAGTTGTTCATTTTCCCTTTGTTGCCATAATTACTTTTGGTTGCACCAACAATGAAGTGGAATATGAGGCGTGCATTATGGGAATAGAGGAGGCTATTAATCTCAGGATTAAGACCCTCAATATATTTAGAGACTCTGCCCTCGTGGTAAACCAGATTACCGGCAAGTGGTATACACATCAAGAACACTTAATTCCTTATACGGATTATGCCAGAAGATTGTTGACGTTCTTCACAACGGTAAAGCCTCAGTATATACCACGAGATGAAAATTAATTTTCCGATGCATTGGCTACGCTCTCTTCATCAATCAAAGTCATGTGTTAGAATTATGTCCCCAGAATTGACATCTCCAGGCTTGATGTACCAGCTTATGTGTTTTCTGTAGACGGGGTGTCTGATGAGAGGCCTTGGTATCATGATATCAAACAGTTCTTGGAAAGCAAAGAATACCCAACTGGGGTAACTTCCAATGACAAGAAGACCTTAAGGCGACTTGCTTCTAGTTTCTTCTTAAACATCGACGGTGTTCTATACAAGAGAAACTTTGACATGGTCTTGCTCAAGTGTGTGGATAAGCAGGAAGCGGACATGTTAATGCAGGAAGTTTGCGAGGGATCTTTCGGTACTCATGCAGGAGGACATGCAATGGCTAAGAAATTGTTGAGGTCAGGGTATTATTGGCTAACAATGGATGTTGATTGTTGTTCATATGCCTGTAATTGTCATAAATGCCAGATCTATGAAGACAAGGTGCATGTACCTCCAAGACCGCTCAACGTCATGTCATCTCCTTGGCCTTTTTCTATGTGGGGAATTAACATGATTGGAAAAACAGAGCCTACTGCTTCAAACGGCCATCATTTCATATTGGTCGCAATCGACTATTTCACCAAATGGGTCGAAGCAGCGTCTTATGCCAATGTAACTCGCCAAGTGGTGGCCAAATTTCTGAAAAAAGATATCATTTGCCGATATAGAGTTCCCGAGCGAATCATTATTGATAATGTTTCTAATTTGAATAATAAGAGGATGACAAAACTATGCCGGAACTTCAAAATTCAACACCACAATTCTTCTCCTTACCGACCAAAGATGAATGGTGCGGTTGAGGCAGCAAACAAGAATATTAAGAAGATTATGCAGAAGATGGTCGTCACTTATAAAGATTGGCATGAGATGTTATCATTTTCATTGCATGGGTACCGTACGTCCGTCAGAACGTTTACTGGGGCAACTCCGTTTTCCCTAGTATATGGAATGGAGGCAGTCTTACCTGTGGAGGTGAAAATTCCTTCTTTACGTGTGATGATGGTTGTCAAGCTCGACGAGGCTGAATGGGTGCATGCCCGATATAGCAAATTGCGTCTAATTGATGAAAAGAGATTAGCAGCTATGTGTCATGGGAAAATTTATAAGAGGAGAATGAAGCGAGCTTTTGATCAGCGAGTACGCACTCGGGAGTACCAAGTTGGTGAGCCGGTACTCAAAAGGATCATTCCTCCAGGATCAGATCACAGGGGCAAGTGGACACCAAATTATGAAGGCCCATTCATAGTAAAGAAAGTTTTCTCTGGTGGAGCATTGATGCTCACTACTATGGATGGTGAAGACTTCCAATCCCCTGTTAACTCGGACACAGTTAAAAAATACTTCGCATAAAAAGACCCGTTGGACACAAAAACAGAATTATAAGTCGAGGCAAGAAAAGGGCATCCCGGCGAGCTAAAAACAGAATAAAAAGCTCAGGCAAAAGTTAGGGAAATGAATAAAAAAATTGTACACCCGCTGAGTTGAAAAGCCACATTGGACAGCTCAGGCAAAAAAGAGTATCCCGGTGGATTGAAAACCCGAAAGGGCGATCCACACAAAATAAGGGAATAAGTGAATGACTGCGATCCAAGTAATTTGTACCACATCATTGTCTCAATTAATATGGCAATATCCAAAGGATAGGAATCAATCTCATCTTCCTCTTCAGAAGGCGAAGGCAGGAACGGAAAGTTATGAAGATATACTGGTCATAGCAGAAAGGAAACTCATTGGAATGTCGTGTACATTTCCATTAGGATAGTTTCTTTTTCTCAATTTTGTGGTGGATACCTCTTTCCAGATGGCTGCTTCCTGATGTAAATTCTCGCATATTCATAGGCTCATCAATAAAAGAATATTCAGTCAAAAATCTTAGTCTTTATTTCCTATTTTATTTGCAAAAATGTCCTGGATTTTTGGTAAAAGAACATTGCATATAAACTTGTTGGCTTTATGAATGACGTGCGAAAGGAAAACATCTACAAATGCTTTGAACGAAAGGTGACATGTGATGATTAACTCATGCCATGTAATTTCTCGGGGCATGTGAATGCACTTTTGTTGTTGCAGGTACAAACAGTGAGTATTTGGTCCCATTTAACCTTTCCACACCTGAGTTAGAGCAAAGGATATCCCTAGCAGAACTTCAAGGTTAATTGAATAGTTCTTCTCCCCAAGCGGAGTCAGCAATGAAGTATTCCTAACAGGTAGCTGAAGGCCTTACATCTCTCTACAGAGTTCATAATGTCAGAATTTGTTCCCCAACTAGGATTATTTGACCAAGCATCATCTCCAGCCAAGCCTGGAGATGGTATTCTCCACAGAGTTTCATGTTTGGAAGTTGTCCAACATTGAAATATTCCCCAGGAAGTTGCCAATTTATTTTTGGCTCTTGTGACAACTCAACTAGTTGTTCATTTCCTCATCCAGAGTCAAGCATTGTCAGAGCATCTTGATCTCGTTCCTCAGCAGAATATTCTACAGTTATTATTCTCCCCTACAGAGTTGCCACTCTCCTCTCAAATCAAGTTTTTTGTTGATACTCGCCTGTATCGTTTTTAACACTCGTCCGTGTTATCTTTTGACAAACACTCGTCCGTGTTTGATACCCTTCTGATACTCGTTTGTATCGTGTTTAACACTCGTCTGTGTTATCTTTTGACAAACACTTGTCCGTGTTTGATACCTTTCTGATACTCGTTTGTATCGTTGTTAACACCCATCCGTGTTATCTTTTGACAAGAACTCGTCTGTGTTTGATACTTTTATGATACTCGTCCGTATCAGTGACGGATACTCGTTCATATCATTGCCTGAAGCACTCGTTTGTGTTTCTTTGATCATGGTCTGATACTCGTCTGTATCATTGACTTAGGGCACTCGTTCGTGCTTCCTTGATGATCATCCAATATTGTCCGTATTGAAGAGGTTTGAAATCCAGACGGTGGGATTAAACGTCAAAATGTTTATTGGTTTCCTGGCGTAACAGGTTTTCCGAAGAAAACTCGTCCGTCTTAAGTACCACATATCTAAGCAAGATTTGTGAAGAGGGATGGTCCTTCCTATAACCATATATCTGCGTAAGGTATATGAAGAGGGTCCGTCTATCCTATTTGTGCATGTCCATCCCACAGGCTTATGTGCACCACCGGTCCTGGCGTAACAGGTTATCCGAAGAAGACTCGTTTGTCTTAAGCACCATATATCTGAGCAAGATGTATGAAGAGGGCTCGTCCGTCCTGGTTATTATTCACCTGGCGTAACAGGTGTGTTATTTATCCACCTGGCGTAACAGGTTTGTTTGAAGGAAGCTCGTCTGCTCCGTTTGATGTTGAATCTACATAAGATTTTGGTTCTGAATAACTTTTCAGGAAGGGTCTCAAGCAGTTTGTTATATTGGATTGGGTTTATTTCCCATTCCCTTTATTATTTTACGGCAGAGTGCAAATTTTTGGTCTTTATGGGTATTTAATCACAGTTCATCTCGAACGGCAGACAGCCTAGGCTTTCATCCTTTTCAGATTAACATATGTTTAAATAGGGGAAGCTGTAACACCCCAAATTTTCCCTCTCCCTTTTATCATCATGTTCACATATAATCATCATAATCATATCACATCCTTAGCATCTAGCATAGAAGAATGAGGCATAACATGCACATGTTCTAGCATTGGGCATATGATCAATCATCTGAGAATTCATGAGTCTACAAGTCAAATCAAAGGGGCCAAGTGACATTACAAAAGATTCACAAGGATTCCTCATACCCCATACAAGTTCAAAGTTGCCTACAAGAGCCAAGAAGGGTGAAGGATCACTAGAAGATCAAAGATGCAGTCACTTCCTACACAGATGAACCCTAAATTAGGGTTTTGGTTTTGAGCAGGGATCTCTTGTATTTTTGACCAATTATTATGGTCAAAGTTCTTTATATGGTATTTGAAGCCTATGGGTGAAATTTGGTGAGAAAACTCATTGAGAAGTCAGTCAATTCTTTAGTTACTTGTAAATGAAGAAACTGGTCAACTGAGCATCTAAAAAGTCAACTATGAGATTTTAAGGACCCCAATCATGTTTTTCAAGCCAAGGGACCTTTTTAAGGTCAAATAATAGCTTTGGTGATCTCACAAATCAAGAATCAAGAGGTTATGAAGAAGTTTCCATTTTTGGCAAGTGACTTATAATGAAAGTTACTATTTTTGGCAAGTTTTGCCCTAATTTTAGAAGGTTTCTTTCATGACCAAGATGGCCTCAAATGTTTTTTCCTAAAACATTTAGGACATCCCCTGTCCTTTCCAAAAAGTCCAAGAACTTGTTCATAGCATGTGTGGTTTGGAAATTATGGCCTTTTGAAGTTGATGAATTTTTAGGGTTTACCATTTCTTTCAAGATTACACCAAATGCAAAAACACTCATATATCATTTCCAAGGCTTCTAACATACCAATTATGATCATTATACTCAAATTCAATTCAACACAAGTGATTTTGCCCAAATAATCTCAATAACCAGTGGATGACAAAGGAGGAAATTCACAAATTGCATTTTTGCAAAACATCACACAAAGCATGATTCAAGTGATGATAAGCCTCAAGAGATCCAAGGGTGCTAAAGGCACCAAAATGATTCAGTTTGTGCACATGGGGAGGGGATTGCACGATCAAATCACTTCATCACAATTTTCATGCTAATTTGCAAATCACTCCTCCTCACACTTCTCATGCGTGCATTGTTTCAAAAACCCTACACATGTGTAGGTACTCATCATATATAAGTCATTTGTGCCCTTGATGCAGCCTCATGCTCACTGATTCTCCACTTTCAAACTTTTTGCTCCTCTTGCATTTTCTTTCGAAACTCACAAACCTCACTAACATTGCTTCAATTCTTGGCATATTCTTTATCCTTAGAGTGTGAGGATCACAAATCTACCAATTGTTTGGCCTGAAAGCAAGGTTTTCTTCAAGTGCACTTCAGAAGCAATTTGTTTAGAATCTCAAGATCTAAGTTGATTTGGAGCTCTATTTGCATTTATTTTGCAAATAGAGATGTTGGGGAGTGGATTTGTACCTTACCGAGGGATTTCTTGGCGTATTTGAGGAGTTGCAAGTTTAGGTGAGCTCCTAAATTCATCTCTCTAGATCTTGTTTTTGATGTGTTCATTGTGATCTACATGCTTCCCTGAGTACACTTTTATTTGCTTTTGAATATGAGTGATAGTTGAGGTTGTATTGTTGAATTTCAGTTTGATGCTTGAAAATGTTTGCGTTCGATTTGCTTGGATAGTAGACCTAATGAAAATTCTAATGCGATATTTGAATTTAGTGCATCTTAATTGGTAGATCTGGAGTGTTTTGTTAGTTTCTGTGATGATTTGTTATTGCATTTGAGTTTTCCGGCGCCAGAGCTAGGGCTCCGATCACCGGTTTCTAGAAATGTTCTTTAATTTGAATTTGAGGAAGATGATGCAATGGCCACAAGATTGCATGGTCTGAGTGGTTCTTATAATGCCAGCGCATTAAAATGATATGCTCCCAGGCACGTGCATTTTTTTATAATTTGATTCTGAATTCATCAATGTGTTTGGCACCTCATGTTAATTAGTGTACACGCGTGTGTTGCTCATTTGGATCTGTTGACTTGGGCTTGTGTATTGACTTGATCTCACACTTTGGATTGATCTATTGGCTCTTGTTTGTTCTGATTTTTCTGAATTTCCATAGAAATAATGTGTACATGTGCTGGATCCATTGGGCCTTTATTCCTATTCGCGCCCCCTCTGTTGCAGGCCCATTTGTTTTGAACTGGATTTGTTTAGTGTTGGTACCCCCTTCATCCTTTGCCTTATTTTTATTTTATTTTATTATTTGTTTACTTTTTAATTTTTAAAAATAGTTAGGATTATCTAAAAATTACCAAACAAATCATGGACATCAATTTTAATTTTCTTTAATTTTGTATATTTTTCTTTTCCATTTATTTTTATTTTTCGTATTAAAATTAATTGTTTAGTTTAATATGATCCTCAAGCAAAATCAAAAGAAAAGAAAAACGACATACAAGCAAAAGAAAAGAAAAACGACCATATCAATATGATCCTCAATTTGTACTTAGGTTGCTTGAGCCAACAATTGATCCAAGCTTTGGTGCTTCAACTGACGCTTTCGTCTGTACTTGGTCGTCTTCAAACCTCTTCAACTTTTTCTGGCACAAAATCATCTTACGTTTGTAGTAAGCAACATCAACTAAGGCCTTGATAAGCTCTTCATCTTTTTCCTTCAGCTTATTAGCCACCTCTTCGTCCTTCTTCTTCAGCTTTTCTGCGGTTTCTTCAGCTTGAGATCTATTTTGCTCCTCTCTTTTTACTTTGTAGGCAGAATGCGTGTCTTTCATGTTCTCAAACATCAGAGTCTTTCGAGTAAGCTGCTTTCTAGTGTTTATATGCTCCTTGGAATAATTCCTAGTAGCAACTTAGAACCTTGCAAAATAAGTTGAATCAGCAACGAACCTTTCTTCCACGGTGGCGTATTTCTTGTCAGTTTCATGAGCCTTCCACTCAGTTTCGCATTTGGCATGCTCAGTCGTAGCAAGTTCTCTACTTAACTGTGCATTCTGCATTAGCGACTCATCTCTTTCTACTTTCATTTTGTTGAATTCTTCGATGTTGAAGGTGGTTTGTAGTTCAATGAAAGCATGGTATAGAAGAGGTACATGATCAAATGGCAACAATAAAGTCTCGACACTTTCTTTTAACCATTATGCAAAAGGCGGATACATCCTGCAATTTCCTACTCCAAGAATCATCTTCCCTCTTGTCTATCGACTAATATAGGCATTGGAAGCCTTCTGAGCAGTTTCGAATCCATTTGTTGATTGAAAATATAAAGATTCTCTGATATCTTCAACTACGGGTGGTTTCTTCAGGGCATACCTGAACTGTCTAACTGCGAGGCAAGGGTTATAGTTAATTCCCCATTTCCTCTTGATCAATGGTACATTAAGAAAACTTTCGCAGCTATGAAGGATATCAACACATTGCACCCCTTTGTTGACCCAGACAATGTCTTTTGCTTCTAACCCCATCAACTTTTCTGACCACTCGAGTGAATTTCTAGTTTTCTCAAAAGCCGCTGATTGTGGAAGAAAACGTGTAAACAACTTATTGAAAAGAGACGCACAACAATTCAATACTCTTCCCCTTCGCTTTTCGTTCTTATAATGCACAGAATGATAAAGATCCCCCAAGAGAGTAGTAACTGGATTCTTTGTTATCAATATGCGAATAGCATCGACATCCACAAAATTCGGCATATTTGGGAACAAGGCAATTCCATAAATACAAAGGGCTAGGATTACGTTGAAAGTGTTCCAATTCTTTACTTCAGCAGCTTTGGTAGCTTCACCCAATAAGAAACTCTGATGATAACCTCAGATATCCCCTTTTATGTCAACCTTGGCTTCCAACAACGACTTACTCAAATAAAGAGCGGTTGGTACGTCTTTGAAGTCAGAATCCACCTTGGATCCATAGAAAGGTGTGCAATTCTTAATAGAGACCCCAAGATATTTGCATACTCTTCTATTGTGAGTGCTAGTATAAAGTTAGAAAGCACAAAACATTTGAGTTGTGGATCGTAGAACTGCAATAAAGTATGCATACCACTAAACCCGTAGTCACCGATAGCCTCCACGAAAGACAAAATTCACCCATAGTCTTTCTTGAAGATGCTAAGAATTTCGGGACCGGCTTCACTTTGAGAATTGCTTTCACGACTGGTTTGTGAACTTTGTAGGATATGATACACTTTGTCTTTTTGTCTTCCATACTCGCAGAATACCAACAGTTGGAATCGAGGATGTGATATGCGAACCCTGCAAATGAATAAACAAGTCTTAAGAATGCGGGCATGCAAATGATGTTATGAAATGCAATAGCATGTGACCATTGTTGTCTAATATACTGAACATTGTTGTACTTTCCTTTGATTTGTCTGAATACAAAATGTCAAGAACATCAGAAGCACACATATGTCTCATAGGAAAACTAAAGTACCAGAAACAAGGTAGGTTGAAAGTCAATTTTCCTGCAAAACTGTAAACCTCTCCCAATCTCACATGTAGGTACTAAAAGGTAGAGTGAATCAGCTTCAATGACTCTCAAGTCGAGAAGCGATAATACGTTTACTGTTTCTGGTTTGGCATTATTACCAATCGAGGAGGTATCCACCAATCACTCAAGGTAGTTCTCACATAAGTCCCCAGTTTAAAACACTATGGTCGAGAAGCAATAGTACATTCATCCTGAATGGTACAATATTATTGTCATACAAGGAGTGCTTTCACTGAGTTCTCATGAAAGAAGGGTAAGTAAACCTATGGTACCCAAAGTTAGCAGCTCGGATGGGAACATTCTATGGTTTTCCTAGGCAGTATAGAAAATCTCCTAAGAGAACCTCGTCTGGGTATGGGACTCGTGAAAACTATACGTGCTCAAGACCATGCAAGCCACATGACTACCCATTCTAATACCTACGTGTATACTCAAGCTTAGGTAGTGGGCTTATCTCTCAAAACACCCATCCCACCATATAAAACCAACACAGCCAGCCAGTATATGCAACAATAATGTAAATGCAGTAAATACATAAATGAAACATATAAATAAAGCAGCTAAAATCATAAAGGTAAAGCACCCAATGAACCGTAAACATAAAAGCGTTAGGAGTGACTCGCAAAAGGGGGGACCAACAAGAGGTCAACTTTCCCCAACAGAGTCGCCAGCTGTCGCTCCCGGGATTTTCATCCCAGTACAAATGCAAAAGTGGCGCGAAAAAAGAAGGAGAGTCTCCAGCCAGACATTTATATCCCAAAGGAAAGGGAAAGGTAATGTTGCACAAACTTGTGGAAAAGGAAAGAACAAGGTCTTGCGAATCAGAAAGAACAGGTAAGGGAGTTGGTTACATGAAAGGAATGTATTAACACCCCTTCACATCTGTCGTACTTGACGAGATTCACGCTTGCTTGAACTGCTCAAAAGGTGTTCCGATCTGCTTCATCTGTTGTTAAACTGGAACTGGAGAAAGACGAGAATGGAAAGAAAATGAGAAACAATGTAGGGAAAAGAAAGAATTGTGCTCGAATGGGCCCTACCCAACTACCTACATATCTCATCGAGAATGAGAATCATAGTGACGTAGTTCCCCTAACCTAGGGAGACAACTTGTTTGTTTGTGTTTTTAAAGGAACAACCAATGCTCTAGCTCAAGTGTTGCAG
Organism: Lathyrus aphaca; assembly: GCA_963966055.1. NCBI lineage: Eukaryota > Viridiplantae > Streptophyta > Magnoliopsida > Fabales > Fabaceae > Lathyrus > Lathyrus aphaca. Next base: position 227,841,119 of record OZ014522.1, read on the forward strand.
GCTTGCTGAACCGAGTGTGAAACTGTATTGCACGATAACATGAAAAGGTGCGTTATTATAATGAGAGTGAGTTATATGAGAAAAGAATTCCCAAAGGAAAGACATTTTTGTTTGTTTTGTTTTTTAGAAGAAGTGTTTTGATTTGTTTGTCATATGCACACTGTTAAAGACTATGATACAGGAGCGAATACTTTACAAGGTCGCTCCCAATGGAACGTTTGCAAAGCACTCTAAAAGAGCAAAGGAGACCTCCACTAATCATTTCCCATATACTTTAAGGCTCGTGGCGCACTATGTACACTCTTATTATTAAGTGTTTTTTGCTTTTCTTTTGAGATGGGAAGAGAGAAAGACTTAAAGGAAAAAAAGTGGTGAAAGTCTAAGAGTGGGAGAATACCAATCTTAATATTGTCATACATGGATGTTCCTAATGGTTAAGTGAGGTATGAAACATAAGTCTAAAATAAGAAGGAGAAAAGAAATAAGTAATATTACTCACTTCTAAGATAGAAGTTGAGTTATAAACCTAAGCGGATGAAAAGAAGTGAATTTTCAAAGGAGCATTTAAATGCTTATCACAAACACAAAAGAGAAAGAATTAAAGAGATAAGAGAAGTGGTGTATGTGGATGCATAAAAAAAGAAAGTGAACAAGTGAACATCAAACATCTTATGAAATGAAATTATGAACCAAACAAAGCCTAAACCTAAAAGAAAGGAATCAGTATTAAATGAGTTCTAAAGTCAGTAGATATGTCTCCTAATGTCCTATTAGGGTTACAGAACCTAACAAGATCAAACTATGCTCAAACAATGCATTAAACATCAAAGAAATGCAAGATGAATGTCATTGATGAAAGTTATATGAATGAATGCATGAATTAAAATCAAGGTCAGAAGTGAATGTCATATTATAATGTATATGAAAGTCAATGAATGGACATACAAGTTATGAATGAAGTGATTCAAGAAGATGAAGCAAGGAGAAGAAAACAATGTTCAAGTTCAAATAAGAAAGAAACTTGTAACACAAGTCATAGTTGAAAGATGAAGATGAAAATGAATTCATATGGATGCAAATTAGAACCAAATTACATATTAAAATGCATATGATTGTTGATGAATGATCATACAATCATGAATGTACACATGTAATAAGAGGGGACAAGAAGAAAATATGTTCAAACATTGTTCAAGTTCACAAGAGATTACATACTTGTAATGCAAGTTATGAATGAAGGATGAAACATGAATATGAATGACATGAATATCAATCAGTAGCATATGATGTGTTTATAGACTTTAAGATGCAAAAATGATCACATAAAAATGCACACAAAACATGGGTAGGTACATTGAAGAAGATGCACAAAGTTAAGTCAAAACTAGCTCACATAAGAGGCAAACATTTATGAACCTACACATGAAAACAAATGACCTATAATCATGATATAAGATGATCTATAATGTCAAAGAAATGACATATAAAAATTCACAAAAAATTCCTAATAATATGGCATAAATGCCTATCTAAAACTAGGGTTTAAATGCTAACAAAGTTCACACAAAATGTCTCCTAACCTAACAAACACAAACAAATAGCAAATGACTTTGAATAATCATGAAAATAGACCACAAAGTACCTAAATCAGAATGGGATCACATATAAAAAGTATAGATCAAAACTCAACAAGAATCATGTTCAAACAATGTCCACAAACTCACAAAGGATCAATAAGGAATATAGAACAAAATGAGATTCAAATGTTATGCAAAAATGGTTTTAAAAATCCACAAAACTTTATTTGAGTGCCTTAATATAATTTATAAACATGGTTCAAGTCTCATAAGAAAAACCCATTTGGAACTATGTCAAAGAAAATGAAGAATACACATGTATCACGAAGAAGATCATTTGAAAAGAAAATGAAAGAAAAATATGAAAATGCGAGCAAAATTCACTAAAAATAGAATTAAAAAATGTAAAAAAAAAATTAATAATTTGTTCTAATGATATGTGATTTTTTGTAAATTTTTTAGATGTGTTTTGGTATTTTTAAGAATCAAAAACTAAAAGTATGCAAAAATAAATAAAAAGTGAAATGAAAATAAAGGATGGGTGTCACACAAGCAATTGCATAGTTAAAAAAAGTGTTTGGGCTCAGAAATAGGGTGTGTGAAAAGCAAGTGGTAACCCCGTCCATTTAAGCGCATGTGTGTATGATAATTATGGTAGAAATTATTCAACTAATTGACTCAATCAAGGCCCTAGGATGCAGTCAACAAGAGATGATCATGAAAGTAGGCTAATCGAATGAACCAAAATGCATGCACACACAAGCAAACATGAATGCACACACACGCATGAAGTTAAAGTCAACAATTATGTAAAACTGAGATCACATTCCTCACCACACTCTTATTAATGTGTCGACAACACACACACCCTAGGATCAAGATGCATCTAACGGTCATGACTTAAAGTTGAAGGATGTTAGGGTTTATGAACCTCACTGGTTGGAGAAGACTCCGTTCATCTTCATCGGCCACTTTTCGTCCACTGCAACTATCAAATTCTCCAGAAATCAACAAAATGCATATTGACTCATCAATTTACGTATATTGTAGAGCAAGCCTTAGTTTCCACAAATAAAGCACATACACAGATAATCAAATCCAAGAACTTTGCCCTAAAAACTGAAACTACACTCTTATTGAGCCTATCAACTAGCCAGATCCAGCAATGTTCATATTGAGCTCTCAAAACAAGTAAAACAGGCTTAAACAATGGAATACGATGAAAAACAATTTGAAGAAATTTGAACCTGAAACTGAATAATCTTGGATTGAAAGAAAACCAGAGATGCTCCTTTGATTCTTGAGCTTGAATTGAGCCAAAAAAATGGCTTATGGAAGCTTTGATTCTTGCTTGAAAACTTTAAATTCTAAAACTGAATTATGAAGATGATGTTGATTCAATGATTACTCATTCACTCCATTGATGTTTTATTGAAGCTTGATGAACAAAAATGCAAAAGATATGGAAGAGACTCGTACAAGATGTAGAGAGAATCAGAGAGAAGAATGTGAGAGTTTATAAAATGTGTGAAAAATGAGAGTTGAAGCAAAATTCAGTTATGAAATGGCTTATATATTTGAGGTTAGATCCTAACTCATTTAGTTGATGGTTAGAACTATGGTTAACAGTTAGATGATAAGTTGAGTTAGTTGTGGTGGTTTGAGCAATGCAAGGGTGGAAGAAGAATTTGAAATGTGAGAAGGGAGAATAAACCCATGTATTATTTTTTTGTGTTCATGTATGGATGAGAGATAATGATGTGATGATGTAATGATGTTATGTTATGGTAGCCTTGCTTCACAAGTTTGTGTTTGAAAACCTTTCCTTATTGATGCATGAGATGTATATGCATGCATAAGTGTAAGATCATGTGTGTCCAAATGAAGTAAGGTGAATTGTTGTATGTTTATGCGTGTGGCTAACTGAATTGAAAAAGAAACAATACAATGTTTCTCTATGTTTGGTTATCAAATGCGATGAAAACTATGGAGTTTGATGGATGAATCCTTTATGTTCAATGCATGAAAATTCATGGTTTTAGTGGTTATGGAAAGGAGACATGTACTAGAACATGTTTGAAGTTTATATCAAAGACAATAGAAGCCTCTAACACACTTGAAAATGATCATGAACTTAACTGATCAAAACTGAATTCATGGGTGTGTCATCTTGCCTGTAGGCCTGGCTATGGGCCTATGGAAAGTCAGTGTAAAATCCTTAACTTGGAGCCCTCATATATCTCAATTCTTTGATCAGGTGAAAAATCTCCCAACATGAAAGTTGTAAGGGAGATCAAGAGGAACAACTTTGATGTTCAACATTTTTCCATTTGATGCCTCCATCATTGAGTTATTTGGCTTGGAAGTTGGATGAAACATGCTGGCAAGGTGTTTGATAAAATATAAGCACTTTGGCTCTCCCATGGCTTGCAATGCCTTGTCAAGTTGCCTTGAAAACCTTCAACTTTAATTAACCATAACTCTCTCAATTTTAATCCAATGGAGGTGTTCTTGCTATGGATTTGAAGCTTTGAATGTGAACTTTTGTTATGGCCTGGTGGATTTTTGAATTGAAGCTTGAAAATTGAGAAAGAATGCCTTGAACATAGGTCCTCATCTTGCCAAAACTTGTTATTTTTAGAAACCCTAAGTTTCTATTTTTGGCGGATTTTTGGTTTTTTTATGGATCTCTTGACATTTCTTGATCAAATCTTCAACATTTGGACATATTTGACCTCAAAAAGTTAGGAGTTAACTTTTTCCTCTACATAGTTGACTTTTCCTCAACTTTCTTGATTTTCAAGCAACTGATTAATAGAAACCCTTATGAAATGAACCAAAGGACAATCTTCCATCCTTATACACTTGATAATATATAGAAACCCTTTATATCAAGTTTGAACCAAAATCTTGCAAGAAAACTGCTTTGATTACAAACCCTAATTTTGACTATTTCTGTTAGGAGATGATGAACTGTCCCAACTTCTTGATGAATTATCATCTTCAAATGACTTGAGGGATCCTATGAGATGATATAGGATGTAAGGGACCCATGAGACTTGTTTGGAGACACTTGCCTCTTGTTCTCTTACTTTGGATGATCAATGCTTTGAACTCAACTAATCGCATGCCCTATTTACCACCAATGATGAATGTTTTATTTTTTATGACTTGAATGCAATGCAATGCAATGCATGAAGGTATGAGTTATATGGTATATGAAAATGAGAGGAAATTTTTTTGGGGTATTATAGAGCCCATCTTCGGCTTGGTCTCTTCCCTTGTTTTTGTAAGTCCACCTCCGGCTTGGTCTTACTTTTCGATTCCACCTTCGACTTGGCCTCGTATTCTTGTTTGAGCCCACCTTCAGACTGGTGTCATCTCTTTTTGTTGTAAGTTCGCCTTCAGTCTGGTCTTACTTTTTGAGTTCACCTTCGGCTTGGGCTCGTATTCTTGTTTGAGCCCACCTTCGGCTTGGTCTCGTCCCTTGTTGTTGTAAGTCCACCTTCGGCTTGGTCTTAATTTTTTAGTCCACATTCAACTTGGCCTAGTATTCTTTTTTGAGCCCACCTATGGCTTGGTCTCATCCTTGTTGTTGTAAGTGCACCTTTTACTTGGTCTTACTTTTCGAGTCCACCTTCGGCTTGGCCTCGTATTCTTGTTTAAGCCCACCTTCGGCTTGGTCTCATCCCTTGTTGTTGTAAGTCCACCTTTTGCTTGGTCTTACTTTTCGAGTCCACCTTTGGCTTGGCCTTGTATTCTTGTTTGAGCTCACCTTTGGCTAGGTCTCATCCCATGTTGTTGTAAGTCCACCTTCAGCTTGGTCTTACTTTTCGAGTCCATCTTCGGCTTGGTCTCGTATTCTTGTTTGAGCCCACCTTCGGCTTGGTCTCATCCCTTGTTGTTTTAAGTCCACCTTAGAATTGGTCTTACTTTTGGGGTCCACCTTCGGCTTGGCCTCGTATTCTTATTTGCGCCCCACATTCAGCTTGGTCTCATCCTTTGTTGTTGTAAGTCAATCTTCGGCTTGGTATTAACTTTCGAGTCCACCTTCGGCTTGGCCTCGTATTTGTGTTTGAGCCCACCTTCATCTTGGTCTCATCTTCTTTGTTGTCCCCAGTAAGTCTTCCTTTGGCCAGTCTTTCTTTTTTATTATGCCTTCGGTTGGTATCATACCCTTATCTTCTCGAGGCTACCTTTGACTGGTCTCTTCTCCCTTGCTCGTTTGTTCGCCTTCGGCCGACATTGCGTAATCCAACTTAGGTTGATGACCCATTATTCGTAAAGGCCACCTTCAGCTGGTATCTCTCTCCAAAAATAGGGTTTGTGTTATCTCCCACGGAGTGCAAATTTTCCGGTTTGTTTCGGTATTCAATCTCTCTTCGCCTTGAATGTCTAAAATCCGCCTCATTTCATCCCTTAGGGTTCACAGTTGATTGAATAGGGGCCGTTGTAACACCCCAAAATTTGCCCTCATATTTATTACTAATCAACAAATAACATATGCTTCATTCATTAACATTTAGGTCATAATACATCATACATACATCATTGGTCCTCTAAAGGCATAGGATCACCATTCAAAAGAAAATATATTTTTTCAAATCATGAGACACTATAGCACCTCAAAGACATCTTAAATGGTTCACCTTGACCTCAAGTGTTAGGGAATTTGGAAGAAAATGGAAGAGGATCACTTTGTCCTTGTGAAATATCCAATTTAGGGTTTTGATTGACAAAGGAAGAGACGCCCTCACGAGCAGGGAAGTGGGATTTTTAACATCATCTTGACACATATGGCATCTTTGGTCGAATAATCTTCAATCATTCCCAAGAGAATTAGGGTTTTGACCTCTGGTAACCTTCCTCCTCCAACTGGTCCAAAACTAGGGTTTTTCCTAAAATCAGTTTATTTTTTTATTCTTGGGACAATATGTGATTTCATGGTCTTACATATGTTCCCAAGTATCTATGGATGTGATATTGGCTATTGATTGTGTTCAGAAGGTTTTCAGTTGATCAAGTCAATCAAGAATCAACTGATTGGACAAAAGTCAACCAAAAGTCAACTCCTGACTTTTTGAGGTCAAAATGCTCCATGACATTTCAAATATGTTTATTAGATGGAATTTGATCAAGAAATGTGGAAAGAATCAAGAATCAAGACTTTGTTTTGAAAGTTGCTAAAATAGGAAATGATCTATAATTTAAAGTTTCCATTTTGGGAGACTTTTTATAGTTCATTTGTCTAACATCTCCATCTGATGTGGACCTAAGCATGAATGTTGTAGAGTTTTTTAAGCTTTTCAACCATATAAAAATCAAGTTCATTGGATTAATGGATCAAAAGTTATGATCAATGAAAGATGGTATCATAAAGTTGTCAAATTGTTCTTAACTTAGAATTTTTCTAAGTCTTGAAATGTAAGTTTTGGGACACCGCTTCATGCCAACTTCTCATACACTTCAAGACTTCATATGATCAAAAGCCAAACATGAAAAGTGAAGTATCAAACATTATCGTTTCAAATAACTTGAAATCATGACCATACTCCAAATATTCATCAATATATGATCCCTCCAAATCACTAACTCATACTTTGCTCTCACATATTCAAGTCATGTCAAAATGCCACAAAATCAAGATTACTCATCACAAATGCACTTCATGTGCATCACATGGCTAGCCTACCTCTTTATTGCCCAAAATGACTAAGCACATCCTTATATTTCCATGCACCATGCATCATTTTACTCCATATGATCAAAAAGTAAAAATAAAGTTTTCTAAGCAAGTTTATCATAAACTCAGAACACAAATCATTGCCATACATCATATGAAATGATGACAAGCACCATGCACACTCATGCACGTGCAAGTGTACCATAACCTCACTTCTTTCATTTTCCATTTTTTTCACTAATCAAGTTTAACCTTAGTTCTAACAGTTAACTAACCTTGATCAAGCCCTTAATCCATCACATAAAAGTTCCTAATCACACTAGATGAGTTCAATTACAACATAATCTTTCACTCTCCAAAATTTCACTTTTTTGCTCTCATTTTCGATTCTCTCACCACAAAGGTTCTTCCTCCATTTTTCTTCAACATTCATCATCAACATCCATCAATGGTGGCTCTTTTATGCAACGAATTGAAGCTTTAATCACCGTATCATCAGATTTGAGTTTCATCTTCTTCATCATAAATCTCAAACTCAAAGAGATTACAAGTTTTCATATGCATTTATTTTGCATCAGAGGTTGATTTGAAGGCAAGCGGGAAGTAATTTTGGGTTTTTTGAAGAGCACAAAGGGAACTCCATTGAAGGTCAGTGAAGCTTTTTTCGTTTTCTTATTTATAGCATTTTATGCATTGGAAATGGTGGCGGGAAGCTGTATTGAAGTACTATGGAGTGTAGGCATTGTTTGTGAAAGTTGTTGTGCAAGAATCCAAGAGTTTTAATTTTAGATCTAAAATTTTGTTCCTACTTTTCATGGTGTTAGAGGTATTAAAAATGAAATGTGAGAGAAAATTTGGATTCCTCATTGCATGGGCTTTATTTTGATATAAGAGTTTGTTATTTTTTATGCTGTTTGGGATTAGCTTCGACGACGTCAATCGGAGAAGACGACCGAAGATAGGGCTCTGAAGTTTGAGTCTTTGAGTCTTTCTTTGGTCAAATATTGCTTGCATGGCCTTGTGATTGGTTGTGGGTGCTTTGACCATGCATGCGTGTATGTTTGAATCTGACTATATTAATGAAATGTTGTGTTTCATTTTCTATTTTTTGCCTGAGTTTTGTGTGATACGGACCTGGGATAGAAGTGATATTTCCACCCCCATTAATTGAGCCCATGTATGTTTTAACTAGCATTTTGCTTTTGTAGCACCCCTTGTGGATTTTTTGATATTTTATTTTTCCTTTTAATTTTCCTTCAACTTTTGCATTATGAAAAATACCTAGAGTCTTCCGAAAATTCCAAATAAATATGTGCATATTCTTTGATCTGTTAAATGATTTTTTAGATTTTGTTTTGTAGGCAATTTTCCATTACTCTTCTTTTTTATGAAGTTTCATTCAAGAATAGGTAAAATGGACCTAGTTTTGTTCATTGGCCTCAAAAATCATCTTTTGCAAATAGTGTGCCTCTTATTTTTTGCATACTGATAGATACTTGGATATGTGACATTGTGATGTCTATTTTTTATTCATACTTTAATCATTGACTTGTTTTTGAAGCAACCCTTTTGAAGGGATTAAAAGGATGAACTGACCTTTGCCTTGCATGTTTATTGAATTTGTTTTTGTTCTTAGGAACACTTCCATGTCCAAATCTCTTGAATGTGATTAGAAACTGACCTAATCTAATATTGGTTCCAATCTCATATTTTTTCAATGCTTACAACCATTGTTCTCATGCATTTTCATTGTGTGTTAGCATGCTTGTGTATATGCGGTTTCTTAGATGTTTGAGATAAGGCATTCATGACATGACTTGAGGACTTGTAATGCTTTTGTGTGCTTGAAATGTGGTATGTTTAATAGGTCCTATAATCCATTTAAAAACATCTTTGTATGCTCATAATTTGCATGAAAACTTGTAGAATTTGAACATCATTTTGCATCAACCTAGTTACATTATTCTTACACCTTTGAGGTCCTTTTTTTGCCATTCCTTTTTGAAATTGTAAGTGTGATGTTATGTGGTATGATCACTTACCTATAAAGTTTTGGTTTCAATTAGAATTGACCTATAATTATTCTTTGCATGATTGAACTTGCTCTTGCTTCTGATGTTGAATTAGGGTTAGGATTGACACCTACTTGCATGATCTTATAATAAGACTTGTGCTAACTTTAAATTACTTGTAAGTGTATTCTAAATAGAATTCATAGGTTCACATTCATTTGAACTTAACTTGAGGTCTTTCAATTTCCTTTCATACTTCATGTAACATGGTCAAGATGGAAATCACCTAAATGTAGCATTGCTTACCCAATTTGCTTGGCTCATTTGAGTTTAATTTGCGTGTGGCATTTTTAGGTTATGAATATGGCTGGTATAGGTCTTTAACTACTGAAATAATCATTCATTCATTCATGTGTGTATGCCTCATACTCTTCATTCCTTGTTTGACTTTTAGTTTACAAGTCTTTAAGAAATAGTTGCAACTTGTTTTGAGTTCATCTTTGACTTGTCTTCCCAACATGTATTAAATTAAACTTTCATGATGATTAAGGATCATTATCAAGTTACTAAATGTGATTTCATTTATGATTTAGACCTTTACCACTTGTATGTATGCTTTAGGTATTTCATCTTTTCTTGCATTACAAGTCATAAGTTCCCATGAAGGTTTGAGATTGTTTTGGAGTGCATTGTGTATTGTAGTTCATTAATGTACATTAACTTAGAATCTTCATGATCATCACAGGTCATTCATATTCATTTAAACATGCATTCAATTTTGATCCATTTCATTCCATAAGCATAACTTCATGATTAATCATAACTTGTTTGGTCAAAGTATGTTGTTAACTCCTAAGGGAACCATTTGTGAATGAAGTTGTGTAAATCTCAAAGGTATTTTGACATGACACTTGTAAGTTAATTTAGGTTCATTTCTATCCTTTGAACACATGTTTTAACTTCCAATTCATATTACTTGTATGTTCATTTCATATATACTTGTGCATCAATTCTTCTTTCAATGATTGTGAATCATAAGTCACTTACTTTGTGCAAGTTGTCTAAATCTTTTGAATATGATTTAGATAGAATGACATGATAACTTAGGTGCATTTAAATTTCATCTCATATAAGGAATGCTACTGACCTTGCATCATTTTCCTACCTTAATTCATTTCATAAGACAATTAGAGGTCATTGCATGCATATTCGGTGTATAACTTGATTTGTATGCTAACTTAGGGATTAGTTTGCATTTGTTTAACTTACTTGTGTCTTTACCATGTGTATGATTAAAATTAGATTAGGTACTGATTTTTATGCCATTCTAGCCTTTTAGAATCCATTTCCTTTTGCATGATTGATTAGAGTGATATTTAGAGCCATCTTAGGTCATATTACATTAGTTTTATGAACTAGGTTGCATAAACTTTAAATTACTTAGTAGTTGAAGCTTGTATTGCATCATAATTCAACCATGTGTTGGTTGAGCTTGTATGTATGGTAAGGCTATTTGGTTGGAATATTCACTTACTTACTTAACCTTTTTCATTCTCTTTCTTCTTTCACCTCTTAATTCATTTATTATTTGTGCTTCCTTAGGAGTTACTTACTTTAACTTTATTTCCATTAGAGTTTGAAGTAAGATAGAAGTTAGATGCCTATTCTAAACTTGATCTTTGATTAAATTTTGGTAGGATAGAAACTCAATTATAAGATTAAGTTTGCATGTCAACACTAGGACCATGTTAGACTTCCATTAGTCTTTTCTCTTTACACCTTGAGTCTCTCTCTTTTCATCTTCAAAGACAAAAGCAAAAGAAAATAAGGAGGAAAAATGTGTATAGTGTTCCACGAGCCTTAAGTGAATTTGAGAGATGCTTGGTGTGCATCCCATCTCGGGGAAATGTATCAAGTATTCGCTTTTATGTCATAGTCTTTAGCACTATACCTACCAAAAACAAAACAAAAAATGAAAAACTTCTTTTAAAAATACTTGAAACAAGATTCACATGTCTTTTCTCTTCTCATCTCACTTTGATGCAGATGTAATGATGTATCAATTTCAATCTACCACAAACAGGTAACACATGAGTCTCGATTTAGCAAGCGGCAACACCAATGTTCGGATACTATAACACCCATATAATATATATCTAGAATAATATCATACAGTGTTAATTTTTGGTATTGACACCATCATAAATACCTACTAGTATGATTCACATTCTTGTCCAAATTTTAAAACTATACAAATTATGGCACAAGACATGGAAATCATACTAAGAAAAGAATAAAAGCTAAGAACAATATAATATCCATTATTGTACAAAGATACAAAAATACACAGCGGAAGACTGAAACTATGCTTCACATTAAAGATCTCGAGCATAGCTCCACTTGTAAATCAAACCTGCAAAAGGAACCTGAAAAGCAACAACAATAGTGGGGTGAGATAATGATAACACTAAATTTCACCATATTTCTGACTCCGATTTCGCATGCATTCTAAATTTGTATTGCTATTTTGTTATGTTATTACTTTGTTTTTCTTTATCTTCATGTTTTTTATTTAATCAGGGGCTCAATCAAGAAAAGGAGCGAAAAAGGAGCTGAAAAGAATAAAAATCAAGAAATTCAGCATTTTGCACTTACGACATCCACTATGGCTGGCGCCATGGGGTCAGTCATGACGTGGCCACGTCTCAAGACCCTCCACAACTGCCATATACCCACGATCCCCACTTTCTCCACCATAATACACCCATGGCGGGCGCCATGAGCCTGTGGCGGGCGCCACAAGGCTAAAACTTTTCCCTCCACTTTTTAGTGGATGAGGCATCCTTGTCTTTTCCCATTTAATGTTTGCCTATAAATAGGACTTTAGATTTTCGTTTTTCATCATCCAAACTTAGAATCTCTTAGGCATATATTAGTTTTACAGTAGTAACCACTTCACATCGGGATGTTACTACAACCGTGTGATCGAGTCTTGGAGCACTTTGGAAGGAAGTTAATCCTGCCGCCATTTTAATTCTAGTTCGTATTTTATTTTTCCGCACTCGCTTTATTTTATTTACTTTCCGCATTGCTTTACTTTATTTATTACTCGCACTTGCTTTACTTTATTTATTACTCGCACTCGTTTTACTTTATTTATTTCTCGCACTCACACTACTTTCGTTTATTTCTCGCACTCGCACTACTTTCGTTTATTTCTCGCACTACTTTAATTTACTTTCCGCACTCGCACTAAATACTTTTATGAAAAATAATAAAATGAACTTTTACTTTACCATGTCTAACTAATTTTATAAAGGTTAGAATGTAAGGATCATAATTGAACCGGTAATCCGTACAACTGTTTGTAGAAACGTTTAAGGGCTATTTTAACTTTCAATATAGGTTTCATGTTCTTTAAAGTCCCGTTGGGTAAGATCGAAAGCCGTCCAACGCCTATTTAACTTAATTGTTTTTAACTATTTCAAAAACAGCCAAAAGCGCTTTGTCTAGTTCATTAGGAGTTTTTAGATTAAAAAGAAAAGAGATTTTAAAACTATTTTCGGACGCGTTAAGAAGTTTAGAGTCTGGTTCATGAGAACCTCTGTTTGCTAGAAAGTCCAGGTCAAAATACTTTTCAACTTAGTTAAGATACTATATTTCTTAAAAATAGGTTTACTACTCTAACGTAGTACGCACCTTTTTATCTGTGACAATAGAAGGGTTTGATTAGGGAGTAACACTCGGTTCTGAATATGCGAAAGCGACACACCATAACAACAGATAACGATAGATTGACACTTGGTCTCTGTGGATTCAACAATCTTTTATATTACTCTGACGCGTTCGTACACTTGCGAAAAACACGCATCAAGTTTTTGGCGCCGTTGTCGGGGACCAATTTCGTACCATGTAGTTATACCGTTTAGACTAAGGTTGTTACCTACCGGTCAATGCGAAAGACTCGCAGTGCCGGAAGCTTAGTAGACCCTCTAGCTGAACCTGAACGTTACGCTCGTGCACGTTTATTTTTCCATAGAATTAGGAGAGTTATGGCCGAAGATCAAAACTGAAGACCTCTTAAGGACTTCGCCAACCCATCAAACGAGGAACCTAGTTCCAGTATAGTAAACCCTGTTATCCCAGCTAATAATTTTGAACTTAAACCATCCCTGCTGCAATTAGTACAGCAGAGACAATTCGCAGGTCTTGCTACTGGGAACCCATATCAACATTTAAAAAACTTTCTCCAGTTAGCAAACACCTTTAAAACCAATGGAGCTCCTCTTGAGGCGATCCGCTTAAGATTATTTCCTTTTTCCCTCAGAGATAAAGCCATGTCATGGTTAGATTCCCTTCCACCCAATTCCATAACAACTTGGGAAGCCCTTGGAAGAGTATTCCTTGCTAGATATTTTCCCCCGAGTAAGACCGATGTTCTTCGAAACCAAATAACCAGATTTACCCAAAACCAAGGAGAATCGTTGTTCGAAGCCTGGGAGAGATACAAAGAGTTATTAAGAGAATGCCCACGTCATGGTTTAGAGAATTGGCTAATCATTCAAAACTTCTATAATGGACTTCACTATAACACTAAGATGACCATCGCCGCTGCCGTTGGTGGCGCATTGATGAATAAACCTTACCCTGAAGCTAGTGCCCTTATCGAAGATATGGCCCAAAACCATCAATCATGGGGAGTAGAAAGAGCAACAGTGGAAAAGAAGGAAGCCCAATGAGGAATACATGAGTTAAGCTCTATAGACATGATACAAGCTAAAATGGACGCGTTGGCCCTTAAAGTAGAACATATGTATGCAACCCCGAATATTGTAGCTGCAGTTTCGTCGAATTGTGAGATATGTGGGACGCAAGGACACCAATCCGCGGAATGCAGTTTGTTAAATGAGGCTAGCTCTGAACAAGTGAACTACACCCAAGGGAACCCATTTTCAAACACCTACAACCCAGGATGGAGGAATCACCCAAACTTCTCCTATAAAAATAATAACCCTATCCAAAATACCGCACCTCCGAGACAACAAGGTTACCAAGCCCCGAGAACAAATCAACCTATGCAACCTGTACCACCAAAACGGAGCCTTGAGAAAATTATGGAAAATTTTATCACTGCTCAAACACAACAAAACAAAGAGTTCATGAACCAAAATGTTCATGTTAACAAACTAATTACCCAGTTAGGGACCAAGGTTGACCAAATTATTACTCACAATAAGATGCTTGAAACCCAGATCTCTCAGGTAGCTTTAAACCAAGCCCCTCAGACTACACCTGGAGGACAGTTCCCTGGACAACCTCAACAGAACCTGAAAGGGAAAGCAAATGACATTACTCTACGAAGTGGGACCGCCTATGAGGAACCCTTAAACCCTAGATTAAGTGAGCTCGAAACTTCTAAGAGAAATAAAGAGAAGGAACCAGAGGAATCTGAAAACCATGGAAGTAAAGAAAAAGGAGAAGAACCTAAAAACAAAACCTATGTACCACCACCGCCATACAAACCACCAATACCATACCCGTAAAGACTAAAGCAAACCCAAATCAATAACCAGTATCAAAAATTTGTTAAGGTTATAGAAAAACTTCACGTAGAAATCCCCTTTAGAGAAGTCATCACCCAAATACCTTCTTACGCAAAGTTTCTCAAAGACATACTTACAAATAAACGTAGACTTGAAGATCTGAAACCCGTGAAATGTAATTCTATTTCTGAGAATAAGTTAGCAAAGAAAGATAAAGATCCCGAAAATTTTTCCATTCCTTGTATTTTGGGGAATCATGTCATCGAAAAAGTTTTTCTAGACTTAGGAGCTAGTGTGAGCTTAATGCCTTTAGCAGTTTGTGAAAGATTAAACTTAGGAGAATTACAACCTACTAAGATGTCACTTCAGTTAGCCGATAGATCCGTTAAATACCCTATAGGAATACTTGAAGGCGTCCCAGTTAGGATAGGTCAGTTGTTTATACCTACTGATTTTGTTGTCATGGATATTAAAGAAGATGACGACATACCAATCCTCCTAGGAAGACCGTTCTGATCAACCGCTGGAGCCACAATAGATGTTAAAAAAGGGAAACTAACCTTTGAGGTAGGTAACGAGAAGATATAATTTGTACTCTCGAAATTTCTTATGGCACATGTAATAGGAGATGCTTGTTATGCCTTAGATATCATTGATGAATGCATTAGGGAATTAGAACGGGAAGAAGAAACTGAATCAATAAAGTTGCCATCAACTCTTATTTGGGAAGATGACAGTTATAAAAAACCTTACATTGATGATAACTTTCACAAATGTTTATCTCTTACCCCAGATCTCATGCCTTGCCCTATGAAACCAACCGTAAAACTGAAGGAACTGCCTAAGAACCTGAGATATGAATTTCTTGATAAAGAAAGGGATTGTCTAGTTATAGTCAGTGCTACCTTGAACCAAGAGGAAACAAACCAATTTTTAGATGTTTTACGAAGGTACCCCTCAGCCGTAGGATATAAGATCTCTGGTCTAAAAGGAATAAGCCCATATGTATGCATGCATCGGATTTTGCTCGAAGAAGATTCAAAACCCTCTAGAGAACACCAAAGAAGAATAAATCCTATGATGAGCGAAGTAGTTAAGACTGAAGTTCTTAAGTTACTAGAGGCAGGTATAATATATCAGATCTTGGACAGTAAATGGGTGAGCCCTATGCATGTAGTACCTAAAAAGGGAGGTATTACAGTCGTACAAAACGTGAAAGGCAAACCTGTAGCAAAAAGAACTGATGGAGGATGGCGTATGTGCATAGACTATAGAAAATTAAATAAAGCAACCAGGAAGGACCATTTCCCTTTGCCATTCATAGATCAAATGTTGGAGCACCTAGCCAGACACTCTTACTTTTGTTACCTAGATGGATATTCAAGATTCTTCCAAATACCTATTCACCCCGAAGATCAAGAAAAAACTACCTTTACATGCCCTGTTGGAACTTTTGCCTATAGACGAATGCCTTTTGGACTCTGTAATGCCCCAACCACTTTTCAACGCTGCATGATGTCTATCTTTGCAGACTATCTAGATGGAATCATGGAAGTATTTATGGATGATTTCTCAGTTTGTGAATTTGATTTCAAAAATTGTTTTATCAACCTTGAGAAAATCCTGGAAAGATGTGTGGAGGTAAGCCTTGTGCTAAATTGGGAAAAGTGTCATTTCATGGTTACCGAAGGGATTGTTTTAGGACATATAGTCTCCGAAAAGGGAATAGAGGTAGACAAAGCTAAAATAGAAGTCATAGAGAATCTAAAACCGCCGAAGACTATCAGGGAAGTTAGAAGTTTTCTTGGACATGTCGAATTCTACCAATGTTTTATCAAGGACTTCTCCAAAATAACAAAGCCCTTAACTGGTCTTTTAATGAAAGATGTTGAATTCATCATCGATGAAAAATGTAATGAAGCGTTTAATCTCTTGAAGCAAGCTATGATTTCAGCACCTATAATGAAACCCCCTGATTGGTCAGAACCGTTTGAGATAATGTGTGACGCTAGTGACTATGCTGTTGGAGCCGTTCTAGGTCAGAGAAAAGATAAAAAGTTGCACTTAAGTATTTATTTGGTTTCTTTGTTTATTTTTATATTTTATTTTGTTTTTCTATTTTACTTTATTTTTGGCTTAATTTAATTTTCGTACTTAATTTTCAGCTTTAACAGCTTTTACGGAAATGATCATAACCGGAGTTCTAGGAATCTGATTGAGGCGTTCTACTAGTCGATGGAAAGCTAAGAGAGAGAGCTACAACTTTTGTGTTGGAGTCGAAGTCAGATTCGGACTCATATTTTCCAAAATTTCGTTTGAAGCTGCTGCATTAGTTTTATTTAGTTTCGGGTCATTTAGAATTGGGTCTGGGTTATATATTTGACCCAGTTGGGTTGTAAACGGGTTTTTTAGGTTTTTCTATTTAACCTAGCAGCCGCAACTGTTGAATTCACACTTTTTTTTATGAATTTTGTTTTGCTTTACGATTCATGGATAACTAATCCCAAGGCAAAATCCTGCCGATTACAGGTTTCATCATACTTTGAGGTTATTATAATTTTTAATCCAAATTCTAGTCCTTTCAATGTTGTTATGTGATCATTGTTTGCTTAATTAGATTATCATATATTAGTATTGATTTAATTTGATTGTTGTATGATCCTTGACCGTAGTCACGTTAGCGTTTGCTTAATTCGATATCGTGTTTGATTAAATCGTGTTTGCTTAATTCACGAGAGTTTAAATTTGTTTGCTTAATTCAGATAATAGGAACATACATCAAATAAAACCAGTTGCGCTTGTCAATGAGTTTTATAATCAAATAGGAATAGATAAACCGCTTAGGAGGTTGAAATTATAATAACTGATGATAAGTCGGAACCCAAATCAGTAGGATTGGCCGTTTTAGCTTATTCGATAATCACTTTTTATTTTAATTGCTTTTTCTTCCATTTTGACCTTAAAATCAACCCCCCTCCCCCATTAATTGTTACTATTGTTAGTTAATAATATCAAGAATCCTTGTGAGACGATTCGAGTCATTGTCGTTATACTACATTTTAAAAAATTACTCGTTTTTGATCCGTGCGCGACACGCGGATCAAATTGGCGCCGTTGCCGGGGATTCTTTTTATTATTAACTTATTTTATAGTCATAGGTATAATTTTCTTTCTAGCTTTTTCTTTCCTTTTCTTTTTTGTTGTGTTTGTTGATTTTCAGGGTTGCAATACCGGTTGCAGTATAGTGATAAGTTTTCCAGCCTTTCAGGTAAGTTGGAAGCTACTGTTTCTATTTGCTCCGATTTTTTTTCCAGAAAATCAGAATTAAATCGCAGAACAATACTCTTTTAGAAAAGAATTCTATAAGATTCCGACCCTCAAAATCGCAAATTTTGCGTTTTTCTATTTTATTTGATTTATTTTCTCTTTTCATATTTTCAAAAAAAATCTTAAATTTTTTGTGCAAGCTTTATTTGATTTAATTAGATTTTTAGCGTTATTTTTATATTTTTTAGATTTTATTTTAATCACTTTTCTTTTTTTTCCATTCTTTTTAAATCTGTATTGATTTTATTTGATACTGTGTTGAAATTCATAATCATATCATGGTTGATCAAAGAACTCTGAGAGAACTGGTTGAACTTGTGAATTATAATGCTTTATGTATTGAATATCCTGTTGTTGATGCACCTTTCGAATTGAAATTTGGTTTAACACACTTGTTGCCAAGTTTTAATGGTTTTGCAGGTGAGGATCCACATAAGCATATGAATGAATTCCAGGTTGTGTGCTTTGCACCTTCTGAACTTTCACTAGAGGATCTTGTAAATCAAATGGCTACAAATAATATCAAGAATCAACAGCAAATAGATTCTAATTTTCAGACTTTGCAAACACAGCTTGATCAACTTACCACTTCGGTGAAGGCTATGCAGCAAGCTCAAGGATCAAACCAACAACCTTCGGAAGAACATTCTATTATTCAAATAGAGTTGCCTTCTAAAATTGTTGATGATACTTGTATTAATTTGTTTGCAGCCGATTTTCCATCATTGTCTGATTTTAATGATGTTTACTCTTGTGATATTTGTACTGACACTAAAATTTGCTCTGTTTGTGCTGAAATTGAGGTTGCCTTGCAAGTTGATATTCTTACTGCAAATGAGGTTACAAATGAAGTTGTTCATGTCAATGAAGCTCTCGACACCCCGACTTCTCGGAACAAACCATCCATCGAGAAATCTCCCTTTTTAGAGCTGAAGTCACTTCCTAATAATTTATTTGAATTTGTGCAGGAAGAGAAATCATTACAGAAACATAAGAAGGGAGTTGAATAAACTTTGGTTGACACTTGTGATATTAGCCCATCCATGAGTATGCATAAAATCTCAATTTAAGATGGAACAAAAGTAGTGAGGCGACCCCTTAATCCTTTAATTCTTGAAGTTGTAGAAAAGGAGATCATTATCACCTGCACATTCAACACTTTTACTTATCGAAGATTCTTCTTTGATCCTGGAATAAAAGGCGAAGGCACTAATAAAATCTCCAAGATTGATGGATACTACCCAAAGTTACTCTATGAGATCCCCAC
This sequence comes from Lathyrus aphaca, assembly GCA_963966055.1. Classification (NCBI taxonomy): domain Eukaryota; kingdom Viridiplantae; phylum Streptophyta; class Magnoliopsida; order Fabales; family Fabaceae; genus Lathyrus; species Lathyrus aphaca. The sequence continues at coordinate 227,860,528 of OZ014522.1, forward strand.
TTTGGAAGAAGAGACTGTAGAAGAGCTCTCTTTAGGAAATGCTGCTTATGTGATCACTTATCCACCTTGACTACTCGGGTGTGTTCTTTCCTTTCTCTCCCTCTTATTTTATATTTATGTCCTTTCATTGAGGACAATGCTTGTTTTAAGTGCGGGGGAGGGAATAATTTATTTTCTTTGTTTTTGTTTTGTCTTTGTTTGTTTTGTTTTGTTTTAGAAACACTAGACATTTTTTTCCGAAAGTTTTAGGCTATAGATTGTTTTGAGGTTAATTGTGGAGACTTGGGAAAAGTTCACAAGATCGGTATCGTTTTAACACCTTAAATCTCCTGAATATGGATTTTTTTTTAATACTTGTTATGCCATAGCCTTGAGTTCTCATCCTTTAATATCTCTTAAGTAGTTTATCAAGCAGTCAACACCATCTAGAAATCACACACTAAGTAATTAAGTTGATGCAAATAAGTGAATGATCTTGCACTTAAAAAGAAATCTGAATAGGAATTCGCCTTTTAAGTTAGGTGACCCTCACCCGGTCATTTAGCCTAACGGATGTGAAACCTTAAGAGAGAGAAAAATTGTTGTTACTAAAGTAACTTTAAAATATTGTCAAGTATGGATCATAATCACTAACAGGCTTATTTACCATGTGTATGAATAGATAACGGGCTTAATGTGATTGCACTAGAATGAAAGAGAGCAAAAGGGAGGATGAGTAAGTTAGGCTTAGGCATAATAACATGATTCAAAATGGTTTGTATATGATGGAGGCTTATGACCGCACAATTGCGGATTTGTGTTCTTACGATATCCTTACTGTGTAATATTAGTACATATCGATGTTATCTTAATCGAAGAAGAGTTTGTAGCCTAGAATGAGTATCTGAATGATGTTGTGTTTCTTGAGTCTTGAGTTTATTTTTGCTCGGAGTGCAAAAGTTCAAGTGTGGGGGAATTTGATCAGTGCATTTTAATGCACATTCTACCATGTTTGCACTTAAGTATTTCTTTGGTTTTCTTTATTTATTTTTATATTTTATTTTGTTTTTCTATTTTACTTTATTTTTGGCTTAATTTAATTTTCGTACTTAATTTTCAGCTTTAACAGCTTTTACGGAAATGATCATAACCGGAGTTCCAGGAATCTGATTGAGGCGTTCTACTAGTCGATGGAAAGCTAAGAGAGAGAGCTACAACTTTTGTGTTGGAGTCGAAGTCAGATTCGGACTCATATTTTCCAGAATTTCGTTTGAAGCTGCTGCATTAGTTTTATTTAGTTTCGGGTCATTTAGAATTGGGTCTGGGTTATATATTTGACCCTGTTGGGTTGTAAATGGGTTTTTTAGGTTTTTCTATTTAACCTAGCAGTCGCAACTGTTGAATAAACACTTTTTTTTACGAATTTTGTTTTGCTTTAAGATTCATGGATAACTAATCCCAAGGCAAAATCCTGCCGATTACAGGTTCCATCATATTTTGAGGTTATTATAATTTTCAATCCAAATTCTATTCCTTTCAATGTTGTTATGTGATCATTGTTTGCTTAATTTGATTATCATATATTAGTATTGATTTAATTTGATTGTTGTATGATCCTTGACCGTAGTCACGTTAGCGTTTGCTTAATTCGTTATCGTGTTTGATTAAATCGTGTTTGCTTAATTCACGAGAGCTTAAATCTGTTTGCTTAATTCAGATAATAGGAACATACATCAAATAAAACCAGTTGCGCTTGTCAATGAGTTTTATAATCAAATAGGAATAGATAAACCGCTTAGGAGGTTGAAATTATAATAACCGATGATAAGTCGGAACCCAAATCAGTAAGATTAGCCGTTTTAGCTTATTCGATAATCACTTTTTATTTTAAATGCTTTTTCTTCCATTTTGACCTTAAAATCAACCCCCCCATTAATTGTTACTATTGTTATTTAATAAGATCAAGAATCCTTGTGAGACGATTCGAGTCATTGTCGTTATACTACATTTTAAAAAATTACTCGTTTTTGATCCGTGCGCGACACGCGGATCAGTGACGCTAGTGACTATGTTGTTGGAGCCGTTCTAGGTCAAAGAAAAGATAAAAATTTACACGTAATTTATTATGCCAGTAGAAGCCTAGACGCTGCCCAGCTCAACTACGCAACAACTGAAAAAGAACTCCTAGCTGTAGTTCTCGCCATAGACAAATTTAGATCTTATCTAGTAGGAGCCAAAATTATAGTTTACATCGATCACGCTGCCATCTGTTACTTACTAAGTAAAAATGATGCCAAACCTAGGTTACTTCGATGGATTCTATTACTGAAAGAATTTAATTTAGATATCCGTGATAAGAAAGGCACAGAAAATGTAGTAGCTGATCACCTTTCTAGGCAAGAATACCTGAAACCTGACTCAGTACCCATAAATGACAATTTTGCCTATGATAGACTGATAGCCAAACTAGAAACTATTGGAGATAATGACCTAGACCCTCATGAGCACTCTCAAAAATCCTTAGCTATAAGTAACGTGCCCTGGTATGCAGACTTTGTTAATTATCTAGCCGCTAACATCGTACCCCCCGATCTAAATTACCACCGGAAGAAGAAGTTCTACAGTGATGTAAGAAACTTCTATTATGACGAACCATTTCTTTTCAAGAGAGGTAAAGATGGCATTTTTCGTCGTTGCGTCCCGGAAGAGGAGGTACATAATATAATTGAGCATTATCACTCTGCACCCTATGGTGGACATGCAAGCACCTCAAAGACCTATGCCAAGATTCTTCAAGCCGGCTTATTCTGGCCCACCATATGGCGTGATGTCCATGTTTTCATTGTCAAATGTGACAGATGCCAGCATACAGGAAATATTTCACGACGTAATGAAATGCCTCTAAGAAATATCCAAGAAGTAGAACTCTTCGACGTATGGGGTATAGACTTTATGGGACCGTTCCCACCATCTTTAGGAAACCAATATATCTTAGTAGTTGTTGACTACATGTCTAAGTGGATTGAAGCTATCACCGCACCCACGAATGACACCAGAGTAGTCATCAAATTATTTAAAAATTATATATTTCCCAGATTTGGAACACCCCGTTTAGTCATAAGTGATGGAGGATCACACTTCATATCGAGAATATTTGATAAACTCTTAAGCAAGTATGTGTAGCGGTAAAATCATGAGTGTAAGCTATTGATTAACTCAACTCAATATACACAGAGTCGCCACCGCGCTTTTATTTATTTCCAAAAGGAAAAAGGTAAAAGAACGAACAAAACCTTAAAGAATATTAAAAGCTAAAAAGCTAAAAGAATCAAACAGAGAATGGGTACGGGGATTGGTTACAAATCGGGAAGGTTTTACGCACCCGACTTGTCTGTGGTACTCCACGGGAACCTTTTGAAATGTTTACTGCATTTTTGGTTTGAAATGGTTTGCTTGAAAAAAAGATTGAGGAGATGAGAAGAAGAATGTTTTTTAAGATTTTGGTGTTTGAAGAGACGAACGTCTCATGCCTACGTACCCACAGAGTGCAATGCGAGATCAAAACCCCGTAGTTCGTGGTACAAATTGTGAAAAGGCAAATGAGTTGAATTGATTTTAAAATGTAAAGATAAGTCGTCATCCTTTAGCGAATAATTCCGCTAGAAAGGATGAATCATATCTAAACATAAAAAAGTTAAGAAGAAACGTGCACGAGGGCACAAAAGCAATTGAATGAGTTTGAAAGTTTTTAAGTTTTTGAGAAAGAAAGTTTCGATATGCTTATGTGGTTTAGCATTTATTAAAGAAATGAAATGAAAAGGTAAAAGCACATGACCGAAGTCAAGGTTTGATTGAGAAAATGTTTGAAGTTTGAAAACAAAGAAAGTTTTGAAAATAGGAAGGAGATTTGAAAATTGAAGAAGATGGGAAGAGATGAAGGGATTATCCTAAAACTTGAAAATAAAAGCTAAAGGAAGAATGATCAAACCATATGGCAAGCACTTCTTGAAACAATTGTATTTCCATCTTCAAAGGCTAATGAGGTAATTTGAGGCCGAGGTTTCTAATCCATTCCAACTTGAGCAAGGGGAAAACTCTTAAAGTCTAAGTCCATTCTCCGAAGCAGGGGATAGTAACCATAGTCCAAAATTAGAAGTCGCCGGTATTTTAAGTGTTTAATCCTTTATTAGTGTTTTGATATCCAAATGGACAAAGGAGAAATAACAAGCAACAATAATATATACAATAAGCAATATGATGAATGAATATAGAAGCATAATAAAGGAGATAAAGGAGCAAGAAATTAAAATAAAAGGATAAGGTGCGAGAGATTAAAATTAAATGAGATTATTATATTCACAATATTATCATATTTACAATATAAAGTGGTATGATGAACTTAATCAAGCACAACCACGAAAAGAAAAATAAAATCGAGGCAACCGGATCCAAGTGGATCGCATTCCGAATCGGGACAACTTTAGGTCTATGTTAAGCAATCGCCGAGTAATTTACGGAGTAATTACCCTACAAATGAGGCCGGCCACCACTAATTAAAGTGGAAACTATTCGTGTTTATACATGTTAGAGAAACGATATTATGGATCATTCTCCGAAAATATGCCACACTAAAAGAAAGAGAACGGTCTAATCTTAATCGATATTTTCGTTGAATTTCTCAAAAAGCAACCTATCACGATCTCAAATTATGGAGAATGATCCAAATGATCATTCATCCATAGATTTGAAATAATGAAGATTAAGCCGATCGGAAATCAACAATCTACGAATCGGAGATTGTCATCGACCAAAAGACAAAAAGATGAGGAAAATGGATCTAAAAGTTAAATCCATAAAAAGAAATAGAAATAGAAAACAATTTTAATCCTTTTCTAAAAATATATTCTAAGAATTGTTTCTAAAATTCTTTTTCTACACCTTTTTTCTAAAATGCCTTTTCTAAACATAATTTCTAAAACACTAAAGAGTTTCTTTAATAAAAAAAAAGATATAACCAAAATCAATTAAAAAAAGAGTAAAGAGAATGTTAATTAAAAAAAAGAAAAAGAAGAATGAAGAGGGGGAAATCCACGGGTTGAGGGAGGTGGATAGCAAGGATCCAAATGGATCTTAAGCCCAAACCATTTGATCAATTTTAATTAAATAAATAATTGAGAAAACAAATAAATAATAAAAAAAAGGAAACGAAAATCAAAAACAAAATTCACTTCTTCTTCTTCGTACAGCCGCGGACCACAGGGGAAAAATTTCCTCCTCACCTTCAAAATTTAACAAAACAAAAATCACCAATCTCCCTTTCTCTTCCGCGACTTTGATTCTCTCCCTCTTCCTCCCTTTCGAATTTCCTTTCTTCTTCTTGATTCTCTTTTGTTTCAGGTTGAATGTCAGAAAGGGGATGAAGAAAAGATTTAGGGATTTGAAATTGGGGATGTAAGTTGAAGAAGATGTTTCGGATGGAATAATTTTTGAAGCTTTTGAAGGATGGTGGTGAGATTTTGGCAGAGTTTGGATAGGCTCTTGAAGCTTGTTTTCCAAATGAGGAAGGGGTTCTGTTTTATAGGGGAAGAAGGTAAGAAATCGATGCCGTTTTGACGCTATCAGCTTTGCGTTTTGTGGTCTCATGGTTATCTCGTGTTCAAGCTTTCCAGGTGTCGCTCCCGATAAGTGACACCAGGTCATATGAGGGTACAGACGCGAACGGTCGGCGAAGGAGACAGTGAGAACACACAGCCGTGAACTCACTGGAGATGAATAGAGTCGCCAGCTAGGCATTTTTATCCCGGAGGAAAGGCAATGCTGCATAGGCCTAGAAAAAGATGGATAAGACGGTTTGCGAACCAGAGAGACTGAGAAAGGGGGTTGGTTACAACCTGGGAAGGTATTAGCACCCAGATTGTCCGTCGTACTCGACGGGATCCACGCTTAAAAGATTTGTGTTTTAGAGGGGTAGTGTCAGTGCAATCTGTGTGTAAAATAGCTGGAAAAGAATGTACAGGTGTCAGTGTAAAGAAATGTGAGGGGTATAAATGTACAGTGTCAATGTAGGAACAAGGATAAAATGCTCGAGATCATGAGGCTAAAGAAATAAGGCTGGAAAGAGGGGGAATGTACAGAGACTTTTGTTCGATAACTGTTAAGTTATGCCTACGTATCCTCTCGTGCAATGAGGAAGTCAGAACACCGTAGTTCGACCCAAAGAGACTGAAAGAAATGACTGGTGAACTGCTTGCAGTCTATGCTCAAGTGTATGATCTGTCTGGCACAGATGCAAACTGTCTTGCATTAGACGGAAGAAGCAAGTTCTCGATTGTGAGTGAAGATGATGAGAAAAGAATCCCGAAGGAGACGATTATTGTTTGTTTTTGGTGTTTCAGTCTTTTATTGCTTTTGGAGTTTGTCATAGGATAATGAGCTTAAACCTAAATCAATGGATTTGGTAAACTCATCACATCATCCCTCTGATTAGGGGTAATGAGAATTACCTTAAGTGTGAAGTCAGATTCTCACACTTAATCACCTTTGGTGCAGGGTTAAGATCATTAACCTACTTGTGATTATTTAGATGTTTTTGTGATTTTTGTTTAGTGTTAAGTAATGAGGTTAAGCCATAATCAGGGATTTAACAAGCTCATTACACTATCCTAAAAGAAGGATAATAGATGAGGGTGTTTAAGCTGAGGAAGGATCCTCAACTTAATCCATGATTAGGGATTAAACCCATGACAGAACAAACCTTTGATTAAGTGGATTTTATTAATGATATGATGATGAAGTGTTTTTTATGATTTGGAAGACAACTTGAGGGGGACTTGTCCATTAACTTTAGGGTTAGTCCTTCTTAACCAATTAAGGAAGAATTAGAACCCTAATGCAAGGCCCAAGTTACAAGTGTAATGTCTTGATGATTATTAGATGGATTAATTAAGAGATTTCAACACCTTAAGGGTCCAAGACTTAGGATTAAAGTTATACACTCCATCCTAAAAGAAGGATGCAGGCATGATCTTAATCACAAAGTCTTAAAGCCTTTAGGGTTTAGTCCCTGATTATGAGGTGAGGAGAGAAGACTCAAAGAGAGACACAAAGGTAAAAACTATGGGGGAGACTAATCAAAACCCTAATTCATTATCATGCTTGGTTGGTCCTAATGTTTGTGAGGTTTTCAAGAACAATCTTCAGATGAACCACCAGGAAGCAGATGAACAAGATCAAGAGAAGCAAAGTGACTTGCTTCATTCAAGAAGTCAAGTCACTTGAAGAAAGAAAGTGGGAGGAGGAAGAATGAGCAAGCTCAAACTCAAACACACATAAGAATGCAGCAATGGAGGCAAGAGAGATGAAAAGAAAAGTTATGAGAAGTGAAGGCAAATCCACTTCTCAAGTTTTACTTACCACCTGAAATGTTAGAAACAAATGCAATACAATGCTAAATGAGATGAAAAGGTATGATGCAAAGCAAAACCAGAAGCAAGTTGATGATGATTATGATGTTATGAAGTGCTGCAAACATGAGGCAAGACATGGGGATATTCATACAAAGTCATGGATGCAAATGATGCAAGTTGAGGAGCATGGACAAACATGAAATGTTATGAAACATACAAGACAAATGACATGGCAAACATGCAATGCAATGATCAATGATGCTTCATAGATGTCTTGAGATGTCAAATGAATCATAAGAATGCACAAAATGCAATGGCAAGTCAAGTTATGCAAGGAAATGCAAGAAGGATGCAAATGAAAGCCCAAATTAGGGTTTATGGATCAAACATCAAACACAAACCAAAAACAGAAGCAAACCTTAACATAAAAAATGGAAAATGGTACCCAAAGAAACCCTAGACCTATAATGAATCACTGCCCAAAGGAGGACTCTCAACTCTTCACCAATCTCAAGTTATGATTTTTGCAAGTTATTAGGGTTTTTTAGGGTTCTCAACAAAACAAATGCCAATCAATTAGAAAATGCAAGATCAAATCATGGCCTTTTTATCCTTGAAAGTACATGTCAAATGGAAACCAATGCAAAAAGAATCAATGTCTCAACCTTCACCAATAGGCAGAAATGAATTTTCAAACATATGATCAAAATAATGCATCCAAAATGATTTAATTCAATGAAAAATTCTTATAATGCATCAAGATCAAAAAAGAAATTTGGTTTGAAGGTTGGACAATGTTTCTAAATGTCTTAGAACACTTCATGAATTTTTTTGTAATTTTTAAATACCTAAAAGTATTTTTAATTAATTAATTCTCATTAATCAATTAAAAATAATCTTTTAAATATTTAAAAATACTTTTTTAATGATAAAAAATAAAATAAAAATGTTTTTGTGTCATAAAAATTAATAAAACCTTAAAGAAAAAGTTTCATAATTTTTATGATTTTTTAACTATTTTAAATAAATTGTACAAATTAATTGGAATAAATATGAATTAAAATCAAATAAAAAGAAAAGTAAACAGAATGGACGCATGAGATGCAATCTGGGGATACGAAGGTTGACTTGGCGCGCAATCGTGTGGTCCCAATTCAAACCTGACTAAAACCTGATTAATTAAATATTAAACCTAATTAAATTAATTAAATGGAAATTATGTTAATGAAATGATCTGGTCCCTTGGTCTACGCGCGGGAAGGGCAATCCAATGGCCTCAATTCAAAATCCACTAATGACTGGACTAAACCCTAATTAGGGCATGTTAACCTCAGACGGCCGGAACAGTGGTTCCGGTCGTCTTCTCCGGCGTACCACAAACCCTAGAAAACGCCACAGGTCACAAACCATCAAATCAACTGCCCAGAAACACTCCTCCACCCTAACTAAACCTTAATCTAAGATCAAAACACATTTATCTAACATGAATAAGCAGAATCGAAACCAAATGCATTCACGGGCCAAATTTCAGAGATACATAAAATGCTCATTTTCACACCATTTTTGATTCTGAACACATCCCCATGATCCTTGAAGCATGCATTTTCATTTTATAACATAAAATCAGAGCTTTGAGAGAAAAGTTTCATGATCATACCTGAGGTGACAACTCCTGCTTTTGAGCTTCCAGAGCAGTTTCTTGATGCAAACCAGCTCCAATGACTCCCCTGGTACCAATGGTGGGCTTGGAATGAACTTTAGCAAGCTATTTTGAGTGGTTCACTTCTGGTGTAGCAGAAAATGCACTTTGCATACAGGCTGTTTCAGCTCAAAGTAAGGGGTGATTTTGGCTCCTTATGGCATGCTTGACTTGTTGGTGAAGGAAAATGAAGTGCTTGATGGATGGATAGTGTGATTCGAAGAGGACTGGTTCTGATGATGGTGAATGGTGAGGCTCAGGTCAGGCTTGCTTCAGGCTTAAGTTTTGGTGGTTTGAGGCCTTTGAGGTGTGGTGAGTTGGATGGTGATCAAAGTTTTTGTGTTTTGTGGCTGTGTAAAGAGATTCGATAGAACTTGCAAGTTGGAAGGTTTTTGTGCAAGTTGTTAATGAGTTGGTTTCAGCCCTTGTTCTTGTTATGTTCCACTTGCAAAATGAAATGATAAACAATCCTGATTGGTTGGCTGATGTGACTTGTGCAGCTGTGATAGGTAGTTCACTTTTTGCTCAAAAACCACTTTATGTGTAAGATAGGGTATGGCTTGATCTAGGCTTGGTACAAAGCTAGGGCTGGCGCAGCATGGTGTGGTGAGAGACTATGGAAGGTTCAGCAGCCAATGTTGCAAGTTGTGAGGAATGATCATGAGTGTTTTGCAACTTGTTGTACTTTTGGTTCACATGTGATCTTTTGGCCAACCAAGCATGAAATCATGGGAAAGCTTAGTCCAATTCTGATTTTATGGACTTAGAGAATGTTTACAAGATGGTTTGACATGAATTTGAGGCAGCAATTTGATTTGGTTCAAGACTTAGCAAAATTTCCACTTGGTGCATAACTTGGAAAACAATGATTTTTGGTAACTTTAACACACCATAACTTTTGATTCAAGAAGAGTTAGATCATGTTCTTGTACTTTTTGAAAAGGGAAAGATGAGATCTACAACTTTCATGACCAAAGTTTTTCCATTTGAAGCCTTTTTGGATCATAAATCAAAGCTTGAAAATTGACCTAAAAGGATGCATTCTTGAAAAGTCAACAAAACCCAAAAAGTCAACTCTTGCAAAAACCCTAAATTCTTGAATTTTGTGAACTTCAAACCTCTTCCATGATCAAATAAAGATCATACACACTCAAAATGATGAAGATCACCCATTGGTTGGGTCATTGGGGGCCTCAGATGCCCTGATTTTGCACTGACTTGTCTGAAAAGTCAACTCTTGATCAGATGACTTCCCCATGGAATTTCTTCATGAAAATTGATATGCATACTCCCTATACCATATAGAGACCAATGGAAACAAGAATGACCAAAAAAATTGGAGTTATGGCCTCTGAAACCAAAACCCTAATTTTCAGTCAAATGTGCAGTTCATCCTGGCTCTGCATCCACTCAAACCCTAGTTCTTGTGATTCCTCTGCATTTTTGACTTTGTGAGGATGTAATATGACATAAGAACACACATGAACCACTTTGAGTTGATTAGTGGTTTTTGGAATGGCTCAGGAGGCCCTGAGGTTGCTCAGATCACAAACCCTAGGTGCAGATGCCTTAGAAGCTATGCAGTGAATCAAAATGAGATGTGAGATGATATGTTTTGTGTATATGCATATGAGATGATCACAAGCCATGGTGTGAATGGGTGAGGGCAAATTTGGGGTGTTTACAGCTGCCCCTATTCAAACATGAGTTAGCTGTGCAGGTTGTAAGCGACGGCTTAACAGGCGAACAAGATAACTTGTGGTTGAATACCAAAGACAGTCCAAAATTTGCACTCACAGAAATGAAGAAGAAAAGGGATATAGATTGTAAAAGCAAATAAAGTATATTGTAAAGTATGGGCGACGGAGGACGACCGTCGAGCAGAGGACGACTGCTGGGTAAGGTGGTATGTGAAGCAAAGCGATGACGGGGACGGCCGACATGCTGGTAAAGTGTATAAAGCAATGACGGGGACGGCCGACATGCTGGGGATAAAAGGTAAAGCTAAGACGGGGACGGCCGACTAGCTGGGAAAATATCATGATGGGGACGGCCATCAAGATAGAGCTGCAAAATTCTGAGGATTAATGAAACATGACGGGGACGGCCATCAAGTTCATAAAGGTAAAGTAACCAACGATGGGGACGGCCATCGGGCTAAAAAGGAAAAGGGACCACGACGGGGACGGCCATCGGGTTAAAGAATAAATGAAATAGACAGTTGATGGGGTACGGCCATCAAAGGTGAAGGACGATCACCTAGCAGGGGACGGCTGCTCTGTTGGAGATAAAAGAAATATGATGGGGACGACCATCAAAGGTGGAGGACGACCACCTGGCAGGGTACGGCTGCCGAAAATATCAACGATGGGGACGGCCATCGGATGAGCATGATGGAGGACGACCATCAAGAGGTGGAGGACGACCACCTAGCAGGGTACGGCTGCTCTCAAGGCTTATCATGACACAGGACGAGTGTCAGATAAAAGAAAATTTGTTGGTGATCTACTGGGGATATAGTAAACACGGACGAGCGTTTACATCCAAGAAACAAAAGGTATAAGTGTTTGGTATTGTGTAGAGATTAAAGATGCGGACGAGCATCCTTAAGACTACGATACGGACGAGTATCGGGTAGAAACAAATACTGACACATGTTCTGAGATGATGGTACGGACGAGTACCAACTGGTTAACAAGGAACAAGGACTACTGTCGAATCTGTGGGGATATGAGTAGTATATACAAGATACGGACGAGTATCTATATAAGTGTAACATGAGTATGTAAGTATGAGTGATGTAACTGTTGGGGAGAGTGACACGGACGAGTGTCGAAAGAAGAACAGTATAGTATGAACAAGTATCTGATATACAAAGTGTTTATGTTACTGTGCTGGGGAAATGACACGGGCGGGTGTCGAGGAATTGTATATACAAGAGTATCTGTGAGTGCAAAGAGAATGTCTTTGGCTTTCTGGTGGGGATATGACACGGACGGGTGCCACAAAGAGTATGTACTGATGTTTGTGAATGTGAGGCAACTGTTTAGCTTTAACTCTCTGTTGGGGAATCTGGGGAGCGTTCTGTATACTGTTGACGGGCTGAAAGCTTTTAACTCTGATGGGAACGAAGTGTTGGCAACCTGATGCTGGTTGGAGAGGTTTCCACTGGAGGAAAAACGACTCTGTGTGAGGTATACTTCGTTTAACTGCTTTGAACATCTGCTGAGGATCTGATCATCCTGCTCTGACTCCACTGGGGAGAATTTCTTCTTGCTCTGCTGGGGAAATCCCTTGGAAATGAGAATCCCGATGACTTTATGGGGAAAGATCATCTTTAGACTTGGCTAGGGAAGATTCTTGATCACACAATCCTGCTGAGGAGGGAATTCTGATAATCCTAACTTTGTGGGGAAACAAGGCTTTCAGCTGCCTGTCGGGAAAACTTCACTGTGGACAGATAAGTCCGCTTGGGGACGAGAACGATTCAATTAGCCCTGAAATTCTGTTGGGGTTATCATCTGTTCCAACTCAGCTGGGGATGTCAACCTTCTGGCATGGTTGAGAAAAGATTTGGCAATGCTCTGCTGAGGAGGGACTTTGCTGGAGAATCAAAATGTGCCCCAAGTATAGCATAATGACTGTGTTGGGAAGATGTGCCAATGAAAATTGGCTTTGACTGAATGCGAATAACCAACTCCTTATGAGGGAATCTTGTCGGCTGAAAGAAGATCTTTATGCTCGGGGAAGAAATAAACTCCCAATGCCCTGCTGGTAAAATAAATACCAGACATTCCCTGAGAATTAACACAGTGCTTCAAACTTCTGAGCTCAACAAAAGCATTACTGATCATCCAGAGTGACCAAGCATCCCTTTACTCTTCGAATTGCCTCAGATTGCATCGTCTATAAAAAGATCGTCTTCAGAGGATTTTACAGAAGACTTGGCATCCAGAATTGCCCCAGTGTCTTCAAACTCTCGCGGAAAATCAACAAGTCTTGAGATAACTGCCCCAGATTACGTCTTGAAACGATTCTTGCCCCACATCAGAGCTAAAACAGAAACCATGCGGTATGAAGATGCAATGCAAATGATGTACAATGCAGACGTATGCTCAAAACCAAAGATATGAAACAAGGATGGTTGGGAGCTAGGGCCAGGTTGATAGATATATATTTTGGTTGCCAAGCAATTGGACTTTTGAAGGTGAATTACCAGACGAGAACTGGTTTATTGAAGGTAGGCCAACAGACGAGAACTGATGGGCAAAGAATAAGTCGTCAGACGAGAACTGACTACTTGGGGTTCATTGTCAAACGAGAATTGACTCCGAAAACGAATGACTACCAGACGGGAACTGGCGTTCAACAGGCTAAATGAAAGGGTGACCAGACGAGAACTGGTAAAAGATTCGCCTACCAGACGGGAACTGGTATTTGAAATTGGTTTGCCAGACGAGAACTGGACTTTGGAAAGTTTGCCAGACGGGAACTGGGCTTTGAAAAGGCTTGCCAGAAGAGAACTGGACTTTGGATAGTTTTGCCAGACGAGAACTGGACTTTGAAAAGGCTTGCCAGACGAGAACTAGGCTTTGAAAAGGCTTGCCAGACGAGAACTGGACTTTGAAAGGTTGATAAGTTGGGGTTACGAGGCCCTGGATGTGAGATCTGATGTTGCGGGGGTTATGCTCAATGCAATGATGATGCATATGCTCTATATGCGACATGAATAACGTATGCAAATGATTTATGCAATGATTATGAAAGGCCAGAAAAACTCCCGAGGTGGGAAGAAAGGTCTTAGTGACAAGGCTTCTGGTTGAGAAGGGTGACAAAGGCGACGGTGGGTAATACGATTTCCCGATACCCGTCATGAACTCGGAGATCACTGATACAAATTGCTCTGTGTAGCTAAAATTTGCCCCTGTTGGGTGAGTTTCTGAACAGACTATTGCTGATTATCCAATTTCTGGAATAGAGAACTTGGATGTTCTCTCGAGGAGAGTTGCCTCTAGTGAACTCTGGATGTGTCCTGCCCCGGTATGAGCGTGGAAGCGACTTGACTCATTCTGACTGAGCATTGGAAGAATTCATCCTTGGTCAACAGAAATTACAGGTGGCCTGCCCCTGTTTGGCAGATTCAGCTCTGATCAACTGACTTTGAATGACGTTCCTCGATCAACTGATGCTTGGGAACTCTCTTTACCCTGACAGATACCTTGGTCGACAAAAACCACTGGATAACATGCCCCTGATTCATAGGCTAACAAGATGCTCTTGATTCTGGTCATCATTGTCGAATGATCAAGTTCCCTCATGATTGCTCTTTGTAGGAACTTCCCCGGTGTCACAAACTGACTTGCAATTAAAACTGTTCATTCACAAATGGTAATTTTAATGCAGTACACATGCAAGTTTTTTTGAAAATTTATTTATTTTGATGCTGTGACAGTGTGTGACGAATGGACGATTAGTCCAAACGTAGTGTTAAGTTAGCAAATCGTTAGGAGTCAGTTTACGCAACCTTGTCGTAGTATGCTTTCAGAATTGAACCTGATTCAATTAGGACTTTCAAGGGTTATGACGTGGTCTGGTTCACGGTTTTAGAAAGAAGGATTTATGGCTCAAAGTTTATTTGTGCCCACCCATTCTCCTCGATGTTCTCCGGTCCTATGTTCAGCTAATTCGACTTAAGCGCTCGCTTCTCACAAGGGTTTTGTAATGGTTGAGGAACCAATGACGTTGACGATTTAAGCACCAATGAGGTTTCTTGGGGTAACAGTCACCCATTCTGACTTTGTGTCTGGTCACACGACTTTGTTCTCATGGAATATTTTTTCAGATTTTTTTTATTCCCTAACTTTTGCCTGGACTGGTTCTCTCTTTTTTTTTTTTTTTTTTTAATTTTTCGATTTTGAAGTCCAGCGGGATGCCCTAACTTTTGCCTAAGTCATTGGTTTTCACATATTTTTTCGACTTAGCGGGCTTTATTTCCTTTTTTTATTTTATTTTTGTTGAACAAATCGTGTGACACTGGCTTGTCATGACTTGCTGAAAGGGTCGACTGCCTCATTCCTTTGTTGGTGAGGGATAACCATTGTGGTTTCACGTCCCTTGACCTCTTGAGGTGCGATGAATAAAGGTAATGGATCCTCGGATGCACACTCCTTTGGAAATTTGAACGCTCGGTCAAATTAACTGATAACTACCCTGCCCCGGGTTGAATGTGAGGGTTTTTTCGTTCAGAAAAGAAACTCCTGCTTCAAGGCTCAAAGGGGGTTGACGAAGGTCTATCTCCCTTATATCTCCGGTGTTTGGGAATTGAAGCAATGCCTGTACATCGTCAACAGGTTCTACTCTGAAAGCATACCTTCAACAATTATGGGTATTCAGTTGTCATCATCCTCCCTCAAACCTGCTAAAACAACAGTGGAATAAATGGGAGGTATATGGATGCAATTTTTTTGTTTTTTTTTCAATGCAAGTAAAGAAAAATGAGCGAATGCGACATAATTGATTCAAAAGTGCAAGATCACTACATTAACATTACCATTCAAAATAACAATGCTTAAAAGACAAGTAGCTGCTAACAGGAAAGAAACTACAATGCAAATGATAAAAGGATACAGTGATCACCAACTCTGATGACAATTTGTCCGAGCCACTGAATCAGGAGACGCTTCTTCTGAAGTCCTTGAATTCAATCAGGTGAAAGGTTGACGTGCACAACCAAGCCTCCTTCTGGAAAGGAAATGTAGCCCTTGTCGATCAATTGTTGTACTTTGGCTTGAAAAGCTTTGCAATCTTCAGTTGAATGCCCCATTGATCCACCATGATACCCGCACTGCTCATGAGGATTGTACCCTGGAGGGTACGGCTCTGGTAACGGCTTGAGAGGCTTAGGAACCACCAAAGAGCTCTGAATTAGATGTGGCAAGAGTTCACTGTATGCCATGGGGACTGGATGAAGAGGAGCAATCCTTCTTTCCAGATTGTTACGAGGCCTAGGCTGGCTCTGAAGTTGATTCTGAGGTCTTCGACCGGGAGCTTGCAGATTTGGATGAGGAGGAGTCCAAGGTTTCTGATATGGTGCTCTGAGCATTGCTGAATGCCCATAAGAGTAATCAGTTTCAGGAAAAGATGATCTCTGAGAAGATGCTGGTCCAGAATATGCAACATTGGCCATGACTGCACTGACGTCATTCCATTCTTCCTCTTGGGAGCTAACAACAGACCCACCTTCACTAGCTGGGATATTCGAAAAGTCTTGTATCTTTCCACTTTTGAGCATGCTCTCAATGCGTACCCCAGCTATCATCAAATCAGAGAAGCTTGTCGTCCCAATGCTACTCATTCTTTCCAAGTATGGACCCTGCAAGGTGCCCACGAACAGGTCAATTAATTCTCTGTCTGAAAGTGGTGGTTGCACTTGGGCTGCCAATTCTCTCCACCGCTGCGCATATTCTCTGAAAGATTCACCACTCCTCTGGGATAGGCTCTGCAAGTGCGTGCGATTGGGCGCCACGTCCATATTGTACTGGTATTGCTTTACGAAAGCTCTGGATAGATCATTCCAAGATCGGATATGACTGCTTTCCAAATCCAAGTACCAACTTAAAGATGCCCCACTTAAACTGTCCTGAAAACAGTGAATCATCAGCTTATCATTGCGGGCATGAGATGTCATTTTTCTACAGAACATCACCAAATGACGCTTCGGGCAACTGACACCAGTGTATTTCTCAAACTTCGGAGTTTTGAAATCTGGAGGAATGACAAGACCAGGCACCAAACACAGAGTTAGAGCATCAAAACCGAAGGCATCAGGATCTGCTAAGGCTTTGAGTCGCTCGTCCAACACACGAAATCTTTCATCAGGATCAATAGCTCGTGGATCCTTGGTTTTCACAAGAGGGATTGCCCCTTGGAAGTCTGGCATAGGGAAGGCAAACCTCTGATAATCTGTAGTATCAGAAGAAGCTGAAGGTCCACCTCGGACAGCAGATGGGTCAGGTACATCCTGATTCACGATCGGGGTCTGTGCAGGCTGAGCTTGAGCAAGATTGTTCACTTGTGGAAGATCTTCATCAGGAGAAAGACCATACAGAGGATTGGTCATTGAAGTGAAACCAGGTGGAAACTCGACATTCTGACGGTTGTTCTCTGACATAGCTGCTGATGGCTTTCAACCTGACCCTTTACCTCTTGGCACTGCTCAGTCTAGCTTCACACACTCTGTCGTCTTCTAACTGTTACCACTTGTTCAAACTGAGTACCGAGAAATCAGCTGGCTGGTCATGGATAAAAGAGGATGGATGAGCTCTCTGGAAGAGGAAAATGCAATGCAGATGCAAATGCAAAATGCAATATGATGATGCACAAGATGCAAAGACAATGGGATCACAGCTGGAAACTGCCTGGAATCTGGAATACTGCCAAGAATCAAGTGTCTGTAACCACAAGATCCCTGTATAGTAACCCGAAATAGTAACTGAAAACCAGAGGTCAATAACTTCAGGATCATAGTGACCGGATCAAACAATTGTACTGTAATGAGGGTATGTTGAGGTCAAGGGTTCCTGCAAACCTGTAAACAGCCCGACCCCCTCACAGGTGGTGTTCTAAAACAAGGATCCTCAGACTTGGATCAGTTATGAGAAGTGTAAACACTTCTAACCCGGAGGTACAGTGTTTACAATAACCATAAAAAATCCTCCTCTAATTCTCCTCAGTTTCTGAAGGTCAATACTAAAGGTCATCCAGACTTAGCAGGCTTCCCAGATCCCCCTAGCATTGCAGGAAATCTGCAACACAGAGTTCTCAAGAAGAAACCCATATCTGAACCGTGTTTCATATTCCCGCACCAGACTGAAAATTGACTGGGAAAGAATATGATTCACTCTAGCCTAGGTGTCACTCAGGTCCCAGGTATAGGACCTTAACTCTCAATGGAACACCCACCCACCAAAGAAAAACCAGATCCAGCCAGCACAGTATGACAGTATGATATATAAAAGCAGTAAAGAAAGCAGTAAAGTAACTGTACATAAAGCAATAAACAAAAATAAATACAAGCACAAACAAGCACATAACACCCCAGTAAACACAAATCAATCAAGCGCTAGGAGGAACCCACGAAAAGAACCAGAAGCCCTGGTTGCAGTATAAGCATCCCCAGCAGAGTCGCCAAGCTGTCGCTCCCGATAAGTGACACCAGGTCATATGAGGGTACAGACGCGAACGGTCGGCGAAGGAGACAGTGAGAACACACAGCCGTGAACTCACTGGAGATGAATAGAGTCGCCAGCTAGGCATTTTTATCCCGGAGGAAAGGCAATGCTGCATAGGCCTAGAAAAAGATGGATAAGACGGTTTGCGAACCAGAGAGACTGAGAAAGGGGGTTGGTTACAACCTGGGAAGGTATTAGCACCCAGATTGTCCGTCGTACTCGACGGGATCCACGCTTAAAAGATTTGTGTTTTAGAGGGGTAGTGTCAGTGCAATCTGTGTGTAAAATAGCTGGAAAAGAATGTACAGGTGTCAGTGTAAAGAAATGTGAGGGGTATAAATGTACAGTGTCAATGTAGGAACAAGGATAAAATGCTCGAGATCATGAGGCTAAAGAAATAAGGCTGGAAAGAGGGGGAATGTACAGAGACTTTTGTTCGATAACTGTTAAGTTATGCCTACGTATCCTCTCGTGCAATGAGGAAGTCAGAACACCGTAGTTCGACCCAAAGAGACTGAAAGAAATGACTGGTGAACTGCTTGCAGTCTATGCTCAAGTGTATGATCTGTCTGGCACAGATGCAAACTGTCTTGCATTAGACGGAAGAAGCAAGTTCTCGATTGTGAGTGAAGATGATGAGAAAAGAATCCCGAAGGAGACGATTATTGTTTGTTTTTGGTGTTTCAGTCTTTTATTGCTTTTGGAGTTTGTCATAGGATAATGAGCTTAAACCTAAATCAATGGATTTGGTAAACTCATCACATCATCCCTCTGATTAGGGGTAATGAGAATTACCTTAAGTGTGAAGTCAGATTCTCACACTTAATCACCTTTGGTGCAGGGTTAAGATCATTAACCTACTTGTGATTATTTAGATGTTTTTGTGATTTTTGTTTAGTGTTAAGTAATGAGGTTAAGCCATAATCAGGGATTTAACAAGCTCATTACACTATCCTAAAAGAAGGATAATAGATGAGGGTGTTTAAGCTGAGGAAGGATCCTCAACTTAATCCATGATTAGGGATTAAACCCATGACAGAACAAACCTTTGATTAAGTGGATTTTATTAATGATATGATGATGAAGTGTTTTTTATGATTTGGAAGACAACTTGAGGGGGACTTGTCCATTAACTTTAGGGTTAGTCCTTCTTAACCAATTAAGGAAGAATTAGAACCCTAATGCAAGGCCCAAGTTACAAGTGTAATGTCTTGATGATTATTAGATGGATTAATTAAGAGATTTCAACACCTTAAGGGTCCAAGACTTAGGATTAAAGTTATACACTCCATCCTAAAAGAAGGATGCAGGCATGATCTTAATCACAAAGTCTTAAAGCCTTTAGGGTTTAGTCCCTGATTATGAGGTGAGGAGAGAAGACTCAAAGAGAGACACAAAGGTAAAAACTATGGGGGAGACTAATCAAAACCCTAATTCATTATCATGCTTGGTTGGTCCTAATGTTTGTGAGGTTTTCAAGAACAATCTTCAGATGAACCACCAGGAAGCAGATGAACAAGATCAAGAGAAGCAAAGTGACTTGCTTCATTCAAGAAGTCAAGTCACTTGAAGAAAGAAAGTGGGAGGAGGAAGAATGAGCAAGCTCAAACTCAAACACACATAAGAATGCAGCAATGGAGGCAAGAGAGATGAAAAGAAAAGTTATGAGAAGTGAAGGCAAATCCACTTCTCAAGTTTTACTTACCACCTGAAATGTTAGAAACAAATGCAATACAATGCTAAATGAGATGAAAAGGTATGATGCAAAGCAAAACCAGAAGCAAGTTGATGATGATTATGATGTTATGAAGTGCTGCAAACATGAGGCAAGACATGGGGATATTCATACAAAGTCATGGATGCAAATGATGCAAGTTGAGGAGCATGGACAAACATGAAATGTTATGAAACATACAAGACAAATGACATGGCAAACATGCAATGCAATGATCAATGATGCTTCATAGATGTCTTGAGATGTCAAATGAATCATAAGAATGCACAAAATGCAATGGCAAGTCAAGTTATGCAAGGAAATGCAAGAAGGATGCAAATGAAAGCCCAAATTAGGGTTTATGGATCAAACATCAAACACAAACCAAAAACAGAAGCAAACCTTAACATAAAAAATGGAAAATGGTACCCAAAGAAACCCTAGACCTATAATGAATCACTGCCCAAAGGAGGACTCTCAACTCTTCACCAATCTCAAGTTATGATTTTTGCAAGTTATTAGGGTTTTTTAGGGTTCTCAACAAAACAAATGCCAATCAATTAGAAAATGCAAGATCAAATCATGGCCTTTTTATCCTTGAAAGTACATGTCAAATGGAAACCAATGCAAAAAGAATCAATGTCTCAACCTTCACCAATAGGCAGAAATGAATTTTCAAACATATGATCAAAATAATGCATCCAAAATGATTTAATTCAATGAAAAATTCTTATAATGCATCAAGATCAAAAAAGAAATTTGGTTTGAAGGTTGGACAATGTTTCTAAATGTCTTAGAACACTTCATGAATTTTTTTGTAATTTTTAAATACCTAAAAGTATTTTTAATTAATTAATTCTCATTAATCAATTAAAAATAATCTTTTAAATATTTAAAAATACTTTTTTAATGATAAAAAATAAAATAAAAATGTTTTTGTGTCATAAAAATTAATAAAACCTTAAAGAAAAAGTTTCATAATTTTTATGATTTTTTAACTATTTTAAATAAATTGTACAAATTAATTGGAATAAATATGAATTAAAATCAAATAAAAAGAAAAGTAAACAGAATGGACGCATGAGATGCAATCTGGGGATACGAAGGTTGACTTGGCGCGCAATCGTGTGGTCCCAATTCAAACCTGACTAAAACCTGATTAATTAAATATTAAACCTAATTAAATTAATTAAATGGAAATTATGTTAATGAAATGATCTGGTCCCTTGGTCTACGCGCGGGAAGGGCAATCCAATGGCCTCAATTCAAAATCCACTAATGACTGGACTAAACCCTAATTAGGGCATGTTAACCTCAGACGGCCGGAACAGTGGTTCCGGTCGTCTTCTCCGGCGTACCACAAACCCTAGAAAACGCCACAGGTCACAAACCATCAAATCAACTGCCCAGAAACACTCCTCCACCCTAACTAAACCTTAATCTAAGATCAAAACACATTTATCTAACATGAATAAGCAGAATCGAAACCAAATGCATTCACGGGCCAAATTTCAGAGATACATAAAATGCTCATTTTCACACCATTTTTGATTCTGAACACATCCCCATGATCCTTGAAGCATGCATTTTCATTTTATAACATAAAATCAGAGCTTTGAGAGAAAAGTTTCATGATCATACCTGAGGTGACAACTCCTGCTTTTGAGCTTCCAGAGCAGTTTCTTGATGCAAACCAGCTCCAATGACTCCCCTGGTACCAATGGTGGGCTTGGAATGAACTTTAGCAAGCTATTTTGAGTGGTTCACTTCTGGTGTAGCAGAAAATGCACTTTGCATACAGGCTGTTTCAGCTCAAAGTAAGGGGTGATTTTGGCTCCTTATGGCATGCTTGACTTGTTGGTGAAGGAAAATGAAGTGCTTGATGGATGGATAGTGTGATTCGAAGAGGACTGGTTCTGATGATGGTGAATGGTGAGGCTCAGGTCAGGCTTGCTTCAGGCTTAAGTTTTGGTGGTTTGAGGCCTTTGAGGTGTGGTGAGTTGGATGGTGATCAAAGTTTTTGTGTTTTGTGGCTGTGTAAAGAGATTCGATAGAACTTGCAAGTTGGAAGGTTTTTGTGCAAGTTGTTAATGAGTTGGTTTCAGCCCTTGTTCTTGTTATGTTCCACTTGCAAAATGAAATGATAAACAATCCTGATTGGTTGGCTGATGTGACTTGTGCAGCTGTGATAGGTAGTTCACTTTTTGCTCAAAAACCACTTTATGTGTAAGATAGGGTATGGCTTGATCTAGGCTTGGTACAAAGCTAGGGCTGGCGCAGCATGGTGTGGTGAGAGACTATGGAAGGTTCAGCAGCCAATGTTGCAAGTTGTGAGGAATGATCATGAGTGTTTTGCAACTTGTTGTACTTTTGGTTCACATGTGATCTTTTGGCCAACCAAGCATGAAATCATGGGAAAGCTTAGTCCAATTCTGATTTTATGGACTTAGAGAATGTTTACAAGATGGTTTGACATGAATTTGAGGCAGCAATTTGATTTGGTTCAAGACTTAGCAAAATTTCCACTTGGTGCATAACTTGGAAAACAATGATTTTTGGTAACTTTAACACACCATAACTTTTGATTCAAGAAGAGTTAGATCATGTTCTTGTACTTTTTGAAAAGGGAAAGATGAGATCTACAACTTTCATGACCAAAGTTTTTCCATTTGAAGCCTTTTTGGATCATAAATCAAAGCTTGAAAATTGACCTAAAAGGATGCATTCTTGAAAAGTCAACAAAACCCAAAAAGTCAACTCTTGCAAAAACCCTAAATTCTTGAATTTTGTGAACTTCAAACCTCTTCCATGATCAAATAAAGATCATACACACTCAAAATGATGAAGATCACCCATTGGTTGGGTCATTGGGGGCCTCAGATGCCCTGATTTTGCACTGACTTGTCTGAAAAGTCAACTCTTGATCAGATGACTTCCCCATGGAATTTCTTCATGAAAATTGATATGCATACTCCCTATACCATATAGAGACCAATGGAAACAAGAATGACCAAAAAAATTGGAGTTATGGCCTCTGAAACCAAAACCCTAATTTTCAGTCAAATGTGCAGTTCATCCTGGCTCTGCATCCACTCAAACCCTAGTTCTTGTGATTCCTCTGCATTTTTGACTTTGTGAGGATGTAATATGACATAAGAACACACATGAACCACTTTGAGTTGATTAGTGGTTTTTGGAATGGCTCAGGAGGCCCTGAGGTTGCTCAGATCACAAACCCTAGGTGCAGATGCCTTAGAAGCTATGCAGTGAATCAAAATGAGATGTGAGATGATATGTTTTGTGTATATGCATATGAGATGATCACAAGCCATGGTGTGAATGGGTGAGGGCAAATTTGGGGTGTTTACACCAGGCTTGTTATGCGTTTTGATTGTTTGTTCGTGCGTTTCATGCAGGTACGGATGACGTGTTTTGGATGCACGGATTTCTCGTGTTTCATTTTCAATTCTGATTTTTCTTGCTTGCGTTTAATGCTTGCTTTGCTTGCATTTTGAAATGTTGTTTGAGCAACTTTGAGAAAGGTTTGGCTAATATTGGGCACGGCGTGAGCTGTTGTTGTTGTCAGCTTGGACGTTCGAAGGCGAAGTCTTGTGCTGGCTTTTGTTGCAGCTGTGAGTTTTGATACTGTACGGCATGTGTTTGATGCGGCTTGGGACTTGAGGGGCGTGTTGGCGTGAAAAGCTGGTACGGCTTGGAGTGGGGAACTGGTGTCTTCAGGTTGTAGGTACGGCGCGGGCAAGGCTGAAATGCTTGTGAGTTTTGGGCTGGCAAAAGCTGGTGTGAAGTTGAGTTGGAGTGTAGCGTGATATTTTGCTAGCCGCGGCTTGTGATTGTTTTCGGCCTGTGTGAAGGATAGGCTAGCTGGAAGTGATGGCTTTTGGTAGCTTGGGGAAAGCTTGAAATTGTGCTTGAAATTTTCCGTACGGAATGGCTTGTGGGTGTTGGCCTGGAATTGTTTTGTGGACTTGCAAGCTTTGATGACTTCATTTTTTCCTTGCCAAACATCATAATGAGGGGACTTAATGGGCTTTGCTTTATTTTTCAAAAAAAATGTTTTATAAAGGGAAGATAAATGGATTTAATAATAGAATAGATGGGCTCTAAAATTTATATTTATTTTGTGATGAAGAATGGAAAAAGAAAAAAAATAGATATAAGAAAAAGAATTGGATTATTGATGATAATTGGGAAATGGTTATTAAAAAATGAAAATTAGAAAAATAATGGATAATAGAGAAATAAATTGAAATATGGAATTGAAAAAAAATGTTTATTTGGTTAATGGATTGGAGATAGATTTTTGGAATGTATTTTTGGTAATGGTAATGGTTAAAAGAAAATAATGGTGTTAATGATAAATGGTATTGTGAAATAAATTTGAAAAAATGAATAGAAATCGAAAATAATGGATTATGTATATAATGGTTATTAGAAATGGATATGAAGACGGTTTGGTTAAAAATAATATGGATACTAGCATAAAAAATAAAGGATGGTTTATGGATAAAGTCTTGATTTTTTCTTCTTTTTTTTTTTGCCTACAACCAACTTCTGATTTTTCTTCGTAACAGCCACTGTTTAGACTAAACACATTCATTCTTGAACCAGTGAATAATCCATTATTTGAGCCACAACCACTTGAATTCTCTGACAATTGCCCAGATTATTTGAGGAAAATAAATCCACAAACAAATCACTGATGAATTGATGAACATTGAATATTCAAACCAAATTTCGTCCAAAACACTGCCTGATAAACCAATGAATTTTGCACGCAACACAGTTGAACTTTGAATACACACTGTCTGAGAAATGAACCACTGGCACACACAACTTGCAGTCGAAACAAACTTTTGATAGTTTGACCAAGATTAGGTCAAACGTCCATCTGAATCGAATCAAACGCCTCTGAATCGAAAATACTGTCTTATCTTTGAAAACCTGCAACACAGAGAAGAAGAAGAAACAAACTGCAACATTTTTTTTTTTTGTTTTTTGGGTTAGAAGTCAGTAAAATATGAACAAATAACAGAAATTAAACATGGTGATCCTCTGTAAGGCATAGACCTGCACCTGGAAAAGGATAAACAACCAGTGCGTGATCTTGTTTGTATGCGAAATGCAGATGAGATGCGAAAAATCTTAGGGTCAAAAATTAGGGTCTGACAGTATGGAGTTAAGCATAGATTAGCAACACCATACCACCCACAGATTAATGGACAAGTGGAAGTATCTAATAGGGAGATTAAACAAATTCTTGAGAAGACTGTCTCTATATCTAGAAAAAATTGGTCGCAGAAACTTCAAGAAGCGTTATGGGCCTATAGAACCGCTTTCAAAACCCCTATAGGAACAACCCCTTATCAACTAGTCTAGGGAAAATCGTGTCACTTACCTTTTGAGTTAGAGCATAAAGCCTATTGGGCCATTAAAACATTGAATTTGGATTACCTAACTGCTGGTGAAAAATGTATCCTCGATATCCACAAATTAGAAGAGCTCAAACAATCAGCCTACGAGAATGCCATTATATACAAAGAAAGAACAAAAGCTTGGCATGACAAAAGAATCATAAGAAAAGACTTCAAAATAGGAAATCATGTTCTTCTGTTCGATTCTAAGTTACGACTTTTCCAGGGAAACTTTGCTCAAGATGGACTGGCCCTTTCAAAGTATCTAAGATTCTAAGATCTGGAGCTATTGAAATCAAGAACCAAACATGTAAATCGTTCATCGTTAATGGACAGAGACTGAAGCCCTACGAAGGAGGTGACATTCCAACAACATACTTCAGCCATACTCTAAGTGATCCACCAAATCCTTCGAATGATGTGTAAAATCCGGTCGTCGAGCTAATGACGTTAAGCAAGCGCTGCATAGGAGGCAACCCATGGTTTTCTTATCTTACTTTTATTTATTTTTAATTTATTTTAATTTGTTTCCTTTATTATTCTGTCAGGACTAACGATTGAACGTTTTATGTGATTTCAGGACCCTTTTTGCTAACCTTGTTCAGAATTCAGAATCCTGACGACATGCACGTGGCCTTCAGAGACGACGCACAGATAAAGTGTTAATATGTCCACATGAGACGCCCTATGGCACCTACACGATACCCAGACCAAGATTTCTTGGATGCCTTGGGGATAGAGCCAAGCGTCAGATTCTTATGCCACCAACTCCAGTGGGACCAGTTCGACGACATGAATAATACTTACAGGAACTTGACTCTAGAGTTCCTCAGCTTGTTTAATCATGACCCCTGGGCTGGAACCGATGGACATGCTATTTTCAGGTTGTTCGGGACTGAGTACTCTTTCTCTCACAAAGAGTTTGGTGATTTACTAGGATTCCAGACTACCCCTGATGATATTCCAGAGACACCGATGGGGTACTTTATGAGCAGAGAAGTGGAGAAGTTTTGGAGTGACATCTCAGGTGGAGGGAGCCAGGATCCTTCCACTCAGCTATCTCAGGTCATCCACAACCCTGCATTAAGGTACTTCTAGATGATTTTAGCACACTCTTTCCTCGGTTTTCTAGATACAGAGACTTTGCTGTGTGAGGAGGAGATTTTCCTGCTGTTTTGTGCGACTCAGTCACGCCCTGTTGCTTGTGGCAACTTTCTGCTGAAGGGTCTTTCCAGTGTCGCCAGGTCATCTGTAGGCATTATACATGTTGGTGGGATTGTTATACAGATCACTACTGCATTGGTTTTGTCTCGCAAATTATTACATCTCAGGACCTTCTGCAGCTACACCACCATGGATGTCGACTTTTACCTTGACAGAGGATTGATGAGGAGGGCCTAGTTTGAGCCCAACATGTTTAGATTACTGATTGTAAACACCCAAAATTTTCCCTCACTCATACCACACCATTGGCTTGTGATCTTTTCATCTTTGCATAAGCTCAAGCATATCATCTCATAAGGCATTTTTGCTTCACTGCATTAGTTCAAATTCATCTGCATCTAGGGTTTGTGATCTGAGCAATCCAATATCCATCTGAGCCACTCTAAAGGTCTCCAATCATCCCAAGAGGGTCCATGTATGTTCTATCATCATATTACATCCCTCAAAGATCAAGGAAGTCAAGAAATCACAAGAACTGGCAAGGCATGGAAGCAGAGCTAGGGTTTCACTACACAGATGACCTGAAATTAGGGTTTTGGTTTCAGAGGCCATAACTCCATATTTTTTGGTCATTCTTGTTTCTAATGGTCTCAATATGTTATAAGGATCATGTGTACCAAGTTTGATGAAGAAATTTATTGTGGAAGTCATTTGTTCACTAGGTAACTTCTTGAGCAAGTCAGACCAAAATCAGGGCATCTGAGACCCCCAACAATGGAACCAAAGTGGATTTTTCATCAAATTGAAGTTATATGATCTTTATTTGATCATTTCAGTACATGGAAGTTCACAAAATTGAAGAAATTTGAGCTAAACCAAAAATTGCCAAAAATGGAAATGACTTGTAATGGAAACTTTCCATTTTGGGAAAGTTTTCCAACCTCCTCTTTCTCAACCAAAAATGCTTCAAATGAAAAATTGTTGGTCATGAAAGTTGTAGATTGGATCATTCCCTTTTCAAGAAGTACAAGAACGAGTCCTAATTCATTATGGAACTCAAGTTATGGCTTTGCAAAGTTGGCAAAAATCACATAATTTTCACATTCACACCAAAGAGGATTTTGTGCAAATTCACATACCAAGCCATTTTGTGACCTCTAATCACTCTCTAAGCATCATACAAACATAATACAATGCATTGTGACCAAAATTGCCCAAAGAATCATTCCATTTCATGCCTTGAACTTCAAGTAATTCAAAAGGGGCCAAAACTTTCCAAATTTGCAAAAGGGGATGAAACTTCTCATACACTTATTGCATCACCCCAAAACATTTTCCATGGTTCTCCTTGATCTTTGCTGAGCCAGGACATGCCCTAAAACAGCTTCAACATGAGCCCATACCTCAAGTACACCTAATGTTGACATTTTGGCAACTTGCCCATACCAATCACCATAGGCCACCACCCACTTTCTGACCTATCAAACAATGTTATGTGGACTAAAAGCAAGCCAATCCATAACACACACAAGCTCAGATCATCCCAAACACCAAGCTTCACAAAAATCACCTTCAAGCAAAAACCTTCAAAACTTTTTGTCCAGTCATCAAACTTCAAAACAAACTTCACCATTCATTCAGAAATGATCCATAGAACATAAACCAACCATCAAACAAGCCTCAAAGCTCCTCTACACAAAACACGATTTCTGGCCAGTTGAGTTGCAAGCCTTCATTCCAGCCATTCTAAGCTCCTTCCAAGCATTGCAACTTCATCAGGGGGTCAAGTAAAGAGGATTTTCCCAAAAGAAGAGGTCCAAAAGCATCAGAGGTGAAAG
The DNA here is from genome assembly GCA_963966055.1 of Lathyrus aphaca. Taxonomy (NCBI): domain Eukaryota; kingdom Viridiplantae; phylum Streptophyta; class Magnoliopsida; order Fabales; family Fabaceae; genus Lathyrus; species Lathyrus aphaca. The sequence goes on from OZ014522.1 coordinate 227,888,990, forward strand.
CTCCAGCTCAGGTATCAATCTTCAAACATTTTTCCAGAAGCATGATTTTAAGTTTCTAAATTGTTCCTTATGCTTTGCTGATCACCATGATCTAATTTGTTTTAAAATTGAGTGAGAAATAAGCTTGTATATAACTTCTGAAATTTTTCCCGTGAAACATGTTCTTGTTTGATTCTCATGATTGATGCAAAATAAATTTGTTTTGAGGGTGGATTCGTGTTTAGGGTGAGGTAGGGAGTTGATCTGGAGCTTTAGAGCTCCTGAAATGACCTAGGGAGAGAGTTTGAGAAACTAACCTACCGGAAAAGACGACCGGAGCACTGTTCCGGCCGTCTGAAAGTAATTAGGGCTAATCTCAGGTGATTAGCCATGTTTGAATCTGGAGCATTAGATGTGAGTTTCGCGTGTGCGTGGAGGGCCAGGATCATTTCACTTAACCCTAATCCCTTTAATTTATTTAATTAATTAAAATTAGGCCAGATTGAATCTGGACCCTTAGATTGCGCGCTGGTCAACCATTCCCCCCTCCCCCAGTTTGAATCTGATCCCTTGGATTGCCATACTTTCCCTTTAATTCATTTTATTTTCATATTTTATCCATTTATTTTGTGCATTTTATTTAAAATACTTAGAAAAATCCAAAAAAATATTTTCTTCTGCATTTTAAATTCAAATATTTTTCTTCACCCAAAAACATTTTTATTTTTATTTTTTGCATTAAAAAATCATTTTAAAAATATTTAAATGTTTATTTTAATTAATTAATGGAAATTAATTAATTAAAATACCATTTAGGTTTCCAAAAATTCCAAAAAAATTTACATTGCATCTTAGGACATTTAGAAACATTGTCAAACTATTCATACAAATTTCTTTTTGGTTTTGATTCAACTTTGACATTTTTCTTGAATTTAGGGTTCATAAAATTCCCTTTTTGGAACCCTAACTTTGAAAATTCTTTTCTGCCTAACCATGAAGGGTTTGACAATGGTTCTTTTTGCATTGTTTTCCATATAGCATGTAGTTCCTAGGATAATTTTGTCATGAATTTATCTTGCATTTTCCATTTGATTTGCATTTTCCCTCTTAAGGTACCCAAAAACCCTAGTTTACTTAGAAAATGCATAACTTTCTTAGGGTTAAGAGTTAGACCTTATCCTTTGGGGTGTAATATCATATGGGGTTAGGGTTCCTTTGAGTTCATTTTCAAATTTTTATCATGTGATTTGCTTCTGTTTTTGTCATTTGCATCTCATCCTTTCATGTAACCCTAATCTTGCATCCATACTTGCATCTTACATTGCATGAACATGTGAACTTTCCATGACATTATAAGCACTTGTATGCCATCTTAGACATCTTAAGACATTTCTTGAACATTTCTTGGTCATTTCTTCATACATTTGCTATGCTTTGCATCCATGTGTTTTCATGCTTCCTACATGCTTCATTTGCATTCTTTCTCTTTGTATGAACATTCATAGCACTTGGTATGTCTTTGCATCTTCTCATAGCATCATTTGCATAATGTATTTGCTTCTGGTTTTGGGTTTTACCTTAACATATTGCTTCATTTCATTTCATTTCTTTCTTCATGTTAACCTTTTCAGGTGGTAAGTAACTTGAGAAGTGAATTTGCCTTCACTTCTCATTTCTCTTCATCATTTTCTTATGCATCCTTGCTGCATTTTTATTTGCCTTAGAGTGAGCTTTCTCATTCATGTTCATCTCTCACTTTCTCTCTCTAAGTTACTTATCTTCTTCAGTGAAGTAAGTAACTTGTTTCTTCTGCTTCTCCTCCTTTCATCTGCTTCTTCCATTGGTGGCTTCTCTGAAGATCTTTCTCAAGCCTTACAAACCATAGGAACACCCAAGCATGACAATAATTAGGGTTGTGATTAGTCCCCCTTTAGCTTTTACCTTTGTGTCTTCTTTGTGTCTCTCTTCTCACCTCATCATTAGAGACTAAACCTTAAAGGCTTTAAGACTTTGTGATTATGGTTATGCATGCATCCCTCTCTTAGGATGGAGTGTATAACTTTAATCCTAAGTGTTAAACCCTTAATTTGTTTAAACCTCTTAATCAATCCATCTTAATAATCACTAAGACATTAACTTGTAACTTGGGCCTTGCATTAGGGTTCTAATTCTTCCTTTATTGGTTAAGAAGGACTAACCCTAGTGTTTAATGGACAAGTCCCTCTCAAGTTGTCTTACAAATCATAAAACTCACTTCTTAATCTCACTCTTAAATAAAATCCACTTTAATAAAGGTTTATTTTGTCATGAGGTTAATCCCTAATCATGGATTAAGTTGAGGTATCTTCCTCAGCTTAAGTGTGCTCATCTGTTATCCTTCTATTAGGATGGTGTAATGGGTTCACTAATCCTTGATTATAGCTTAAACTCATTACTTAACACTAAACAAAAAATCACAAACATCTAAATAATCACAAGTGGGTTAATGATCTTAATCCTACACAATCATGGTAATTAAGTTGAGATGTTTATCTCATACTTAGGGTATTCTTATTATCCCTAATCAAAGGGAGGATATGATGAGTTTACTAACCCTTGGTTTAGGCTTAAGCTCATTAACTTATGACAAACACACAAAAAAGCAATAAAAGATTGAAAACACAAAAACAAACAATAATCGTCTCCTTCGGGATTCTTTTCTCATCATCTTCACCCAGAAACAAGAACTTGCTTCTTCCGTCTAGTGCAAGACAGTTAGCACTCCAGCCAGACGAGTCATACACTTGAGCATAGACAAGCAGGCAGTTCATCAGTCAATTTACCTTTCAGTCTCTTTGAGTCGAACTACGGTGTTCTGACTTCCTCATTGCACGAGAGGATACATAGGCATAACTTAACAGTTATCGAACAAAAGTCTTTGTGTCTTCCCCCTCTTTCAGCATTCTCTTTTAAGCCTCATTCCTGAGCACCTCACTTCACTGTCTTGCACTGACACTTATACATTCTTTTTTCCAGCTTTTGCACACAGATAGCACAGACACTACCCCTTTAAACACAAATCTTTTAAGCGTGGATCTCGTCGAGTACGACGGACAATCTGGGTGCAAATACCTTCCCAGGTTGTAACCAACCCCCTTTCTCAGTATCTCTGGTTCACGACCGTCTTATCCATATATTTATAGGTTTATGCAGCATTACCTTTCCTTCAGGATAAAAATGCATAGTTGGCGACTCTATTCAACTCATCTTCATTTCTCCTTTCACCGACCGTTCGCGCTTGTACCGGGATGCAAATCTTCGGGAGCGACAGCTTGGCGACTCTACTGGGGACCCTTATATTGCAACCAGGGCTTCTGGTTCTTTTTGTGGGTTCCTCCTAGCGCTTGTTTGGTTTGTGTTTACAGGGGTGTTATGTGCTACTTTTACTTATTTATTTGCTTTATTTATTGCTTTCTGTACAGCTTTATTTATCGCTTTCAGTTTTATGCATTTCATGTTGTCATTATCATGTGTTGGATCTCTTGTCTGTTTTGGTGGGTGGGTTTCATTGAGTGATTAAGGTCCTATACCTGGGACCTAAGTGACACATAGGCTAGAGTGGCTTCATATTATTTCCCATTCCATTTCGGTCTGGTGCGGGAATATGAAACACGGTTCAGACATGGGTTTCTCCTTGAGAACTTTGTGCTACAAATTTCCTGTAGCACTAGGGCTATCTGGGAAGCCTGCTAAGTCTGGATGACCTTTTTATGACCTTCAGCATCTGAGGTGAATTAGAGGAGGATCTTTTATGGTTATTGTAAACACTGTACCCCTGGGTTATGAACATACATGGACTTTTACCAAGACAGATAAACAGATCCAGCACTTGATCACAAACCCTTTGCATATCATTTGCATACATCATTTTTGCATCATTTAACATTTGCTTATTTGTTTTACAGTGTATCCACCATATTGTCTTTGGTTTGGTTTTGACCCCTTCTATTACTCAGACTGCTTCAGTTATCTTCTCCAGCACCTTCATCAGTTTGTCAGTGATTCTCCTCCAGCTATCTTCATCAGGGACTCATCTCTAGCATCTCATTCAGTGACCTTCATCAGCAGTTGCTCTCAGTTTCTTCACCAGCATCCATTGTCAACATGGACACTTCAAGAAAGAGCAACATCACATACCACTTCTTTGAGCCCACCCTGACTGGCATCAGGCAGATCCAATCCCTCATTACTCCTGACCATGTCCCACTATTCAGAGAGCATTATGGAGGCATATTGGACATGATCATGGATCTAGATGCATATTAGAGGAGCATGATCCATACTTGCTTGCAGTTTTATGACCCTCCACTTAGATGTTTCACATTTCCTGATTTCCAGTTGGGACCTCTGTTAGAAGAACTTTGCACGTTGTTAGGAGTTCCTATCAAGAGAGGGATTCCTTTCAACCCTGAGATGGTTGCTCCCAGAAATGAAGACATAGTCAGGGCATTGCATTTGGAGCCTGCCCTCATTGATCAGAACATGACAACCAAGGCTGGGGTTCCAGGCCTTCACCTAGACTTCTTGATCTCCCAGGCTACCCTGCATGCTGCAATAGGAGAATGGAAGGTTGTCTGTGCATTTCTAGCCCTCAGTATATATGGGGTTATCTTGTTTGCTGATGAGCCAAAGTTTGTGAGCAAGAATGCCATTCATTTGTTCTTATTAAGGAATCCAGTTCCTACCTTGCTGGGAGATTTTTACTACTCAGTATATCAGAGGAATGAGAAGCAAAAAGGAAGACTGGTCAGATGCTGTGCTCCTCTCTATTACTCTTGGCTGCTAAGACATTTGCCAAAGTCATACACCTTCCTGAACCCTCATCAGCAGAAGAACTGGGCTAAGAGATTTATTGCCTTGACATCAAAGGACATCAGATGGTGCACTCAGAGCACCAAAGGCAAGGACATCATTACTAGCTGTGGGCAATATCCTAATGTGCCTTTGATAGGAGTGAAAGGTTACATCAACTACAACCTTTTACTGTTTAAGAGACAATTGGGATATGCTTTGGTTCATTCTCCAAGAGGGCAAGATTTGGATGAGACCCTCTACTGTGAAATCCAAACCAACTCTGTTGTTGTCAGACAAGCTGCCTGGGCTTGGGATAACATTCAGGCTAAGGGGACAACCATCCTTGGCAAGTGCAACAACATTTCTTCAGCACAGTATTCTGATTGGTCCCGTACCAGAGCTCAGATCACCCGGATGCCATTTACCTTGGAAGATACACCTGGACCTTCTACAGTACAACCTGCAGCTACTGTCAATTTGGAAGAGTTTGAAAAGCTGAAGGAAAAGAATACTCAGCTATCTGAAGCCTTGAAGAAAACTCTCTGGGAGAGAAATGACAGCCGTCTAGATAATGAGAGATTGGAAAGACTCAGGATTGAGCATTTGACCAAGATTGAGAAGAAGGATGACTACATCAAGAAGGCAAGAGCAGGGGAGTTAGTACTGAAAATGCTTGCAAGGAAGCAAAGACTCAGAAGGCTAGGGCAGAGCATTATCTAGAGGAAAGCCAGGCTAGGTGGATCAGGATCACTGAAGCCCATGCACAGGAAGATCAGAGGACTCAGGCTAGGATAGAGCAGTTGGAGGCTAGTGAGAAGAAGCATCAGGAGGCTTTATTAGCAGCTCAGAGAGAGATATCTGAATTGAAACTCCGGGCGGGGTTGAAGAGGTCAAAGGATCAGGACAAGCATAAGAAGTTAACTAGTGTCATTGCTACCAAGAACCTCCTCATCAGGACTATCACAGAGCACCCGGTTGGTCCAGTGACTGGGACCCTCCTGAAGGAAGTCAGAGAGGATGACTTTGGATTAGATGTTTGACTTTTTGCTTGTACTTTCCTTTTGTTGTACTTTTCTTTTGTTGTTGTATTTTGACCCACCATGGGGATGTATTGTAATCAAACTATGTATTTTCACTCTTTGTAATATATCAGTTTGTATTATTTATTGGGGGGCTTAATCTCTCTTCATCATCAGCATTTCCTCGAGGTCTGGAAAGGCCAAAACCAGAGAACCAAACCGGATACCCTTGGAAGACAAATAGGCATACTGCATTGCATACTAACATTTTCTTTGTTTTGTAGGTTTTTGTTTTATTGTTGTTTCTCACTTTGTTGTGGTTTCAGGAAACATTGCTCGCAGAAGAGTGTTCACTGTCAACAGAATACACCGGTACCCGACAAGAAACAACCTTCCGGGACTCCAGATGGATCAAGTTCAGCAAGACTTGAATGAAGTGAGGACCCAAATGGCTAATGAGAGGGTTGAGATGAGGAATCAGATGACCCAATTCATGACTGTAATGACTGGTTTAGCTCAGAGACAGGAAAGACTGAGGGAGTTGGTCGAGCGACAAACTCCTGAAGAACACTATCCAGGTACAGGAGGTACCAGTAACAACGATCACGTGCAGCCTCGCACTGATCCACCAGAGTTTGGGCCTCATCTAAACCCAGAAATCAATGCCATAAGGAATACTCAGGGTAACACTGCTGGAGGAAGGGTCTTGCAAGAGGATCCTCAAGAAGAGCAGTTTACAGTTGTTGGGGATAGAGACGAGGTTTACGACCGTAGGCTGGATGAAATTGTAGAGAAGATGAGGTCTCTTGAATCCCAAAACTCCCTAGGATTTGATGTAATGGACATGGGATTGGTGGAAGGGGTGAGAATTCCTCACAAGTTCAAACCCCCATGTTTTGAAAGATATATTGGCACATTCTGCCCACGCACCCACCTTCAATCATTCTTGGGAAGATTAAAAGCATACACCATGGACGAGAAGTTGTGGATGTTTTACTTCGAGGATAGTCTGACAGGGGCATCCCGAGAATGGTATTCCCACTTGACTAGAGCTACAGTAAGGAACTGGAAAGACTTGGATGAAGCTTTTATCCGTCAGTATCAGTATAACTTGGACATGGCCCCAAACAGGACCCTCCTGATGGGGATGTCACAATCTTCCCGTGAAAGCTTCAGAGAATATGCCCAAAGGTGGAGGCAACTGGTTTCTACAGTTCAACCCCCCATGTCTGAGAGGGAGATGGCAGACATGTTAATGAATACTCTCTAAGGAACCTACATTGACAGGTTGACTGCATTTTCTTCTACCAGCTTCGCAGATGTGGTGATAGTTGGGGAAAGAATAGAGAGTCTATTGAAGATGGGAAAGATCTCCGATAACGGTGCCAGTTCCAACAGTACAAGAAAACAATTTGCTGGGCCCCGTAGATCCGGTGAGACAAACTTTGTGCACATGGGAAGAAGGAGACCCCAATACTTGCCCAGAACAATTGTTGTTACTATCCCTGCTCCACCTCCTCAGTATACCCAACAACCACAACACTTTCCGCAACAACAAAAGTTTCCGCAACAAAGATCATACAACAACAATAACAACAATCAACAACAACGCCCGTTTCAACAGCGGCCATCTCAGATTAACCGGGTGATTGACCCCATTCTGATGACATATGCTACACTGCTGCCACAACTCCTAAAGCTCAATCTAGTTGAGTTGAGGACATTGGCTCCACCTGATCCTCAAAACCTTCCTAGAAACTACGATGTCAATGCTAGGTGTGCTTTTCATTCCAACGCACCTGGTCATTCTACGGAAAAGTGCAGAGCTCTGCATATGAAGGTTCAGGATTTGGTGGATTCAAAAGCCCTGAACTTTGCACCTCCTCCCAATGTAATGAAAAATCCTATGCCAAGCCACAGTGGGCCAAGGATTAATGCTATAGAAGATGGCTCACCCATGAGTTTAATAGAATACATTGCATGTATTCAGACACCTCTGGCAGAGGTTAAAGCCCAGCTTTTAAAGTGCCAAGTTTTTCCAGGTTGTGAGGCCTATTGCGAATTATGCAAACTCTCTGAGAATGGTTGTGCTAGCTTTAGGGGTGGAATTAATGGCTTGATCAGAGAGGGAATTCTGCAAATAACAACCACATCTTCTACAACACCAATGACTCTTTTGTCAACAACAAGTGATTCTTCTACAAATGCAACAACCATCTTTCCTATTGGTTCTTCTACAAATGCAACAACCATCTTTCCTACTGATTCTTCTACAACTGCAGCAACCATTGTTCCAACTGATTCGGCTACAACTTCAGCAATCATTCCATCTGTCACTTCAACATACAATAATTCATTTGCACCGGCTACTACAACTTCAACAACCACCAACAATGATGTTTCCACTGTCACAATTTATTATGACCCGACAACGCTCTCGAACAGCAACTTTCAACAACATCAACAACAGTCTCAACAAAGCTTCAATTCACCTCCATCAACATCCACCAGAGGTCCTGTTACTATTTTCTATGATCCAAAGACTATTACAGTCTCAACATCTGTTGCAGTAAGCCCAGTCACTATCACGGTGCCCGGGCCAATCCCATATGATAAAGACAGTGTTATACCATGGCATTATGGTGCTGATCTGTACTGCAACGGAGAGAAAGTCCTTCTTGATTCTCCAGTTCTCACTCCCCAAGTGGATAATGTTGGGGGAGGCGGAGGCTTCACCCGAAGCGGACGTCTCTTCGCATCACAGATCCCTAGAACCAACACTGAGGCAGAGGCTGTTGCCAGAGCCAAAGGGAAGAGTGAGATACCAGAAGAATCTGCACCAAAAGAAACTCATAAGTCATCCTTCGATCAAGATGTGGATGAGTTTATGAGAATTATTAAAAGAATTGACTATAAAGTTATGGACCAGCTCCACCAGACTCCTTCAAAGATCTCAATCTTATCACTGTTGTTGTGTTCCAAAGCCCATCGGGATGCACTACTCAAAGTTCTGCACGCTGCCTACGTGCCAGAAGAGATCACAGTAAATCAGCTGGAAACAGTAGTGTCAAATGTCAACACCAGCCATGGGCTAGGGTTCACTAATGCTGATTTAACTGTAGAAGGACGTCTCCACAACAAAGCTTTGCACATAACCCTGGAGTGCAAAGGAGCTGTACTATCTCATGTTCTTGTAGACATTGGGTCCTCACTCAATGTCTTACCCAAGAAAGCCCTTGTCAAACTCGAATATGATGGGATAGCTCTCCGGCCAAGTAATCTTATGGTCAGGGCTTTTGATGGCTCCAAAAGATCTGTTCTTGGAGAGGTGGAGCTACCAGTGATAATCGGTCCACAAGTCTTTAAGACCATTTTCTATGTGATGGACATACAGCCGGCATACAGCTGTTTGCTAGGTCGACCATGGATTCACGCCGCAGGCGTAGTAACGTCGACCTTTCACCAGAAACTGAAGTATGAATGGGAAGGACAAATTATCACCATTTGTGGTGAGGAAGACATATTTGTTAGCCATCTGGCTACATATAAATATATTGAGATGGATGGTGAAATCCATGAGACAATGAGCCAAGGGTTTGAGGCCCTGAATGTCAATGAAGCTACTGAAGTATTTGCTGCATTCCAGGAGGACTGGATGGGTACTTCAATTGTCTCTTATCAGCAAGCCCGGAAGGTTGTTGAAGACGGTAATGCTCAAGGCTGGGGCAAGCTGCTGCCAGTGGAAAAGAAGGAAGATAGATTCGGTTTGGGTTACAGACCATTCTGACAAGATCAATCAGAGGCTGCCAAGGAGCCCAAGTTCATCAGTGGGGGATGCTCACCCCAGATGTTGTTAACAATCTGGAAGACGAGGCGGAAAACGACCGCAACCTGGAAAGCTGGATACGTCCAAGGATCCCGGGGAACCAAGTCCTTAATTGGTCTTCCCAGGAAATTATAAGGGTTACTCCTGCAGAGTAATTATTATTTCCTATCTTTTTAGCATACATCAAGTCCTGCATCTTGCCCAAGGTGTCAGGACTCATTTTGTAATAGGGCCATATTGTAATTTTGTGCAAATGATTAATCAATGAATATCGGACATCTTTTGCAAACGAGTCTCTTTTTTCGCTCACTATCTTTTCATTTTTCACTTTTGTACAAAACAATAAAATGGAAATGTTTTCAAAATAAACAACTTCATTTTCACTTTTCTAAACAACATTAAAACTGATCACTAAAACGAACTAATCTCAACCCTTGTAGAGTTTATCCTCCAGATTGCACCGACAACAGCACTGCTATGACCTTGTATGACTTCGACAATCCAATCAATCAAGTTGATGAAGGGGTTGAAGAAGACTATGAGTTACCTGAAGAGTTAGCCAGGTTGTTGAGACAAGAAGAGAAAGTGATTACTCCTCATCAGGAGGAGGTTGAAACAGTTAATCTTGGTACCGAAGAAGACTTGAAAGAAGTGAAGATCGGGCCGGTCTGCAAGATTCAGTGAAGGAACAGCTCATTGACATGCTTTGAGAGTATGTTGACGTCTTTGCTTGGTCCTATCAAGACATGCCAGGTCTAGATACGGACATTGTTATGCACAAGCTGCCTTTGAAAGAGGACTGTCCTCCAATAAAACAGAAGTTATGCCGTACTCGTCCAGATATGGCTATGAAGATTAAAGAAGAGGTACAAAAACAGTGGGACGCCGGTTTCCTTGCTGTAACTAGTTACCCACCGTGGGTCGCTAACATTGTACCAGTGCCTAAGAAGGATGGCAAAGTAAGGATGTGTGTGGATTATCGAGACCTGAACAGAGCTAGCCTGAAGGATGATTTCCCATTACCTCACATTGATGTATTGGTTGACAACACAGCTCAGTTCTCGGTGTTCTCTTTCATGGATGGATTTTTCGGTTATAATCAGATCAGGATGTCACCCGAAGACATGGAAAAGACCACCTTCATCACACCCTGGGGCAAATTTTGTTATAAGGTAATGCCTTTTGGATTGAAGAATGCCGGTGCGACCTATCAACAGGCTATGGTAACGTTATTCCATGATATGATCCACAAATAAATTGAATGCTACGTGGATGACATGATTGCCAAGTCCCTCACTGAAGAAGATCATATGGTAAATCTGCTGAAGTTGTTCAAGCGTCTGAGAAAATATCAGCTGAAGTTAAACCCCAACAAATGCACATTCAGGGTACGTTCTGGTAAGTTGTTGGGATTCATTGTAAGTGAAAAAGGAATTGAAGTTGATCCTGACAAAGTCAAAGCCATTCAGGAAATGCCTGCACCTAGGACTGAAAAGGAAGTTTGGGGTTTCTTAGGTAGATTGAACTACATATCAAGGTTCATATCTCATCTTACTGCAACCTGTGAGCCCCTGTTCAAACTGCTAAGAAAGGAACAAACGGTCAGGTGGAACGAAGATTGTCAGAAGGATTTTGACAAAATCAAGGAGTACCTACAAGAACCTTTAATTCTCATGCCCCTAATTGAAGGAAGACCTCTAATAATGTACCTGACAGTATTAGAAGGATCAATGGGGTGTGTGTTGGGCCAGCATGACGAGTCTGGTCGAAAAGAGTATGCAATATACTACCTAAGCAAAAAGTTTACCGACTGTGAACAACGTTATTCACTTCTCGAGAAAACTTGTTGTGCTTTAGCGTGGGCTGCTCGCCGACTAAGACAGTATATGTTGACTCACACTACCTTGTTAATCTCAAAAATGGATCCAGTCAAGTACATATTTGAGAAGCCAGCACTTACTAGAAGGGTTGCAAGATGGAAAATGATTTTGACAGAATATGACATTCAGTACACATCTCAAAAGGCCATCAAAGGCAATGTACTGTTTGACTATCTAGCTGAGCAACCCATTGATGATTACCAACCAATGAGATTTGACTTCCCCGATGAAGATATCATGTTCCTGAAAGCAAAAGATCATGAAGAGCCTGTTCACACTGAAGGGCCTGACCCAGAAGAAGAATGGACGATGATGTTTGATGGGGTTGTCAATATGAATGGTCGTGGAGTTGGTGCAGTGCTCATTACACCTAAAGGGGTTCATATGCCTTTCTCGACAAAACTCACATTTGCATGCACTAGCAACGAAGCTGAATACGAAGCCTGTATCATGGGTCTTGAGGAAGCCATTGACCTCAGGATCAAGACTTTAATTGTATTCGGACATTCAGCTCTGGTAATCAATCAAACCAACGGCAAATGGTACACTCACCAAGAGCATCTGATTCCATACCGTGACTATACGAGGAGATTATTGACTTTCTTCACAACAGTCAAACTTGAGTATATCCCTCGAGACGAAAATCAGTTCGCAAATGCTTTGGCTACAATTTCCTCCATGATCAAGGTTCAAACTGCCAATTATGTGCCTCGGATTTCGGTATCCAGACTTGACCGACCAGCATACGTATTCTCCGCGGACATTTATAAAGATGACAAGCCTTGGTTCCATGACATCAAAAGCTTCTTAGAGGATCAGACATACCCACATGGGGCATCATCCAATGATAAGAAGATAGTAAGAAGGCTGGCTGGTAGTTTCTTCCTGAATGTTGATGGTTCATTATACAAGCGAAACTTTGACATGGTTCTTCTCAGATGTGTTGACAAGAAAGAAGCAGACTTGCTGATGCACTAGGTGCATGAAGGATCTTTCGGTACCCATGCTGGAGGACATGCAATGGCTAAGAAGTTGTTAAGATCGGGTTACTACTGGATCACGATGGATGCGAACTGTTGTGCCTATGCCAGAAAGTGCCATAAATGCCAGCTTTATGCAGATAAAGTGCATGTGCCTCCAAATCCTCTGAACATGATGTCTTTACCTTGGCCCTTTTCCATGTGGGGCATTGACATGATTGGAAAGATCGAACCGACTGCTTTAAATGGCCACAGATTCATCCTGGTAGCCATTGATTACTTCACCAAATGGGTTGAAGTAGCGTCGTATGCAAACGTCACCAAACAAGTGGTGGCCAGATTTCTGAAAAGAGACATCATTTGTCGATATGGAGTACCCGAGCGAATCATTACTGATAATGGTTCCAATTTGAACAACAAAATGATGGCAGAACTGTGCCGGGACTTCAAAATCCAACATCACAACTATTCTCCTTACAGGCCAAAGATGAATGGCGCTGTTGAGGCAGCTAATAAGAACATCAAGAAGATTGTGCAGAAGATGGTGGTTACTTACAAAGACTGGCATGAAATGTTATCATTTGCCTTACATGGGTATCGAACCTCAATCAGAACCTCTACTGGGGCAACACCGTATCAGCTTATGTATGGTATGGAGGCAATCCTACCTGTTGAAGTTGAATTACCCTCCTTACGGGTACTGATGGATGTCAAGCTGAATGAAGCAGAATGGGTTCGTTCTCGGTACAATCAACTGAATCTGATCGAAGAAAAGAGATTAGCTGCAATCTGTCATGGGCAACTGTATCAGAAAAGGATGAAGAAAGCCTTCGATCAGAAAGTCAGGCTTCGGGAATACCAAGTGGGAGATCTTGTGCTGAAAAGGCTTCTTCCTCCTCATACAGACCACAGGGGCAAGTGGACTCCGAACTACGATGGCCCATTCATAGTAAAGAAGGTTTTCTCTGGTGGAGCTCTGATGCTCACTACTATGGATGGCGAAGATTTCTTATCCCCTGTGAATTCAGATGCAGTTAAAAAATACTTCGCATAAAAAGACCCGCTGGACATAAAAAAAGAATGTAAGTCCAGGCAAAAATAGGGCATCCCGGCGAGTCAAAAACAGAATAAAAGACTCGGGAAAAAATAAGGGAAAATTAAGAAAAATGTACACCCGCTGAGTTGAAAAGCCGCATTGGACAGCTCAGGCAAAAATGGGTATCCCGGTGGATTGAAAACCCGAAAGGGCGATCCACGCAAAATTAGGGAATAAGCGAACAACTGCATTCTGAATTCGTATGTATCACTTAAACACGGCAAGCTTCGAAAGGATAAATCATCGGTCAGAATCAACCTTCTTCAGAAAGCAAGATGAGAAGAGCGTCAAGGTCATACGGGTCATAGCAAAGGAAGCTCATCGGAGCGTCGTCAACATTGCCAGCACTTTTACTTTTTCAATTTGTAACAATTTCCTCATTCCAGGGGATTTGTTTCTTTGACTGTATTTTCCAATTCAGGGCACCCAGATTAATAAAATCAGATTTTCAGTCACACCTTGTCTTGTACATTTTTGTTCCGTTTGCAAAAATGTCCAATATCCATGATAATACTTGCATAAAACAGATGAGCCATTCTTAAATAAATGCTTGCAGTAAATAATCTTACTTCCAGGGATATCTAACTCCTATGACAGAATCCGGTAAGGGATACCTCGGGATACTTGTGCGTTTCTTTGTCTTAACAGATTGCAGGTATTCAATACACAGCATGGGGCATGCCAAACATCACTTCCCCAACACACTTCCTCCAAGCAGCATCTGGAATACTTTTCCCAGCGGAATTGTCAAAGCCTCCTCACTCCCCAGTCGGGATCCCCACAGATATCTCTAGGAAGATCGATCGGTGGTCTCTCCTCCCCCAAACAGAGTGCCAAGTCTCTCAAAGACAAAAGAACCATCTCCCCACAGAGTTCCAGCCTCTCCTCAGAAGAGCAATACCTGAATTTCTCACACACAAAGTGACGGAAGCTTCCTCATCCTCAGCTGGGTTTTCTCCTTACAAGATAGATCTATCAGTGATCTATTTCCCCCAAGCAGAGCCATATGTTTTATCAGATCTACCAATGATCTCATCCCTAGCTGGGATATCCTTCCAAGCAGATCAGCCAGAGATCTTCACGGCGGAGGGATCCGAATCCCGGATCGGTTTCTTTTGCATAATCATAGCATTCGCATCATTTCTCCCCACAAAGCGTAGCATTCCGTATAATACGGATCATTACGGTAAAAATCAAACATTTGCATGATCACAAGTCAGGTTCAAACCAGTCACCTACAGATACCGACAGTATCTCATCAGCAATGTATATAAAAGCTCACTTCCCCTGCAAATAAAAGCCAAAGCGTCCCCTTTGCACTCTCCAACACAAATGCCTGTTTATATATACTCTCTCTACACAAGCCAAAACACCCTCTTTGCATTCAGAAACCTATACATACCCTTTTGACACTCGTCCGTGTCACCTCTCCCCAGCACAGTTGCCTAAACACTTGTTAAAAACCAAGTACTTGTTTATGATATACTCCTTTTTGACACTCGTCCGTGTCATCCTATCCCCGCAGGTCGCCAGAATACCTTTTACACTCATAAGTTCATAACTTATACACTTTCTCTTCTGACACTCGTTCGTGTCACCTTTTCCCAGCAAGTTGAACACTCGTCCGTGTCTTGCTCATCCATCAAATGCTCATTCATACCTATACAGATACTCGTCCATATCTCATATATACACTTATTCCCCACAGATTCGACACTCGTCCGTGTTCTTTGTTAACCAGGTGGTACTCGTCTGTACCATCATCTCTGAACATGCGTCAGCATTTGTTTCTACCGATACTCGTCCGTATCACGGTCTTAAGGATGCTCGTCCGCATCTTTAATCTATACACAGCGTCAAACACTTATACCTTTATTTATTAGGCGTGAGCACTCGTCCGTGTTTACTATTCCCCAGTAAGTCGCCAGCAAAGTAACTTTTTCTTCTATCCGACATTCGTCCTATGTCGTGATACTTTCGGCAGCCGTACCCTGCCAGGTGATCGTCCTTCACCTTTGGATGACCGTCCCTCATCCCTTTCTTTGGCGGAGTCTCCATTATTGGAACCCCTTTCTATCCGACATTCGTCCTATGTCGTGATAAAGAGCAGTCGTACCCTGCTAGGTGATCGTCCTTCACCTTTTGATGATCGTCCTTCATCATTTTATCCGATGGTCGTCCCTATCGTTGATCTTGTTATCTGACATTCGTCCTATGTCATGATAAACCCTGAGAGCAGCCGTCCCCTGCTAGGTGATCGTCCTTCACCTCTTGATGATCGTCCTTCATCATGCTTATTCGATGGTCGTCCCCATCGTCAACCTTTTATATCCGACATTCGTCTTATGTCGTGATAAAGAGCAGTTGTCCCCTGCTAGGTGATCGTCCTTCGCCTTTGATGACCGTCCTTCATCATTTTTTTCATTTTATTCTTTAAGCCGATGGTCGTCCCCGTCGTTGTTTACTTTACTTTTGGAAGCCTGGTGGTTGTCCCCATCATTGCTTTTCCCTTTATTTTAATCCCCAGAGAATCTTGTTTATTTACCTGATGGTCGTCCCCGTCATGGTCTCTTTATTTCCCCAGCTTGTCGGTCGTCCCCGTCATTGCTTTATCCCCAGCAGTCGTCCTCTGCTCGATGGTCGTCCTCTATCGCTTTCATTTGATAATCATATTATACTACCTTATGCAATTTATATCCCTTTTCTTCTTCTATCCAGCGAGTGCAAATTTTGGACTGTCTTTGGTATTCAACCACAAGTTATCTTGTTTGTCTGATAAGCTAGACGCTTACATCCTACACAACTAACTTATGTTTGAATAGGGGCAGCTGTAAACACCCCAAATTTTCCCTAACTCATACCACACCATTGGATTGTGATATTTTCATCTTTGCATAAGCTCAAACATATCATCTCATAAGGCATTTTTGCTTCACTGCATTAGTTCAAATTCATCTGCATCTAGGGTTTGTGATCTGAGCAATCCAAGATCCATCTGAGCCACTCCAAAGGTCTCCAATCATCCAAAGAGGGTCCATGTATGTTCTATCATCATATTACATCCCTCAAAGATCAAGGAAGTCAAGAAATCACAAGAACTGGCAAGGCGTGGAAGCAGAGTTAGGGTTTCACTACACAGATGACCTGAAATTAGGGTTTTGGTTTCAGAGGCCATAACTCCAAATTTTTTGGTCATTCTTGTTTCTAATGGTCTCAATATGTTATAAGAATCATGTGTACCAAGTTTGATGAAGAAATTCATTGTGGAAGTCATTTGTTCACTAGGTAACTTCTTGAGCAAGTCAGAGCAAAATCAGGGCATCTGAGACCCCTAACAATGGAACCAAAGTGGATTTTTCATCAAATTGAAGTTATATGATCTTTATTTGATCATTGAAGTGCTTGTAAGTTCACAAAATTGAAGAAATTTGAGCTAAACCAAAAATTGCCAAAAATGGAAATGACTTGTAATGGAAACTTTCCATTTTGGGAAAGTTTTTCAACCTCCTCTTTCTCAACCAAAAATGCTTGAAATGAAAAATTGTTGGTCATGAAAGTTGTAGATTGGATTATTCCCTTTTCAAAAAGTACAAGAACGAGTCCTAATTCATTATGGAACTCAAGTTATGGCTTTGCAAAGTTGGTAAATATCACATAATTTTCACATTCACACCAAAGAGGATTTTGTGCAATTTCACATACCAAGCCATTTTGTGACCTCCAATCACTCTCTAAGCATCATACAAACATAATACAATGCATTGTGACCAAAATTTTCCAAAGAATCATTCCATTTCATGCCTTGAACTTCAAGTAATTCAAAAGGGGCCAAAACTTTCCAAATTTGCAAAAGGGGATGAAACTTCTCATACACTTGCTGCATCACCCCAAAACATTTTCCATGGTTCTCCTTGATCTTTGCTGAGCCAGGACATGCCCTAAAACAGCTGCAACATGAACCCATACCTCGAGTACACCTAATGTTGACATTTTGGCAACTTGCCCATACCAATCACCACAGGCCACCACCCATTTTCTGACCTATCAAACCATGTTATATGGACTAAAATCAAGCCAATTCATAACACACACAAGCTCAGATCATCCCAAACACCAAGCTTCACAAAAATCACCTTCAAGCAAAAACCTTCGAAACTTTCTGTCTAGCCATCAAACTTCAAAACAAACTTCACCATTCATTCAGAAATGATCCATAGAAAATAAACCAACCATCAAACAAGCCTCAAAGCTCCTCTACACAAAACACGATTTCTGGCCAGTTGAGTTGCAAGCCTTCATTCCAGCCATTCTAAGCTCCTTCCAAGCATTGCAACTTCATCAGGGGGTCAAGTAAAGAGGATTTGCCCAAAAGAAGAGGTCCAAAAGCTTCAGAGGTGAAAGCTCCAGCTCAGGTATCAATCTTCAAACTTTTTTCCAGAAGCATGATTTT
Source organism: Lathyrus aphaca (assembly GCA_963966055.1). Lineage (NCBI taxonomy): Eukaryota > Viridiplantae > Streptophyta > Magnoliopsida > Fabales > Fabaceae > Lathyrus > Lathyrus aphaca. The sequence goes on from OZ014522.1 coordinate 227,907,053, forward strand.
AAGTTTCTAAATTGTTCCTTATGCTTTGCCGATCACCATGATCTAATTTGTTTTAAAAATGAGTGAGAAATAAGCTTGTATTTAACTTCTGAAATTTTGCCCGTGAAACATGTTCTTGTTTGATTCTCATGATTGATGCAAAATAAATTAGTTTTGAGGGTGGATTCGTGTTTAGGGTGAGGTAGGGAGTTGATCTGGAGCTTTAGAGCTCCTGAAATGACCTAGGGAGAGAGTTTGAGAAACTACCCTGCCGGAGAAGATGACCGGAGCACTGTTCCGACCGTCTGAAAGTAATTAGGGCTAATCTCAGGTGATTAGCCATGTTTGAATTTGAAGCGTTAGATGTGAGTTTCGCGCGTGCGTGGAGGGCCAGGATCATTTCACTTAACCCTAATCCCTTTAATTTATTTCATTAATTAAAATTAGGCCAGATTGAATCTGGACCCTTAGATTGCGCGCTGGTCAACCATCCCCCCCCCCAGTTTGAATATGATCCCTTGGATTGCCATACTTTCCCTTTAATTCATTTTATTTTCATATTTTATCCATTTATTTTGTGCATTTTATTTAAAATACTTAGAAAAATCCAAAAAAAAAAATATTTTCTTCTGCATTTTAATTTCAAATATTTTTCTTCACCCAAAAACATTTTTATTTTTATTTTTTGCATTAAAAAATCATTTTAAAAATATTTAAATGTTTATTTTAATTAATTAATGGAAATTAATTAATTAAAATACCATTTAGGTTTCCAAAAATTCCAAAAAAATTCACATTGCATCTTAGTGTAAACACCCCAAATTTGCCCTCACCCATTCACACCATGGCTTGTGATCTCTTTATATGCATAAACTCAATCATAGCATCTCATACCACATTTTTGATTCAATGCATTGCTTCTAAGTCATCTGCATCTAGGGTTTGTGATCTGAGCAATCCAAGAGCTTCTTGAGCCAATCCAAAGGTCATCAATCACTTCAAAGGGGTCCATGTATGTTCAAACATCATATTATATCCTCACAAAGTCAAGAAAGTCAAAAAATCACAAGAACTGAGGATGGCATGGAAGCAGAGCCAGGTTTAACTGTACAGATGACCTAGAATTAGGGTTTTGGTTTCAAAGGCCATAACTCCAAATTTTTTGGTCATTCTTGTTTCTATTGGTCTCTATATGGTATAGGGATCATGCATATCAATTTTCATGAAGAAATTCAATGGGGAAGGCATCTGATCAAGAGTTGACTTTTTGAGCAAGTCAGTGCAAAATCAGGGCATCTGAGGCCCCCAATGACCCAACCAAAGGGTGTTCTTCATCATTTTGATTGTGTATGATCTTTATTTGATCATAGAAGATGTGGTAAGTTCACAAATTTGAAGAATTCCAAGCCATTTGCAAAGTTGACTTTTTGGGAAAGTGACTTGTAATGAAAATTGCCATTTTGGGAAACTTTTTCAACCCTTGCTTTTTGATTCAAAAATGCTTCAAATGGGAAAATTTTGGTCATGAAAGTTGTAGAATGGATCATTCCCTTTTCAAAAAGTACAAGAACTTGTTCTAATTCATTTTGTATCAAAAGATATGGCCTTGCAAAGTTGGACAAAATCATTGAAATTTCACTTTTGCACAAAATGGAAAACTTGCAATTTCTCATGGCAAGCCTTTATGTGACTTCAATATGACCTCTAATCATCATACTAATGCAATGCATGACCTAAAATCAGAATTGGCCCAAGGGATCTCTCATTTATTTGCCTTGATCTTCACATAACCATAGGCCATTTTTCATGAAAGTGTAAAGAGGGATTTTTGGCAAGATCATTCTCAAAGGAATTGTATGATCTCTAGCTGGTTTTAATACATTGTCATGACGTAATGAGGCATCCCACATCAGAAATTCAGCAAGGTTTCTCACATTCACATAGCCAAAAGTCATGAAATGTCACAAGTGGGCAAGTTGCAAAAACTCTCTCAACTCATGATCCAAATGCAGCAGCCTCTCATGAACCATCCAAGGGTCATCCTTGACTCAAGCTGAGGCAGGACAGGCCTCTAGATTGCCTCTGACCTAGCCCATGCTGCAAGTACACAAAACTTGACGTTTTAGCCAATCACCCCATACCATTCCCACAGTGCATACCTGCCCTCCTAGATTGTTGGGATTGCTTATGGATTGCCTCAAGGTCATAAAACACAACATACACAAGCCTGGAACATACACATTGTAGCACACTCCAAAAACTGTCAAAACTTTCCTCTCTTCGAATCTCCTTCCACAGCCATCAAACATTCATTCTTTCTTCACCAATGAACCACAAATCCTCCATGGAACAAAAACCCACCATTAAAACAGTCTGAAACCCCCTAGAACACAACTGTAAAATCTGCTACACCAGAACTCATCTTCCCAAATCAGCCATCAACAAAAGTTTTGAAGCATTCCATTGAGCTCAAGGGGACCAGAGGAGTCAGTTTGCATAAGAGAAAGGCTCAGAAAGCTCCAGTTCGAAGAACTTCAGTTCAGGTATCCATCAAGAACAAATTTTCCAGAACTTCATTTGTTATAAATTGATTCTACATGTTATCCTGATCATCATGATGTGTTTAAAAATGAAAATGAGTGGAAAATGAGTAAGTATTGATGTTCTGAAGTTTTTCTCGTGAAAAATGTTTGCTTCGATTTGCTTGATTCATGTAGTTTAAATGTTGTTTGATGATTGATTCATGTTCCATGATGTTAGAGGATCATTTCCCTGTGTTCAATTTGATGAATGGTGGCCTGTAGCATGTTTTAGGGTTTTTGACCCGCCGGAGAAGACGACCGGAACCACTGTTCCGGCCGCCTGAAGTTAGTTTGCCCTAATTAGGGTTAGCTGAGTAATTAGTGTGTTTTTGAATCTAGGCCCTAGGATTAAGTTTCTCGCGTGTGGACCAATGGCTTAGATCATCTCATTAATTCATAATTTCCATTTAACTTAATTAATTAGGTTTAATTAGTTAATTAGCCTGATTTGAATATAGTCCCTTGGATTTGGCGCGTGGTCAACAGGCCTTTCCCCAGTTTCAATCTGATCCGTCCATTGCACATACTTCTCATTTAATTAATTTTATTTCACATTTTTCTCATTTAATTTGTACATCTAATTAAATATAGCAAAAAAGGTCTAAAAATTCTGAAATTTTGTATCCAAGCTTTAATTAATTTTCAGAACACAAAAATATTTTTATTTTTTATTTTTTGCATCAAAAATTATTTTTAAATCATTTAAAAGTTTATTTTTAATTAATTAAAGAAAAATAATTAATTAAAAATACTTTTATGTATTTAAAAATCACAAAAAAATTCATGTAACATTTTCAAACATTTAGAAACATTGTCCAACCCTCAAACCAAATTTATTTTTTGTTCTTGATGCCTTTTGACAATTTTCTTTGGATTTTATTCCTTTTCAAGGCAATATTTCACTTCAAACTTCAAAAATTCATTTCTGCCTAACCATTGAGAATTGAACAATGATTCTTTTTGCATTACATCTTGTATAGCATGTAGTTTATAGGATAAAATTGGTTTGAATTGATCTTGCATTTTCAATTTGTTTAGCATTTTTCTTGACAAGGTACCTTAAAACCCTAGCAATCTTAGGAAATTCATAACTTTCACTAGGTTAAGAGTTGGATCCTCTCCTTTGGGCAGTGAGTTTGTATAGGTTTAGGGTTCCTTTGATTGCATTTTCAAATTTTTATCATGATGTTTGCTTCTGGTTTTGGTTTTTGCTTTGTGTGTTGATCATAAACCCTAATTCATGCCTTTCTTTGCATCCATCTTCCATTTGTTTGCATACCATGACTTTCCATGACATTTTGTGCATTCATTTGATTCATGATACATCTTAGGACATATTAGAATCATGTTTGATCATTGCATCATTCATTTGCCATGTTATATGTCATTTGCATTTCATAACTTTTCATGAACATCCATGGTTCAAAACATGTTTCTCTTGCATCCATATGTTTGTATGATCATTCCCATGCCTTGCCTCATGTTTGCATCATCCCTTAGCATCATTAACATCATAATCATGCTTCTGGTTTTGGTTTGCATCATGCCATTTCATCTCATTTGCATTGCATTTCATTTCTTTCACTAACTTTTCAGGTGGTAAGTTACTTTGAGAAGTGAATTTGCCTTCACTTCTCACAATCTCTTTTCATCTCTCTTATACATCATTGCTGCATTTCATCTTATGCTTTGGATTGAGCTTGCTCATTCTTGTTCATTTTACTTTCTTCTTCAAGCAACTTGTCTTCTTAAGTGAAGCAAGTTGCTTTGCTTCCCTTTGCCCCTTTCATCTGCTTCCTGGTGGTTTCTCTGAAGATCTTTCTTGCAAACCTCACAAACCCTAGGACTTCCAAGCATGATAATAATTAGGGTTTTGATTAGTCCCCCACTTAGCTTTTACCTTTGTGTCATCATTGAGTCTTCTTTTCTCATCTCATAATCAGGGACTAAACCCTAAAGGCTTTAAGGCTTTGTGATTGAGCTTATGCCTGCATCCTTCTATTAGGATGGAGTGTATAACTTTAATCCTAAGTGTTAAACCCTTAATGTGTTTAAATCCTTTAATCAATCCATCTAATAATCATCAAGACATCAAGCTTGTAACTTGGGCCTTGCATTAGGGTTCTAATTCTTCCTTAATTGGTTAAGAAGGACTAACCCTAGTGTTAATGGACAAGTCCCCCTCAAGTTGTCTTACAAACAATAAAAATCACTTCTTCATCATACCATTAACTAAAATCCATTTAATAAAGGTTTTGTTTTGTCATGAGGTTAATCCCTAATCATGGATTAAGTTGAGGAGCTTTCCTCAGCTTAAACATTCTCATCTATTATCCTTCTATTAGGATGGTGTAATGAGTTTGTTTAATCCCTGATTATGGCTTAATCTCATTACTTAACACTAAACAAAAACTCCAAAAAAACATCTAAATAATCACAAGTAGGTTAATGATCTTAATCCTGCACCCTGGTGATTAAGTGTGAGATGCTAACTTCACACTTAAGGTATTCTCATTACCCCTAATCAGAGGGAAGATGTGATGAGTTTACTAACCCATTGGTTTAGGCTTAAGCTCATTAACTTATGACAAATCTTCAAAAGCAAAAAAGACTGAAAACACAAAAACAAACAATAATCGTCTCCTTCGGGATTCTTTTCTCATCTCATTCACTCACAAACGAGAACTCGCTTCTTCCGTCTAATGCAAGACAGTTTGCACCTGAGCCAGACAGGTCATACACTTGAGCATAGACAAGTAAGCAGTTCACAAGTCAATTTATCTTTCAGTCTCTTTGGGTCGAACTAAGGTGTTCTGACTTCCTCATTGCACGAGAGGATACGTAGGCATAACTTAACAGTTATCGAACAAAAGTCTCTGTATATTCCCCCTCTTCCAGCATCATTCCTTAAGCCTCGTGATCTTGAGCATTTCATTCTTATTCTCACACTGACACTTCACATATCTCACTTTACACTTCTCTTACACTGACACTTGCATTCTTTCCAGCTTTGATACACAGATTGCACTGACATTACCCCTTTTAAACACAAATCTTTTAAGCGTGGATCCAGTCGAGTACGACGGACAATCTGGGTGCTAATACCTTCCCAGGTTGTAACCAACCCCCTTTCTCAGTCTCTCTGGTTCGCGACCGTCTTGTCCATATCTTTCTAGGTTTATGCAGCATTACCTTTCCTCCGGGATAAAAATGCCTAGCTGGCGACTCTTTTCTTTTCTCTTGAGTTCACCCTTGTGTGTTCTCATCCCCCTTTTCGCCTACCGTTCGCGTCTGTACCCCTTCTTGACATCGGTGTGTCATTTTGGTGGGAGCGACACTTAGGACATTTAGAAACATTGTCAAACTATTCATACAAATTTCTTTTTGGTTTTGTTTCAACTTTGACATTTTTCTTAAATTTAGGGTTAATAAAATTCCCTTTTTGGAACCCTAACTTTGAAAATTCTTTTCTGCCTAACCATGAAGGGTTTGACAATGGTTCTTTTTGCATTGTTTTCCATATAGCATGTAGTTCCTAGGATAATTTTGTAATGAATTTATCTTGCATTTTCCCTCTTAAGGTACCCAAAAACCCTAGTTTACTTAGAAAATTCATAACTTTCTTAGGGTTAAGAGTTAGACCTTCTCCTTTGGGGTGTGATATCATATGGGGGTAGGTTTCCTTTGAGTTCATTTTCAAATTTTTATCATGTGATTTGCTTCTGTTTTTGTCATTTGCATCTCATCCTTTCATGTAACCCTAATCTTGCATCCATACTTGCATCTTACATTGCATTGCATGAACATGTGAACTTGCCATGACATTTTAAGCACTTGTATGCCATCTTATACATCTTAAGACATTGCTTGAACATTTCTTGGTCATTTATTCATACATTTGCTATGTTTTGCATCCATTTCATTTCATAAGCATCCATGTGTTTTCATGCTTCATTTGCATTCTTTCTTTTTGTATGAACATTCATTGCACTTGGTATGCCTTTGCATCTTCTCATAGCATCATTTGCATCATGTGTTTGCTTCTGGTTTTGGTTTTTACCTTAACATATTGCTTCATTTCATTTCATTTCTTTCTTCATGTTAACCTTTTCAGGTGGTAAGTAACTTAAGAAGTGAATTTGCCTTCACTACTCATTTCTCTTCATCCTTTTATTATGCATCCTTGCTGCATTTTTATTTTCCTTAGAGTGAGCTTGCTCATTCATGTTCATCTCTCACTTTCTCTCTCCAAGTTACTTATCTTCTTCAGTGAAGTAAGTAACTTGTTTCTTCTGCTTCTCCTCCTTTCATCTGCTTCTTCCATTGATGGCTTCTCTGAAGATCTTTCTCAAGCCTTACAAACCATAGGAACGCCCAAGCATGACAATAATTAGGGTTGTGATTAGTCCCCCTTTAGCTTTTACCTTTGTGTCTTCTTTGTGTCTCTCTTCTCACCTCATCATTAGAGACTAAACCTTTAAGGCTTTAAGACTTTGTGATTAGGGTTATGCCTGCATCCTTCTCTTAGGATGGAGTGTATAACTTTAATCCTAAGTGTTAAACCCTTAATTTGTATAAACCTCTTAATCAATCCATCTTAATAATCACTAAGACATTAACTTGTAACTTGGGCCTTGCATTAGGGTTCTAATTCTTCCTTTATTGGTTAAGAAGGACTAACCCTAGTGTTTAATGGACAAGTCCCTCTCAAGTTGTCTTACAAATCATAAAACTCACTTCTTAATCTCACTCTTAATTAAAATCAACTTTAATAAAGGTTTGTTTTGTCATGAGGTTAATCCATAATCATGGATTAAGTTGAGGTATCTTCCTCAGCTTAAGTGTGCTCATCTGTTATCCTTCTATTAGGATGGTGTAATGGGTTCACTAATCCTTGATTATGGCTTAAACTCATTACTTAACACTAAACAAAAACTCAAAAACATCTAAATAATCACAAGTGGGTTAATGATCTTAATCCTACACCATCATGGTAATTAAGTTGAGATGTGTATCTCATACTTAGGGTATTCTCATTATCCCTAATCAAAGGGAGGATATGATGAGCTTACTAACCCTTGGTTTAGGCTTAAGCTCATTAACTTATGACAAACACACAAAAAAAGCAATAAAAGATTGAAAACACAAAAGCAAACAATAATCGTCTCCTTCGGGATTCTTTTCTCATCATCTTCACTCACAAACGAGAACTTGCTTCTTCCGTCTAGTGCAAGACAGTTAGCACTCGAGCCAGACGAGTCATACACTTGAGCATAGACAAGCAGGCAGTTCATCAGTCAATTTACCTTTCAGTCTCTTTGAGTCGAACTACGGTGTTCTGACTTCCTCATTGCACGAGAGGATACCTAGGCATAACTTAATAGTTATCGAACAAAAGTCTTTGTGTCTTCCCCCTCTTTCAGCATTCTCTTTTAAGTCTCATTCCTGAGCACCTCACTTCACTGTCTTGCACTGACACTTGTACATTCTTTTTTCCAGCTTTTGCACACAGATAGCACAGACAATACCCCTTTAAACACAAATCTTTTAAGCGTGGATCTCGTCGAGTACGACGGACAATCTGGGTGCTAATACCTTCCCAGGTTGTAACCAACCCCCTTTCTCAGTATCTCTGGTTTGCGACCGTCTTATCCATATCTTTCTAGGTTTATGCAGTATTACCTTTCCTTCGGGATAAAAATGCCTAGCTGGCGACTCTATTCAACTCATCTTCATTTCTCCTTTCGCCGACCGTTCGCGCTTGTACCGGGATGCAAATCATCGGGAGCGACACTGATTGACGGCAAAGTGATACACTACTTCACATTACCTAACACGCTGATGACCAGTGTCCATGACCCGGCTAATTGGAGTTATGCTTTAGAGGGTTATGGGGAGACTGTCGAATAGCCAAAACCACCTCTCGCCGCTGAGTACACTCCTACACCTCCTTCTCCCTGAATCACTGTTATGTCTAACAATATGTCTTTGCAGCTGCCTAATTTACAGACCCAGATTTATGAGCTCCGTAGGGAGACTGTCCGGCTCAAACAAGAAGTAGCGGACTTGGCATTACAGATTGAGGTATCTGACCTCACCCATGCCACAGAGGCGGACGCTCTATATCAGGAGATTGGAGAGCTTCGGAGGGAGATTGTTGAGATTCATGGATCGGACCAGGCAGAGAAGCCTACTACATGATCGTTTTACACTGACATTATTGCTCTAGTATTTAATATTTCATGCTTTATTTTATTTCTCGTATCTCCAGACATATTTTATTTTATCGCATATGCTACATTTTCCATGTATTTTTGTTGACAAATCATTTATATATATATATATATATATGCCTTATTATATGCATAAGTATTTATTTTATATGTATGTGTGTCTAATAAACAAAAATAAATAATAATAATAAAAAATATATATATATATATTTCTCTTTATGTTTAATATTTATTCAAGGTATGCAAGCTTTGTGCCTTAGAAGAAAGAAGAAAACGCTATTTGGACCCTCGAAGACAACCAGGTACGCGAAGCCCACTTGGAGGATTAAGAAAATTTTGGGCCCATAAGCAAAATGGCCTTATGGCGCCCGCCATAGCCCTATGGCGTCCGCCACGCCGTTCCACCTTATTTCGGGGCAGATTCATCTCCCCCACCATTTTTACACTTTCAAACTTCCAAAACCCATTTTTTCCATCTTCCAAAACCCCATTGAACCTCATTAAAGCTCCCACCATTCTCATTCATTCACCATCCATAAAACTCATCCAAGTTCCATTTTTATTTCCATTCATTACAAACCATCAAAATCCAATATTTACCATTTCCTACTTAAACCACTCTTCACCATATTCAACTTCTCAAGGAGCAACAACAATGGAGTTCAACGGATATATTCTTCGCAATGGAAAACCGGGAGATAGGCAGAGAAAGATCATTCAAATGCTTCAGAGTCGAGAAATTCTCTCGACTAGGTATGTAGATGATAATTGTTTGTGCTCTTTGGGTCTGTATCATAGTGTTTTTCATTTAATAGATTTTTTAGGCTTGCATAATATTTTTGTGAATCAAGAACCTACCTTTGAGAGGCTGACAATTGAATTTTTGAGTTCGTTAATATATATTGTCAGTCCTAACACTGTTAGCACAATCGGTACTGTTACTTTTAGACTATTTGGAATTGAATACGAATACAGTACCGACAAACTAATAGGCTTGTTAGGAATCCCTCATTGGGAAGGTGCTATATGTGAGGCCCCTTTGGATTTGGAATGGTCGGCCAAAGTATTTTCCTTCTGGCAAAGGTTGTCAAGTACTTCAATAAATTCTTTTTAAGGAATACTCGCGTCGACCATCCATAACCCGGCCATCAGAGTTTTCAGATATCTTTTGGCATGTACTATTTTTGGCCGGGAGAGTCCAAATAAGGTTAACGCTAAAGAGATTCTATTTTTGCAAGGAAGCCTCACAAATAGTCATATCAAACTGGTCCCGTTTATGACTGCACACATGGCTTTAACTGTTAATAAAACAAGACCGATTGTTATTGGAGGACTTTTTACGTCTATTGCTTGGGCCCTTAACCTGAACAATGAGATAGCTACATTTGAACCCCTACCTCCTTTCACAATTAACTTAAAATTTTTAAAAGACATGAAATTATGCCGAACGAGGAGAGCAGGTGGTTATGAATTGATGGTTAATGGTGTAGCTATCCCATCTGTTGCTTTACCTTGCAGTAGACGTACTGATGTACGTCATGAAAGGAACTGGACCTATGATTTGAATGCTCCACCTGTTTTGGGTCCACTTCCTCCTAATGTTCCTGATGGGGAGGGACATGACACTGATGAAGAATATGATCGGAGAGAGAATTCTCTCGTACCTCACGTGTCCCCCCATCATCTTTCACATCCACACACTGCACCATCTTCCTCTAACCCTGTTACAGGTGCTACTCCTGAATTCTATATCACTGAGGAGATGTGGCGCGATATGACGGCTAGAGAGGAAAGGCGAGACGTCCTACTCTCTACCATTTCACAACAACTGGCGGACAACATGCGATATATGGAACAATCGCAATCAGTTTCGGATCGTGCCTACGGGAACGTTTGCCGCACCTTGACCGATATCACAGCAGAGCAGGCCCGCCAGCGAGAAGTCAACCGCCGGCACTACCAGCTTATGGAGGCCACTCAGGGTTCCATCTTAGGTAACCTTCGAGAGGTCCAGAGTGCCCATACTGCCTTATCGACACGACTAGACCGGAGGGACCAGCAGCGCAGTAGATCCCGTCGTTCCAGGCCTCAACAACTTGCACAACAACAGAAGAAGACAACATGAAGAGGAATATCTATACGATATTCAGAATATGCTGGAATCAGAAAAGGGTTATAACTGCAAGGATTAAAGATCAATTTATTTATGCATATTTGATTATCCTTGTGATTCAAGATTGAGGGTTTTGTATCAGATGTTCTAACATATTTTCATTAGAGGTTTGGAGAATCATGGAAGGGGTTTTACATTCGCTCATAAGTCTCCTAGGATTTTGACATATAGTTATTGGCTTCAGATCTTTTCCTGGAAAGTATTGAGACTTGTCCAAATGATGATACATTTGAAGATGGAGATGGAAGACTATGAAGACATCATAATCTTGATGACTACTTGAATTGGTTTATTTATGATCCAAGTACTTTAGGGCATTCCAAAATACTCATCATGGAGTTCAGATAGGTGGAAATATTAGTAACTTCGTGAAGATGACTCTACTTAAGTAAAGGTGGCATCCTTGGTACAACTATGAAGGTTAGTTTCTAACTAGTCCTTTTGAAGATTCAAACAGTGGCGGGTTTGAAGTCTTTGGAGAAGCTCTGGCAGGTATTCATTAATGTGTGAGATTGTTTAGAACAACTACAAAATCAACAAAATGGAGGTTGTCTACTCAAACTTGGTTGGTGAATCAAGTCTATGAGAGCATGTGACTCTTGTTCTGTTAAAGGGAGGAAGTTCTTTCAAGTGGAAGAAGAAGGAGCTGAATTTAACAGCTATATGTCAAATCATAATGTTATGACATCTAGTTCAACATCATAATTTCATTTGGTGGAGTGGCACATCAACTTAAGATATGGTGATCTACAAGAATGAAGATAAAATACTTCAAAAATATTATTCTCATGGCAGTTTGCGGGAGCTGCAAGAAGGAGAAGATGTTACATGTCCATGGCTTAGGGAGTCTAAGTGTGTTTGCTATTGAGAAAGTGGATACATGTAACTTGAAGATCAAGTTCATTATGTAGATCAGGATATCTTTGTGAGAATTCTGACAAACAAAGAGGTCAAATTGTGGAATTTGACTTTTTCATATGAGGATTCTTGAAGGAGGTGATCAAATTGTGGCAATTGATTGATCTTAGAAGTAGATTCGAAGAATCAAGATAATCAACATGTGGCAGCTGGTTAGTCTTGAAGATTGTCTTAGAACAAGTTACTCTTGGGCAGAAGGGTGATGAGTTGAATACTCAAGGAGATTTTTTTTATTCTAGAAGGTGGATGAGAGTTTATTTCTCCATTTCTTTAGTTCTTATTCAAGCTAGTGACACAGTGTTAATTGGAATTCTTTCAGTATTATTGCTCTGGCTTTCTCATTGTACGAGGGAATACGTAGGCACAAGGGCCCAAATCCTTGGCGAGCACCCTAATATTAAAAACCTTTAAGTTCCTTTCTCTTTAATAAAATCCAAAAGACATTTTTACTCTCTTTTTCTATCCTCGATAAGTAGAAGATTAGAAACCAATATAAGTTAACATTCATTCAACCCTAACTAAATGGCCCCCGTTGAGTACAACGGACGTGAGGGGGTGTTAATACATTCCCCTTGCATAACCGACTTCTAAACTCATATATTGGTTGCGATGACCATATCCTTATCCTTTATTTTAAGGGTTTTATTTGATATTTTCTCTTTCCCTCTATGGGAATAAATTAAGATTGCTGAAGACTTTGTTTAGTCTATCCACAAATGCATTCGCGAGAATCGTATTTTTTGAGGTACCACACACACACACACACACACACACACACACACATATATATATATATATATATATATATATATATATATATATATATATATATATATATATATATATATATATATTAAAAATTATTATTATTTATTTATTTTTAAGTGGTATTTGTATCCTGACCTTCTTCCATAACTATCAATAATTTTAAAATGTAATTCTTACTTGTTCAAGTTCAAAAGGAATTCATTTTAGAAACTTTATGGGATAAGTCCTTATTTCAATGGTAGAAAATAACAAACTTAATTAATTATTATTAATTAAATAATTTTTATACTTATTATATTTTAACTAATTAATTAAAGAAAAAAGAGACAAGAAATGATAGTGTAAATTAATTTTACATCGTCAATTAATGACGACCATGAATCATGTATTCTATCAGTTAGACTAAATATTTTAAATTATTTATAACATGGTAGAAAGATATATTCTCATTGAATGATAGTGTAAATTTTTTTATATTATCATTGCATAATAGACCACGACGAAAGGCAAGCAGAGTGAATAAACTCACATTCAATATAAATAATATAAAGACGAAATTATAAGACATCATACGACAATACATCATTTACATCAAGTCTCACTCACATACGACAAAATCAATCATATCATCATAAAACAAATGCAATCATGATATGTCACCAAGAATGAAATGCAATCTTCATAATAAGCATGTGATACCAGATCATCATCATGGATGAACACTGGGTCATCAACCCTCCACAAGGGAGCACATCATAAACAACAACACCCCAATCCACACTATGAGATTGAAGCCTCAATCATCATAAGTATGTCATGAATGCAACGATGCAATAACATCAACATTTGCATCAGCATTCATCATTATTCATCATTCATACATCTACTATTTTACCTACTCATGTCATCGATACTACATTATCATCATTATAAAACCTAAGCACCTAATCATCATTTTCATCACAATTCTCATACATATGGCATATTATAGCATGGTAAGAATTCACTGCAACAATATTAAAAACACAAAGCACCAAAATAAGTCATTCCGAGTTATTTGAGAAAAGAAAATATTTTTCAAAAAACTACAGGTCTCGCTAAGCGAGCATCGAGCTCGATAAGTGAGCTACTCTCTATTTGCGCAACTCTCAAAGTTCTACTCGCTCGCTAAGCGATAAGGTGAAATTCTGCAAAAAAAACTCTGCGATTTTCCACACATTCCACTTGCGGCCAAACTCGTCCAAACCATCATTAAACCACAAAAAACAGTAGAATTCAATCTTTCTACCTAATATCATCATATAATTATCACCTCACAACATCAATTCATCATAATCTACCAACAATCCTCCTAAACCTAATGTTTCCCTAAAAAATCCCCTTTTCTCATAAGACTATTATACATTATAGATATTGAATAAGAATTGCTCCACATACCTTAGTCGATTGAGCTTTTCCGATCACCTATTGGGCAATTCCAACCTTTGTCTCCTTGTTCTTCAGAGCAACCCTTCACTCTTCATCACAAACACGAATTATGAGAAAAACCGATTGTGTTCCCTTTTCTCATAATCTTCTCAAATTACCAAGTTACCCCTAAGACCTCCAACTTCTTTTATTTTATTTTTAACAATAATATTTAAATAATATCAGTACCCTAAATTTTGACCATCATTTTTGTAAAGTAAAAAATGGACTCTTTTGACCTTTTAGACTGATTTTTGAATTTTTATTGATTTTATTTAAAATCTAATAATTATTTATTTTAGAGGGTTAATTCAAGGGGTACCAAATTATATATTTTATATATATATATAATTAATAATATTATCATTTATATGGGATTTATTTTTTTAATATAAATGGGGCATAGATTTTTATTACTTTGGGTTTATAAATCTTAATTTTATTTTATATAATAATGGAGTTATTTTATTTTTTTAAAAAAAAAAGAGGTATATGTTGTTTAAACTAATAACATTATTAATTAATATAGGTTTTTTTTCTTCTTATTATTAGTGGGGGTTTCTTTTTTATAATAGATATTAACTTTTTGGGTTTTAAGGGGGTATATTGGTTTTTACTAATAATAATATTTTTACTAATATTATTATTTAAATATAGGGTTTTATTATTTTAAAAGGGGATTGTGTTTTATTTTATGTTACTAATGATATTATTTAATATTATAATAGATTTAAAAAAATATTATTATTATTATTATTATTATTATTATTATTATTATTATTATTATTATTATTATTATTATTATTATTATTATTATTATTACTTTGGGTTATAATATATTTTAGGGGTGATGTTTTTTTTTATAATATATTTAATTTGGTTTAAGAGGGTTAATATTAATTATTATTATTATATTAATAATAAATATTAAGTGGGGTTTATTAATAATATTTTTTTATTATTTTGGGTTTTATTAAATAAAAAAGGTAGAGTTTTTTTTTTAATATAATTATCAAATCTTATATTATTATTTTATTTTGGGTCAGATCCAAACTCCTAACCTAATTTTGTTAAATAAATAGAATTTTTGTCTCTCTTATTTGGGTCACCCACAATTCACAGAGAAAAAACTTAAAAATTATTGTTCTTCACATCGAAGAACAACAACGACTGAACCCTAAAAAAACTCCTTTTAGCTTCTATTCTACCTGGGATAAAGAGCGATTCTGAGATCAGAATTTGTGGTGTGCATATCAGAGCAAAAGACAAGGATCGAATAAAAAAGATTACTTGACTCACCAGGATAAACTTTCAATCCCGTAGATTAGTTTCCTATGGGTATCTCAATATTTTTTTTGGCATTCTTTGATAATCGTATTGTTTGTGGGATTGTGTTTATATAGAGTATGACGTGTTTGATTGTCGTGTTTAAAATACATTCATTTGATTTCATTTTTTATTCATACAATTTGTCACGTGGTGGTTGCTTATCAAATGTTGTATAATGGTTTTAAGTTGTTTTGATAGCCAAAGTAATGAAAATCTAAAGTAACTATTGTAAAAACAAATTAACACTAAGAAAATACATAATCCATCTAAACATTTTTTTAAAAATAAACAACACCTTTCAAAGTAAAAAATAAAAATAAAAAATAACAAAAGAAACTAAGAATTTTGAACAAAATTCTTAATATATTTTTTTTCATCACAAACATAATTACTAACCTTTACAAATAGAATAAAAATTAAAACAAAATAATATTTTTATTAATCCAAATTCACAACAACAATCAGTGAAAACAGATCATCTACAACCAACGATTCAAACCGAACCTCCTGTCAATATTCAAACCTAAATCTGGAATAGAATTGAAAAGTGAACAAACTCAAGAGAAAAAAACAAATCAGATCCGAAACGAAACCAACTCGCCGGAAACCCTCTCTGCAAGCACCAACCACGCCGACCTCCGGCTATCCCCGATCGGACAAAATCCGCGACCCTCCCTTTCCTACTCCACCGCGTCACCGTTTTTGTCCCAACACCACCGCGGAAACCTTCGCCGTCCTTTTCGTACTAGGTCTTCCAAATTCGCAGTTGTTTTACACTTCTGGGATTGATGTTGTTTGTTTGGTAAAAGATTGGTGATTTGAAAAAATGGGTACAATTTTTATAAGGTTATTGAGAGGAATTGAATAAGCAGAGAGAGTATAGTGAAAGAAAGAAGAGAAGGTTGTTCAACGTGAGGAGAGAGAGAGAGAGAGAGAGAGAAGTTTGAGTCTAATTTTGGCTTATTCCATTTAATTTTTATTTTTATTATTATTATTATAAAATAAAATAAATAAGACTAAAGATTGGGAAGACAATGGAACGACACCCCTGTGCATAGGTTATTACTGTTTAGCAATTAGGTTTTATTTTAAGGCTAACTGATATTAATTAGAAATTAATAATTTTTAAAACATTTATTTATTAATTTTGAAATTAATATGAATGAGGGAATTAACAGGACTATTGTTTTCTTGAAAAAAATGGAAACTAAAATATTTTTGGAATAAAAATGGATTACTCTTTAATTTGATATTTGTGTTTAACCTTAAAATTGAGATTCTTCTAGTGAATTTGGTTATTCATAAATTTTGGGATTCAATTACTTTTAAAATATTGACAAATCATTTTGATATGGACTTGATTATTTTTGGGTTGTTTATAAAGAACATGGATTTATAATATACTTATAACTTTTAGGATTTTAGAATATGGATTTATTATACTCATAATATTAAAAAATATGGATTTACAAGGTATGGATTTTAATTTTTGACATGAGTTTTAAAATGAGAGTTTATTTATTTTGGGAAAATTACTATAATTAATTATTTATTTAAAAATAATAATAATTAAATTAAATTGTTCTTTTCAATTAATTTTTATATTATATTAAACTATTTAAAAAAAAATTAATTTGGAATAAGAGATAATAAGGGTTAATAAGGGATATAATATTTATAAAAAATTATTCTTATAATAATTATAATTTAAAGAATAAGACATAATATCCGGAGAGAGAATAATAGTTTTTTTTTTTTAATTTTCAAAAGTGGGATTTATTATGAATAGTCAAAATTGGAAGTTATTAATTTGGGATTTTACTTTCATTAAATGGGAATTGGAGAGAAGAGAAATGATAAGTGTACTAGAATTGGAACTTTAATCTTAATTGAAAAACACTATTACAATTTTGAAAAAGTCAAATGTTTGCCTTGATTTATGTTTTACGTTTTATTTTTTTTTAATTGTCAATTTATGGTGGGTTTAGGAATAATTAAGGGTTAAATCATTTGTTTATTTTTTATTATAAATAGGAAAATTAATTTTAATATAAATGAGAATTTTATTTTTCTGGATTTTTATTATGAGATGTTTATTGTTTTGGGGATTTAAATTTAAAACATTTAGGTTTAGGCTTAGGGATTTATACATTTTTAGGATTTAACCAAATAAAAATTAAATATAATTTTGAGATTGAAATTGGATCTGATTTGAGAAAATATTTTGGGGGTGGAAATTCTATTTTAAAACCTTATTTTGGAAATAAATATTCTATTTACATATTTTGGGTTATAATAATTATTAAATGATTTTGGGATTGAACTTTAATATTTGGGATTTGTAATTTGATTTCATTGAATAATTTTATTTAGGATTGAATGATAATATTTTTGGGTTGAAATTATTTTGGGATTTAATTTATTAAATAAATTTTGGGGATTTAAATTTTATTTGTTGAAGGGGTTAAAGTTTGGGGGTTTTATAAATTTTATGGGTTTTTATTAAGGATTTTTGGGGTTTTATTTAAGGCGTACTAATGGGGTTTTATAAAATTATTATTTTTTAATAATAATAATTAAAGGAGTTTTATCTTAGGGTTTAGAAATTAAGTAAAGGGGTAGTTAAAATTAATAGGATTAAGATTTAGGGGTAGGGGAATTGAACTACGACGTTCTGATCCCTCTTTTGAGGGTACGTAGGCATAGGGTTTTTGAACAAAGACCCTAGCGAGTAAAATAAGGGATAAAATTAGGATTTTTTATTTATTTATTAAATTGGAATTTATTTGGAATTTACAATCATAGGATTTATAACCCTAGCGAGTACAATAAGGGATAAAATTAAGATTTTTTATTTATTTATTAAATTGGAATTTATTTGGAATTTACAATCATAGGATTTATAAAAATAAACAAACAACCCTAAGTCTTAAAAAAAGGATCTTATTGGGTACAATAGAAGTAAGGGGTGCCTAACACCTTCCTCTCATTTAACCGACTACCGAACCGAGAGTCTCTACCCTAGGGATTTAGGTTTATCACTATTTTTTAACTAAAAATGTGATGGCGACTCTTAGATTTTAAGCCGGCCGCGACAGCTGGCGACTTTGCTGGGGATAGGGTAGTCAATCCTAACTTTAGGATTTAGGGTTTGTTTGTGATTATTTGGTTTGTTTTTATTTTATTATTTATTTGTTTGTTTGTTTATCTTTAATTATTAGTTTATTATTTTATTTTCTATATTATATTTGTTTGACATTATTATTACTATTATCATATATATTATTATATATTGTTATATAATGTCATGATGCATGGGATATTTAATTGTGGAGCCAAAATCCAGGCTGAGGATACCTTAGAATATTAGGACTTTATGGAACGGAAGTGTCTTTAATGAGGTGAACATCTCATTAATGCATGGAGGCCACACTCGGAGTAGATCCTACTAATGGCTATCTCCCCGTCAAGGCTAGCCCTTGAAGGAGGATGATAACATAGTAGTTGATCCATGACTCCGGGACCCTAGAGACCCTACCCTAAAACAACCTTGTGTATCACCCCAAAGGGGGTCGTTACCAGGTTCTGGCCTAAGTCAGACTTATCCAGAAATATTACCGTAGGAAGGCATGATCCTTCTCATGGTAATACAAGGGTATAATCCTAAACTTAAATGGATATCAACACCATATGTCCTACATGTGAGGGGATTGGGTAGTGAAACTCTAGAACTATCCTAATATAGGGATCCACCCAAGCTAGGCCATGCTTGCATATACCCTGAACTCGTTTGGGTTTCCCATGTCGGTTATTATCCCTATATATAAGGAGACCTCTTGAACAAGGTGTTCCTATATTTAGTGTTATCCTTAACCAATATACATGTTTTATATTCATGATTATCCTAAACCTACAAGGGTTTCCTTTCATATATCATTGTCCTAATGTGACACTTGCATTACATCCATAAATATTTTTTAGCATACCTAAAAATGAAGGACACATATTTTTGCATACCCATGTATTTTCATGCATTTACATACATTCTCATGCACTTGCATATCACTTCCGGTTTTTCCCTTATCCAATTGCCAAGAGCTAAGATATTCCCCGATACTCACAAGTGAACTCAAAGGATATCTCAAGAAGCCATGGAAGGATTTAAGAGGGGGAAGTACCATTGAATAAGGGAAGGTAACCCTTCACCATATCAGGTTGAGGCCTACCTAATGCCTCAAATGCAACAATCTTGGATGATACCTCCACAACAAGGTCTGTAACAATATCTACTTCAACAACAGCCTCATGAGCATCATTAATCACAACTAAGGGAGTTTGGAAGGGAACTTGATCCTACACCAATGTGTCATGACTTACTTGGAGGTTCCTTATTGAAGAAAGAAATCACGTGATCCAATTCAGGTCCTACAAGTGATGAATACAAAGTCCAATACTTGATCGACAACAAGAAATTGTCTTTCAAAGGAGGAGTCCCAGTGGTGAAAAGTCATCCTTTACCTTCATAAGTGGAAGAACATTAAGGAACATCCCCCAAAGACAATGGATTAACAAGGAAACTTATCCTTGGGATCAAAGACCTTTACCATTTCCTATTGTATTTTCTTTTCTTCTAAGTGTTGATTGTATTAAAGCTTGTACCTTTTGGAAAATAATTTTAATAAAATGAGAATGCATGTTTTTGGAATCAATTCATTCGTTTTCACTCATTTTTATGCCATCATGGGAGTAAAATATATATATATATATATATATATATATATATATATATATATATATATATATATATATATATAACAAATCATATTTTCTTTTCACTTCTCACCTATTAACAAACTTAGGAGGAGAATGAGGTATTTTTAATATAATCGAACTTGCTGATGTATGCTTTAATGGTAAGACATGGCTGACGATGTAAGGCATTGTTTCATTTCCTAAACACTGGAGAAATAAGGAGATAATTCGTAGTCAACCCACTTGAGCCAGAAATCGGTGTTTTTTCTATTAAAAAAAAACTTATACTTAACCAGGGGCATGGTATATTTCAATTAATTCAACAGTGCGTCCTAATGCAAAGGAGTCAATATCAATCACACGGATAATGGTTTAAGCTCGTCTTCTTCCTTATGTACATCATCAAAGGTCGAGGAAGTAATGAAGCAATAAAGCTCACAAGGTCTTCTTCTTCACACCATTCAACATTAAGAAAGCAATCAAGGGTAACATGGCATTCACATCTTTCGGAATCAAAGGAAAAATAACTCAAGGATTGTTCAAAATAAAAAGGAAAAAGCCCTCTAAGTCAAAAAAAATTGAAATGAAAGATTGACTTTGACTTAGGCAAAAATTAGGGCATCCCGATGGACCACAAACTCAAAAGAATTTGTCCATGCAAAAATAAGGGATTTAAAAAAATAAATGCAAAAAAGGAACAATCTTATAAACGGAGGTGGGTGACTGCACCTCAAAATTAAAAATCTCATTAAAGGTTTAAACCATTGTCACTGTGACTAAAGAAAATCTCTAGCAGGATAAACATATTTGTTGGGTTGATTGAATTTAGGAATGGAGAACATCAATGAGAATGGGGTGGGTTAAATTTTGAGCCTTGTATCCTTTTTTTTCTTAAACCGTGAACCACACCACATTATAACATACAAAAGTCCTAATTGAAGCCAGGGGAACTATAAAAGCATACTTGGCAAAGTCATTGTTAAACTAACTCAAAATCCGAAGGTTTGTTAAATCATTATTTTCTCATCTTGATGTGTGCCAACCTCATGGCCAAGTATCATCATACTTGTTTCCACACCTATTTTTGATTTTGAAAACTTGCATGAACATGGCGTTTTAATTAATTTTCAAAGGGAATAATTTTACATGCAAATCAATACTCAGCATTGAAGGAATATCAACAAGATTTTAATAAAGGGCATATTAATTCAAGACGATTTTGACTAGGGGCAAGTTATCAAGAAATCCTTCTAATTGAGGGGCAAATCCTTATGATCTTAGGGGAATGTCATATGAAGATCCTATTGATCTGAGGAAAAATATTTCAAGACTTGACACACCTATGTCAAGAAACGATTCCATGACTCTAATAATAAGGGGTAGATATTTTCAAGAGGCTCATACTGAGGCATACCAGCTCAAGGGTGCAGTGAGGCCAATCACTCCAAATGTCATATAATCAGGGACATACTATTCAATATTCAAATACTGGGGCAAGTCATATAAAGGTCATATTGCAGCATTGAGGGACCCAAATCCCTTTCATGCAACTCCTCTAGACCTCAAGGATCAGGGGCATACCTTTCAAGGATTCAAACAATAGGACACACTTTTCAAGATGTAAATATTGGGGGCAATTCATATAAAAGTCTTATCACATTATGGTGGGATCCAAGTTCCTCTTCAAACAATACTTCCATGACAAAGGGAAAACCATTCAAAAATTTCATACCGGGGCAGGACACCTTAACAACATGGTGAAATTGATCATTCCAAGGGTTAATCAATTCAGGGTATACTTTTCCAAGACTCAAATACTGAGGAAGTTCATCTCGAGGTCGTATCAAGGCAGGGTGGGATCTAAGTTCCTTTTCAGGCATAATCCTTCAAAACTAAATCAATCAAGGATAATATCCTTTGAAGCACAA
Source organism: Lathyrus aphaca (assembly GCA_963966055.1). Classification (NCBI taxonomy): domain Eukaryota; kingdom Viridiplantae; phylum Streptophyta; class Magnoliopsida; order Fabales; family Fabaceae; genus Lathyrus; species Lathyrus aphaca. Next base: position 227,929,182 of record OZ014522.1, read on the forward strand.
TCAATATGGGACAGACTGCTACAAGGATTAATCAAAGGAAACCGCTTCACAAAACGAGTATCTGGGGAACTTATGGAGACATTCAAATCATTATCATGCATTAATTATGTCGCTATGCTATAACACCTAATCATGCTTATATAACATAACATCACATGCATACATGAACATGCATACATAACATAGGATTTATGGACGCTCACAGAAGTCAAATACCCAGTTATACCAGTACAATTCCTAACTAGGAATGCTTATTGGCCTTCCCCGGGGTTATATTAAGGGTTTCCATTAGATGTTCTCATCAAGTTTTTATCAAAGAGATTCCACTAAGGTATCACATAAGGGTTTATTTGAAGGATTCATATAAGGGTTTTATTTGAAGGATTCATCTAAGGGCTTGAATTTAAGGATTCATCTAAGGGTTTTAGGTAAAAGATTCAGTTAAGGGTTGGATTTAAAGGATTCATTCAAGGGTATAATTTAAAGGATTCATTTAAAGGTTTGATTTAAAGGATTCGTCTAAGGGTTTGATTTAAAGGATTCATCCAAAGGTTTGGTTCAAAGGTATCATCTGAGGGTTCATTAGGGTTTTACCAAGTGGTTTCAACAAAATGGTATTAAGGGCTTCCATCAGGGATTTATCAAAGGGTTCACCGAAACTTCCTATCAAAGGGTTCCCCTAGAATCTCATATGTGAGTTTATCAAAAGGGTTTATCAGGATTATCATCAAAGGATTCTATCAAGGGGTTTCATCATATTTCATTAACGGGTTTTATCAAAAGGGGTTTCATCAGTCGGATTTTATCAAAAAGGGTTTCATCAATGGAGATTATCAGAAGGATTTCATTAGGATTTTTTTTTCTCAAAAGGGATTTCATCAGGATTATTTTTTGGGATTCACTGAAATGGATTTAGAAAGGGGTTTTACCAAGTAATTTTTTTAAAAGGATTTTATCAATGGAATTTTCCAAATGGGGTTTCATTAGGATTTTATCAAGGGTTTTATCAAGGAATTCAACCAAGGAATGTTATCAAGGGATTTCATCAAAAAGGTCTTATCAAGGGGTTTCATCAAAGAATATTATTAATGGGTTTTACCAAGGTTTCATCATCAATGACTTTTATCAAAGAGATTTTATCACGAGTCTCATCAAGGCATTCACTAAGGGATTCTACAAAATAATTATCTAGGGGTTTTACCGAATTTGTATCCTTATAAGTGGTTTGATCAATGGATTTTCACCAATGGTATTTCATCAAGATTGTATCGAGGGGTTCTACCGGATTCTTATCTAAGGGATTTATCAAGGGGTTTTAAATGGGATTTTTAAAGGGGTTCAACCAGATTATTTCTTTCAAGGGTTCTACCAGAATGTTATTAAAGGGTTTCACCAATGTCTTATCATGGGGATTCATCAGGATTTTATCAAAGGGTTTTATTAAAAGGTTTCATCGGGGTCTTATCAAGAGGTTTTCTATCAAGGGATTTTGTCAAAAGGATTTTTATTCGAAGTCTCATCCAAGGGTTCTATCAAAGGGTTCTACCAAAATTTTATTAAGGGATTTTCATCTGAGATTCCATCGAGGGATTTTATAGAGGAGTTTTATCAAAGGAATTTTATCAATGGGTTCCAATCAAAAGGGATTTCATTAAGGGGTTTATCTAAAGGATTGCATCAAGATTTTTTAAAGGTTTGATTCGGGACTTATCAAAACATGATTTCATTAAGGATTTACCAAAGGGGTTTTACCAAGGGATTTACCAAAGGGGTTTCATTAGGGATTTTGTCAAAGGTCCATCACAAGTTCTCAAAGAATTTTAAGGACTTTATAAAAGGGTTTTTCATCTAATAGGGTCTATTGAAATTTTCTAAAAGGGGGTTCTTCCAGATTTTTGTCAAAGGGGTTTTACCAAGGGATGTTTATCCAAAAGGGGTTCTATCAGAGTTTTGTCAAGGGGGTTCTACCTAATTTATATCAAAGAGATTTTATCAAGGGATTTTTATTCAAAAAGGGTTCTATCAAAAATTTTCCAAGGGGTTCTACCAATGTTTTATCCAAGGTGTTCTATCAAGAGATTTTTATCCAAAAGGGGTTCTATTAAATTTCATCAGGGAGCTTTTACCATAATTATATCAAGGGATTATCATCTAAGGATGTTATTTAGGGGTTACACTGGACTCCACTAACGGAATCAATCAAAGGGATTCTATAAGGTATTCAACAAGGGATTTACCAAAAGGGATTTTATCAAGGGTTTTATCAAAGAATTTTAAGGGATTTTCATCAACAAGGGTTCTATTGGAATTTTCTCAAGGGATTACACTGTATTCCATCAACGAAATTTATCAAAGGGATATATCAAAAGAATTTTACTAAGGGGTTTTTACTAAGGGATTATTTTTATCGAGTTCTACTATAATATTACTCAAAATGAGTTACTTCAGGGGTTGTATCAAGGATTCAAGAAGAATTCATCAGTTAAGGGTTATATGGAGTTCTACCGGATGTTCATCCAAAAAGGATTATGTGAAAGGGATTTATGGGGGTTCTACAAGAAGGGGTTCTATCTAATATTTGTCAAAAGGGGTTATACATAGGGTTCTAATAGGGATTGGAGGAGTTTTATTTATGGGTTCATTTTCAGAGTGAATAAGGTATCACTAAAAGTCTTATCCCATTCCAACAGCATGATCAGAGGATCATAAGGATCATAGACAATGTTCACCCAGAACGGTTGAAAGGGATTAAGGGGTTCCATCAGGGATTGATATAGGGGTGCTATAAGGGGTTGATAAAGGGGTTTCACAAGGATTATTTAGTTAGAAGTTGACATCAAGGGGTTCCATTGGGATTTTATCAAACAATTCCGTTAAAAAATTTCACAAGGGGTTCTATCAGGTTAGTTTTTCAAAGCAGTTAAATTGGAATTGCTATATAGGGTTCTATAATGGTTTTCTATCTAATTAAATGTGGGTTTACAAGAATTCTACAAGGGTATGGGAGTAATTTGATCCACTTTGGAGCCATGGGTATGTGTTCGTCAAAATTAAGGGTCCTCTTATATTTAATCGTCTCTTCCTCGGAAGGAAGAAGACTCGTCGACATCATTCGTCTGATTCGAAGCCGATTAAATAGGGGCAGCTGTCGTACCCTAAATTTTGACCCATGATTTTTGTCTATCTAAAAGTCAAAAATGGACTCTTTTGACCTTTTAGACTGATTTTTGAATTTTTATTGATTTTATTTAAAATCTAATAATTATTTATTTTAGAGGGTTAATTCAAGGGGTACCATATATATATATATATATATATATATATATATATATATATATATATATATATATATATATATATATATATATATATATATATATATATATATATATATATATATATATATATATATATATATATATATATAATTAATAATATTATCATATATATGAGATTTATTTTTTTAATATAAATGGGGCATAGATCTTTATTACTTTGGGTTTATAAATCTTAATTTTATTTTATATAATAATGGAGTTATTTTATTTATAAAAAAAAAAGAGGTATATGTTGTTTAAACTAATAACATTATTAATTAATATAGGTTTTTTCTTATTATTAGTTGGGGTTTCTTTTTTATAATAGATATTAACTTTTGGGGTTTTAAAGGGGTATATTGGTTTTTACTAATAATAATATTTTTACTATTATTATTATTTAAATATAGGGTTTTATTATTTTAAAAGGGGATTGTATTTTATTTTATGTTACTAATGATATTATTTAATATTATAATGGGTTTAAAAAAATATTATTATTATTATTATTATTATTATTATTATTATTATTATTATTATTATTAGTTTGGGTTATAATATATTTTAGGGGTGATTTTTTTATAATATATTTAATTTGGGTTAAAAGGATTAATATTAATTATTATTATATTAATAATAAATATTAAGTGGGGTTTATTAATAATATTTTTACCAATATTATTATTTATTTAGTTTTTATTATTTTGGGTTTTATTAAATAAAAATGGTAGAGTTTTTTTTAATATAATTATCAAATCTTATATTATTATTTTATTTTGGGCCAGATCCAAACTCCTAACCTAATTTTGTTATATAAATAGAATTTTTATCTCTCTTATTTGGGCCATCCACAGTTCACAGAGAAAAAACCTAAAACTCCTTTCAGCTTCTATTCTACCTAGGACAAAGATCAATTCGGAGATCAGAATTTGTGGTGTGCATATCGGAATATTTGACTCATCGGGATAAACCTCGATACCGTAGATTAGTTTCTTATGGGTATCTCAATATTTGTTTGGCATTCTTTGATAATTGTATTGTTTGTGGGATTGTGTTTATATAGTGTTTGATTGCCGTGTTTAAAATACGTTCATTTGATTTCATTTTTTATTCATACAATTTGTCACGTGGTGGTTGTTTATCAAATGTTGTATAATGGTTTTAAGTTGTTTTGATAGCCAAAGTAATGAAAATCTAAAGTAACTACTGTAAAAACAAATTAACACTAAGAAAATACATAATCCATCTAAACATTTTTTTTAAAAATAAACAACACCTTTCAAAGTAAAAAAAAACAAAAAAAAACAAAAGAAACTAAGAATTTTGAACAAAATTCTTAATATTTTTTTTTTCATCACAAACATAATTACTAACTTTTACAAATAGAATAAAAATTAAAACAAAATAATATTTTTATTAATCCAAATTCACAACAACAATCAGTGAAAAAAAATCATCTACAACCATCGATTCAAACCGAACCTCCTGTCAATATTCAAACCCAAATCTGGAATAGAATTGAAAAGTGAACAAACTCAAGAGAAAAAAAAACAAATCAGATCTGAAACAAAACCAACTCGCCGGAAACCCTCTCTGCAAGGAACAACCACGCCGACCTCCGGTTATCTCCGATCGGACAAAATCCGCGACCCTCCCTTTCCTACTCCACCGCGTCTCCGTTTTTGTCCCAACACCACCGCGGAAACCTCCGCCGTCCTTTTCGCATCGGGTCTACCATATTCGCAGTTTTTTTACACTTCTGGGATTGATGTTGTTTGTTTGGTAAAAGATTGGTGATTTGAAAAAATGGGTACAATTTTTATAAGGTTATTGAGAGGAATTGAATAAGCAGAGAGAGTATAGTGAAAGAAAGAAGAGAAGGTTGTTCAACGTGAGGAGAGAGAGATGTTTGAGTCTAATTTTAGCTTATTCCATTTAATTTTTTATTATTATTATTATTATAAAATAAAATAAATAAGACTAAAGATTGGGAAGACAATGGAACGGCACCCCTGTGCATAGGTTATTACTGTTTAGCAATTAGGTTTAATTTTAAGGCTAACTGGTATTAATTAGAAATTAATAAATTTTAAAACATTTATATATTAATTTGGAAATTAATATGAATATGAATGAGGGAATTAATAGGACTATTGTTTTCTTGAAACAAATGGAAACTAAAATATTTTTGGAATAAAAATGGATTACTCTTTAATTTGATATTTGTGTTTAACCTTAAAATTGAGATTCTTCTAGTGAATTTGGTTATTCATAAATTTTGGGATTCAATTACTTTTAAAATATTGACAAATCATTTTGATATGGACTTGATTATTTTTGGGTTGTTTATAAAGAACATGGATTTATAATATACTTATAACTTTTAGGATTTTAGAATATGGATTTATTATACTCATAATATTAAAAAAAATATGGATTTACAAGGTATGGATTTTAATTTTTGACATGAGTTTTAAAATGAGAGTTTATTTATTTTGGGAAAATTACTATAATTAATTATTTATTTAAAAATAATAATAATTAAATTAAATTGTTCTTTTCAATTAATTTTTATATTATATTAAACTATTTAAAAAAAAATTAATTTGGAATAAGAGATAATGAGGGTTAATAAGGGATATAATATTTATAAAAAATTATTCTTATAATAATTATAATTTAAAGAATAAGACATGATATCCGGATAGAGAATAATAGTTTTTTTTTTTTAATTTTCAAAAGTGGGATTTATTATGAATAGTCAAAATTGGAAGTTATTAATTTGGGATTTTATTTTCATTAAATGGGAATTGGAGAGAAGAGAAACGATAAGTGTACTAGAATTGGAACTTTAATCTTAATTGAAAAACACTATTACAATTTTGAAAAAGTCAAATGTTTGCCTTGATTTATGTTTTACGTTTTACTTTTTTTTTAATTGTTAATTTATGGTGGATTTAGGAATAATTAAGGGTTAAATAATTTGTTTATTTTTTATTATAAATAGGAAAATTATTTTTAATATAAATGAGAATTTTATTATTCTGGATTTTTATGAGATGTTTATTGTTTTGGGGATTTAAATTTAAAACATTTAGGTTTAGGCTTTATGTTAAAGGGGTTTATACATTTTTAGGGTTTAACTAAATAAAAATTAAATATAATTTTGAGATTGAAATTGGATCTGATTTGAGAAAATATTTTGGGGGTGGAAATTCTATTTTAAAACCTTATTTGGGAAATAAATATTCTATTTACATATTTTGGGTTATAATAATTATTAAATGATTTTGGGATTGAACTTTAATATTTGAGATTTGTAATTTGATTTCATTGAATAATTTTATTTAGGATTGAATGATAATATTTTTGGGTTGAAATTATTTTGGGATTTAATTTATTAAATAAATTTTGGGGATTTAAATTTTATTTGTTGAAGGGGTTAAAGTTTGGGGGTTTTATAAATTTTATGGGTTTTTATTAAGGATTTTTGGAGTTTTATTTAAGGCGTACTAATGGGGTTTTATAAAATTATTATTTTTTAATAATAATTAAAGGGGTTTTATCTTAGGGTTTAGAAATTAAGTAAAGGAGTAGTTAAAATTAATAGGATTAGGATTTAGGGGTAGGAGAATTGAACTACGACGCTCTGATACCTCTTTTGAGGGTACGTAGGCATATGGTTTTTGAACAAAGACCCTAGCGAGTACAATAAGGGATAAAATTATGATTTTTTTATTTATTTACTAAATTAGAATTTATTTGGAATTTACAATCATAAGATTTATAACCCTAGCGAGTACAATAAGGGATAAAATTAGGATTATTTATTTATTTATTAAATTGGAATTTATTTGGAATTTACAATCATAGGATTTATAAAAATAAACAAACAACCCTAAGTCTTTAAAAGGATCTTATTGGGTACAATAGAAGTGAGGGATGTCTAACACCTTCCTCTCATTTAATCGACTACCGAACCGAGGGTCTCTACCCTAGGGATTTAGGTTTATATTTTTTTTTATACCTAAAATGTGATGGCGACTCTTAGAGTTTAAGCCGACCGCGACAATATCCAATTATTCTAATATCACTATTTAATAAAATAACTCACCACAACACCACAAAATACCACATGTTCATAAATAATTAAATTATGAAATTGGGGTGTTACAACTCTCCCCCACTTTAGAAATTTTCGTACTCGAAAATGTTACCTGAAACAAACAGAGTCGGATACGACTCCTTCATCTGATTTTCACGTTCCCAAGTCCAACTTTCACCTGCTGGTCCACCCCACAATACGTTTTCCAACAATTATTTTTCCTCGTAACTGCTTCATTTCTCGGCCATCTATCAGCAATGGTAATGCCTCATCAGTCAGATTATATCTTACCTGCATGTCATCCATATGAATCTCATGTGATGGATCACACACATGTTTCCTCAATTGCGACACATGGAACACATCATGAAAATTCGCAAGTGATGGTGGTAACGCAATCTGATATGCTACCGCCCTGATCCTTTGCGAAATCTGATATGGACCAACAAAACACGAAGTGGGCTTTCTAGATTTCAAAGCTCTTCGGGCACCAGTCACCGGAGTAACACTCAAGAGCACATGGTCTCTCTCTTAAAACTTAAGAGCTTTCCTCCTCTTATCATGATAACTCTTTTGTCGACTCTGAAAAGCCTTCATTCTTTATTGTATCATCTTAATCTTCTCAGTCGTCTCTTGCACAATCTCAGGTCCGAGTACTGCACTCTCGCCTGATTCATACCAACACAATGGAGTCTGACATCTTCTTCCATTAACACCTCATACGGTTCCATTCCAATACTAGCATGATAACTATTATTGTAGGTAAACTCAATCAACGACAAATGACTATCCCAAGATCCTACTTGATCCAACACACAAGCTTTCAGTAAATCCTCTAAAGATTGGATAGTCCTCTATGTCTGACCATCTTTCTGTGGATGATAAGCAGAGCTTATCCTCAACTTAGTACCCAAAGTATCTTGTAAGCTCTTCTAAAACCTCGACGTAAACTGTGGATCTCTATCTGATACGATACTCGACGTATCCCATGAAACTTCACAATCTCTTCAATATACATCTCAGCTAGCTTTAACATTGAATGATTAATCTTCATCAGCAAGAAATGGGTTGACTTAGTCAATTTATCCACAATCACCCAAATTGAATCATGTCCCTTAGTAGTCTTCGATAAACCTGTCACAAAATCCATGGAAATGCTATCCCACTTCCATTTTGGAATATTCAACGGCTACATCATACCTTACGATTTCTGATGTTCAATCTCCGACTTCTGACAAGTCAAACACGCATACACAAATTCCGCAACATCCTTTTTCATACCTGACCACTAAAACAAATTCTGCAAATCATGGTACATCTTCGTAGAACCAGGATGGATACTCAATGCTTTGATATCCTTCTTCTAAAATACTCTTCTTGATTTCCGGAACATCAGGAATACATACTCTATCTCGGAATCTGAATACACATTTCTTATCAACTCGGAATTCGCCTCTATTACCTTGGTTAATCAAAGTCAACTAATCAACCAACTTCAAATCAGATTGTTGTCCTTCACGGATCCTTTCCACAATTTCACGGGTCAACTTCATCATCCCCAACTTCACACTCGCAGATGTAGCCTCACACAACAAACTCATATCTCAAAATTGTTCAATCATTTCGAGTTCTTTCACCATCATCATTAACATATGCAACGTCTTCCTACTCAAAGCATCTGCAACCACATTTGCCTTACCAGGATGGTAATTCAAATCAAAATCAAAATCTTTCAACAATTCCAACCACCTTTTCTTCCTCATATTTAGTTCCTTCTGATCAAACATATATTTCAAACTCTTATGATCACTGAACACTTTGAATTTCGAACCAAAGAGATAATGTCTCCAAATCTTCAACACAAACACTACAACTTCCAACTCTAAATCATGTGTAGGATAATTCTATTCATGAACTCTCAATTGTCTAGAAGCATAAGCAACCACCTGACCATTCTGCATCAAAAATCCTCCAAGTCCCATCTTCGACGCATCACAATACATTATAAACGACTCATTCGGATTCAGAAAAATCAACACTGGAGCAGTTGTCAACTTCTTCTTCAACTCTATAAAACTATTTTCACTTGCAACATCCCACACATAAGCTTGACTCTTTCGATTTAAATGAGTCAAAGGTAGCACCAACTTTTAAAAACCTTCAATAAACTTCCTGTAATAACCTGCTAAACCCAGAAAACTTCTAATCTTAGTAGCAGATTTAGGAGTCTCCCATTGTAACACTACATCAATCTTCGACAGGTCTATAACAATTCCACTACTAGAAATTACATGTCCAAGAAAACTCACTTCTTGCAACCAGAACTCACACTTTGATGACTTCGCATACAACTTCTTCTCTCGCAACACTTGCAATACATTCCTCAAATGCTCTGCATGTTCCTCGTCTGTCTTGGAATAAATCAGAATATCATCAATAAAAACTACCACAAATTTATCCAAGTACTCATGGAAGATTCTATTCATATACTCCATGAACACATCAGGTGCATTGGATACACTGAACGACATCACCATGTACTCATAATGACCATATCTTGTCCTGAAAGTTTTCTTTGAAATATCATCAGACTTAACACGAATCTGATGGTAACTAGATGTTAAATCAATCTTGCTAAATAGACAAGCTCCCACTAATTGATCCATCAAATCGTCGATTCTCGGAATTGGATACTTGTTCTTGATATTAACCTTGTTCAACTGCCGATAATCAACACACAACCTTATGCTACCATCTTTCTTCTTGACTAACAACACATGCGCACCCCACGAAGAAACACTAGGTCTAACAAACTTTTCTAACAATTCTTCTAGTTGCTTCTTCAACTCACTCAATTCCACACCAGACATCTGATAAGGAGCCATAGACACGGGACTAGTACCAAGTAATAAATCCACTGCAAACTCAACTTCACGTTCTGGAGGCAAATCACTTTGTCCTCCGGAAACACATCTAGAAATTCTTGAACAACCGAAAAATCAATACTCGAAGTCTTCCTTTCAACTTGCAACGATGCAAACATTGCAAATATCTAAGCTTCGTCTTCTAAAAATTCATCTACTTGCTTAGCCGTCAAGAACAATTCACCGTGATCACCAATTTCAGGAAACTCCACAGTCTTCGCATAACAATTGATATGTACAAAATTGAACTCTAGCCAGTTCATTCCAAGAATAACATCATTTGGTGTAAATGCAAGCACACCAGATCCATCAAGAAGTCCTTCTAAAAAATAGTCAAAGGACACTTCAAACACACAAATGTAGTAGTAATAGAACCATTAGTTGGCGTTTCTAGTAGTAGAAATAAAGGAATATGTAGCACCCATCAATAATTATAATCAACTCAACACCATTAATAAAACATGTACCTCTAATTAAGTTGTCCTTCTTCGGAACTTCAGAACCACTCAAAGCGAACACTCTGCCATTGGTCTGGAAAGCAGTAGCAGTATTCTTAGGCTTTTGACATTGGGTGTTGATATGTCCCTGTTCACCATAATTAAAACAAGTTGGACCTTCATTCGGACAATCACCAACCTGATGACCTCTCTTGCCACACCTGTAACATCTCACCACTAGGTTATTGCACACATCCGACTTGTGAATGGATTCTCCACACTTGTAGAACTTGGGAGGAATGGAACCTACTCCCCCACTTGGCTTCTTCCCATCCGAAACCTTCTGCTTCCACTTCTCAGTTGGAGTCACATAAGGCTTTCCTCTAAATTGGCATCTCTTTCTTCTCACTCAGTTGCTTGTAGTGAGCAGATCGAGCTCGACTATCTTCATCATAGATTCTGCTATTGTCCACTAACTTAGCATACCTACGGATCTGCTGACATCTAATCCCCTGTTTGATCTTTGGTCTCAGCTCATTCTCAAACATGAGACACTTCGACAGCTCAACATCAACATGATTGTAGCGAGGACAATACTTCACTAGCCTCTCGAACTTAGCAGCATACTCTGCTACTGTCATGTTTCCTTGTTTCAACTCAAGGAATTCCACGTCCATCTTACCAAGAGAATCCTCTAGAAAATATTTCCCCAGAAACTCCCTCCTGAACACTTCCCAGGTCACCACAGTACTAGCATCCTCCAAACCCTGACGGGTATTATCTACCAGTCTTCATCCTCTTTAGACAAAAAGCGGGTACCAAAATGTACGTTATGTGCATCCGTACACGCCATCACCCTAAATATATTCTCAACCTTGAGCCACTTCTGTGCACTATGCGAGTCATGATCACCTTCAAAAATCGGCAAACTATTACTCTGAAACTTCTCCAAAGCACGAAACTCGTCTTATTCATTTTTTCGAGTCGTAGCCTCAGCCAGTGCCGCAACAGCTTCTGCAAGAGCACACATGTTGTTTCCATCCATTACTCACTACATCAGAAAAGAAATAATCATTAACAAGTAATGACCGAAAACAGATTGACAACATCAACACATGACCTGACAGACCGACCTACTCTGATACCACTAATATAACACATTTTTTACCCATACATAATAATACAAAATTATTAAAGAAAATCAGAGTTATCAACATAAGGGTATCACACGTCAACAAAACATCAAAATAACTCATCATTGTGTCTTGTCCCATAACACGAGTTACAACATGTATCATAGAAATAACGAAACATTAATTCAAGGCAGCGGATCATCATTCAATAACTTAATCAACATAATAAAAAAGATTATATTTCTAATCCAAAACATCATCATCATGTATAAAGATAGACAAAAAAAACATACAAGCGTTCCCAATGTTACACGATACAAAGCAGGACACCACCTAGACTCCATAAACGACAAAAGACGCACTCCAAACTACTTCCGAACACCCCACTATTCTTGAGTATCTGCAGGATGACATAATAGACCATCACGAAAGGCAGGCAGAGTGAGTAAATTCACATTCAACATAAATAATATAAAGACAGAATTATAAGACATCATACGACAATACATCATTTACATCAAGTCTCATCCATATACGACAAAATAAATAATATCATCATAAAACAAATGCAATCATGCTATGTCACCAAAAATGAAATGCAATCTTCATAATATGCATGTGGTACCGGATCATCATCATGGATGGACATTGAGTCATCAAACCTCCACAAGGGAGCACATCATAAACAACAACACCCCAATCCACACTATGAGATTGAAGCCTCAATCATCATAAGTATGCCATGAATGCAATGATGCAACAACATCAACATAATCATTATAATCAACATTTGCATCAACATTCATCATTATTCATCATTCATACATCTACTACTTTACATACTCACGTCATCGATACTACATTATCATCATTATACAACCTAAGCACTTAATCATCATTTTCATCACAATTCTCACACATATATATCATATTATAACATGGTAAGATTTCACTGCAACATCATAACAACACAAGGCAACAAAACAAGTCATTCTGAGTCATTCGAGAAAAGAAAATATTTTTCAAAAAAATTACAGGTCTCGCTAAGTGAGCATCGAGCTCGCTAAGCAAGCTACTCTCTGTTTGCGCAACTCTCAAAGTTCTACTCGCTCGCTAAGCGAGAAGGCGAAATTCTGCAGAAAACCCTGCGGTTTTCCACACATTCCACCTGCGACCAAACTCATCCAAACCATCATTAAGCCACAAAAAACAACAGAATTAGATCTTTCTACCTAATATCATCATATAATCATCATCTATAACATCTAACAACACCAATTCATCATAATCTACCAACAATCCTCCTAACCCTAAGGTTTCCCTAAAAAATCCATTTTTCTCATAAGACTATCTATACATTATAGATATTGAATAAAAATTATTCCCCATACCTTAGTCGATTGATCTTTCCCGATCACCTCTTGAGCAATTCCAACCTTTGTCTCCTTGTTCTTTAGATCAACCCTTCACTCTTCACCACAAACAAGAATTATGAGAAAAAAAACCGATCGTATTCCCTTTTCTCATAATCTTCTCAAATTACCAAGCTACCCTAAGACCTCCAACTTCTTTTATTTTATTTTTAGTAATAGTATTTAAATAATATCCAATTATTCTAATATCACTATTTAATAAAATAACTCACCACAACACCATATGTTCATAAATAATTAAATAATAATTAAATTATGAAATTTGGGTGTTACAAGAGACCCTTTTTTTAATGTTTTATTATTTATTTACTTAACTTACTTGACTGAGGAAGGTTTTTTTATTGTCTTATTATTTATTTACTTAACTTATTATTTATTAATTAATAATTAATATTTTTTCTTATTTAATTAATTAATTTATCATAGATTTTTTTAGTAGGAGAAGGTATATGATTATAATTAAGTCTGATATGATATTGGCTTAATGTTATTACTTTATTTTTGTATCTTTTAAAGATTTAAAAAATAAAACTTAATTATAATTTTGATTTTCTTATTTTATTTGATTTATGAAATTAATATTTATATTTTAAATTCAATGAGATGGACTAGATTCAATGAGGTCTCTTACAATCTATTATATAAGAAAGGAATATGTTATTTAAAAGTCTTAATTATCCTCTTAAATTAATGATGTCACTTGGCTAATTCCAACCTCCAACTAATTGACATTTGGCAAGTTAATTTAAATTTCATTATTAAATACAATTAATTATTTATAATTATTTATTGGACAAAAAAATTCATAAATAGGGTAATATATATCATATAAGAAAGGAATGTGTTCTTTAAAATTCTTAATTACCCTCTTACTCGATTAATGATGCCATTTGGCTAATTCCACCCTCCAACTAATTGATATTTGGCAAGTTAATTTAAATTTTATTAATAAATATAATTAATTATTTGTAATTATTTATTGGACAAAAAAGATTCATAAATATGGTAATATTTAGTTTGCAGTTATAAGAACGTGCAAACTTCCACTCTTAGAAACCTCTCAAAACCTCCTCTCCCACCACCACCTCCAACACAAACCGTAAAATAAAAAATTTTGTTTTCAGAAGATGCTTACAACTTATAAATTCAGAACACACATCCTCCATCTCTCTTTTAGAACACAAATAAAAAAATATTATTTATATTTCTGGTTTTTACTCATGAACGGGCCGTTTGAGCGTCTCGTCGACATCAACGATGGAAAAGAGCTTTGAAAAGTGGTTGTCAGGGTTCATCATAAATGGAAGGTCGTGTCAAACAATAAAGAGCATTTTGAAATGTTATTCGTCGACAAGGAGGTAATCATGAAAATAATTTTTCTATAACAATCATGAGTTTTGAATAATTTTATGTGTTTAGGTGTACGCATTGCCGATTGCACGACCTATTTGATTGTTATTTGATGTTTAACATTTTTGTTAATCACAGGGTGTTGATATCCATGTCATTGTAACAACGGTCCATATGTCTGCTTTCTATGAAAAGCTTCAATTAAACCATACATATACAGTGATAAATTTCAAAGTTCAGCCTAAGTACCTTCAAACCTTCGTGTCACAGGTTTATGCTAAAGTTTACCGGAGGTACGTCCATTGCTGATGATAATAAACACGAAATACTTGTTAAACCGCTAAAGTTTACAAGTTTTGGTGATATCATCACCAGAAAGTTCAAGAAAGATGTCCTGATAGGTAAGTGTGTACGATTTTATATGTGTTTCTGTTTTGGTTTTGTCAATTGCGGGTAATGTTTCGTTAAAATATATTATTTGATTTTATTAATTACACAGACATCATTGGAATGGTTAATACGATTGGATTTTCGCAGACACAGTCAGAGGTAAAAAAGCAACAAGTTAATTTATTGTTACGTGACCACAGGTATTTGGCTATTAATTCCCGACATTCTGATATGTAGTTATGTTTCGTATCTGAGTCTCATGTACTCTTTATGCAGCAATAACACTGTGAATGCACTCTTTGGGAGTCATATGCCTACCAATTCGTCAAGTTTACCCAGGATCAGGTCAATAATTCTGTTCCAACAGTGGTTATGCTTCAACATGCAAAGGTCAAGGAAGAGGGTTAGTTGTTTTATCAGTTTCACTGAATAGCGAAAAACCTGTTTAATACTCACACTTAACTATTATTCCTTTATGTAGAAAGTTCCCCTTATATGTCACAAACACTTACATTGTTACCATGTTGTCCCTCGATACTGATTTACTTCCAATCAAAGAGTTTATCGACATGTATACTTTGTTATTACCAATGTATTGATTTATCTTCTCATGTATCTGTATTAATTGGATCAAAAATATGCAGAATGCCCAAAGATTTGGTGGTTAGTGTGTTGGGAAAACTAAGTTGTAATTCTCCTGTTCAAAAGTTACTCTCCAAGGTTGTTGTGTTGTCTCTCACTGAGATTACCTAGCTTACTAAGGTGTGGATTGTTCGTTCTTCATAGCTTTTATTTTAATTATTTGTGGATTCATATACATGGCTATGCCTTTTGTGTTTTACGTTTTATTTAATGTACAGTTTTTACAGATCACGTTTTGTGCTACTGTTGCTGAAACCAAAATTTTAGTAGCATCTCCATTTAGGGTGGTATTATCGAGCTTGCCATCTATGCTCGAGGGTTGCACGCGGTGACAAGGCCCTTATCTTTGTGAGGTTGGTCATTCCACCGAAGTCGAGATATTTAGGTATGGTTGCTTATGATCTGTTGTAAGCATCCTGTTGCAAGTTAGGTCCTTATGTGTATGAAGTAACAAATGATATTAATTCTTATCGACTGAAATTGAATGTATCTCAAGTATAAGATAGAAAATGCAGTATGGTACGCAGGGAAAACCTATAATTTTGTTTTCTGGGACAGATAATGTTCACAACTATTGGATTTATCAGCTGCTCAGATGCGTGATTCCATGATTCAGGTTTGTTATTTATTTGAAAAGGATTATAATAACGTTGTCGAACCGTGTTGTCATATTAATTGTATTGCTGCATCCGGTAGGCTGGAATTCGTGATCCACTAGAATTTCTGATGGCACTTGATGCGATGTTGAATTTGGAGATGGCTCTTAAAGTTAAATGGCATCCATGATGGAGAAATTGCTCAGTTGTTATGCTTCTGAGAGACGACCCTTTCATCAAACAACTTAAGGCTTCTTGGGAGACTATGTTGCAGGTATAAATTATTATTACTCCATTGGTATTTTTAAGATTTGCTGACTTTCTAACATGTATCCCGGTACTGATCCTACTATGATCACAACAAAAAAGGAAATAGAGAAGGTCGCAGCTGTAACACCAGAGTTGCTGCAGGTTTTTTCCACTTAGCACTGTTTAATTTCTTATTACTTTTGTTTGGTTGTGTTGTGTTAATGTATATTGAACATTGCAAATTGTATGGATTATCTTTAGATTAAAGAAAGTGTCTATGAGGGACTGAAGCACTTGAGGAGGTTGATTTTGTTACATTAATAATTAACCCAATGATCACGCCCTGTGTGAATTTAATTAGCAATGTAAATTACACATATTGTTTCATATACTGCGTTACTTGACTATATTCGATTGTGCAACAGGATCTTGAGATTACATCTAAGCATAACCCTGATCCAAAAACTATGACTGCTAAGAAACAAGTTCCTGATGGATCAAGTGAATCAATGACTGTTGGAGGACTGTCTAAGGGAGAACTGTCTTCAACCAAGCTTCACAAGATCATCAAAACAGAGAAGAAGGAATAGTTGTAGCTATAGTTTGTTTATTTGCTTCAGTTGTAATGTGTTTGTTTCATCGTTATGTTTTCCTTTTATCCGTTTATATCGACTTTATCATTTGTGATTTGTGTGTATCAATGTCAAGTATTTATTCATAATGCAGTATATTTTATAAGTCTTGATTATGTTACTTTACCATTTGTTGGAATGCGGTACAGCGGTAAGCAACAAAAGTTTTGGAAGTATTTTTCCAGGAATTTATCGTGTCCACAAAGATCGGTGCTACTGAACTGCCGTTCGATAACTCTAAGTTTTTAAACTTGGTTTGAATGGGTTGAGACATAGAAACAGAAAAGTAAATATTAACATAAAAAGAATTCATTTTTCATATAGAAGAAACTTATCAGACATGCATATAATCTACTCGTCACAAACTTAAACTTATCGACCAGTTATACTCAATATACAATACTCATCAATATCATTTGGCATCGCTCACAACAGTGTCCATCTCTGACACACTGAGTTGAGAGAACAACCGTATTACTCTCGTCGCCACTCTCGCACCCGACTCAAGTTACGGAAGACATCCATATCACTCGCATCGACACTCTCGCACCCGACACAACCGACATGGAAGCATTAAGATCTGACACCCATAAAGATTATTAGCTCTAAATATATCTCTAGCATCCAGAAACTAACAGATAATCATCCCTAATCAAAATTTGTGATGTTCTCTAACACAACCCAAACCCCACGCATAAAGAAAAAATCAAGTACAATGTCGATAAAGATTCGTAAAGAAAGTTTAATATAACACCATGATTAATCAACAAATATACATAGTATTAAAGTAAATACACATACAAAACCCATAAATAAAGATTACAAATAAAATATAAGAAGAAGAACCAAACATTTCTTGGTTTGTCAACACCAATCGACGAGAGATTCGACTCCAGATTATCTGATTGCAAGCTTCATTGATGTTTTCTAAGCTAAATGAAGTTTGATGGAGTGGGAGCAAAAACTACCCAAACCATCCCTAAAAAATCTGTTTTTTTTTCTTTTATAAGTTGTCAAGATCGCAGGGCTCGCTCAGCGAGCTCCATATCGCTCAGAGAGACCTAAAAAATTGTTAAACCGCCTTAACAGCTTGCTCAACGAGCTCTGTCTCACTCAGCGAGAAACCCGCTGGAAACCTCGCCCTGAGCTCGCTCAGCAAGCAACCAAAATTGTTTTCTTCATATCTTTTGAACTGTAACTCCGATTTGCGCCCGGTTCGAAATGTTGGAAAGCTTATTCAATTTCCTATCTAACAATGAATAAAAATAAACCAAATTGGTGATTTTTATAATCCTCATTTTGATCCTTATTCGCTGATGCCTTGCTCAAAATCAGGTGTTTGAAGCCGTGTCTTCGACACTTTATTGCTCCTGCTCCAAATACACCTCAATACCTACAAAATGAGTAGAAACTATCAAATGATACAAAAATACACTAAATATTGATTATACACTAAGTATACATATTTACATACAAAGTGAGGTTTATTCGAATGATTACAACAAAAAGTATCGATAAGTGCAACAAAACTTATATACAAAAATAGCTACAATTTGCACTTATCACCATTGTCGTATTATTGTATTCCTACATCAATATTATCGAATTTTTGTATCCAAAATTAATTATATAGTAATCTATATAATCTTTAGTTTTTCTCTGTAAAAGTGATTCAATCACAGATTTGGAGTTTGATTCACGTTTAACTGAATGTATTCAACCATAAATCAGTTTTATTCACAAGTTGAGTGACATTTCAGTGAAAAAATCAACCACTCATCAGTTCTATTCAAAACCAACTTTCACCAATGCATAACCACAAATAAAATTCCACGTAGAAGGAAAGAATCCAAAGAATTCGAAATATCATGTGGTTAGCAGCAGTAGTATCCCAGTCACCAACTTTGTGTACACCTACATCGTTTATCTGCATCCTACATTAAGTAAGACCAGTTATTCGTTGTTCACATGTAAGCATGCTCTATGGAAACCGCGTGCAGTGTCATGAGTGTGTACATCTCATAAATTAGGCATTTTTAGAATGAGCTAGCAGATACCATTGAGAAATAATGCCTAAATAATAGTAAACATTGTTTTTTTTAAATAATGTAGGGAGCCATACTGGTAGTTACTTATTTTATAGGGGTTAATTACTTTTATATGACCCACATGGCCAATAATACTGCTTATCTAATGGTATAATAATCAGTTATCATTGTTTTTCCTTACACATACTTAGATATAGTTATAACTATTGTAAATAGTTTCTCAATGGTATCATTGCTCCTATGCGTTAATTTCCAAACGCACTATACTTGTTTCCTTCGTACAACTTTCCTGTGCACACATTTCATGTATAGTTAAATGTAATACTTTTTTATTACCTGAACAAGATGATCACAGATGCACCATCAGTGTAGGGGAGGTTTCAGACAGTAACGAAATTGTCGATTTCTTTTTCTGCCATTGGAGTCAATCTTTATTCAAAACAACAAGACTCAATATGCAATTGCTAGACATAGGAGTTGGCTTATTTTGACAGCGAAAAAAAATTCCTGTTATGCTGTATATACCCGACAAACGACTGAAGTACATACGCGTGGTTATGTTTTCGGTTTACCGCCTTCTATTTCAGTTCCTTCATCCAGTTCACCAGTTGGTATCGTTTGTTCTACTAACTATGAAAACTTGGAAAATTCGTCTGATCCTACTATTGCTAGACTTAGAAGGAAGCTAATTCTAAGTAACAAAAAATAGTCTCGTAATTATCCAAATAAGGAAAATCGCATCGGGGGTCAGCAACATGATGTTATTCCTAATTAGGCCCCATTCACTGGTCTGCATACACCTCTTTCAGCCAACAATTATAATTTAATAAACATTGGACCATTGTCGAGACATCCCCAAGAACCACCCGTGGCTAAAAAAATTAGATTGCTTGGAAGTTCACAACAATGTGTGAGTGCTACCATTAAACCGAGTTGTATCACGCGTCACACATCTACGTCTAATCCTGGAATCTCCACTGAAGATTCAACTCTTGATATTACAGCAGAACAACAACATTCAGATGATGCAGTGTCTAATTCTGATGACAAATCTGGTGTGAGTGGTACTTCTGACTCTGATGGCAGCATGGATGATGAAATGCTAATTGAGAAGCATCTGCAGGGTACGTTCGATATCTCAAACCTTTGTAACTATTCATTGACTATTTCATCTGATTATCATGTTTTCCACTATGTAGAGTATTCTGATATAGGGGACCGTATATGGGAATGTCCACGTTGTCAAGCCTGCATAACGCATACGAAAATCGTGTCATTCAACCATTCATAAGTTCCATTGTTGTTGCGGTGGTGGAAAATTTGTACTCCCCTTCCTACAAGATCCACCACAAGTGTTGTGACATCTTCTATATAATGGTACATGTCCACATAGTAAAAACTATCAGAACAATATTCGTACTTACAATGCCATGTTTTCTTTTACTTCTCCTGGTATGAAATTCGACACAACCTACTCGAAGACCAGAGGCCCACCCACCTTAAGACTGCACGATCAAACCTATCATCACATAGGTACTCTACTACCTGAAATTGGACAACGTCCATAGTATACTCAGCTATATATTTATGACACCGACAACGAAGTTAATAACAGACTGAACTGTTTCATGTATCTGTAATTAGTTAGTAACACATACTTCATGTCACATTTTAGGTTTCAGTTTTTCACATCTTACCTAATATACAATGACAGTAAAGTTGTCCGGAGGATATTGTGACTAAGCTGAAGTTTATGTTAGATGAGTTCAATGTTCATGCCAAGGTTTTTAGAATGGCAAGGGATCTTCTGAAGGTCAATATTTGCTTAGACTTGAAGTTGAGGCTTATCAGTGATAGATCTGAAGATGGTCGTGTCTACAACATACCGACGGTGTCAGAAGTTGATGCTCTCATTGTTGGAGATATTGACTCTACTTCTAAAAGAGACATCATCATTCAAGCACGCAATAGTCATTTACAACGCAATGATGAGTTTCATATTGCATACTCAGCATATCAATACCCTCTCATATTTGTGTATGGTGAATATGGGTACAAGAAAAATATATTGAAGAAATATGAACATGAAACTGCAGTTAATAGAAGAAACTGTCAGTCCATCAAAGATTAGCTATCATTCCGTTTGCATGAACGCCAGAAAGAGGCAAAAACCTTACTTCACTCGAGACGTCTATTTCAACAGTTCTTGGTCGACGATTATGCAATGATGGAGTCTAAACGTCTTAATTGGTTTTGGGACAATCAATCAAAGTTAAGAGTCAGTAAGTATAACAAACTGAATGATCAATATGGTTTTGTTCAACCAAATCAACCACCAAAGCGAGGCAAACGTGTAGTTTTACCGTCTACTCTTTGTTAGTAGCAACCGATACATGGATCAACTATATTTTGATGGAATGGCCATTTCAAGTAGGTTGGGTTCCCATGATTTGTTTGTTACCTTTACTTGCAACCCCACTTGGCCAGAGATCACACATGCATTGTCTGGAATTGGGTTAAAGCAGCATAATCAACCAGATATTATTACCAAAGTTTTCAAAATTAAGTTTGACGAACTCATGCGTGATATTACAAAACACCATGTTCTCGGAAAAGTCTTGGTATGTAAGTGGTGTTCTTTATTTAATTATGCGATTTTTCAATCATTATTTTCCTTATGGCAGGAACCGTTAACTAGATATTATCGTTTCAGTTATGTACATAATTGAATTTCAAAAGCGAGGACTGCCGCATGCACACATTTTAATCTTCTTGCATCCTCAGAGAAAATATCCAACACCTTCAGACATAGACAACATCATTTGTGCAGAAATTCCTGACCTTATTCAGCATCCAACTTTATATGATTTGGTTAAGGTGCACATGATGCATGGACCCTGTGGTCTGTCTCGGATGAACTCACCGTGTATGAAAAATAGGAAGTGCTCGAAATACTTCCCGAAGAAGTTCATTGAACACGCGGTTGTTGATGCTGATGGTTATCTACTTTACAGAAGAAGATCAAACTCCCATGTTATTCAAAAGAAAGGAATCTCGTTGGACAATCGACATATGATACTTTACAATACAAGACTGATGTTGAAATACCATGCACATATAAATATGGAATGGTGTAACCAAAGTACATCCATCAAATATCTTTTCAAATATATTCACAAAGGTTTTGATAAAATCACAACAACGATTTCAAGGAATGACAATGACCCAGTTGATGAAATAAAACAATATCTGGACTACAGGCACTATGCCAAACAAGACCTTAGACTGCGTTTCCCCCCCCTTATACAGCGCTTTAAAGCACTGTCTAAACCTGCGCTGCTAAAGGTTTAGACAATGCTCTTTTAAATCTTAAAAGTGTTGTCTAAAGGGTGTATATTTAATGAAAAGCGTTGTCTATGGTACCATTAGACAACGCTTTTTGACATTTTTAGTTATACCTTAGACAACGCTTCTGGTAAAAGCGTTGTCTAAGCCCCACAATTAGACAGCGTTTTTTGGACATTTTTAGGTATACCTTAGACAACGCTTTAAGCAAAGCGCTATCTAAGCCCCACCTTTTTGAACTTTTTTAGGTTTTACCTTAGACAACGCTTTTGGGAAAGCGCTGTCTAACCCCCACCTTTTTGAACTTTTTTAGGTATACCTTAGACAACGCTTGTGGTAAAAGCGTTTTCTAAGCCCCACCATAGACAGCGCTTTAGTCAAAGCGCTTTCTAAGCCCCACCTTAGACAGCACTTTTTGTTTAAAGCGCTGTCTAAGGTATACGAAAATTTTTATATAATTTTTTTTAAACCACAATTTATACCAGGTTTTTCAACCAGAATTTTGTCCTGTTTTTGAACCAATTTTTTTCCAAAAAAATATCAGAATTTGGAGATTCTTAACAATCCAATTTGGCCTATTTTAATGTACCAATATATGCACCAAAATTATATATCCAAATGGATTGGCAATTCAAACATATATACCAATTTATAATTACAAATCATTATATTTTTCCTACAAATGTACATATTACTTATACTACTTTTGCATCCAACCAAAGCATTGCTTCAAATCTACATAGGTCCTGAAACAACACAAAGATTGTAATTCAATTAAAAGAATACAATATTATAGTTACAAAGTTACACAGTTAAATTCTCATCAATTAAAGTAAGAGTATAATATTATACCTGATAAAACACCGAGCTCTATAATGAATTGACATCATTCCTCTTTCATTTCTTCCAATTGATCTTTTTAATAATATGCACACTTGAATTCATCAAAGTACTACATAATAATATAACATAGTTTGATTTAGTTTCAACTATTTAATTATATGAGAGATATGTGTTAAATATTAAAATAACTCATAAGTTTTAAATACATACATCGGATGAAATCTCTAATCGGCCCAAAGAAAGAGTATCTCTCATAAACCTCAACATAAAATATCCGCAATCTATTTGATTATGTTGCTGTGGACACTACAGATGAAAAGAAAATATGGATAAATCCTAAGTTTTATCAAGTATCATCACTAATATAATAAAAAATGTGATAATTAATAATATACCGCCACTTTTATCCATGTAATGTTGTTGGCTCTCCTCTTTGATACTTGGATATTTCGTTGGGCTCGAAAAGCTTGTATGATGCTAATAAAATATAAATGAATAATTAGAAAAATTCACATAAATTAATAAATACACACAAGAATATTTAGAACAATCTCACATACGTGTCAATCGCGTTCTTCATATCCGGGTATGTTGTCCAATCATTTCCTAACGAGTCAAGATAATAAACAGTTTCTCTGATAGGATTGATTGAGAGCAACAACCAATGTCCACTGTATGATTAAACAAATGTTAGATGTAAATTTTCTACACGATGTCAAAATACAAAATAACTATAATAGATGAATTTAGAATGAAAATCTAACCCGGTATTAAACGGTATAAAGAACAACTTTTTTGTATCTTTGTCGGTCATGAAGAGGTTAATAACGTACACCATCACGTCATCTGGTCTACTTAAGATTAAAGCTAAGTTGACAGATGCGGGGCTTAAGAATCTAAATCTTTCGTCCAATCCACCTGGG
Organism: Lathyrus aphaca; assembly: GCA_963966055.1. Classification (NCBI taxonomy): domain Eukaryota; kingdom Viridiplantae; phylum Streptophyta; class Magnoliopsida; order Fabales; family Fabaceae; genus Lathyrus; species Lathyrus aphaca. Next base: position 227,953,549 of record OZ014522.1, read on the forward strand.
CGCATCACTTTGTCATACAAAAACCTTAAATAAAAACATCATTAACATTAGACTATTCATTTGAAACATAAAGTAAATAAGTTGTTCAATTAATATAACAAAGTAGACCGGATATACCTCACGTATGTATTGACAACACTGACGCCTATTTCTTCACGACCAAAAACTTGCATAAATTCTTCATTACCAACTGATTGGTCATATTCAAAGCCAAAAATACCTTCCTCCATATGTATAAAACGAACACCTTTGGTCGGAATATCTGTCAACTCTAGAAACATCTGAAGGCACGACCTATACTTGGAGGTAGGTTTTTTCCTAGCCGCGGTCTTCTTAGCACCAACCTTTTTTTGTTGTGTGGAGACATTGCTAACCTCCTTATCATGAAGCTACATATCATATAAATAGTTAGATGAAGTATAAAATTAAGAATTTAACATCTTACATGCATAAATGTCATATAAATGTAATATACCTGTTTTTTTGAAACAACGGACTCGGTGTGTCGTGGAATAGCCTTATCTTTTGATTTGGATCTTGTTGGAGTCTAATTAACATAACCAAGTAAAAAATGTACGTAAAATGCGCGTAAAAACTTTGAATCTACACATTAAGGTTAACAAAGGTTCATAATGGTTTTAGGCATACCTCATATCCTACGCTAATGAGGCTTGTCGACCATGCAACAAACGAACATATTGCTTGTTCCACCGTTGTTGCATCTGAAACATCGTCAGGATATGGTAATAATGCATTCAGCTCAACTGTAATTTCAATTGAGACTTTCAAACATCCAGTAGGGAGCTCTCTAGTGTGAAGTAATTCTCCGCTATTGTTATGCATTTTTCCCTTGCCAACCATCTGATAATATGGTGACGATAAATGGAGCTAACAATGGGAAATGCCCTAAAACCAATAATAAAATGAAATTATTAATAATGTGTATATATGTCAATTACATAATTTAAGCTAATAGTTCAATTTAAGACAAATATATATAATTACCTCTGGAATGTTCAGGTTGAAAGTTACAATTGATACTATCTTTGTCCGAACCATCTTTAAAACATGCTGAAGCGCTAGCCTATTTTTCTTTCCTTAATGCATCAAGATCAGCTTACATTGCTTCCAATTTTGCATTAAGCTCTCGATTACTATGAGCCTTTCCTTTTTAAATACTCAAGGAGGTCGGAGTGACCCCAAATCCCTTACCCCTCACCTGACCCGAATAATCACGGACATCTAATGCCCGACTAAGTATGCTCCTAATATCATCTGGAGATAAAGCTGACTGAGATAGCGCCTCCTGAAAATCGGATGAATATCGAATACTTGTCAAATATTTGTTAATAAAGTTTTTATTTAATTAAAGAAATAATGTTATACTTACACATTTCTCATACACTTGTAGAACATCTTCTTTAGCAACTCCAGATTTGCCCACACGGGCTTCCTTCCACAAAACATGTGCAGGAAGAGATGTTTCAGAACTTTTCTCCTTCTGCAACTACACATTAAGTCATACAATATGATCAAATAAAACTCATATATGATGAACAAATATATTATTGCAATTTATAGATACTTACCATAGATTGTTCTAAGCGTCCATATCCGACACGCCCTTTTCGGTATGGATACGCGGGACTTGATGCTCTTTCCCGATTTGTGTTACTTATTCTTTTAAATGCTGGGTCCTTTCGTTTAGATTTGAACGCTTCCCATTCTTCTGGTGAAATCAAGCTTTCATATTTCTTTGGAAGCTCCGCATCAACATGATTACCATCTTCATCCCTAAGATACTTGGATGATAAAAATGTTCTAAACCCTCTTAGTAGCTTTCCGGCCAATTTCAGACAAAAATATCTTCTATCGTCTTCGATGTTGAAACACCTCTAAGAAAAACATACAAATTCTGCGTTAGTACAAGTAATTTAAAGAACATAATTAGTACAAGTAATTAAAGACATAATTATTATACCTTTATCTCAGTCCAATTTTTTTGTTTGGATTCATTCAACTCTTTGTTTCTCCAATCATCACAAGTAATGGGAATCTCATTCCTTACTAGTACACCAATGAAACTAGTCAAGGTATGACCATTAGGTTCTATAAGTTGCCCTTGATGGCTCCAATGCACATCTAGAATGATGCCTCGGTCTCTACCATGGATCACTCTCCTCATCACCGTTATGCCTCTTCTAATCTCTTCTTCCGTAGATACTTTTTTACTACCTCCTTCATGCGTAGAATGATCATCATGTGGGTGATCATCATTAGTGGCCATATCTAACCTGTAATAAAAAAACCAAGGATATCAAATATAAGTTATAATGAAAGCAATTGAAAATGAAAAATAAAGAAACCAAGGATATCAAATATAAGTTATAATGAAAGCAATTGAAAATGAAAAATAAAGAAACAAAGGATATCAAATATAAATTAGAATGAAAGTAATTGAAAATGACAAATAATGAAACCAAGGATATCAAATATAATTTACCTCTTTCACTAACATCTCCTTCTTTTCTTTGTTGGAATATTAATTACTTGTTTCTTAGCAATGCGGACGAATGAATTGATCCAAATTCCCTCGTTATGATCATTTCTGATATATGACTCATCCGCTATAAGATCCTCATCTTGATCATTTCTATTCAACTCATTCCTTCTAATGCATGACTCATTTTTTTAAAAATTTTAAGACCTTAGACATCGCTTTCTCTAAAGCGATGTCTAAGGGCGGCCTTTAAAATTGCTTTCTAAAAGCGTTGTCTAAGGTTGACCTTAGACAACGCTTTTAATTTTATTTATTTTCTTAATTTTAAGACCTTAGACAGCGCTTTCTCAAAAGTGTTGTCTAAGATATAACTTTAAAAGCGCGTTTAGAAAGCGCTATCTAAAGGGCACCTTAGACAGCGCTTTTTAAAATGTTTTTGTGAACAGTTTCCTTGTTTTATAATTTTTCACTTATAGCAGTGCTTTTTCATATAAGCGATGTCTAAGGTGCGTTGTTAAATGTCATTTTTGTTGTAGGGGGTATGTCTCCCCGAGTGAGGCGTCCTGGCGAATTTACTCTTACAAGATTCATGGCTAGAAACCTACGGTAGAACGTATGTTCTATCATTTGGTAGGCGAGAAAACAATTTACTACACTGATCACGATCAAATGGAAAATATTTTGGAAACTGCAAGTGTCACCGAATCCATGTTTACTGCTTGGCTGACTGCAAATGGGAAATACGAAGAAGCCCGGTCACTGACTTACGACCAATTTGTATCAAACTTTGTTTATGATAAGAAGAAAAGAATGTGGAGGCCTCGCAAAAAGGGGTTCACCATCGGTTGTTTGATATGGGTTCCACAAAGCACCAAAGAATTTTTTTACCTGCAGATGATATTGACGGTAGTTAAGGGACCAATGACTTATGAGGAAATTCGCAAAGTTGGTGACACCCAATTTGATACATTTCGGGATGCATGTTTTACACTGGGCTTTCTTGAAGACGACAAAGAATTCATTTAGCAATCAAAGAGGCGAGTGGATGGGGTTCGGGTCATTTTCTTCGGAAACGTTTTGTGGTTATGCTTTTATCAGGTGTTGTTAATCGGCCTGCCCATGTTTAGATAGAATCTTGGGTGCTACTAGCGGATGATGTGTTGCATGCCCAAAGACAATTGGCTCAAAATCCAGGTTTAAACACATCTGAATATTATGTACTAGGTTTCAAAATATTTGTTTACATACTATCCTGTATGTTTCTAACAAGTTTGTCATTAATTAATTATTAGTCATAATCTTTGTTTTCCCATATGAATGCTTGCAGAATTGCTATTAACGAAAGTCGAATTACAGAATTTGACATTAATCAAAATTGAAAAACTGCTTCAGGAAAACCGAAGGAGTCTCACAGATTTTAAACCGATTCATATCTGGATGGGTATGTTCTACAACAACTAGGAAATAGACTCATATACGATGAACATAATTACGATATGTCGACAATGAGAGTCGAATTCACAAATCTCTTCAATGCTCTTATAGGTTCTCATTTATGATTACTACCATGTTTTCTATATTTCCATTGTTACTGTTACTTCTTATTTCATTTCAAGACTTTTTTTATCACTAATGCTAGATGTTTTATGTTATAAACTATTTATTAGATGAGCAACAAGGTATATACAAAAGAATTATGGAGTCTGTGGAGGCGCATAAGGGTGGTGTGTTCTTCTTACATGTTTACGGTGGTACAGGTAAAACATACATGTGGAGGACGCTGTTGCACCCCAAAATTTTCCCTCACAATACAAGACTTTGTGTGCTAAGAAGGTTCACAAGGTTCACAAGATTCACAATGCTTACAAAACCTTTCATGAGGTTCATGAAGTCTACAAGTCACTTTATGAGGTTCACAAGGTTCACAAGGTTCACAATACCTCCCATGAGGTTCACAAGACATTTTATGATGGTTCACAAGGTTCACAATACCTCCCACGAGGTTCACAAGACATTTTATGATGGTTCACAAGGTTCACAAAATTCACAATTGGTCAGAAGAGTTGACAATTCCCTCAGACAATGCACCTCCTAAGCAGTGCATCCAAAACTAGGGTTTTGACTTTAATCAGGCTAAATGGACTTCCAAGACTTCAAGTGAGCTTCATAACATCTTATATGTGTTTAAGAATCCCTATGACAAATTTCAAGACTTTTCCCAAAGTTTTGCTCAGTCAGATGATCAGGTAAGTCAAAATCAATCAAAGCAGTTAAAAAGTCAAACTGAGGTCAACTGTGGTCAAACCAAAGTCAAACTTCATGATTTTTTGACAAAATCAAGTATATGAAGTAAAATTCATCATTTAATAAAGGGTTGATCATGATTCATCAAGGAGATTTCAGATCATCAAGAATCAGAGGTTTCTAAATTAGGGTTTCTTCAAGAAAAGTCAACTGAACTTTGACCAGCCATAACTTTCACATGCTTCATCAAATTTTTCCCATCAAAATCTCATTTTGAAGGAAATTGAATTCTCTACAACTTTGTGTCTCACAAGCCAAGCCCAAAAATGCTTCATTTGGAAGGTATGAGCTAAGGCATTATAGGTCCTTTTAGAAGTCAACAAAAAGTCAACAACTTCAAAAGGGCATAACTTGAGAATGGTAAATGATATGAACATGAAACCAATGGGGTTGTTTAGAGGACTCTTTAAGCTTTCCAAAAAGTCCAAGAACACCCTCATAGCATTAAAATTGAAGGATTTGTGCCCTTGCAAAGTTGGGAAATTTTTGGGTGGTTTATGAAGTAAATAGGGTCTTAAAACCATAATTCTTCAAATGGGCTGAACTTTTTGTGACCCAAGGTGTTCCATGACATCATGCACGAAATTTATTTAATATTTTCATAATTTTAGTTATTTTATTTTATTTATTATGATTTTTTATATTAAAAATCATTTTAAATTCAAATAAAATATAAAATATGAAGATTTAAAATATATTTTGATTCTAGAAAGTCATGAAAGTTAATTGGATCAAATTGATATGAGAATTATGGTGATTGTCTTAAAATAGTAAGGTTACATTCAAAAATATTTGAATTTTAAGACATGATCTTTTTCAATCTTCAATGATCAAAAAGTCCAAACAACCCAACAATTTTTTGACCTAATTTCATCTATTATAAATACATAAACACATCACAAGCATTGGAGATTTTTTTGGCTGCCTCAAGAGTAAGTTTCAAATCTTCAAAAATTTATCAAAAATTCACAATTCAGATTCTTCCTTAGAGACTCTCTCAAGGCATTCTAAAGGTTGCAAAACACTCCTTGGACATCACTGAACTTATTCCAATCATCCTCATCATCAAATCCATGCCAAATCATACAAACCAAATTCATATTCTTGCCTTTCTTTTGATTTTTTTTCAATTTCAATGATTTACGTATGATTAATTGATTTTGATTACATAATATGTTTGTTTGGTTGTGTAGATGGTTTTTGGATAGTTGGATTTAAGTTTCGATGCAGGAATCATGGGGCACCATGGAGAACTAAACTATTGGTTAATCTGCTGTAATCTGTTTTCGTCGATACATCGAAGGCTGCAGTAGTGATAAACATTACAGGCTGACAGGTAAGTCAGGTAAGTACTACTGTTTCGATTTGCTCCGAATTTTTTCCAGAAGTTTAGAAAAAAATCGACAAACAATACTCTTTTAGAATAGAATTCTAAAAGATTTCGACCCTCAAAATCGCAAATTCCTCTTTTTTCTATTTTATTTGATTTATTTTCTATTTTCATATTCTCAAAAAAATCTAAAAAAAATTGTGTGTTCTTTATTTGATTTTATTAGATTTTTAGCATCGTTTTAATATTTTTTAGATTTTATTTTAATCGCTTTTCTTATTTTTCATTATTTTAAAATCTGTAGCAATTTTATTTGATCCTGTTTATTTCTTTTTTTTATTCTTCCAACAGTATATACCAAAAATATGCAGGTGGGAGGAAGAAGATGGTGTGTGGCATGCGCTGATTGGCCTAGTGACAAAGACCTAAGGTCCACAACCTAGTGGCAAGGCATTTTGATGAAGAAACGTGGGTGTCCCAGTGGCAAAGAACTCAATGAAGCAAAAAGGGCAAACCCCCAATATTTTTGGTATCTCTAACTTTATTTTTCCTTTTTCATCAAATTATGTATTTTCTTTGAATTTCCTTATTATTATTATTAAACTAATTTCAAAAAGATAAAACAAAATGCTTTTTTTAAAACTTATATTTTTTTCATAAACCTTAATTTTTTCCCTAGACCTTAATTTTAAACCTAAATCTTAATTTTTTTTCATAAACTTTAAACCCTAAAAATTTAGCCATAATCTTTATCTTAAAACCCAAATTTCGCCATAATTTTTACCCTAAAATTTTTCCTAAACCTTAAATTTTTTTCTCAAACCCTAACCCTTTTATTATTATTATTATTTATTTTTTGCTTATTATATTTAATTTGCTTTAATAATTATTATTATGTAATTGATCCTATTTTTATAATATGTAAATATGACCTAAATTGTTTATAATTTAAAATTTTGTACATAAAATCTAAAAATTAAAATGTTTAATTTATTTTTTATATAATATGTAAATATTCTATAATTGTTTATAATCTAATTACGCATGTAAATAATTTTTAATATATGTTTAAAAAATAATTAAAACTTGTTAATTTAATATAATTTATTTTCATAATATGTTTATAATTAACTTAATTTTTATAGCATTTAAGACTTTATGATAATTAATTGTTTATATTTTCTTCGCAATCTTAAATAATAATTGTTCATAAAAATTTGATCTTGTAATTATTATGCTAATATTCTTATTTATTTTATCATTAATGCTATTTATTTTCATATTTATTATCATTATTACTAACCTCATTTAGATATATTGTGATTTATTATTATTATTATTACTAACCCCATTTATAGATATTGTGATTTATTATTATTATTATTATTACTAACCCCATTAAATTTGATATTATTTTTATTATTATTATTTTCACTAACCCAATTATAATTATTTATTTATTTTGCTATTTATTTAATTTGCTTTATTATTATTATTGTAATTGCTCCTGGATGTAATATTTTGTAATATTTAAATTATTTATTTTTATGTCATGGTTAGTAAAAATAGGGAGTGTAAACATGTATGTTATTTAAAATTAATTTAGATCACTTAATTCAAAAGATAAATATTTAAAATTGTACACTCACACACGTAAGTCGATCTTTGATCGCCATCTCACTTCCTTAGGGATACCTCTCATGTTGCCTAATCAAAAAGGTCAAGTAGGGTGTATAAAGCAAAAGTCCCTCAAAATAAAGTCATCTAGTCCCTTAACAATAAAAGATCAAGTCCCTTTTCGAATGTTGCCTTCGTAATGATCTTGTCCCTTTCGAATAAAGATGACAGTCCCTCCAAAAGTGCTTAATACACCCCACAGTTGCCTAAATAACAGATGACCCTTCAATTGTCCCTCACATCCAAGGTAATGACTACCTATTCCTTAATAATAGGGATAGTCTTACCACTTAAAGGATTCAAGAACAAAAAAGACTTAAACTTAGGGTAGGTTCCTCATAGTTACTTGCTCACATTTTAAAAAACACTTCAAAACAATTTCAAACATTTCACAATTTCAAACAAATTTTCAAACACTAGTTTTTTACGCATCCGCACATGGATCATTATCAAACTCTTATGAAAATTTCTATTCACACACTTCACATTTTCAAAAACAATTCAAAGTGAGCTAAGTAACTAAGAGCCCATGGATAACCATGGATGTAAAGGGTGCTAACACCTTCCCTTTACATAACCTACCCCCCGGACCCAAAAATCTTTTAAAAGGTCTTTCCTGTTCTTTTATGCCTTTCCTTTGGATAAAATAAAAGTCGGTGGCGACTCTTGCTATCCGCAACATAACTAAAGTCAGTTCTCCCACCGTGTTACAGACGCTTGCAAGCAAATTGAGGTCCAACCATGATATTTGTTTAACTGTTGCAACCAGTGGAATAACTTCTCTTTTATTGCCCGCGAGAAGAACCGCGCATTCTAAGTTCAAGATACTTGTGCCAAACTTGGATAATTCTACTTGCCAAGTAGACTACGAGGATATATTGGGGAGCTTCTTAGGAAAACAAAACTTATTATATGGGATGAAGCACCCATGGCACACAGTAATGCTTTAGAAGCACTTGACAGAACTTTGAGGGATGTAACATGTAAGGACAGTAACTCCAATGATGTGTTGGTGGCAAGGTTGTTGTATTTGGTGGTGATTTTTGACAGATTTTGCATGTCGTTCCAAGAGGTAGTCATTATGATATTGTACACTCTACAAATAAATGCTTCTTATATATGCCATTCGGTTCAAGTCTTGACTTTAACACAGAACATGTGGTTGCATTGTGGTCTGAGTGAATAAGATAAAAGAGAGATTTTAGAGTTTTCTAATTGGCTTTTAAGGATTGGTGAAGGCAAAGTTTCAGAACCAAACGACGGTGTTGCTGAAATTGAGATACCCCCTAACTTTTAATAACAGACTTTGACGATCATATTGTTGGCATTGTCAATAGTACATACCATGATTTCATTCATAATTACGTATCTAATGATTATATGAAAGGCCGAGCAATTCTCGCTTCTACCTTAGAAGTTGTTGATGAGATAAATGACCACCTTCTTGCCTTGATGCCAGGTTGTTTTCCTAATCCACTTCCAATTCCATATTGTATATGGTTATTTTCAGGACACTGATATATTTATGTTTGATATGTAGGAGAGATATGTCATTACTACAGTTGTAATTTAGTTGATAACTCTGAAATTCATGACCCCCGCTGTAGTTGAAATCCACACGCCATAGTTTCTTAGTTCTATGCGAACGTCTGGTTTTCCTAACCATCACATAAAGTTAAAAGTTGGAACACCTGTTATGTTAATGCGAAACATTGAAAAGGCAGAAGGGTTGTGTAACGACACAAGGCTAATTATAACAAAGATGGCAGATGTTGTACTCCAAAAATTTTCCTCACATATTCAAGATAATATATCTAAAAGAGGTCTCCTAATGGTCACAAGATTCACAATTGCTCAAAAGGGATTCAAGGTTTCATCAGACAAAGCCTCCTCCTAAGCAATGGATTTTAAACTAGGGTTTTGATTTTCCCAAGGTAAATTGGACTTCTAAAGCCTCAAGTGGACTTCATGACATCCCACATACTTCAAAGAATCATCATGTCAAGTTTCAAGATTTTCCCCACATGTTTGGTCAGTCGGATGCTCAGATAATCAAAAATCAATTAACTTGGTAAATAAGTCAATTGTGGTCAACATAAAGTCAAACTTCAAGATTTTTGGTCAAAATCAATATTATGAGGTGAAATTCATCATTTTAACAAGGGTTGATCATGATTCACAAGGAAACCTCAGAATCATCAAGAATCAAGGATTACTAAATTAGGATTTTGTGCAGGAAAAGTCAACTGTACTTTGACCAGCCATAACTTTCACATACTTCATCAAATATTTCCTATCCAAAACTCATTTTAAAGGAAATTAAATTACCTGCAACTTTGTGTCTCACAAGCCAAGGCCAAAAATGCTTCATTTGAGAGGTATGAGCCAAGATATTACAGGTCCTTTGAAAAGTAAACAAAAAGTTAACTTTTTCAAAAGCTCATAACTTAAAAATGGAAGATCAAATGGACATGGTACCAAAAGGAGTAGTTATAGGACACTCTAAGATTTCTAAAAAGTCCTAGAACATATACATGGGATAAAAATTGAGATATTTATGCATTGTTGAAGTTGGGCAATTTTTTAGGAGGTGTATGAAGCAAAAATGGCAAAAACTCAAGTTTCTTCCAAATGGGCCCATATTTTTTCAATCCAAACTCAATTATAAGATCATGCACGACCCATATATCATAATATCTTTTTTTTATATTTATTTTATATTATATTGGATTTATTTCATTTAAATTCAATTTTAATTAAGATAAATATTGAAAAATCAAATATTTGATCCTAGGTCTATTTTGAGATCAAACGTTTGATGTTTATGATGATTGTAAGTGTCAAAATTCATGAAATACCAAAAGAGTATGATTTCATCTATTTTTTTGACCAAATTGGAAACATCTTTTCTTCTTCCTCAAGTAACCTCTCAATCCATCACAAAAGCCCAAAATCTGACCTAAATTACACCCTCTATAAATACTTATCATCTCCACAAGTCAAAAGGACGAAATTTTTGATCAAAGAGAGCATACAAAACTTCAAAAAACTCAAGAGTAAGTTGGATTCGGTTTTAGGGTTGCAGCCATTCTCAAGAAGGTTTGAAGGTTCAAGAACATTCCTTAGATTCTTCTAAAGGCGTACCAATCATCACATTGCTCCAAAACCTCATAAAACGTCATAACCGATTTTGCTTTTTTTGGTTATTTTCTTCAATTTTTTGATTTCATATTTATACGCATGATACATCTAAGCTCTTTGTATATTTGTATTTTGTATGATGTGAGCAAGCTATCTGGGCGATCGAATTGAAGTTTAGGGCACCATGGAGAACTAAACTGTTGGTTAATCTGCTGTAATTCGTTTCCACCGATACTTTGAAGGCTGCAGTAGTGATAAGAATTCTAGTTTGACAGGTAAGTCAGGTAAGTCCTATTGTTTCGATTTACTCCGAATTTTTTCCAGAAGTTCAGAAACAAATCGAAGAACAATACTCTTTTAAAATAGAATTCTATAAGATTTCGACCCTCAAAATCGCAAATTCCTCTTTTTTCTATTTTATTTGATTTATTTTCTATTTCCAAATTTTCAAAAAAAATTGAAAAAAATTGGCGCTCTTTATTTGATTTTATTAGGTTTTTAGCATCGTTTTTCTTATTTTCCATTATTTTAAAATCTGCAGTGATTTTATCTGACTCTGTTTATTTATTTTTTATTCTTCTAATAGCATGATAAAAAAACATATCCTCCTCTCATCTCAAAGACTCAATATTCTTCCGATATTTTTGTTTCGATTATTTTACAATTTCTAAAGATAATGTAATTGTTAAAGCCTTGTAATAGTTTAGGTTTATTTTTCGCACTTTACATTTTCTGTCAGGATTTTTTATATTTATGTATCTCTCCCAAAGCCATGTAATAGTTTAAACTTGGATTTTATTTGTCTGCACTATAAAATTTTAGATGTATGCTTAATAGGATTGTATGGCAAGACTAAAATCAACCGTTAGCTAACCCTAATTCATAAGATAAAATATTTGAAATCAATATTCACACACGTAAGTCGATCGTTTTACGATTGCCATCTGCACCTCCTAGGGTCTCCTCTCTTGGTTGCCTTACAATAAACATGGTCAAGTCCCTCTAACGTGGGGGTATCTTAGTAAAGTTGCCTATGAATAAAAATCATCAAGTCCCTACGATATAAAGATCATAGTCCCTCGTTGTCCCTTCGAGTTGTCTTCAAATAAATGATCTCGTCCCTCGATGACCCTACAAAAATGATGATCGTCCCTTCGAATTACTAAGATACCCTTACAGGTTGCCTTCTATGACCATACGATGACCTTACGTCCGTCCCTTTAAACATCCAAGGTTAAGACTACTTACTAACTAATAGTAAGGACAATCCTACCCCTAAAGGAAATAAATAACAAGAAAGACTATACAAATTTAGAGTAAGTAGTTCTTAAGTGCTTACTTACTGATGGGTAAATAGCAAGTGTACTATTTTCGCCCATTGTAGTAATAATAGGAAAATTTCCCAAATATCGATCTCGAGGATTGCACAGTGAAATAAGTTTTCTCAAACTTTCAATTGAACAAAAGTTCCTTGGTTTTGGTTTGTAAAGTTCTAATTATTCTAAATAAACAGAAGAACATAAAATATATAGGAAAAATAACAGGGATGACAAATATGAGAATCACACTAGGGAAGGTGTTTGAAAATCCTTATAATGACAAATAACATTATTCGTTAAAACCGCGCTGCAAGAATAAATCATTACCGCCTCTCAAGTTTAGTTTTTAAAGATTCCTCGAAGAAAAACCCTTTGGTATTCCCTCTATACTCCAATTCCTTGGTTGTATAGAAAGAATACCAAGTTTTTAGAATACCAAAAGTTTTACGGTTAAATTATGACATCCCAATTCCTTGGCAATGTCTAATAAAATAATGTTGTTTGAAAAAGGCGTTAACTATGGTATTCCTACCTACTGTTAACCTTAGATCGAAAACCTTATTTTCCAATTTAGGTTTTGCATTACAAACAACCAAACAACATAACGATTATGAGAATGCAGTGAAATTATTATAACAAAAAGATCAATGTCATTACAAAGGAAATCAAGGACATCCCATAGCATTGGGGGATTTAGCCTCTCATATTCATTGCAATAATTAAAACGATAAAGAAAAAGGATAAAGACATTACAATGAGGATTAGATTGCTTGGATCGTCAATCGTTTCCGCTTTTGATCGGTCATTGTTCTCCGAAAATCTCCACACGATCAAACTCCTTTTTTTCCAAAAATACGATAATACGATCAAAGATGCGTTCTAGTTTCCCAAACCTTACTCAAATAACATTCGATTCTAAAATTACATGGTAAATTCCTAAAACGCCCTCCGGCTAAGTGAACCAGATAAAATATGAAAAAGATAAAAAATCAGCCTCCAGCACTCCTGACACGGGGATCGTGTCAGGCCTTCATAAATTAAATAATTCTTTCATGCTACAGGAGTGCTGACATGGGCCGTGTCAGCCCCTTGGTTTCCTTCCAACTTCGCCCATCATACTACCTTCCTGACACGGGCTATGTTAGGCAACACGGGGGTCGTGTCAAGCTTTTGACTTCCACCAAAATCTTGATTTTTTATTGCTCCTATAGCTCCGTTCGTCCGTCAGCCTTTCGGGTCTTTAACCTGCAACCTGGAATCCATGAACAACTACCAAAACGCGTAAAATGCAACATATAACTTCAAAAACTCAAAGACTAAAACAAAACAGAAGCAAATGCGAAAAGTGAAAATAGTAAGAAAATAGAAGTAAAACCAAATACTAGTCTATCAGAATTGCTACAAAATGTCGTCTGAATGACCAAAAAACTCAGAGGAATGGAGACCAATCACAACCCCCAAACTTATCTCATTACTTGTCCTCAAGTGATGTTAGAGAAACATGTCGATCACCCCTCTATTTCGAACTAAACACGACACTGCTAAGGCTTTTCACAAATCTCGTCCCACCTCCCTTTCAATGATATCCTTCTTACTCTACTCTGACAGTCCACCACACTTCCACAACCAACATCCAATTCCACTGTCAGTGTTCTCTCATTATCACTGCATCTCTCTAGGCTAAGTGTTTACGCTCAAAATCAAGATATGAAAATGCCAACTCACAAATTCGAATACCGTCTATGCTCATTTCTAAATACACATAACACACTTTATGAGCACTTTCAGGTTGTAATGGGGCCAAGGGACCAGGTGGGATAAAAAAATATAAGGGGCAATAAGAGGGTTTTTGGCTCGACTTTGGTGTTATCTCTTTCATTTCTATGCAATTTTATTCATTCATGAACCCGGGAGTTCACACAATGTTACCGATTTTCTAGTTTTCTTTCCTCATAGAACTTGAGGTTTCCTTCCTTATTTTTCCACTAGATCATCGCTTAGTGAATACATCCTTTTTCTTTTCGAAACTTTTATTTTGTTTTTTTTTCTTTCAAATTTTTCTTTGTTTTTCAATGTACTCACTCTACCTTTCATCAGTATGTGTTAACCCCAAACTTAGAAATTTGTATATTTCTGAAATCGATAGCACTAAGTGAAGCAGGGTAGGAAGTGTTTGGGCTTTACATATGGCGGTTAAACAATACAAACAAAGGGAAAAGACTCAAAATGGGGTAACAAAGGATATACATACAAGGGTAGGATATAAAGGCTTTGGGTTAATACAAACAAATGCCTCAGTGTGTAAATGCGCGAATAGACAATCCAACAGATAGATATGCAAACTCAGAGTAACAAAAACATACTTGATACTCTCTCTGTGCAGAAGTATTTGGCTATTAAGCTCACATGGTAGCTCTATGGGCAGTTCCTAAGTCTCTTCAATGTGGTGTGGCATCATTTCCGTCTCGGGCATTCAATATTCTCGTATCAGTCCTGTGTCAGAGAAATTATGTACAGCCATTCTTTTAGCAGTGTCCACTTCTCGGGGCTCCCTTGAGACTTTGCTCGGTTCGCATCTTCTCCACCACTCACTCTGAGTCTTCATATTTGTCGGGCATATCTATAATAATCTTGTAGCATAAAACCAGAAAAATTAAAAGCAACCAAATAAAGAAAATAACTAAAACCAAAAACAAATTGAAATTCTGTGATCAGGTATGAGATGTCCTAAGAGATGTCCCAACACTTGACAGATTTAACCAAAACTTAAATAGCAAGAAAAGTAAACAACACAGAAGTTTGTTAACCCAATTCAGTGTATAATCACACTTACATCTGGAGGCTACCAAGCCAGGAGGAAATCCACTATAAGTAATATTAATTCTAGACTTAAACCACCCTGTTTAATCTATCACTTAATAACTACCCAATGCAATTTCTATCTAAGACACAACTTAGATAAGAGTACCCTACTCACTCCCCCTCAATCACACAGTGATCAAGTTTACAAGTTTAATAAAATTGAAGACATTCTTCAAACAATACAGCTTGATCTTACTTCACAGTTTCAATCAAGTCACAAATGCACTTATGCTTAAAAGCTCATCAAGTGGTACAATTAAAAACAACCTGCTATTAAAAACACTAGACACCCTATTTGATCTTCTGAAATTCGTACTCAATTCTATGAGTTTCTGTTGATTAAATAGGTATCTGTAATTTGGGCTTTCTGTAGAATGATCCAGCCCTAATGCGCATGCAGCTTCCACCTTGAATTTAGGGTTTGTTACTTCCTAGATTCTAGGTGATTTAGGTCTTCTGTTTTAATCTGAATCCTCAATATAAAACTCCCTACATATGCGCCTTGTTCTGTTTTTATCCATCATTAATTAATTCCAGATAACTCTCCTTAAATATCTCTGATCAGTTAGATAATAATTAATTCTGGTAGCAGGTTTGAGATGTCTCAACATTTGTTGGGACATCCTGAAAAACTGAACTTAAGTCATTAACACAATGTCCCAACATCTTGTGAGACATCCAGAATTAAGTTCATATACTCTGTTTGCTAATGTCCCAACATTTGATAGGACATTCTGAACTGAATTCAATATTTCTTGTTGGTCAAAAATTCTGCCAATTCAAGACATCTACAAACTCCCCCTTTGGCTAATTTTTGGCTAACATCTTTTCTGGTTTTCAGAGTGCAGCAGAAGTTCTTTTTATCAGAGTATAGCATTACTTTTCTGTTGATTCTTATTTGAGATTACTCCCCCTCAAACATGTATGTATCCAGTCTTGTTGCAACAGAAATATTTATCAAAACACACTTATTCAGTTCAGACATAAACAAATTTTTCATTCATCATAATTAAACAGCAATACAATTTGTTGTTGTTGTTCTCCCCCTTGTTAGACACAAATTATGGGGCCAAAGACACTAATCCAGAAATACAATGCTGTCATTACAATTGTCCTCACATACAATGATCACTCAGATTCATCACTCTCAGTTTCTTCCTCAACTTCAGTTTCTTCATCAGCTTCACTTTCTTCATCAGAGGCAGCTTTCTGATCTCCTTCACTCTCCAGCCTTTGGATGATTTCTTCAAGTTTCAGCTTCCTTGCTTCAAGTTCTTTGCATGTGCTCTTTAGCTCAGCAATTAATGCCTTCTTGGAGATTGGAGTCTTAGCAGTTGAAGGACCTGCAGATGTCCCAGAAGGTGCTTCAACATCTGCAGCATGATGACTGAGGAATAATTTGTAGTGAAAAGCCAGGGGGCTTTCTCTTTTGCAGGCTGTATCCTTGTCAGTGAGAATTCCAGGGTATTGATTGAGCACTATACCACACAGCAATGAGGGAAAAGCTATTGGTAGCTTTGTTGCAGAAGAGCTGGCATGCTTCAAGGTCTGATCAAAAATGTAAGCACCATAGTCCAGCTTGGTCTGAGTTCCCACAGCATAGATAAACCTGGCCAAGCCAGTGGAGATTGAAGATGTGTGGTTGGTAGGCACCCAGTTAGCTGTACCAATCCTGTTCAGCATGGCATATTTTCTTGTAAGCATGCTCACTGAGAGCTTTCCCTTCACAGGCCATGCCTTGACCTGGTTTGCAGTGATAACCTTGCAGACTTGGTTATCTGTCTTACCTAGCTCATTTGGTCCATCTGTTTCTCTTCCTAGGTACTGATTGATGATTTGAGGAGAAAACTCTACACACTTACCTCTAACAAAAACTTTTCTAAACTCAGAGGACTTACCATTGGAGCAATCCTCCTGAAGATTAACAATGAACTCTTTGACAAGAAGTTCATAGCAGGGAGAGAGATCTGAGACTCTTTTGAATAGTCCTGCAGCAGAGATGAGGTCAATCAGTTCAGTGCACTCAAGTGCATTGCTGCTCAGTTCTCTTTCAAGGGCAACCCTTCTTTGGTACACAAACTTCCATCTGTTGACACTAGAGACATGATGGAATGATATGTTGTCCAAGGGGGCCTCTGGAACAGTAGATGAAGCCCTATATGGTGCTGGTTTCTTTTTGGGAGGAGATGTTGGGACATCTGATTCAACATCTGAGTCTGATGGGGTGACAACTTTTCTTTTCTGAGTTTGGACTTTACTCCATTGTTTTGTTGGTCCAAAGGCAGCTTTAGCTTTGCCTTTCTTTGGGGAAGCTTTCTTCTTCTCAGGAATTTCAGCTTCAGCTTGCATCTTTCCTTTCCTGGACCTGAGCCTTTTGGCTATGCTAGGTCTAACAGAGGCTATGATCTCTGCATCAGAGTCTTGTTCAAGGTTCACCACTGGAGGAGATTGAGCAGTCTCCTCTTCAGCTGGTTGATCAGCAGAGATTTGATCTTCATTTGAGGCTTTTGTCTGATCCTCAGAGTCTTCTTCATCACTTTCATTTGAGGCCTGTTTCTGGTCCTCAGATTCTTCTGCAGCAGCATTAGATGAGTTCTTTTTCTCATCCTCAGATGTTCCAACATCTATTGGGACATCCTGTTGAGCAGGAGTGTCCTCTGCAGCTTGAGCTTGTTCTTCTTGAGGAGCAGGCATGGTGTTTAGAGGAATAGAAATTCCACTCACCCTTCTTTGTTCAAAAAGAATTTGGGTGACAATCTCCTTGATGGAATCATCCACATATTCTGAAGATTTTGGGGGCATGTTAGCAGGTGAAGGAATGCCTCTTTTGGCTTTGCTGCAGACTTGATCTTTAGCTCTCTTTGGAGTTCTTGGCTTTTTAGTGTGAGAAGCACTTCCTCTGAGTTCGTCCAATGGGGTTGATTTCATTGGAACTACAGAGATGGGAGTTGCATGAACTACGTCTTCTTTGTTGAGAACTTCTTCAGGAGTGTTAGGGTTTTGAGACATTGTTAAGGAATATGGATGAAGAGCTTTAGGGTTGATGATTTCTGAAGAATAGCTAGTTAATGAGATTCGCTTGTGATAGAATGATGAGAATCTTGATAGCTGATTATAAGTAGTTACTAAATAAGTAGCCGTTACATTGTAAATCATTAGAAATGGAATTCCCAAGGTTCTTGTCCAGACTTGTTTTGCCATCTGGAACTTATGCCATACAATGTCATATGACATGTTGGCACATCTCATTAACTGCTAAATATCACATAAACAGATTCCCAGTTTGCCCCTTAAGTTCTCAAATTGTGTAGCATCCAATGCTTTGGTAAAGATATCAGCTAACTGCAGATTTGTAGCTACATGTTCCAATGAAATCACTTTTTCTTCTACAAGATCTCTGATGAAATGATGTCTGATATCAATATGCTTGGTCCTGCTATGTTGGATAGGATTCTTTGATATGTTGATTGCACTTAAGTTGTCACAGTACAATGTCATGACATCCTGTGGGACATTGTACTCAGTGAGCATTTGCTTCATCCAAACCAACTGAGAACAACTGCTTCCAGCTGCTATATATTCAGCTTCAGCTGTAGATAAGGATACACAATTTTGTTTCTTACTGAACCAGGAAATCAAGTTGTTTCCTAGAAAGAAGCATCCTCCTGAAGTGTTTTTTCTGTCATATGCACTTCCAGCCCAATCAGCATCACAGAAGCCAGTGAGAATTGGTTTACATCCATGAAAATACATTATGCCATAGTCACAAGTACCATTAACATATTTAAGAATTCTCTTGACTTGATTGAGATGACTGACTTTTGGATCAGCTTGATATCTTGCACATACACCTACTGCAAATGCTATGTCAGGTCTGCTAGCAGTCAAGTATAACAAGCTTCCAATCATGCTTCTGTATAAGCTTTGATCTACATTCTCACCCTTTTCATCTTTAGTCAGCTTCAAATGTGTGGGAGCAGGAGTTCTCTTATGAGTAGCATTTTCCATTCCAAATTTCTTGACTATGTTCTTGGAATACTTGCTTTGGGAAATGAACATTGAATCTTCCATTTGCTTTATTTGTAGACCAAGAAAGTAGGTTAACTCACCTACTAGGCTCATTTCAAATTCAGATTCCATCTGCTTGACAAAATGTTTGACCATCTTATCAGACATCCCACCAAAGACAATATCATCAACATATATTTGAGCAATTATGATATTTCCTTCTTCATCTTTAACAAACAGGGTTTTGTCAATTCCACCTTTTCTGTACCCTTGCTTGATAAGAAATGTGGTCAGTCTTTCATACCATGCCCTTGGAGCTTGCTTCAGACCATAAAGTGCTTTCTTCAGTTTGTATACATGATTTGGACAGCTTGGATCAACAAATCCTTTAGGCTGTTCTACATATACCTCTTCATTCAGATAACCATTTAAAAAGGCACTTTTCACATCCATTTGAAATAGCTTGAACTTTAAGATACAAGCAATTCCCAAAAGTAGTCTGATTGATTCAAGCCTTGCTACTGGTGCAAAGGTTTCATCAAAGTCTACTCCTTCAATTTGAGTGTATCCTTGAGCTACAAGTCTAGCTTTGTTCTTTGTAACAACTCCTTGTTCATTTGACTTGTTCTTATACACCCATTTTGTTCCAATCACATTTATGTCATCAGGTCTAGGAACAAGATTCCATACTTCATTCCTTGTGAATTGACCTAATTCCTCTTGCATAGCACTAATCCAGTATTCATCAGTAAGAGCTTCCTTGATGTTCTTAGGTTCTATTTTAGAAACAAAACAAGAACCTGAAATCACTTCTCTTGATCTAGTGCTCACACCTCTGTTGGGATCACCAATTATCAAATCTTTGGGATGATCTTTCTGTATTCTGATGGAGGGAGGTTTGCTGGATTCTTCTGTTCTTGTATCAGTTTGAGTGAAGTTATAATGATCCTTCTTTTCTTCAGCTTCAATCTTGATATCAGCAGATGTTCCAACATCTTCTGGGACATCTGTAGGAGCATCATCAATTATCACATTTATGGATTCCATGATGACTTTGGTTCTAGAATTAAATACTCTATATGCTCTGCTGTTGATAGAGTATCCAAGGAAAATCCCTTCATCACTTTTAGGATCCATTTTTCTTCTCTGCTCCCTATCTGCCAGAATGTAACAGTTGCTTCCAAACACATGAAAGTACTTAACTGTGGGTTTTCTGCCCTTCCAGACTTCATATATTGTGGACAAAGTTCCTTTCCTTAAGGTAACTCTGTTGTGGATGTAACAAGCAGTGTTCATAGCTTCAGCCCAGAAGTACAAAGGTAACTTTTTAGCATGGATCATGGCTCTTGCTGATTCTTGAATAGTTTTGTTCTTCCTCTCAACAATCCCATTCTGTTGAGGAGTGATAGGTGAAGAATATTCATGATTGATTCCTTCTGAAGAGCAGAATTCTAAGAACTTTTGATTCTCAAATTCTTTTCCATGATCACTTCTTATTCTGATCACACAGCTGGATTTTTCCCTTTGTAATCTTTGGCATAATTCTTTGAATACATCAAATACATCAGACTTTTCTTTGATGAAATTTATCCATGTATATCTTGAAAAGTTATCAACCACCACATAGGCATACCTCTTTCCACCAAGACTTTCAACCTGCATAGGTCCCATAAGATCCATATGTAATAGTTCCAAAACTTTGGAAGTTGTCAGATGTTGGAGCTTTGGATGGGACATCTTGGTTTGCTTGCCTATTTGACATTCACCACATATTTTGCCATCATCAATCTTCAGTTTAGGAATACCTCTTACAGCATCCATAGATATTATCTTCTTTATGCCTCTGAAATGAAGATGACCTAGCCTTTGGTGCCATAGTTTCACTTCTTCTTCTTTAGCTAAAGAACAAGTTGAAGTGAGACTGAGGTTTTGAGATTCCCACATGTAACAGTTGTCTTTAGATCTGGCTCCTCTCATGACCACTTCTTGTTCTTTGTTAGTCACTATACATTCAGTTTTGGTAAAGTTTACACTGTACCCTTGATCACATAATTGACTTATACTGATCAGGTTAGCAGTTAAACCTTTAACTAGCAGCACATCATCTAATCTTGGAACATCTTGACAGTCCAAGGTCCCAACTCCCTTGATTTCTCCTTTAGCTCCATCTCCAAAGGTTACATACCTGGATGAATGTGACTTTAAGTTTACTAGCAGGTTCTTCAATCCAGTCATGTGTCTTGAACATCCACTGTCAAAATACCAGTCTTCCTTAGCTGATACTCTTAGTGATGTATGTGTTATATATGCAACACTTTTCTTTGACCATTTGAGTTGAGATTTCTTTTGATGACTTTGCCCTGTGTGTTGTTCACCAGCAGATCTCCAAGATTGATTGTTGATCTTGTTCTTGGATATGTAGCTTTGATCAGTCTGAATGCTAGTTTTTGGTCTCCATACCTTCTTGATGACTTCTGTCTTCTGCTTAGGAGGTTGCTGATTTCTTTGATGTCTATGAACCACTTTAGCTTCTATTTTCTGCTTAGAAGGTTGCTGACACATCTGATTTGGATATCCATGTAGCTTATAACAATGAGGTTTGATATGTCCAAATCTTCCACAGTGATGGCATCTCCATCTTTGATACTTCTTCTTCATTTTGTTCTTTCCAGAATGTTGAGACATCTGTTGGAACATTATATTTGACTTTGTGTTCTTTTCCCGATGTTGAAGCATCTGTTGGGACATCTTGTTTGACTGTATGGATTTTGAAGTTGTTTTGCTAGAGCTAGCTTCATCTTTATGTATTCTGTTAAATCCCAGTCCACTTTTATCCCCTGAGTGCTTATTGTTGTTGAGAATAACATCCAGTGTATTTGAGCTGCTGTTCAACATTCTAACAGATTTGGACATATGTTCCAACTTGGAGTTGAGAAGAGTTACTTCACTTTTCAAGGTGTCAATGATCTCTTGATCACTTGATTTTTCATCTTCTAATGCCTCATTCTGCTTCTTTAGCTTTATAACCTCACTGCATATTTCAGTGCTTCTTTTGTACAGATCTTTGAATGCTTGCTCAAGATCTTCATAAGTAAGTTCTTCATCACTGGATTCACTTTCAGACTCACATAGTCCAGCTAAAGCAGTGATATGCTTAGCTGATTCTTCTTCTGAATCACCTCCTGAGTCTTCATCAGACCAGGTTACAGATAGTCCTTTCTTTTGCCTTTTTAAGTATGTAGGACATTCATTCTTGATGTATCCATATCCTTCACATCCATGGCATTTGATTCCTTTTTCTTGACTGGTCTTTTCAGTATAATTTGACCTTCTGTTAGCATCAAAAGATCTCTTGTTCTCAGAAGAGTTTGTGTATCTTCCACTAGGATTGGATTTGCCTTCCATTCCTCTGAGAATCTTTTTGAATTGTCTTCCAAGCATAGCAATGTTGTCTAATAAGCTTTTACCAGTTTCTGATTCATCATCTTCTTCTTCATCAGTGTTTGTTACCAAGGCTATGCTTTTGTTCTTCTTAACATTTGTGTCATTCATTCCCATCTCAAATGTTTGAAGGGAACCAATGAGTTCTTCAACTTTCATAGTGCATATGTCTTGAGCTTCTTCTATTGCTGTGACTTTCATGTCAAATCTTTTTGGCAAAGATCTGAGGATCTTTCTTACAAGTTTTTCATCAGTCATTTTTTCTCCCAAAGCTCCAGAAGTATTGGCTACTTCTAAGATGTTCATGTAGAATTCATGAACTGTCTCATCTTCCTTCATTCTCAAATTTTCAAACTTGGTGGTGAGAAGTTGAAGTCTTGACATCTTTACCTTTGATGTTCCTTCATGAGTTGTTTTGAGAGTATCCCATACTTCTTTGGCTAGCTCACAGTGATGCACAAGTCTAAAGATGTTCCTATCAATGCCATTGAATAGAGCATTTAAGGCCTTGGAGTTGCCTAGTGCTGAATCTTCTTCTTCCTTACTCCATTCTTCTTCAGGTTTCAACACTTTTGATCCATCTTTGGTGTCTTGGATAGGATGTTCCCATCCAATGTTGACTGCTCTCCAGGCCCTGTTGTCAAGTGATCTTAAGAATGCAATCATTCTTGGTTTCCAGTAGTCATAATTTGATCCATCCAGAATAGGTGGTCTATTTACTGACCCTATATCTCTGTCCATGTTTCCAGAATTTGTATTCCCTAGATCTCACCCAGTATAAACAGGCAGGGTGCCTGCTCTGATGCCAATTGAAATTCTGTGATCAGGTATGAGATGTCCTAAGAGATGTCCCAACACTTGACAGATTTAACCAAAACTTAAATAGCAAGAAAAGTAAACAACACAGAAGTTTGTTAACCCAGTTCAGTGTATAATCACACTTACATCTGGAGGCTACCAAGCCAGGAGGAAATCCACTATAAGTAATATTAATTCTAGACTTAAACCACCCTGTTTAATCTATCACTTAATAACTACCCAATGCAATTTCTATCTAAGACACAACTTAGATAAGAGTACCCTACTCACTCCCCCTCAATCACACAGTGATCAAGTTTACAAGTTTAATAAAATTGAAGACATTCTTCAAACAGTACAGCTTGATCTTACTTCACAGTTTCAATCAAGTCACAAATGCACTTATGCTTAAAAGCTCATCAAGTGGTACAATTAAAAACAACCTGCTATTAAAAACACTAGACACCCTATTTGATCTTCTGAAATTCGTACTCAATTCTATGAGTTTCTGTTGATTAAATAGGTATCTGTAATTTGGGCTTTCTGTAGAATGATCCAGCCCTAATGCGCATGCAGCTTCCACCTTGAATTTAGGGTTTGTTACTTCCTAGATTCTAGGTGATTTAGGTCTTCTGTTTTAATCTGAATCCTCAATATAAAACTCCCTATATATGCGCCTTGTTCTGTTTTTATCCATCATTAATTAATTCCAGATAACTCTCCTTAAATATCTCTGATCAGTTAGATAATAATTAATTCTGGTAGCAGGTTTGAGATGTCTCAACATCTGTTGGGACATCCTGAAAAACTGAACTTAAGTCATTAACACAATGTCCCAACATCTTGTGAGACATCCAGAATTAAGTTCATATACTCTGTTTGCTAATGTCCCAACATTTGATAGGACATTCTGAACTGAATTCAATATTTCTTGTTGGTCAAAAATTCTGCCAATTCAAGACATCTACACAAATGAAAACAAATACTGAAAATACGTAAACTAGAAACCCCCTGCACTTGAACTAAACAGTGACCTCACTGTTAAAGAACAAATGTAAGGGGAACTCACAGTGCCTCACTGAGGAGGATGAGGAGGAGTAAAATGCAACATCATTTGCTGCATCATCTCGTTCATACTATCCAACATTTTCCCTTGACGAGTCTGCTCTTCGGCCTGGAGAGACTATGCTCCCCTGATCGCCCCGATCTCAGTCTGAATCCATGTCCATTAGTCCAGAGCCATAGAGAATGACCCTGAATCGGTGCCTGAAGCACTCACACATGGTTGGACAGTCTGATATGGTTCAGGCTCTGCTTGGAAGCCTTCTTTTTCCTGGGTACATGCAACATGTTCCTCATCGAGCTCGTCCCCAACATTGAGGACGACATTATCATAACACCAATTTTGGACCTCATCAATCCCGATTATGTCAGGGTTAGGCAAAGTCATCAGAAAGAAACCAGAACATAATAATGAATAAGAGTTCTCACCATATCCAACCATACCTTGCTGGATTAAGGCATGCAAATCCAGTTTTGAATTTCCAGAGACAAGTGATTCATTGTGCTCTGCCTGATCGTACCCCAGATGTTCAACAATCTAGTTGATCATTCCCCCAATAGAGATGGCACCCGAAGTTGCTCGGGCCACTCTCCCCAAATAATCAACTGCAAAAGCGGCTACACTAATTGCTTCCCTGTTTGCCATATCAATCATGAAGAACAGTTCTCTTTGTGTGGCCACACCATTGCTATTACCTCTACCGAAAATGGTGTAAGCCAACGCTTTTTGCGCAAACCTGAAGCACGGGTTTTGAAATCCTGATGCTTTTTCTCATTTTGAGACAAAATCTTCCTGCCCAGTAATAGCTGTCCAAAATGAGTGGGCATCAAACGACTCTGGAACCATGTCTGGGCCATCAATTGGGAGATTTAGTATATTCCCCACCTGCTCTACAATCAGTTCATGGTCATGGTTGTACAACCTGAAAGTCATTGTCCCGTAAAAATAGTAAGTAGCACCAGTCCATTTTATTTTCAATTTAAAATCTAAAGTACTCAAAAATTCGAGCGTAATACGCTCATTAGTGGGAGCTTCGTACTGCATGAAGTCTAACATACCCAAAGTATGGAACATCCTCTCTATTTCAACTTTTAACCCTAACTGAGTCAGGGTATCAGAACACATATACATGGTTGGAATGATTTTTCGCTTCAAATGTAAAGTATACCTCTTCTCTTGATCTTCGTGGTCAAAAACAATCCCATGAGTATTCGGCCTACGTGCTGGCCTTTTTCTAGTGCGAGATGTCTCAGCAGCATGACGTTTTCCCGTGTCTCCGCGTTTGGGGGGCATTTTCGTACCTACAACAAATCACAAAAAACTCAACGAAAAGATTAGCACAAAATATTACCGTCAAAGTGTCGAGGACGGCGAGTGAAACAACTTTTGTAAAAGCTCTACGATGTTTCGGAGAACGGATGAGCAGGAAAATGAAGGTTTTGTTGGAGTGGCTATGGAGATTGGAGAGAATAAGGGTTAGAAGAAGAAGAAACAAAAGGTTATGATAAAGAATAAATGTGGTAAAAAGAAATAAATATAGATGTTAGAAAAAATTCAGGTGGGAACCACGAATAAAAAAATTTTAAAATTTGAAAAAAGGAAAAACAATACCACACGCGCTGCTTGACACGATCGTGTCACCCTGACACGGTCGTGTCACCCTGACACGAGGGCCGTGTTAGGCTTCTATATCCTACTATTTTGAATCTTTAAAATTCATAATTATTTTTTTCGCTACAGGCCTACAAGTGCCAGGCTTCTGATTCTTCAACATTTTCTTCTTTGTTACAGGCCTCCTGACACGGGGGCCGTGTCAGACCTCTGTTTTTCACTTTTTTTTTCAATTTGTTTATTCTCTCGACACCCGGCTCACAAATGAACTTCCTCCATCATACATATGCACTATGATCACCTACAAAACAAAATTTAAGACAAACACACAGAATTAGCATAAAAATCATGTGTTGCCTCCCACACAACGCTACGTTTAACGTCGCATGGTGTAACACGGTGGGAGAACTGACTTTAGTTAAATGTTGCGGATAGCAAGAGTCGCCACCGACTTTTATTTTATCCAAAGGAAAGGCATAAAAGAACAGGAAAGACCTTTTTAAAAGATTTTTGGGTCCGGGGGGTAGGTTATGTAAAGGGAAGGTGTTAGCACCCTTTACATCCATGGTTATCCATGGGCTCTTAGTTACTTAGCTCACTTTAAAATGTTTTTTTTGAAAGTGTGACGTGAGTGAATAGAAATTTTCATAAGAGTTTAATAATGATCCATGTACGGATGCGTAAAAACTTGTGTTTGAAAATTGTTTGAAATTTGTGAAGTGTTTTTGAAAAGTTTTTGAATAGTGAGCAAGTAACTATGAGGAACCTACCCTAAAGTTTAAGTCTTTCTGTTCTTTATCCTTTAAATGGTAAGACTATCCCCATTATTAAGGAATAGGTAGTCATTACCTTGGATGTGAGGGACATATGAAGGGACATTTGTTTAATGAAGGCAACTGTAGGGTGTATTAAGCATTTTTGGAGGGACTGTCATCATTATTCGAAAGGGACAAGATCTTTATGAAGGCAACCATTTAAGGGACTTGATCTTTGATTATGAAGGGACTAGATGACTTTTAAGGGACTTTTTCTTTATACACCCTACTTGACCTTTTAATTAGGCAACATTGAGAGGCAACCCTAGAAAGTGAGATGACGATCAAAGATCGACTTACGTGTGTGAGTGTTCAATTTATATTTATCTTTTAATTAAGTGATCTAAATTCAATTTTAAATATACATACATGTTACACTCCCTATTTTTACTAACCATGGCATAAAAAATAAATAATTTAAATATTACAAAAAATTACATCCAGGAGCAATTACAATAATAATAATAAAGCAATTTAGCAAAAAATAAATAAATAAGCAATAAGCAAAATAAATAAATAAATAATTATAAGAGGGTTAGTAAAAATAATAATAATAACAATTTTAAATAGGGTTAGTAATAAACATGATTAATAATAATAATAATAAGCCAAAATATTATAATAAACAAAAATTAAAAGTTAATAAGGAAATATGAACAATTATATTAATCATAAAATTTTAAATTATATGCAAGTTAAATTAATTATAAACATATAAAAATTATAATTACAAGATTAAATTAGCATAGATTTAATTATTTCTAAACATATATTTTAAAAAAAATTATTTATATACAAAATTTAGATTATAAACAAATTACAGAAATATGTACAAAATTAAAGTAAATAATAAAATAGAATTGAATTTTATGGTTTTAATAAAATATGAAGATTAGAGAAAATAAATTAGGGTTTATATTTGTTTAGAAAATAAATAAATTAGGATTTATAATATAATTAGGGTTTTATATACATTTTTTTTAGAATAATAAAATAATTATATAGATAATTTAGTAATAATATTAATAATTTTAAAAAAAAAAGAATAAATGAATTTTCTTATAATATAATAAAAAAAAGATGAGTTTAAAATAATACCAATATACTATTTTTTTTTTTTTTTGAATTTATTTAAGATAGAACATTAATTAAATTAAAAAAAATAAGGAAAGAATGAGAAAATAAAAACCTGCTGGGGCTGGGATTTGAACCCAGTCCCCAAGCTTGCAGACTCCAAGACCTGCCCTCCATCCACTGGGCCATGCGCGCGCTGGCAGTAGAAGCAAGGGACTAATCCCTTTTGTTCTCAACCTGAAACAAATCACAGCAAAAATAAAAACAACACAAAAGGGCCTGGGGAGATTCGAACCCAGGTCCCTTACAATACACACAAACATCCTTTCCATCCAGCCGGGAGGGCGCTTCTATCAACATAATGGCAATAAAATATAATATGTAATGACTAATGGATAAACTGGAAAATAAGAAAAAAACATTGAAAAGCCAGGATTCGAACCCCTGCCCTCTCATAATACGCGTGCCTGTCTTTCCACTGGGACAAGCATGTGCTTGTGAAATACAAACATAATCAATTCATAATATTTTAAAACAGTTTTTAAATTTGAATTTTGGCGCCAGCATAACTTCATCTTCTTCCTTGAATTCGCAGGTTTTCCTGCGAAACTATCTGGGAAAATACCTGCGAATTTTCCTGCACCCTAAACCTGCGAATTTCAAACCACCATCAAACAGCACAATTTTATCAAATTAGAGACATCTTTGAATTCCTTGCAACCTGTACAATCCAATTATGCCAATAAAATTCATTTATATTGTGTGAATCGAATAACCCTATTTTAGAGCTTTAAACCCTAAACATGGCATGTTCACGATTCGGCCATAACTCTTCACCAAACTATCCAGATTTCATCTATAACCAACAACAATCATCAATATATCATTAAAATTCATTATCAACAAGTAAATATGGTGATTCGAAAAAAAAATTATGAAGCATATGGATGATGCAGTTTATGCATTATGGAGTGTCTTGGCTGCAAATAAATGTTGGTTTCCACTCAATGAGGGCCAAGGATCATGACTGTGTTCTCAAATTACCTTCAAATGTCCTGGAAGATTGAAACCGAATGTGAGTTGTGGAGAGGTTTTTTGGTTTATGAAACTTACTCTTGGGAGGCAGAAAATTCGTGGCTTGCATTAGGTTTGTGTCAAGTACTTATAGAACAATGTATTAGGTCAGAAAAATTGATCATTTGTGTGGAAGATTTGATCTAAAAAGATTCAAAAAGATGGCCTTTGAAAATCAATTTTTTTTGCATAAACACTTGCTATTTTGGTATGATTCTTATTACTCTTGTATCAATCAAGTCTAAATATAATTTAAGACCTTCTAGAAACCAAATCAAATTTAATTTTCATTATTTTATATTTTATTTGAATTTAAAATGATTTTTTAATATAAAAATCATAATAAATAAAAACAAAATGAATAAAATTATGAATAAATCAATTTAATTTCGTGCAAGATGTTTTGATGTGGATTGGGTCATTATTTGGCAAGCCCATTTGGAAAAAAATGGTTTTAGACCTCCATTTTCTTCATGAACCAACCCAAAATTTCCCAACTTTGCAAGGGCACACATCCTTCAATTTTAATGCTATGAGGGTGTTCTTGGACATTTTGAAAAGCTTGAAGAGTCCTCTAAACAACCCCACTGGTTTCATGTCCATATCATTTACCAATCTCAAGTTATGCCCTTTTGAAGTTGTTGACTTTTTGTTGACTTTCAAAAGGACCTATAATGTCTTAGCTCATACCTTACAAATGAAGCATTTTTGGGCTTGGCTTGTGAGACACAAAGTTGTAGAGAATTAAATTTCCTTCAAAATGAGCTTTGGATGGAGACTTGGTGATGAAGCATGTGAAAGTTATGGCTGGTCAAAGTTCAGTTGACTTTTACTAAGGAAACCTTAATTTAGAAACTCCTGATTCTTGATAATCTGGAATCTCCTTGATGAATCATGATCAACCCTTGATAAAATGATGAATTTTACTTCATATACTTGATGTTGGCAAAAAATCATGAAGTTTGACTTTGGTTTGACCACAGTTGACCTCAGTTTGACTTTTTAACTGCTTTGACTGATTTTGACTTATTTGATCATCTGACTGAGCAAACCTTTGAGAAAAGTCTTGAAACTTGTCATGGGGGTTCTTACACACATATAAGATGTTATGAAGCTCATTTGAAGTCTTGGAAGTTCATTTAGCCTGATTAAAGTCAAAACCCTAGTTTTGGATGCACTGCTTAGGAGGTGCATTGTCTGAGGGAATTGTCAACTTTTCTGACCAATTGTGAACTTTGTGAACCTTGTGAACCTCATAAAGTATCTTGTGAACCTCATGGGAGGTATTGTGATCTTTGTGAACCTTGTGAACCTCATAAAGTATCTTGTAGACTTTATGAACCTCATGAAAGGTCTTGTAAGCATTGTGAATCTTGTGAACCTTGTGAACCTCATAAAGTGACTTGTAGACTTCATGAACCTCATGAAAGGTCTTGTAGACATTGTGAATCTTGTGAACCTTGTGAACCTTCTTAGCACACAAAGTCTTGTATTGTGAGGGCAAATTTTGGGGTGCAACAGCTGCCCCTGTTCAATTTTCTGAAACCTGAGGGGTTAGATTGGTATGTTTGCCAGTCGTGACCTGGAAGGTTGAAGGGGATTGAACACAAAAGCCCAAAAATTTGCACTCACCAGTGCATAGAGTGATATTGATGGTTGGTTGTATATGCTTGAGTGGGCTTAAAGATGCCACTTGGAGAACAGTTCTTCAGATACATTTCTTGGAGGATAAAGCAGTCCAAAATATAATGATAGCTTTCAGGAAGATAAAGCAGTCCTGATGGATGATATGCTTTCAGGAGGATAAAGCAATCCTGAAGGAATAATAAGCTTTCAAGAGGATAAAGCAGTCCTGAGGTAATAATATGATTTCAGGAGGATAAAGCATTCCTGAGGTAATGATATGATCTCAAGAGGATAAAGCAATCCTGAGGTACAAGAAGCTGTCAGGAGGATAAAGCAGTCCTGAGGTACAAGAAGCTGTCAGGAGGATAAAGCAGTCCTGAGATGATGATGATAGCTATCAGGAGGATAAAGCAATCCTGATACAGTGATAAGCTTTCAGGAGGATAAAGCAATCCTGATGTAGTGATATGCTTTCAGGAGGATGGAGCAGTCCTGAGGTAGTGATGAGCTATCAGGAGGATAAAGCCATCCTGAGGTAATAGTATGCTTTCAGGTGGATAAAGCAGTCCTGAGGTACGAGAAGCTTTCAGGAGGATAAAGCAATCCTGAGGAATGATAACTTTTCAGGAGGATAAAGCAATCCTGATAGTCACAAGTTGTTGATGAAGTTTGTTTGCTGGAGAATTAACCTGAAAAACAAGGTTATAACATTCTGTATGATAATATTAGTCTATGCATTATGTATGCATGTATAATATGATGCACTTAAGTAATGTATTATGTATCTATGTATATGTTATGGTATGATGTAAATGATGTATGTATGAATCATGCCGCCTGTAGCGTCTGGATATCTTCGTATAACAACTGCTGGCCAGGGAAAATAAATCCCGATTCGTTGTTGAAGAATATGAGAAACTTAGTCCCATCTTGTTTGATAGTATATTATACATAACCTTCCGTCTGCTGGGGATAGCAAGGTATATATAACCTCCCGTCTGCTGGGGATAGTAAGGTATATATCATCTCCCGTCTGCTGGGGATAGTAAGGTATATATAACCTTCGTCTTCGTTTGATAGTAGGGTAGATATAACCTCCC
Source organism: Lathyrus aphaca (assembly GCA_963966055.1). NCBI lineage: Eukaryota > Viridiplantae > Streptophyta > Magnoliopsida > Fabales > Fabaceae > Lathyrus > Lathyrus aphaca. The sequence continues at coordinate 227,985,292 of OZ014522.1, forward strand.
GTCTTCGTTCGTCGTACTCTTATTGGGAAGTAAATTCCCGAATATCCGTATGAGGATAAAAGAGATGGATATAAATTCCAGGGGAGATGTGACTTTATGAAGATGGATTTGCCCTACTGTGGATTTGTAACTGTTTTGTAGAGATGAACTGGTGAAGCCTTGTTGAAATCCTTCCCTCGTTCGTCCTTAGTAAATACTATTACTGCATTTTCATGCATTTCTGGTAAACATCAATCATATTAAAAAACATACATGCATTCAAACACAACCAATGGACGTTTCGCTTATGTAAATAGGGTAAAAGTAAATCTGGATTCAAAAGATGGAATTTATTTATATCAAAAATGTGACCCGTACACGGGTAAATTTGTACAAAGAGACATAAACCCTAGTAAGAGGATTTTGTCATAAAATTTTACAAAACAAAGAAAATTAGCTATGTGGGAAATAATCCTATTGAGTTTCAATTCTACTATTGCCCTTATCTTCAAGTATCTCATCTTCTTCTGTTGAGACGGAAACGATTGGATTGAGCTTTATCTGTTCGAGCTTGAGTAAGTGACACAACTGGTCGCAGTTTCATGGGTGATCCAAACGAGACATAGTCATACGCTTTAATCCCTAACTTTTGCCTGGATTGCCTTTTCAGGTTTTCAATCCACCGGGATACCCTTTTTGCCCAAGCCGCCCTTTCAGGTTTTCGACTTGCCGGGTGTACATCTTTTTATATATATCCCTAATTTTTGCCCAAACCCTTTTGGTTTGCCGGGATGCCCTTATTTTTGCCTAGGCCTGTCAACCTAGCGGGTCTCTTTTCATGCGTAGTATTTTTTAACTATGTCTGCGTTTACAGGCTGCGGGAAGTCTTCACCATCCATAGTAGTAAGTATCATGGCACCTCCTGAAAATACTGTCTTGACTACAAATGGTCCTTCATATGTAGGAGTCCACTTGCCCCTAGGATCACCCTGTGGTAATATGATACGCTTGATTACCAAGTCACCAGCCTGATATACCTTTGGCTTAACCCTCTTGTTGAAATCTTTGATCATTCGTTTCTGGTACATCTGGCCATGACAAACTGCTGCCAATCTCTTCTCATCAATCAAATTTATCTGGTCAAGTCGAGTCTGAATCCACTCATCTTCATCCAAGCCTGCATCCTTCATAATTCTTAAGGAGGGAATCTGAACTTCAATGGGCAGAACTGCTTCCATACCATAGACTAAGGAGAATGGGGTTGCCCCTGTTGAAGTGCGTATTGTGGTACGATAACCATGAAGAGCAAATGGTAACATCTCATGCCAATCCTTGTAAGTGACAGTCATCTTCTGTACAATCTTCTTAATGTTCTTATTAGCAGCTTCAACTGCCCCATTCATCTTTGGACGATACGGAGAAGAGTTGTGATGCTTAATCTTGAACTGCGTGCAAAGATCAGTAATCATAGTGTTGTTCAGATTAGAGCCATTGTCAGTAATAATCCTTTTAGGGATGCCATACCTACATATGAGATTATTCTTAATGAATCGAGCCATAACATTCTTGGTAACAGATGCAAATGAAGCTGCCTCCACCCACTTCGTGAAGTAATCAATAGCAACCAGGATGAAACGATGCCCATTAGAAGCAGTAGGCTTGATCTCACCAATCATATCAATGCCCCACATGGCAAAGGGCCAAGGAGCAGTCAACACATTCAATGGTGATGGAGGTACATGGACTTTATCGGCATAAATTTGACACTTGTGACATGTTCTGGAATGTTGATAGCAATCAGCTTCCATGGTAGACCAATAGTAACCTACTCTCAATATCTTCTTTGCCATAGTATGACCGCTAGAATGAGTGCCAAAGATCCCATCATGCATATCTTCCATAATCTCATTTGCTTCTTTCTTATCCACACAACAAAGCAAAGTTGAATCATGATTGCGCTTGTACAAAATCCCGTTACTCAACAAGAATTTAGCAGAAAACCTTCTTAGGAACTTCCTATCTTTGACAGATGCCCCTTCAGGGAACTCCTGAGCTTCAAGATATTTTTTCACTTCATAGAACCAAGGCTTCTCCTCTGCCCCTTCAGTGTCAATCTCATTGCAGTATGCAGGCTTCTCAAATCTGTCAATAGTAATCTTGGGAGCTTCATCATCCCAACTAATCTCAAACATGGATGCCATGGTGGCTAAGGCATCTGCCAACTGATTCTCTCTCCGTGGAATATGTCCAAAGGTAATCTCTTTGAAATGCGGGATCAAAGACAACACATGCTCTCTGTAAGGAATGAGGTTATCATGCTTGGTATCCCAATCTCCTTTGATTTGACTAACTACCAGGGCTGAATCTCCATACACATCAAGGAACTGAATCTTCATATCAATAGCAGCTTTAATACCCAGGATACATGCCTCATACTCAGCCATGTTATTGGTACAATAGAAACAAAGTCTGGCAGTAATCGGGGTATGACAACCTTCAGGGGAACTAATCACAACACCAACACCATTACCAAGTGCATTAGAGGCACCATCAAAAACCATAGTCCATCGGGATCCTTGTTCAGGTCCGTCATATTGTCCAGGTTCTTTGGTAATAATCATAATATCTTCATCAGGGAACTCAAAATTCATTGACTGATAATCATCCACTGCTTGATGAGCCAAATGATCAGCAACAACATTTCCTTTGATGGCCTTCTGAGTAGTATACTGTATGTCATATTCTGTCAAGATCATTTGCCATCTTGCAATTCTTCCGGAGAGAGCAGGTTTCTCAAATATGTACTTGATTGGATCCATCTTTGAAATCAATAAGGTAGTATGAGTCAACATATACTGTCTTAGTCGGCGAGCAGCCCATGCCAAAGCGCAGCAAGTTTTCTCGAGCAGTGAGTATCTTGTTTCACAGTCGGTAAACTTTTTGCTAAGGTAGTATATTGCCTGCTCTTTTCGACCAGACTCGTCATGTTGCCCCAATACACACCCCATTGAGTTGTCTAACACTGTTAAGTACATAATCAAGGGTCTTCCATCAACTGGTGGCATCAAAATTGGAGGTTCTAGCAGATATCTCTTGATTTCATCAAAGGCGGTCTGGCACTCACCAATCCATTCCATCACCTGATCTTTTTTCAACAACTTGAAGATTGGCTCACAGATGGCAGTCAATTGGGAAATAAATCTTGAAATGTAATTCAATCGTCCCAAGAAACCTCTAACCTCTTTCTCAGTACGGGGAGCTGGCATCTCTCGTATAGCTTTCACTTTTGCAGGATCCACTTCAATACCTTTTCCACTGACAATGAAACCCAGGAGCTTTCCAGACCTAACTCCAAAAGTACACTTGTTTGGGTTCAACCTCAACTTGTATTTCTTCAATCTCTCAAACAACTTATGCAGATGATCAAGATGTTGCTCTTCATTCTAGGACCTGGCTATCATATCATCCACATATACCTCTATCTCATGATGAATCATATCATGAAACAAAGTCACCATAGCACGCTGATATGTTGCCCCTGCATTCTTCAAACCAAATGGCATCACCTTATAACAAAAAGTGCCCCACTGTGTAACAAATGTTGTCTTCTCCATATCTTCAGGTGCCATCTTGATCTGATTGTAACCCGAAAAACCATCCATAAAAGAGAATACCTTATGCTGAGCAGTGTTGTCTACCAGAACATCAATATGAGGAAGTGGAAAGTCATCTTTGGGACTGGCCTTGTTCAAATCTCTGTAGTCCACACACATACGTACCTTACCATCTTTCTTAGGAACTGGTACCACATTTGCAACCCACTGAGGATAAGAAGTCACTGCTAAGAACCCTGCATTGAACTGTTTCATTACCTCTGCTTTGATCTTCTCTGACATTTCAGGACGCATACGACGAACCTTCTGCTTCTTTGGACGACAATCTTCTTTCACTGGTAAACGGTGAACCACAATGTCTGTATCCAACCCTGGCATATCTTCATAAGACCAAGCAAAGATCTCCACATAGTCACGTAACATCTGAATCAATCTGCTCTTGACACTATCCTCTAAATCAACCCCTATCTTGACCTCTTTCCTGTTTTCTTCAGTTCCCAGATTCACAACTTCGACTGGCTCTTCATGTGGCTGTATGGCTTTCTCTTCTTGTTGTAACAACCTAGCAAGCTCTACAGGTACTTCACAATCGTCCTCATTTCCGTCTTCAGTTTGATAGATCGGATTCTCGAAATTATAATTGGCAATAGTAGAACTGTTATCAACAGGATCCAGAGTGGATGAGGATCTGCATTTTAGTGATGTGGGTGTGTGTAAGAACACATAGCTGATAAAGCAAAAATAAAAAAAAAGAAAGACAAGGAACACAATATTTACTAAAACGAAACGTCCACTGATTTTTATTGAATGAAGTATGCAAATGAAATGACAGCCCGTAACAAGCACACCATTGTGCCCCGGGTAAGGCACAAGGCTTGAAAGTTTTATTGTTCAAGAAATTACAAACTTAAAAAAAAGCAACAACACAGTAATAGTATTTACTCCTGACTAAAGGAGATAGGGATAACATCTTCAGCTTTCCAATTATTGAGTCCAGCACCCACAGTAGGAAAAATCCAAGCATCCAAGTTGTAGTCTTCATCATAGTCTCCCACAGCATTGATCTGGTCTTTCATAACCCCTTGATTGGTGATACGAACAGCACGAGCACGACGAACAGCCTTCTGGGACTCTGCAGTGAAACCCAAACCAAATTTGTCAGACTTGTATGGGATATCAGGGAGCTGACCCCAAATAGTACAACCACCTTCATCCACCACAGCTCTAACATCTTTAAGGGAGGCCATTGCCATTGTTGGAGGTACTCTGGTGACCACAAGAACTTTCTTGGCAACCGGAGGAGCTACATAATCATTAACAATCCAAGGAACCACTTCAAATGTCTGACACGGAGTTTCAACGTATTCGCCTTCCACTTCCAGATACTTGAAGGTGTTTACATGGCTGACAAAATATTCTTCCTCTCCATAGACAGTAACAACCTTTCCTTCTACCGGATATCTCAGCTTCTGATGTAATGTAGAGGTTACAGCACCTGCCCCATGGATCCAGGGACGACCAAGCAGACAAGAGTATGAAGGACGAATATCCATCACATAAAATGTAGCATTAAAAATCTGTGAACCAACTTTGATGGGCAAGTCAATCTCTCCATGCACCACTCTTCTAGAACCATCAAAAGCCTTCACCACTATACTACTGGGCTTCAGCACAGCATCTTCAGGGCTCAGTTTATTCAGGACTTCCTTGGGCAACACATTCAGAGAGGAACCATTGTCTATCAATACATGTGACATGGTAGTGCCCCTGCATTCAATTGAAATATGCAGAGCCCTGTTGTGATCCCTCTTGGCAGGGGTCAAATCAACATCAAAAAACCCTAACCCATTATCATAGGTCAGGTGGGCAACACAATTCTCAAACTGGTCAACAAAAATTGCATTGGGTACATGAGCAGTCTTCAGAAACTTGATCAAAGCTTTTGCATGAGCTTCAGAACATAACAACAAGGACAACATAGAGATCTTAGAGGGAGTATGCCCTAACTGATCAACAATGTCATAATCACTCTTGCGAATGATTTTCAATACTTCTTCCATCTGCTTAGCAAGATCATCAGCAGCTGGCACATCAGTAGGTATAGGCTCAATAACAGGACCTTTGCCCCGGGCATCAGTGGTGGAGGTAGCAGCTGGAGTAACTGCATTCTTGGAGGTAACTGGAGGAGAGAAGACTCTTCCGCTTCGTGTGATCTTACTGGATCCAACAATATTGTCAACATCAACAGGCATATCAGCTAAGGGTTCCTGTTTAACACCATGGATATAAACATCAGACCCATAATACCAAGGCACAACTTTATCAGACGTATACGGAATAGGACCAGGAGTGGTAATGACCAGAGGAGCCACTCTAGCTTCAACAACAATCTTTACAGGGCCTTCAGCAGTAATCTTAATTGGACCCTTATGAGTAATTTTAACAGGTCCCTTGGAAGTAATCCTTACCGGCACTTTATCAACCATATCTACCTCTTCAGTCTTCCTACCTTTAGTAATATGATCCACCATACTCTCTACAGACGATGGAGTCCTCTCAAACACTATGGTATATTTATCCATGAGACGTTGGATTCCATCTCTCAACCTCCAACAACTATCCGGCTTATAGGTACAATACAAACAGTCTTCACGACAACCTGGAAAGAAACCAGCTTGTACTAACTTCTTCTTGATAACAGACAATGGTGTGGTCAACTCTGCAACTGAATAAATATGTAAATCTTCATCAATTTCATTGACAGTCTTCTCATGATTTGGCATGGGAGCAGTAATCACATTTGGAGTACCCGGAGGGTCAAACTCAATCTCTCCAGCCTCAATCATATCTTGAATTTTGTTCTTCAAGACCCAGCAACTATTAGTATCATGTCTCTGGCAGTTTGAATGATATGCATATCGTGCATTGGGATTGTACCTGGGAGAGGTAACATTGGGATTCTGAGGAGCCTCTTTCAGAGTGATAAGTTCAGCCTTCAACAAGTGTTGTAATGCCTGAGCCATTGACATGTTGATCTTAGTGAACTGCCTTCTAGCCCTCTGTTGGTTGCCCTGTGGCTGCTCTGGTGTTGTAGGAGTTGGATTTGAGATGTGAACTACACTCACAGACTGATGCCTTCTATTACGATCAGGTTGACCATAAACAGCATTGGATTCTTTCTTCCCAATGGGAGGCTTCGTTGCAGCACCTGATGAAGAAGTACCCACTTGGATCTTGCCATTCTTTATACCATTTTCCACGCGCTCTCCTGTCATGATCAACTCAGTGAAGCCAGATGATGAGCTTCCAATGAGATGACTGTAAAAAGGACCATTCAGCGTACACATGAACATATCAACCAACTCCCTGTCAGTCAAAGGGGGTTGTACTCTTCCAGCTAAATCTCTCCACTTCTGAGCATACTCCTTGAAACTTTCTTTGGCACCCATAGACATGCTTTGCAGCTGCATGCGAGTGGGAGCTAAGTCAGCATTGTATTGATACTGCTTATAGAAAGCTTCAGCAAGGTCATTCCACTCCCTGATGTTGACACTCTCCAATTGATAATACCACTCCAACTGAGCTCCAGATAAGCTCTCTTGGAAAAAGTGGATCCACAACTTCTTATCAGCAGTGTGAGGCTGAATTCTTCTGACATAAGACCTCAGATGCAGCTTGGGACAAGAGACCCCATCATAAACAACAAAGGTAGGAACCTTGAAACCAATGGGTATGACAACCCCATATATCAGACTCAAATCTTCAAAATCCAGCCCAGAAGACTTCTGCAACTCCATAGCATCCATTCTATCCACCAGCATCTTGAATTTGTCTTCATTAGGATCATGGTAATAATTAGCCTCAGAATCAGAGTCCCCCATAGTGTTGTGGAGACTGCCTCCCTCTTTTTTAGACTCTTCAGATTCATAGTCTTCAACCTGTTCTTTGGTCTTGACAGGACCTCTGAACCTTCTTCCCATGTTGATCAGGCCACCTGACCTTCTAGTCTTCTTAGTCTTCTTGGCCAGCAGTGTCTTCAATTCATCCTGCCCCTTGGACAAGTTCAGGATCAGCTCTTGGAATTGTGCATTCTGTGCCTGTAGATCCTTAACTGTTTGTTCAAGAGCCATTGCTGAAATAAACAGCGAGAAGATGAGAAACCTGTGCACAAATAAACCTGTGATGCAATGATATGATGTTTTAATGCGTATGCAATGTTTTCAAGGACCGCAGGATTTAAATTTGCTTAAACAAACAAGAAGGTAAACTTTTATTAGTAATAAATTTGTTTTGCCTCTTGGGCTTACAGGAAATGAAATGCAATAAATACAAGAGATGGGGTTTTAAGTCTCCCATGGACGTTTCCTCTTTGTGTTGAGGTATGAGTTGAGATTCCGTTCCTCGTGAAGTTGCTTTGTTAGTTCTAGGATTCTTTCTTGGCTTGCTTTGTAATGAGCCTCAAAAGTATCCCTTTGCTCCTTCAATTGGATCCAGGATCTCTGTAAGTCTTCCATGTCAGTAGGCATGTCTGGGTGAAGGATGGTATAAGCAGTGTCTCCTTCAGCAACAGGTTCCATGGTAACTGGCAGGATAGCAGGATATGGCATCATGAGAGTCTGAGCACGAGATCGCACCCATCTGAGATAAGCCTCCATAGGAATAGTGTACTTAGGCTCCAGTGTCTTGCTGTCAACCCTGTTTACTTTTCCCCAAGCTCGTATGAATTTCTGACGGTAACCTTGAAGATCGTTGTCGTAGTCAAACACAATGCCCTGAATCAACATGTCATGTGGGCCATCACTCCGAGCGTAACCAAACTGTCGTAAAGCTAGAGAGGGGTTGTAGGTGATGCCTCCTCTTATGCCTAGAAGTGGCACATTAGGAAACTCCCCACAACGGTCAATGATGGTGACATTCTCCATAGATCTGGAGCACCAATGGATATCTGAATGAGAGAGTGACATAATTCTTTTGGACCATCTGAACCCTTGCTCATTCTTCATTACTGAGCGAGGAAGATGAGAAATAAACCACCTAGAAAGCAAAGGTATGCAGCACATCAAAGTTCCTCTTGCCCTTGTAGTACGGGTGTGAAGAGAATGCAGGATGTCTCCAAGTAATGTAGGCACTGGATTGTGACTCAGGAATATATTGATGGCATGAACATCTATGAACTGATTTGGATTGGGGAACAACACTAAGCCATAAATCAAAAAGGCTAAGATCTCCTCAAAAGCATCATAGCTCATAGCTTTCAAGAACACTTGAGCCTTTTCTATCAATACCTTAGCAAGAATACCTTTAACTCCGCTTCTCGTTTCTAGAACAATGTCAGACTTCTTCAGATGTAGAGCTGCAGCAATAATTTCAGGTTTAGGCTCTTTCTCCAAGCCTGTGAATGGTTTCTGATCAAGTACAGGTATACCTAGAAGTTTAGAGAACTCTTCCATTGTAGGAACCAGCTGATAGTCGGGGAATGTAAAGCAATGGTGCTTAGGGTCAAAGAACTGAAACAGAACACTCATCATGTCTTCATTGAACCCTGAAGTGACTAAATCCAATAGGTGACCATGTCTCTTGATGAACTGGGAATGATCAGACACTTGAGAAACCAACTCTCTAAGCTTAGCAGGTATGCCCACAAAGTTGATCCTGATGGTGTTTCTACGAGCAGAAGCCATGACCTGCAACAAAGAACAAAGATAAATATTTTGGTCCTTGAAATGGTTAGTGAAAATGCAATGCTTATGATGCATGATGATGTCATGATGTTATGCTCAATCACAAACATGTGGCACACACAAACAAGTCACACCATAGCCCTAGGTTTAAAGGTTTGCATGAGGTTCAAAGGTAAGTACCCTCCCCTGAAGTTAGTTGGTTCATCTTGTCCTACAAAAGTAACCATGTTCTAAGGGATCTCAATATCATTGATCCTTCACAAGGGTGGTTGTTCAGAAGGCAACTTACTTGCCAACCAAAACCCTCCAAGCTTAAGATCTCAATGAGTGTAGTATCGAGTATCAACCAACTTCAGTCTTCACCAAAGCCGGTTATCTCACTACTTTTCTAAAGGCCAAGATGGGATAACTAGGGTTCTAAAAGTTAGTTAGTGCATTGACAACATATGGCAGCCTCATATTATCCTCAACTTGACTTAAGGAACATAAGCACCAACCAAGAAGTCACACTAACTATGGCCACCAGATCAACCATATCGGTATACGCCGTACAGTTTCCTTGGTCTATTGCCATTTACCTAAGGTACACTAGATCCGGGTTAGGATCTTTCACACATAAGAGCCCAACAAGTAAGTATATAGCAAACAAGGCAAACAATTTTAAAGTGATCTAATTCCTAAGGGTACCCCTCTTTAATATTAAATCCCCAGCAGAGTCGCCAGTTCTGTAACACGGTGGGAGAATTGACTTTAGTTAAATGTTGCGGATAGCAAGAGTCGCCACCGACTTTTATTTTATCCAAAGGAAAGGCATAAAAGAACAGGAAAGACCTTTTTAAAAGATTTTTGGGTCCGGGGGGTAGGTTATGTAAAGGGAAGGTGTTAGCACCCTTTACATCCATGGTTATCCATGGGCTCTTAGTTACTTAGCTCACTTTAAAATGTTTTTTTTGAAAGTGTGAAGTGAGTGAATAGAAATTTTCATAAGAGTTTAATAATGATCCATGTACGGATGCGTAAAAACTTGTGTTTGAAAATTGTCTAAAATTTGTGAAGTGTTTTTGAAAAGTTTTTGAATAGTGAGCAAGTAACTATGAGGAACCTACCCTAAAGTTTAAGTCTTTCTGTTCTTTATCCTTTAAATGGTAAGACTATCCCCATTATTAAGGAATAGGTAGTCATTACCTTGGATGTGAGGGACATATGAAGGGACATTTGTTTAATGAAGGCAACTGTAGGGTGTATTAAGCATTTTTGGAGGGACTGTCATCATTATTCGAAAGGGACAAGAACTTTATGAAGGCAACCATTTAAGGGACTTGATCTTTGATTATGAAGGGACTAGATGACTTTTAAGGGACTTTTGCTTTATACACCCTACTTGACCTTTTAATTAGGCAACATTGAGAGGCAACCCTAGAAAGTGAGATGGCGATCAAAGATCGACTTACGTGTGTGAGTGTTCAATTTATATTTATCTTTTAATTAAGTGATCTAAATTCAATTTTAAATATACATACATGTTACACTCCCTATTTTTACTAACCATGGCATAAAAAATAAATAATTTAAATATTACAAAAAATTACATCCAGGAGCAATTACAATAATAATAATAAAACAATTTAGCAAAAAATAAATAAATAAGCAATAAGCAAAATAAATAAATAAATAATTATAAGAGGGTTAGTAAAAATAATAATAATAACAATTTTAAATAGGGTTAGTAATAAACATGATTAATAATAATAATAATAAGCCAAAATATTATAATAAACAAAAATTAAAAGTTAATAAGGAAATATGAACAATTATATTAATCATAAAATTTTAAATTATATGCAACTTATAAAAGTTAAATTAATTATAAACATATAAAAATTATAATTACAAGATTAAATTAGCATAGATTTAATTATTTCTAAACATATATTTTAAAAAAGAATTATTTATATACAAAATTTAGATTATAAACAAATTACAGAAATATGTACAAAATTAAAGTAAATAATAAAATAGAATTGAATTTTATGGTTTTAATAAAATATGAAGATTAGAGAAACTAAATTAGGGTTTATATTTGTTTAGAAAAAAAATAAATTAGGATTTATAATATAATTAGGGTTTTATATACATTTTTTTTAGAATAATAAAATAATTATATAGATAATTTAGTAATAATATTAATAATTTAAAAAAAAAAGAATAAATGAATTTTCTTATAATATAATAAAAAAAAGATGAGTTTAAAATAATATCAATATACTATTTAATTTTTTTTTTGAATTTATTTAAGATAGAACATTAATTAAATTAAAAAAAATAAGGAAAAGAATGAGAAAATAAAAACCTGCTGGGGCTGGGATTTGAACCCAGTCCCCAAGCTTGCAGACTCCAAGACCTGCCCTCCATCCACTGGGCCATGCGCGCGCTGGCAGTAGAAGCAAGGGACTAATCCCTTTTGTTCTCAACCTGAAACAAATCACAGCAAAAATAAAAACAACACAAAAGGGCCTGGGGAGATTCGAACCCAGGTCCCTTACAATACACACAAACATCCTTTCCATCCAGCCGGGAGGGCGCTTCTATCAACATAATGGCAATAAAATATAATATGTAATGACTAATGGATAAACTGGAAAATAAGAAAAAAACATTGAGAAGCCAGGATTCGAACCCCTGCCCTCTCATAATACGCGTGCCTGTCTTTCCACTGGGACAAGCATGTGCTTGTGAAATACAAACAGAATCAATTCATAATATTTTAAAACAGTTTTTAAATTTGAATTTTGGCGCCAGCATAACTTCATCTTCTTCCTTGAATTCGCAGGTTTTCCTGCGAAACTATCTGGGAAAATACCTGCGAATTTTCCTGCACCCTAAACCTGCGAATTTCAAACCACCATCAAACAGCACAATTTTATCAAATTAGAGACATCTTTGAATTCCTTGCAACCTGTACAATCCAATTATGCCAATAAAATTCATTTATATTGTGTGAATCGAATAACCCTATTTTAGAGCTTTAAACCCTAAACATGGCATGTTCACGATTCGGCCATAACTCTTCACCAAACTATCCAGATTTCATCTATAACCAACAACAATCATCAATATATCATTAAAATTCATTATCAACAAGTAAATATGGTGATTCGGAAAAAAAATTATGAAGCATATGGATGATGCGGTTTATGCATTATGGAGTGTCTTGGCTGCAAATAAATGTTGGTTTCCACTCAATGAGGGCCAAGGATCATGACTGTGTTCTCAAATTACCTTCAAATGTCCTGGAAGATTGAAACCGAATGTGAGTTGTGGAGAGGTTTTTTGGTTTATGAAACTTACTCTTGGGAGGCAGAAAATTCGTGGCTTGCATTAGGTTTGTGTCAAGTACTTATAGAACAATGTATTAGGTCAGAAAAATTGATCATTTGTGTGGAAGATTTGATCTAAAAAGATTCAAAAAGATGGCCTTTGAAAATCAAATTTTTTTGCATAAACACTTGCTATTTTGGTATGATTCTCATTACTCTTGTATCAATCAAGTCTAAATATAATTTAAGACCTTCTAGAAACCAAATCAAATTTAATTTTCATTATTTTATATTTTATTTGAATTTAAAATGATTTTTTAATATAAAAATCATAATAAATAAAAACAAAATGAAAAAAATTATGAATAAATCAATTTAATTTCGTGCAAGATGTTTTGATGTGGATTGGGTCATTATTTGGCAAGCCCATTTGGAAAAAATTGGTTTTAGACCTCCATTTTCTTCATGAACCAACCCAAAAATTCCCAACTTTGCAAGGGCACACATCCTTCATTTTTAATGCTATGAGGGTGTTCTTGGACATTTTGAAAATCTTGAAGAGTCCTCTAAACAACCCCACTGGTTTCATGTCCATATCATTTACCAATCTCAAGTTATGCCCTTTTGAAGTTGTTGACTTTTTGTTGACTTTCAAAAGGACCTATAATGTCTTAGCTCATACCTTCCAAATGAAGCATTTTTGGGCTTGGCTTGTGAGACACAAAGTTGTAGAGAATTCAATTTCCTTCAAAATGAGCTTTGGATGGAGACTTGGTGATGAAGCATGTGAAAGTTATGGCTGGTCAAAGTTCAGTTGACTTTTACTGAGGAAACCTTAATTTAGAAACTCCTGATTCTTGATAATCTGGAATCTCCGTGATGAATCATGATCAACCCTTGATCAAATGATGAATTTTACTTCATATACTTGATGTTGGCAAAAAATCATGAAGTTTGACTTTGGTTTGACCACAGTTGACCTCAGTTTGACTTTTTAACTGCTTTGACTGATTTTGACTTATCTGATCATCTGACTGAGCAAACCTTTGAGAAAAGTCTTGAAACTTGTCATGGGGGTTCTTACACACATATAAGATGTTATGAAGCTCATTTGAAGTCTTGGAAGTTCATTTAGCCTGATTAAAGTCAAAACCCTAGTTTTGGATGCACTGCTTAGGAGGTGCATTGTCTGAGGGAATTGTCAACTTTTCTGACCAATTGTGAACTTTGTGAACCTTGTGAACCTCATAAAGTATCTTGTGAACCTCATGGGAGGTATTGTGATCTTTGTGAACCTTGTGAACCTCATAAAGTATCTTGTAGACTTTATGAACCTCATGAAAGGTCTTGTAAGCATTGTGAATCTTGTGAACCTTGTGAACCTCATAAAGTGACTTGTAGACTTCATGAACCTCATGAAAGGTCTTGTAGACATTGTGAATCTTGTGAACCTTGTGAACCTTCTTAGCACACAAAGTCTTGTATTGTGAGGGCAAATTTTGGGGTGCAACACATGGCTCGACGGTCAATCGTCTTACACAGTAAGCCAAGCAACATCAACCAGTCCATTAGGTTGTCCTTGGAAGTAGGGCTTCAACCTCTGCTCATTCACTTTGAAAACATCTCCATTAGACTGATTCTTAATTTCAACCGCCCCATGCGGGAATACTCGATGCACCACGAAAGGTCCTGACCACTTGGATTTCAATTTCCCGGGAAACAGTTTCAACCTAGAATTATACAGGAGGACCAGTTGTCCTTCCCAAAAAATCTTTCCTTTGAATTCTCCTGTCTTGCCATTTTTTTGTTTGATCTTTATAAACCTTAGCATTCTCATACGCCCGGTTCCTAAATTCTTCTAACTCGTGAAGTTGAAGAATCTGGGAACTTCCAGCCTTAGACAAGTCCATATTCAGATATTTAGAGGCCCATAAAGCCTTGTGTTCAAGTTCCAATGGTAAATGACACGCCTTTCCATAAACAAGCTGGTATGGTGACATACCGATGGGCGTTTTGAAAGTCGTTCAATATGCCCATAGATCATCATCCAACTTAATAGACCAATCTTTTCGAGGCTAACTCACAGTCTTTTCCAGAATTTGTTTGAGTTGTCTATTTGACACCTCTACTTGGCCACTTGTTTGTGGATGGTAAGGGGTAGCGATTCGATGTTTCACATTATATTTCTACAGAAGCCTCTCCATGAGGTGATTCAGGAAATGAGTTCCTTCATCACTTATCAGTGCTCTTGGAACACCAAACCTTGCGAATATATTCTCTTTCAAGAGTCTTGTCACAACTTTAGCATCATTGGTAGGCAATGCCACAACTTACACCCATTTTAAGACATAATCCACCACATCCCAAATATAGTTCTTTCCGAATGACGGTGGAAACGGCCCCATGAAGTCTATTCCCCATACATCAAATAACTCCACCTCTAGCATATAGTTCTGGGGAATCTGATTTCTTTTGGATATATGCCCAGTTCTCTGACATCGGTCACATTCTTTCACCAACTCTTGAGCATCCTTGAATAAAGTGAGCCAATACAATCCTGACTGAAGGAGTTTTGTTGATGTTCTATCACCACTAAAATGTCCTCCATATTCGGAATCATGACATGCTATCAACACATCTTTCTGTTCTTCCTCTGGTACACATCTTCTGACCAAGCCATGCACACCTCTTTTGTAGAGAAACGGATCATCCCATAAGTAAAACCTCCAATCATGAACAAACTTTTTTCTTCTGTTAGAGTCAAAATCGCCAGGTATAATACCACCGGCCAAATAGTTTGCATAATCCACAAACCAAGGAACACCAGTAATAGATAGGATGTATTCATCAACAAACTCATCCTTTATAGGACACTTGTCCTCATTTTCTTCAATCGGTGACATCCGCGAGAGGTGATCAGCTACAGTGTTTTCACACCCTCCCTTATCACGAATCTCCACATCGAATTCCTGGAGAAGTAAAATCCACCTCAGGAGCCTGGGCTTTAAATCCTGCTTAGCAAAAAGATATTTCAAAGCAGCATGGTCAGTACAAACAATCACTTTTGAACCCAACAGATATTTCCTGAATTTATCAAAAGCATACACCACTGCTAACAACTCTTTCTCGGTAGTTGTGTATTTCATTTGTGCAGGGTTCAAAACATGACTAGCATAGTAAATAACATGCAAAAGCTTATCTTTCCGCTGTCCCAAAACATCCCCAACGGTAATGTCACTAGCATCGCACATGATCTCAAAAGGTAAAGACCAATCAGGGGCAGTCACAATTGGTGCTGACTCTAATTTATTTTTCAGTTTTTCAAAAGCGTCAACACACTTCTCATTGAACACAAAAGCTTTATCCTTTACCAACAAGGTGGTCAACGGTTTAGCTATCTTGGAAAATTCTCTGATGAACCTACGGTAGAAACCCGCATGGCCTAAGAAACTTCGAATACCTTTCTCATTCACATGTGGTGGTAATTTTGAGATTACTTCCACTTTGGCTTGATCGACTTCGATCCCCGTGTGTGAGATCTTGTGACCAAGGACAATGCCCTCTCGTACCATAAAATGACACTTTTCCCAGTTAAGGATCAAATTACTTTCCTGACACCGTTGCAAAACAAGTGAAAGGTTAGTTAAACAATTATCAAATGAAGAACAAAAAACATAGAAGTCATCCATGAAGACTTCCATATGCTTCTCGAGCATATCAGCAAAAATGGAAGTCATGCATCTTTGAAATGTTGTCGGGGAATTACACAACCCGAACGACATCCTTTTATACGTAAAGACACCGTACGAGCATGTAAATGTCGACTTCTCTTGATCCTCTGGTGCAACCGCAATTTGGTTGTACCCGGAGTACCCATCCAGAAAACAATAGTAGTCATGCCTCGCTAATGTTTCTAACATCTGGTCAATGAATGGTAACGGAAAGTGATCTTTTTTAATGGCTAAGTTTAGCCTCCTGTAGTCAATACACACCCGCCAACCAGTGTCTGTTCTGGTAGGAATCAACTCATTTTTTTCATTAGCTATCACCGTTGTACCTCCTTTCTTGGGCACCACATGAACAAGACTCACCCATGTGTCGCTCCCGGGATCTTCATCCTAGTACAAACGTGAAAGTGGTACGGAAAAGGTAGAGTCGCCAGCCAGACATTTTTATCCTGAAGGAATGGTAAATGTAATGTTGCACAAACCTGAGGAAGAAGGAAAGGAAGAGGCCCTGCGAACCAAAGATCTGGGTCCAGAAGTCGGTTACGAATTGGGAAGGTATTAGCACCCTAATTTGTCTGCCGTACCCGACGGGATCCACGCTTGTTAGTCTGTTTCAAAGGGTGAGAAATAAGATGTTGTTCAAATGAAAAAATGGCTATCTGGAATGGAATGGAAATGAGAAAGGAAATTAGAAAGGAAAATGGAAAGAGAGGGGGAAAACGTAGGGAAAATAAAGAATGTGCTCGAATGGGCCCTACCCCACTGCCTACATACCTCGTCGGGAGAATGAGGATCATAGTCGCCGTAGTTAGTCTAACTAAGGCGGTGACTTATTTGTGATGTTTAGGATGACGTTGCCATAGCTCTAGCTCAGGTATTACCGGCTCTGACTCGAGGGTGTTTACTATATCGTTGTTCGAACTGTTGAGGCAAGTCACATTCGTCCGCAAAGAGTAGGAGATGAGAAGAGAAGACGCGATGTCTTTGTTTGTTGTCTTTTATGAGAAGTGTTTTGAGTTTATTATTTGTGAACATTCTCATACTAAGACTTATCCATCGTGGTAGATAACCTACACCACGCCCCGAAATGGGACGTGCATAAGTACTCCGCAACAAAGTCTCATGTCGCATGATAACATTCAACCTTTATTAAGTATTTTATTATTTTTCTTTATGAGATGAGAAAGAAGTATTCAAGTTGTAAAAGGATAAACTAAAGGTACTAAGACACAACCCTAATTTAGTTATTATATACAAAAGTGATCCTAATGGTTTGTGAGGTTTTTCTATTCTTAAGGAAGAAAGGAAGGAAGAAAGGAAAAGAACTAGAAATCAACTTACTTCCTAAGGAAGTTAAGTCGGTTCTAAGAAATGGGAAGCCTATACAAGTGGAATACCAATATTAAGGAAACCAAACAAGAAAATAAAATGAAGAAGTATTAGCTCAAAATGCGTATTAAAGCATAAAACAAAAATAAGGCTAAACACCTCACGTAAACACAACTTGAACGGTTTCTAAACCTAAGTCCTAAAACTAAAGGATCTTGCCTAATATCAACATTCTAAAATCAGTGGCTAAACCATACTAAGGCCTTCTAATATCCTAAGATCAAGCCTAATTAATCTAAGTCCTCATGCACCATAAAATCCTAAGCTTAACTAGATGGATTTACAATGGAAAAATTGACTAAAATCAATACACTAAAAAATAGTAAAATTCCTGGAAAAAATATGAAATTAATTCACTAAGGTCTCTAACCTGACTCTAATATTGTGTTAAAAACTCTCCTAAAAATTCATAATGTAACTATGTCAAATGGTCACTTAAATCTACCTAAGATCTATTCACAATTTCGCACGAACTAAACTACCAAAATAGTGGATAAAATGACCTGAAAATATACCAAAAATTATTCCAGGTTCTATTATTAGTCCTCTAATCATAGCAAAAAGAATGGGCCAAAAATCATACAGGGGGTGGGAGAAATAAAATGTTCAAAATGAAGTATAGATGAAATAATTCCATAGAAAACAAATTAAATGGAAAATCGAAATAAAATTGAAAAATGGAAAAAATCAGAAAGTAAAAATGTGGAAAGGTTCTAAAATGATTTAGAATCCTACTGTAATTTTTATAGAATTTTATTATGTGTTTTAGTATTTTTAAGGGATTTATATATAAACTATGTAAAACAAGAATTAAAAAGAACTAGAAATATGGAAGGGGTGCACATGAAATAATTTTCAATTAAAAAACCAATGGGCTTGTAAACATGTGGTGCAAATAGCAGCAGATCAAGGCCCACTAGCGTAGATGTCTTGGGGAGTATACTATGGACTTAGTCAACTTTGTTGACTCCATGAGGACCGTTGATCTTGAGTCTTTCCGATGGTATTCTCATCAAGTGAATCATGGAGCGAAGGCACATGCAAACTGCTATGGGCGACACGCACACGATTAGTCGCGGGGAGAGCCTATCGGACGGTGACAAGTGTCACCGTCGATATGGTTGGAATTCAAACAAATCCAATTCTATCTTATCTCTTGGAAATCTGAACGTGATTAATGGACATGATGGTGGTTAAATTGCTCTTAATATTTCATTAATCTTTATTATACTCTTTAATTTCATTAAGTTCCATAATATTAAACAACCAAAATCGTATAACTCACAACAAAATGGAATTAGAATAAAATGGTACCAAAATGAAACCCTAATGTTCATTTTCATCTCGCCAACACCCTCACCTCTTCTCCCTCTTCTCCCTCACAAATAGCTTTCCTAAACAAAAACCCTAAACGACTGGCGGCGCCTCCCTCCCTCTCTTCGAAGAACAACTCACCGAAAAATCGCCATTTGCGGTTAGCTTCTCCCTCCACCTACCATCACCTTCATCACAACCTAAACCTAACCTCCGTCGGCCTCAAACCGAAACCAAATCTCAGAAAGGAAACAAACGAAGCACGAAATAACGCAATCAAAGTCCAAAGTCGCAACAAGAAGATATATCCTGAGATCGAGTTCATACCTGGAAATGACGGAACTTCAATGGAGATTATGAGGACTAAGGATAGCTTGGTAATTTCCGTTGATTCTTATAGGCGATGAACTTAAGGATAGCTTGGTAATTTCCGTTGAATTCAGTTATGGAGTTAGTTTTAAATTTTGTTAGTTAGTTGAAAATTCTGTTAGAAATCCTTTGTTGAATGATTGACGAAGAAGTAACAAATTCCACTTTGTTTTTTTTTCTAATTTTTTGATGGTAAAGGGTTTGCTTGAAAATTTTGTGTTATTGATAATGAAGAAATCGTGATTCAAATATTAACAGAATTATCTTATTCTCTCCCTCTTTTTTTCCAATTTCTGTTAGCTTTATTTTTATCACTTTTTCCTCTTTTCTGTTATAATCTTTTTGAGCTTTTCTGTCATGAAAAATGGTGTTGTTTTTGCTTGATGATGTCGCGTTATGCTCATGTTGTGCAAGTGCGTTTTTGTGGTGTGAAATATGCGTGTGTATAGGCTTGCTGATAGAAAGTTGATGATGTGGGCTTTATGTGACTCACTTTTACTTTGTAAATTTGCAATGATATAAAAGAACCATGATAGGCTATACAACTGAAAGGTGGGCCATTGAGACTTGTTTATCTATTCATTACTTTTTTTTGAAGTGTAAATGGATTATAAGAAATGGATTAAAAAAAATGAATTTGATAATTGGATAATGAATTGGTTTAGAATATGGGTGTATAAAATGGATATAAGATATTTGAATAATTGAATTTTGAAATGAATTATGGACTGTGATTTTGATTAAAGGATATGGGAAACATGGATGGACTAAAATAGATTGAGAAATCGGTTTATTGAGATGGATATGAATATTTATGGGTTTAATGAAGTGTACTGGCTACCAACAATATGCACATAGCCATAAAGTCCCAATTTTCCAACTTAACACCAATCTTGCCCTTGAATTGCTTATGAACCTTTAATCAATAACAATCTGGCCTGAAACTTCTTAAGAACTACACCTGACAATCTGATGAATTTTAACACAACACCATAAAATTTGAATATGCACTGTCTGAGGAATAACCACCAGCACAAATAACTTATAGTTGAAGCAATCTTTTGATAGTTTGACCAAGATTAGGTCAAACGGCTATCTGAATTGAATTGCGATCTGATCAACCACACTTGAATTAAAAACACTTCCAACTTATGATATGCTTCACTTTTCTGCGCAGATATGCAATTCTATGTATGCCAATGGTATGCTAAATGCCATGAAAAGGAGAGGGCAAATTTTGGGGTGTTATAGTTGCCCCTATTCAATCACTGTAGACCTGAATGGATGATAGTTGTTGCTTTCATACGTTTGAGGTATGTAGGGATTGAATACCAGAAACAACCAGAAAATTTTCACTCTGGAAGATGAACAGGGAAATAAACCCAACCATATGAACTCTACTCGGATATAATTCTGATGGGAAGAATAGTAAACGGGGGATGCCCTCTGAGTGATGTCATAAGACTACTGACTTACCACGTTGTAGATTGAATTTGAAAGTCTGTCTTTTTGAACCACGCCAGATGACTACTGGCTTGCCACACTGCAGGTGGACTTCAGAAAATTTTACCACTCTGCGGACGGACTTTCTCCAATCTGCAGTTGGACTTCAAGACACGTTGCCACCTTGAGGACGAACTTTCGCCAATCTACAGTTGGACTTAGGATACTTTGCCACCCTGAGGACGGGCATTCGCCAATCTACGGTTGGACTTCAAGATACTTTGCCACCCTGAGGACAGATTTTTTCCAATCTGCGGTTGGACTTCAGAAATTTGCCACACTGCGGGTGGACTTCTGCCCACTGCGGGGACTTTTGCTCATTGCAGGATACTTTTGTGCTTTGCCATCCTAAGGATGGACTTTCGCCAATCTACAGTTGGACTTCGAAAATTTGCCACCCTGCTGTCGCTCCCCGGATTTCCATCCTGGTACAAACGCGAAAGTGGCGCGGAAAAGAATAGAGTCGCCAGCCAGGCATTTTTATCCCGAAGGATCGGGAATGGTAATGCTGCACAAACCTAAAGAAAAGAAAGAGGAGGGACACGGGTCCTGCGAACCAAAGAGACTGAGTTCGGGAGTCGGTTACGACCTGGGAAGGTATTAGCACCCAGATCGTCCGCCGTACCCGACGGGATCCACGCTTGCAAAAGAAACAGTTTCAAAGGGTGAAGAAATGAAAGCTGCTTTAAAGAAAAGAAAGGGAACTGAAAAAGGAAATCTGGGAAAGAAACTGAATAAGAAAACAAAGAGAAAAATGTAGGGAAAATAAAGATTGTGCTCGAACGGGCCCTACCCCGCTGCCTACGTACCTCATCGGGAAAATGAGGATAAGAGACGCCGTAGTTCCCCTAACTAGGGGTAGAAAAGAAATTGCTTGTGAATTAAGGCTTGAACTGCCTATGACAATGCTCAGGTGTTGCAGACTCGGACGACGAGTGCATAACCGTCTTGCAAAATGACAAGTAGGAGCAAGTTCGCGTACGGGGCGAATGAGATGAGAAAAGAAGATACCTTGATCAGACTTGTGCATCACAAGATAAGCTTGTACTATCCCAAGATGGGAAAACTACAAGTACCTCATGGGATAAGGCTATTGCTCAAGGTATCACTTCAAACTTTATTAAGTGTTTTCTTTAAGGTTATGAGATGAGAAGAGAAGAAGAACCAAAATATCACAAAGGTAAAAGTCTAATGGGAGACTAAAGAATCCTAAGTGTTGTCATGCATGGATATCCTAAGGTTAGTGTGGTTTTCTATCCTAAAGAAGAAAGAAAGAAGAGGAGAAGAAGAAGAAAGAAGAAGAGGGATGAGTAAGGCCTAATCCCATCAAACAAAGGTTAGCACAAGTAAGAATAAGAAGAGAAGAGATGAGATTTGGAGATGTGGGAATCACTTCCACACCTCTCACTTACCATAGCCCCTGCAAGGTTAGCAACATAAGCATAAAAGCAAAACCAAATGGACTTAATGACATGTCAACATCATACAAACAGAAGTGAAGTCATATATACAAAAGCTCAATGGATATGCAAGTTACAAGAATGAGAAAAGAAGCATGCAAGATAATTATGAAGCAACATGAAACACATGGCAAAACAAAGTGAACTTAAGAAGGATGCAAAGCAAAATGCACAAAACATGAACTCAAGGCACACAACCAAAACCAAATCAAGTCAAAGAAATGCTTAAGAAGCAAGAGAGATGAAGAGAAGAGAAGTACAAGGTCAAACAATCAACTTATGGAAGGAAAGAAGTAAGGAGATGAGGTGAAAGCACATAAGAAATGGAAGAACTTAAAAGGTAAGCAAAACACAAAAATTCTAAGACACAAACCCTAAGCCAAGATCAGAAAGGTACCCATACCCCAAAGAGACCCCAAATGAGAATAAGAAGTTGGCACAAGTGCCCTTCTAAGCTAATAAGATACCTTATGATCAAAAGGAAGCAAAATGGGACAAGGTATGAACCAAAATTCAAATCAAATAAACAATGCATCTAAAAATTCCACAACTTAGGACAAATGATCCTCAAACATGATATAACAATGAGCCAAAAGGGTTGGGAGAAATTCAGAAGCTAGATAGGTCAAAAGAAGGCTTAAACATGAGCTAGGGTTAAGAAACTTCCATCACAAGGCAAGGACCAAAACCCAATGAAAAAAATTCTAAAAATCAGGGGAAAAATCACACATGAACTACATCTTCTTATGAATTCAGAGCAAAAAGAACCAACACAAAACTCAAAAAGATGAACACTATGGAAATTGTACAAGGCAGGATGCTTGAAAAGGACTTAAAATGAATTAATTAAGATGAACAATTAATTGACACGTGGATATTAGAAATAATTGGGAAATAAAAATATGGAAAATTATAGAAAACTCAATTGAACATTCAAGAATTAATTTGGAATTTGTAGACACTTGGAAGTAATTTTAATAATTAAAAAGCAAAATGGAATAAAAGAAATAAAGGAAAAAGAATTAAAAAGTGAGAAAGAGGGTTGGGGGTGTGGATAGTCAGAAACTCAGTTACAATCAGATGGGCTCAAAGCTATAGGGGGTGCGAAGAGTAATCTGGGCCCATTGGGTTGCGCAGGAATTCAATTCATAAGGTGGAAATTCAAGGAAATAAAATGGAAAATAAACTGGCCATTGGATGGAAGCAGCAACGCATCCTGTGAAGAGTCTCATTAATTGACGTGTCATGTTGATTGGTTATGAGGCTGAGGAACACGTGAGTTATGGTGAGACGCACTACACAATGAATTAAAACAGAAACAGATACA
The DNA here is from genome assembly GCA_963966055.1 of Lathyrus aphaca. NCBI lineage: Eukaryota > Viridiplantae > Streptophyta > Magnoliopsida > Fabales > Fabaceae > Lathyrus > Lathyrus aphaca. Next base: position 228,008,973 of record OZ014522.1, read on the forward strand.
CAAGCCAGGGCACGTGAGAGAGAGGCTGGCTTTTTAATTGACGTGTCAACATCCTGGACGCGGGGAAAGAAGATCTAAGGGTGGAGAAGTCATCACCAACCTCTGGAAACCCTAGCTAACATTTCCAGATTCTAGTGACCGGAGCTAGGGCTCCGGCACCGGAAATTGCTCAGCAAGAACAAACAACAATATAAATAAACAAGGAGCTCCAGATTAGGTAATTCAACTACCCTGAGTCCAAAAATGGCATTGAAAAGTTCATTGGATCAAAGGATCTCACGGATCGAAGACAAACAGGTGTGACCAAGAAAATTGAAATTCAAATATCTAACTCAATATTGCACCAATTTCGAAACTAAACATGGCAGAATGATCAGTGAAGCAAGAGGATTGTAATGCACATCATCAATTTCATTTTCAGATCTGAAGATTTGGATGTTACCTGAACTTGCAGATCTTGAGAAAACGTGCTAGAAGTCCAGATAATGAAGCCAAATCACTCCAAATGCTCTCTAGTTGCAAAATAAATGCAACTAGAGCCTTGAATCTTGTTGGATCTTGAGCTTTGCAAGCAACTGCCCTGAAATGGCAAGGTTCTTGATCTTGAGAGATAGCTTGAACAAGAGTGAGATTAATGATCCTGAGCTTCTAAGGATCAAGGATCTACAATTTTTTGTGTGGAGAGAACTAGTGTGTGAGAAGATTCAAGAGAAAATGCAATTTGTGCACAAACTTGGAAGCTGAAGAATGAGAGAGAACTGAGCCTTCTAAAACCCTAATTTGGTTTTATATTATGCCATGACCTAATGCTGAAAAGATGAGATGATTTGCACGTGTAGATCACAAGTTTTGGTGATTTTGCAAATTTTGCAATTTTGGTGTGATATCATGTAATCCTCATGCTTTCCTTGGCCTCTTGCCCATGTGCACTCTAATCTGATCCCTTAATCTCAAACAAACAAAATCCTGGCCATTAGATTAAATTATCACACTCTTTTCATGTTCATGCATAAAATACATTTTTGGAATGACATTCTTGTTGTGCACGAATTTGATGCATTCTCTTGAGCAAAGTGATCCATTTGAAATGTATTTTAATATTGGAACCTCACTTGATCCATACCAACACTCAAAATTGAGTTTCAAACCTTTTGGCTCTTGGTGCATAAATGAAATTTTGATTTTTGCCCTAATTTTGTGAAATTTTCGAGGGCCATATATCCCTAACCAAGAATGCTATGAAAAAGTACTTGTACTTTTTGAAAATGGGAGGCCTTAATCTCCAACTTTCATGTTTGACTTTGGTCCATTTGAATAATTTTTCATTAAGTTAAGGTCACTTGAATTTTAGGGCAAAAGTTGCCAAAAATGGCATTTTCTCAAAACCAACTTTGTACCAATTTTGCAAAAACCCTCAAAACTTCATGATCCTTGATCTTTGAACTTGCCAAACCTCTTATAACATTGTAAGAACATCCCTTGGCTATAAAAAATGGATCGGACCCCTTGAAATCACACAGTTGACTTTTTTTAAAGCACAGTTGACCAATTACTTCATCTGCAAGCAACTGAAGAATTTCTTGACTTCCCCAAGGAATTTCCTCACCAAATTTGGTACCTAGGATCCTCTTGACATATAAAAGACTTTGCCCAAATGAAATGGCCAAAGTTTTGAGGTTTTCATGCTTGAATCTCAAACCCTAGTTAAGGACCATTGTGTAGGAGCTTTGCCCTAGCCTGGAATCCTTGATGATCATCCAACCTTCTGAGCTTTTGTGAATGAACTTGAACTTGTAAATGCAATGTAGACCCCTCATAGGACTTGTACAAAACCATTGAGACCCTTGTCATGGCTTGTGATGCTTCAAGAACCTCCACAGATGATCATATGCTTAATGCTAGGTCATGAGAAATGTTATGCCTCATCTTTCCATGCTAGGATGCTAAGAAAATGATATGTTCATGATGAATATGATGTGATATGATGCTTAAAAAGAAGAGGGAAAATTTGGGGTGTTACAGCTGCCCCTATTCAAACAATTGTTAATCTGAAAAGGACGATAGCACGGGCTATCGACCGTTCAAGATAAACTGTGGTTGAATACCAAGAAGACCAGAAATTTGCACTCTGACGAAGAATGCAACATTGGGAAATAAACCCAACCAAATGACGCTTTGGTGACTGCAGGGGAGAAAAAGCAGACGAGCTTTTTCCAAGTTGAAACTATTGTCTGGAATAAGAATACTTTGACAGACGAGTCTTCTTCAAACAATCCTGTTACGCCAGGAACTGGACATACGAGTCCTCAAACACTGTGCAAAACATATGACTTGAGACAGACGAATCTCCTTCGGATAAACCTATTACGCCAGGACCGGTGATGCACTTAAGTCTGTGGGATAGACATGCATAATCAAGGTAGACGAACCCTCTTCATATATTATCCGTGGATATATGGTATAAGACAGACGAGTCTTCTTCGAGCAAACCTGTTACGCCAGGTGCAACAATAACAATTGGTGCTTGAGATAGACGAGCCTCTTTCGGATATACCTGTTACGCCAGGACTGGTAACCATTTTGACATTCATTCCCACAGTCAGGATTTTAAACCTCTTCAATACAGACGAGTATTGGATGATCATAAAGATAACATAGACGAGTGCCATAAGTCAATGATACAGACGAGTATCAGACGATGATCCAAGAAACACAGACGAGCGCTTCAAGCAATGATACAGACGAGTATCAGCCACTGATACAGACGAATACCAGAAATTCAAACACAGACGAGCATTTGGAGTAGCCATACAAATAAGTACCAAGATAGTTAGCAAATCCACACACACAGATATAAGCTAACACAGACGAGTGCTGGGGATGATACAAACGAGTATCCAAACAAAGCAGACGAGCTTCAAACAAATAATAAACACAGACGAGTGCTGGAGAATGCAGACGAGCAACCATAAATATTGGATACCAAACACTGACGAGTGTTGGAAAGTGCAGACGAGCAACACCAAAGTGAAATACCAAACACAGACGAGTGCTGAGAAGTGCAGACGAGCAATACCGGAGTGATAACACAGACAAGTGTTGAAAGATGCGGACGAGCAGTAATAAAGTACGAACACAGACGAGTGCTGGAGAAGTGCGGACGAGCAACAAACAAATGCCTGATTGGCCACAAGAGTTACAACTCTGCAGGGGAAGAACAAGTCAAGAGGCCTTGACACCTAACCCTGACTGGAGTGATGAATACCTGACTGTATCATCATATTAACCAAAAGAATGGCAACTTTGCTGGGGAATTTTTCACTGATGGGAGTGAAAATCAAATATAAACTCTGTGGGGAAGGATCATCTTCAGACTTGGCTGGGAAAGATGCTTCAACAATGCTCTAGCTGAGGAGAGAATTTTGATAATTCTAATCTCCGTGGGGACATCAGGCATCCAGCTTCCTGTTGGGCACTCCATTGGGGAATAATAAACTGCTTGGGCTGCCTGCCAAGACTTAGCTGGGGAAGCTTCTGCTTGGGAGAATGTGACGCCATCCTACAACCTGCAACAACAGAAAACACAAGTGTGCCCCGGGGACTTGCATGGTATGATCTGCTCATCCAACGTCACCCGACACTCAAAGAGGGTTTCAAATGTTTCCCTGCAATGTCATTTTCTTTCAAATTATCACCATGTTTAAATGCAATGCTATTTTTTGCCAAAAATTCAGGACATTTTACAAACAAAAATAAACACAACACAGCTTTTTGACTGAATACTCTTTTTATTGAAAGGCCTCTGAATAGGCAAAGATTTTACATCAGGAAGCAACCACCTGGAAAGAGGTAGCCACCATAAAATTGAGAAAATAAACTATCCTAATGGCAATGGGCATGACATCCCAATGAGTTCCATTTCTGCTATGACCAGCATGTCTTCAAAACTCTCCATTCTTGCCTTTGCTTTCTGAGAAGATGAGGGGACTGATTCCTACCCTTCTGATATTGTCAAGTTGTACAAAACGATGATGTGGTTGAGATTACTCGGATTGCAGTTGTTCGCTTATTCCTTTGTTTTGCGTGGATCGCCCTTTCGGGTTTTCAATCCACCGAGATACCCTTTTTTGCCTGAGTCGTCCAATGTGGATTTTCAACTCAGCGGGTGTACATTTTTTATTTATTTCCCTAACTTTTTCCCGAGCTTTTTATTCTGTTTTTAGCTCGCCGGGATGCCCTTTTCTTGCATGGACTTTAATTCTGTTTTTGTGTCCAGCGGGTCTCTTTATGCGAAGTATTTTTTAACTGCGTCCGAGTTAATAGGGGATTGGAAGTCATCTCCATCAATAGTGGTGAGCATCAGTGCTCCTCCTGAAAAGACTTTCTTCACTATGAATGGTCCTTCGTAGTTTGGGGTCCACTTGCCCCTGTGATCTGAACCTGGAGGAATGATCCTCTTGAGCACAAGCTCTCCCACTTGATACTCCCGAGTACGTACTCGTTGGTCGAATGCACGCTTCATTCTCCTCTGATAAAGTTGACCATGACAGATAGCCGCTAATCTCTTTTCCTCAATCAGACATAGCTGATTGTAACGAGCACGCACCCATTCAGCCTCATCAAGCTTCACATCCATCATCACACGCAATGAAGGAATCTCTACTTCAACAGGCAGGACTGCCTCCATACCATATACCAGAGAGAAGGGAGTTTCCCCAGTTGACGTCCTGACTGACATTCGATACCCATGCAATGCAAATGGTAACATTTCATGCCAATCTTTGTAAGTGACAACCATCTTCTGCACAATCTTCTTGATATTCTTGTTTGCTGCCTCTACCGTACCGTTCATCTTTGGTCGGTAAGGAGAAGAATTGTGATGCTGAATCTTGAAGTCCCGACACAACTCTGCCATCATCTTGTTGTTGAGATTAGAACCATTGTCGGTAATGATTCTTTCGGGCACTTCGTATCTATAAATGATATCTCTTTTCAAAAATCAAGCCACCACTTGACGGGTGACGTTGGCATAAGATGCTGCTTCAACCCATTTAGTGAAGTAATCAATCGCAACCAAGATGAAGCGATGACCATTTGAAGCAGTAGGCTCAATCTTCCCGATCATGTCAATGCCCCACATAGAAAAGGGCCAAGGAGATGACATGACGTTGAGCGGGCTAGGAGGAACATGCACTTTTTCTGCATATATTTGGCACTTGTGGCACTTACGAGCGAATGAACAACAGTCTGCATCCATTGTCATCCAGTAATACCCCGATCTCAGCAATTTCTTAGCCATAGCATGCCCTCCTGCATGGGTACCGAAAGATCCTTCGTGGACTTCCTGCATTAACAGGCTTACTTCGTGTCTATCCACGCATCTGAGCAAGACCATGTCAAAGTTTCTCTTGTACAAAACCCCGTCTGTGTTCAAGAAGAAGCTAGCAGCAAGTCGCCTTAAGGTCTTCTTGTCATTGGAAGATGCCCCAGCTGGGTATTCTTGCTTTTCCAGGAATAGTTTGATATCAAAATACCAAGGTTTCTCGTTAGACACGCGTCTACAGAGAAGGCATGAGCTGGAGCGTCAAGCCTGAAGATGTCAATTCTGGGCACATAATTCCAACACAAGACTTTGATAGACGAAGAAAGAGTGGCCAATGCGTCAGCAAACTGATTTTCATCACGTGGTATGTACTGAAGCTTAACTGTCGTGAAGAACGTCAACAGCTTTCTAGCGTAATCCCTGTAAGGAATTAGATGCTCTTGATGTGTATACCACTTGTCAGTAACTTGGTTAATGACGAGGGCTGAATCTCCGAATATATCGAGGTTCTTAATCTGAAGATTAATGGCCTCCTCTATTCCCATTATGCATGCCTCGTACTCCGCTTCATTGTTGGTGCAACCAAAAGTAATTCTGGTAGCGAAGGGAAAGTGAACACCTTCGGGAGTAATAAGAACGACACAAACTCCACGTCCATTGATATTGACTGCCCCATCAAACATCAACTTCCATTTGGATTCAGGGTCTGGCCCCTCCTCCGGAAGTGGTTCCTCGCAATCGTTTGCTTTGAGGTACATGATGTCCTCATCAGGGAAATCAAACTTCATCGGCTGATAATCATCTTCAAGAGGTTGCTGTGCAAGGTAATCCGATAATACACTTCCCTTGATGGCTTTCTGAGAAGTATACTGGATGTCATATTCAGTTAAAATCATTTGCCACCTAGCAACCCTTCCGGTTAACGCTGGTTTCTCAAAGATGTACTTGACAGGATCCATTTTGGAAATTAGCAATGTGGTATGAGTCAACATAAACTACCTCAGTCGGCGAGCAGCCCATACCAAAGCGCAACAAGTTTTCTCGAGCAGTGAGTAACGGGATTCACAGTCGGTAAACTTTTTGCTAAGGTAATAAATAGCGTACTCTTTTCGACCAGACTCGTCATGTTGGCCTAGCACACACCTCATTGACCCTTCTAGCACGGTCAAGTACATGATTAAGGGTCTTCCTTCCACTGGAGGCATTAGAATTGGAGGCTCCTGCAAATATTCTTTTATCTTGTCGAAAGCTCTTTGGCAGTCTTCATTCCACCTGACCGTTTGCTCTTTTCTTAGCAACTTGAATATTGGTTCGCACGTGGCAGTTAGATGAGATATGAACCGTGAAATGTAGTTCAACCTCCCTAAAAACCCGCGCACTTCTTTTTCTGTTCTCGGTGCAGGCATGTCTTCAATTGCCTTTACCTTTGCAGGATCTACCTCAATTCCTTTCTGACTAACAATGAAACCCAACAGTTTCCCAGAACTCACTCCGAAAGTGCACTTGTTTGGATTCAACCTCAGCTTGTATTTTATCAGTCTATCAAACAACTTCTTAAGATTGACCAGATGCTTTTCTTCGTCTCGGGACTTAGCAATCATATCGTCCACATAACACTCAATCTCCTTGTGTATCATGTCGTGGAACAACGTGACCATAGCCCGCTGATAAGTTGCCCCGACGTTCTTCAAACCAAAGGGCATGACCTTATAGCAGAATGTACCCCACGGGGTAATGAACGTTGTTTTCTCCATGTCTTCCGGTGCCATCTTAATATGATTATATCCGGAGAAGCCATCCATGAAGGAAAATACCGAGAATTGAGCAGTGTTATCTACCAGCACATCAATGTGAGGTAAAGGAAAGTCATCTTTTGGGCTTACTCTATTCAAATCCCGGTAGTCAACACACATCCGGACCTTGCCGTCCTTCTTTGGTACATGTACAATGTTAGCTACCCAAGGTGGGTAACTAGTTACGGCAAGGAACCCGAAATCCCATTGCTTCTGAACCTCCTCTTTGATCTTCATCGCCATGTCGGGACGAGTTCTTCTCAATTTCTGTTTCACAGGAGGACAGCCTCTCTCAATGGTAGCTTATGCACAACGATGTCGGTATCCAACCCTGACATGTCTTGATACGACCAGGAAAAGATATCCACATACTCTCGCAACATACCAATCAACTCTTTCTTTAATTCAGCCTGCAGACTGGCCCCAATCTTGATCTCTTTCTTCACATCTTCAGTGCCAATGTTGACGATCTCAATTTCTTCTTGATGAGGCTGAATAACCCTTCCTCTTGTCTCAACAATCTGACCAATTCTTCAGGGAGTTCACAGTCTTCCTCAACCCCTTCATCAGCTTGGTAGATCGGATTGTCAAAGTCATGCGTGGTCATAGCAGGAATGTTATCAATGGAATCCGGATGATCAACACTGCACAGATGATGTGCTTATTTCAGAATCTGCTTTCTTTTTTTTAAAAGAGACGCAAACACAAAAGCAAAAAGGAAAGACACATTGCCATTTTTATATTTTTTGTGAAAAATTTAAAAACAAAGAAAAAGAACACAATTTGTCTGAAAATGTCCTTTTATTTCATGGTAAATTAAGTGCATAACAAACATGGTGGCCCAATACAATGGATCCTAGCATCTTGGGCAGAATGCTGGATTTGACAATGCAGTATGATAAGAAAGGGAAACAGATAAATTACTCTGAGTGCCAGGTAACTTGGACAATGTCTTCAACAGACCAGTTCTTCAGCTCCTCTCCGGGCGCACACGGATGAATCCAGTTGTCCCAGTCACCATCACTGTCTCCATCTTGGCTTGTCACATAGATTTGGTTGCTGTCAAGCATCCCAACGCTTGTAAAAGTAATGGCTTTACCACTTGGAGTAGATCCACCAGGCTGATAACCCAAACCAAACTTGTCGTCTTTCTTCTCTAATTCCAGAAATTTGCCCCAGCCTTGAGTGCTTCCTGACTGAACCACCTCCTTTTCCTACTTGTAGGAATGAATGGAGGTACCTTCTTTTTCACTGCTCTTCTCTACAGGAGTCAAGATGCTGACATTAACTACTTCGAAGGCTTGACATAGAGTCTCATGGATCTCTCCATCCATCTCCACATACTTGAACGTTGATAAGTGGCTTACAAAGATGTCTTCCTCTCCGCATACTGTGATTACTTGGCCATCAACCACATATTTGAGCTTTTGATGCAGAGTGGATGTTACAGCTCCAGCAGCATGAATCCATGGGCGTCCCAACAAGCAGATGTACGCGGGCTGGATGTCTATGACGTAGAAGATACTTTTGAATACTTGAGAACCTATTTTCACGGGTAACTCAACTTCTCCAAACACTGATCTTCTGGACCCATCAAAATCTTTGACGATCAAATCACTGGGTCTCAGGACAATACCATCAACATTGAGCTTCATTAATGCTTTCTTCGGAAGTACATTAAGAGAAGAGCCTGTGTCTACAAGGACATGTGACAACACAACACCCTTGCACTCCATAGTAATATGTAGTGCTTTGTTATTGTTATGGCCCTCTGACGTAAGGTCCCTGTCTGTAAAGCCCAATCCATGGCTTGCATTCACACTGCCCACTACATCTTCAAGTTGATTGACAGTGATTTCCTGAGGAACATACGCCATCTGCAGCACTTTCAGCAAGGCTTCTCTGTGTGCAGGAGAACACATCAGCAAAGATAGAATGGATATCTTGGAAGGTGTCTGGTTCAACTGCTCGACCACCTTATAATCACTCTTTTTAATTATGCGCATGAATTCCTCGACCTCTTTTTCAAATGTACCCTGTCCAGCAGCAGGAGTTGTTGATTCTTCAGTCACAACTTGCTTTCCTTTAGCCTTTGCCGAAGCCTCAGCCTCAGGGACCCCTCTCAGAACTGGGGGAGCAAATAAACGACCACTTCTTGTGAAACCTCCAACTCCTCTGACGTTCACTACAGTCGGGTCAATAGCAACAGACTTACTCTCAACTTTTTGTCCAACCACGTACACATCTGAGCCGTAATGCCATGTGTAACACGGTGGGAGAACTGACTTTAGTTAAATGTTGCGGATAGCAAGAGTCGCCACCGACTTTTATTTTATCCAAAGGAAAGGCATAAAAGAACAGGAAAGACCTTTTTAAGATTTTTGGGTCCCGGGGGTAGGTTATGTAAAGGGAAGGTGTTAGCACCCTTTACATCCATGGTTATCCATGGGCTCTTAGTTACTTAGCTCACTTTAAAATGTTTTTGAAATGTGAAGTGTGTGAATAAAAATTTTCTTAAGTATTTTATAATGATCCATGTACGGATGTATATAAAACCTTTGTTTTGAAAATTGTTTGAAATGTATGAAGTGTTTGAAATGTTTTGAAGAGTGAGCAAGTATCTAAGAGAAACCTACCCTAAGTTTAAGTCTTTTCTGTTCTTGAATCCTTTAAATGGTAAGACTATCCCTATTATTAAGGAATAGGTAGTCATTACCTTGGATGTGTGGGACAAATAAGGGACATCTGTTATTTAGGCAACTGTGGGGTGTATAAGCAATTCGAAGGGACTTATCATCTTTATTCGAAAGGGACAAGATCATTGCGAAGACAACATTCGAAGGGACTTGATCTTTTTATCTGTTTAGGGACTAGATGATGTGAAAATGAGGGACTTTGCTTCATACACCCTACTTGACCTTTTGATTAGGCAACTTGAGAGGTATCCTTAAGGAAGTGAGATGGCGATCAAAGATCGACTTACGTGTGTGAGTGTACAAGTTTAAATATTTATCTTTTAAATTAATGATCTAAATTCAATTTTTTAAATACAAACATGTTTCACTCCCTATTTTACTAACCATAACATTTAAAAATAAATATTACTATTAAAATATTACATAAAGGAGACAATTACATAATAATAATTATTAACAAATTAAATAAATAAGCAAAATAAATAATAATAAATAATTGGGTTAGTAATAATAATAATAATAAATCACAATATATATATATATATGGGGTTAGTAATAATAAAATAAATATCGTATGAAAATAAATAGAATTAATAATTAAATAAACAAGAATATTAGCATAATAATTAAAAGATCAATTTTTTTTATATAAACAATTATTTTTTAAAATTATGAAGAAAATATAAACAATTATATACTAATTATTATAAAGTTTTAAATTATATACAAATTATAAAAATTAGGTTAATTATAAACATATTATGAAAATAAATTATATTTACAAAAATTAAATTAGCAAGTCTTAATTATTTTTAAACATATACTAAAAATTATTTACCTACATGAATAATAATTATAAACAAATTACAAAATATATACATATAATTAAAGTTTATTAAAAGTTACAATTAATAAATTAATTAACATTTATAATTAGGGTTTATAAAAATAATTAGGTTTTACAAAATATTTTAGGGTTTATGGTTTAATATAAATATAATTAAATTATTTGTACAAAATATATAATATTAATAATATGCAATAAAATAAATGTTAAATAATTTTATTAATAAAGTTTATTTTTTTTTTGAAAATATAAGTTTTGAAATATATACAAGAAAATAAAATAACAATTTGATTTTAAACATTTGTCATTAAAGAAATTAGTTAAATATATTATAAACAAAACAAAATAAGAGAAAATATGAAAAAATAACATACTTGGGGCTGGGATTCGAACCCAGGCCCTAGGGTTTACATCCACAAGACCAACAACATCACCACCAGGCCAAGCGCGCGCTGGCGTTAGAATCAGGAGTCTAATTCCTTTTGTTGTTAACCTGCAAAAAATCCAGAAAAACAAAACAAAACAAAATGGCCTGGGGGGATTCGAACCCAGGACCATCCACATAACATACACGCACAATAACCAACTGAGCCAACCACACATTTGTGAAATAAATTACAGACAATTCAATAAAATATTAAAACAAAATTTAAAATCCAGAAAGCGCGCGCTGGCTTCTTCTTCTTCCTCCAGACCTGGGGATTTTGCTGCGAATTTTGTTATGAATTTTCCTGCGAATTCAAGTTTGTAGCAAAACCTACGAATCTCAACTATCATCAAAACAGTAAAATTACATCAAATTAAAAGCGCAAATAAGGTCCAGAGGTTAATTCAAATTGATCTATGGTTTTAGAATTTTTTTATACTTGATGAATCATAAAGCCCTAAACCTTAACTGAAACCCTAAAAATGGTGGATCTCATTCTAGGTGATGAAACTTCATAAAACCTGTCCAGAATCAATCTACAACTTATCACAAACAAGAAACATCAATCAAAATTCATTAAAAACCAATCAATATCCAGAATCGAAAATCAAAAATATCCTGAACATGATGAATCGGTTTATGCATTATGCTATGATTCAGAGGTGTATGATGATTGGTTTCGACTCAGGAATGCTTGAGGAAGCTGATAGTGTCCTTAAAATACCTTGAAACACTTGGTAATGGAGAATCCGAATTGAAGTTTTTGGTGATTTTTTTGATATGCAAACTCACTCTTTGAGGCAGGGAATTCGTGGCCTTTGCATTGGGTTATCTTGTATACTTATAGTGCAATGAAATTAGGTCAAAAGATTTGATTTTTGTATGGACTTTTTGATTTTTTGAGATTGAAAAAGATTAGAACTTAAATTTCAAATATTTTTGAATGAGACCTTTCTATTTCAAGCCAATCATCATCAATTATGTATCAATTCCATCCAAATCATGTTAATGACCTTCTAGAACCAAAATATATTTTAAATCTTCACATTTGATATTTTATTTAAATTTAAAATGATTTTTAATATAAAAAATCATAATAAATAAATTAAATAAAATAAAATTATGAAAATATCAAATAAATTTCGTGCATGATGTCATGGAACACTTTGGGTCACAAAAAGTTCAGCCCATTTGGAGAAATTTGGATGCACTGCTTAGGAGAATGCATTGTCTGAGGGAATTGTCAAATCTTCTGACCAATTGTGAACTTTGTGAACCTTGTGAACTTCATAAGATGTCTTGTGACCCTTGTGAACCTTATGAGAGGTCTTGTAAAGCTTGTGAACCTCATAAGATGTCTTGTGACCCTTGTGAACCTTATGAGAGGTCTTGTAAAGCTTGTGAACCTTGTGAACCTCTTAGCACACAAAGTCTTATATTGTGAGGGCAAATTTTGGGGTGCAACAGCTGCCCCTGTTCAATTTTCTGAAACCTGAGGGGTTAGATTGGTATATGTGCCAGTCGTGACCTGGAAGGTTGAAGGGGATTGAACACAAAAGCCCAAAACATTGCACTCACCGGTGCGTAGAATAATGCTGATGACTAGTTGTATATGCTTGAGTGGGCTTAAAGATGCCACTTGGAGAAAAATTCTTCAAATATATCTCTTGGAGGATAAAGCAGTCCAAAATATGAAGATATAGCTTTTTGGGAGGATAAACAACGGCCCAATGAAATGGTAGCTTTCAGGTATGATGATAGCTTTCAGGAAGATAAACAACGTCCTGAGGTATAAGTATAACTTTTGGGAGGATAAACAACGGCCCAATAGTTATGATATGGCTTTTGAGGAGATAAACGACGTCTCAAAATAGCCTTCGGGAAGATAAACGATGTCCCATGATAATGAGGTAACCTTTGGGAAGATAAACAACGGCCCAAGGTCATGATAGCTTTCAGGAGGATAAACAACGTCCTGAGGTATAATGATAGCTTTCAGGAGGATAAACAACGTCCTGAGGTATAAGAAGCTTTCAGGAGGATAAACAACGTCCTGAGGTATAAACATAACTTTTGGGAGGATAAACAACGGCCCAATAGTCATGATATGGCTTTTGAGAAGATAAACGACGTCTCAAAATAGCCTTCGGGAAGATAAACGACGTCCCATGATAATGAGGTAACCTCTGGGAAGATAAACAACGGCCCAAGGTAACAAATCGTTGATGAAGTTTGTCTACTGGAGAATTAATCTGAAATACAAGATTATAACATTCTGTATGATAACATTAGTTTATGCATTATGCATGCATGTATAATATGATGCACTTAAGTAATGTATTATGTATTTATGTATATGTATGTTATGATGTAAATGATGTATGTATGTATCATGCAGCTTGAAGCGCCTGGATATCTTCGTATAACAACTACTGGCCAGGGAAAATAAATCCTGATTCGTTGCTGAAGAATATGAGGAACTCGTTCCCGTCTTTTTAATAATATAGTATTCATAACCTCCCGTCTTCGTTCGATAGTAAGGTATACATATCCTCCTGTCTTCTTCCGATAGTAAGGTATACATAACCTCCCGTCTTCGTTCGATAGTAAGGTATCCATAACCTCCCGTCTTCGTTCGTCGTACTCCTATTGAAAGAATAAATTCCCGACTATCCGTATGAGGATAAAAGAGATGGATATAAATTCCAGGGGAGATATGACTCGAAGTATTTATGAAGATGGATTTGCCCTACTGGGGAACTTGTAACTGTCTTGTAGAGATGAACTGGTGAAGCTTCGTTGAAATCCTTTCCTCGTTCGTCCTTAGTAAATACTATTACTGCATTTTCATGCATTTCTGGTAAACATCAATCATATTAAGCATTCATGCATTTCTGGTAAACATCAATCATATTCAAAAGCATACACACATTCAAACACAACCAATGGACGTTTCGCTTATGTAAATAGGGTAAAAGTAAATCAGGACTTAAAGATGGAATTTTATTTATATCAAAAAGTGACCTATACATAGGTAGGTTTGTACAAGGAGACAGAAATCCTAGTAAGAGGAATTTGTCATAAACAATTTTACAAAACAAAGAAAATCAGCTATGTGAGAAACAATCCTATTGAGTTTCAATTCTACTATTGCCATTATCTTCAAGTATCTCATCTTCTGCTGTTGAGACGGAACGATTGGATTGAGCTTTATCTGTTCGAGCTTGAGTAAGTAGCACAACTGGTTGTGGTTTCATGGGTGATCCAAACGAGACATAGTCGTACGCTTTAATCCCTAACTTTTGCCTGGATTGCCCTTTCAGGTTTTCAATCCACCGGGATACCCTTTTTTGCCCAAGCCGCCTTTTCAGGTTTTCGACTTGCCGGGTGTACATTCTTTTATATATATATATATCCCTAATTTTAGCCCGAACCTTTTTGGTTCGCCGGGATGCCCTTATTTTTGCCTAGGCCAGTCAACCTAGCGGGTCTCTTTTTATGCGTAGTATTTTTTAACTATGTCTGCGTTTACAGGCTGTGGGAAGTCTTCACCATCCATAGTAGTAAGTATCATGGCACCTCCTGAGAATACTGTCTTGACTACAAATGGTCCTTCATATGTAGGAGTCCACTTGCCCCTGGGATCACCCTGTGGTAATATGATACGCTTGATTACCAAGTCACCAGCCTGATATACCTTTGGCTTAACCTTCTTGTTAAAATCTTTGATCATCTGTTTCTAGTACATCTGGCCATGACAAACTGCTGCTAGCCTCTTCTCATCAATCAAATTTATCTGGTCAAGTCGAGTCTGAATCCACTCATCTTCATCCAAGCCTGCATCCTTCATAATTCTTAAGGAGGGGATCTGAACTTCAATGGGCAAAACTGCTTCCATACCATAGACTAAGGAGAATGGGGTTGCCCCTGTTGAAGTACGTATTGTAGTACGATAACCATGAAGAGCAAACGGTAACATCTCATGCCAATCCTTGTAAGTGATAGTCATCTTCTGTAGAATCTTCTTAATGTTCTTATTAGCAGCTTCAACTGCCCCATTCATCTTCGGACGATACAGAGAAGAGTTGTGATGCTTAATCTTGAACTGCGTGCAGAGATCAGTAATCATAGTGTTGTTCAAATTAGAGCCATTGTCAGTAATAATCCTTTCAGGGATGCCATACCTACATATGAGATTATTCTTAATAAACCGAGCCACAACATTCTTGGTAACAGAGGCAAATGAAGCTGCCTCTACCCACTTCGTGAAGTAATCAATAGCAACCAGGATGAAACGATGCCCATTAGAAGCAGTAGGTTTGATCTCACCAATCATATCAATGCCCCACATAGAAAAAGGCCAAGGAGCAGTCAACACATTTAATGGTGATGGAGGTATATGCACTTTATCAACATAGATTTGACACTTGTGACATGTTCTGGAGTGTTGATAGCAATCAGCTTCCATGGTAGACCAATAGTAACCTGCTCTCAATATCTTCTTTGCCATGGTATGTCAACTAGAATGAGTGCCAAAGATCCCCTCATACATGTCTTCCATAATCTCTGTTGCTTCCTTCTTATCCACACAACGAAGCATAGTTGAATCATGATTGCGTTTGTACAAAATCCCATTACTCAAAAAGAATTTAGCAGAAAACCTTCTCAGAAACTTCCTATCTTTGACAGATGCCTCCTCAGGGAACTCCTGAGCTTCAAGATATCTTTTCACCTCATAGAACCAAGGCTTTTCTTCTGTTTCTTCAGTGCCAATCTCATTGCAGCATGCAGGCTTCTCAAATCTATCAATAGTAATCTTGGGAGCTTCATCATCCCAGCTAATCTCAAACATGGATGCCATGGTGGCTAATGCATCTGCCAACTGATTTTCTCGTCGTGGAATATGTCCAAAGGCAATCTCTTGGAAATGTGGGATTAAAGACAACACGTGCTCACTGTATGGAATGAGATTGTCATGCTTGGTATCCCAATCTCCTTTGATCTGACTCACTACCAGGGCTGAATCTCCATACACGTCACGGAACTGAATCTTCATATTAATGGCAGCTTTGATACCCAGGATACATGCCTCATACTCAGCCATGATATTAGTGCAATAGAAACAAAGTCTGGCAGTAATCGGGGTATGACAACCTTCAGGGGAACTGATCACAACACCAACACCATTACCAAGTGCATTAGAAGCTCCATCAAAAACCATGGTCCATCGGGATCCTTGTTCAGGTCCGTCATATTGTCCAGGTTCTTTGGTGATAATCATAATGTCTTCATCAGGGAACTCAAAACTCATTGACTGGTAATCATCCACTGCTTGATGAGCCAAATGATCAGCCACAACACTTCCTTTAATGGCCTTCTGAGTAGTATACTGTATGTCATATTCTGTTAAGATCATTTGCCATCTTGCTATTCTTCCAGAGAGAGCAGGTTTCTCGAATATATACTTGATTGGATCCATCTTCGAAATCAATAAGGTAGTATGGGTCAACATATACTGTCTTAGTCGGCGAGCAGCCCATGCCAAAGCGCAACAAGTTTTCTCGAGCAGTGAATATCTTGTTTCACAGTCGGTAAACTTTTTGCTAAGGTAGTATATTGCCTGCTCTTTTCGACCAGACTCGTCATGTTGCCCCAACATACACCCCATTGAGTTGTCTAACACTGTTAAGTACATAATCAAGGGTCTTCCATCAACTGGTGGCATCAAAATTGGTGGTTCTAGCAGATATTTCTTAATTTCATCAAAGGCAGTCTGGCACTCATCATTCCATTCCATCACCTGATCTTTCTTCAACAACTTAAATATTGGCTCACAGGTAGCAGTTAATTGGGAAATAAATCTTGCAATGTAATTCAATCGTTCCAAGAAACCTCTAACCTCCTTCTCAGTACGGGGAGCTGGCATCTCTCGTATAGCTTTCACTTTCGCAGGATCTACTTCAATACCTTTTCCACTGACAATAAAACCCAGGAGCTTACCAGATCTAACTCCAAAAGTACACTTATGTGGGTTCAATCTCAACTTGTATTTCTTCAACCTCTCAAACAACTTATGCAGATGATCAAGATGTTGTTCTTCGTTCTGGGACCTGGCTATCATATCATCCACATATACCTCTATCTCATGATGAATCATATCATGAAACAAAGCCACCATAGCACGTTGATATGTTGCCCCTGCATTCTTCAAACCAAATGGCATCACCTTATAACAAAAAGTGCCCCACTGTGTAACAAATGTTGTCTTTTCCATATCTTCAGGTGCCATCTTTATCTGATTGTAACCAGAAAAACCATCCATGAAAGAGAATACCTTATGCTGAGCAGTGTTGTCTACCAGAACATCAATATGAGGAAGTGGAAAGTCATCTTTGGGGCTGGCCTTGTTCAAATCTCTGTAGTCCACACACATACGTACCTTACCATCTTTCTTAGGTACCGGTACCACATTTGCAACCCACTGAGGATAAGAAGTCACAGCTAAGAACCCTGCATCAAACTATTTCATTACCTCTGCTTTGATCTTCTCTGACATTTCAGGACGCATGCGACGAACCTTCTGCTTCTTTGGGCGACAATCTTCTTTTACTGGTAAACGGTGAACCACAATGTCTATATCCAACCCTGTCATATCTTCGTAGGACCAAGCAAAGATCTCCACATAGTCACGTAACATCTGAATCAATCTGCTCTTGACACTATCCTCTAATTCAGCCCCTATCTTGACCTCTTTCCTGTTTTCTTCAGTTCCTAGATTCACAACTTCGATTGGATCTTCATGTGGCTGTATAGCTTTCTCTTCTTGTTGTAACAACCTAGCAAGCTCTACAGGTACTTCACAATCGTCCTCATTTCCGTCTTCAGCTTGATAGATCGGATTCTCGAAATTATAATTGGCAATAGTAGAACTGTTATCAACAGGATCCAGAGTGGATAAGGATCTGCATTTTAGTGATGTGGGTGTGTGTAAGAACACATAGCTGATGAAATAAAAATAAAAGAAAAGAAAGACAAGGAACACAATATTTACGAAAACGAAACGTCCACTGATTTTTATTGAATGAATTATGCAAATGAAATGACATCCCGTAACAAGCACACCATTATGCCCCGGGTAAGGCACAAGGCTTGAGAGTTTAATTGTTCAAGAAATTACAAACTTAAAAGTAACAACACAGTAATAGTATTTACTCCTGACTAAAGGAGATAGGAATAACATCTTCAGCCTTCCAATTATTGAGCCCAGCACCCACAGTAGGAAAAATCCAAGCATCCAAGTTGTAGTCTTCATCATAGTCATCCACAACATTGATTTGATTCTTCATAATCCCCTGATTGGTGATACGAACAGCGCGAGCACGACGAACAGCCTTCTGGGACTCTGCAGTGAAACCCAAACCAAACTTGTCAGACTTGTAAGGAATGTCAGGAAGCTGACCCCAAATAGTACAACCACCTTCATCCACCACAGCTCTAGCATCTTTGAGGGAGGCCATTGTTGGAGGTACTCTAGTGACCACAGGAACTTTCTTGACAACAGGAGGAGCTTCATAATTATTAACAACCCAAGGAACTACTTCGAATGTCTGGCACGGAGTTTCAACATATTCACCTTCCACTTCAAGATATTTAAAGGTATTCACATGGCTAACTATATATTCTTCCTCTCCATAAACAGTGACAACTTTTCCTTCTACCGGATATCTCAGCTTCTGGTGTAAAGTGGAGGTTACAGCGCCTGCCCCATGGATCCAGGGACGCCCAAGCAAACAAGAATACGACGGACGAATATCCATGACATAAAAGGTAGTTTTGAAGACCTGAGAACCAACTTTGATTGGGAGATCAATTTCTCCATGCACCACTCTTCTCGAGCCATCAAAAGTCTTCACCACTATATTACTGGGTTTCAACACAGCATCTTCAGGACTAAGCTTATTCAGGACTTCTTTGGGCAACACGTTCAGAGAGGAACCATTGTCTATCAATACATGTGACAGGGTAGTGCCCCTGCATTCAATAGAGATATGTAGAGCCCTATTATGATCTCTCTTGGCCGGAGTCAAATCAGCATCGGAAAACCCTAACCCATTATCATAGGTCAAGTGTGCAACACAATTTTCAAACTGGTCAACAGAAATTTCATTTGGTACATGAGCAGTCTTCAGAAACTTGATCAAAGCTTTGGCATGAGCCTCAGAACACAACAATAAAGACAGCATAGAAATCTTGGAGGGAGTATGTCCCAATTGATCAACAATGTCATAATCACTCTTGCGAATGATTTTCAATACTTCTTCCATCTGCTTAGAAAGATCATCCGCAGTTGGCACATCAGTTGGTATAGGTTCAATAACAGGACCTTTGCCCCGAGCATCAGTGGTGGAGGTAACAGCTGGAGTAACTGCATTCTTGGAGGTAACCGGAGGAGAGAAAACTCTTCCGCTTCGTGTGATCTTACTAGATCCAACAATATTATCAACATCAACAGGCATATCAGCTAAGGGTTCCTGCTTAACACCATGGATATAAACATCAGACCCATAATGCTAAGGCACAACTCTATCAGAAGTATACGGAATAGGACCAGGAGTGGTAATGATCATAGGAGCCACTCTAGCTTCAGCAACAATCTTCACAGGGCCTTCAGCAGTAATCTTAATTGGACCCTTATGAGTGATTTTGACAGGACCCTTAGAAGTAATCCTCACCGGCACTTTATCAACCATATCCACTTCTTCAACCTTCGCACGCTTAGTTATATGATCAACCATACTCTCTACAGAAGGTGGAGTCCTCTCAAACACTATGGTGTAATTATTCATGAGACATTGAATTCCATCTCTCAACCTCCAACAGCTATCCGGCTTATAGGTACAATATAAACAATCTTCACGACAACCTGGGAAGAACCCAACTTGTACTAGCTTCTTCTTAATGACAGACAATGGTGTAGTCAACTCTGCAATTGAGGAAATATGTGAATCTTCATCAATGGCATTGACAGTCTTCTCATGATTTGGCATGGGAGCAGTGATCACATTTGGAGTACCCGGAGGGTCAAACTCAATCTCTCCAGCATCAATCATATCTTGAATTTTGTTCTTCAATACCCAGCAACTATTGGTATCATGTCCCTGACAATTCGAATGATATGCATATCGTGCATTAGGATTGTACCTGGGAAAGGTAACATTAGGATTCTGAGGAGGATCTTTCAGAGTGATCAGTTCAGCTTTCAACAAGTGTTGCAAGGCTTGGGCCATTGACATGTTGATCTTAGTGAACTGCCTTCTAGCCCTCTGTTGATTTCCCTGTGGATGCTCTGGTGTTGTAGGAGTTGGATTGGAGATATGAACTGCACTCACAGACTGATGCCTTCTATTACGATCAGGTTGACCATAAACAGCATTTGACTCTTTCTTCCCACTGGGAGGCTTCTTTGCAACACCTGATGAAGAAGCACCCACTTGAATCTTGCCACTCCTTATACCACTTTCTACGCGCTCTCCTGTCATTATCAACTCAGTGAAGCCAGATGATGAGCTTCCAATGAGATGACTGTAAAATGGACCATTCAACGTACACATGAACATATCAACCAACTCCCTGTCAGTTAAAGGGGGTTGCACTCTTCCAGCCAAGTCTCTCCACTTCTGAGCATACTCCTTGAAGCTCTCTTTAGCACCCATAGACATGCTCTAAAGTTGCATGCGAGTAGGGGCTAAATCAGCATTGTATTGATACTGCTTATAGAAGGCTTCAGCAAGATCATTCCAACCACAGATGTTGACACTCTCCAATTGATAGTACCATTCCAATTGAGCTCCAGATAAGCTCTCTTGGAAGAAATGGATCCAAAACTTTTTATCATCAGTAAGGGGTTGGATCCTCCGGACATAAGACCTCAGATGCAGCTTGGGACAAGAGACACCATCATAAACAACAAAAGTAGGAACCTTGAAACCAATGGGTATAACCACCCCAGATATCAAACTCAGGTCTTCAAAATCCAGTCCAGAAGACTTTTGTAATTCCATAGCATCCATTCTATCCACCAGCATCTTGAACTTATCTTCATTAGGCTCATGATAGTAGTTAGCTTCAGAATCAGAGTCCCCCATTGTGTTGTGGAGACTGCCTCCCTCTTTCTCAGACTCTTCAGACTCATAATCTTCAACCTGTTCTTTGGTCTTGACAGGACCTCTGAACCTTCTTCCCATGTTGATCAGGCCACCTGACCTCCTAGTCTTCTTAGTCTTCTTGGCCAGCAGTGTCTTCAATTCATCCTGCCCCTTGGACAAGTTCAGGATCAGCTCTTGGAACTGTGCATTTTGTGCCTGGAGATCCTTAACTGTTTGTTCAAGAGCCATTGCTGAAATAAACAGCGAGAAGATGAGAAACCTGTGCATAATAAACCTGTGATGCAATGATATGATATGTGAATGTATATGCAATGTTTTCAAGGACCGCAGGATTTAAATTTGCTTAAACAACCAAGAAGGTAAACTTTTATTAGTAATAAATTTGTTTTGCCTCTTGGGCTTACAGAAAATGAAATGTAATAAATACAAGAGATGGGGTTTTAAGTCTCCCATGGACGCTTCCTCTTTGTGTTGAGGTATGAGTTGAGATTCCGCTCCTCATGAAGTTGCTTTGTTAGTTCCAGGATTCTTTCTTGGCTTGCTTTGTAATGAGCCTCGAAAGTATCCCTTTGCTCCTTCAACTGGATCCAGGATCTCTGTAAATCTTCCATGTCAGTAGGCATATCTGGGTGAAGGATGGTATAAGAAGTATCTCCTTCAGCAACAGGTTCCATGGTAACTGGCAGGATAGCAGGATATGGCATCATGAGAGTCTGAGCACGAGATCGCACCCATCTGAGATAAGGTTCCATAGGAATAGTGTACTTAGGCTCTAGAGTCTTGCTGTCAACCTTGTTCACTTTTCCCCATGCTCGTATGAACCTCTGACGGTAACCTTGCAGATCGTTGTCGTAATCAAACACAATACCCTGAGTCAACATGTCATGTGGACCATCACTCCGAGCATAACCAAACTGTCGTAAAGCTAAAGAAGGGTTGTAAGTAATGCCTCCTCTTATTCCTAGAAGTGGCACATTAGGAAACTCCCCACAACGGTCAATGATAGTAACATTCTCCATAGATCTGGAGCACCAATGAATATCTGAATGCGAAAGTGACATGATCCTCTTAGACCACCTGAATCCCTGTTCATTCTTCATCACTGAGCGAGGAAGGTGAGAAATAAACCACCTAGATAGCAAAGGTATGCAACACATCAGAGTTCCTCGTGCCCTTGTAGTACGAGTATGAAGAGAGTGCAGAATGTCTCCAAGCAATGCAGGCACTGGATTGTGACTCAGGAATATGTTGATGGCATGAACGTCTATGAACTGATCTAGATTGGGGAATAATACTAAGCCATAAATCAGCAAGGCTAAGATTTTCTCAAAAGCATCATAGCTCATTGCCTTCAAGAACATTTGAGCCTTCTCTATCAACACCTTAGCAAGAATACCCTTGACTCCGCTTCTCGTTTCTAGAACAATGTCAGCCTTCTTCAGATGTAGAGCTGCAACAATAACCTCAGGTTTAGAACAATGTCAGCCTTGTCGTCTTTCTTCTCTAATTCCAGAAATTTACCCCAGCCTTGGGCGCTTCCTGACTGAACCACCTCCTTTCCTGCTTATAGGAATGAATGGAGGTACCTTCTTTTTCACTGCTCTTCTCTACAGGAGTCAAGATGCTGACATTAACTGCTTCGAAGGCTTGACATAGAGTCTCATGGATCTCTCCATCCATCTCCACATACTTGAACGTTGATAAGTGGCTTACAAAGATGTCTTCCTCTCCGCATACTGTGATTACTTGGCCATCAACCACATATTTGAGCTTTTGATGCAGAGTGGATGTTACAGCTCCAGCAGCATGAATCCATGGGCGTCCCAACAAGCAGATGTACGCGGGCTGGATGTCTATGACGTAGAAGATACTTTTTAATACTTGAGAACCTATTTTCACGGGTAACTCAACTTCTCCAAACACTGATCTTCTGGACCCATCAAAATCTTTGACGATCAAATCACTGGGTCTCAGGACAATACCATCAACATTGAGCTTCATTAATGCTTTCTTCGGAAGTACATTAAGAGAAGAGCCTATGTCTACAAGGACATGTGACAACACATCACCCTTGCACTCCATAGTAATATGTAGTGCTTTGTTATGGTTATGGCCCTCTGACGTAAGGTCCCTGTTTGTAAAGCCCAATCCATGGCTTGCATTCACACTGCCCACTACATCTTCAAGTTGATTGACAGTGATTTCCTGAGGAACATACGCCATCTGCAGCACTTTCAGCAAGGCTTCTCTGTGTGCAGGAGAACGCATCAGCAAAGATAGAATGGATATCTTGGAAGGTGTCTGGTTCAACTGCTCGACCACCTTATAATCACTCTTTTTAATTATGCGCATGAATTCCTCGACCTCTTTTTCAAATGTACCCTGTCCAGCAGCAGGAGTTGTTGATTCTTCAGTCACAGCTTGCTTTCCTTTAGCCTTTGCCGAAGCCTCAGCCTCAGGGACCCCTCTCAGAACTGGGGGAGCAAATAAACGACCACTTCTTGTGAAACCTCCAACTCCTCTGACGTTCACTACAGTCGGGTCAATAGCAACAGACTTACTCTCAACTTTTTGTCCAACCACGTACACATCTGAGCCGTAATGCCATGTGTAACACGGTGGGAGAACTGACTTTAGTTAAATGTTGCGGATAGCAAGAGTCGCCACCGACTTTTATTTTATCCAAAGGAAAGGCATAAAAGAACAGGAAAGACCTTTTTAAGATTTTTGGGTCCGGGGGGTAGGTTATGTAAAGGGAAGGTATTAGCACCCTTTACATCCATGGTTATCCATGGGCTCTTAGTTACTTAGCTCACTTTAAAATGTTTTTGAAATGTGAAGTGTGTGAATAAAAATTTTCTTAAGTATTTTATAATGATCCATGTACGGATGTATATAAAACCTTTGTTTTGAAAATTGTTTGAAATGTATGAAGTGTTTGAAATGTTTTGAAGAGTGAGCAAGTATCTAAGAGAAACCTAGCCTAAGTTTAAGTCTTTTCTGTTCTTGAATCCTTTAAATGGTAAGACTATCCCTATTATTAAGGAATAGGTAGTCATTACCTTGGATGTGTGGGACAAATGAAGGGACATCTGTTATTTAGGCAACTGTGGGGTGTATAAGCAATTCGAAGGGACTTATCATCTTTATTTGAAAGGGACAAGATCATTGCGAAGACAACATTCGAAGGGACTTGATCTTTTTATCTGTTTAGGGACTAGATGATGTGAAAATGAGGGACTTTGCTTCATACACCCTACTTGACCTTTTGATTAGGCAACTTGAGAGGTATCCTTAAGGAAGTGAGATGGCGATCAAAGATCGACTTACGTGTGTGAGTGTACAAGTTTAAATATTTATCTTTTAAATTAATGATCTAAATTCAATTTTTTAAATACAAACATGTTTCACTCCCTATTTTACTAACCATAACATTTAAAAATAAATATTACTATTAAAATATTACATAAAGGAGACAATTACATAATAATAATTATTAACAAATTAAATAAATAAGCAAAATAAATAATAATAAATAATTGGGTTAGTAATAATAATAATAATAAATCACAATATATATATATATATATATATATATATATATATATATATATATATATATATATATATATATATATATATATATGGGGTTAGTAATAATAAAATAAATATCATATGAAAATAAATAGAATTAATAATAAAATAAACAAGAATATTAGCATAATAATTAAAAGATCAATTTTTTTTATATAAACAATTATTTTTTAAAATTATGAAGAAAATATAAACAATTATATACTAATTTTTATAAAGTTTTAAATTATATACAAATTATAAAAATTAGGTTAATTATAAACATATTATGAAAATAAATTATATTTACAAAAATTAAATTAGCAAGTTTTAATTATTTTTAAACATATACTAAAAATTATTTACCTACATGAATAATAATTATAAACAAATTACAAAATATATACATATAATTAAAGTTTATTAAAAGTTACAATTAATAATTTAATTAACATTTATAATTAGGGTTTATAAAAATAATTAGGTTTTACAAAATATTTTAGGGTTTATGGTTTAATATAAATATAATTAAATTATTTGTACAAAATATATAATATTAATAATATGCAATAAAATAAATGTTAAATAATTTTATTAATAAAGTTTAATTTTTTTTTGAAAATATAAGTTTTGAAATATATACAAGAAAATAAAATAACAATTTGATTTTAAACATTTGTCATTAAAGAAATTAGTTAAATATCTTATAAACAAAACAAAATAAGAGAAAATATGAAAAAATAACATACTTGGGGCTGGGATTCGAACCCAGGCCCTAGGGTTTACATCCACAAGACCAACAGCATCACCACCAGGCCAAGCGCGCGCTGGCGTTAGAATCAGGAGTCTAATTCCTTTTGTTGTTAACCTGCAAAATATCCAGAAAAACAAAACAAAACAAAATGGCCTGGGGGGATTCGAACCCAGGACCATCCACATAACATACACGCACAATAACCAACTGAGCCAACCACACATTTGTGAAATAAATTACAGACAATTCAATAAAATATTAAAACAAAATTTAAAATCCAGAAAGCGCGCGCTGGCTTCTTCTTCTTCCTCCAGACCTGGGGATTTTGCTGCGAATTTTGTTATGAATTTTCCTGCGAATTCAAGTTTGTAGCAAAACCTACGAATCTCAACTATCATCAAAACAGTAAAATTACATCAAATTAAAAGCGCAAATAAGGTCCTGAGGTTAATTCAAATTGATCTATAGTTTTAGAATTTGTTTATACTTGATGAATCATAAAGCCCTAAACCTTAACCGAAACCCTAAAAATGGTGGATCTCATTCTAGGTGATGAAACTTCATAAAACCTGTCCAGAATCAATCTACAACTTATCACAAACAAGAAACATCAATCAAAATTCATTAAAAACCAATCAATATCCAGAATCGAAAATCAAAAATATCCTGAACATGATGAATCGATTTATGCATTATGCTATGATTCAGAGGTGTATGATGATTGGTTTCGACTCAGGAATGCTTGAGGAAGCTGATAGTGTCCTTAAAATACCTTGAAACACTTGGTAATGGAGAATCCTAATTGAAGTTTTTGGTGATTTTTTTGATATGCAAACTTACTCTTTGAGGCAGGGAATTCGTGGCCTTTGCATTGGGTTATCTTGTATACTTATAGTGCAATGAAATTAGGTCAAAAGATTTGATTGTTGTATGGACTTTTTGATTTTTTGAGATTGAAAAAGATTAGAACTTAAATTTCAAATATTTGTGAATGAGACCTTTCTATTTCAAGCCAATCATCATCAATTATGTATCAATTCCATCCAAATCATGTTAATGACCTTCTAGAACCAAAATATATTTTAAATCTTCACATTTGATATTTTATTTAAATTTAAAATGATTTTTAATATAAAAAATCATAATAAATAAATTAAATAAAATAAAATTATGAAAATATCAAATAAATTTCGTGCATGATGTCATGGAACACTTTGGGTCACAAAAAGTTCAGCCCATTTGGAGAAATTTGCTTTTAAGACCCTATTTTCCTCATACACCACCCAAAAATTTCCCAACTTTGCAAGGGCACATATCCTTCAATTTTAATGCTATGAGGGTGTTCTTGGACTTTTTGGAAAGCTTGAAGAGTCCTCTAACCAACCCCATTGGTTTCATGTTCATATCATTTACCATTCTCATGTTATTCCCTCTTGAAGTTGTTGACTTTTTGTTGACTTTCAAAAGGACCTATAATGTCTTAGCTCATACCTTCCAAATGAAGCATTTTTGGGCTTGGCTTGTGAGACACAAAGTTGTAGAGAATTCAATTTCCTTCAAAATTAGCGTTGGATGGAAAATTCTTGATGAAGCATGTGAAAGTTATGGCTGGTCAAAGTTCAGTTGACTTTTCCTAAGGAAACCCTAATTTAGAAACTCCTGATTCTTGATGATCTGAAATCTCCTTGATGAATCATGATCAACCCTTGATCAAATGATGAATTTTACTTCATATACTAGATGTTGGCAAAAAATCACGAAGTTTGACTTTGGTTTGACCACAGTTGACCTCAGTTTGACTTTTTAACTGCTTTGACTGATTTTGACTTATCTGATCATCTGACTGAGCAAACCTTTGAGAAAAGTCTTGAAACTTGTCATGGGGATTCTCAAACACATATAAGATATTATGAAGCTCACTTGAAGTCTTGTAAATCCATTTAGCCTGATTAAAGTCAAAACCCTAGTTTTGGATGCACTGCTTAGGAGAATGCATTGTCTGAGGGAATTGTCAAATCTTCTGACCAATTGTGAACTTTGTGAACCTTGTGAACTTCATAAGATGTCTTGTGACCCTTGTGAACCTTATGAGAGGTCTTGTAAAGCTTGTGAACCTCATAAGATGTCTTGTGACCCTTGTGAACCTTATGAGAGGTCTTGTAAAGCTTGTGAACCTTGTGAACCTCTTAGCACACAAAGTCTTATATTGTGAGGGCAAATTTTGGGGTGCAACAGCTGCCCCTGTTCAATTTTCTGAAACCTGAGGGGTTAGATTGGTATATGTGCCAGTCGTGACCTGGAAGGTTGAAGGGGATTGAACACAAAAGCCCAAAAATTTGCACTCACCGGTGCGTAGAATAATGCTGATGACTAGTTGTATATGCTTGAGTGGGCTTAAAGATGCCACTTGGAGAAAAATTCTTCAAATATATCTCTTGGAGGATAAAGCAGTCCAAAATATGAAGATATAGCTTTTTGGGAGGATAAACAACGGCTCAAAGAAATGGTAGCTTTCAGATATGATGATAGCTTTCAGGAAGATAAACAACGTCCTGAGGTATAAGTATAACTTTTGGGAGGATAAACAACGGCCCAATAGTTATGATATGGCTTTTGAGGAGATAAACGACGTCTCAAAATAGCCTTCGGGAAGATAAACGACGTCCCATGATAATGAGGTAACCTTTGGGAAGATAAACAACGGCCCAAGGTCATGATAGCTTTCAGGAGGATAAACAACGTCCTGAGGTATAATGATAGCTTTCAGGAGGATAAACAACGTCCTGAGGTATAAGAAGCTTTCAGGAGGATAAACAACGTCCTGAGGTATAAACATAACTTTTGGGAGGATAAACAACGGCCCAATAGTCATGATATGGCTTTTGAGAAGATAAACGACGTCTCAAAATAGCCTTCAGGAAGATAAACGACGTCCCATGATAATGAGGTAACCTCTGGGAAGATAAACAACGGCCCAAGGTAACAAATCGTTGATGAAGTTTATCTGCTGGAGAATTAATCTGAAAAACAAGATTATAACATTCTGTATGATAACATTAGTTTATGCATTATGCATGCATGTATAATATGATGCACTTAAGTAATGTATTATGTATTTATGTATATGTATGTTATGATGTAAATGATGTATGTATGTATCATGCAGCTTGAAGCGCCTGGATATCTTCGTATAACAACTACTGGCCAGGGAAAATAAATCCCGATTCGTTGCTGAAGAATATGAGGAACTCGTTCCCGTCTTTTTAATAATATAGTATTCATAACCTCCCGTCTTTGTTCGATAGTAAGGTATACATATCCTCCTGTCTTCGTCCGATAATAAGGTATACATAACCTCCCGTCTTCGTTCGATAGTAAGGTATCCATAACCTCCCGTCTTCGTTCGTCGTAAGGTATACATAACCTCCCGTCTTCGTTCGTCGTACTCCTATTGAAAGAATAAATTCCCGACTATCCGTCTGAGGATAAAAGAGATGGATATAAATTCCAGGGGAGATATGACTCGAAGTATTTATGAAGATGGATTTGCCCTACTGCCTTGGCTGATAAGGTCTTTGCTGATAGTTGTTACGTTGTGGTTGTTGTTGTTGTTGTTGTTGAGGTGGTGCCTGCTGCACAGGACTAGAAGGAATTGTGACTGCTGCCACATGCTCATAAGGTCTTCTATACCCTCGGCCAAACACGGCATTGGTCTCGCCTTCCCTTCTTCTAGGAGGTCCACTGAAAGCTTTTCTTGCTCCATTCGAGCTGCTTGCACTCGTATCCTGGATCTTTCCCATCTTCAACAAGGTCTCTACCCTCTCTCCAGCAATTACTATGTCGTTGAACTTGGTGGCCGAACAAGACGCCAATCTTTCAATGAACACACCTTGCAAGGTCCCCATAAACATATCAGCCATCTCATTTTCGAGCAATGGTGGTTGCACTCTGGCAGCGAGCTGACGCCACCTTTGAGCATATTCTTTGAATCCCTCCTTAGCAGTTTGAGACATGTGTTGCAATTGAGTGCGATTTGGAGCCATGTCCAAATTATACTGGTATTGTCTCACAAAAGCTTCTGCCAGGTCCTTCCAGCTCTTAATGTTGACTCTTATTAGCTTCATATACCATTCCAAAGAGGCCCCAACCAGGCTGTCTTGGAAATAGTACATCCATAGCTTTTCATCATCAGTGTGAGCAGCAATCCTCCCTACAAAGGACTGAAGATGGGTCTTTGGGCATGTTGTGCCATTGTATTTCTCAAAAGTTGGGACCTTGAACTTGTAAGGGATTCTAACCCCGGGAACCAAGCCCAAGTCAGTAATGTCGAATCCCAAAGAATTCTGGGATTGAATAGCCTTGATTTGTTCTGCTATTTCCTCAAACTTCCTATTCATCTCAGCCCCCTGGCCTTCAGCTTCGTCCAACAGAGTGAATTGCTCGTCTTGTCCATCCATTTGAACATTGTTCAGTCCATAATTGATTATTGTAACTCCTCGCTGTGTTACAGGGATTTCAACTTGACGGGCGCCCGCACCGTTACGATTACCTCCATCAGCAGTACCGTTGTTTCTGGCTTGACCATTTTCAATCAACTCCCGTAGACGTTCTTGATTCTGACCCATGCCTGCCATCAAGGTCATAAAATTGTCCATCCTTAGTCTCAAGTCAGCTAAGTCAGCTTGCATCTGATCCATGATTCTCTCTCTGTTGACCTTTGTTGGATATCTGTGTGCGATTGGCTGTTCCCGAACTTTCCTGGGAGCTATAGTGCCTGAAACACAAAAGACATTAGAAACTGAAGCACTATCTGCAAAACAAACAAACACGTCATATGCAATGCAATGTAACTGCTCATGCTCCCAAGTTTTAAGCATTTTCATGCCCCAGTTCTGGCATATACTCCAGACAGACACTTTGAGTATTAACTTTCAGACTTTCTCTTTGCAGAATGTTCAGATATTAGCAGTATCAGACAAACGAGCCTTGCGCATTAGAAAAGATAATTTGCACATTAACACTGTATATCATGGACAAACCAACTGCCGGCTAAAAGTTAGAGCACAAACAGAAATATTCCCCGAAGGGTTACAAGTCATTACATGAATAAAAGACAAAACAAATAAAGCAAGACTCCTACAACAGGTCTGTAGGTAGTCTGAAGAATAAACTAAACTAAGGACATAGGCTCTGCCACCTCTGCTCTGCTCTTCTTGACACCCGCTCTCAGCTTGAGCTCTTCAATCTTCTTCCGTGCCTCCTCCAAGGCTAACTGGCTCTGTGCTAACTGCTGAGTCTTTTCCCTCCGAATGTTGTGGACTTGCTCCACCTCTTCCTTCTTGAAGGCCATTTGCACTTCAAAGAACTCTTCTTTCTCTTTAAACTTCTTCTGCTCTTCCTCCCTTTGGCCTTGCAACCAAACAATGGATTGACGAGCTTCCTTGAGAGTCTTCAAAGTCTTTTTGCGTTCAGCTTCTCTTTTTGCTTCCATCATACCCAACCTGTGAAAGTGAGCTTCCCTTCCAGCAAAGTCCTTCTCTTTAGCTTCCATAGAGTCTTGGATCTTCTGCAGCTTTCCTTCTGCTTCATTCTTGGCCCTGTTGGCAAGATGGTACAGGCTTACCATTTCAGCATTCTCCACTCGAACTTCATGCAGCTGAGCTTCCAATTTCTTGTACTCTTCAAGGGAGACAGTACTCTGACTTGGCACTTCTCTAGGATAAAGTGGAGCTTCTACTGAGAAAGGCATGAGAACTTCTTCTACATGTTTTTGCAACCATGCAGCAAAAGGTGGATACGTCTTGGGATCTACTCTGCCAAAGTCTTTCTTACCCTTCCTTATCCTGTGAGCCCAGGCTTGGACTGCTTGTAGAACTAACTCCTTGTTTCCTTCCACAGGAAAATACAAAGACTCAGCAAACTCCTCCATCTGTGGTGGATCTCTCAAAGGGTAACCAAATTGTTTCCTGGCTAATGTTGGATGATGACTGATCACACCCTTTCTTCCCAGCAAAGGTACTCCAGCAAATCTTCCACAACTGACCAACAATTCTTTTCCTAGCAGATCTCTGTCATATCCCCAGGCAATATCTTCAGCAGTTAACCCCATCAACCTTCTTGACCATCTCCACTCATCCCTCATCTCCTTGAAGGCACCTGATTTTGGCAGTTGTCTGGCAAACCATTCAGCAAACAATGAAGCACAGCAGACTACTAGTCCACCCCTACCTTTCTCATTTTTGTAATGAACAATGTAATAGAAGTCACCCAAAAGAGTTGGCACAGGATTGCCTTTGGCAAAGATAGAGATCACCTCCAAGCTTACAAATTCTTTCTCTCCTGGGAACAAACTGGACCCATACACCATCAAAGCCAACAAAGCACCAAAGTCACCCCAACTACCCTCTTTAGCATATCTCTCTGCCTCTGGTATGAGCACACTCCAAGGGAGTCCTTTGCCTTAACTATCCTTCAGAGCTTTCTTAACTGTAGCAGCTGGCAAACGACAAACTTTGGCTATGTCTTCTTCTTTAAGCACCACCTCAGACCCATAGAAAGGCAAGGTCTCTCTGACTGGAATATTCAGAATGCTGGAAATCTCCTCCAAGGTGGGAGCTAAGAGGTAGTCTGGAAACACAAAGCAACGCATCAGAGGATCATAAAACTGCAACAAGGTATGTAAACTGTCCTTCTGGTCTGCAGTGGGCTTGTCCACATACTTCAATATCTGGCCATATCTTTTCCTGAAATTACCCAAGACTTGGTCATTCATAAGACCTGCTAATTTCCGAACACTTCTGACTTCAGGTTGAAGAAAAGTATAGTGAACATTCTTTTTCCTTGTAACTCTTTTGATTTCTGCCATCTGGAGATAAGATTTACCAGAACTGGGAGCTGATTATGAACAATGACCTGAAAAATGGAAACATAAACAGTTAATGCAAGAATGATGCAAATGCAATGCATGCATATGATCAACTGGGACCATCTGGATACTGGACACTGAACACAAGGACCCTCTGAATATTGGCAATCAAAGTCCTCTGAATCACAACTCTCTGATAGAAGATCTCAGAACCACAGTACCAAGAAAACCAGAACACCAGAACCATAGGACCATATGACTAGAAATCATAATAAGGACCACTGATAATGAGGGTATGTAGAGGCCAAGGGTTCTTACAAATCTGTAAACCCCTCCCAATCTCACTGGTAGGCTCCAGGTCAGACATCACGGACTCTCAAAGCCGAATAGCAATAATACTTTCACCATCTCCGAGAAATGGATCATGACCAAATCAGGGAATTGGTTTGGCATTATATACTACGCAGGGAGGCCTCAGCTGAGTCCGGGAAACAAGGTCATCCTATGTGAGTCCCAGGTGGGCCCTCAGATGCGAATGGGTTTGCCACACAATGTGGTCTGCCACTGTCATCACTAGAGAGGGATGTTTCCACAAGGTTCTCAATGATCGGTCCCCAGCTGCACATAATTGTCAAGGTTATGAAATGAGAGAGGAAGATCTCCAAATCAAGACATTTCCAAGACGGTCGCAAATCTGGGCGTGGAACTCACTACTACCCTCATGACAAGATCTCATGAGGACAAAGTGGAACCACTCTAAGTCCTAAGGTGCACTCGAGCCGTGGTAATGAGCTCATCTCTCAGAAATAGTATCACCCAACCCACCAAACAGAAAAATCCAGTCCAGACAGTCCAGTATATAATATGATGCAGAAAATAAATACTGAAAACTGTAAATAAAGCTGTAAATAAACAACAGTAAAATACAACAAGCCACAGCAAACAAACATCACCCAAAGAAACAGAAGCAAACAAGCGCTAGGAGAGACTCTTCAAGGGAACCAGAGATTCTGGGTTCTTCCCCAGCAGAGTCGCCAGCTGTTGCTCCCCAGATTTCCATCCTGGTACAAACGCGAAAGTGGCGCAGAAAATAATAGAGTCGCCAGCCAGGCATTTTTATCCCGAAGGATCGGGAATGGTAATGCTGCACAAACCAAAAGAAAAGAAAGAGGAAGGACACGGGTCCTGCGAACCAAAGAGACTGAGTTCGGGAGTCGGTTACGACCTGGGAAGGTATTAGCACCCAGATCGTCCGCCGTACCCGACGGGATACACGCTTGCAAAAGAAACGGTTTCAAAGGGTGAAGAAATGAAAGCTGCTGCAAAGAAAAGAAAAGGAACTGAAAAAAGAAATCTGGGAAAGGAACTGAATAAGAAAACAAAGAGAAAAATGTAGGGAAAATAAAGATTGTGCTCGAACAGGCCCTACCCCGCTGCCTACGTACCTCATCGGAAAAATGAGGATCAGAGACGCCGTAGTTCCCCTAACTAGGGGTAGAAAAGAAATTGCTTGTGAATTAAGGCTTGAACTGCCTATGCCAATGCTCAGGTGTTGCAGACTCGGATGACGAGTGCGTAAACGTCTTGCAAAATGACAAGTAGGAGCAAGTTCGCGTACGGAGCGAATGAGATGAGAAAAGAATTCCCGAAGGAAAGACGCTTATTGTTTGTTTGTGTTTTTTATGAAGCTTTTATGAGTGTGTCACAAGGAAGTGAACTCAAGCTCTTTTCCATGGAATGTGCACTTGTCACTACATTCCAAGATGGAATAATAGAACAAGCACACTCAAGTAAGGAGAAGATCCCCAAAACTTGAACCCAGAGATTAGGGCCTAAGCTCACTAACTCATTAACTTATTAAGTGTTTTTGTTATTTACAATGAAGAAGTGTTTTTTATGCTTTTCTTTGTGAAGAAGATACCTTGATCAGACTTGTGCATCACAAGATAAGCTTGTACTATCCCAAGATGGGAAGACTACAAGTACCTCATGGGATAAGGCTATTGCTCAAGGTATCACTTCAAACATTAAGTGTTTTCTTTAAGGTTATGAGATGAGAAGAGAAGAAGAACCAAAATATCTCAAAGGTAAAAGTCTAATGGGAGACCAAAAAATCCTAAGTGTTGTCATGCATGGATATCCTAAGGTTAGTGTGGTTTTCTATCCTAAAGAAGAAAGAAAGAAGAGGAGAAGAAGAAGAAAGAAGAAGAGGGATGAGTAAGGCCTAAGCCCAACAAACAAAGGTTAGCACAAGTAAGAATAAGAAGAGAAGAGATGAGATTTGGAGATGTGGGAATCACTTCCACACCTCTCACTTACCATAGCCCCTGCAAGGTTAGCAACATAAGCATAAAAGCAAAACCAAATGGACTTAATGACATGTCAACATCATACAAACATAAGTGAAGTCATATATACAAAATCTCAATGGATATGCAAGTTACAAGAATGAGAAAAGAAGCATGCAAGCTAATTATGAAGCAACATGAAACACATGGCAAAACAAAGTGAACTTAAGAAGGATGCAAAGCAAAATGCACAAAACATGAACTCAAGGCACACAACCAGAACCAAATCAAGTCAAAGAAATTCTTAAGAAGCAAGAGAAATGAAGAGAAGAGAAGTACAAGGTCAAAAAATCAACTTATGGAAGGAAAGAAGTAAGGAGATGAGGTGAAAGCACATAAGAAATGGAAGAACTTAAAAGGTAAGCAAAACAAAAAAATTCTAAGACACAAACCCTAAGACAAGATCAGAAAGGTACCCATACCCCAAAGAGACCCCAAATGAGAAGAAGAAGTTGGCACAAGTGCCCTTCTAAGCTAATAAGAGACCTTATGATCAAAAGGAAGCAAAATGGGACAAGGTATGAACCAAAATTCAAATCAAATCAACAATGCATCGAAAAATTCCACAACTTAGGAAAAATGATCCACAAACATGATATAACAATGAGCCAAAAGGGTTGGGAGAAATTCAGAAGCTAGATAGGTCAAAAGAAGGCTTAAACATGAACTAGGGTTAAGAAACTTCCATCACAAGGCAAGGACCAAAACCCAATGAACAAAATTCTAAAAATCAGGGTAAAAATCACACATGAACTACATCTTCTTATGAATTCATAGCAAAAAGAACCAACACAAAACTCAAAAAGATGAACACTATGGAAATTGTACAAGGCAGGATGCTTGAAAAGGACTTAAAATGAATTAATTAAGATGAACAATTAATTGACACGTGGATATTAGAAATAATTGGGAAATAAAAATATGGAAAATTAGAGAAAACTCAATTGAACATTCAAGAATTAATTTGGAATTTGTAGACACTTGGAAGTAATTTTAATAATTAAAAAGCAAAATAGAATAAAAGAAATAAAGGAAAAAGAATTAAGAAGTGAGAAAAAGGGCTGGGGGTGTGGTTAGTCAGAAACTCAGTTACAATCAGATGGGCTCAAAGCTATAGGGGGTGCGAAGAGTAATCTGGGCCCATTGGGTTGCGCAGGAATTCAATTCATAAGGTGGAAATTCAAGGAAATAAAATGGAAAATAAACTGGCCATTGGATGGAAGCAACACATCCTATGAAGAGTCTCATTAATTGACGTGTCATGTTGATTGGTTATGAGGCGTAGGAACACGTGAGTTATGGTGAGATGCACTACACAATGAATTAAAACAGAAACAGATACACAAGCCAGGGCACGTGAGAGAGAGGCTGGCTTTTTAATTGACGTGTCAACATCCTGGACGCGGGGAAAGAAGATCTGAGGGTGGAGAAGTCATCACCAACCTCTGGAAACCCTAGCTAACATTTCCAGATTCCAGTGACCGGAGCCAGGGCTTCGGCACCGGAAATTGCTCAGCAAGAACAAACAACAATATAAATAAACAAGGAGCTCCAGATTAGGTAATTCAACTACCCTGAGTCCAAAAATGGCATTGAATAGTTCATTGGATCAAAGGATCTCACGGATCGAAGACAAACAGGTGTGACCAAGAAAATTGAAATTCAAATATCTAACTCAATATTGCACCAATTTCGAAACTAAACATGGCAGAATGATCAGTGAAGCAAGAGGATTGTAATGCACATCATCAATTTCATTTTCAGATCTGAAGATTTGGATGTTACCTGAACTTGCAGATCTTGAGAAAACGTGCTAGAAGTCCAGATAATGAAGCCAAATCACTCCAAATGCTCTCTAGTTGCAAAATAAATGCAACTAGAGCCTTGAATCTTGTTGGATCTTGAGCTTTGCAAGCAACTACCCTGAAATGGCAAGGTTCTTGGTCTTGAGAGATAGCTTGAACAAGAGTGAGATTAATGATCCTGAGCTTCCAAGGATCAAGGATCTACAATTTGTTTTTGGAGAGAACTAGTGTGTGAGAAGATTCAAGAGAAAATGCA
Organism: Lathyrus aphaca; assembly: GCA_963966055.1. NCBI lineage: Eukaryota > Viridiplantae > Streptophyta > Magnoliopsida > Fabales > Fabaceae > Lathyrus > Lathyrus aphaca. Next base: position 228,045,826 of record OZ014522.1, read on the forward strand.
ATTTGTGCACAAACTTGGAAGCTGAAGAATGAGAGAGAACTGAGCCTTCTAAAACCCTAATTTGGTTTTATATTATGCCATGACCTAATGCTGAAAAGATGAGATGATTTGCACGTGAAGATCACAAGTTTTGGTGATTTTGCAAATTTTGCAATTTTGGTGTGATATCATGTAATCCTCATGCTTTCCTTGGCCTCTTGCCCATGTGAACTCTAATCTGATCCCTTAATCTCAAACAAACAAAATCCTGGCCATTAGATTAAAGTATCACACTCTTTTCATGTTCATGCACAAAATACATTTTTGGAATGACATTCTTGTTGTGCACGAATTTGATGCATTCTCTTGAGAAAAGTGATCCATTTGAAATGTATTTTAATGTTGGAACCTCACTTGATCCATACCAACACTCAAAATTGAGTTTCAAACCTTTTGGCTCTTGGTGCATAAATGAAATTTTGATTTTTGCCCTAATTTTGTGAAATTTTCGAGGGCCATATATCCCTAACCAAGAATGTTATGAAATAGTACTTGTACTTTTTGAAAATGGGAGGCCTTAATCTCCAACTTTCATGTTTGACTTTGGTCCATTTGAAGAATTTTTCATTAAGTTAAGGTCACTTGAATTTTAGGGCAAAAGTTGCCAAAAATGACATTTTCTCAAAACCAACTTTGTACCAATTTTGCAAAAACCCTCAAAACTTCATGATCCTTGATATTTGAACTTGCCAAACCTCTTATAACATTGTAAGAACATCCCTTGGCTAGAAAAAATGGATTGGACCCCTATAAATCACACATTTGACTTTTTTTAAAGCACAGTTGACCAATTACTTCATCTGCAAGCAACTGAAGAATTTCTTGACTTCCCCAAGGAATTTCCTCACAAAAATTGGTACCTAAGATCCTCTTGACATATAAAAGACTTTTCCCAAATGAAATGGCCAAAGTTTTGAGGTTTTCATGCTTGAATCTCAAACCCTAGTTAAGGACCATTGTGTAGGAGCTTTGCCATAGCTTGGAATCCTTGATGATCATCCAACCTTCTGAGCTTTTGTGAATGAACTTGAACTTGTAAATGCAATGTAAACCCCTCATAGGACTTGTACAAAACCATTGAGACCCTTGTCATGGCTTGTGATGCTTCAAGAACCTCCACAGATGATCATATGCTTAATGCTAGGTCATGAGAAATGTTATGCCTCATCTTTCCATGCTAGGATGCTAAGAAAATGATATGTTCATGATGAATATGATGTCATATGATGCTTAAAAAGAAGAGGGAAAATTTGGGGTGTTATACCTGCAGATGGACTTTTTCCAATCTACGGTTGGACTTTAGAAATTTGCGACCCTACAGATGGACTTTTTCCAATCTGCGGTTGGACTTTAGAAATTTGCCACCCTGAGGATGAACTTTGGCCAATCTACAGCTGGACTTTTGCTCACTGTGGGAGACTTTTGCCCACTACGGGGGACTTTAGAAATTTGCCACCCGAAGATGGACTTTGGCTAGTCTGCGGTTGGACTTTTGCTCACTGCGGGAGACTTTTGAAATTTGCCACCCGAAGATAGACTTTTGCCAGTCTGCGGCTGGACCTTTGCTCACTGCGGAAGACTTTTGAAATTTTCCACCTGAAGATGGAATTTGGCCAGTCTACGGCTGGACTTTTTCTCACTGCGGGAGACTTTTTCCCACTGCGGGGGACTTTAGAAATTTGCCACCCGAAGATGGACTTTGGCCAGTCTGCGGCTGGAATTTTGCTCACTACGGGAGACTTTTGCCCACTGCGGGGGACTTTAGAAATTTTCCACCCGAAGATGGACTTTGGCCAGTCTGCGGCTGGACTTTTGCTCACTGCGGGAGACTTTTGAAATTTGCCACTCGAAGATGGACTTTGGCCAGTCTGCGGCTAGACATTTTGCAAGACATCAAACTTGGATTATGTTGGATACGCATATGTTGAATTACATGGCATGATTCCCCATGACACTGGGGATGTTATGTCTTGAGCATGTCAATGAAATGGCGTAAGTGCAAAGGGAGTTCTTGATGCGGAAATACTAAGTCCCTGTTGATTCTACTGAGAATGCGATGATTGCGAATTCGATCTCAAGAAGCCCTGCGGGGATAACATCTTTGTTAGAGATAACGTTTGGCGACTTTACTGGGATAACTTCCATCCGTCTGCTGGGGATAACAAAATCGACACATCCTGCTGGGGAGGAAAGATTTCAAGTCGTCTTGTGTTGGGGATCATTTGGTTTTTGTCTAGACTTTACCTTAAGAGGATTTTACAAAAGACTTAGTGTCTTTAAACTTTTAGGTATCGTAGTGTTTGCCTGAATTGACGTAATAACCTTTCTGGGGAGGTAACCATTGTCAATGTAGATGAGTTTGAAGTTGTAAGAAATGTTGAACGAGATAATTGGCTTGACGAGTGACCGCGGTGTTCTGAACTCCGAGTAAATGCTACCGATCGTCTTTCTTCGGGAAAGAATGAATTCTCGTGCTATTGGGGTGGCCTTCCCCAGTACGAGTATTCGAATAGTTTTGTACTTGACTGACTAATCTTTTCTCTTTGAGAGATTTGAATCTTGATCTTATTGCCCCAGTTTGGCTGAAATTTTGAAGAGATTGCTCGACGTACTTGCCCCGAATTGGCTAGCTCTTACCATGACTAGTTAGGAAAGTCCTTACTCAATGAAGCTTTCTCGGAAAAGTGCACCTCGACGTGACTGTCTTTCAGAAGTTTTAGACTTCCCAACTTGGCAAGATTAAGCTTCTGGACTGAATTTCCGCATGTGAACTTTTATGATGCCAAACAAATGTATGCAAGCAGAAAAATGTTTATTCTTAAAAAGAGAATTCTAATGCAACACGCATGTTAATCTTGAAGTCTTTTATTGAAAAGGTGCCGCAAACCTTTGTGAGCGAATCACTGGTTAAGATACGACATTATTTTTTTAATGAAAGTATGTACATGCAATACCAAAAGGATCTTTTAGCACAACTCATAGGAGCCAGGAACGATATCTCGTGGTAGTACACTCTCAAATTAACCCTATTTCAGTTAGGACATTTGAGGGTTGTATCGTGGCCTGGTTCACGGTTATAGAAACAAAGGATATAGGATCGAAGTTTATTTGTGCCCACCCACTCTTCATGATGTTCTCCATTCCTATGTTAAGCTAATTTTCACAAGCACTCACCTTTCATAAGGTTTCGTGCTGGTTGAGGAACCATTACCGCTATAGATTCAAGCACCAATCAGGTTATTGTTTGGAGTCAGTCACTCTTTGGTCTTTCGTGTCTGTGCCACACGACTTTGTTCTTGCTTGAGGATCTTTCTTGTGTAATCCTTTTTGCATTTTTCGCCTTTAGTTCTTTTGCTTATCCTAACTTTTGCCTGGACTGATTCTTGTGAATCTTTGATTGTGAAGTCCAGCGGGATGCCCTAACTTTTTCCTAAGTCGTTTGTTTTCGAGTTTCAACTTAGCGGGCTTTTTCATTTCTTTTTTTTCTTATTCCTTTTGAACAAGTCGTGTGACACTGCTTGTCTTGATTGCTTTGCGAGGGTTGTGATTGCCTCATTCTTTGGTCGATGAAGGATAACCATTGTGGCTTCCAGCCTTTAGACCTCTTGAGTTGGATAACCATCGTGGTTTCTGGTCTTTGGAACTCTCGATTAGCATAGTGGAATGTAATGGATCCTCAAATACACTCCTTTATGAAAGCCTGAATGCTTGGTCCGACTAGCTGACATCTACCCTGCCCCTAGGTTAAACGTAACGGTTTTTTCGTGCGAAAGAAACTCCTACTTCAAGGCTCAAAGGGGTTAGCGAGGGTCTATCTCCCTTATATCTCCAGTGTTTAAGGATTTGAAACAAAGCATGTACATCGTCAACAGGGTCTTATTCAAGAGCACATGATTAGAGATTATTGCATTTTTGTTTCGTCATTCTCCCTTAAGAGTTTAAGCACGACAATTGGTTTTGCGATGTACACATACAAAATTAAAATGAATACAAATAAAAGTACTTCAAAAAACCACGTGAGCATTATTATGATTATCATTCAAAAGTAAACAACTACATACATGTATACAATTTTTTTGCAAATAACAGAAACTACAACTGAAAATGCAGTAAATAAGCTGAATATTGTCGTTGTTGGGGAGGCTTGACTCCGTCTAGACCTGTCAGTCTTGGATACATTCAGGGATCAATGGCTCTTTCATAAACTTGTAATCTTCAAGTTGCAACTGTATACCCAACCATGGCAATCATACCTCTTCTTCTAGTCATTCTGACTCTGACACGAGACATCTGAAGGAAAAAGTGAAGTTGGGAAGTAAAGTTGCCCCATAAGGTTGCTCGGAAAGACCTGATGATCTTCTGCCTACGTATCTCCATTGACCAATGACCAATGAAGAATCAGAGCGAATTAGTTCCCCCAACAGGGATGAAAATGAACAATGAAGAAAGGAAAACACACAAATGCCATCACTGAGAGTACTTGAGTATTGCTGGCTTTATTTACTTCATGAATACCCTGGTGTCCTGGGTGATTAACTTAAAGACTGTAGCTTAACGTGGACCATCTGGTAGAACAACTGTGACACCGGTTCCACCGTGACTAGGCATTGGATTCTGGAGTACATTTGGATGAGGAGCAAAATTGATCGCCTTGGAGTCAACTAGGTCCTGTACCTTGTTCTAAAAAGCCCAACATTTCTCAATACTGTGCCCCTGGGCACCCGAATGGAATTCACACCTGGCGTTAGCGTCGAAATTCGGAGGTAGATTGTCCGGAGGAGGAGGTCTCATGGTACGAAGCTCGACCATGTTCAACTTTAGCAGTTCTGGAAGTAATACAACATATGGACATGGGACAGGATCAATCCTACGGTCCCTCTCCCTCGCTCTTTGCTGAAACGGTCTATGTGCCTGATGTTGCTGACCCTATGTTCGTTGTTGAACCTGTGGAGTAATAATCACTGCAGCTGCTTGGTAGTAACCTTGAGAATGACCTCTGTCTCGGCCTCTATACACAGCATTTGTCTCGCCTTCTCTTCTTCTTTGGCCATTGCCAAAAGGCTTTTTCATACCAGAAGAACTAGCACTGCTTGCATCCTGAATCTTTCCCAATTTCAGAAAGTTTTCTATCCTTTCTCCAGCAATGACAATATCGGAAAAACCAATGGACGGACAGGCGGCCAGACGTTCCAAGTAAACACCTTGCAAGGTGCCCATAAACATGTCGGCCATTTCCCGATCGAGCAATGGAGGTTGAACCTGTGCGGCCAGCTCACGCCACCTCTGGGCGTACTGCTTAAAACTTTCCTTAGGTCCTTGAGACAAGTTCTGCAACTGAGTGCGGTTCGGAGCCATATCAATATTATATTGATACTGCTTGAGAAAAGTTTCAACTAAATCTTTCCAGCTTCAAATAGAGACCCTGCTTAGCTTCATGTACCAGCTCAACGAAGCTCCAGATAAACTATCTTGGAAGAAATGCATCCAAAGTTTCTCGTCATCAGTGTGAGCCGAGATTCTTTCAAAGTATGCATGAATGTGAGTTCTAGGGCACGTGATGTCGTTGTACTTGTCAAATGATGGCGCCTTGAACTTAGGAGGGATTCTGACTCCTGGTACTAACCCGAGACTGGTTACATCAATGCCCAGGGAATTCTGACATTCCATGGCCTTAATCTTCTCTGCCAACTCTTCATACCTACGGTCGTTGATCTCATTCATATTACCCATATCAGCATCCAGTATAGTGAACTGGTCCTCTTGATTGTCTTCTAAACCCGCATTACGTGTTGCGGTCCTATTTGGATTAGGCTCACCATTACGAGCAGCATTAGGATCCACATTCTCAGTCGGTGTTCCAGTATTAGCATTCCCATAGGGTTGCTCAACCATCAGCCTGAGACACTCCTGGTTCTGGGCCATGCCAGACATCATTTCCATGAATTGATTCATCCTCTGTCGAAGCTCATTGAGATCAGTCTGCATTCGTTCAGCCATCCTTACTCGGTTTCTTTTAGTCGGATATCGGTGAACGCGTTGACCAACTATATTGCCTGCAGTTGAATAAGTTAGAAACTCCGGACAACCTGCAAAAACACAAGAATATATATGCGTGAAATGAATGCTTATGGCATGTCTATTCATTCTTAAGGCAACCCCTCCCTTGATTCCGACTTCGTGAAGTTGAAATAGATAACAATGCTCTGACTTAGCTGCAAAACAAATAACCAGTGCTGATGATACAGGGTGCGTGGGTGCAACAGACGTGCCATACAGAGCTGAGAATACAAGAGTCGGTGTGTGAATGTTGCAGATGGGTAAGTTACGTAGTTGAAACCATAAAGCTGAATCAATCCGAGTTGATAGATGAGAGAACCCCATTGTATTAATAAAGCACTAATCATGGGCTAACATTGTTGGAGTACGTGAAGCAGAAAACATAATTTGAATACAATCAATCAAAAAGACTTCATCAACAATCCTGATGATAGTCTTACAACTACTAAAGGAAACTATAATCTTTAGACTTCCCTCTGATCGCCCAGACCGCCATCTGACTCATGCTCTGGAATTACAACCAATGCATTCGGTGGTATTGGTTCATTTTCAAACCTCTTCAGTTTCTTCTGAAAGCAGACCATCTTATGCTTGTAGTAGTCAACATCTTTCAGTGCTTTAGCAAGTTCTGCATCTTTCTCTTTCAACGTATGGGCCACTCCTCCTCTTTCTTTCTCAACTTATCAGCAACGTCTTCAGCTTGCAATTTATCTTGATCTTCTCTTCTGACCCTATAGGCAGCATGCCTTGTCTTCTTGTCTTCCAGCATTCGAGTGTTTTTCATTAAGTAACCTCCTTGTGTTAATGTGCTCCTTAGAAGAGTTCCGATTAGCAACTTCAAACCTGGCGAACTGAGCTGAATCGGCGTCAAACCTTTTTTCCGCAGCGACATACTTCTTAGCATCTTCCTTGGCTTTCCACTCAATCCTAAGCCTGGCATGCTCAGCCCTGGCAAGATCCCGGCTTAGTTGGGCATTCTGTTTTAGCAACTCGTCTCTTTCTACTTTCATCTTATCGAACTCTTCGATGCTGACAGATGTCCTTGGTTCATCCACCACAGGATACCATGGTTCTTCTAGAGAAAAAGGAAGAAGAGTGATCTCGACCCTGCGCTTTAACCATTCATCATACTGAGGAAATAACCGGTTGTTACTTCGGCCCAGAATACCAAATCCTCGCTTTTGAATATTTCTCCAAGCAGCAGCAGCTTGTTCCACTAGTAGTGTGTTGTTTTCCACCAGAAAGTAAAAGGATTCATTGACTTCCCTCTCCATTGGTGGGTTCTCTAGTGCGTATCCCAATTGCCTTTTAAGGAGAACGAGATTGTAGTTGATGCATCCCCTTACTCCGATGAAAGGCACATTGGGATAACTCCCGCAACTGTAGATGAAGTCTTTCTTCCGTAAACTGCGATTTATCCATACTATATCTTTGGCTCTCAACCCCATCAACCTCTTAGCCTAGTTCATAGAAGATGCGGTAGTCACAAAAGCACTAGTAGTAGGTAACTGTCTCATAAACCAATCGTGCACCAGCTGAGAACAACATCGTACTAAGCCCCCTCGTTTCTTCTCGTTTTTGTAGTGGACCGAGTGATAAAAATCACCCAACAATGTAGGTACAAGATTCTGCTGCATGAAAACCCGGTTAACGTTGATGTCCATAAACTTCTCTTCATTGGGAAACAGGATGATACCATAAACACTCAAGGCAATGACAATATAAACGGTCTCCCACTTGTTACAAATGGTATACTCTTCAGCTGTGGTCGCTAGAAAATTCAAGTGAAAACTAATTAACTTTCCCTTTGTGGCAAGTCCCTTTTGCACTACAGCCCGACTCAAATAAAGAGCTTTGGAGATCTCGAGTTCATCTGGTTCTACCATGGAAGAGTAGAAAGGAATCTGATCCTTGACAGGTGTTCCTAGAATAAGAGAGAACTCTTCCAATGTCGGCCCCAACTGGTAGTCTGGAAATGTAAAGCATCTCAAAGGAGGATCATAAAACTGAAGTAAATTGTGGATAGCGCTTCGGTCTGAATCGGAAAGCCTGTGAACCATCTTCAAAATACCACCATACTCTTTTCTGAATTCTCCCACTCGATTCGGAGTGATCAAGGCAATCATACCCTGTAGCACGTCAATCTTCGGATCTGAGAAATGATAAGAGACATTGTTCTTCTGGACAGGCTTCATATATGTACCAAGTAAGTCTGGCTACGGAATCAAGGTAGAGAGATAGGATCACTGCAAATGAATAGACATGTGAGTTAGAATGCAATTTTATGAATGATGCTTATGAATGATGCTTATGAATGCATGGCAGGTGACCAATGGTGTGTGTCTGGTATGGCCATTGAGCAGTGATCTGAGTGTCTGTGGAGTGTCATAATAACAGTCGCAATAACAGAGTCACAATGGCAATCACAATAACAATCTCTCTGAATAGAAACCCTGGATCTCAGAACTAAATAACCATAGAACCAAATCACAACTGCTGAATCGTACTGACAAAGCGGGTATGTTGGAAGTTTCAGGGTTCCTGCAAACCTGTAAACCCCTCCCAATCTCACGGGTGTGCTACTCCGGGTCAACATCATGGACTCTCAAAGCCGGAGAGCAATAATACGTTCACCATTTCTGAGAAATGGCTCATGACCAAATTAGGGAATCGGTTTGGCATTATGTATTAACCAGGGAGGCCTCCGCTGAGTCCGGGAAAACAAGCATCCCTCATAGGTCCCCAGCTTCAAGCACTGAATCGAGAAACAATAGCACATTCAGCCCTTGGGATACAATGCTATCGTCATACAAACAGTTTTGCTTTAACTGAATTCTTATGAGAGAACCAGGCCATCCTATGCGATTTCCCAGTGGGCCCTCAGATGCGAGTGGGTTTGCCAACAAATGTGGTCTGCCACTGTCATCACTAGAGAGGGATGTTTCCACTAAGGTCCTTAATGATCGGTCCCCAGATGCACATAACTATCGAGGTCCTATCCCTAAATTGAGGAAATTCCCATACAAAATATTCCCAAGACGGTCGCAATCTGGGTGTGGTTTCATATCACAGCATCATACTGAAATAGAATGCGGAGCAATACGAAACCACGCTAGTCCTAGGTGTATACTCAAGTCGGGTGTTTGGCTTATCTCACAATAACAACCATCCCACAGAAAAAATGAAAACCAGCACAGCCAGACAGTCCAGTATAATATGATGCATGGAAAATAAATACTGAAAGCCGTAAATAAATGTTGTAAAGTAAAGTTGTAAAGTAAAACTGTAAATGAAAACAGTAAAACTAAACTAAAGCACACAACAAACAAATAAACACCCAAAGAAATAAAACAAACAAGCGCTAGGATTGACTCTACAAGGGAAACTAGTGATTCTGGGTTCGGTCCCTAGCAGAGTCGCCAGCTGTCGCTCCCGAGATCTTCATCCTAGTACAAACGCGAAAGTGGCGCGGAAAAGGTAGAGTCGCCAGCCATACATTTTTATCCCGAAGGAATGGGAAAGGTAATGTTGCACAAACCTGAGGAAGAAGGAAAGGAAGAGGCCTTGCGAACCAAAGATCTGGGTCCGGAAGTCGGTTACGAATTGGGAAGGTATTAGTGTAACACGGTGGGAGAACTGACTTTAGTTTAAATGTTGCGGATAGCAAGAGTCGCCACCGACTTTTATTTTATCCAAAGGAAAGGGCATAAAATAACAGGAAAGACCTTAAATGATTTTTGGGTTCGGGGAGTAAGTTATGTAAAGGGAAGGTGTTAGCACCCTTTACATGCATGGTTATCCATGGGCTCTTAGTTACTTAGCTCACTTTAAACTGTTTTGAGAAGTGTAGTGTGTGATTAAAAATTTTCTTAAGTACTTTATAATAATCCTTGTACGGATATATATAAAGACTTTGTTTTGAAAATTGTTTAAAATGTGAAGTTTTATGAAATGTTTTTGAAGGAGTGAGCAAGTACTTAAGAGGAACCTACCCTATGATTAAATATTTACTGTTCTTGAATGTTTTTTCAATGGTAAGAATATCACTATTATTAAGGAATAGGTAGTCATTACCTTGGATGTTGTAAGGGACATGTGAAGGGTCATTTGTGTTTAGGCAACTGTAAGGTGTCTTAGCAATTCGAAGGGACTTATCATCTTTTATTCGAAAGGGACAAGATCATTTATGAATGCAACATCGAAGGGACTTGATCTTATAATCGTAAAGGGACTAGATGATATTTTAAGAGAAGGGACCTTGCTTTTAGACACCTTACTTGACCTTTTGGTTTAAGCAACATGAGGGATAACCTTTAAGAAGTGAGATGGCGATCAAAGATCGACTTACGTGTGTGCGTGTGTTGCACCCCAAAATTTGCCCTCCATAAGACAAGACTTTGTGTACTAAGAGTTTCACAAGGTTCACAAGGCTCACAAGACATCTCATGAGGTTTACAAGGTTCACAAGGTTCACAATAAGTCAGAAAGTTTGACAATTCCCTCAGACAATGCATCCTCCTAAGCAATGCATCCTAAACTAGGGTTTTGACTTTAATCAGGCTAAATGGACTTCCAAGACTTCAAGTGAGCTTAATAGAATCCTATATGTGTTCAAAAATCCCCATGTCAAGTTTCAAGACTTTCCCAAAAGATTTGCTCAGTCAGATGATCAGATAGGTTAAAATCAGTCAAGGCAGTCAAAAAGTCAAACTGAGGTCAACTGTGGTCAAACCAAAGTCAAACTTCATGATTTTTTGTCAACATCAAGTATATGAAGTAAAATTCATCATTTGATCAAGGGTTGATCATGATTCATCAAGGAGATTTCAGATCATCAAGAATCAGGAGTTTCTAAATTAGGGTTTTCACAGGAAAAGTCAACTGAACTTTGACCAGCCATAACTTTCACATGCTTCATCAAGAATTTTCCATCCAAAGCTCATTATGAAGTAAATAGAATTCTCTACAACTTTGTGTCTCACAAGCCAAGCCCAAAAATGCTTCATTTAGAAGGTATGAGCTAAGACATTATAGGTCCTTTTAAAAGTCAACAAAAAGTCAACAACTTCCAAAGAACATAACTTGAGAATGGTAAAAGATATGGACATGAGACCGAAGAAGTTGGTTAGAGGACTCTTTAAGCTTTCCAAAATGTCCAATAACACCTTCATAGCATTAAAATTGAAGGATTTGTACCCTTGCAAAGTTGGGAAATTTTTGAGAGGTTTATGAAGCAAATAGGGTCTTAAAACCATAATTCACCAAATGGGCTTGCTTTTTTGTGATCCAATTACTTCCATGACATCATGCACGAAATTAAATTTATTTATTCATAATTTTATTCATTTTATTTTTATTTATTATGATTTTTTATGTTAAAAATCATTTTAAATTAAAATAAAATATAAAATAATGGATATTTGATTTGATTTGGTTTCTAGAAAGTCTTAAAACATATTTAGACTTGATTGATACAAGAATAATGAAGATTGTACCAAAATAGCAAGGCTAGATTAAGGATATTCAAGTTTTAAGATCAAATATTTTTCAATCTTAAAAGGTCCAAAAATCCAAAGTTTTGATGAATCTCTTGACCTAATTTCATTGTGCCATATATATACAACACATAGCAAGCCACAACCACGAATTCAGAGCCTCTTGCACCTTATTCAAACTTCACAAAAATCTTCAAAAAACTCCAATTCAGTTTCCTACTTAGAAGCAATCTCAAAGCTTTTTAAAGGTTGCGTTGGTTTCCTTGAGCATCACTGAACATAACCTGATCATTATCATTGTCCAAAACATGCCTAAATGCATAACCCGAAATCAATTTTCTCTTAACATTTCAAATTTTCGATTTCATCTGTTTATGTAATATAAATTGTTTTTTATCATTGATAATTGCTTGTGAAGGTATTTGGAACGTTTCTGTATGCTTGGATTGAAATTTTATTGCAGATTAAGGAATCCACCATGGCTAGGGTTTCGGCCTCTTGATTAGGGTTTCATGATAAACCAAATATAAATAGTTATTAAGAACATAGGAAGATTGTAGGAGCTCTGAGGATCATGTTTCACTAATCAATTTGTAAAAATTTCACTGTTTTGTTGATGTTTGAAATTCGTAGGTTCTATACATGATGAAATTCGCAGGAAAATTCGTGGTAAAATTCGTAGCAAGATTCGCAGGTCCAGAGGTAGGAGACGAAGCTGTCTGGCGCGAAAATCATATTTGAAATGTTGACAAGGCTTAAAACAAATTGATGCCGTCTATATATCACAATGAGCGCGTAGCTCAGATGGTTTTGGTGTGTGTATACCCTACTGAAGGGCTTGGGTTCGAAACCAGCCGAATGAATTTTTTTTTGCTTTAATTTCTTTTGTTTTCCAGGGTGACAACAAAACAAACTTGAAGTGGTTTACCATCAGCTAGCGCGCGTCAGCCCAGTGGTTATGCCTCTGATTATCCAGGTAAAGGACCTAGGTTCAAATCCCAGGTCCTGTTTTTTCAGGTTTTGTTTTGTTTATTTTTATTAATTCTTTATTTTATTCTTTAACCAATTAAAACAATTTCTAAAAATATCTAAATCATTCTTTTTAATAAAACTTTATTTTCTTTTCAAATTTATATTATTTTCTTAAAACCTAAATTAATATGTTTATTTAATTATATTTTTTTTATTAATGTATATTTGTATATAATCTCATTAATTATATGTAAATTAAATTAGAAACCCTAATATTTTTTAGATATAAAACCCTAATTATCCTTAACTCTAATTTATTTTCTAATTTCTAAAAACCCTAATTTCTTTTAAAACTTTAATTTCTCACTTTAATTATTTTTGTACTTAATAAATATTTCTAATATATATAATTAAATCATTAATCATGTTTATTTTGTAAATAAATTAATATATGATTTATTATTATTATCATTATTATTCTATTTTCATATCAAAAAATTCAAAAAAATGTTTATTTAATTTTAATTAGCTTATATATATTTTATATTTTGTGCTAACCTTTTTTTTGTCATTATTTTATTACTAATCTTTTTATTTATTGCTTATGTTTATTATTTTATTTTATTATTATTATTATTTAAATTGTTTTTATAATGTAACTGTACAAGCCATGTAATAGTCGTAGTATTTTATCGTTTATTTATTTATAAGTATATTGCTATGGTTAGTAAAATAGGGAGTGATAACATGTTTGCTTTAAAATTAACTTAGATCACTAATTATAAGATAAATATTTGAATTTGTACACGCACACACGTAAGTCGATCTTTGATCGCCATCTCACTTCTTAAGGATATCCCTCATGTTGCCTAAATAAAATGGTCACGTAAGGTGTCTAAAAGCAAAGTCCCTTCTCCATTAATATAATCTTGTCCCTTTACGATTATAAGATCAAGTCCCTTCGATGTTGCCTTCGTGAATGATCTTGTCCCTTTCGAATAAAAGATGATAAGTCCCTTCGAATTGCTAAGACACCTTACAGTTGCCTAATCACAGATGACCCTTCACATGTCCCTTATAACATCCAAGGTAATGACTACCTATTCCTTAATAATAGGGATAGTCTTACCATTGAAAGAACATTTAAGAACAGAAAAGATTCAAATTAGGGTAGGTTCCTCTTAAGTACTTGCTCACTTTTCATCAAATTACTTCATTACACTTCACATTTTTCAAATAATTTTCAAAACAAAGTCTTTATATATATCCATACAAGGATCATTATAAAGTACTTAAGAAAATTTTCAATCACACACTACACTTCTCAAAACAGTTTAAAGTGAGCTAAGTAACTGAGAGCCTATGGATAACCATGGATGTAAAGGGTGCTAACACCTTCCTTTTACATAACCTACCCCCCGAACCCAAAAATCTTTTAAGGTATTTCCTGTTCTTTTATGCCCTTTCCTTTAGATAAAATAAAGTCGGTGGCGACTCTTGCTATCCGCAACATTTAACTAAAGTCAGTTCTCCCACCGTGTTACAGAACTGGCGACTCTGCTGGGGAGTTACTAAGTAAAAGAGGGGTACCCGTAGGAATTAGATCACTTTAAACTTGTTTGCTTTGTTTGCTTTACTTATCTTGTTGGGTGCTCTTATGTGTGAAAGATCCTAACCCGGATCTAGTGTACCTTAGGTAAATGGCAATAGACCAAGGAAACTGTACGGCGTATACCGATATGGTTGATCTGGTGGCCATAGTTAGTGTGACTTCTTGGTTGGTGCTTATGTTCCTTAAGTCAAGTTGAGGATAATATGAGGCTGCCATATGTTGTCAATACACTAACTAACTTTTAGAACCCTAGTCATCCCATCTTGGCCTTTAGAAAGTAGTGCGATAGCCGGCTTTGGTAAAGACTGAAGTTGGTTGATACTCGATGCTACACTCATTGAGATTCTAAACTTTGAGGGTTTTGGTTGGCAAGTAAGTTGCCTACTGAACAACCACCCTTGCGAAGGATCAATGATATTGAGATACCTTAGAACCTGGTTACTTTATAGGACAGGATGAACCAACTAAACTTCAAGGGAGGGTATTTACCTTTAAACCTCATGCAAACCTTCAAACCTAGGGCTATTGTGTGACTTGTTTGTGTGTGCCACATGTTTGTGATTGAGCATAACATCATGACATCATCATGCATCATAAGCATAGCATTTTCACTAACCATTTCAAGAACCAAAGGATTTATCTTTGTTCTTTGTTGCAGGTCATGGCTTCTGCTCGTAGGAACACTATCCGGATCAACTTTGTAGGGATACCTCCTAAGCTTAAGGAATTGGTCTCTCAGGTTTCTGAAAACTCCCGGTTCATCAAGAGACATGGTGTTGCACCCCAAAATTTGCCCTCCACAAGACAAGTTATTGTGTACTAAGAGGCTCACAAGGTTCACAAGACATCTCATGAGATTCACAAGGTTCACAAAGTTCACAATTAGTCAGAAAGTTTGACAATTCCCTCAGACAATGCATCCTCCTAAGCAATGCATCCTAAACTAGGGTTTTGACTTTCATCAGGTTAAATGGACTTCCAAGACTTCAAGTGAGCTTCATAGCATCCTATATGTGTTCAATAATCCCCATGTCAAGTTTCAAGACTTTCCCCAAAGGTTTACTCAGTCAGATGATCAGATAGGTTAAAATCAGGCAATGCAATTAAAAAGTCAAACTGAGGTCAACTGTGCTCAAACCAAAGTCAAACTTCATGATTTTTTGCCAACATCAAGTATATGAAGTAAAATTCATCATTTGATCAAGGGTTTATCATGATTCATCAATGAGATCTCAGATCATCAAGAATCAGGAGTTTCTAAATTAGGGTTTTCACAGGAAAAGTCAACTGAACTTTGACCAGCCATAACTTTCACATGCTTCATCAAATATTTTCCATCCAAAGCTCATTTTGAAGGAAATTGAATTATCTACAACTTTGTGTCTCACAAGCCAAGCCCAAAAATGCTTCATTTGGAAGGTATGAGCTAGGACATTATAGGTCCTTTTAAAAGTCAACAAAAAGTCAACAACTTCCAAAGAGCATAACTTGAGAATGGTAAAAGATATGGACATGAGACCAAAGAGGTTGGTTAGAGGACTCTTTAAGATTTCCAAAATGTCTAAGAACACCTTCATAGCATTAAAATTGAAGGATTTGTGCCCTTGCAAAGTTGGGAAATTTTTGAGAGGTTTATGAAGTAAATGGGGTCTTAAAACCATAATTCTTCAAATGGGCTGACTTTTTTGTGATCCAATAGGTTCCATGACATCATGTACGAAATTAACTTAATATTTTCATAATTTTATTCATTTTATTTTTATTTATTATGATTTTTTATATTAAAAATCATTTTAAATTCAAATAAAATATAAAATGGTGAAGATATAAATTGATTTGTCTTCTAGAATGTCATAAAGTTTATTTGGATCTAATTGATACAAGAGTTATGAAAATCATCCCAAAATAGCAAGCTTATATCAAGAATATTCAAAATTTAAGAGCTTATCTTTTTCAATCTCAAACAATCAAAATATCCAAAGTCTTGTGTATTTCTTTGACCTAATTCATTGTACCATATATAAACAACACAAAGACAAGCATTGGTCACGAATTCACAGCCTCTCACATCAGTTTCAAACTTCACAAATTTCATCCAAATTCAATTTTCGGTTTCTTCATTACAAAGAGTTTTAAGGTATTTTAAACACACAAGAAGGATCCTTGGACTTCAATGAGTCGAAACCAACCCTCAAACACATCCAATTCATGCTCATATGATCAACCCGAAAGCATATAGTTCATGTTTTAATTTTTTTCGATTTGAATGATTTATGCATTGATAATGAAAACTAACTATGGATTTGTGTTTGTTATGATGTTTAGAAGCTTTCTGGATGGTTTAATTTGACTCTTATGGATTGTATCAAAATCCACCATTATTAGGGTTTGAAGTTCAAATTCGGGAACTTAGCATTTAGGGCATCTAAATGAACTCTAAGAACATGGATGTGACCTATAAGTTTCATATAATTGATTTGGGCTTCGAATTTGTATTAATATTATGATTTGCTTGATGATTGAAAAACGTAGGTTTCTGGTTTTAGAACTTGCAGGAAAATTCGCAGGAATATTCGAAGAAGAATTCGCAGGAAATTTGAATGAGGAAGATGAAGTTTCGCGCGCAGCTGGGAATTCAAAATTGTTTTTATATTATATAGTTTTATTTGTATTATAATTATTGAATGACGCTGATGGTGTAGTGGTAAGTGTGCGCGCGTGTGAAGGCAATGGCCTGGGTTCGATACCAGCCAAAACACTTTTTTTTTTGTTCAATTTGTTTTATTTTTCAGGATGAGAACAAAACCAAATGGAGGCAGGATATTATCAGCCAGCGTGCACAGCCCAGTGGTCATGCTCTTGCTTGTCCAGGTAAAGGACCTGGGTTCAAATCCCAGGTCCTGTTTTTTTTGTTGTTTTCATTTAATTTTTGATTTTCTTTTATTTTCATTAAAACAAATTTCTAAAAAAATATCTAAAAAACATATTCTAATTAGACTTTATTTTCTTTTAAATTTACAAACCTAAATTAATATATATATATTTGTTTATATGTTTTTAGTAATATTTATATGTATATGTTTATTTAATAATTAAATTGATATTGTATATTAAAAAACCTAATATTTTTATATATAAAACCTATTTTTTTTTTTAAAACCCTAATTTATTTTCTAACAATTCAAAACCCTAATTTTCTTTTACAATTTTAATTTCTTATTTTTATTATTCTTGTTTAATTATACTTAATGAATATTTCTAATTTATATATATAATTGAATTATTAATCATGTTTATTTTTGTAAATAAATTAGTATATAATTATTATTATTATTTATTTCTCATCTTAAAATTATTAAAAAAAATTATTTATCTAAATTTAAAATTTTAATTTGATTTCTATATTGTATATTATTGTGCTAACCTCTTTTTCTCTTATATTTATTTTTATTACTAATCCTTTTATTATTTATTTATATGCTTATTATTTAAATTGTTCTTATTATAATGTAATTGTACAAGCCATGTAATAGTTGTAGTAATTTTTATTGTTTATTTATTTATAAATTGCTATGGTTAGTAAATTAGGGAGTGAAAACATGTTTGTGTTTAAAAATCAATTTAGATCACTAATTTTAAGATAAATATATGAACTTGTACACGTGCACACGTAAGTCGATCTTGGATCGCCATCTCACTTCTTAAGGGTTACCTCTCATGTTGCCTAAATAAAAGGTCAAGTAAGGTGTATAAAGCAAAGTCCCTTCTCTTATTAATATCATCTTGTCCCTTTACGATTATAAGATCAAGTCCCTTCAAATGTTGCCTTCATAAATGATCTTGTCCCTTTCGAATTAAAGATGATAAGACCCTTTGAATTGCTAATACACCTTACAGTTGCCTAATCACAGATGACCCTTCATATGTCCCTTATAACATCCAAGGTAATGACTACCTATTCCTTAATAATAGGGATAGTCTTACCATTGAAAGAACGTTTAAGAACAGTAAAGATTCAAATTAGGGTAGGTTCCTCTTAAGTACTTGCTCACTCATTCAAAAACATTTCATAAACACTTCACATTTTCAAACAATTTTCGAAACAAAGTCTTTATATATATCCGTACAAGGATCATTATGAAGTACTTAAGAAAATTTTCAATCACACACTACACTTCTCAAAACAGTTTAAAGTGAGCTAAGTAACTAAGAGCCCATGGATAACCATGGATATAAAGGGTGCTAACACCTTCCCTTTGTATAACCTACCCCCCAAACTCAAAATCTTTTTAAGGTCTTTCCTGTTCTTTTATGTCCTTTCCTTTTGGATAAAATAAAAGTCGGTGGCGACTCTTGCTATCCGCAACATTTAACTAAAGTCAGTTCTCCCACCGTGTTACAGAACTGGCGACTCTGCTGGGGATTTAATAAAAGAGGGGTACCCTTAGGAATTAGATCACTTTAAACTTGTTTGCTTTGTTTGCTTTACTTTACTTGTTGGGTGCTCTTATGTGTGAAAGATCCTAACCCGGATCTAGTGTACCTTAGGTAAATGGAAATAGACCAAGGAAACTGTACGGCGTATACCGATATGGTTGATCTGGTGGCCATAGTTAGTGTGACTTCTTGGTTGGTGCTTATGTTCCTTAAGTCAAGTTGAGGATAATATGAGGCTGCCATATGTTGTCAATGCACTAACTAACTTTTAGAACCCTAGTTATCCCATCTTGGCCTTTAGAAAGTAGTGATATAACCGGCTTTGGTGAAGACTGAAGGTAGTTGATACTCGATACTACGCTCATTGAGATTCTAAACTTGGAGGGTTTTGGTTGGCAAGTAAGTTGCCTACTGAACAACCACCCTTGTGAAGGATCAATGATATTGAGATCCCTTAGAACCTGGTTACTTTATAGGACAGGATGAACCAACTAAACTTCAGGGGAGGGTACTTACCTTTAAACCTCATGCAAGCCTTCAAACCTAAGGGCTATTATGTGACTTGTTTGTGTGTGCCACATGTTTGTGATTGAGCATAACATCATCACATCATCATGCATCATAAGCATAGCATTTTCACTAACCATTTCAAGGACTAAAGGATTTATCTTTGTTCTTTGTTGCAGGTCATGGCTTCTGCTCGTAGGAATACTATCCGGATCAACTTTGTAGGGATACCTCCTAAGCTTAAGGAATTGGTCTCTCAAGTTTCTGAAAACTCCCAATTCATCAAGAGGCATGGTCACCTACTGGATTTAGTCACTTCAGGGTTCAATGAAGACATGATGAGTGTTCTGTTTCAGTTCTTTGATCCTAAGCACCATTGCTTCACATTCCCCGACTATCAGCTGGTTCCTACAATGGAAGAGTTCTCTAAGCTTCTGGGTATACCTATCCTTGACCAGAGACCTTTCATAGGCTTAGAGAAAGAGCCTAAACCTGAAGTCATTGTTGCAGCATTACATTTGAAGAAAACAGACATTGTCCTAGAAACGAAGATTGGAGTTAAGGGTATTCTTGCTAAGATGTTGATAGAGAAGGCTCAAGTGTTCCTGAAGGCTATGAGTTATGATGCTTTTGAGGAGATCTTAGACTTGTTGATTTACGGCTTAGTGTTGTTCCCCAATCCAGATTAGTTCATAGACATTCACGCCATCAACATATTTCTGACTCATAACCCAGTGCCTACATTGCTTGGAGACATCCTACACTCTCTTCATACTCGTACTACGAAGGCACGAGGAACTCTGATGTGTTGCATACCTTTGCTATCTAGGTGGTTTATTTCTCACCTTCCTCGATCAGTGATGAAGAATGAACAAGGGTTCAGGTGGTCCAAGAGGATTATGTCACTCTCTCATTCAGATATTCATTGGTGCTCAAGATCTATGGAGAATGTCACTATCATTGACCATTGTGGGGAGTTCCCTATTGTGCCACTTCTAGGCATAAGAGGAGGCATTACTTACAATCCTTCCTTAGCTTTACGTCAGTTTGGTTACGCTCGGAGTGATGGTCCTCATGACATGTTGATTCAGGGTATTGTGTTCGACTACGACAATGATCTTCAAGGTTACCGTCAAAGGTTCATACGAGCATGGGGGAAAGTGAACAAGGTTGACAGTAAGACTCTGGAACCCAAGTACACTATTCCTATGGAACCTTATCTCAGATGGGTACGATCTCGTGCTCAGACTCTTATGATGCCATATCCTGCCATCCTGCCAGTTACTATGGAGCCTGTTGCTGAAGGAGATACTTCTTATATCATTCTTCATCCAGACATGCCCACTGACATGGAAGATTTACAGAGGTCCTGGATCCAGTTGAAGGAGCAAAGGGATACTTTTGATACTCATTACAAAGCAAGTCAAGAAAGAATCCTGGAGCTAACAAAACAACTTCACGAGGAGCGAAATCTCAACTCATACCTCAACACAAAGAGGAAACGTCCATGGGAGACTTAAAACCACATCTTTTGTATTTATTTCATTTTTATTGTAAGCCCAATGGGCAAACAAATTTATTACTAATAAAAGTTTACTCTTTGGTTGTTTAAACAAATTTGAATCCTGCGGTCCTTGAAAACATTGCATACGCATTTATACACCATATCATTGCATCACAGGTTTCTTATGTACATGTATCTTATCTTCTCGCTGTTTATTTCAGCAGAAATGGCTCTTGAACAAATAGTCAAAGATCTCCAGGCACAGAATGCCCAGTTCCAAGAGCTGATCCTGAACTTGTCCAAGGGACAGGAGGAATTGAAGACACTGCTGGCCAAGAAGACTAAGAAGACTAGAAGGTCAGGAAGCCTAATCAACATGGGAAGAAGGTTCAGAGCTCCTGTCAAGACCAAGGAACAGGTTGAAGATTATGAGTCTGAGGAGTCTGAGAAAGAGGGAGGCAGTCTCCACAATACAATGGGGGATTCTGATTCTGAAGCAAATTACTATCATGATCCTAATGAAGATAAGTTCAAGATGCTGGTGGATAGAATGGATGCTATGAAATTGCAAAAGTCTTCTAGGCTGGATTTTGAAGATCTGAGTCTGATATCTGGAGTGGTTATACCCATTGGTTTCAAGGTCCCTGCTTTCGTAGTGTATGATGGTGTCTCGTGTCCCAAGCTGCATCTGAGGTCCTATGTCCGGAGGATCCAACCCCATACTGCTGATAAGAAGTTGTGGATTCATTTCTTCCAAGAGAGCTTGTCTGGAGCTCAATTGGAATGGTACTATCAATTGGAGAGTGTCAACATTCGTGATTGGAATGATCTTGTTGAGGCCTTCTATAGGCAATATCAATACAATGCTGATCTAGCACCAACTCGCATGCAACTACAAAGCATGTCTATGGGTGCTAAAGAGAATTTCAAGGAGTATGCCCAGAAGTGGAGAGATTTGGCTGGTAGAGTACAACCTCCTCTAACTGACAGGGAGTTAGTGGATATGTTCATGTGTACGTTGAATGGTCCTTTTTATAGTCATCTCATTGGAAGCTCATCATCTGGCTTCACTGAGTTGATAATGACGGGAGAGCGTGTAGAAAGTGGCATAAGAAGTGGCAAAATACAGGTGGGTGCCTCTTCATCAAGTACTGCAAAGAAGCCCCCTAGTGGGAAGAAAGAGTCAAATGATGTTTATGGTCAACCTGATCGTAATAGGAGGCACCAATCTGTGAGTGAGTTCACATCTCCAACCCTACTCCTGCAACACCAGAGCCACCACAGGGCAATCAGCAGAGGCCTAGAAGACAGTTCACCAAGTTCAACATGTCACTGGCCCAAGCCTTGCAACACTTTGTCGCTCCCGGGATTTTCATCCTAGTACAAACGCGAAAGTGGCGCGGAAAAGGTTAGAGTCGCCAGCCAGACATTTTTATCCCGAATGAATGGGAAAGGTAATGTTGCACAACCTGAGGAAGAAGGAAAGGACAAGGTCCTGCAAACCAAAGGGACTAAGTTCGGGAGTCGGTTACGACCTGGGAAGGTATTAGCACCCAGATCGTCCGCCGTACCCGACGGGATCCACGCTTGCAAAGAAAACTATTTCAAAGGGTGAGGGTATGGAAACTGCAGCAAAGAAATGAAATGGACTGGAAAATAAACTGAGAAAAGAAATGAAATAAGAAACAAAGGAAAAATGTAGGGAAAATAAAGATTGTGCTCGAACGGGCCCTACCCCGCTGCCTACGTACCTCATCAGGATAATGAGGATCAGAGACGCCGTAGTTCCCCTAACTAGGGGTGGCAAAGGAAAATTGCTTGTGAATTAAGGCTTGAACTGCCTATGTCAATGCTCAGGTGTTGCAGGCTCGGACGACGAGTGCGTAACCGTCTTGCAAAGTGACAAGTAGGAGCAAGTTCGCGTACGGAGCGAATGAGGTGAGAAAAGAATTCCCGAAGGAAAGACGCTTATTGTTTGTTTGGTGATTTTTATGAGGCTTTTATTTGTGAAGGTTTGCATAGGTAAGTGTACCTAAGTCTTACTCAATGGGATGTGTACATCTCACATCATCCCGAAATGGAATGCGCAAGAGGCACACCTATCTATGGAGGAAATCCCCAAAGCTAGTCCCACAAGTGAAGGCTCAAGCACACTGGCCTATTACCCTTATTAAGTGTTTTTGTGTTTTTTTTGGTTAAGAAGTGTTTTTTAGCTTTTCTTTGTGAGGTACTCATGCTAAGACCTATCCACCACGAGTGATGACTCACACCTCGCCCCGAAATGGAACGCATGTGAGCATCTCATAGCAAAGTCTCATGTCACATGAAAGTACTCAACCTTTATTAAATGAATTAGAATTAAGTTTGAAGATGAGAAGAGAGCACCAAAGGATCTCAAAGGAAAAATTCTAAAGGGGGACTAAAATAATCCTAAGTATTCACATGTATGGATATCCTAAAGGTTAGTGAGGTTTCTATCCTAATGAAGAAGGAAGAAGAAGATAGAAGAAGGGATGAGAAAGGCCTAGGCCCAACAAAAGAGAGTTAGCTCACATAAACATAAAAGGAAGAGATAAGAATTAGAGATGTGGAACTCAATTCCCACATCTCACACTTACCATAGCCCCTGCAAGGTTAGTATGCACAAGTGAACGAAAAAACGAACAAATTAACATAACATCATCCAACAATCAGAAGTGAAATGAAATAAACAAATGCTTAATGCTAATTCAACTCAAAGAAATGAAGATGAGAAGCTTATGACTTAAAATGAGGCAACATGGATACATATGTAAACAAATGCGCACTTATGAAAGATGTAATACAAAACACACAAAATGCAAGCACAAAGTTCAAAACCAGAATCAAAATGATATAAAGAATGGCCTAAGAGGCCAGCAAGATGAAGAGAGAAGTCACACAATACCAAACAATGTTGAAATAGAAGCAACGGAACCAAAAGATGGAATTTAAACACTTAAAGAAACAAATGACTTGAATATGAAGCAAACTCAAAAATTCAGAATAACCAAGACCCATCCTAGGACCAGGAAGGTACCCATACCCCAAAGGAACCCCAAACAAGAAGAAGAAGTTGGCACAAGTGCCCTTCTAAGCCTATAAGAGATCTAATAAACCAAAAGAAGCAAAATGGGACAAGGTGAGAACAAAAATCCACAAATAATCAACCAGCCATCTAAAAATTCTACAACTGGAACCAAATGATCTTAAAACACATTATATCAACTTGCCAAAAGGACTTGCAAAAATTCAGAAAGGAACTAGGTCAAACGGAGGTACAAACACAAGTTAGGACAGAAAACTTACATCACAAGATACCAGACCAAAACTCAAGAAATAATTTCCTAAAAATTCTGAGAAAAATCACATGAAAACTACAAGATCTTAGGAGCACAACGCAAAAAGAATGAGATCAAAACTCCAAATATTGAAGTCTATAGAAAATATACAAGACAGACTAGTCAAGAAAAGAATCAAAAGAAGCTATGCACATTGGTGAATTAATTCTGGCACGTGGATCAATGAAAAAAATGAAATAAAAATGTGACAAAATTCTAGAGACACAAAAGAAGGTTCATGATTTATTTTGGGATTTTTGGATGAATATTTCTATTTTTAATGGATTAAAAGCAAACTGAATAAAATAACTTAAAGGAAGAAAAAGAAGAATTAAATGAAATTGGGAGGAGGTGCATTTAGCAGGCCTTGCACATGAATTCGAATGGGCCTGGATAGGAGTGGGGTGCAGATAGCAAGCTGGAAAGCCCAGGACGCGCGGGACTATGTTCTAGGGTGGAGGTGCGTATAGTAAGGTTTTTGCAAACTGAGTTGGGCTGAATGACTGGGGGTGGTGCGAATAGCACTACGGGAAGCAAAAATGGAGGTCCTACCGGACGGTGACAAGTGTCACCGCCGGTATGGACAGCAACAACAAAAAAATCTCCAATGCTTTATCCTTATCTCATCGATTCCTTCAATTTATTTTTCTATTCTTTATTAACAAACTTATTATGTTTTATATTATTTACTAACAATAAACAAAAAATGAAATGAAATACATCAGAAGTAAAAGAAACAAGAAACAGCCTTCTCTCTCTCTCGCCATCTATTCATCTTCCTCCCCAACACTTGCCCTAGCCGCCGCCGCCGGGGCTTATACGCCTCCTCCGCCGTCACGCCCTCACCTTCTTCTTTCATAATCTCTAACACAAACAAAAACTAGAACCACAATCCTCTCTTCTCTCCGCGTCAATCGCACTGTTCATCTTCCTCCTCTCTAATACCTAGCCGCCGCCGTCGGAGCTCAGCTCCTCAACCTCCGATCAACAACACCAAAACATAAAAGCCTCACTAAAACGTCTTCTCTCAATCTAAATTCGAAACCGAAATCAACAAATACCACACACCAGCGGGATCGCGCTAACGGAAAACAAAAGTAACAACTACTCATAACGAAACACAATCAATAATAGGAGATCTTGAATTTGTGCACCTGCGGAAGCGACGACGAAACAACGAGGAAAAACGAAGAGTGACGGTAAGCTTTGATTGCTGAAGCACTATGGAGTTTGCGTTCGTCTAATCCGACGTAGAGCGACGACGATCCGATAAGAAGCTTGACGAAGCTTGATGATGAACTTTCGATGTTGATGAAGATGACGGCGAGCAATCCGGCTGATGCATAATGATGGAGAGGAATCGGATTCGGCTTTGTTTGATGGTGGTGATAGGTACGAATTCAGGTTGTTGGTGATGTAGTGAAGAAGAATCCGTTTGTTGATGATGACCTTGAAGACAGTTGGAGTTTAAGACTTTGTTGAAGATTGAAGGTCAAAAAATTGCTATGAGATATTCTGAGTTTTGATAGGTGGAGTTCACTGTGAATTCGTTGTTTTGATTTTCTTCTCTGATATTGGATGATCTTGAATCAGTTATGATGAATTCAATTTACCGGTTACTCCGTCAAGAAGATGAACTCAGCTCTGACTTATTTGAAGAAGCTAAGGCTTATTGATGAGGATGTTATACGGTGAAGGAGAGTGATGGAAATTTTTCTGTTATCGATCTTTTTGCTCTCAATCTTTTTTCCTGATGTAAAGCATGACAAACTTCTCCCCTCTTTTCCAATTCTCTTATTTTCAGTTTGTTCATTCCCCCTTTTTTTAAATTCTGTTATTTCTCTTTTCCTATGAGTTTTGCGTGATCCAACCCTTGCGTTTTTTCACAAATTTCCTGCGTTTTGAATAACCATTTATTCATGTTGTTTGTGTGATTTTTGTGTGTTTTGCTGCGTGTGTATGTGTGGTGAAATTGGGCTGAAAAAGTGAGTGAAGGAACAGGTCACGTGGTATCATCATCCTTATTATTATTTTATTTTTTTTTGTGAATTTGTACTATGTAAAAACTGATAAAAATGGGCTCTAAACAAATTTTGGGATAGAAAGGATAATGAAAATAATAAAACATTTTTTTTGGATAGAAAGGTTGGGTTCAAAAAAAATGGAAAAAGAAAAGATAATGAAAATAATAAATGAAATTTTTGGATAGAAATTGAATAAAGACGAATTTTGAAATAAAATGGATAATGGCCAATATGGATATTGAATTTAGAAAGGAAATTGATCATGAATTGGAAAATCGGACATGGATTATGAATAAATGGATATGAACTTGGAATGGGCTTTTGGACTTGAAAAAGAGTATAGTTATTAAAAACGGATGAATGGATAGGAAATAATGGAAATGTTGGATATGAATATGGATTTAAATGATCAAAAAATTGGGAGAATTCGAAATACGGACGACGGTTGAGAAATTGTCTTAAATGGATAATTCGACAAGAGTTATACTTTTTGTGGGACGAACCAATTATCACCAATACGCACATAACCACGAAATATCGATTCAATCAATTCACTCAACTCAAAACTAATCTCGCCTAGCCTCCACAGAAACCACCAACCTTCTGAATAAGGCACATTTTAAGCATCATCATGATAAGCCTGAATCTTTGAATCCAACACCATCACCTGAACCACTGCTTAGCAAACGGATGACCTCTGCATGCAACACGACCCGACTTTGAAACACGTTGCCTGAGAACCCCCAGTACAGATAATTTGCAATTCAACTAATCCTTTGATAGTCTGACCAAGATTAGGTCAAACGTCCCTCTGAATCGAATCAATGAACTGAAATCACTGCCAGCCTATGCTATGCTTCAACAATGAATGGCATGCTTCATTTTTCTATGCTAATGATGTAGTGCGAAATATGCAAATGATATGCTAAATGCTATGAAAATGAGAGGGCAAATTTAGGGTGTTACAGCTGCCCCTATTCAATCATCAGTTAATCTGAAAAGGGCGATAGTACGGGCTATCGACCATTCAAGATAAACTGTGATTGAATACCAAGAAGACCTGAAATTTGCACTCTGACGAAGAATGCAACACTGGGAAATAAACCCAACCAGATGACGCTCTAGGGATATGAGGGGAGAAAAAGCAGACGAGCTTCTTCCAAGTTGAAACTGATATCTGGAATAAGAACATGTTGACAGATGAGTCTTCAAACAATCCTGTGACGCCAGGAGCTGGACATACGAGTCCTCAACCACTACAAGAACATAATTTGAGACAGACGAGTCTTCAAACAATCCTGTGACACCAGGAACTGGACATACGAGTTCTCAAAACAATGCATATGGCATGAGACAGACGAGTCTCCTTCGGATTTACCTGTTACGCCAGGACCGGTAACCATTTCGACATTTAATTCCCACTGTCAGGATTCGAAACCTCTTCAATACAGACGAGTATTGGATGATCATCAAGATAACACAGACGAGTGTTATAGGTCAATGATACAGACGAGTATCAGACGATGATCTCAGAAACACAGCAGAGTGCCTCAAGCAATGATACAGACGAGTATCAGCAACTGGTATAGACGAATACCAGAAATTCAAACACAGACGAGCATTTGAAGTAGTCACAGAAATATCAGGGTAAACAGCAAATCTTCACATTCAGGTTTAAGCTAGCACAGACGAGTGCTGAGGATGATACAGACGAGTATCCAAGCAAAGCAGAGGAGCTTCAGCACACAAATGACTTCTGGGGGATAAAACCAGACGAGCTTCAAACAAACACAGACGAGTGCTGGACAGCTGCAGACGAGCAACAACAGAGAATACATATCAAGGCACAGATGAGTGCAGCGAAGGAATATAATACCAAACACAGACGAGTGTTGGGAGGTTGCAGACGAGCAACAACAAATATCATATCAGGACACGGACGAGTGTTGGGAAGTTGCAGACGAGCAACAGCAAATGATTATAACCAAACACAGACGAGTGTTGGGAAGTTGCAGACGAGCAACAGCAAATGATTATATCACAACACAGACGAGTGTTGAGGAGTTGCAGACGAGCAATCATCAAAGATAACCACAACACAGACGAGCGTTGGGAAGTTGTAGACGAGCAACAGCAAATGATTATATCACAACACAGACGAGTGTTGAGGAGTTGCAGACGAGCAATCATCAAAGATAACCACAACACAGACGAGCGTTGGGAATTTGCAAACGAGCAAAATCAAAGTAACCATAACCACTGCTGGGAAAGCAAACGATCAACCAAAGGGTCAACACAAACGAGCGTCGAGGATTTCAGACAAGCAACAGACAAACGCCTGATTGGCCGCAAAAGTTACAACTCTGCAAGGGAAGACAAGTCAAGAGGTCTGAATACCCATCTGACCGAGGTGATGAATACCTGGCTGTATCATCAAATACCCAAAAGTACGGCAACTTTGCTGGGAAATATTTCACAGACGGAGATGAAAATCCAATATGAACTCTGTGGGGAACATCATCTAATGACATCTTGCATTTTCTGGACTAATTGATTGCTTGAAGATCAATCTAAGAGGATTTTACAAAAGACCTGACATCCAAAATGTCCAAGTCTTCAAACTCTTTTAGAGATTCGTAGAATCTTGACATAATTGCCCCAGACTGCATAGACTATGGAAGAATTTGTCTCGCGTGGATTCCTGAAAAACCTCGTGTCACTGCGAAATATCGTGCCCTGTAAGCACAAAGATATGCACACCTGCCCTGGGCATAAATGAATCCAGGTATAGCTGAGCCAGGATGATATGATTTTTGAATTTCCTTTTATGACAGATTCACTGGGTATCAACTCAAGGGTTGAAGAAGTGAAGACTATGATATCGACTCAAGGGTCGTAAGAAACGGAAATATCGACTCAAGGGTCGAGGAGAACACAACAACATCAACTCGAGGGTTGAGGAATAAGGCGACAACAACATCGACTCGAGGGTCGAGGAAACGAAAGCAACAATATCGACTCAAGGGTCGAGGATAGCAAAGCAACATCAACTCGAGGGCTGAAGGAATAAAATAGCAACATCGACTCGAGGGTCGAGGAAAACGAAACAACATCAACTCAAGGGTTGGGGAAACAATATGACAATATCGACTCGAGGGTCGAGAAAAACAAAACAACATCAACTCGAGGGTTGAGAAAACAGAAGCAATGATATCGACTCGAGGGTCGAGGGAAACAAGACAACATCAACTCAAGGGTTGAGAAAACAGAAGCGATGATATCGACTCGAGGGTCGAAGCAAATCAAAGTGAAGATTGCCACACTCAGCTGAAGTGAGAGACTGAACGCATATAGATACCAACATGTCATAGCTGAAGAGATGCCAACAAAGATCGGACTTTAACCTTGAAGATGCCAATGACTATTGGACTTTAGCCGTGTATGATGATCAAATGAAATAACCACAACGACTAAGGATAAATTCTCTGATCAGGGAAACACGCTTCCCACGCCATACTAGGATCAATCTTCTGATGTTCATCCTGGGAACGGCCTTGCATACCGTAATATTGTCTCAAGAGGATTTTACAGAAATCTTAGCATCTGAAATGCTTCGGTGTTTTCAAACTCTTATAGACCTCGAAGTAACCACTTCAAACTGTATGGTCCATGAAGGAAATTACCCCAAGATCTCGCATCGTCATGAGGTGTTCTGCCCCAATATTTTGAACCTTGGGTATGTGCATCTGATTAACCATCTTCTAGAGAGAGTAACTTCTAGTGTTTCTAGGATGACCTGCCCCAGTATGAGCCTTGCTTTGGAAAAACGCCCAGGATAACTGCTTTGTGAGAGATTTAAATCTCGAAGTGATTGCCCCAGATTGGCTGTTGAAGAGATTGATCGACGTTATTGCCCCAGATTGGCTACCTTTAACCCAACTGGTTAGAAAAGTCCATATTCAACGAAGTTTCTTGGAAAAATGCCCCTTGACATGAATGTCCTTCCGAAGTTTCCGCCTTCTCAACTTGGCAAGATTGAGCTTCTACACTGAGGTTCCATATATGAACTTCTTTGATGCCAAACCGATGTATGCAAGCAGAAAATGTCTTATTCTGAGAATGAAAATTCTAATGCAGCACATGTTAATCTTGAAGCTTTTATTAAAAAGATGTCGTTCATGAACGAATCACCGGTTAAGATAGTATAATATTTTTGTATGAAATGAGCATGCATATGCAATACCAACGAGGGTCTGTTAGCACAACTCGTAGGAGTCAGGAACGCTATCTCCTGGTGACACGCTCTCGAATTAACCCTGCTTCAATTAGGACTTTTAAGGGTTGTATCGTGGCCTGGCTCACGGTTATAGAAACAAAGATATAGGCTCGAAATTATATGTGCCCACCCATCTTCGTGATGTCCTTCCATTCCTATGTTCAGCTAGTTTTCACAAGCGCACACCTCTCAAAAGGGTTTTGTGATGGTTGAGGAACCAATGACTCTAACAGTTTAAGTACCATTGAGGTTATTGTGGGCATAACAGTCACCCTTATTGTCTTTCGTGCCTGTATCACACGACTTGTTCTTGCTTAAGGGTTTTTCTCATGTAATCCTTTCCATTTTTCGTTTTTGTTTCATTTTTTGCTTATCCCTAACTTTTTCCTGGACTGATTCTTTTTGAATCTTTTGCAATTGGAGTCCAGCGGGATGCCCTAATTTTTGCCTAAGTCGCTTGTTTTCAAATTTCGACTTAGCGGGCTACTTATTTCTCTTTTTTTTTTCTTTTCGAACAAGTCGTGTGACACTGTTTGTCTTGACTGTTTTGTAAGGGTTGTGACTGTCTCACTTTCTGGTTGTTAAGGAATAACCATGGTGGTTTTCGGTATTTGGACCTCTTGATTTGGTACAATGAAATGTTAAGGTTCCTCAGATACATTCCTTTATGAAAGCATGAACTCCTGGTCCAACTAGCTGACACCTACCCTGCCCCGGGTTAATGTGAGGGTTTTTTCATGCGAAAAGAAACTCCTACTTCAAGGCTCAAAGGGGTTAGCAAGTGTTTATCTCCCTTATATCTCCGGTGTTTGGGAATTTGAAACAATGCTTGTATATCGTCAACAGAGTCTTATTCAAGAGCACACAGTTGGAGATCTTTGCGTTTTCATTTCGTCATCCTCCATCACAGAATTTAAGAACAACAATTGGTATTGCAATGCACATGCAAAATTATAAGTAAAAATACGAATTAATTACTTCAAGAAAAACATGTGCATTTCATTAATTATCATTCAAAACAAACAAGTTTCATGCAAGCATACAAATGTTCAAACAAACATATAAAAGTGACGCATGAAAATGCAGTAAAGAAGCTGAGCAATGCCATTGTTGAGGAGACTTGACTCCGTCTGGACTTGTTGATCTTGAATACTTTCAGTAGTCAGCAGCTTTTCTTGATAAGATCTACAGTCTTCAATCCGCTGACAACATGTCAGTACCATACTTCATTCTCAATTATTCTGACCTGAAGCTTCCGACGTTCAAACATTGACACAAGACGTCTGAAGAGAAGAGTGACACTGAGATGAAATTGCCACATAAGTTTGACACCTAAGGTTGCTCGGAAAGACCTGACGATCTTCTGCCTACGTATCTCCATTGACCAAAGACCAATGAAGAATCAGAGCGGCGTAGTTCCCCTCAATAGGGATCAAAATGAGGTACACAGCCGCTCTTCAGAATCAAACTGAGAATCACCTTCACATATATCTTCGATAAATTCCTCCATAACATGAGCTGACGAACCCACATGATCAAACAGAGACTTGTTAACTTGAATGCCTTGAGGCGTCACTGAAATCAACCCAGAATCAATCAAATCTTGAACCTTATCCCTGAGAGGCTTGCATTCTTCAGCTGAATGTCCTGGTGCGTTGCCATGGAATCCACATTGAACATTGGGATCAAAACTTGGTGGATATGGAGAAGGCACTGGACCCGGCTTCTTTGGCACTATCAATCCACAATCGATCAGGCCTGGGAGTATTTGACTGTATGGCACTGGCAATGGATCGAAATACCTTTTGGATCTCTTAGTGTAGTAACGACGCCTTTGCGGAGTATTCTTCTGTTGGCCTGGTCGCTGTTGATACTGAGGAGGTTCACTATTAACTGAAATCTGACATACGGATTCAGAAGGTTGCTGACTTTGAGCAGCTGAAATGCATGGGTAATGTGGATAAGTCAATGGAGTTGAAGGATCTTCCCAGATTGCATCAATCACATCCTTTCCTTGGGTACTAACAAAAGATTCATTCTCTTCAGCTAAGCTATCTGAAATTCCTTGGATCTTTCCCATCTTGATAAAACTCTCAATGCGTTCTCCCACTATCACCAAGTCCGAGAAACTCGAAGTTCCACTGCCACTCAACCTCTCCACGTACTGCCCCTGTAAGGTCTCTATGAAAAGATCAACCAACTCTCTATCTGATAGCGGGGGTTGCACTCGAGCAGCTACTTCTCTCCACCTCTGGGCATACTCTCTGAAAGATTCACCATCTCCTTGGGATAACACTTGCAAATCCATGCGGCTAAGAGCCCTGTCAAGATTGTAGTCATACTGCTTCACAAATGCATTGGCTAGGTCTGACCATGATTGGATACGACTGCTCTCTAACTGCATATACCAATTCGACGATGCCTCACTCAGACTGTATTGGAAACAATGAATCATCAATTTGTCATTATGCTCATGTGAGGCCATCCTTCTGCAAAATCTTACCAAATGCTGTCTTGGACAACTATCCCCTTTGTACTTTTCAAACTTCGGTACTTTGAATTTCGGAGGTATTACCAGGCCGTGCACCAGACACATGCTTGCAGCACTTAGATCAATGACATTACGACTTTGAAGGGCTTTGATCTCTTCCTCCAACATACGGAACCTTTCCTCCCTCTCCACAACTCGTGGATCTTGGATTCTCACTACGGGGATTGCCTCTTGAGGATCTGGCATAATGAAAGCAAAACTGTGATAATCTGCAGCATCAACAGAAGAAGAATGTCCACTTCGGGCGACCTGACGCTCTTGAACATCTGGATTCCCAACAGGGGTCTGTACAGGCTGAGCTTGAGCGGAATTATGGTCATCCTGCCTTGCCAAAGTCATCATAGCCTCTATAAGTTGGTCCCACTGATCTTTTGTCAACCCAACACTTGCATACTGGCTTTGCTCTCCAGGGTCCATGATTTCCTCAAAAATTGCTTCAAGTCTGATACGAGAACTGGAGTCTCAACTGTAGATGGTGAACAAAGAACGGATGAGCCTTGCTTGCTGAACAGAAATGCAATGCAAATGCTATGAGATGCCATGTTCGGTTATTTCCAAAGAATCTATCTGCTTTGATTCACATTTTTTACAAAAATCCAACAGAAATAATTCAGGGATGAGATCCTCAGAAATAACTGAACATGTATGCTAGAATGCTATGATGGCATGTATGCAACTGGCAAGTGATCGAGAACTGGTGTCTGTCTGGATACGGAACACTGAGTTGAGAACCGAGTATCTGATGATATATGCCCTCTGAATAATAACCATCTGATAAGAACTCAAAACCAAGGATCAAGAACTCCAGGATTATAATAACCGGACCAAAACATAAGATCACTCTGATGATGAAGGGTATGTTGAGGTCAAGGGTTCCTGCAAACTTGTAAACCCCTCCCAATCTCACGGGTGTGCTCCGGGTCAAACATCACGGACTCTCAAAGCCGAATAGCAATAATACTTTCACCATTTCCGAGAAATGGCTCATGACCAAATCAGGGAATCGGTTAGGCATTATGTACTACGCAGGGAGGCCTCAGCTGAGTCCGGGAAAAACAAGCATCCCTTATAAGTCCCCAGCTTCAAGCGCTGCAATCGAGAAACAATAGTACATTCAGCCCGTAGGATACAGTACTAATGTCATACGACCAGATGCTTTGACTGAGTTCCTATAAGAGAACCAGGCCATCCTATGCGATCCCCAGGTGGGCCCTCGGGTGCGAATGGGTTTGCCACAAGATGTGGTCTGCCACTGTCACCACTGGAGAGGGTTGTTTCCACAAAGGTTCTCAATGATCGGTCCCCAGATGCACATAACTATCAAGGTCCTATCCCGAAGTGGAGGAAATCCCTACACAAGATATTTCCAAGACAGTCGCAATCTGGGCGTGAAACACATCGCCACTCATCATGCCACATGCGAGTACAATATGTCCACTCTAATCCTAGGGTGCACTCAAGCCGGGTACTTGGCTCATCTCTCAGAAACAGTATCACCCAAGCCCACCAAACAGAAAACCAATCCAGACAGTCCAGTATGATATATGATGCGGAAAATAAATACTGAAAACTGTAAATAAAGTTGTAAACAAAAGCGATAAACAAACAACAATACGATATAACAAGCCACAACAAACAAACATCACCCATAGAAACAGAAACAAACAAGCGCTAGGAGAGACTCACAAGGGAACCAGAGATCATCTGGTGTGTAGTCCCCAGCAGAGTCGCCAGCTGTCGCTCCCGGGATTTTCATCCTAGTACAAACGCGAAAGTGGCGCGGAAAAGGTTAGAGTCGCCAGCCAGACATTTTTATCCCGAATGAATGGGAAAGGTAATGTTGCACAACCTGAGGAAGAAGGAAAGGACAAGGTCCTGCGAACCAAAGGGACTAAGTTCGGGAGTCGGTTACGACCTGGGAAGGTATTAGCACCCAGATCGTCCGCCGTACCCGACGGGATCCACGCTTGCAAAGAAAACTATTTCAAAGGGTGAGGGTATGGAAACTGCAGCAAAGAAATGAAATGGACTGGAAAATAAACTGAGAAAAGAAATGAAATAAGAAACAAAGGAAAAATGTAGGGAAAATAAAGATTGTGCTCGAACGGGCCTTACCCCGCTGCCTACGTACCTCATCAGGATAATGAGGATCAGAGACGCCGTAGTTCCCCTAACTAGGGGTGGCAAAGGAAAATTGCTTGCGAATTAAGGCTTGAACTGCCTATGTCAATGCTCAGGTGTTGCAGGCTCGGACGACGAGTGCGTAACCGTCTTGCAAAGTGACAAGTAGGAGCAAGTTTGCGTACGGAGCGAATGAGGTGAGAAAAGAATTCCCGAAGGAAAGACGCTTATTGTTTGTTTGGTGATTTTTATGAGGCTTTTATTTGTGAAGGTTTGCATAGGTAAGTGTACCTAAGTCTTACTCAATGGGATGTGTACATCTCACATCATCCCGAAATGGAATGCGCAAGAGGCACACCTATCTATGGAGGAAATCCCCAAAGCTAGTCCCACAAGTGAAGGCTCAAGCACACTGGCCTATTACCCTTATTAAGTGTTTTTTTGGTTTTTTTGGTTAAGAAGTGTTTTTTAGCTTTTCTTTGTGAGGTACTCATGCTAAGACCTATCCACCACGAGTGATGACTCACACCTCGCCCCGAAATGGAACGCATGTGAGCATCTCATAGCAAAGTCTCATGTCACATGAAAGTACTCAACCTTTATTAAATGAATTAGAATTAAGTTTGAAGATGAGAAGAGAGCACCAAAGGATCTCAAAGGAAAAATTCTAAAGGGGGACTAAAATAATCCTAAGTATTCACATGCATGGATATCCTAAAGGTTAGTGAGGTTTCTATCCTAATGAAGAAGGAAGAAGAAGATAGAAGAAGGGATGAGAAAGGCCTAGGCCCAAC
This sequence comes from Lathyrus aphaca, assembly GCA_963966055.1. Taxonomy (NCBI): domain Eukaryota; kingdom Viridiplantae; phylum Streptophyta; class Magnoliopsida; order Fabales; family Fabaceae; genus Lathyrus; species Lathyrus aphaca. The sequence continues at coordinate 228,081,574 of OZ014522.1, forward strand.
AAAAGAGAGTTAGCTCACATAAACATAAAAGGAAGAGATAAGAATTAGAGATGTGGAACTCAATTCCCACATCTCACACTTACCATAGCCCCTGCAAGGTTAGTATGCACAAGTGAACGAAAAAACGAACAAATTAACATAACATCATCCAACAATCAGAAGTGAAATGAAATAAACAAATGCTTAATGCTAATTCAACTCAAAGAAATGAAGATGAGAAGCTTATGACTTAAAATGAGGCAACATGGATACATATGTAAACAAATGCGCACTTATGAAAGATGTAATACAAAACACACAAAATGCAAGCACAAAGTTCAAAACCAGAATCAAAATGATATAAAGAATGGCCTAAGAGGCCAGCAAGATGAAGAGAGAAGTCACACAATACCAAACAATGTTGAAATAGAAGCAACGGAACCAAAAGATGGAATTTAAACACTTAAAGAAACAAATGACTTGAATATGAAGCAAACTCAAAAATTCAGAATAACCAAGACCCATCCTAGGACCAGGAAGGTACCCATACCCCAAAGGAACCCCAAACAAGAAGAAGAAGTTGGCACAAGTGCCCTTCTAAGCCTATAAGAGATCTAATAAACCAAAAGAAGCAAAATGGGACAAGGTGAGAACAAAAATCCACAAATAATCAACCAGCCATCTAAAAATTCTACAACTGGAACCAAATGATCTTAAAACACATTATATCAACTTGCCAAAAGGACTTGCAAAAATTCAGAAAGGAACTAGGTCAAACGGAGGTACAAACACAAGTTAGGACAGAAAACTTACATCACAAGATACCAGACCAAAACTCAAGAAATAATTTCCTAAAAATTCTGAGAAAAATCACATGAAAACTACAAGATCTTAGGAGCACAACGCAAAAAGAATGAGATCAAAACTCCAAATATTGAAGTCTATAGAAAATATACAAGACAGACTAGTCAAGAAAAGAATCAAAAGAAGCTATGCACATTGGTGAATTAATTCTGGCACGTGGATCAATGAAAAAAATGAAATAAAAATGTGACAAAATTCTAGAGACACAAAAGAAGGTTCATGATTTATTTTGGGATTTTTGGATGAATATTTCTATTTTTAATGGATTAAAAGCAAACTGAATAAAAGAACTTAAAGGAAGAAAAAGAAGAATTAAATGAAATTGGGAGGAGGTGCATTTAGCAGGCCTTGCACATGAATTCGAATGGGCCTGGATAGGAGTGGGGTGCAGATAGCAAGCTGGAAAGCCCAGGACGCGCGGGACTATGTTCTAGGGTGGAGGTGCGTATAGTAAGGTTTTTGCAAACTGAGTTGGGCTGAATGACTGGGGGTGGTGCGAATAGCACTACGGGAAGCAAAAATGGAGGTCCTACCGGACGGTGACAAGTGTCACCGCCGGTATGGACAGCAACAACAAAAAAATCTCCAATGCTTTATCCTTATCTCATCGATTCCTTCAATTTATTTTTCTATTCTTTATTAACAAACTTATTATGTTTTATATTATTTACTAACAATAAACAAAAAATGAAATGAAATACATCAGAAGTAAAAGAAACAAGAAACAGCCTTCTCTCTCTCTCGCCATCTATTCATCTTCCTCCCCAACACTTGCCCTAGCCGCCGCCGCCGGGGCTTATACGCCTCCTCCGCCGTCACGCCCTCACCTTCTTCTTTCATAATCTCTAACACAAACAAAAACTAGAACCACAATCCTCTCTTCTCTCCGCGTCAATCGCACTGTTCATCTTCCTCCTCTCTAATACCTAGCCGCCGCCGTCGGAGCTCAGCTCCTCAACCTCCGATCAACAACACCAAAACATAAAAGCCTCACTAAAACGTCTTCTCTCAATCTAAATTCGAAACCAAAATCAACAAATACCACACACCAGCGGGATCGCGCTAACGGAAAACAAAAGTAACAACTACTCATAACGAAACACAATCAATAATAGGAGATCTTGAATTTGTGCACCTGCGGAAGCGACGACGAAACAACGAGGAAAAACGAAGAGTGACGGTAAGCTTTGATTGCTGAAGCACTATGGAGTTTGCGTTCGTCTAATCCGACGTAGAGCGACGACGATCCGATAAGAAGCTTGATGATGAACTTTCGATGTTGATGAAGATGACGGCGAGCAATCCGGCTGATGCATAATGATGGAGAGGAATCGGATTCGGCTTTGTTTGATGGTGGTGATAGGTACGGATTCAGGTTGTTGGTGATGTAGTGAAGAAGAATCCGTTTGTTGATGATGACCTTGAAGACAGTTGGAGTTTAAGACTTTGTTGAAGATTGAAGGTCAAAAAATTGCTATGAGATATTCTGAGTTTTGATAGGTGGAGTTCACTGTGAATTCGTTGTTTTGATTTTCTTCTCTGATATTGGATGATCTTGAATCAGTTATGATGAATTCAATTTATCGGTTACTCCGTCAAGAAGATGAACTCAGCTCTGACTTATTTGAAGAAGCTAAGGCTTATTGATGAGGATGATATACGGTGAAGGAGAGTGATGGAAATTTTTCTGTTATCGATCTTTTTGCTCTCAATCTTTTTTCCTGATGTAAAGCATGACAAACTTCTCCCCTCTTTTCCAATTCTCTTATTTTCAGTTTGTTCATTCCCCCTTTTTTTAAATTCTGTTATTTCTCTTTTCCTATGAGTTTTGCGTGATCCAACCCTTGCGTTTTTTCACAAATTTCCTGCGTTTTGAATAACCATTTATTCATGCTGTTTGTGTGATTTTTGTGTGTTTTGCTGCGTGTGTATGTGTGGTGAAATTGGGCTGAAAAAGTGAGTGAAGGAACAGGTCACGTGGTATCATCATCCTTATTATTATTTTTTTTTTTTTTGTGAATTTGTACTATGTAAAAACTGATAAAAATGGGCTCTAAACAAATTTTGGGATAGAAAGGATAATGAAAATAATAAAACATTTTTTTTTTGGATAGAAAGGTTGGGTTCAAAAAAAATGGAAAAAGAAAAGATAATGAAAATAATAAATGAAATTTTTGGATAGAAATTGAATAAAGACGAATTTTGAAATAAAATGGATAATGGCCAATATGGATATTGAATTTAGAAAGGAAATTGATCATGAATTGGAAAATCGGACATGGATTATGAATAAATGGATATGAACTTGGAATGGGCTTTTGGACTTGAAAAAGAGTATAGTTATTAAAAACGGATGAATGGATAGGAAATAATGGAAATGTTGGATATGAATATGGATTTAAATGATCAAAAAATTAGGAGAATTCGAAATACGGACGACGGTTGAGAAATTGTCTTAAATGGATAATTCGACAAGAGTTATACTTTTTGTGGGACGAACCAATTATCACCAATACGCACATAACCACGAAATATCGATTCAATCAATTCACTCAACTCAAAACTAATCTCGCCTAGCCTCCACAGAAACCACCAACCTTCTGAATAAGGCACATTTTAAGCATCATCATGATAAGCCTGAATCTTTGAATCCAACACCATCACCTGAACCACTGCTTAGCAAACGGATGACCTCTACATGCAACACGACCCGACTTTGAAACACATTGCCTGAGAACCCCCAGTACAGATAATTTGCAATTCAACTAATCCTTTGATAGTCTGACCAAGATTAGGTCAAACGTCCCTCTGAATCGAATCAATGAACTGAAATCACTGCCAGCCTATGCTATGCTTCAACAATGAATGGCATGCTTCATTTTTCTATGCTAATGATGTAGTGCGAAATATGCAAATGATATGCTAAATGCTATGAAAATGAGAGGGCAAATTTAGGGTGTTACACACTTGTTGAAGGGTGAACTCATCACTTTGAAGGACCCTCCTCAGAACCCCAATGTTACTTCTCCCAGGTACAATCCTAATGCACAATGTGCATATCATTCTAATTGTCAGGGACATGATACCAATAATTGCTGGATATTGAAGAATAAGATCCAGGATATGATTGATGCTGGAGAGATTGAGTTTGACCCTCCTGGTACTCAAAATGTGATTACTGCTCCCATGCATAATCATGAAAAGACTGTTAATGCCATTGATGAAGTTTCACATATTTCCTCAGTTGCAGATGTGACTACACCATTGTCTGTTATTAAGAAGAAGTTGGTACAAGTTGGGTTCTTTCCAGGTTGTAATGAAGATTATTTCTATTGTGCTTATAAACCGGATAGTTGCTGGAAGTTGAAAGACGGAATTCAACGCCTCATGGACAATTACACCATATTGTTTGAGAGGACACCTTATGTGGAGAGCATGGTTGAACATATAACTCAAGGTGCGAAGGTTGAAGAGGTGGATATGGTTAATAAAGTGTCGGTAAGGATTACTTCCAAGGGCCCTGTCAAAATCACTCATAAGGGCCCAATTAAGATTACTGCTGAAGGCCCTGTGAAGATTGTTGCTGAAGCTAGAGTGGCTCCTATGATTATTACCACTCCTGGTCCTATTCCGTATACTTCAGATAAAGATATACCTTGGCATTATGGTTCTGATGTTTATATCCACGGTGTTAAGCAGGAACCCTTAGCTGATACACCTGTTGCTGATGAAAATCTTGATGTTGATAATATTGCTGGATCTAGTAAGATCACGAGAAGTGGAAGAATTTTCTCTCCTCCGGTCGCCTCCAAGAATACAATTACTCCAACTACTACCTCCACTGCTGATGCTCGGGGCAAAGGTCCTGTTATTGAACCTGTGCAAATTAATGCACCAACTGCTGATGCTCTTTCTAAGCAGATGGAAGAAGTACTAAATATCATTCGCAAGAGTGATTATGACGTTGTTGATCAATTGGGGCATACTCCCTCCAAGATTTCCATGTTGTCTTTATTGTTGTGTTCTGAGGCTCATGCTAAAGCCTTGATTAAATATTTGAAGACTGCTCACGTACCAAATGAGATTTCTGTAGATAAGTTTGAAAATTGTGTTGCACACTTGACCTATCATAATGGGTTAGGTTTCTCCGATGCTGATTTGACTCCTGCCAAGAGGGATCATAACAGGGCTCTACATATCTCTATTGAATGTAGGGGCACTACCCTGTCTCATGTGTTAATAGACAATGGTTCTTCACTGAATGTACTTCCAAAAGAGGTTCTGAACAAGCTTAGTCCTGAAGATGCTGTGTTGAGACCCAGTAATATAGTGGTGAAAGCCTTTGATGGTTCGAGAAGAGTGGTGCACGGAGAAATAGATCTCCCAATCAAAGTAGGTTCTCAAGTCTTCAATGCTACCTTTTATGTGATGGATATTCGTCCTTCGTATTCTTGTTTGCTTGGGCGCCCCTGGACCCATGGGGCAGGTGCTGTGACTTCTACTTTACATCAGAAGCTGAGATATCCAGTGAAGGGTAAGGTTGTCACTGTTTACAGAGAGGAAGGATATATGATTAGCCATGTGAACACATTTAAATATCTTGAAGTGGAAGGTGAATACGTTGAGACTCCGTGCCAGACGTTTGAAGTAGTTCCTTGGGTTGTTCCTTATGTTGAAGCTCCTCCTATTGTCAAGAGAGTTCCTGTGGTCACCAGAGTACCTCCTACAATGGCCTCCCTCAAGGATGCTAGAGCTGTGGTGGATGAAGGTGGTTGTACTATTTGGGGTCAGCTTCCTGACATTCCTTACAAGTCTGACAAATTGGGTTTGGGTTTCACTGCAGAGTCCCAGAAGGCTGTTCGTCGTGCTCGTGCTGTTCGTATCACCAATCAAGGGGTTATGAAAGATCAGATCAATGTTGTGGGTGACTATGATGAACACTACAACTTGGATGCTTGGATTTTTCCTACTGTGGGTGCTGGGCTCAATAACTGGAAGGCTGAAGATGTTATTCCTATCTCCTTTAGTTAGGAGTAAATACTATTACTGTGTTGTTACTTTTAAGTTTGTAATTTTTGAACAATTAAACTCTTAAGCCTTGTGCCTTACCCGGGGCACAATGGTATGCTTGTTTCGGGATGTCATTTCATTTGCATACTTCATTCAATAAAAATCAGTGGATGTTTCGTTTTCGTAAATATTGTGTTCCTTGTCTTTCTTTTATTTTATTTTTGTTTTATCAGCTATGTGTTCTTACACACACCCACATCACTAAAATGCAGATCCTCATCCACTATGGATCCTATTGATAACGGTTCTACTATTGCCAATTATAATTTCGAGAATCCGATCTATCAAGCTGAAGATGGGAATGAGGACGATTGTGAAGTACCTGTAGAGCTTGCTAGGTTGTTACAACAAGAAGAGAAAGCTATACAGCCACATGAAGAGCCAATCGGAGTTGTGAACCTGGGAACTGAAGAGAACAGGAAAGAGGTCAAGATAGGGGCTGAATTAGAGGATGGTATTAAGAGGAAATTAATTCAAATGTTACATGATTATGTGGAGATCTTTGCTTGGTCCTATGAAGATATGCCAGGGTTGGATACAGAAATTGTGGTTCATCGTTTACCAGTAAAAGAAGACTGCCGTCCAAAGAAGCAGAAGGTTTGTCGCATGCGTCCTGAAATGTAAGAGAAGATTAAGGCAGAGGTAATGAAACAATTTGATGCAGGGTTCTTAGTTGTGACTTCTTATCCTCAATGGGTTGCAAATGTGGTACCGGTACCTAAGAAAGATGGTAAGGTACGTATGTGTGTAGATTACAGGGATTTGAACAAGGCCAGCCCCAAAGATGACTTTCCACTTCCTCATATTGATGTTCTGGTAGACAACACTGCTCAGCATAAAGTATTCTCTTTCATGGATGGTTTCTCTGGTTACAATCAAATCAAGATGGCACCTGAAGAAATGGAGAAGACAACATTTGTTACACAATGGGGCACCGTTTGTTATAAGGTGATGCCATTTGGTTTGAAGAATGTCGGGGCAACATATCAGCGTGCTATGGTGGCTTTGTTCCATGATATGATTCATCATGAGATAGAGGTATATGTGGATGATATGATAGCCAGGTCCCAGAATGAAGAGCAACACCTTGATTATCTGCATAAGCTGTTTGAAAGATTGAAGAAATACAAGTTGAGATTGAACCTAAACAAATGTACTTTTGGAGTTAGGTCTGGTAAACTCCTGGGTTTCATCGTTAGTGGAAAAGGTATTGAAGTAGACCCTACTAAAGTGAAAGCTATACAAGAGATGCCAACTCCCCGTACTGAGAAGGAAGTTAGAGGTTTCTTGGGACGATTGAATTACATTGCAAGATTTATTTCCCAATTAACTGCTACCTGTGAGCCAATCTTCAAGTTGTTGAAGAAAGATCAGGTAATGGAATGGAATGATGAATGTTAGACAGCATTTGATGAAATCAAGAGATATCTCCTAGAACCTCCCATTTTGATGCCACCAGTTGATGGAAGACCCTTGATTATGTACTTAACAGTGTTAGACAACTCAATGGGGTGTGTATTGGGGCAACATGACGAGTCTGGTCGAAAAGAGCAGGCAATATATTACCTTAGCAAAAAGTTTACCGACTGTGAAACAAGATATTCACTGCTCGAGAAAACTTTTTGCGCTTTGGCATGGGCTGCTCGCCGATTAAGACAGTATATGTTGACTCACACTACCTTATTGATTTCGAAGATGGATCCAATCAAGTACATATTTGAGAAACCCGCTCTCTCCGGACGAATAGCAAGATGGCAGATGATCTTAACAGAATATGATATACAATACACTACTCAGAAGGCCATTAAAGGAAGTGTTGTAGCTGATCATTTGGCTCATCAAGCAGTGGATGATTATCAGTCAATGAGTTTTGAGTTCCCTGATGAAGACATTATGATTATTACCAAAGAACCTGGACAATATGACGGACCTGAACAAGGATCCCGATGGACTATGGTTTTTGATGGAGCTTCTAATGCACTTGGTAATGGTGTTGGTGTTGTGATCAGTTCCCCTGAAGGATGTCATACCCCGATTACTGCAAGACTTTGTTTCTATTGTACCAATAACATGGCTGAGTATGAAGCATGTATCCTGGGTATCAAAGTTGCCATTGATATGAAGATTCAGTTCCTAGATGTATATGGAGATTCAGCCATGGTAGTAAGTCAGATTAAAGGAGATTGGGATACCAAGCATGATAATCTCATTCCTTACAGAGAGCATGTTTTGTCTTTGATCCCATATTTTTAAGAGATTAACTTTGGACATATTCCACGAAGAGAGAATCAGTTGGCCGATGCATTAGCCACCATGGCATCTATGTTTGAGATTAGCTGGGATGATGAAGCTCCCAAGATTACTATTGATAGATTCGAGAAGCCTGCATACTGCAATGAGATTGAGACTGGAGAAGCAGAAGAGAAGCCTTGGTTCTATGAAGTGAAAAGATATCTTGAAGCTCAGGAGTTCCCTGAAGGGGCATCTGTCAAAGATAAGAAGTTTCTGAGGAGGTTTTCTGCTAAGTTTTTCTTGAGTAATGGAATTTTGTACAAACGCAATCATGATTCAACTTTGCTTTGTTGTGTGGATAAGAAGGAAGCAACAGAGATTATGGAAGATATAAATGATGGAATCTTTGGCACTCATTCTAGTGGTCATACCATGGCAAAGAAGATATTGAGAGCAGGTTACTATTGGTCTACCATGGAAGCTGATTGCTATCAACATTCCAGAACATGTCACAAGTGTCAAATCTATGCTGATAAAGTACATATACCTCCATCACCATTGAATGTGTTGACTGCTCCTTGGCCTTTTGCCATGTGGGGCATTGATATGATTGGTGAGATCAAACCTACTGCTTCTAATGGGCATCGTTTCATCCTGGTTGCTATTGATTATTTTACTAAGTGGGTGGAGGCAGCTTCATTTGCATCTGTTACTAAGAATGTGGTGGCTCGATTCATTAAGAATAATCTCATATGTAGGTATGGCATCCCTGAAAGGATTATTACTGACAATGGCTCTAATCTGAATAACACTATAATTACTGATCTCTGCACACAGTTCAAGATTAAGCATCACAACTCTTCTCCGTATCGCCCAAAGATGAATGGGGCAGTAGAAGCTGCTAACAAGAACATTAAGAAGATTCTACAGAAGATGACTATCACTTATAAAGATTGGCACAAGATGTTACCATTTGCACTTCATGGTTATCGTACTACAATACGTACTTCAACAGGGGCAACCCCATTCTCCTTAGTATATGGTATGGAAGCAGTTTTTCCCATTGAAGTTCAGATACCCTCCTTAAGAATCATGAAGGATGCATGCTTGGATGAAGATGAATGGATTCAGACTCGACTTGACCAGATAAATTTGATTGATGAGAAGAGGTTAGCAGCTGTGTGTCATGGTCAGATGTACCAGAAACGGATGATCAAAGCTTTTAATAAGAAGGTTAAGCCAAAGGTATATCAGGCTGGTGACTTGGTGATCAAGCGTATCATACTACCATAGGGTGATCCTAGGGGCAAGTGGACTCCTACATATGAAGGACCATTTGTAGTCAAAACAGTATTCTCAGGAGGTGCCATGATGCTTACTACTATGGATGGTGAAGACTTCCCACAACCTGTAAACGCAGACATAGTTAAAAAATACTACGCATAAAAAGAGACCCGCTAGGTTTACTGGCCTAGGCAAAAATAAGGGCATCCCGGCGAACCAAAAGGGTTCGAGCAAAAATTAGGGATATATATATATAAAAATGTACACCCGGCAAGTCGAAAACCTGAAAAAGCGGCTTGGCTAAAAAAGGGTATCCCGGTGGATTGAAAACCTGAAAGGGCAATCCAGGCAAAAGTTAGGGATTAAAGCGTATGACTATGTCTCGTTTGGATCGCCCATGTAACTCCAACCAGTTGTGCTACTTAGTTCAAACTCTAACAGATAAAGCTCAATCCAATCGTTTCCGTCTCAACAGCAGAAGATGAGATACTTGAAGATAATGGCAATAGTAGAATTGAAACTCAATAGGATTATTTCCCACATAGCTGATTTTCTTTGTTTTGTAAAAATTTTACGACGAATTCCTCTTACTAGGATTTATGTCTCCTTGTACAAACTTGCCTATGTATAGGTCACTTTGTGATATAAATAAAATTTCATCTTTGAATCCAGATTTACTTTTACCCTATTTACATAAGCGAAACGTCCATTGGTTGTGTTTGAATGTATGTATGCTTTTGAATATGATTGATGTTTACCAGAAATGCATAAAATGCTTAATATGATTGGTGTTTACCAGAAATGCATGAAAATGCAGTAATAGTATTTATTAAGGACGAACGAGGGAAGGAATTCAACGAAGCTTCGCTGGTTCATCCCCACAAGATAGCTACAAATCCCCAGTAGGGCAAATCTATCATCATAGATACTTCAAGTTACATCTCCCCTTGAATTTATGTCCATCTCTTTTATCCTCAGTCGGGATACTTAGGATCTTATTCCTCCAATAGGAGTACGATGAACGAAGACGGGAAGTTATATATATTATACTATCAAACGAGACGGGAACGAGTTCCTCATATTCTTCAGCAACGAATCGGGATTTATTTTCCCTAGCCAGCAGTTGTTATACGAAGATATCCAGACACTTCAGATTGCATGATTCATACATACATCATTTATATCATACCATAACATATCCATAAATACATAATACACTTACTTAGGTGCATCATACTATACATGCATACATATTGCATAAACTAACTTGTTCCTTGCAGGATAGTTATATGCAGATAAATCAATGTCAACAGTTCACAACAGGTCTAAAATGATCCATACATTACACAAGATGTCCTCAGAGAGTAGGCAAACGGTCTGTAAGAAGATCCATTCTCTAATCCAGGATATTTCCAGAAGATTTCATCTATCTGGCCTTGAATAGCAGGCAAACGGTCTGTAAAAAGATCCATTCCCTGGTTCAAGATATTTTTCAGAAGAACAAATCTTGTCGTTCTTTTGGCCCTTGAATAGCAGGCAAACGGTCTGTAAAAATATCCATTCCCTGGTTCAAGATATTTATCAGAAGAACTAATCCTGACGTTCTTTTGGCCCTTGAATAGCAGGCAAACGGTCTGTAAAAAGATCCATTCCCTGGTTTAAGATATTTTTCAGAAGAACTAATCCTGACGTTCTTTTGGCCCTTGAATAACAGGCAAACGATCTGTACAAAGATCCATTCCCTGGTTCAAGATATTTTTCAGAAGAACTAATCCTGGCGTTCTTTTGGCCCTTGAATAGCAGGCAAACGGTCTGTAAAAAGATCCATTCCCTGGTTCAAGATATTTTTCAGAAGAACAAATCCTGACGTTCTTTTGGCCCTTGAATAGCAGGCAAACGGTCTGTAAAAAGATCCATTCCCTGGTTCAAGATATTTTTCAGAAGAACTAATCCTGATGTTCTTTTGGCCCTTGAATAGCAGGCAAACGTTCTGTAAAAAGATCCATTCCCTGGTTCAAGATATTTTTTAGAAGAACTAATCCTGACGTTCTTTTGGCCCTTGAATAGCAGGCAAACGATCTGTACAAAGATCCATTCCCTGGTTCAAGATATTTTTCAGAAGAACTAATCCTGACGTTCTTTTGGCCCTTGAATAGCAGGCAAACAGTCTGTAAAAAGATCAATTCCCTGGTTCAAGATATTTTTCAGAAAAACAAATCCTGACGTTCTTTTGGCCCTTGAATAGCAGGCAAACGGTTCGTAAAAAGATCCATTCCCTGGTTCAAGATATTTTTCAGAAGAACTAATCATGACGTTCTGTTGGCCCTTGAATAGCAGGCAAACGATCTGTACAAAGATCCATTCCCTGGTTCAAGATATTTTTCAGAAGAACTAATCCTGACGTTCTTTTGGCCCTTGAATAGCAGGCAAACGATCTGTACAAAGGTCCATTCCCTGGTTCAAGATATTTTTCAGAAGAACTAATCCTGACGTTCTTTTGACCCTTGAATAGCAGGCAAACGATCTGTACAAAGATCCATTCCCTGGTTCAAGATATTTTTCAGAAAAACTAATCCTGACGTTCTTTTGACCTTGGAGAGTAGGCAAACGGTCTGTACAAAGATCCATTCCCTAATCCAAGATACTTCCAGAAGAGATAATCGCCACGGAGATTTATTTCTACTGGTCCATTCAACAATTCAAATCATGTTGCATAAAGGATTCAGAGACGGCCTATACGAAGACCTATTACTGATATCCAGTATCAACATAAAGACATCATCACATCCTGATACTTTAGATGGCATCTCTCAGCCCATCTCCAATTCTTCCAAGTGGCATCTTCAAGCCCACTCAAGCGTACACAGCAAATCATTAGTGTTACTTCATGCACCGGTGAGTGCAAATTTTAGGGCTTTTTTGTTCAATCCCCTTCAACCTTCCAGGTCACGAATGGCACATATACCAATCTAACCCCTCAGGTTTCAGAAAATTGAACAGGGGCAGCTGTTGCACCCCAAAATTTGCCCTCCACAAGACAAGTCATTGTGTACTAAGAGGCTCACAAGGTTCACAAGACATCTCATGAGGTTCACAAGGTTCACAAAGTTCACAATTAGTCAGAAAGTTTGACAATTCCCTAAGACAATGCATCCTCCTAAGCAATGCATCTTAAACTAGGGTTTTGACTTTCATCAGGTTAAATGGACTTCCAAGACTTCAATTGAGCTTCATAGCATCCTATATGTGTTCAAGAATCCCCATGTCAAGTTTCAAGACTTTCCCCAAAGGTTTACTCAGTCAGATGATCAGATAGGTTAAAATCAAGCAAAGTAGTTAAAACGTCAAACTGAGGTCAACTGTGCTCAAACAAAAGTCAAACTTCATGATTTTTTGCCAACATCAAGTATATGAAGTAAAATTCATCATTTGATCAAGGGTTGATCATGGAGATTTCAGATCATCAAGAATCAGGAGTTTCTAAATTAGGGTTTTCACCGGAAAAGTCAACTGAACTTTGACCAGCCATAACTTTCACATGCTTCATCAAATATTTTCCATCCAAAGCTCATTTTGAAGTAAATTGAATTCTCTACAACTTTGTGTCTCACAAGCCAAGCCCAAAAAATGCTTCATTTGGAAGGTATGAGCTAAGACATTATAGGTCCTTTTAAAAGTCAACAAAAAGTCAACAACTTCCAAAGAGCATAACTTGAGAATGGTAAAATATATGGACATGAGACCAAAGAGGTTGATTATAGGACTCTTTAAGCTTTCCAAAATGTCCAAGAACACCTTCATAGCATTAAAATTGAAGGATTTGTGCCCTTGCAAAGTTGGGAAATTTTTGAGAGGTTTATGAAGTAAATGGGGTCTTAAAACCATAATTCTTCAAATGGGCTGACTTTTTTGTGATCCAATAGGTTCCATGACATCATGCACGAAATTAACTTAATATTTTCATAATTTTATTCATTTTATTTTTATTTATTATGATTTTTTATATTAAAAATCATTTTAAATTCAAATAAAATATAAAATGGTGAAGATATAAATTGATTTGTCTTCTAGAATGTCATAAAGTTTATTTGGATCTAATTGATACAAGAGTTATGAAAATCATCCCAAAATAGCAAGCTTATATCAAGAATATTCAAAATTTAAGAGCTTATCTTTTTCAATCTCAAACAATCAAAATATCCAAAGTCTTGTGTATTTCTTTAACCTAATTCATTGTACCATATATAAACAACACAAAGACAAGCATTGGTCACGAATTCACAGCATCTCACATCAGTTTCAAACTTCACAAATTTCATCCAAATTCAATTTTCGGTTTATTCATTACAAAGAGTTTTAAGGTATTTTAAACACACAAGAAGGATCCTGGGACTTCAATGAGTCGAAACCAACCCTCAAACACATCCAATTCATGCTCATATGATCAACCCGAAAGCATATAGTTCATGTTTTAATTTTTTTCGATTTGAATGATTTATGCATTGATAATGAAAACTAACTATGGATTTGTGTTTGTTATGATGTTTAGAAGCTTTCTGGATGGTTGAATTTGACTCTTATGGACTGTATCAAAATTCACCATTATTAGGGTTTGAAGTTCAAATTCGGGAACTTAGCATTTAGGGCATCTAAATGAATTCTAAGAACATGGCTGTGACCTATAAGTTTCATATAATTGATCTGGGCTTCGAATTTGTATTAATATTATGATTTGCTTGATGATTGAAAAACGTAGGTTTCTGGTTTAAGAACTTGCAGGAAAATTCGCAGGAATATTCGAAGAAGAATTCGTAGGAAATTTGAATGAGAAAGATGAAGTTTCGCGCGCAGCTGGGAATTCAAAATTGTTTTTATATTATATAGTTTTATTTGTATTATAATTATTGAATGACGCTGATGGTGTAGTGGTAAGTGTGCGCGCGTGTGAAGGCAATGGCCTGGGTTCGATACCAGCCAAAACACATTTTTTTTTGTTCAATTTGTTTTATTTTTCAGGATGAGAACAAAACCAAATGGAGGTGGGATATTATCAGCCAGCGCGCACAGCCCAGTGGTCATGCTCTTGCTTGTCCAGGTAAAGGACCTGGGTTCAAATCCCAGGTCCTGTTTTTTTTTTGTTGTTTTCATTTAATTTTTTATTTTCTTTTATTTTCATTAAAACAAATTTCTAAAAAAATATCTAAAAAACATATTCTAATTAGACTTTATTTTCTTTTAAATTTACAAACCTAAATTAATATATATATTTGTTTATATGTTTTTAGTAATATTTATATGTATATGTTTATTTAATAATTAAATTGATATTGTATATTAAAAAACCTAATATTTTTATATATAAAAGCTATTTTTTTTTTTAAAACCCTAATTTATTTTCTAACAATTCAAAACCCTAATTTTCTTTTACAATTTTAATTTCTTATTTTTATTATTCTTGTTTAATTATACTTAATGAATATTTCTAATATATGAACTTGTACACGTGCACACGTAAGTCGATCTTGGATCGCCATCTCACTTCTTAAGGGTTACCTCTCATGTTGCCTAAATAAAAGGTCAAGTAAGGTGTATAAAGCAAAGTCCCTTCTCTTATTAATATCATCTTGTCCCTTTACGATTATAAGATCAAGTCCCTTCGAATGTTGCCTTCGTAAATGATCTTGTCCCTTTCGAATAAAAGATGATAAGACCCTTTGAATTGCTAATACACCTTACAGTTGCCTAATCACAGATGACCCTTCATATGTCCCTTATAACATCCAAGGTAATGACTACCTATTCCTTAATAATAGGGATAGTATTACCATTGAAAGAACGTTTAAGAACAATAAAGATTCAAATTAGGGTAGGTTCCTCTTATGTACTTGCTCACTCATTCAAAAACATTTCATAAACACTTCACATTTTCAAACAATTTTCGAAACAAAGTCTTTATATATATCCGTACAAGGATCATTATGAAGTACTTAAGAAAATTTTCAATCACACACTACACTTCTCAAAACAGTTTAAAGTGAGCTAAGTAACTAAGAGCCCATTGATAACCATGGATATAAAGGGTGCTAACACCTTCCCTTTGTATAACCTACCCCCCGAACTCAAAATCTTTTTAAGGTCTTTCCTGTTCTTTTATGTCCTTTCCTTTTGGATAAAACAAAAGTCGGTGGCGACTCTTGCTATCCACAACATTTAACGAAAGTCAGTTCTCCCACCGTGTTACACATGGTAATCTACTGGATCTAGTTACTTTAGGGTTCAATGAAGACATGATGAGTGTCCTGTTTCAGTTCTTTGACCCTAAACATCATTGCTTCACATTCCCTGACTATCAGTTGGTTCCTACAATGGAAGAATTCTCCAAGCTGTTGGGTATACCTATTCT
Organism: Lathyrus aphaca; assembly: GCA_963966055.1. Taxonomy (NCBI): domain Eukaryota; kingdom Viridiplantae; phylum Streptophyta; class Magnoliopsida; order Fabales; family Fabaceae; genus Lathyrus; species Lathyrus aphaca. The sequence goes on from OZ014522.1 coordinate 228,097,406, forward strand.
TGATTAGAAACCTTTCACAGGCTTGGAAAAAGAGCCTAAACCTGAAGTCATTGTTGCAGCCCTACATTTGAATAAATCAGACATTATCTTGGAAACAAGAAGTGGAGTTAAGGGTATTCTTGCTAAGGTGTTGATAGAGAAGGCTCAAGTGTTCTTGAAGGCTATAAGCTATGATGCTTTTGAGGAGATCTTAGCCTTGTTGATTTATGGCTTAGTGTTGTTCCCCAATCCAGATCAGTTCATAGACGTTCACGCCATCAATATATTTCTGACTCGCAATCCAGTGCCTACATTGCTTGGAGACATCTTACATTCTCTTCATACACGTACTACAAAGGCACGAGGAACTCTGATGTGTTGCATACCTCTATTGTCTAGGTGGTTTATTTCTCACCTTCCTCAATCAGTGATGAAGAATGACCAAGGGTTCAGGTGGTCCAAGAGAATCATGTCACTCTCTCATTCAGATATTCATTGGTGCTCTCGATCTATGGAGAATGTTATTATCACTGACCGTTGTGGGGAGTTCCCTAATGTGCCACTTCTAGGCATAAAAGGAGGCATTACTTACAACCCTTCAATAGCTCTACGTCAGTTTGGTTACGCTCGGAGTGATGGTCCTCACGACATGTTGATTCAGGGTATTATGTTCGACTACGACAACGATCTGTAAGGTTACCGTCAAAGGTTTATATGAGCATGGGGTAAAGTGAACAAGGTTGACAGCAAGACTCTGGAGCCCAAGTACACTATTCCTATGGAAGCTTATCTCATATGGGTACGATCTCGTGCTCAGACTCTTATGATGCCATACCCTGCCATCCTGCCAGTTACTATGGAACCTGTTGCTGAAGGGGATACTTCTTATACCATCCTTCACCCAGACATGCCCACTGACATGGAAGACTTACAGAGGTCCTGGATCCAGTTGAAGGAGCAAAGGGATATTTTTGAGACTCATTACAAAGCAAGTCAAGAAAGAATCCTGGAATTAACAAAGCAACTTCACGAGGAGCGGAATCTCAACTCATACCTCAGCACAAAGAGGAAGCGTCCATGGGAGACTTAAAACCCCATCTTTTGTATTCATTTCATTTTCTATTGTAAGCCCAAGGGGAAAACAAGTTTATTACTAATAAAAGTTTGCTTTTTGGATGTTTAAACAAATTTAAATCATGCGGTCCTTGAAAACATTGCATACGCATTTATACACCATATCATTGCATCACAGGTTGCTTATGTACAGGTATCTTATCTTCTCGCTGTTTATTTCAGCAGAAATGGCTCTTGAACAAACAGTCAAAGATCTCCAGGCACAGAATGCACAATTCCAAGAGCTGATCCTGAACTTGTCCAAGGGACAGGATGAATTGAAGACACTGCTGGCCAAGAAGACTAAGAAGACTAGAAGGTCGGGAGGCCTCATCAATATGGGAAGGAGGTTCAGAGGTCCTGTCAAGACCAAGGAACAGGTTGAAGATTATGAGTCTGAAGACTCTGAGAAAGAGGGAGGCAGTCTCCATAATACTATGGGGATTCTGATTCTGAAGCAAATTACTATCATGATCCTAATGAAGATAAATTCAAGATGTTGGTGGATAGAATGAATGCTATGGAGTTGCAAAAGTCTTCTGGGCTGGATTTTGAAGATCTAAGTTTGATATCTGGAGTGGTTATACCCATTGGGTTCAAGGTCCCTGCTTTTGTAGTATATGATGGTGTTTCATGTCCCAAGCTGCATCTGAGGTCCTATGTCCGGAGGATCCAACCCCATACTGCTGATAAGAAGTTATGGATCCATTTCTTCCAAGAGAGCTTGTTTGGAGCTCAATTGGAATGGTACTATCAATTGGAGAGTGTCAACATCCGTGATTGGAATGATCTTGCTGAGGCCTTCTATAGGAAATATCAATACAATGCTGATCTAGCCCCTACTCGCATGCAATTACAAAGCATGTCTATGGGTGCTAAAGAGAATTTCAAGCAGTATGCCCAGAAGTGGAGAGACTTGGCTGGTAGAGTTCAACCTCCTCTAACTGACAGGGAGTTAGTGGATATGTTTATGAGTACGCTGAATGGTCCTTTTTATAGTCACCTCATTTGGAAGCTCATCATCTGGCTTCACTGAGCTGATAATGACTGGAGAGCGTGTAGAAAGTGGCATAAGAAGTGGCAAAATACAGGTGGGTGCCTCTTCATCAAGTACTGCAAAGAAGCCCCCTAGTGGGAAGAAGGAGTCAAATGATGTTTATGGTCAACCTGGTCGTAATAGGATGCACCAATCTGTGAGTGCAGTTCACATCTCCAATCCTACTCCTGCAGCACCAGAGCCACCACAGGGCAATCAGCAGAGGCCTAGAAGACAGTTCACCAAGATTAACATGTCACTGGCCCAAGCCTTGCAACACTTGTTGAAGGGTGAACTCATTACTTTGAAGGACCCTCCTCAGAATCCTAATGTTACCTCTCCCAGGTACAATCCTAATGCACGATGTGCATATCATTCTAATTGTCAGGGACATGATACCAACAATTGTTGGATATTGAAGAACAAGATTCAGGATATGATTGATGCTGGAGAGATTGAGTTTGACCCTCCTAGTACTCCAAATGTGATTACTGCTCCCATGCCAAATCATGAGAAGACTGTCAATGCTATTGATTAAGTTTCACATATTTCCTCAGTTGTAGATGTGACTACACCATTATCTGTTATAAAAAAGAAGTTGGTACAAGCTGGGTTCTTTCCTGGTTGTAATGAAGATTGTTTCTATTGTGCTTATAAACCTGATAGTTGTTGGAAGTTGAAGGATGGTATCCAACGCCTCATGGACAATTACACCATATTATTTGAGAGGAAACCTTCTGTGGAGAGTATGGTTGAACATATAACTCAAGGTGTGAAGGTTGAAGAGGTGGATATGGTTGATAAAGTGCCAATGAGGATTACTTCAAAGGGCCCTGTCAAGATCACTCATAAGGGTCCTATCAAGATTACTGCTGAAGGCCCTGTGAAGATTGTTGTTGAAGCTAGAGTTGCACCTATGATTATTTCCACTCCTGGTCCTATTCCGTATACTTCTGATAAAGCTATACCTTGGCATTACGGTTCCGATGTTTATATCCATGGTGTTAAACAGGAACCTTTGGCTGATACACCTGTTGTTGATGAAAACCTTGATGTTGATAATATTGCTGGATCTAGTAAGATCACGAGAAGTGGAAGAATTTTCTCTCCTCCGGTTATTTCGAAGAATATAGTTACTCCAACTACCACCTCCACTGCTGAGGCCCAGGGCAAAGGTCCTGTTATTGAACCTGTGCAAGCTGATGCACCAATTGCTGATGATCTTTCTAAGCAAATGGAAGAAGTACTAAAGATCATTCGCAAGAGTGATTATGATATTGTTGATCAATTGGGGCATACTCCCTCCAAGATTTCCATGTTGTCTTTATTGTTGTGTTCTGAGGCTCATGCTAAAGCCTTGATTAAATTCCTGAAGGTTGCTCATGTACCAAATGAAATTTCTGTAGATCAATTTGAGAATTGTGTTGCACACCTGACCTATGATAATGGGTTAGGCTTTTCTGATGCTGATTTGACTCCTGCCAAGAGGGATCATAACAGGGCTTTACATATCTCTATTGAATGTAGGGGCACTACCCTGTCACATGTGTTAATAGACAATGGTTCTTCACTGAATGTACTTCCTAAAGAAATTCTAAACAAGCTTAGTCCTGAAGATGCTGTGTTGAGACCAAGTAATATAGTGGTGAAAGCCTTTGATGGTTCGAGAAGAGTGGTGCACGGAGAAATAGATCTCCCAATAAAAGTAGGTTCTCAAGTCTTCAATGCTACCTTTTATGTAATGGATATTCGTCCTTCGCACTCTTGCTTGCTTGGGCGCCCCTGGATCCATGGGGCAGGTGTTGTGACCTCCACCTTACATCAGAAGCTGAGATATCCAGTAAAGGGAAAGGTTGTCACTGTTTACGGAGAGGAAGGATATATGATTAGCCATGTGAACACATTTAAATATCTTGAAGTGGAAGGGGAATATGTTGAGACTCCGTGCCAGACATTCAAAGTAGTTCCTTGGGTCGTTCCTACTGCTGAAGCTCCTCCTGCTGTCAAAAGAGTTCCTGTGGTTACCAGAGTACCTCCAACAATGGCCTCCCTCAAAGATGCTAGAGCTGTGGTTGAAGAAGGTGGTTGTACTATTTGGGGTCAACTTCCTGACATTCCTTACAAGTCTGACAAGTTTGGTTTGGGTTTCACTGCAGAGTCCCAGAAGGTTGTTCGTCGTGCTCGTGCTGTTCGTATCACCAATCAAGGGATTATGAAAGATAAGATCAATGTTGTGGGTGACTATGATGAAGACTACAACCTGGATGCTTGGATTTTTCCTACTGTGGGTGATGGGCTCAATAATTGGAAGGCTGGAGACGTTATTCCAATCTCCTTTAGTCAGGAGTAAATACTATTACTGTGTTGTTATTTTTAAGTTTGTAATTTTTGAACAATTAAACTCTTAAGCCTTGTGCCTTACCCGGGGCACAATGGTATGCTTGTTTCGGGATGTCATTTCATTTGCATACTTCATTCAATAAAAATCAGTGGACGTTTCGTTTTCGTAAATATTGTGTTCATTGTCTTTCTTTTATTTTACTATTCTTTTATCAGCTATGTGTTCTTACACACACCCACATCACTAAAATGCAGATCCTCATCCACTCTGGATCCTGTTGATAACAGTTCTACTATTGCCAATTATAATTTCGAGAATCCGATCTATCAGGCTGAAGATGGAAAGGAGGACGATTGTGAAGTACCTGTAGAGCTTGCTAGGTTGTTACAACAAGAAGAGAAAGCTACACAGCCACATGTAGAGCCAATCGAAGTTGTGAATCTGGGGACTGAATTAGAGGATGGTGTCAAGAGCAGATTGATTCAGATGTTGCATGATTATGTGGAGATCTTTGCTTGGTCCTATGAAGATATGCCAGGGTTGGATACAGACATTGTGGTTCACCGTTTACCGGTAAAAGAAGATTGTCATCCAAAGAAACAGAAGGTTCGTCGCATGCGTCCTGAAATGTCAGAGAAGATTAAGGCAGAGGTGATGAAACATTTTGATGCAGGGTTCTTAGCTGTGACTTCTTATCCTCAATGGGTTGCAAATGTGGTACCGGTACCTAAGAAAGATGGTAAGGTACGTATGTGTGTAGATTACAGGGATTTGAACAAGGCCAGCCCCAAAGATGACTTTCCACTTCCTCATATTGATGTTCTAGTAGACAACACTGCTCAGCATAAAGTATTCTCTTACATGGATGGTTTCTCTGGTTACAATCAAATCAAGATGGCACCTGAAGATATGGAGAAGACTACATTTGTTACACAGTAGGGCACTTTTTGTTATAAAGTGATGCCATTTGGTTTAAAGAATGTCGGGGCAACATATCAGCGTGCTATGGTGGCTTTGTTTCACGATATGATTCATCATGAGATAGAGGTATATGTGGATGATATGATAGCCATGTCCCAAAATGAAGAGCAACACCTTGATCATCTGCATAAGCTGTTTGAAAGGTTGAAGAAATACAAGTTGAGATTGAACCCAAACAAGTGTACTTTTGGAGTTAGATCTGGTAAACTCTTGGGTTTCATCGTCAGTGGAAAATGTATTGAAGTAGACCCTGCTAAAGTGAAAGCTATACAGGAGATGCCAGCTCCCTGTACTGAGAAGGAAGTTAGAGGTTTCTTGGGACGATTGAATTACATTGCAAGATTTATTTCCCAATTAACTGCTACCTATGTGCCAATCTTCAAGTTGTTGAAGAAAGATCAGGTAATGGAATGGAATGATGGGTGCCAGACAGCATTTGATGAAATCAAGAGATATCTTCTAGAACCTCCAATTTTGATGCCACCAGTTGATGGAAGACCCTTGATCATGTACTTAACAGTGTTAGACAACTCAATGGGGTGTGTGTTGGGGCAACATGACGAGTCTGGTCGAAATGAGCAGGCAATATACTACCTTAGCAAAAAGTTTACCGACTGTGAAACAAGATACTCACTACTCGAGAAAACTTGTTGCGCTTTGGCATGGGCTGCTCGCCGACTAAGACAGTATATGTTGACTCATACTACCTTATTGATTTCAAAAATGGATCCAATCAAGTACATATTCGAGAAACCTGCTCTCTCCGAACGAATAGCAAGATGGCAAATGATCTTAACAGAATATGATATACAGTACACTACTCAGAAGGCCATTAAAGGAAGTGTTGTAGCTGATCATTTGGCTCATTAAGCAGTGGATGATTATCAGTCAATGAGTTTTGAGTTCCCTGATGAAGACATTATGATTATTACTAAAGAACCTGGACAATATGACGGACCTGAACAAGGATCTCGATGGACTATGGTTTTTGATGGAGCTTCTAATGCACTTGGTAATGGTGTTGGTGTGGTGATCATTTCCCCTGAAGGTTGTCATACCCCGATTACTGCCAGACTTTGTTTCTATTGTACCAATAACATGGCTGAGTATGAGGCATGTATCCTGGGTATCAAAGCTGCCATTGATATGAAGATTCAGTTCCTGGACGTGTATGGAGATTCAGCCCTGGTAGTAAGTCAGATCAAAGGAGATTGGGATACCAAGCATGATAATCTCATTCCTTACAGAGAGCATGTGTTGTCTTTGATCCCATATTTTGAAGAGATTACCTTTGGACATATTCCACGAAGAGAAAATGTGTCGGCAGATGCATTAGCCACCATGGCATCTATGTTTGAGATTAGCTGGGAGGATGAAGCTCCCAAGATCACTATTGATAGATTTGAGAAGCCTGCATACTGCAATGAGATTGACACTGAAGAAGCAGAGGAGAAGCCTTGGTTCTATGAAGTGAAAAGATATCTTGAAGCCCAGGAGTTCCCTGAAGGGGCATTTGTCAAAGATAAGAAGTTTCTGAGGAGGTTTTCTGCTAAGTTCTTCTTAAGTAATGGAATTTTGTACAAGCGCAATCATGATTCAACTTTGCTTCGTTGTGTGGATAAGAAGGAAGCAACTGAGATTATGGAAGACATGCATGATGGGATCTTTGGCACTCATTCTAGTGGTCATACCATGGCAAAAAAGATATTGAGAGCAGGTTACTATTGGTCTACCATGGAAGGTGACTGCTATCAATATTCCAGAATATGTCACAAGTGTCAAATCTATGCTGATAAAGTCCATATACCTCCATCACCATTGAATGTGTTGACTGCTCCTTGGCCTTTTGCCATGTGGGGCATTGATATGATTGGTGAGATCAAACCTACTACTTCTAATGGGCATCGTTTCATCCTGGTTGCTATTGATTACTTTACTAAATGGGTGGAGGCAGCTTCATTTGCATCTGTTACTAAGAATGTGGTGGCTCGATTCATTAAGAATAATCTCATCTGCAGGTATGGCATCCCTGAAAGGATTATTTCTGAAAATGGCTCTAATCTGAACAATACCATGATTACTGATCTCTGCACGCAGTTCAAGATTAAGCATCACAACTCTTCTCCGTATCGTCCGAAGATGAATGGGGCAGTAGAAGCTGCTAATAAGAACATCAAGAAGATTATACAGAAGATGATTGTTACTTATAAGGATTTGCATGAGATGTTACCATTTGCTCTTCATGGTTATCGTACTACAATACGTACTTCAATAGGGGCAACCCCATTCTCCTTAGTCTATGGTATGGAAGCAGTTCTGCCCATTGAAGTTCAGATCCCTTCCTTAAGAATCATGAAGGATGCAGGCTTGGATGAAGATGATTGGATTCAGACTCGACTTGACCAGATAAATTTTATTGATGAGAAGAGGTTGGCAGCTATTTGTCATGGTCAGATGTACCAGAAACGGATGATCAAGGCTTTTAATAAGAAGGTTAAGCCAAAGGTATATCAGGCTGGTGACCTGGTAATAAAGCGTATCATATTACCACAAGGTGATCCTAGGGGCAAGTGGACTCCTACATATGAAGGGCCATTTGTGGTCAAAACAGTATTTTCAGGAGGTGCCATGATGCTTACCACTATGGATGGTGAAGACTTCCCACAGCCTGTAAACGCAGACATAATTAAAAAATACTACGCATAAAAAAGAGACCCGCTAGGTTGACTGGCCTAGGAAAAAATAAGGGCATCCCGGCGAACCAAAAGGGTTCGTGCAAAAATTAGGGATATATATAAAAAATGTACACCCGGCAAGTCGAAAACCTGAAAAGGCGGCTTGGGCAAAAAAGGGTATCCCGGTGGATTGAAAACCTGAAAGGGCAGTCCAGGTAAAAGTTAGGGATTAAAGCGTATGACTATGTTTCGTTTGGATCACCCATGTAACTCCAATCAGTTGTGCTACTTAACTCAAGCTCGAACAGATAAAGATCAATCCAATCGTTTCCGTCTCAACAGCAGAAGATGAGATACTTGAAGATAATGGCAATAGTAGAATTGAAACTCAATAGGATTATTTCCCACATAGCTGTTTTCTTTGTTTTTTAAAAATTTTACGACGAATTCCTCTTACTAGGATTTCTGTCTCCTTGTACAAAGTAGCCTATGTATAGGTCACTGTGTGATATAAATAAAATTTCATCTTTGAATCCAGATTTACTTTTACCTTATTTACATAAGCGAAACGTCCATTGGTTGTGTTTGAATGTATGTATGCTTTTGAATATGATTGATGTTTACCAGAAATGCATAAAATGCTTGAATATGATTGATGTTTACCAGAAATGCATAAAAGTGCAGTAATAGTATTTACTAAGGACGAACGAGGGTAGTAGTTCAACGAAGCTTCGCCGGTTCATCCCCACAAGACAACTACAAATCCCCAGCAGGGGTAAATCTATCTTGATAGATACTCCGAGTTACATCTCCCCTGGAATTTATGTCCATCTCTTTTATCCTCAGTCGGGATACTCAGGAACTTATTCCTTCAATAGAAGTACGACGAACGAAGACGAGAAGTTATGAGTACTATACTATCAAATAAGACGGGAACAAGGTTCTCATATTCTTCAGCAACGAATCGGGATTTATTTTCCCTAGCCAGCAGTTGTTATACGAAGATATCCAGACGCTTCAGGCTGCATGATTCATACATACATCATTTACATCATACCATAACATATCCATAGATGCATAATATATTTACTTAGGTGCATCATACTATGCATGCATATATATTGCATAAACTAACCTTTTCCTTGCAGGATAGTTATATGCAGATAAAACAGTATCAACAATTCACAACAGGTCAGAAATGATCCATACATTACTCAAGATGTCCTCGGAGAATAGGCAAACGGTTTGTAAAAAGATCCATTCCCTAATCCAGGATATTTCCAGAAGATTTCATATATCTGGTCTTGAATAACAGGCAAACGGTCTATACAAAGATCCATTCCCTGGTTCAAGATATTTTTCAGAAGAACTAATCCTAACGTTCTTTTGACCTTGAATAGCAGGCAAACGGTCTATACAAAGATCCATTCCCTGGTTCAAGATATTTTTCAGAAGAACTAATCCTGACGTTCTTTTGACCTTGAATAGCAGGCAAACGGTCTATACAAAGATCCATTCCCTGGTTCAAGATATTTTTCAGAAGAACTAATCCTGACATTCTTTTGGCCCTTGAATAGCAGGCAAACAGTTTGTACAAAGATCCATTCCCTGGTTCAAGATTTTTTTCCAGAAGAACTAATCCTGACGTTCTTGTGACCTTGGAGAGTAGGCAAACGGTATGTACAAAGATCCATTCCCTAATCCAAGATACTTCCAGAATAGATAATCGGCACAAAGATTTATTTCTACTGGTCTATTCAACAATTCAAACTATGTTGCATAAACGATTCAGAGACGGCCTATACGAAGACCTAGTACTGACATCCAGTATCAACATAAAGACATCATCACATCCTGATATTATGGATGGCATCTATAAGCCCATCTCCAGTTCTTCCAAGTGGCATCTTCAAGCCCACTTAAGCATATACAACTAATCATCAGTATTACTTTACGCACCAGAGAGTGCAAATTTTTGGGCTTTTGTGTTCAATCCCCTTCAACCTTTCAGGTCACGAATGGCACATATACCAACCTAACCCCTCAGGTTTCAGAAAATTGAACAGAGGCAGTTGTTGCACCCCAAAATTTGCCCTCCACAAGACAAGACTTTGTGTACTAAGAGGTTCACAAGGTTCACAAGGCTCACAAGACATCTCATGAGGTTCACAAGGTTCACAATAAGTCAGAAAGTTTGACAATTCCCTCAGACAATGCATCCTCCTAAGCAATGCATCCTAAACTAGGGTTTTGACTTTCATCAGGCTAAATGGACTTCCAAGACTTCAAGTGAGCTTCATAGCATCCTATATGTGTTCAAAAATCCCCATGTCAAGTTTCAAGACTTTCCCAAAAGATTTGCTCAGTCAGATGATCAGATAGGTTAAAATCAGTCAAGGCAGTCAAAAAGTCAAACTGAGGTCAACTGTGGTCAAACCAAAGTCAAACTTCATGAATTTTTGTCAACATCAATTATATGAAGTAAAATTCATCATTTTATCAAGGTTTGATCATGATTCATCAAGGAGATTTCAGATCATCAAGAATCAGGAGTTTCTAAATTAGGGTTTTCATAGGAAAAGTCAACTGAACTTTGACCAGCCATAACTTTCACATGCTTCATCAATAATTTTCCATCCAAAGCTCATTTTTAAGGAAATTGAATTCTCTACAACTTTGTGTCTCACAAGCCAAGCCCAAAAATGCTTCATTTGGAAGGAATGAGCTAAGACATTATAGGTCCTTTTAAAAGTCAACAAAAAGTCAACAACTTCCAAAGAGCATAACTTGAGAATGGTAAAAGATATGGACATGAGACCAAAGAGGTTGGTTAGAGGACTCTTTAATATTTCCAAAATGTCCAAGAACACCTTCATATCATTAAAATTGAAGGATTTGTGCCCTTGCAAAGTTGGGAAATTTTTGAGAGGTTTATGAAGCAAATAGGGTCTTAAAACCATAATTCACCAAATGGGCTTGCTTTTTTGTGATCCAATTACTTCCATGACATCATGCACGAATAAATAAATTTAATTTCGTGAAAGTAATTGGATCACAAAAAAGCAAGACCATTTGGTGAATTATGGTTTTAAGACCCTATTTGCTTCATAAACCTCTCAAAAATTTCCCAACTTTGCAAGGGCATAAATCCTTCAATTTTAATGCTATGAAGATGTTCTTGGACATTTTGGAAAGCTTGAAGAGTCCTATAACCAACATCTTTGGTCTAATGTCCATATCTTTTACCATTCTCAAGTTATGCTCTTTGGAAGTTGTTGACTTTTTGTTGACTTTTAAAAGGACCTATAATGTCTTAGCTCATACCTTCCAAATGAAGCATTTTTGGGCTTGGCTTGTGATACACAAAGTTGTAGAGAATTAAATTTACTTCAAAATGAGCTTTGGATGGAAAAAATTTGATGAAGCATGTGAATGCTATGGCTGGTCAAAGTTCAGTTGACTTTTACTATGAAAACCCTAATTTAGAAACTCCTGATTCTTGATGATCTGAAATCTCCTTGATGAATCATGATCAACCCTTGATCAAATGATGAATTTTACTTCATATACTTTATGTTGGCAAAAAATCATGAAGTTTGACTTTGGTTTGACCCCAGTTGACCTCAGTTTGACTTTTTGACTGCCTTGACTGATTTTAGCCTATCTGATCATCTGACTGAGCAAATCTTTTGGGAAAGTCTTGAAACTTGACATGGGGATTATTGCACACATATAGGATGCTATGAAGCTCATTTGAAGTCTTGGAAGTCCATTTAGCCTGATGAAAGTCAAAACCCTAGTTTAAGATGCATTGCTTAGGAGGATGCATTGTCTGAGGGAATTGTCAAACTTTCTGACTAATTGTGAACCTTGTGAACGTTGTGAACCTCATGAGGTATCTTGTGAGTCTTGTGAACCTTGTTAACCTCATGAGATACTTTAGTACACAATTCCTTGTCTTGGTGAGGGCAAATTTTGGGGTGCAACAACTGCCCCTGTTCAATTTTCTGAAACCTGTGGGGTTAGATTGGTATATGTGCCATTCGTGACCTGGAAGGTTGAATGGGATTGAACACAAAAGCCCAAAAATTTGCACTCGCCGGTGCGTAAAGTAACACTGATGATTAGTTGTATATGCTTGAGTGGGCTTGAAGATGCCACTTGGAAGAACTGGAGATGGGCTTATAGATGCCATGGAAGAACTGGAGATGGGCTTAGAGATGCCATCTAAAATATCAGGATGTGATGATGTCTTTATGTTGATACTGGATATCAGTACTAGGTCTTCGTATAGGCCGTCTCTGAATCATTTATGCAACATAGTTTGAATTGTTGAATAGACCAGTAGAAATAAATCTTCGTGACAATTATCTCTTCTGGAAATATCTTGGATTAGGGAATGGATCTTTGTATAGACCGTTTGCCTACTCTCCAAGGTCAAAAGAACGTTAGGATTAGTTCTTCTGAAGAATATCTTGAACCAGGGAATGGATCTTTGTACAGATCGTTTGCCTGCTATTCAAGGGCCAATAGATTAAATCTTCTGAAAATATATTGAACCAGGGAATGGATCTTTGTACAGATCGTTTGCCTGCTATTCAAGACCAGATAGATGAAATCTTCTGGAAATATCCTGGATTAGGGAATGGATCTTTTTACAGACCGTTTTCCTATTCTCCCAGGTCAAAAGAACGTCAGGATTAGTTCTTCTGAAAAATATCTTGAACCAAGGAATGGATCTTCGTATAGACCGTTTGCCTGCTATTCAAGGGCCAATAGATTAAATCTTCTGAAAATATCTTGAACCAGGGAATGGATCTTCGTATAGACCGTTTGCCTGCTATTCAAGACCAGATAGATGAAATCTTCTGGAAATATCCTGGATTAGGGAATGGATCTTCTTACAGACCGTTTGCCTACTCTCAGAGGACATTTTGAGTAATGTATGGATCATTTCTGACCTGTTGTAAGTTGTTGATGCTGTTTTATCTGCATATAACTATCCTGCAAGGAGAATGTTAGTTTATGCAATATGCATGCATGCATAGTATGATGCACATAAGTAAATGTATTATGTATTTATGGATACGTATGTTATGATATGATGTAAATGATGTATGTATGAATCATGCAGCCTGAAGCGTCTGGATATCTTTGTATAACAACTGCTGGTTAGGGAAAATAAATCCCGATTCGTTGCTGAAGAATATGAGGAACTTGTTCCCGTCTTGATAGATAGTATAGTATTTATAACCTCCCGTCTTTGTTCGTCGTACTTCTATTGAAGGAATAAGTTCCTGAGTATCCCGACTGAGGATAAAAGAGATGGACATAAATTCAAGGGGAGATGTAACTCGTAGTATCTATCAAGATAGATTTGCCCTTGCTGGGGAGTTGTAGTTGTCTTGTGGGGATTAACCGGCGAAGCTTCGTTGAACTATTACCCTCGTTCGTCCTTAGTAAATACTATTACTGCATTTTTATGCATTTCTGGTAAACATCAATCATATTTAAGCATTTTATGCATTTCTGGTAAACATCAATCATATTCAAAAGCATACATACATTCAAACACAACCAATGGACGTTTCGCTTATGTAAATAGGGTAAAAGTAAATCTGGATTCAAAGATGAAATTTTATTTATATCACAAAGTGACCTATACATGGTCAAGTTTGTACAAGGAGACAGAAATCCTAGTAAGAGGAATTCGTCATAAAATTTTTATAAAACAAAGAAAACAGCTATGTGGGAAATAATCCTATTGAGTTTCAATTCTACTATTGCCATTATCTTCAAGTATCTCATCTTCTGCTGTTGAGACGGAAACGATTGGATTGATCTTTATCTGTTAGAGCTTGAATTAAGTAGCACAACTGGTTGGAGTTACATGGGTGATCCAAACGAGACATAGTCATACGCTTTAATCCCTAACTTTTGCCTGGATTGCCCTTTCAGGTTATCAATCCACCGGGATACCCTTTTTTGCCCAAGCCGCCTTTTCAGGTTTTCGACTTGTCGGGTGTACATTTTATATATATATATATCCCTAATTTTTGCCCGAACCCTTTTGGTTCGCCGGAATGCCCTTATTTTTGCCTAGGCCAGTCAACATAGCGGGTCTCTTTTTATGCGTAGTATTTTTTAACTATGTCTGCGTTTACAGGTTGTGGGAAGTTTTCACCATCCATAGTAGTAAGCATCATGGCACCTCCTGAGAATACTGTTTTGACTACAAATGGTCCTTCATATGTAGGAGTCCATTTACCCCTAGGATCATCCTGTGGTAATATGATACGCTTGATTACCAAGTCACCAGCCTGATATACCTTTGGCTTAACCTTCTTATTAAAAGCTTTGATCATCCGTTTCTGGTACATCTGGCCATGACAAATAGCTGCTAACCTCTTCTCATCAATCAAATTTATCTGGTCAAGTCGAGTCTGAATCCACTCATCTTCATCCAAGCCTGCATCTTTCATGATTCTTAAAGAAGGGATCTGAACTTCAATGGGCAGAACTGCTTCCATACCATAAGCTAAGGAGAATGGGGTTGCCCCTGTTGAAGTACGTATTGTAGTACGATAACCATGAAGAGCAAATGGTAACATCTCATACCAATCCTTATAAGTAACAGTCATCTTCTGTATAATCTTCTTGATGTTCTTATTAGCAGCTTCTACTGCCCCATTCATCTTCGGACGATACGAAGAAGAGTTGTGATGCTTAATCTTGAACTGCGTGCAGAGATCAGTAATCATAGTGTTGTTCAGATTAGAGCCATTGTCATTAATAATCCTCTTTGGGATACCATACCTACATATGAGATTATTCTTAATGAATCGAGCCACCACATTCTTAGTAACAGATGCAAATGAAGCTGCCTCCACCCATTTTGTAAAGTAATCAATAACAACCAGGATAAAACGATGCCCATTGGAAGCAGTAGGTTCGATCTCACTAATCATATCAATGCCCCACATGGAAAAAGGCCAAGGAGAAGTCAACACATTCAATGGTGATGGAGGTATATGTACTTTATCAGCATAAATTAGACACTTGTGACATGTTCTGGAATGTTGATAGCAGTCAGCTTCCATGGTAGACCAATAGTAACCTGCCCTCAATATCTTCGTTGCCATGGTATGGCCACTAGAATGAGTGCCAAAGATCCCATCATGCATATCTTCCATAATCTCAGTTGCTTCCTTCTTACCCACACAACGAAGCAAAGTTGAATCATGATTGCGCTTGTACAAAATCCCATTACTCAAGAAAAACTTAGCAGAAAACCTCCTCAGAAACTTCTTATCTTTGACAGATGCCCCTTCAGGGAACTCCTGAGCTTCAAGATATCTTTTTACTTCATAGAACCAAGGCTTCCCTTCTACTTCTTCAGTGTCAATCTCATTGCAGTATGCAGGCTTCTCAAATCTATCAATAGTAATCTTGGGAGCTTCATCCTCCCAGCTAATTTCAAACATAGATGCCATGGTGGCTAATGCATCTACCAACTGATTTTCTCTTCGTGGAATATGTCCAAAGGTAATCTCTTAAAAATATGGGATCAAAGACAACACATACTCTCTGTAAGGAATGAGATTATCATGCTTGGTATCCCAATCTCCTTTAATCTGACTTACTACCAGGGCTGAATCTCCATACATGTCCAGGAACTGAATCTTCATATCAATGGCAGCTTTGATACCCAGGATACATGCCTCATATTCAGCCATGCTATTGGTACAATAGAAACATAGTCTGGCAGTAATCGGGGTATGACAACCTTCAGGGGAACTGATCACAACACCAACACCATTGCCAAGTGCATTAGAGGCTCCATCAAAAACCATAGTCCATCGGGATCCTTGTTCAGGTCCGTCATATTGTCCAGGTTCTTTGGTAATAATCATAATGTCTTCATCAGGGAACTCAAAACTCATTGATTGATAATCATCCACTGCTTGATGAGCCAAATGATCAGCTACAACACTACCCTTAATGGCCTTCTGAGTAGTATATTGTATATCATATTCTGTCAAGATCATTTGCCATCTTGCTATTCATCCGGAGAGAGCAGGTTTCTCGAATATGTACTTGATTGGATCCATCTTCGAAATCAATAAGGTAGTATGAGTCAACATATACTGTCTTAGTCGGCGAGCAGCCCATGCCAAAGCGCATCAAGTTTTCTCGAGCAGTGAGTATCTTGTTTCACAGTCGGTAAACTTTTTGCTAAGTTTGTATATTACCTGCTCTTTTCGACCAGACTCGTCATGTTGCCCCAACACACACCCCATTGAGTTGTCTAATACTGTTAAGTACATAATCAAGGGTCTTCCATCAACTAGTGGCATCAAAATTGGAGGTTCTAGGAGATATTTCTTAATTTCATCAAAGGCTGTCTGGCACTCATCATTCCACTCCACAACTTGAAGATTGGCTCACAGGTAGCAGTTAATTGGGAAATAAATCTTGCAATGTAATTCAATCGTCCCAAGAAACCTCTAACTTCCTTCTCAGTATGGGGAGCTGGCATCTCTTGTATAACTTTCACTTTTGCAGGATCCACTTCAATACCTTTTCCACTGACAATGAAACCCAGGAGTTTACCAGACCTTACTCCAAAAGTACATTTGTTTGGATTCAGTCTCAACTTGTATTTCTTCAACCTTTCGAACAACTTATGCAGATGATCAAGATGTTGCTCTTCATTCTGGGACCTGGCTATCATATCATCCACATATACCTCTATCTCATGATGAATCATATCGTGAAACAAAGCCACCATAGCACGCTGATATGTTGCCCCGGCATTCTTCAAACCAAATGGCATCACTTTATAACAAAAAGTGCCCTACTGTGTAACAAATGTAGTCTTCTCCATATCTTCAGGTGCCATCTTGATTTGATTGTAACCAGAGAAACCATCCATGAACAAGAATACCTTATGCTGAGCAGTGTTGTCTACCAGAACATCAATATGAGGAAGTGGAAAGTGATCTTTAGGGCTGGCCTTGTTCAAATCCCTGTAATCTATACAAATACGTACCTTACCATCTTTCTTAGGTACCGGTACCACATTTGCAACCCATTGAGGATAAGAAGTCACAGCTAAGAACCCTGCATCAAACTGTTTCATTACCTCTGCTTTAATCTTCTCTGACATTTCAGGACGCATGCGACGAACCTTCTGCTTCTTTGGACGACAGTCTTCTTTTACTGGTAAACGGTGAACCACAATGTCTGTATCCAACCCTGGCATATCTTCATAAGACCAAGCAAATATCTCCACATAGTCATGTAACATCTGAATCAATCTGCTCTTAACACCATCCTCTAATTCAGCCTCTATCTTGACCTCTTTCCTGTTTTCTTCAGTTCCCAGATTCACAACTTCGATTGGCTCTTCATGTGGTTGTATAGCTTTTTCTTCTTGTTGTAACAACCTAGCAAGCTCTACAGGTACTTCACAATCTTCCTCCTTTCCATCTTCAGCTTGGTAGATCGGATTCTCGAAATTATAATTGGCAATAGTAGAACTGTTATCAACAGGATCCAGAGTGGATGAGGATCTGCATTTTAGTGATGTGAGTGTGTGTAAGAACACATAGCTGATAAAACAAAAATAAAATAAAAGAAAGGCAAGGAACACAATATTTACGAAAACAAAACGTCCAATGATTTTTATTGAATGAAGTATGCAAATGAAATGACATCCCGAAACAAGCATACCATTGTGCCCCGGGTAAGGCACAAGGCTTAAGAGTTCAATTGTTCAAAAATTACAAACTTAAAAATAACAACACAGTAATAGTATTTACTCCTGACTAAAGGAGATAGGAATAACGTCTTCAGCCTTCCAATTATTGAGCCCATCACCCACAGTAGGAAAAATCCAAGCATCCAAGTTGTAGTCTTCACTATAGTCACCCACATCATTGATTTGATCTTTCATGATCCCTTGATTGGTGATACGAACAGCACGAGCACGACGAACAGCCTTCTGGGACTCTGCAGTGAAACCCAAACCAAACTTGTCAGACTTGTAAGGAATGTCAGGAAGCTGACCCCAAATAGTACAACCACCTTCTTCAACCACAGCTTTGGCATCTTTGAGGGAGGCTATTGTAGGAGGTACTCTTGTGACCACAGGAACCTTTTTTACAACAGGAAGAGTTTCAGCATCAGGAACAACCCAAGGAACCACTTCAAATGTCTGGCACGGAGTCTCAACATATTCACCTTCCACCTCAAGGTACTTAAATGTATTCACATGACTGATCATATATTCTTCTTCTCCGTAAATAGTGACAACCTTTCCCTTTACTGGGTATCTCAACTTCTGATGTAAAGTGGAGGTCACAGCACCTTCCCCATGGATCCAGGGGCGCCCAAGCAAACAAGAGTATGAAGGACGAATATCCATTACATAAAAGGTAGAATTGAAGACTTGAGAGCCTACTTTGATTGGGAGATCTATTTCTCCATGCACCACCCTTCTTGAACCATCAAAGGCCCTCACCACTATATTACTTGGTCTCAACACAGCATCTTTAGGACTAAGCTTGTTCAAAACCTCTTTAGGAAGTACATTCAGTGAAGAACCATTGTCTATCAACACACGTGACAGGGTAGTGCCCCTACATTCAATAGAGATATGTAAAGCCCTGTTATGATTCCTCTTGGCAGGAGTCAAATCAGCATCGGAAAAGCCTAACCCATTATCATAGGTCAGGTGTGCAACACAATTCTCAAATTGATCTACAGAAATTTCATTTGGTATGTGAGCAGTCTTCAAGAACTTAATCAAGGCTTTAGCATGAGCCTCAGAACACAACAACAAAGACAACATGGAAATCTTGGAGGGAGTATGCCCCAATTGGTCAACAACATCATAATCACTCTTGCGAATGATCTTCAGCACTTCTTCCATCTGTTTAGAAAGATTCTCAACAGTCGGTGCATCAGTCTGTACAGGTTCAATAACAAGACCTTTGCCCCGAGCATCAGCAGTGGTGGTAGTAGTTGGAGTAACTGTATTCTTGGAGGTAGCCGGAGGAGAGAAAATTCTTCCACTTCTTGTGATCTTACTAAATCCAGCAATATTATCAACATCAAGGTTTTCATCAGCAACATCAGCTAAAGGTTCCTGCTTAACACCATGATTATAAACATCAGAACCGTAGTTCCAGGGTATAGCTTTATCAGAAGTATATGGAATAGGACCAGGAGTAGTAATAACCATAGGAGCCACTCTAGCTTCAGCAACAGTCTTCACAGGGCCTTCAGTAGTAATCTTGATAGGACCCTTATGAGTGATCTTGACAGGGCCCTTGGAGGTAATCCTCACTGGTACTTTATCAACCATATCCACCTCTTCAACCTTCGCACCTTGAGTTAGATGTTCCACCATACTCTCCACAGCAGGTGTCCTCTCAAACAATATGGTGTAATTGTCCATGAGGCGTTGGATACCATCCTTCAACTTCCAGCAGCTATCAGGTTTATAAGCACAATAAAAACAATCTTCATTACAACCTGGAAAGAACCCAGCTTATACTAACTTCTTCTTGATAACAGATAATGGTGTAGTCACATCTGCAACTGAGGAAATATGTGAAACTTCATCAATGGCATTAACAGCCTTCTCATGATTTGGCATGGGAGCAGTAATCACATTTGGTGTACCAGGAGGGTCAAACTCAATCTCTCCAGCATCAATCATATCCTAAATCTTGTTCTTCAATATCCAGCAGTTGTTGGTATCATGTCCCTGACAATTAGAATGATATGCACATCGTGCATTAGGATTGTACCTAGGAGAGGTAACATTAGGATTCTGAGGAGGGTCCTTCAAAGTAATGAGCTCCCCTTTCAACAGGTGCTGCAAGGCTTGGGCCAGTGACATGTTGATCTTCGTGAACTGTCTTCTAGGCTTCTACTGATTGCCCTGTGGTGGTTCTGGTGCTGCAGGAGTAGGATTGGAGATATGAACTGCACTCACAGATTGGTGCCTCCTATTACGACCAGGTTGACCATAAACAACATTTGACTCTTTTTTCCCACTAGGGGGCTTCTTTGCAGTACTTGATGAAGAGGCACCCACCTGTATTTTGCCACTTCTTATGCCACTTTCTACACGCTCTCCAGTCATTATCAACTCAGTGAAGCCAGATGATGAGCTTCCAATGAGATGACTATAAAAAGGACCATTCAGCGTACTCATAAACATATCCACTAACTCCCTGTCAGTTAGAGGAGGTTGAACTCTACAGCCAGGTCTCTCCACTTCTGGGCATACTCCTTGAAATTCTCCTTAGCACCCATAGACATGCTTTGGAGTTGCATGTGAGTAGGTGCTAAATCAGCATTGTATTGGTATTGCCTATAGAAGGCCTCAGCAAGATCATTCCAATCACGGATGTTGACACTCTCCAATTGATAGTACCATTCCAATTGAGCTCTAGACAAGCTTTCTTGGAAGAAATGAATCCACAGCTTTTTATCAGCAGTATGAGGTTGAATCCTCCGGACATAGGACCTTAGATGCAGCTTGGGACACGAGACACCATCATATACTACAAAAGTAGGGACCTTGAAACCAATGGGTATAACCACTCCAGATATCAAACTCAGATCTTCAAAATCCAACCCAGAAGACTTTTGCAGTTCCATAGCATTCATTCTATCCACCAGCATCTTGAATTTATCTTGGATCCAGGACCTCTGTAAATCTTCCATGCCAGTGGGCATGTCTGGGTGAAGGATGGTATAAGAAGTATCTCCCTTAGCAACAGCCTCCATAGTAACTGGCAAGATGACAGGATATGGCATCATAAGAGTTTGAGCACAAGATCGCACCCATCTGAGATAAGCTTCCATAGGAATAGTGTACTTGGGCTCCAGAGTCTTGCTGTCAACCTTGTTCACTTTTCCCCATGCTCGTATGAACCTTTGACGATAACCTTGCAGATCGTTGTCGTAGTCAAACACAATACCCTGAATCAACATGTCATGGGGACCATCACTCCGAGCGTAACCAAAATGACGTAGAGCTAAAGAAGGGTTATAAGTAATGCCCCCTCTTATGCCCAGGAGTCGCACATTAGGGAACTCCCCACAACGGTCAATGATAGTAACATTCTCCATAGATCTAGAGCACCAATGAATATCTGAATGAGAGAGTGACATAATCCTCTTGGACCACCTGAACCCTTGTTCATTCTTCATCACTGATCGAGGAAGGTGAGAAATAAACCACCTAGACAGTAGAGGTATGCAGCACATCAGAGTTCCACGTGCCTTCGTAGTACGAGTATGAAGAGAGTGTAAGATGTCTCCAAGTAATGTAGGCACTGGATTGCGAGTCAGAAATATGTTGATGGCGTGTACGTCTATGAACTGGTCTGGATTGGGGAACAACACTAAGCCATAAATCAACAAGGCTAAGATCTCCTCAAAAGCATCATAACTCATAGCCTTCAGGAACACTTGAGCTTTCTCCATCAATACCTTAGCAAGAATACCCTTAACTCCACTTCTCGTTTCTAGGACAATGTCTGATTTCTTCAGATGTAAAGCTGCAGCAATAACCTCAGGTTTAGGCTCTTTTTCCAAGCCTGTGAAAGATCTCTGATCAAGTACAGGTATACCCAGAAGTTTGGAGAACTCTTCCATTGTAGGAACCAGCTGATAGTCGGGGAATGTGAAGCAATGGTTCTTAGGATCAAAGAACTGAAACAGAACACTCATCATGTCTTCATTGAACCCTGAAGTAACTAAATCCAATAGATGACCATGTCTCTCGATGAACTGGGAGTTTTCAGAAACTTGAGAGACCAATTCTTTAAGCTTAGGAGGTATTCCTACAAAGTTGATCCGGATAGTATTCCTACGAGTAGAAGCCATGACCTGCAACAAAGAATAAAGATAAATCCTTTGGTCCTTGAAATGGTTAGTGAAAATGCTATGCTTATGATTCATGATGATGTTATGATGTTATGCTCAATCACAAACATGTGGCACACACAAACAAGTCACATAATAGCCCTAGGTTTGAAGGCTTGCATGAGGTTTAAAGGTAAGTACCCTCCCCTGAAGTTTAGTTGGTTCATCCTGTCCTATAAAGTAACCAGGTTCTAAGGGATCTCAATATCATTGATCCTTCACAAGGGTGGTTGTTCAGTAGGCAACTTACTTGCCAACCAAAACCCTCCAAGTTTAGGATCTCAATGAGTGTAGTATCGAGTATCAACCAACTTCAGTCTTCACCAAAGCCGGTTATCTCACTACTTTCTAAAGGCCAAGATGGGATGACTAGGGTTCTAAAAGTCAGTTAGTGTATTGACAACATATGACAGCCTCATATTATCCTCAACTTGACTTAAGGAACATAAGCACCAACCAAGAAGTCACACTAACTATGGCCACCAGATCAACCATATCGGTATACGTCGTACAGTTTCCTTGGTCTATTGCCATTTACCTAAGGTACACTAGATCCGGGTTAGGATCTTTCACACATAAGAGCACCCAACAAGTAAAGTAAAGCAAGCAAAGCAAACAAGTTTAAAGTGATCTAATTCCTAAGGGTACCCCTCTTTTATTAAATCCCCAGCAGAGTCCCCAGTTCTGTAACACGGTGGGAGAACTGACTTTAGTTTAAATGTTGCGGATAGCAAGAGTCGCCACCGACTTTTATTTTATCCAAAGGAAAGGGCATAAAAGAACAGGAAAGACCTTAAAAGATTTTTGGGTTTGGGGGGTAGGTTATGTAAAGGGAAGGTGTTAGCACCCTTTACATCCATGGTTATCCATGGGCTCTTAGTTACTTAGCTCACTTTAAACTGTTTTGAGAAGTGTAGTGTGTGATTAAAAATTTTCTTAAGTACTTTATAATGATCCTTGTACGGATATATATAAAGACTTTGTTTTGAAAATTATTTAAAATGTGAAGTGTTATGAAATGTTTTTGAAGGAGTGAGCAAGTACTTAAGAGGAACCTACCCTATGATTAAATCTTTATTGTTCTTGAATGTTCTTTCAATGGTAAGACTATCCCTATTATTAAGGAATAGGTAGTCATTATCTTGGATGTTGTAAGGGACATGTGAAGGGTCATTTGTGTTTAGGCAACTGTAAGGTGTCTTAGCAATTCGAAGGGACTTATCATCTTTTATTCGAAAGGGACAAGATCATTTATGAATGCAACATCGAAGGGACTTGATCTTATAATCGTAAAGGGACTAGATGATATTTTAAGAGAAGGGACCTTGCTTTTAGACACCTTACTTGACCTTTTGGTTTAGGCAACATGAGGGATAACCCTTAAGAAGTGAGATGGCGATCAAAGATCGACTTACGTGTGTGCGTGTATAAGTTCATATATTTATCTTATAATTAGTGATCTAAATTAATTTAAAAGCAAACATGTTATCACTCCCTATTTTACTAACCATAGCAATATATTTATAAATAAATAAACGATAAAATACTACGACTATTACAATGCTTTTACAGTTACATTATAATAAAAGCAAATTAAATAATAATTATATAATAAAATAAACAATTAAAATAAAAGGTTAGTGATAAAACAATAATAAGAAGAAAAGGTTAGTAATACTATACAAAATATATGATTCAATTAAGTATTTTTAGATTTTAATAAACAATTTTAAATAATTTTTAAGATGAAAATAATAATAATAAAGATATACTAATTTATTTACAAAATAAACTATGATTAATCATTTAATTGGATATTAAGAAAATTTAGTTAATTTTAAGATTTAAATAAAATAAAAATTAGGGTTAGGATTAGAGAAAATTAGGGTTTTAATTATATATAAAGAATATTAAGGTTAAAAATTAATTACATTATTAATTTAACTTTTTAATAAATAAATATATAGTATATACATATTATAATTTAAATAAAAGAAACTAGGATTAAAAATTTCTTGAAAAATAAATTAGAATTTTTTAGAAAAAAATAAGAAGTCATACATATATATACATATTATTATTTATAATTACTTTTATTAATTATAATTAATTAGAAAACAATAATAATAAAAACAAAATAATTAAAGAAAACAAAAACTAAAACTTACCTGGGGCAGGGATTGAACCCACGCCCTAGGTTTCACCACCCTTGGACCAACAAGCTTTCCACCAGGCCAGCGCGTGCTGATGAATAATGGATGAGCACAAACCCTTATAGATCAAGCCTGAAAATACAAAGGAAATAAAGCAAAAAAAATGTTGAAGCTGGGATTCGAACCCTTGCCCTGGCCTTCATACGCGCATACGCTTACCAGCTGAGCCATTGCAGCGTTTTTGAAATATAACAGAAAAAATTCATAATAAAATAAGTCCAATATTCAAATTAGATTTTCGCGCCAGACAACTTCGTCCCCTACCTCATGACCTGCGAATTTTCATGCGATTGTACCTGCGATTTTTCCTGCGAAGTTCATCATGTACAGAACCTAAGAATTTCAAACATCAACAAAACAGTGAAATTTTTCCAAATTGATTAGTGAAATATGATCCTCAGAGCTCATACAATCTTCCTATGTTCTTAAAAATAATTTATATTTGGTCTATCATGAAACCCCAAACAAGAGGCCGAAACCCTAGCCATGGTGGATTCCTTAATCTGTAATGAAAATTCAATCCAAGCATATAGAAACATTCCAAATACCTTCACAAACAATTATCAATGATCAAAAGCAATTTATATTACATAAATATATGAAATCAAAAATTTGAATTTTTAAGAAAAAATTGATTTCGGGTTTGATGATATGAGATGCTATCAAGCAATGTAATGATCCAAAAACATTCTAAATGATCCCAAGAAGCTGTTTCAACCTTCAAAGGGCTTGTTGATTTTTGGTATTGACAAAACCAAATTTGAATTTTTGGATGATTTTGTGAAGTTTGAATATGGTGTAAGAGGCTGTGAATTCGTGAGTTTATGCTTGCTATGTGTTGTATATATATGACACAATGAAATTAGGTCAAGAGATTCATCAAAACTTTGGATTTTTGGACCTTTTAAGATTGAAAAAGATGTGTTCTTAAATTTTGAATATCCTTGATCTAGCCTTGCTATTTTGGTATAATCTTCATTATTTTTGTATCAATCAAGTCTAAATATGATTTAAGACTTTCTAGAAACCAAATCAAATCAAATATCCATTATTTCATATTTTATTTTAATTTAAAATGATTTTTAACATAAAAAATCATAATAAATAAAAATAAAATGAATAAAATTATGAATAAATAAATTTAATTTCGTGCATGATGTCATGGAAGTAATTGGATCACAAAAAAGCAAGCCCATTTGGTGAATTATGGTTTTAAGACCCTATTTGCTTCATAAACCTCTCGAAAATTTCCCAACTTTGCAAGGGCATAAATCCTTCAATTTTAATGCTATGAAGATGTTCTTGGACATTTTGGAAAGCTTGAAGAGTCCTCTAACCAAAATCTTTGGTCTCATGTCCATATCTTTTTACCATTCTCAAGTTATGCTCTTTGGAAGTTGTTGACTTTTTGTTGACTTTTAAAAGGACCTATAATGTCTTAGCTCATATCTTCCAAATGAAGCATTTTTGGGCTTGGCTTGTGAGACACAAAATTGTAGAGAATTCAATTTCCTTCAAAATGAGCTTTGGATGGAAAAAATTTGATGAAGCATGTGAAAGCTATGGCTGGTCAAAGTTCAGTTGACTTTTCCTATGAAAACCCTAATTTAGAAACTCCTGATTCTTGATGATCTGAAATCTCCTTGATGAATCATGATCAATCCTTGATCAAATGATGAATTTTACTTCATATACTTGATGTTGGCAAAAAATCATGAAATTTGACTTTGGTTTGACCCCAGTTGACCCCAGTTTAACTTTTTGACTGCCTTGACTGATTTTAGCCTATTTGATCATCTGACTGAGCAAATCTTTTGGGAAAGTCTTGAAACTTGACATGGGGATTCTTGCACACATATAGGATTCTATGGAGCTCATTTGAAGTCTTGGAAGTCCATTTAGCCTGATGAAAGTCAAAACCCTAGTTTAAGATGTATTGCTTAGGAGGATGCATTGTCTGAGGGAATTGTCAAACTTTCTGACTAATTGTGAACCTTGTGAACCTCATGAGATATCTTGTGAGTCTTGTGAACCTTGTGAACCTCATGAGATACTTTAGTACACAATGCCTTGTCTTGGTGAGGGCAAATTTTGGGGTGCAACAATTAGCACTCCAATCCGTCTGTCGTACCCGACGGGATCCATGCTTGTTAGTTTGTTTCAAAGGGTGAGAAATAAGATGTTGTTCAAATGAAAGAATGGCTATCTGGAATGGAATGGAAATGAGAAAGGGAATTAGAAAGGAAAATGGAAAGAGAGGGAGAAAACATAGGGAAAATAAAGAATGTGCTCGAATGGACCCTACCCCACTGCCTACGTACCTCGTCAGGAGAATGAGGATCATAGTCGCCGTATTTCGTCTAACTAAGGTGGAGACTTGTTTTTGATTTTTAGGATGACGTTGCTATAGCTCTAGCTCAGGTGTTACCGTCTCTGACTCAAGGGTGTTTACCGTATTGCTGTTCGAACTGTTGAGACAAGTCACATTCGTCCACAAAGAGTAGGAGATGAGAAGAGAAGACGCGATGTCTTTGTTTGTTGTATTTTATGAGAAGTGTTTTGAGTTTATTATTTGTGAACATTCTCATACTAAGACTTATCTATCGTGGTAGATAACCTACACCTCGCCCCGAAATGGGACGTGCATAAGTACTCCGCAACAAAGTCTCATGTCGCATGATAACATTCAACCTTTATTAAGTATTTTATTATTTTTCTTTATGAGATGAGAAAGAAGGACTCAAGTTGTAAAAGGATAAACTAAAGGGACTAAGATACAACCCTAATTTAATTATTATATACAAAAGTGATCCTAATGGTTTGTGAGGTTTTTCTATTCTTAAGGAAGAAAGGAAGGAAGAAAGGAAGGAAGAAAGGAAAAGAACTAGAACTCAACTTACTTCCTAAGGAAGTTAAGTCGGTTCTAAGAAATGGGAAGCCTATACAAGTGGAATACCAATATTAAGGCAACCAAAAAAGAAAATAAAATGAAGAAGTATTAGCTCAAAATGCGTATTAAAGCATAAAACAAAAATAAGGCTAAACACCTCACGTAAACACAACTTGAACGGTTTCTAAACCTAAGTCCTAAAACTAAAGGATCTTGCCTAATATAAACATTCTAAAGTCAGTGGCTAAACCATACTGAGGCCTTCTAATATCCTAAGATTAAGCCTAATTAATCTAAGTCCTCATGCACCATAAAATCCTAAGCTTAACTAGATGGATTTACAATGGAAAAATTGATTAAAATCAATACACTAAAAAATAGTAAAATTCTTGGGAAAAATATGAAATTAATTCAATAAGGTCTC
Source organism: Lathyrus aphaca (assembly GCA_963966055.1). NCBI lineage: Eukaryota > Viridiplantae > Streptophyta > Magnoliopsida > Fabales > Fabaceae > Lathyrus > Lathyrus aphaca. Next base: position 228,125,008 of record OZ014522.1, read on the forward strand.
TAACCTGACTCTAATATTGTGTTAAAAACTCTCCTAAAAATTCATAACGTAACTATGTCAAATGGTCACTTAAATCTACCTAAGATCTATTCACAATTTTGCACGAACTAAACCACCAAAATAGTGGATCAAATGACCCAAAAATATACCAAAAATTATTCCAGGTTCTATTATTAGTCCTCTAATCATAGCAAAAAGAAAGGGCCAAAAATCATACAGGAGGTGGGAGAAATAAAATGTTCAAAATGAAGTATATATGAAATAATTCCATAGAAAACAAATTAAATGGAAAATCGAAATAAAATGGAAAAATGGAAAAAATCAGAAAGTAAAAATGTGGAAAGGTTCTAAAATGAGTTAGAATCCTACTGTAATTTTTATAGAATTTTATTATGTGTTTTAGTATTTTTTAGGGATTTATATAGAAACTATGTAAAACAAGAATTAAAAAGAACTAGAAATATGGAAGGGGTGCACATGAAGTAATTTTCAATTAAAAAACCAATGGGCTTGTAAACATGTGGTGCGAATAGCAGCAGATCAAGGCCTACCAGCGCAAATGTCTTGGGGAGTACACTATGGACTTAGTCAACTTTGTTGACTCCATGAGGACTGTTGATCTTGAGTCTTTCCAATGGTATTCTCATCAAGTGAATCATGGAGCGAAGGCACATGGAAACTGCTATGGGCGACACACACACGACTAGCCGCGGGGAGAGCCTACCGGACAGTGACAAGTGTCACCATCGGTATGGTCGAAATTCAAACAAATCCAATTCTATCTTATCTCTTGGAAATCTGAACGTGATTAATGGACATGATGGTGGTTAAATTGCTCTTAATATTTCATTAATCTTTATTATACTCTTTAATTTCATTAAATTCCATAATATTAAACAACCAAAATCGTATAACTCACAACAAAATGGAATTAGAATAAAATGGTACCAAAATGAAACCCTAATGTTCATCTTCATCTCGCCTCCACCCTCACCTCTTCTCCCTCACAACTTGCTTTCCTAAACAAAAAACCCTAAATGACTGGCGGCGCCTCCCTCCCTCTCTTCGAAGAACAACTCACCGGAAAATCGCCATTTGCGGTTAGCTTCGCCCTCCACCTACCATCACCTTCATCACAACCTAAACCTAACCTCCGTCGGCCTCAAACCGAAACCAAATCTCAGAAAGGAAACAAACGAAGCACGAAATAATGCAATAAAGTTCCAAAGTCGCAACAAGAAGATATATCCTGAGATCGAGTTTGTACCTGGAAATGACGAAACTTCAATGGAGATTATGAGCGATGAAGTGAAATTGGAGTCTACCGTTTGTTGATAAAGACGCTTGATCGGAACCTCTGTTTGTTGACGAAGAATCCAATCGAGAGCTCGATGACGATATCGTTCAACAAAGAAGATAAAGATGCAGGTAGTTCGAATTCGTGATGGTGAAGATGCTTTGAGGTCCTGACTGAAGGTTTTTGTGCGAAGAACTCGTTGTCTCTAACTGAATTCTGGTGTTGATTTTCTTTCCTTTCGTAACTGTTTTTTTGTGATCGGTTTTGTCTTGATTTCGCTTCTTCTCCGATATTCCTCTTTACTGTGGTTTCGTTGTTGCGATGTAATTCTGAGTTATGATTTTGAGGTGTATTTGTATTGTATTGTGCAGGTTGATGGATATGAGGATTCTAAGAGTGATGAAAGTTGATTGAAGATGATGATGCTATGAAGATGATGGAAGTTTGAAGTATTTTGCAGAATCTGCATATGGGGAAGAAGGATGCTTAAAATCTGATTGTGATTTGGTGATGAAGGTTGAAGAATGCTGTTAGTTTCTTGAAGGAAATGAAGATTCTGATTGAAGATTGGAGAAGAAGCTGATGAATGAAGCAGAGGTTGATGCTTGGTCGAGAGAGATTGATGAATATTGTTGAGGAAGATGCGGGTGAAGTATGGTGATCGATGAAGTATAGAGGATGAAGAAGAGTGAAGCAGCGGAAATGAAAAAATGGAAGAAAAAAATGGTGAAAACCTCAACTTTGCAGCAAAGTCGACTCTGATAGGCGATGAACTTAAGGATAACTTGGTAATTTCCGTTGAATTCAGTTATGGAGTTAGTTGAAAATTTTGTTAGAAATCCGCGTTATGCTCATGTTGTGCAAGTGCATTTTTGTGGTGTGAAATATGTGTGTGTATAGGCTTGCTGATAGAAAGTTGATGATGTGGGCTTTTTGTGACTCACTTTTAATTTGTAAATTTGCAATGATATAAAAGAACCATGATAGGCTATACAACTGAAAGGTGGGCCGTTGAGCCTTGTTTATCTATTCATTACTTTTCTTTGAAGTGTAAATGGATTATAAGAAATGGATTAAAAAAATGAATTTGATAATTGGATAATGAATTGGTTTAGAAAATGAGTGTATAATGGATATAAGATATTTGAATAATTGAATTTTGAAATGAATTATGGACTGTGATTTTGATTAAAGGATATGGGAAACATGGATGGACTAAAATGGATTGAGAAATCGATTTATTGAGATGGATATGAATATTTATGGGTTTAATGAAGTGAACTGGCTACCAACAATATGCACATAGCCATAAAGTCCCAATTTTCCAACTTAACACCAATCTTGCCCTTGAATTGCTTATGAACCTTCAATCAATAATAATCTGGCCTGAAACTTCTTAAGAACTACACCTGACAATCTGATGAATTTAACACAACACCATAAACTTTGAATATGCACTGTCTGGGGAATAACCACCAGCATAAATAACTTGTAGTTGAAGCAATCTTTTGATAGTTTGACCAAGATTAGGTCAAACGGCTATCTGAATCGAATTGCGAACTGATCAACCACACTTGAATTAAAAACACTTCCAACTTATGATATGTTTCACTTTTCTGCGCAGATATGCAATTCTATATATGCCAGTGGTATGCTAAATGCCATGAAAAGGAGAGGGCAAATTTTGGGGTGTTACATTTGCCCCTATTCAATCACTGTAGACCTGAATGGATGATAGTTGTTGCTTTCATACGTTTGAGGTATGCAAGGATTGAATACCAGAAACAACCAGAAAATTTGCACTTTGGAAGATGAACAGGGAAATAAACCCAACCATATGAACTCTACTCAGATATAATTCTGATGGGAAGAATCGGGGGATGCCCTCTAAGTGATGTCAGAAGACTACTGACTTACCACGTTGCAGATGGAATTTGAAAGTCTGTCTTTTTGAACCACGCCAGATGACTAATGGCTTGCCACACTGCAGGTGGACTTCAGAAAATTGTACCACTCTGCGGACGGACTTTCTCCAATTTGCGGTTGGACTTCAAGATACTTTGCCACCTTGAGGATGAACTTTTGCCAATCTACGGTTGGACTTAGGATACTTTGCCACCCTGAGGACGGACATTCACAAATCTACGGTTGGACTTCAAGATACTTTGCCACCCTGAGGACAGACTTTTTCCAATCTGCGGTTGGACTTTTTCCAATCTGCGGTTGGACTTCAGAAATTTGCCACACTGCGGGTGGATTTCTACCCACTGCGGGGGACTTTTGCTCATTGCGGGATACTTTTGTGCTTTACCATCCTGAGGACGGACTTTCGCCAATCTACGGTTGGACTTCGAAAATTTGCCACCCTGCAGATGGACTTTTTCCAATCTGCGGTTGGACTTTAGAAATTTGCCACCCTACAGATGGACTTTTTCCAATCTGCGGTTGGGCTTTAGAAATTTGCCACCCTGAGGATGGACTTTGGCCAGTCTACAGTTGGACTTTTGCTCACCGTGGGAGACATTTTCCCACTGCGGGGGACTTTAGAAATTTGCCATCCGAAGATGGACTTTGGTCAGTCTGCGGCTGGACTTTTGCTCACTGCGGGAGACTTTTGCCCACTGCGGGGGACTTTAGAAATTTTCCACCCGAAGATGGACTTTGGCCAGTCTGCGGCTGGACTTTTGCTCACTGCGGGAGACTTTTTCCCACTGCGGGGGACTTTAGAAATTTGCCACCCGAAGATGGATATGAATATTTATGGGAAAAATGGATGGACTAAAATGGATTGAGAAATCGGTTTATTGAGACGGATATGAATATTTATGGGTTTAATGAAGTGAATTGGCTACCAACAATATGCACATAGCCATAAAGTCCCAATTTTCCAACTTAACACCAATCTTGCCCTTGAATTGCTTATGAACCTTCAATCAATAATAATCTGGCCTGAAACTTCTTAAGAACTACACCTGACAATCTGATGAATTTAACACAACACCATAAACTTTGAATATGCATTATCTAGGGAATAACCACCAGCACAAATAACTTGTAGTTGAAGAAATCTTTTGATAGTTTGACAAAGATTAGGTCAAACGGCCATCTGAATCGAATTACGAACTGATCAACCACACTTGAATTAAAAACACTTCCAACTTATGATATGCTTCACTTTTCTACGCAGATATGCAATTCTATGTATGCCAATGGTATGCTAAATTCCATGAAAAGGAGAGGGCAAATTTTGGGGTGTTACACCATGAACTGTCTGATATAGGATAAATAAGCATTGCATCTAACAGCTTCGCCACTTCCTTTCTCACTACCTCTTTAATAGCAGGGTTCAGTCTCCTTTGGGACTACACAACTGGTTTGTGATCTTCTTCCATGAGAATTTTGTGCATGCAAACCGTAGGACTTATACCATTGAGATCTTCAATTTTCCAACCAATAGCACCTTTGAACTTTATTAGAACTTCAATCAACTTGTCTTCTTGCACACTTTTCAAGCTCGAACTAATAATAGCGGGACATTTTTCTTCAGTGTCGAGGAAAACATATTTGAGATTTTCAGGTAGTTGTTTCAACTCTGAACTTTCTAGCTTGTCTTCATTACCGTCCACTACTATATGTTGCCTTAGATCTTCCCACCGATGTGTTCGGGATCCTTTTAGGACAGGTTGAGTTTCCAACATTGTTACCGCTTCTATATCACTACTGTTCCGGCCAGGCCCAAATTCCAGAGTTGGGCCAGACAAATTAGCAACCCAACACGCTATTCGTCGAGCATCACGCTCGGGAGGATGGTCTGTGTCGCCCAAGGTTTAACCGACCAGAATAAAGTCCCCTAACGGCTAGTTCTGACTGTTATCTATTTATACGGGTTTCACAATCCACGCCCAACGGTTTGAACAAATAACCATCCACCAATGACAGTATATAAACCCTCTCACACGAGAGGGTCAGGTATTCAATTCTCTCACCCTTAATCTCGTACTTGCACACTCTTTGCTCAGTCTCTTACTTTAGCATCAGAGTGCCTTGCAGGTACACCCCCTCCTCTCCTCATCAACCGTCCTTCAACAACGCTCGACGCCGGCCATATCGGATTCTGATCTCCAGGTACGATCAACTACCATAAACTTCCTTATCATCCTCAAAAATTGACATGCTTAAAACTCTCTCTAGAGGCAATATGGACACACTCTCCAAATGTTCATTTTCTACCATTTGTTATAGCACTTGTATGTTGCTACTCATGCACACATCATCTTTATGCTTCATGGTATTCCTAACATCAATTTTTAGCTCCTCATCATAAAACTTTAAAGTAAGTGTACCCCCTCCATATCTATCATGACTCTCCCAGATTCCAAGAATGGTCCGCCAAATATTAAGGGAATTTCTTCATCTTCCGGCATTTCAAGGATCACAAAATCTACCGAAAATAAAAACCTATCCACTTTCACAAGAACATCATGGACTACTCTGTACAACCGCTTAACCGAATGATCAACAAATTAAAGAGTCATCTGAATGTCTTGAACTGCACCAATACCCAACTTTTTGTGGATGGACAAAGGCATAAGACTAATACCTGCTCCCAAATCGATTAAAGCTCTCTTGAATGATCTATCACCAATAGTACATGGAATGGTGACAACTCCTCTGTCTTTTTTCTTCACCAGAATCTTCAGACCCTACAAAATAGCACTACAAGTTTCGGTTAGAATAATAGGTTCGACCTCAATGGTTCGATTCTTAGCGATGATATCCTTCATGAATTTAGCATAGGTGGGCATTTGCTCAAGTGCCTCTAATAACGGAATATTCAGCTCTAGCTTTTTGAACAACTCAAGGAACGTCTCAAAATTCTTCTCCTGTTGTCCTTTCTTTTTATTCCTTGAAGGGTAGGGAAGTTTGATCACCGGTTTCGGTTCCACCACTTTTTCTTTAGTTACCGGTGTTGGCGTTACCACTTCTTCTTCAACAACATCATTCTCTTTTATTTCCAGCTCCACTTCAAGCATTTGACCATCACTCTTAGAATTATCTGTCACCTCTTCACTTGATTTCCTTATTCGCATAGTGACTGCATTAACTTTATGGTTGTCCTTGGGATTAGTTACAGTTGCTCTTGGGAGGGCTCCTGGTGTTTGAGGAATTGCAAGATGTTGGGCAATTTGACTCATTTGCACTTCAAGATTCTTGATTGAGGCTCTGGTATTCCTTAAATTGCTTCTTGTTTCTTCTTGGAATTGGGAACTTTGCGCGGCCATCTTTTCAATGGTAATTTCCCAATCCGACTTTCTTGGACCCTGTGGTTGGTATTGTTGTTGAGGTTGCCAGTATGGTTGTTGTTGTTGTGGTTGGTACTATTGGATATGAGGTTGATATGGTTGTTGGCCTTTGTAACACGGTGGGAGAAATGACTTTCTATAAATGTTGCGGATAGCAAGAGTCGCCACCGACTTTTATTTTATCTATAAGGAAGGGACATAAAAGAACGGGAAAAACCGTTTTAAAAGACTTGGGTTCGGGGGGTAGGTTATATAAAGGGAAGGTGTTAACACCTTTTATATCCATGGTTATCCATAGGCTCTTAGTTACTTAGCTCACTTACTTGTTTTTGAAAAGTGAAGTGTGTGATTAGAAAAATTTCTAAGTACTTTGTAATGATCCTCGTATGGATGTATACAAAGCCTTGTTTGAAAATGTTTGAAAATAGTGAGGTGTGAAAAGTATTTTCTTTTTGAAGTGTGAGCAAGTAACTATGAGGTACCTACCCTATACTAAGTCATTCATGTTCTTATATGTCCTTTCAAGGGTAAGACTATCCCTATTATTAAGGAATAAGTAGTCATTACCTTGGATTTAATTAAGGGACAGGCGTAGGGTCATCGTACGGTCAACGAAGGCAATTGTAGGGTGTCTTTAGCAATTGGGAGGGACTATCATCTTTTAAACTGAAGGGACAAGATCATTTATCGTAGACAACCTCGTAGGGACTTGATCTTTTAGAATCTGGGAGGGACTATATGATTTATTTAATGGAGGAACTTTGCTTAAGACATCCTACTTTCGAGGGACTTGACCGTTTAAAAGGCAACTTTAAGAGGAATACCCTAGGAGGTGCAGACAACGATCATAGATCGACTTACGTGTGTGAATATTTATTTTAGATATTTATTCTTTTTATTTTAATGACCTAAGTCTTTTTAATTCAAATTATGTTTTTGCACTCCCTATTTACTAACCACGCAAATAAAATAAATAAATAAAAATAAATAAAAAATGCAAGAATTAAAAACCCTATGCTATTACACGACTTTGGGGAAGATACAAAATAATATGAACGGAAAATAAATTACAACATACATAATCCTATACATTTTTCTAATAATTTATAATAAATCAAATAAAAGCATAACAATTAAATAAATTAATAAAAAATAAAAATAAATTAGGGTTAACATTAAATTTTAATTAAGAAAATTATGGTTGATTTTAGAAAATTAGGGTTAGAAATAAATGTTAGGGTTTTCAAATGAAATTTAGATTTTATAAGAAAATAAGGTTTAACTACTAATTATTGTTAATTTACAAATTAAAGGAAAATAAAACTATTCTTATTTTTGAGAAATATTTACAAGAATTTCAATTAATAGTTAAATTTTAATTAATTTACAAAAATAATAAATATTAATTATATACAGAATTATTGAAAGATTAAAATAATTATTAAGAAAACTATAAGTTTAATAATTTAAAAAAATAAAATTTAGTTATTTATAGAAATACTGGTCTCTTGTTTTTTTTAAAGGATTAAAATTGTTATTGGTTAATTAATATTTTTTTTAAGAAAACAAAAGAGAAATTAATAATATAATAAAGAAACAAACAAAACAAAAACATAAAAAAAGAATGGGGGAAGCCTGGATTTGAATCCAAGACCTCCCAATTACCAGGGATGTACATGGCCTTAACTTTGATATTGGGTTGCAATTTAATGGGCCCATTTGAAAAATTTTGAAGTTTAGATCTTATTTGCTTCATACACCCCTTGAAATTTTCCCAACTTTGACAAGGCACAACTCCCTCAATTTTAAGGCTATGAGAATGATCTTGGACTATTTAGAAATCTTAGAGAGTCCTCTAACAAACCTCTTTGGTCTCATGTCCATATATTTTACCATTTTAAAATTATGCTCTTTGGAAAAACTTGACTTTTTGTTGACTTTTGAAAGGACCTATAATGTCTTAGCTCATACCTTCCAAATGAAGCATTTTTAGGCTTGGCTTGTGATACACAAAGTTGTAGAAAATTCAATTTCATTCAAAATGAGCTTTGGATGAGAAATATTTGATGAAGTATGTGAAAGTTATGGCTGGTCAAAGTTCAGTTGACTTTTCCTATGAAAACCCTAATTTAGAAACTCCTGATTCTTGATGATTTGAAATTTCCTTGATGAATCATGATCAACCCTTGATAAAATGATGAATTTTACTTCATAATCTTGATGTTGGCAAAAAAAATCTTGAAGTTTGACATTAATTTGACCACAGTTGACCTCAGTTTGACTTTTTAATCTACTTGACTGATTTTTGAACATTTGATCATCTGACTGGTCAAACTTATTGGGAAAGCCCTGAAACTTGACATGGGGATTCTTGAAGACACGTGGGATGTTATAAAGCTCACTTGAGGCCTTGGAAGTCCATTTAGCTTAGAGAAACTCAAAACCCTAGTTTTGGATCCATTGTCAGGATGAGGCTTTGTCTAATGAAACCTTCAATCCATTTGACCAATTATGAAACTTGTGAACCTTGTGAACCTTGAGAAAACTCTTGGGACACATTGCATTGATTGTAGGAGGGAAAATTTTGGGGTACAACATCCTTGAACTGGTTTCTGAACGTTTCTTTGCTGATCTTTCCATGAGAAATTCAGGTGATTTTTCCAACCCGGATTATATGTGTTGGCATAAGGATTGTTCTGCCTCAACATATTAATTTGTTCAACCTGTTCTTGAGTTGCCAAACAATGCATATCAAAGTTAGGTCCACCACATATTTCACACAATACCGCTTGAACTGGTTCCACCTGTGCCACTGTCTGAGTTCCAATATTCATCTTCTTCAACCTTCTCTCTACCTCTGTAGCAATTTCATCCTCAATTTTAACAACCTGCTCTGTCAGCTTCAAATCAATCTTGCCATCCTGTTGGCTCACGGTGCGATCATACAACTCAAGATGCTCATTAGCGACAATTGCTTCTATAATTCTTATGATACTAGTGGTTGTTGAGAAATTTGTTGAGCCACCAGCAACAATGTCTATAAGTTGTTTTGTCTTGAGTCGTAAGCCATTCACGAAGTTTTTCATCTGCTCGGTAGCGTCCATGTTATGAGTAGGACAAACAGTCAGACACCTTTTGAACCTCTTGTTCGCATCCCCAAATGATTCCCCCTCTTTTTGTTTGAAATTGAAAATATCGTATCTTTTTCGGATGAATACTGAAGTAGGGAAATACTCGTTGAGGAATGTTGTTTCCATATCTGGCCATGTTATGATACTCGCAGCTAGAAGTGAGTAGAACCATTTTTTTGCATCATCAATAAGTGTAAATGGAAACATAATAAGTTTTTTTCCTCCTCCGGATGACCTTCTATCTTCAAAGACGTCGCGGTAGTAAGGAATCTCTGAAGATGCTTGTTTGCATCCTCGTTGATTCTTCCAGAGAAGGGCTTACTCTCTAACTAGCGAATGATGGATGTATGTTGTTGGAAGTGTGCTACATTCACTGGTTGATTAACAATGGTCATTTGGTTGAGTTGAGCATTTTCCCCTCCATAGTCCCCTAACAATCTCTCTGCAGGAGGTTGATTTCCTGCCATGTTACCAAATTCCTGATCTATCTCCCTGTCAGAGTCTGAGTCACTGTGCTCAGAATGCACAAACACTTCGTCTTCTGTTTCCTGATTCAGAACAGTTGGACCTGCACTAGCAGCTGCCAGTCTTTCAATTCTTGCCTTGCAACGTCTCTCATGTAATGCTCTTTCTGGTTCTGTATCAAAGGAAAATTTAGCTGAGGTCTGACCTCGCATAAACAATTAGACAAAAGTTAGAACAGATAACAAAGTTGCAATAATAATAAAATAACAGAAAAATAAAATTTTGGTTGTAGAGCAACATAATTTCAATTGAAAAATGAAAAGAAACTTAAATCTTTGGCAGTCCCCGGCAATGGTGCCAAAAACTTGATGGGTAAATAGCAAGTGTACTATTTTCGCCCACTGTAGTAATAATAGGAAAAATTCCCAAATATCGGTCTCGAGGGTTGCGCAGTGAAATAAGTTTTCTCAAACTTTCAATTGAACAAAAGTTCCTTGGTTTTGGTTTGTAAAGTTCTAATTATTCTAAATAAACAGAAGAACATAAAAATATAGGAAAAATAACAGGGATGGCAAATATGAGAATCACACTAGGGAAGGTGTATGAAAATCCTTATAATGACAAATAACATTATTAGTTAAAACCGCGCTGCAAGAATAAATCATTACCGCCTCTCAAGTTTAGGTTTTAAAGATTCCTCTAAGAAAAACCCTTTGGTATTCCCTCTATACCCCAATTCTTTGGTTGTATAGAAAGAATACCAAGCTTTTAGAATACCAAAAGTTTTACGGTTAAATTATGACATCCCAATTCCTTGGCAATGTCTAATAAAATAATGTTGTTTGAAAAAGGCGTTAACTATGGTATTCCTACCTACTGTTAACCTTATATTGAAAACCTTATTTTCCAATTTAGGTTTTGCATTACGAACAACCAAACAACAAAACGATTATGAGAATGCAGTGAAATTATTATAACAAAAAGATCAATGTCATTACAAAGGAAATCAGGGACACCCCCTAGCATTGGGGGGTTTAGCCTCTCATATTCATTACAATAATTAAAACGATAAAGAAAAGGGATAAAAATATTACAATGAGGATTGGATTGCTTGGATCGTCAATCGCTTCCGCTTTTGATCGATCCTTGTTCTTCGAAAATCTCCACACGATCAAACTCCTTTTTTCCCAAAAATACGATAATACGATCAAAGATGCATTCTAGTTTCCCAAACCTTACTCAAATAACATTCGATTCTAAAATTACACGGTAAATTCCTAAAATGCCCTCCGGCTAAGTGAACCAGAAAAAATATGAAAAAGATCAGAAATCAGCCTCCAGCATTCCTGACACGGGCCGTGCCAGGCCTTCATAAATTAAATAATTCTTTCATGCTACAGGAGTGCTGACACGGGCCGTATCAGCTGACACGAGGCCGTGTCAGCCCCCTGGTTTCCTTCCAACTTCGCCCAGCATACTGCCTTCCTGACACGGGCCGTGTTAGGCAACACGAGGGCCGTGTCAGGCTTCTGACTTCCACCAAAATCTTGATTTTTTATTGCTCCTACAACTCCGTTCGTCCGTCGGCCTTTCGGGTCTTTAACCTGCAACCTAGAATCCATGAACAACTACCAAAATGCGTAAAATGCAACATATAACTTCAAAAACTCAAAGACTAAAACAAAACAAAAGCAAATGAAAAAAGTGAAAATATCAAGAAAATAGAAGTAAACCAAATACTAGTCTACCGGAATTGCTACAAAATGTCGTCCGAATGACCAAAAAACTCACAGGAATGGAGACCGACCACTCACTCTTTTCAAAATTGTCTTTACACCCCACCTTTTTTTCAAATACTTTCAAACTAAACACTTTGTATATATCCATACGAGGATCATTACAAAGTTAAATACTTTTGAAATATTTTTCAAAATACACCACCACTATTTTTCAAACAAAAGTAAATTGAGCTAAGCAGTTAAGAGCACATGGATAACCATGGATACAAAGGGTGCTAACACATTCCCTTTGTATAACTTACCCCCCGAACTCAAATATTTTTAAAGGTCTTTCCTGTTCTTTTATTCCTTTTCCTATATGGATAAAATAAAAGTCGGTGGCGACTCTTGCTATCCGCAACATAGTTTTTGGAAACAAAAATGCCCAAGTCAGTTCTCCCACTGTGTTATAGAAATGGCGACTCTGCTGGGGAGTACTAATTAAAATAGGGGTTACCTTAGGATTAGATCACTATACTTGTTTGAACTATTTGCTTTATCTTTAAGGGTATGTGTTATGGGGTTACTGTGAGAGATCCTAACTCGGATCTAGTGTACCTTAGGTAAGTAGAAATAGACCAAGGAAATTGTACGGCGTATACCGATATGGTTGATCTGGTGGCTACAGTTAGTGTGACTTCTTGGTTGGTTCTTATGTTCCTTAAGTAAGTTAAGGATAACATGAGGCTGCCATATGTTGTCATTAACACTAACTACCCTTTAGAACCCTAATTGACCCATCTTGTCCATTAAAAAGTAGTGAGATAACTGGATTTGGTGAAGTCTAAAGTTGGTTGATACTCGATGCTACGCTCATTGAGATTCTAATCTTGGGAGGTTTTGGTTGGAAAGTCAGTTGCCATACTAAACAACAACCTTTGAGAAGAATCAGTGATATTGATATCCCTTAGAACCCAGTTACTATTACTAAGACAGGATGAACCAACTAACTTTAGTGGGGAGGGTACTTACCTATGAACTTCATGCAAGCCTTTAAACCTAAGGTCATTATGTGACTTGTTTGTGTGTGCCACTTGTTTGTTTTGAACATAACATCATGACATTATAATATAGCATTTTCACTAACCATTTCAAGGACCAAAGGATTTATCTTTGTTGCAGGTTATGGCTTCCGCTCGTAGGAATACTATCCGAATCAACTTTGTAAGGATACCCTCCATGCTTAAGGAATTGGTCTCTAAAGTTCCCGAAAGCTCTCAATTCATCAAGAAGCATGGTTATCTACTTGACTTTGTTACTACAGGGTTTAATGAAGATATGATGAGTGTTTTGCTCCAATTCTTTGACCATAAACATCATTGCTTCACATTTACCGATTATCAACTGGTGCCCACAATGGAAGAATTCTCCAAACTACTTGGTGTGCCCATTCTTAATCAGAAACCTTTCACAGGCTTAGAGAAGGAACCTAAACCTGAAGTCATTGCTGCAACCTTGCATCTGAAGGAATCAGATATTGTATTGGAAACCATAAGTGGAACTAAGGGCATTCTTGCTAAGGTATTGGTAGAGAGGGCTCAGGTGTTCTTGGATGATATGAGTTACGATGCTTTCGAGGAGATCTTGGCTTTGTTGATTTATGGTTTGGTGTTATTCCCTATTCCGGAGAAATTCATAGATGTACATGTGATCAACATATTTCTGACTCATAATCTTGTACCTACCTTACTTGGAGATATCTTGCACTCTCTTCACCCTCGTACTACGAAGGCGCGAGTAACTCTGATGTGTTGCATACCTCTACTATTAAGGTAGTTTATTTCACACCTTCCTCGATCTGTGATGAAGAAAGAACAAGTATTGAGGTGGTCTAGAAGGATAATGTCACTCTCTAATTCAAATATTCATTGGTGTTCCCGATCTATGGAGAATATTACTATCATTGACCATTGTGGAGAGTTCCCTAATGTGCCACTCCTTGGCATAAGAGGGGGCATTACCTATAATCCTTCTTTAGCACTACATCAGTCTGGTTATGCTCGGAGTGATGGTCCTCATGACATGATTATTCAAGGTATTGTGTTCGATTATGACAACGATCTTTGAGGTTACCGTCAGAGGTTTATACGTGCTTGGAGCATGGTGAACAATATTAACAACAATACTCTAAAACCAAAATACTCCATCCCTATGGAACCTTACCTCAGATGGGTGCGATCTTGTGCTCAAACTCTTATGATGCCATATCCTTCTATTCTAACAATAACTGTTGAGCCAATTTTTGAAGGAGATGTTCCTTATACCATTCTTCATCCTGACATGCCCACGGATCTAGAAGAGCTGCAGAAATCTTGGATTAAAATGAAGGAGGAAAGGGATACTTTTGAAGCTCAGTTCCATGCTCACAAAGAGAAAGTGTTGGAACTGACAAGGCAACTTCACAAAGAGAAGAACCTTAATACATATCTCAATACAAAGAGAAAACATCCATGGGAGACTTGAGTCTCAGATGTTCTTATTTTCTTTACAACTTTTTGTTTTCTTTCATTGTAAGCCCAAGGGAAAATTATATTTTAAACTTACTAATAAAAGTTTTATTTTTATTTTCCTTTAACAAATTTAAATCCTACGTGGTCCTTGAAAACATTGCATATACATCTACATACCATACCATTGCATAACAGGTTTCCGCAATAGGTTTCTTATCTTCTCGCTGTTTATTTCAGTGGAAATGGATCTCGAACAGACTATCAAAGATCTCCAAACCCAGAATGCTCAATTTCAAGAAGTGATCTTGAATTTGTCCAAGGGGCAAGAAGAGTTGAAATCCCTCCTCACTAAGGACACGAAAAAAGAAGAATCCTGAAGATAACAAGGGTAATCAGTTGGAACAATCACAAGCTGAGATGGAAGAGATGAGAATCTAGATGACTGGCCAGGTGACTCTTATCCAAAACTTAGCCCAGGGGCAAGAAGAGCTGAGAGTCTTTGTCAATAAACTTCAAGGTAACGGAGTCGGGAATCTAATCATCAGTCAACCTCCAATTAAACAAGCTGACTTGGTTGAAAGGAAGATGAGGATAAGAGAAGGAAAGAGACAGGTTACTACTGATAGTTCTGCAATTAAAGGAAGAAGGTCTTATAGGGTTAATTTGCCTCAACACAAGGAATATAAAAGACATTTTATCAAAATCAACACGCCAATGTCGCAAACTTTGCAATGCTTGTTAGAGATGAAGTTGATTACCTTGAAAGACCATCCTCTGAATCCCAATACTTCCTCTCCTGACTATAATCCCAATGCAAGGTGTGCATACCACTCCAACTGTCTTGGACATGACACTAATAACTGTTGGGCATTGAGGAATAAGATTCAAGACCTGGTTGACGAGGGAATCCTCGAGGTTATGCTAGAAGACCAGATTGAATTCTCCTATCATCCATCAAACATTGAAGTTGCCAGACATCCGGAGTGACAAGTTTAGAGGAAAAGGCTTTGAGAATATTTTAATTTTCATTTGTAATTTCTTTTGTCGACTTAAACACTTACTATTATGCCAGACTTTTGTTTTCACGATAATGCATTGTGTATGTTTGTCTTGAATTAATCCATTTGTTTCACTATATTTAAAATATGCTTCTTACTTCTCTTTTGTGATATTTAACTCTTGTTTAAGTTGTAAGCCTTTAGAGGGAGGATGACGAAGATGATACCATAATTTCATATAGTGTGCTTTTGAACAGACTATGCTGACGATGTACAGACATTGTTCCGATTCCTAAACAACAAAGGTATAAGGAAGTTAATCCCTAGTCAACCCTTTTCAGCCTATGAAGTAGGAGTTTTCATTCTCACGCAAATTAAAACCCTTAATCATAACATGGGGCAGGGTAGTTCCTCGGTTAACTAAATTATGTCAGAAGTCCTTTTTGAACACAACTAATGATGGCTCCATGTAATAATTAAGTATGGCAGTCAATATCTAGCAAAAGAAAAACTCACTAAGTCAAAACCTATGAAGGAGACTTAGTAAAAAAATTGAGACATCTCGCTGACTGTAATCTTGAAATAAATAGTTCAGGCAAAAGAAAGGGATAACAAAGTCAAAAGAAAAAGAGGTCACTAAAAATCCTCCACACAAAAAAAAGATGACTGTTTTTTTTCCAAATAAACTCCTGGTTTCTGAACCATTGCAAATGTCAGTGTTACAATTCCAAACTCCTTTGGAGCCTCAATGCATAAGTTAACCGAACATAGGATTGAAGAACATCACGAAGGATGGGTTGGGTACAAATAAAGTTTGAGCCTTTATCCTTTGTTTCTTAAACCATGAACCAAGCCACGTTACAACCCTTTAAAAGTCCTAACTGAAGCATGGTTAGTTCGAAAGCGTACTGCTACAAAACAATATCCTGACTCCTTTAGGGCTTATTATAAATCTTGAGTTAATATCACAGTTTTTACAAACATTGTTTTGCTAAAATAATTCTTTTTCAAAACTTCAAGACAGACATAAGCGTTGCAATTTGAATATCATTGTTTGCATATAACTAAGTGTTTGATAACACAAAAGCTTACATGATGAACATTCAATAAACCAAAGTCCTCCCGACAGACAAAGTTGCTTCCTGGGCCCGACTCAGTTGGATCAAAGCTAATGTATACAAGAGGCATAGTCATTATCTTCCAATCAAGGGGGCATGCCATGTTATTGTCCAATTCATCTGGGGCAGCCAGTTCAAGATTCAACAATGCTTAAATAGCCAGGGGCAGTTCTCCTCATCTGAATTACCAGAGGTAACATTACCGAGTTCATGATGCCAAGGGCATATTATTGTAGGGCATTTTGTTTATTTCTCTTAAGGTACCCATTTTAAAATACCTCCATTATGGGAAAAATCATCCTCATCTAGGAGAAACACTCTCTTTTCAAATCTAATCAAATCAAATTCAGTTGCAAGATCCTTAACCATTACCCAGGGTGTACATGATCCACCGTAGTCTGAAAGCACATTCCTCTCCTTACATTGCCTTAATACCGGATTTCAGCAAAAGCCATTGTGGAAATTAATTGTATGTGCCAATAGTATCAGATGGTGTCAGTATCATGTCTTTGGATTCAGTCATGATAATTCCTAGAAAATTACTCGGGGAAGTTGAGAATATCAGAAGTTCTGAATCCATTGGTTACTTTGAATGAATATATGTTTTCAAATATGATTGATGTTTACCAAAATGCATAAATTTATAATAACAACATTTACTAAGGACTATCAGAGGTAGGAATCCCCAACAAAGTTCATATCCAATAGATCTTCGCAAACTCATCCCCATAGAGTAATCTTTACGGATTTATTTCAGTGAAGTATTCCAAGTAGCCTCTTGTAGTTCCAGCTCTACAAAGTTCCACACAGATTTCTCTCAAACCTGATATTCTCTGAAGAATTGACACTTGGCTGGATAAGTTTCTCAGAGAGATGTCCATCTCTTTTATCCCTAGTCAGGGTATCTAGGAATCTAATCTTCCAATAAAAAAGTACAACGAACATAAATCAAAAGATCCTAAGTACAATATTCTAAAACAAGACGGGAACAATGTCTTCATACTCCTCAACAACAAAACATGATTTATCTTCCCCAGCCAGCAGTTGTTACATGAAGATGCTAGTGTGCTTCAATTACATAATTCACACATACATCATTTACATCATATCATGGCATACACATCTATAATGCATATGAAATTCTCACTCACATTAAGAACACCGTGTCATACATGCATACATCAAATAATCTTGCATAAACTAACTTTTCCTTATTAGGATAGTTCATAGTCAGATAAACATTACCAACTCCCTGAGACAGTCCAGAGACGATCTAAACAAAGATCTAGTGTTGATGCTTAGTACATGATGCATTCTTTCCAGAGACAGTACAGAGACGATCTATACGAAGATCTAGTCTTGGTATTTAGTGCTAACATTTTCTTGAGACAATTCAGAGATGATCTAAACGAAGATCTAGTGTTGATGCTTAGTGCATGATGCTTTTCTTTCCATAGACAGTACGGAGACGATCTATACGAAGATCTAGTTTTGGTACTTAGTGCTGACATTTTCCTGAGACTGTTCAGAGACGATCTAAACAAAGATCTCGTGCTGATACTTAGTGCATGATTTTTTTCAGAGACAGTGTAGCGGTAAAATCGTGAGTGTAAGCTATTGATTAACTTAACTCAAGGTACACAGAGTCGCCACCGCGCTTTTATTTATTTCCAAAAGGAAAAAGGTAAAAGAACGAATAAAAACCTACGGAATCTAAAAGCAAGAGCTAAAAGAAACAAACAGAGAACGGGTAAGGGGATTGGTTACAAATCAGGAAGGTTTGACGCACCCGACTCGTCCGTGGTACTCCACGGGAGCCCTTTGAAATATTTATGCTTTTTGGTTTGAAATTGGTTTGCTTGAAAATGATTGAAGGGATGAGGAGAAGAATGTTTTTTAATGATTTTGAAATTGGTGATGATTAGCCGAAGGGCTACTGTTTGTGACAACATTTACGTGAAAAAGGAATCAAAGAGTGACGAAATATTGAGGATTGATGAAGCTGTAGAGGAAGTATCGATCATTGATGGAGCCTCATGATGGTTCGAGACTTGATGGAGCTGAAAAGTTGGGATGCGAAAATGAAGGGGCCCTGATTCTTGCAGGTGATTGATTCACCTTTGTCATGCGTGATTCTGCTTTTGAATGCTGATTTTTATCATTAATGATTTGTAGGTTTGATGAGCGATGATGCAGGATCGATGAAGACGTAAGAGGAGTGATGAAGACAGATTCAGAATCGAAGGGGAAAATCAATGGGGAGGACCTTTTTCAGATGAAGATTGAAGGGATTAGTGAAGAATTAGCAAGAATTCAGTTCAGAGGGTGATGAAGAATGGGGCTTGATGCAGGTTCCATGAAGAATTCTGAAAACACAAAGGTGAAGATGATGCCAAAATGTGAGGGTGGAGAAGAAGATTAGAAGAGTGGGTAATGAATGAAAATTCCCCTTTTTCTGTAGCAACCAACAACATTTATAGATGATCAACGGTGATGGTTTGATTCGGATTTCCTTACGAATTCAGTTAGAGAGTTTGTTGATTCAGTTAGGGTGGTTAGGATTTGTAACTGTTTTCAGTTTTTTGCTCTCACTTAAATAAATTTTGTGTTCTGGAGCTTATCCTGATTTTGATTGTGATATTTTTTTCTGAATTTTCCGTTCCCTGTTGATTCTAGTGCAACTCTGTTATAAGTACTAAAGACATTTTTTATGAGAATTTTCTGTTATAGTTTTTCTACTTTACTGACTTTCCCTGTGTATTTTCCTTACATTGCTTTTTCATTTTCGTTTCGAATGGTTCAACATAATGTTTAGACTATGCGTTTGCTCCGTATGTATGGTGATAGGAAGTATCAGATGGCCCATTATTGATTCCTTAATCCCATAAGTCGAACATGAATCCTCTTTTGATATCATCTCTTTTAGACTTTTGTTGTATACTAATTCAGAAATACTAGATGCAAGCAACTTTGTTTTCCCCTCTTTTTTTTTTTTAAGGCCAGTGGTGTTATGGTTTCATGTGGGTTATCGATGGCAATGTGTATGTTGTGTCATGTGAAATAAATACTTCTAAAACTTGGACCTCACTTTAGGTAAAAATTAAAAAGTCAAGTAAACACACAGTGAAATGTGGTTGGAAATGATTTGGACATTGAATTTGGCCTTTAAGAATTGGTATGAAAGAGTTTGGACATTTTGGGAAATGGATGTGTTAATGAAAGAATGGCATTTCAATTTAAATTCTAAGCACAATGGATATGGACATGAACTTGGCTAGATAGTAAAATTGGATGAAATTGCTACTTGAAATTGAATGATGTAGCATGGGTTCATGATAAAAATTATTTGGGCCTTGAATTGGAGATTGACCTCCGAACATGGCCACTTGAATTGAACATAATCTCAGGGAAGAATGGTTGTTGATTTAAAATATGGGGCCAAAAGGCTTGAGACAATAAGAATCGACACAATCATAGCCCAATGCAAGAATTATCATCCTTCGATGGAACCCAGGCCTTCTGAGAAATACAGAGAAACAAACCTTGATTCAAACCTTGATGAGTCTTGGAGAAAAATGACCTTGGTAGCTCGAGGAAGAAGAAATATACCGTGAACATGTTTCACAACCCTAATCCCATATTTCACAATAAATAGTCTATATCAGAAGAGTCCTTACAAACCACTTAATTAAGGGAATAAATCACACTCAAAAATTGCATGATTGTGAAGTAAAAACCAATTACGGTCATAAATGAGAGGGCAAATTTTGGGGTGTTACAGCTGCCCCTATTCAATCACTGTAGACTTGAATGGATGACAGCAGTTGCTTTCAGACGTTTGAAGTATGCAAGGATTGAATACTAGAAACAACCAGAAAATTTGCACTCTGTGATAGCGGAATTGGGAGATAAACTCAATCGAATGAACTTTGCGTGGATATAATTATGATGATAAGAATAGTAAACAGGGGATGCCCTTTGAGTGATGCCAGAGGACTACCGAATTGCCACGCTGTTGGTGGACTTTGATAGGCTGCAACAATGCCTTAATGGTGTATTATTGGACGGAGTTAGACGAATAACGACTTGCCACGCTGTGGGTGGACTTTGATCAGCTTGCGATAGAATTTTAAGATACTTTGCCACCCTGAGGATGGACTTTTGCCAATCTACAGTTGGACTTCATCATACGATCTGCCACACTGCGGGTGGACTTTTGAGATTTTCCACACTGCGGGTGGACTTTTGCTCACTACGGGAGACTTTTGCTCACTACGAGAGGCTTTTGCCCACTGCGGGGGACTTTGGAAATTTGCCACACTGCGGGTGGACTTTTGAGATTTTCCACACTGCGGGTGGACTTTTGCTCACTACAGGAGACTTTTGCTCACTACGGGAGACTTTTGAGATTTGCCACACTGCGGGTGGACTTTTGCTCACCACGGGAGACTTTTGCTCACTACGGGAGACTTTTGCTCACTACGGGAGACTTTTGCCCACTGCGGGGGACTTTTGAGATTTGCCACACTACGCGTGGACTTTTGAGATTTGCCACACTGCGGGTGGACTTTTGCTCACTACGGGAGACTTTTGCTCACTACGGGAGACTTTTGAGATTTGCCACACTGCGGGTGGACTTTTGCTCACCACAGGAGACTTTTGCTCACTACGGGAGACTTTTGAGATTTGCCACACTGCGGGTGGACTTTTGCTCACCACTGGAGACTTTTGCTCACTACGGGAGACTTTTGAGATTTGCCACACTGCGAGTGGACTTTTGAAGCTTGCCACCCGAAGATGGACTTTGGCCAGTCTGCGGCTGGACTTTGCATATGTTGAATTGCACGGCATGTTGCCCCATGACACTGGGGATGTTATGCCTTGAGTATTGCTAATGAACTGGTATGAATGTGAAAGAAATTCCTGACGTGGAAGTAATAAGTCCCTGCTAACTCTGTGGGGAAACATAATGATCGCGTATTCGATCCCAAGAAGTCTTGTAGGGATAACATCTCTGTTGGAAAAGAGCGTGAATAATTCATTTGTCCCGAATTACCACCTTTGCCAAAAATAAATTGGACTTTTAGATTTGAGGGCCGTGCCTGAGGATACCTCGACTATTGGGGATTATCCACTCTTATGGATCTGCTGGGGAGGAGAATGATTTATCTGAAATCTTCTAGGGGAATAGGAATTGCCTTAGATCTGTTGAGGAACCGAGATCAAGGAAACCATCTGAAGGAAAAAGTGCTGACTTTAGTGAGGATAACTTCCATTTGTCTGTTGGGGATGACTAGAAATCGAGACACATCCTGCTGAGGAGGAAAGATTTCAAGTTGTCTCGTGTTGGGGATTAGTTGCTTCTGTATGGATTTTACCTCAAGAGGATTTTACAAAATACTTGGTGTCTTTAAACTCTTAGGTATTGTAACGACTGCATGAACTAGCGTAATAACCTGGCTGGGGAGGTAACCATTGCTAATGCGGATAAATTTGTATCCGTCAGAAGTGTTGAACGAGATAGTTGTCTTGACAAGTGACCACGGTATTCTAAACTCCGGGTAAATGCTTCTGATCGTCTGTCTTCGGGAAAGAATGAACTTTCGTACTGTTGGGGTGGCCTACCCCAGTACGAGCATTTGAAATAGCTTTGCACCTGACTGACTAATCTTCGCTCTTGGAGAGATCTGAATCTCGAGGCGATTGCCCCAGTTTGACTGAAGTTTGAAGAGATTGCTTGACTTAACTGCCCCGGATTGGCTAGCTCTTACTGTGACTAATTAGTAAAATCGTGAGTGTAAGCTATTGATTAACTTAACTCAAGGTACACATAGTCGCCACCGCGCTTTTATTTATTTCCAAAAGGAAAAAGGTAAAAGAACGAATAAAAACCTACGGAATCTAAAAGCAAGAGCTAAAAGAAACAAACAGAGAACGGGTAAGGGGATTGGTTACAAATCGGGAAGGTTTGACGCACCCGACTCGTTCGTGGTACTCCACGGGAGCCCTTTGAAATATTTATGCTTTTTGGTTTGAAATTGGTTTGCTTGAAAATGATTGAAGGGATGAGGAGAAGAATGTTTTTTAATGATTTTGTGTTTGATGAGGTTTTAATGTCTCATGCCTACGTACCCACAAAGTGCAATGCGAGATCAAAACCTCGTAGTTCGTGGTACAAAATTTGAAAAGAAACAATGAGTTGCATTAATTTTAAAATGTAGAGATAAGTCGTCATTCTTTAGCGAATAATTCCGCTAGAAAGAATGAATCATATCTAAACATATGAAAAGCAAAGTGCACAAAGGCACAAAAACAATTGAGTGAGTTTTGAGTTTTTTAAAGTATGTAAGAAAAGAATTTCGATATATTTACATAGATTAGCATTTATTTAAGAAAATAAAGTGAAAAGATAAAATCGCTTGACCTAAGTCAAGGTTTGATTGCGAACGCATTTGAAGTTTGAAAAAAACAAAGAAGATTTTTGAAATAGGGAGAAGTTTTGAAAATTTAAGAATGGGGAGGAGATGAAGGGACTATCCTAAGACTTGAATTAAAAGTTAAGAGAAGAGCGATCAAACCATATTATGAACATTTCTTCAAAGTAACCGAAATTCCATCTTCAAAGACAAATGAACTTAATTCGAGGCCAAGGTCTTCAATCGATCACAACTTGAGCAAAGGGAGAGATCCTAAAATCTAAGTCCAAACTCCAATGCTAAGGATAGTAACCATAGTCCGAAATTAAAGTCACAAGTCATTTTTTAATGTTTAATCCTTTATTAATGTTTTGGTGTCCAAATGGACAAAAGAAAAAAAATCACAATCAACAATATAAACATAAACAATATGATATATGATATAATATGATAAAAGCATAATAAAAGAGATAAGGAGCGAGAAATTGAAATAAAGAGGATAAGGTGCGAGAGATTGAATTTAAATGGATTACATTCACATTATTATACTATTTACATATAAGTGGTATGATGAACTTAATCAAGCACAACCACGCAAGATAATAAAAAAACGAGGCAACCGGATCCAAGTGGATCTTCTTCCGAATTCGGGACAAATTTAGGTCTATGTTAAGCAATCGCCGAGTAATTTACGAAGTAATTACCTTACAAATGAGGCCGGCCACCACCAATTAAGGTGCATAATATTAGTGCTAATGTATGCGAGATAAACGATATATAAATCGTTATCCGAACGCGATACCGCACAAAACTAAAGATGAATACCAAATTGAGTCGTACTTATGGTATTCTTCCATCCTTAAGTTCAATCACTCATCTTGGTGGATTCAAGCATGAAAATGTATCACTAATGCAAAGTACCTTAAATGAATTGAACAATCCACTTAAAGGTAGTTTTGAATTAATGAACATTAACTACTCTAATCTACACCCAAAGTCTATTGAAATTAAAGAGAAATCACTCCTAAAAGTGCTTCCCAAGGTAAAAATAAAAAGGAGGAGGAAGAAGAAGAAAGAGGAACCAAAAAGGGGCTTAAAACAAGCCAAAAACACCATTCTGACTTGTGTTAACCGGTTAACCAATTGGTTAACCGGTTAACGCAAGCAGATTTTGAATAATTTGCGCTGTTTTTAAACTGGTTAACCGGTTAACCAAATGGTTAACCGGTTAACGCTGTACCAGAAGCTGAAAAAATGCAGAAAATTCAGCATGATCCATTCTGAAACCTTTTCTCAAACATTGGATGATCATGATTTGAATTTGCACGAATTTTAAAACCAAAATACAGTGGAATCCCTGCAATCAAACAAAAAATAGAGATCCAAAGGATCTAGAAACAAAAGCACCAAAGATCTACATCTTGAATGTTGATGGTGAATATGGGTTTATGGAGGAAGATGAATTACCAAAAGCTTTTCTTCAAATTTGAACCAACACAAGCTTAGATCTACTGAAATTTATGAGCAAAATAATGAAAGGATGAAGGTTTAGCTCAAGTTAATCAAGAATTCAATGTGAATTCTTGATAACTTCAAAAGAAAGAAAGATGAGCTTTGTAGAATTTTGGTGTTTGAGGGAGTATTTTGCAAGAGGTTTTGTGGCTATCAAAAGCTTGCGGAATGAATGAAATTGAGGTCCTATTTAAAGGCCTTAGGTATGGAAATTTGGTGGAATGGAGCTTGCTTTGATAATTTGAATTTAGGCTTGGTAATTGGAATTTTGGTGGGAAATGGAAAAGAGTGGTGATTAGTGAGGGTTTTTGGTAGGAAATGATCAAAATGATGTAGAGAAATCAGAAACCAATGGATCTAGAATATTCCAATTAAATCAATGATCTAAGGGTGCTGAATTTGAATAAAAAATTCAAATTTCGCACTGGTTAACCGGTTAACCAAGCTGAATTTTGAATTTTTTGTTGAAAAATAGCTGCTTGGTTGTTTCGGCCCGATTCTTGTGTACGCCGAAGAAATAAACACGGGAATCTTGGAGATCCTTTGAATGAATCAATTAACTTGGGAAATCCTTGATCTGATAATTTTGAATTATTTGCGGATCGTCTTCGACTTTTGTGAAATTTACTCGAGCTGCAGGACTGATATTTTTTGGCATTTTTATATGGTTCCTCTTCCTGAAAAAAAGTTAGCAAAAGGAAACAATTTTTTTTTGGATTTTGATTAATGGTTAGTAAACACAATTAAATAAAACAATTAAAGACAACGGTGATCCTCCGCGAGGCAAAATCCTAACCCGAGCAGAACCGTGCAACCAGTGCGATCTTGTTTGTATGCAAAATGCAGATGAAATGCGAAGAAAATCTTAGGACAAAAATTAGGGTGTTACAGACAGTACGAAGACGATCTATACGAAGATCTAGTCTTGTTACTAAGTGCTGACATTTTCTTGAGACAGTTCAGAGACGATCTAAACGAAGATCTAGTGATGATGCTTAGTGCAGGATACTTTCCAGAAGCATTTCAGAGATAATCAAAACAAAGATTTATTTCTGATACTTAACTCAAGATATTTTCCCAGAGACATTTCAAAGACGATCTAGACGAAGATCTAATGCTGATACTTAGTTCATAGTATCTTTCCCCTCCCCAGTGATAGTTCAGAGACGATCTAAACGAAGATCTAGTGCTAATACTTAGTTCAGATAAGTTACAGATATAATTCAGAGATGGTCGAGACGAAGATCTAATTATGATACTTAGTGCAGTAACAACATTCAGATAAAGTTAAACATAGACACATTCTGACACTCCTACCAACAGATACTTTGGATGGAATCTATAAGCCCGTCTCTGAATACTCCAAATGGCATCACTAAGCTCATTCAAGAAATACAATCAACCAACGGTGTTACTCTATGCATCGGCGAGTGCAAATTTTTGGGCTTAAGTGTTCAATCCTCTTCCACCTTCAGGTCACGAATGATGTACATGTCAATCCAACTCCTCAGGTTTCAGAAAATTGAACAGTGGCAGTTGTTGTACCCCAAAATTTTTCCTCACATATTCAAGACAATATGTCTAAAAGAGGTCTCCTAATGGTCACAAGATTCACAATTGCTCAAAAGGGATCCAAGGTTTCATCAGACAAAGCCTCCTCCTAAGCAATGAATTTTAAACTAGGGTTTTGATTTTCCCAAGGTAAATTGGACTTCTAAAGACTCAAGTGGACTTCATGACATCCCATATACTTCAAATAATCCTCATGTCAAGTTTCAAGACTTTCCCCACATGTTTGGTCAGTCGAATGCTCAGATAATCAAAAATCAATTAACTTGGTCAAAAAGTCAACTGTGGTCAACATAAAGTCAAACTTCAAGTTTTTTGGTCAACATCAATATTATGATGTGAAATTCATCATTTGAACAAGTTTTGATCATGATTCATCAAGGAAACCTCAGAATCATCAAGAATCAAGAGTTACTAAATTAGGGTTTTGTGCAGGAAAAGTCAACTGTACTTTGACCAACCATAACTTTCACACACTTCATAAAAAATTTCCCATCCAAATCTCATTTTAAAGGAAATTCAATTCCCTACAACTTTTTGTATCACAAGCCAAGGCCAAAAATGCTTCATTTGAGAGGTATGAGCTAAGACATTACAGGTCCTTTGAAAAGTAAACAAAAAGTCAACTTTTTCAAAAGCTCATAACTTAAAAATGGAAGATCAAATGGACATGGGACCAAAAGGAGTAGTTATAAGACACTCTAATATTTCTAAAAAGTCCTAGAACACATACATGAGATAAAAATTGAGAGATTTAAGCATTGTTTAAGTTGGGAAATTTTGAGGAAGCGTATGAAGCAAAAATGGCCAAAACTCAAGTTTCTTCCAAATGGGCCCATATTTTTTCAATCCAAACTCAATTATAAGATCATGCACGACCATAGATCCTAATATATGATTTTTTTATATTTATTTTATATTATATTGGATTTATTTCATTTAAATTCAATTTTAATTAAGATAAATATTGAAAAGTCAAATATTTGATCCTAGGTCTATTTTGAGATCAAATATTTTATGTTTAAGATGATTGTAAGTGTCCAAATTCGTGCAAGACCAAAAGAGTATGATTTCATCTAATTTTTTGAACAAATTGGAAACATCCTTTCTTCATCCTCAAGTAACCTCTCAATCCACCACAAAAGCCCAAAATCTGACCTAAATTACATCATCTATAAATACTTATCATCTCCACAAGTCAAGAGGACGGAATTTTTGATCAAAGAGAGCATACAAACTTCAAAAAACTCAAGAGTAAGTTGGATTCGGTTTTAGGGTTGTAGCCATTCTCAAGGAGGTTTAAAGGTCCAAGAACATTCCTTAGACTCTTCTGAAGGCGTACCAATCATCACATTGCTCCAAAACCTCATAAAACGCCATAACCAAATTTGTTTTTTTTTGTTGTTTTTTTTTCAATTTTTCGATTTCATATTTATATGCATGATACATCTAATCTCTTTGTATATTTGTGTTTTGTATGATGTGAGCAAGCTATCTGAGCGATCGAATTAAAGTTTAGGGCACCATAGAGAATTAAACGGTTGGTTAATCTGCTGTAATTCGTTTCCGCCGATACTTTGAAGGCTGCAGTAGTGATAAGAATTCCAGTCTGACAGGTAAGTCAGGTAAGTGCTACTGTTTCGATTTACTCCGATTTTTTTTCCAGAAGTTCAGAAAAAAATCGAAGAATAATACTCTTTTAGAATAGAATTCTAAACGATTTTGACCCTCAAAATCGCAAATTCCTTTTTTTTCTATTTTATTTGTTTATTTTCTATTTCCATATTTTCAAAAAAATCTGAAATAAATTGTGCAATCTTTATTTGATTTTATTAGATTTTTAGCATCGTTTTAATATTTTTTAGACTTTATTTTAATCGCTTTTCTTATTTTCCATTATTTTAAAATCTGCAGTGATTTTATCTAACTCTGTTTATTAATTTTTTATTCTTCTAATAGCATGATAAAAAACATATTCTCCTCTCATCTCAAAGACTCAATATTCTTCCGATCTTTTCGTTTCGATTATTTTACAATTTCTAAAGATAATGTAATTGATCCATGGCATTCTTTCACTCATTATACTCCTTTAGAAAGGTGTGTGTAGCAATATAAATTCAACATTTTTCAGATTTCACTTTTTCACCTCCTTTTTGCAAATACTTTTTATAAAACAATTTCTCACATATATTTTCAAATTTTCTCAAGTGTTCACAAATTGTCACTAAAGTATTCTTTGCACAAAAATTTCATACATTGCTAAGAATACATATCATTTGCATTGAACACTTGTATACTATATTGAGATTGTCTACAAGGAGAAGATCAATCAATTGATTGATATACAACATAGAAATCATTTTCATACACTTCAAAAAATTCTAAATTATTTCTAAAGTCACACTTTGTTTTAGGATTGTTAAGACAAAGTTGTGGAGTTGTATTACTTGTGTTTCAAGGGTTAGTTGGAAACAAGTGTGTTCATTTAGAGAGGATTGTTCTCTACTTGAACTTAGGAAAAATCCAAGAGGATTGTTCTTGGTGGTTTAGTGGCTTAAGACTAGGAGTGTCTTGTACAAGTCCAAAACATAGTAAAATTCTCTTTCGAGTCGAAGGAGGAGTGGAGTACTCTCGGATTGTGAGGGGAACCACTATACATCGCCGTGTCCTCTCTACTTTCAGCACTTTATTTTTCGCATCTAACCTTAAGCAGAAAAATAAACCAAAACCGGTAAAAAAAATCGAAGAATTTGTTAACAACCTAATTCACCCCCCCTCTTAGGTGCTCTCTTAAAACTACAATTGGTATCAGAGCAAGTTATAGGTAACTTGTTCCTAGTGATCCAGCATGGCTTCCGCAAACACACATCCGGTTTTCAAAGACGGTGGAAGTAGCAACAAGCCCTCACTCTTCTCCGGAGAATATTTTGACTTTTGGAAGATTAGAATGAAGGCACATCTTGAAGCCCAAGGAGAAGGTATATGGGAAGCAATTGAAAACGGTCCACATAATCCGATGAATGTTATCAATGGCATTGGAACCGCGAAATTGAAAAATAATTATGATGAAGATGATAAGAAAAGGATTCTAGATGAGAAGAAGGCAATCAACATACTCCAAAGCGCTCTTAGTATGGATGAGTTCTTTCACATATCTCAATGTAAATCGGCAAAGGAAATTTGGGACACCTTGGTAGAAACACATGAAGGAACCACCGAAGTGAAGAGATCAAGGCTAAACACCCTAAGCCAAGAGTATGAAATGTTTCGAATGCAGCCCGAAGAATCCATTGTAGAAATGCAAAAGAGATTTGTTCATCTTACAAATCATTTGATTGCTCTTGGAAAAACATTTACAAATGATGATCTCAATCTTAAAGTCCTAAGATCATTAACAAGAGAATGGCAACCAAAAGTGACGGCTATTTCCGAGAAAAAGAGTCTCTCAACGATGACATCCGCATCCTTGTTCGGAAAACTCCAAGAACATGAAATGGAACTTGGAAGATTAGAAAAACATGAGAATCAAGAAAAGAAGTCTAAAGGAATTGCCTTGAAAGTCGAATCTAAACAAGATAAAGATGAGGACACATCGGAAGATGAAGACTTCATGCTACTTGTGAAAAAGCTCGGTAAGTTTTTTAATAAAAATGATAAATCTCTTTTCACTAAAAAGAATAGACATTTCAGGAAAAGAGAGGGTATAAAGAGAGGGTTTTCTAAAATCTCTTTTCACTAAAAAGAATAGACATTTCAGGAAACGACAAGGACAATCTCGGTAAGTTTGATGAGAAATCGGATGAAGGTATATTTCTCGGTTATTCCCTTCATAGTAAAGCATATAGAATTTATAACAAAAGAACCTTAACTATTGAAGAATCTATTCATGTTAAATTTGATGAAACTAACCCCTCCAAGGAGGATATTATTTTGTGTGATGATGATGATGAAATTTTAGAAGTTCCTAAAGAAGATACCTCAAAAAACCATGTTGAAGATCAAGTTGAAAGTGAAGATTCGATTCAACAAGATCAAGATATCAACAATCTACCTATAGAATGGAGAATTCATAGATATCACCCTATTGACAAGGTTATCGGAGATATAAGCCAAGGGGTTGCAACAAGGTTAAATCTCAAAGGTGCTTGCTTGAACATGGCGTTTGTCTCACAAATAGAACCTTCCAAAATCAATGAAGCATTAAAAGACGATCAATGGATACTCGCTATGCAAGAAGAATTGAATCAATTCGAACGGAATCAAGTTTGGGAACTTGTCCCTAGACCAAGTGATAAACATATTATAGGTACAAGATGGGTATTCAAAAATAAACTTGATGAAAATGATATTATCATTCGGAATAAGGCAAGATTAGTGGTGCAAGGTTACAATCAAGAGGAAGGAATTGACTTTGAAGAAACCTTTGCTCCGGTTGCAAGATTGGAAGCTATTCGACTTTTGCTTGCCTATGCATGTTCCATGAACTTTCAACTCTACCAAATGGACGTCAAAAGTGCTTTCTTGAACGGATATATCAATGAAGAAGTATATGTCAAACAACCCCCGGGTTTTGAAGACTTCAAGAATCCATCTCATGTTTTCAAACTAAGAAAAGCTCTCTATGGTCTAAAGCAAGCACCAAGAACATGGTATGATCGCCTTAGCAACTTTCTTTGCGAAAAGGGCTTCGTAAAAGGAAAAGTCGATAAAACTTTGTTCATCAAGAAAACAAGAGGTAATACGTTATTAGTTCAAGTTTACGTTGATGATATCATTTTTGGTTCAACTAACAAAGATCTTTGTGAGGAATTCTCATCAATAATGCAAGGAGAATTCGAAATGTCCATGATGGGAAAGATGAACTATTTCCTTGGTCTTCAAATCAAGCAACTAGAAGAAGGAATCTTCATCAACCAATCTAAATATTGCAAGGAATTATTGAAGAGATTCGAAATGGATACGTGCAAACCTATGGCTACTCCAATGGGGTCCGATACCTACGTTGATCAAGATGAATTCGGAATTCCAATTGATATCACGAAATATCGAGGTATGATTGGTTCTTTACTCTATTTGACGGCAAGCCGTCCTGATATTATGTTTAGTGTTTGTTTGTGTGCTCGGTTTCAAGCTAATCCAAAGGAGTCACACCTTACGGCGGTCAAGAGGATCATGAAGTACCTTAAAGGAACAACGGACGTTGGATTATGGTATCCGAAAGGTAGTATGTGTAATTTAGTTGGTTATTCTGACGCTGATTATGCAGGATGCAAAACAGATCGAAAAAGTACAAGTGGTACATGTCACATCCTAGGAAATGCATTGGTTTCATGGGCATGCAAGAAACAAGCCTGTGTTGCTCTAAGTACGGCTGAAGCGGAGTACATAGCGGCGGGAAGTTGCTGTGCACAAATTCTATAGCTTAAACAACAACTTGATGATTATGGATTAAACCTTGGATGCATTCCCCTTCGATGCGACAATACGAGTGCTATCAACATCACAAAAAATCCTGTCATGCATTCACGAACTAAGCACATTGACATCCGGCATCATTTCTTACGAGATCATGTGCTTAATGGAGATGTCGAAGTCACATTTGTGGATACACATAACCAACTTGCGGACATATTCACCAAACCCCTTGCAAAAGAGCCATTTTACAAAATTCGCCGAGAACTTGGAATTTTGACCGAAACGGATCTCTAATTTCTTCATCAAATATTCATCATACATCATTAAGGATCAAAGGTATGTATTTTTCATAATTTTTCGACTTCGGTAAGTCACATTTTTTTGATGATTTATGTTTAAAAAGTGAGTTTTCTCGATTTTTCGTAGAGTTAAATTATTTTTCAAGTTTTTGTACTATGATCAAAAGTTGCCTTAATATGTGTTTAAACATGTCCATGTGCAAAAATATGAATTTCTCTCACCATTTTGTCTCTAGAAGCTTGTTGTTTTTGCATGTTTGGCATGAGTAACCGGTTACCCCAGGGTAAGTAACCGGTTACCACTGTTTGATTTCTTTCTTTTTTAATTTTCGCGCATGCGTAACCGGTTACCCCAGGGTAAGTAACCGGTTACTACTGAACAATTCTGGAAAAAAAATAACTTTTAAAGTGTTGTACTTTAAAGACCAAACATTATCACTTGTCTTGGAACTCATCTCATCTTCTTCAACCTTCCTCCTTCAATGTCTCATAAACTCCACTTGGAAAAATAACCCACTCACACAAATTCCAAAATTAACTCCATAAAAAGCAAACCCACACTCTCCACATACATCCTACCGTTCCCATATCTCTCTATCAAGGATTACATTTTCGGATTCCTCTCAAAACCCTCACTTTTCAAAACCTAAATTATGGCTCCTACCAAGAAGAACAAGGGAAAGAAAGCTATGGGTGAAGGTTCACAAACTGGAAATAAGGAAGAATCCATGGATGTTAGTCACATGCATCCTTCGAAGGGAAGAAAATCCAACTCTGATGTAAGTCGAAGGGAGATGATGAAGACCAAATATGTGAAGTTCTCTGCTTTTCCAGTTCATAGTTTTGATTTTGAACAGCTTCTGACAAACTCCGGTGTGAACAAGTTAGTCTCCGAGACAGGTTTGATTTATCCGGAACTTGTTAAAACTTTTTATCGGAATCTTAAGTTTACTCATGATGAATTTGATGATGTTTTTATGGAATCTGTGGTGAATAATACTAATATATGCATTGGATTGGATGATATTGCTAAGTGTTTAGAAATTCCAAATGAGGGAGATGAATTTCTTTTCGGATATGTTCCCGAAGGTGCTCATTGGAAAGACTTTGATACCTTGAATTATTTTGTTGAAATATCTCGTGGTACTCATGATGACTTAATTGGGAGACAATCTCAATCATCCCGTGTTATCAAATATGCTAAGTCATTGACGGTTAGTGACCGAATGTTGCATTTTGTGCTAGCTTATATTTTAGTTCCTCGCCATTCCAATCATGCCCAAGTTTCTGATTTTGATGTGTTTTTACTAAAAGCTTTGAGAATGGGATGGAAGATTAATTGGTCTCATTTGATCTTTTATCATTTAAGACATCAATTTGGTCTTTCCGGTGGTTTGCCATATGGTTTCTTTATCTCTAAGTTGTTGGCTTATTGTAAGGTGCCTCTTGACAATGAAGAGTGTATTGAAATGGATGATCAAATATGTGAACTCAACAAAAACACACTTCTCAAGAATACCGGCATTGTGTTGGCTCCGGACGGGACTTATAAATATAAAGAGGAATTAGATGCTGCTGTTCCGAAAGGAGGATATACAATGGAATTACTTCACCGTGAGATGATGGCCATGAAGATTCAAATGACCTCCAACCATGCTCAAGCAATGCGTGGCATTAACAAACTTCTAAAACTTCACCGCGCTTCTCACCGGTCTAATGAAGAAGAAGAAGATGTGGAGATGGGAGAAGGTTCCGGAAGTGACTAAATGTGTTGGTTTAATTGATGTTTTTCTATCTATGTTTTTTTAATCTTTTTATAGTTTTTGTTATGTTATGTTGTTATGCACTTTAAAGTCCTACAAGGGTAGGCTTTTCCTTTTTGAAACTTGATATGCTATGTTTCTATATTTTACAATGTCTGTGGCAAAATGTGAAAATGCTCATAACTTTTAAGTCTTGACCCAACCTTTTTGATAATGCCAAAGGGGGAGAAGAATTGCATTGTTGCTTGCTTTGTTGCTTGTTGTTTAAAATTTATGCAGGAAAGTTTTTCAAAGTCTCAAAGCATTGCTCATATTCTAAAAGAAAGGGGGAGCACATCCTTAGGGGGAGATTCCTTGGTGTATAGAAACTTGGTGGAAATCATTGTTCAAATAATGAGTTATCATCATCAAAAAGGGGGAGAATGTGAAGGCATAGCTTCTTGGTAATTTTGATGAAGACAACATCTCTCAACAACTCTCATGAGCAAAGATCAAAAAAAGGATTGAGTTGAAGACTTGGAGTGAATATTAAAGTGAAGACTAAAAATAATTTCAAATGGAGCATTTTCTTTCAAATGATCAAGCAACATAAATGGTATATCTTAAACTTTCTCTAATATGATATACAAGTGTTCAAAATATTCATCTAATAGTGTCTTGGTTCATCCATCAAAATTTTGTGTCATTGCATTAAACATTTTTGCCAAGAAATTTTTTTTTTCATTTTTCAGCTTCAGTAACCGGTTACCCCAGGGTAAGTAACCGGTTACCACTGTTGTTTTTTTTTAAAAAAATTAACGTTGGGAATAAGTAACCGGTTACCCCAGGGTAAGTAACCGGTTACCACTGATAAAGTTTGGCAAAAAATTGCATTTCTTCATCCAGAATTTTTTGATGCATTGTGATGATCCATGGCATTCTTTCACTCATTATACTCCTTTAGAAAGGTGTGTGTAGCAATATAAATTCAACATTTTTCAGATTTCACTTTTTCACCTCCTTTTTGCAAATACTTTTTATAAAACAATTTCTCACATATATTTTCAAATTTTCTCAAGTGTTCACAAATTGTCACTAAAGTATTCTTTGCACAAAAATTTCATACATTGCTAAGAATACATATCATTTGCATTGAACACTTGTATACTATATTGAATTGTCTACAAGGAGAAGATCAATCAATTGATTGATATACAACATAGAAATCATTTTCATACACTTCAAAAAATTCTAAATTATTTCTAAAGTCACACTTTGTTTTAGGATTGTTAAGACAAAGTTGTGGAGTTGTATTACTTGTGTTTCAAGGGTTAGTTGGAAACAAGTGTGTTCATTTAGAGAGGATTGTTCTCTACTTGAACTTAGGAAAAATCCAAGAGGATTGTTCTTGGTGGTTTAGTGGCTTAAGACTAGGAGTGTCTTGTACAAGTCCAAAACATAGTAAAATTCTCTTTCGAGTCGAAGGAGGAGTGGAGTACTCTCGGATTGTGAGGGAAACCACTATACATCGCCGTGTCCTCTCTACTTTCAGCACTTTATTTTTCGCATCTAACCTTAAGCAGAAAAATAAACCAAAACCGGTAAAAAAAATCGAAGAATTTGTTAACAACCTAATTCACCCCCCCTCTTAGGTGCTCTCTTAAAACTACAGTAACTGCTAAAGCCTTGTAATAGTTTATGTTTATTTTCCGCACTTTACATTTTTTGTCTGGATTTTTTATATTTATGTATCTCTCCCAAAGCCATGTAATAGTTTAAACTAGGGTTTTATTTTTCTACACTATAAATTGTTAGATGTATGCTTAATAAGATTGTATGGCAAGACTAAAATCAATTGTTAGCTAACCCTAATTCACAAGATAAAATATCAGAAATCAATATTCACACACGTAAGTCGATCGTTTTACGATTGCCATTTGCACCTCCTAGGGTTTCCTCTCTTGGTTGCCTTACAATAAACATGGTCAAGTCCCTCGAATGTGGGGATATCTTAGTAAAGTTGCCTATGAATAAAAATCATCAAGTCCCTACGATATAAAGATCATAGTCCCTCGTTGTCCCTTCGATTTGCCTTCAAATAAATGATCTCGTCCCTCGATGACCCTACAAAAATGATGATCGTCCCTTCGAATTACTAAGATACCCTTACAGGTTGCCTTCTATGACCATACGATGACCCTACGCCCATCCCTTTAAACATCTAAGGTTAAGACTACTTACTAACTAATAGTAAGGACAATCCTACCCCTAAAGGAAATAAATAACAAGAAAGACCTTACAAACTTAAGGTAAGTAGTTCTTAAGTGCTTACTCACACTTTTCAAAATGTTCTTTACACCCCACTTTTTTTTTCAAATACTTTCAAACTAAACACTTTGTATATATCCATATAAGGATCATTACAAAGTTAAAGACTTTTGAAATATTTTTCTAAATACACCACCACTATTTTTCAAACAAAAGAAAAGTGAGTTAAGCAGTTAAGAGCCCATGGATAACCATGGATACAAAGGGTGTTAACACATTCCCTTTGTATAACTTATCCCCCGAACTCAAATCTTTTTAAAGGTATTTCCTGTTCTTTTATTCCTTTTCCTTATTGGATAAAATAAAAGTCGGTGGCGACTCTTGCTATCCGCAACATAGTTTTTGGAAACAAAAATGCCCAAGTCAGTTCTCCCATTGTGTTATAGAAACCCATGTTGTTGAAGCTAAAATAATGGGTGGAAAGGGTTTTGGAAATTTAGTTTACATCCCTCTGATGGATATGTCACCCTCACAGTCCCCTTGGCCATTCAAACTAAATAGACGACAATTCCCATTAAAAGTCTCATATGCAATGACTATTAACAAATCTCAGGGCCAATCTTTGGATACGGTGGTACTTTACTTGCCAAGAGATGTATTCACGCATGGTCAAATATATGTCGCACTATCAAGGGTGACAACCAAACAAGGAATCAAAATATTGGTTCATGATGACAAGGGCAAGTTCAAAGGAACCACTACAAACGTCGTTTAAAAAGAGGTTTTCAAAAACATATGAGATTAAGTTGATATGCATTTGTGTGTTTCTCTTTGCATTGAATTCATCTTTTACATTTTTTTTACGTAATAGTTAAATGTGTAATTGATTTTTTTCATACTGACCCATTTATTGTATTGTTTTGAAAACCAAAATAGCAATACTCACTACAAGAAAATTGGCAAATTGCGACGGTTCATTTTGGCAGATTACGACAGTTAGAACCGTCGCAATTTCTGAGTTACGACGGTTTCAGTACTGTCGCTGAATCGTGCGTCGCGAGGCCAAATAGCGACGGTTGTGAAAACCGTCATACAAACCGCCGTTATATTCACGACGGATATCTAACTGACGTAATCTCTATGTTATGACGGTTTCTAACCGTCTTAATTTGCTTACTGTTTTTTTTTTTCAAATAAAAATAACGACGGTTGTAACCGCCATAATTATACAATATATATTTTATTAGAAACATAGCGACGAGTGTAACCGCCATAATTATATAGTATATATTTTATCATAAACATAGCGACGGGTGTAACCGCCATAATCATATAGTATATTTTATTTAAAATAGGACGGTTTTAACCGCCATAATTATATAATATATATTTAAAAAAAATGCAACTGAGGCAGCCACCGCTGCTCTTGTTGCTTACATGAATTTTCACTCTTAATGAAACATAAAAATGATCTTAATTGTCTCATACAATATATATAATAACCTCAAAGTAATGCCATTTTTATTTCCAACAAAACACACAATCTAGCAACTCTGCCACAACTTCAATGGCTTCCCAATTGAGTACACAATATATTGAGTAAATCCCAGACAGAAAGTGGATTTAGGTGTTTTCTACTGGAAAACAAGGAATGTTCAAAACAAGTAGCATTCATAAATTGATAATGAATTTCAAGAAAGAAACATAAAACTAATCATCTTAGGTCTCACAAGAAAGAAACATAAAACTAATTATCTTTCAGATGGCAGACGACACCATGATTCACATGAAATTATGTCAGATACTTCATTATCAAACCTTGCCAGTAGAGACCTTCAGATGGTGGTTCGAGCTTCGTGCTTGTCCAGATCTGGAGGTGGCTATAAATCTGATGGCTCCGGCTTCACGACTCATTCTGTCGTCGTTAACGAAACACACATCGACCACTTTGAGTGTTGAATATATTCCAATAAGGTAGTTGAATCTACCTGAAAATTCACACTGCGTTCACTTTTCCTGAAAAGCCTTGTATATTTGAACAATAGCGACACGATCTTCCAGTTTGCAAGAATCAATGAGGTTGCATCCAGCAAATTCCTATGACAAAAAAGTTCACAATCAGTCTACTATTTAGCAAATATAGTGGAAAAATTAATTTCTTAACTAGTGCAGATCCGATATTGTTCAAACTTTTTTAAGAAACTAAGTTTAGAAAGGAATAGTATCTTCTGGTGACTAAAATACTCAAGCATGGTCCACACAAAGGTAAAGCTAATTTGAATACAATATTCCTTCTTAAAAATCCATTTGACATATTCCAATGTCAAATCCTTCATCAGGGCAGCGGTCCTGATGTGTTTGTAGATTCAATAATCTACTTCAAACTAGGAGAATGTTTTTCTACACTAAGCAACATCTAGGTATAACAGGAAGAAAGACTTTGGTAAATCAAGTAACACTCAAGTTGCAAAATATGAAGGGAATACAAGGTTATCCAAAATATAACTGAAAACTTCGTACTAAAACTCAGAAGATGAACAGAATAAAAGTCAGTGGATAACACAAAATAAGAGTCAGTGGAAAACACAAACACACATAACAAAAACTCAATAGCAACAAAAACAAACAGAAGATGAACATGCCAAAACAAATTCATGTTTTTTTGTCATGATTAATTTGCAGAATATAAGATAAAAAACACTAACCCCGTGATATTAACTCTAAGATTAACACAAACCCCATGATATTAACTCTAAGATTAACCTTAAGTTGAACAAAGAGATCATAAAGCTGACTTAAGTCAGTAGTATTGTCATGAGAGTAAAGTTGAGTTAATTGCGCATAAGGGTTCTTAAGATAAAAATCAACAATCTTAACAAGAAGAAAATCCAATGAGTTATTATCGAGTTATTATTGTGATGAGGAATCAAAGTTATTATTTTGATTGCTTCAGTTTGGGGCTGGTTGTGATCAGACAAACTAATAGTTAATTTAAATAGGTGCTTGTAGGGGATAGATATATCACCAGGTATGAACAAAGGTAATACCTTCTCTGCTCCACTTTCAGAAGTGCAACCAACTGAAGATGCACCGGCAGCCCCACATTCATTCATCTCCACTGTATCTCTCTGTTCACTTGTGCAGGTCTTAGTTCAGATCCAGAAGACAGGTCCCTGTTGGTTGATTGCGTTTGACCTGAATGAATGCAAAACAGTTTTAAAATTAAATAAGATTGTATTGAGACTACCTGCATAATGAAACTATATATACCAAGTTTCTATGGTGAGGATAGATTTACACTAAAAGAGACGACAAAGAAGTATAATCAATGCTATTGTATTGAGACCAAAACAATAAATTGCTAACCACCTGACAGAACTGGGTTATCTCCTTGCAAATTACCAACAGAGTTTCTAAGGCGAGAATGAATTTCCGCTAAAACAGATGACAATGCAGCTGAATCAGGTGGTAGCTGTGAAGTAGATATACTAAATCCAGTTGGTGTGCTACCAGCCGTTCCGATGCCAGAGGGGTTAGATGAGAGAGTTGCAGATATGACATTTCTAGCAGGTAAAACACGTGTTGAACCTGAATCACCAGAATCAGAACCAGCCTCACTACGATGTTCAGTCCTTGCCCCTTCCCCGTTATTTGGTCTAGAGCCAATGGCTGAAACAATTGGTGCAAGAGAGGTACCTGGCAAGAGTCAAAATTAAAAAATGTTGTATATTTCATCAGGGCAAGCACAATTAGGGCCAATTTGGATTGAAGTATACAACTTGAAGGTAAAAATTCATCTGTAATTTTCCACAAACATGACATAGAAACCATCGTCATTGAAATCATGTGGTCCAAGTCCATCACCATCTATTGCTAAGCAACGAAGAACAATATCAATGCAATAATTGTCCCTTGAAGATATAGAGACTTTCACCTGTAAAGTATTAGACTGTGAGCATAGTAGAAGATAACAATTAATTTTGCTAGAGAATAACATACTAAGAGTTTGCTAAGCTAAGTATTAGACTTTATTTGAATTGCTTGAAAGAAATTACTTTGGTGCTGAAGCATTATGTAAAACTGATCCAACTGGTCACAGTTTGTGGAGCCATTTTTGCTGAAAAATGCAACAAGGGTATTCATCATCCTACTCACAGTTGACTGAAATTCTTTTTGGTTCTTGGCAGAAGCATTAGTACTACGACTATTTGGTGCTGAAGCATTATGTAAAACTGATCCAACTGGTCCCCCCCTCAGCATATGACCTACATGCTTTCAGTATGTCCACGCCCCTTTGACGGAAATGCCCCGCAACGAAGTCCTCGAAGTCCTGCTTATGAAGGAAATGTTTAGATATTTGTAAATATATATATATAACATATAAAGTTAAGACATTTACTTGCGATCAAAAAACATATGAAACCTAAATTCAACAACCAAGCTCAAACCAAAGCTGAGAGAGTAAACGATTAACTGTATCTGAGAGAATCAATAGAATGAATTTCACATTAATTTGATCACTTTGCTAAAAATGTGAGCGTTCTGGTACAATGGTACCTTAATGATTTTTTATAGTTGTAAAATAGTCCATAGTGTCATTTTAATTAATAATAATTGAAGCAATTCTGGCAACACTACAAACTTCACAGTAAGATCATATAGGGTCACAGTAGACAGCCAATACATAATGTTTATATTGAATCTCATAAACTATAAGCTAACTCGAACTATGAGATATATTGTGCACTCTGCTGCAGAGACATACAAAATAACTCATGAAACTCACTATGATGTCTAAAGAAATAAAACTTCAACTCTTAGGAACTAGGTGCCCTGCATTCATATGCAAAAAGTCAACATAAATTAGATAACCAAATATAAAAATTAGTCAAGAAAATAAGATATAAAATTTGTAGAAAATTTTACACCAAAATTTATACGAATTTTACAAAATCACATTGAGGCTGAAGCATGAGAATTTAACAAAATATACATTGTCAAGCCTTAACATAATCACTTTGTCGCTGTGATTTTTTCAAACTCAATGCTAATTTAATTATGCACACATCTATTGAAAAACATGTTTGGAAAATTCACCTAAATGGGGCTGGAAGAAGTAGTTGAGCCAACATCAGAGTTTCTTAACAAAGTAGTGAAACCAATACTAGTTGGTGGTCCTAAACCGAGGGTAGTAAAAGTATATAATGCCCTTCTCAAACTAGATGATGTGTGTGGTTATGCATTAACCATGATGCCATTAGCTAAAGGGATGGTGCTGAGAACCATCTTCGTTTCATTGGAAGTTATTAAGGTGTTGTGAGTACTGCATTATATGTTGAGATTGTTGAATCAGCTTATGCATACTTGTTAGCTTATGTAGATTTAAATTACTATTTTGTGACGTGATAAAGAAATATGTAGATTTTAGTACCCAAAAAAATGATTTTTTTTGAAGAGTATGTCCACTGTCCAATTACCAAACCATGATATTTTCATTATTAAACACAATAAAAACAAAGATAGATCTCTTATTTTCAATAAGTACATTGTTTGAGAGTGAGAAGTGATTACACAAGACCAAAGAAGAACTATTTTCAGGCAATAATGTGATATCATAAGAATCCTCAGACAAAAATACAAAGCCGCAAAAAGGAAAGAAACTGCAGTATCATAACAAAATCTAGCATGAAATGCAGCTCCAACAAACAAAATGGGTTAATAATACAAAAGAATTTATGGGATGTTGTATCAAAGATTAGACTAAACATTTAAGTACTTTTTTTTTGGCAGGATAAAAATACAAACATTCTTCTAGATATAAGTTGACACCAACCTGATATAATGTCAATTGAGCAGAAAGAGTTTTGACCTCTTTTTGAAGGGTCTGAACCTTGCACTCAAGCTCTTGTATATAACGAGCCTTTCTCTCATTTGAACATGCAGCAGA
Organism: Lathyrus aphaca; assembly: GCA_963966055.1. Lineage (NCBI taxonomy): Eukaryota > Viridiplantae > Streptophyta > Magnoliopsida > Fabales > Fabaceae > Lathyrus > Lathyrus aphaca. Next base: position 228,166,716 of record OZ014522.1, read on the forward strand.
CTGTCTATTCACCAGTATTCTATAACCATAACAATAACACTTATGAGTTTAATAGTCAAAATGAATCCAAGCCAATCACTAAAATGCAGTTATTGAAAATAATCTGAAACATAAGCAACATCAATGGCATAAAATAATCTATTGAAACTGCAGTTATTCTATATAGATTTAACATAGTTTTTACACAAAACAAGAAGATTAACAGTGATTTCGGGATCTCCATAATTCACACTTCACACAACCACAACAAAAAATCGCAATCACCAAATAACACCACCAAAATGCAAATACTAAAATTACCATATCAACATCAACATTCTAAAAAAGCAATAGTTCAAGATCAAATAACATTTTTTTGTTCACCAATACAATCATAATCAACTAGTTATATTTTCAAATTTATAAATAATCATGAATCTAACGACAATGCCAAATCATTACGAATTAATAACAACAACTATATTGACTATAAAAACCAGTGTAGATGAATCTAAATATAATCGAATACGTTATATTTTCTAAAGCAAAATTATCAAATGTAGATAATATACAAAAAAATTTATAGCAATGATCGAAGAAAACCTCTTGGCACGTTTTGGATCATGAGTCCAAAGCTTAGCGAGTTTATCAGGAGGCATAACTTTCTTTGCATCCATGATTTCTCCCAACATACTCGTCGACGTTGTATTGTCAACAGATCAACTATGCTTATGCCCCGTTCTCGGCATAATAGCTTCATTCAGACTCTTCTCCCCGTCGTTTTTCCCGCTAGTCCCTGCTCTATTACCGTGATCCCTTTGATCTGATCCATTCCCTCCACGATTCGCACCATTACTACATCCTCTGAGCTTCTCCACGTCAATGTAGGTGAAAAACAGATCGTCTTCCGATCCGATCTCCTCCAGGCTAGAGGGATTGTCAAGTTCTGTTATGCTAGCCGAAACAAAAGATTCAGTGGAGTCCATATTAGACAGGGAAGAAACAATATCTGAATCTGAGACAACCTTATCATGAACAATAATGTGATCTTCATCAATATCAGATGTCTCCGACCCTGATGCCGCGAGCAAGAGTTTGTTTATTATCGGCATTGTAGTTTCGACAAACCACTCATCTGCAGGAAGTGCACTAAACGGTAATAGAAATTTTGAAGTTAGAATTTGGCAAAGGAATACAACTAAGAGTAACGATTGCAAAACAAGAACAGAGACCACGAAATTGAATAAAAATAATACCATTGTGGGTTTATGCCTCGGGTGGAGAAGGTCCAAATGACACGAACAAAAACCATATCATTCCCATTGAAAATAGTCTAACGAAAACACACATATTTGCAGAAAACACTTAGGGTTTGATAAGTGATTTAGGGTTTTAGAAGGAAATTAGGATTTGAGAAGTAATTTAGGGTTCGAGAAGATAAACCTGTTAAGATTTGAATTGATGGTGGTTGCTTTGACGGTGATTCGTAGTGACGGCGTGAGTGGCTGAGATAATGTTTGTTCCCTTTTTCTCCAAGGGTGTGAGCAATGAGAGTTTGTGTCTGTGAAAAATAAGAGAAAAAGAAACAAAAAACTTGAATGTTTGAGCGCAAAAGATGATTTTAGGAGGACGACAGTAGGTTCACCGTCGCAGTCTTTGTGAACGGAATGGGTTGACCACAGTAGGTTCATTTTACTTAAATTTATTTTTTTCTCTTATTTCTCTTTGATAAATAAAAACTTTATTGATATTTTATCTTTCTGATATTTATAGTATTTTAAATATATATTTATAGTATTTTAAATATATATAGTTTAATTTTGATAGTTTAATTTTGGATTTAATTTTTAATATAAAAATTGTTTCTAAAATTTTGATATATATAATTTAATTTGGATATTTTAATTTTGGATATAATATTTTCATTTTTATTTTTATTTCTAAATTTAAGTTTTTATTGTGAGTATTTATAATATTTTAATTTTTATAGTTTAATTTTGATACATAAAATATTTTTAATAAAATTAACTCTAATTTCTAAAAAATTATGTATTTTGAGTTTAATTATTAATATAATTATATTTTATAAATGTTTTTAGTAATGAATTTTTTAATTGTTTATAAATATTTATACATATATTTTATAAATGTTTATACATATAATAGTGTGTTTATCAAAACAATTATATAAAAAAATATTTATAATATATTAAAGTAAATTGAGTTTTCAGTTGAGGAGTTGATAATGATTTTTTTATGAATTGGGAGTAACAAATTTTCCTTTTTATTTAGCGCTCAATAAAAAAAATTATAAAATAAAAAGTTAAGTAAAAAATATAATAAGGACAGTTTTATGATAACTGTCGTGACAACCGTCGCAATCTAGTCTCTAACTGTCGTGACAACCGTCGCAGTCCAGAAATAAGGAAGATTTTTTCATAACTGTCGCAAAAAATCTACGACAGTTGACCCTAACTGTCGTGGCAACCGTCGCAATGCAGGAATAACGATGATTTTGTGATAACTGTCGCAACTCAAGTGTTGTAAATCTCTTTTTTTCTTGTAGTGACTATATTGTTTGCAACCTCACAAATACACTCTTACATAGACACCTGGTGACTTTATTCTATAGGACAAACATCATTTGTATGTTTTTGTCCTAAAAATACAGAGAAATTTTATGTTGCCTACAAGCAGGTTCATTTCAAATGAGTTGGTATGAATATGCTCTTAAGGGAAATAAGACTTGTTTCAATTTATAAACCTGTTTCAATTTATATGCCTAACAATGTTACTGATAAATTTTTCGAGTGTTAATTATGCATTCACCCGACATTGTAGCAAGCTTTCTCAATATGACAATTCCAAATATTTATGCGGAAAAGTGGTATGATATAAGTGAAATTCATATTAAACGTAACATTGTTTTGTAGTGGTAACTTCAACATAAACAATTATGGTTGTTTCAACAACCTACATAAAAATATTACAAATCATTTCATTAAATATTCCAAAAAGAAGCATTCCACCCCCGATAAAATACCAAATTTGAACCCAAAACACCCAAGAGACCCACATCAACACACGAGTATGCCTTCTGGTTTGAAACAATGTTCCTACATGCAACAATGTTTCTGCACGGACACTGACAGGCGAGATGCGAGAGGATACTGAATTGAGAGGGACAACACATCACCCTCACTCAATGCCAGATTTTCCGCGAACTCATACCATCTGCTGCAGATGTACATCTCAACCTTATCCTTGCGCTTCTTCAGCATGCATTGGTATGTAGCATCAAAATTAACATCATAGAGTTCTATCAAACTCTGGGGGTCGGGGAAACATTTCCTTATCTACGTCGTTAACCAGTCGTGTCCACTTGTATTCTTACGCTGTCATACTTTTCTCTCCATTCCCTAGCGATACGACGGATTTCATACGACCAATTGATGATATAATGTGTGCGCAGCCTTAACCAATTCTTTGTGTGATAAGGAGTTTTGACAGGGCTGTAAATAAAACACCATTATGTGACAAAGATGGTATGGATACGCAATGCATTCGCCCAAATTAAATAAACAATTGTCATGCATACAGGAAAATTCCTTTACCTCTGAGTATGTGGAGCACCGAATTCCCCGGTGCACTCTGCTCCGCGTATTATCTTTTGTGTTTCTGACTTTCCTTTTAGTTTTCCAGCAGCCTCATTCCTGCGTCATTAAGTACAGAAACCAGTATATAAAATCTACAATTGGATTGAAACACCAAAAAACAGAATTTCATTGAGCTTCTAAATATCGACATTATGAGACAATAACAGATATTCCACTATGCTGACACATGAAGTACAAATATGGTAAAGTACGTGGTTCGTGATCAATCTTGAGATACACTCGAACAACAACAAATTGAATAAAACTGTCTCAGAATTAATATATTAAGCACAAACGATTGTTCTAAATTCTTTCACAGTTAGGTATCATGCTCGGGATATCAGTACAAAATGATTTTTTTTAACTCATGATATCAAAACCAATTAAACAAGGTATAATACATAATACATTTCATACATGATGTGTGGCCCACTAATATAAACACACACATTCAAAATTTGGAAATACTTATATTCGATATCTAACACATGTCTAATTTATGAAATAGGAAGCAACAAATATCACAAGCTATTTTCGAACGCGTTGTACAAACAAAAGTCGATCTCAAACTCTGACAGTGGGTAATTTAATGTTGTTTGTTGCATGCAATTCAATTTTTGTAAAAATTACCTCTTTTTCGGGTTAGAACTTTCTCTAGGTGTCTTGGTTCTAGATGATTTTGCTGCGTTTACCAATTTCGCACGTCGATGATCTTCCTTTTTCATGTTTTTCTTCCTTGCATTCTTTGGGTTCATATTGTTTTCAGCTAACACCTCGTCCGTGAGTTCCTTGATTCTTGCATTAACCCATTCTTGGTCTGTATCAGAGTCCGAAGATGATCTGCAATGGATGTAACAAATATGTATCAAGACATGTCACGAAGGTTTTAAACAAGCGATAAAAGTGTTTAGAATCATACCCGCTTGAGATTTCAATCGGTCTTAAACGAATTCTTCCATCCAAGTAATGTATGTTGTTGTGGCGCGTTAGGGTTTGTTGATGTGTTTGGAGAGGAAGAAGATATGCAATCGAAGGGATGTACACAATGGTTTTATATTGTTAGTTCTCTGTAACATAACAAAGTTTTAAAGTAAAATGGGTTTATTGTTTCATTATTTAATTGATTTTATTTGTATGGTTTTATTTTATGAAACACGAGAGTTTTGTCCACAATTTTATTATATGCTTTTATTGTTCCATTATTGTATTAAGTTTTTTCTTTTGTATAACTTTTATGTTGCCAAAAAAATGCATGTTACATAAAACACATATAAATACAAATAAATATAAAAAGAGTTGTAATGGTTGCTATTGTTAAAAATAATTTGGAATACTATGTATTTATTAAGTGTGATATTTTAATGTACTGAAAATTGCCTCATTAATTCAATATAAAATAATCTATTTTTAATGAAGTTTTTTTAATATTTAATTAGCTGAAAATGAAAATTGCCTCATTAATTCAAAATAAAAAAAATCTATTTTTTCTATTTTAAAAAAATTTAAAACTCTTTTATTATTGACTTTTTTTTTATATTTCATAATTTTCTTGATTTTTTATATGAGTTTAAAATATAAATCCATTTATTCTATTGTTAGGTAAACCATTATTGATAGATGTTAAGGCTAAAATTAATTACAGATTGCACATTTAATCCAATATTGATTTATTGATTTTTTTAAAAATTTTTTATACAGGAATTGATTTAGATTTGTATGATATGAATTTGAGATTGAATTATAGGATTCAATTTGATTTTGAAATAAGGCTTAAGAGTCCGATACGTATGTGTAACATTAACATAACTAATGCGCCTAACAGAAACTAACAACCAACAACTGAGCAAACTAAAAGTACCCCAACAATGAGCTAATATTAACTCAAGATAATTGAATTACCAATCCAACTAATGAGAAAACCTTAGATAAATATGTAGAATTATAATTCAAATTAAACTAATTTAAATGTTGGAAACAAGGTTCATGGTTATAAAATTCCTAAAACATTTCATATGAAAACAACTAATTAAGATCTGAAAACAAACTTAAAGGAAACCAACTAATTAGCTAGTATTCCCCCTCTCCACTGAAACAACTATTTCTTCAGCCGAAGGATACCGAATCGAGAAATGCAACTTATCACCATCTCTTATGTCTTTCTATCTCTTACAAAATCGTACCACTCGCCCAACAAATATTTTTCCATCTTTTTTAGAGTCTTCTTCATGTTGCAATAATACGAGACATATTTGTTCGAGTCCCACAGAAAAATGATTTCAAAAGGTTCCCGCAAGCATTTCCTGATAATATGTGTTGGAATTTTCGGCATATTCACACAAACATTAATAATACATTATAATCCTTATACTATAGAAAGACATTTTTCGAATGAAATTATGCATAGCTTACCAAGACATTTGTTTTCAACGTTTCTGCGTTGGTTACCACCTTAGTCCAACTTACTTGATGCTCAAGTAATGAAGGAGTTTCCCTGGAAATCAAAGCCATAATTATCATTTATACTTCGTTTTCATAAATATTGAGGTTAAATACCCGCAACTCCAATAGTATGTTCATTTTTATAGTTGCAGCTTCATATTTAATTGTAATTGGAATCGTAACACAATTAGCTTATCCTTTTTTTGGGCTGCTGTCCTGCATCTTTAACAGACTTCAAAGCCTTTTGTTTACCCTTTTTACCAGCCCCGCAAACACAAAAGAGACCTTAATGCATATTCTGATTGATTACTAGGCATTGTCTGTATGATTACCAGACATTGAACAAACTAACATACATTCTTCATTGAAACAAAAGAAATCAAATATAGCTAACATGATTCTGATTTAAACTCTTACCATTTATACTATTTCCATCATAGTTTTTTCTGTTTTGAATAAAGCTTATATGTCTTGAACAAGGCATTCTGATTTATACTCTTAGCAGGCATTGAACAAACTAACATACATTCTATTTTGAATAAAGTTTATATGTTTTTTCTCATATATTTTCCAATTTTTTCTTCAGATTTTGAAGGTTCAGCGGCTGTGTAAAATTTGGACACTATATTGGGATGACAACTACAATACACAAAGCGTATCACCACATCTAAGTTTGATTCTATGTTTTTTAATCACAACAAAAACCATTTCATGTATGACCTATGAGTATCATACCTCATTGAGTTTCTGAATGAAATATGAGTTAAATGAACATGAGTTACCAGGATAACTCTAAACTGTAGTTGTACTGATCATTGAAAATGCGAAACATGATTATTTATAGCGATACTATAATGTTATTAAAGGAAATGGTTTGAGTGTTTTTAATAATTATTTAAAGTGTCTGTTTTGAAATTGATGTTTTCAACTCATAATCAAGCTTTAGTTTAGACTGAATTAATTGTAGAGGATGAATATGAAATCCTGATATTAGAAACTTGAAACCATGTTTTGTCATTATTATATGTATAGAGCTTGACTGGGTAGCCATTCATCAACACAACAAACATTTTTCATATCTTGAAGTTACAAATTTAGAAAACTACCTTATCCTTTTTTTGGAGCACTCTCCTGTTTCTGTAACGCACAAGGCAACCTTTTCTTTCACGTTTCCATCAAAATTGCAGAAACAACAATGTTCATTGTTCCAGTGTAAAACAATAATGAAAAACACAATGGGGGAACGTTAACAGGACTGAGTGATATTCATCATGTCTCATGTTAAAATATAAGTTTTCAGCATTTGGATGCATGATGTAGAAAACTAAGCAAAGTTAGTAATGTGAACACTAATTACTACAAAATAATGTTTATTTTTACCTTTGTTTTTCCACTCATAATTAAAACCAACAAACAATTGCGGAACAACAACCTTGGAAAAGCCAATGATATTCGATATTATGATATTCAATTATTGTTTAGTTCAAGTTACTATCATTGGTGCGACATTGTAAATGAATTACATCTGATAGTAAACACAATAAAAACAACCATAATCCAACATGAGTTGTTAACTAACAACTCCCTGAATAAGAAACATATAAGTATAATTTGTCAATCTTAATGATTTTGGAGTAAAAATTGAACACAAATTTTTCCGCACCCAATACGACTAGAAGCAATCCGAATCTAACAACCTAAGAACACCAAACTAAATATGAACATATTCCTTTAAAACATGTCTAAATAACAGAGCATCATTGTAGAAATTAACCACCCAATAACAGAACATCATGATACAAAAAATTTAATATGTCAATAATAAAACTCTAACTATTACTAAGTAGAATGAACACCATGGTTTACCTTGTCGCATTCACTTCCGATTCAAGCAAGTTGTTATGCATCCCAACATTCGTTTCTTCATTAATTATGCATAAAAAAACAAAAGAGGCAAAACCTCATAAACCCGAAACCGATGTGTTGCATGCAACGACACACATGAACATGAAATAGCTTTCAACCTCTCCGAGTCATTTGAAGAATCCCTCCGCGTTTGAAACTTCGTCCTCCATGATCGTCGGAGGGCATGATCTTGACGACACCGTCATATGAGGTTCTCGGTACAACATCTCTCCCATTGTGCCATTGCAAGTTCTTCGAGGTGTTTGTTCTGCTTTTCCGTGATTTTCGTAGGAATAAGATTGACTTTACCCATTTTAAATACACTTCAACACGTTTAGTAACCATTGCATCGTTTCAGTGTTTTATTTTGGATACATGCACACCTCTTCATATACTCTAAACTAAATATTTTCTTTTTAATTTGAATTATATTCTGATTTATATAAATTCTATTTTACTTTTTCTTTTTATTTACTTTTTAATGTTCAAAACTATATCATATATTTATGTTTATATTCTTTAAATAACATCTTTAAACATTATCATTTTAATGGTTTTTATTATGTGTTATCATTTTTTAAATATATATTTCATTTCATCTAATAATATAATTTTTATCATATTATTTTTAATAGAGATTTCTTATATTATTTTTTAGTATCATCTTTTTATTTGAACTAATCAATCGACATTTTTTTTCTTAGCTAATCATTATTGTTCTTTCTGATTTTTAAAGTATTTTAAAAAAATATCAATCTTGGTAACAACTGTGCGTCTCTGACGAGTACCAGTACGAAAACATGTATATCATACTAGTTTTGTATTTAAAAGAAATGATGTGTCCAATTTTTAATAATACACTACTTGTGAAATAAGAGAAATTATGGTACATTTTTTTTTATATATATTGTATAAATAAAAATTGGGTCATGTTAATCGATGTCTAGAGTATTGGTTAAAAATTTCAATTGAAAAAGATATATTATATGTTCAGTCTAGTGAATACCTACAATATTTTTTTTTTTAAAGTTAATTAATTTAGTTCTTGCTACATTGAATTAACATATATTTTAAAAAAACTTGTATTTTTTGTCTCTTAAAAAAATACTCAACTTACCTTTTTAATTTTTTAACCATATCTCATGGGCATTCATAAACTTTTCTCATAAATATTTAAGTTAAAAAAGAATATTTTATCAATTTTTAGTAAAAATATGGGAAAAAGGATCAAAATTATTTAAACTTAAATAGTGAGACTAATTTTATAAATTAAGTAAAATAAATGGATTAAAATTGTAATCAAACCATACGAAAATATAAATTATGATTAAAAATATATTTAAGTCAAAAACTTTGCATGACAAAATATTTTTTCATTAATATAATTAAAAAATAATACTAACAATTATTTACTAAAATTTTGCTTGTTGAAAAAACAATAAAATAAAATAATGTTTTTATCTTACTTTTAATGAATTTTGTTTAATTTCATTTAAAATAATTATTTCAATATTAACATAAAAATTATTTTCTAACAATTTTTTTAAAAACTTATTCACAAATATTATTATAATATGAAAAATACTTTTAAACACTTTTTTAGACAAATTCCAACGAAAAAGCCAGAAAAGTTCTATTATCTTGTATAGCTTTCCTTGGCAAACTTCCATCTACAAAAACACCTAGATTTATTTTAAGTGTCTCTTTTTATTAAAAAAATGTCTCTTTTTATTTATTTATAATATTCATCTAAAATTATTTATTTAAAATATGATGATACTCCAATATTTATATAGCTTTCCTTCGCAAACTTCCATCTACAAAAACACTTAGACTTATTTTAAGTGTCTTTTTTTATTAAAAACATATCTCTTTTTATTTATTTATAATATTCATCTAAAATTGAAGTCAAATATGTTCTAATATGTTATGATCTTGAGTGTGAAAATTTCTTTGATGAGTATGAGGAAAGTAACTGATTTACCGGCGGACAGGTTAATTTGGGTTTCTTCGTGGACACCGCAAGAAATCCGAGCTCATAAAGTTTTGAATTCCATGAGCTAGCTAGCCATTACCATATCATGCCTAACTACTCCACTAAGTTCCACGGTCACAACGTCGCCGCCTTCTCCTCTCGTAGATCCGCCATTTTTCTCGTTCTCTCCGCCCTTCTCCTAAGCATCGCCACTTTTCTCCTTTTCCGTCCATTTCAGGGAAACCGCTGCCTCAACTCCAATCCAAGATCAGTTAAAGTCGTTTGGGAACATTCCACCGCCGCCGGAACTTATGACCTTCCCAATCGGCACAAGGTTATGGGTTTTGTGGGGATTCAGACCGGATTCGGATCTGTTCGGAGGAGAGAATCACTGAGAAAGACGTGGTTCCCGGCCGATCAACAAGGCCTTCAGCGGTATTCTTTTATTTCTGATTGATTAGCTCTAGGTTGAAATTTGTGAAAATGTTGCAATCTGTAATTTTGGTCTGTTACTCGCAGTTTGGAAGAATCTACTGGATTGGCTTTTAGGTTTGTCATTGGCAGAACGAGTGATAATTCAAAGATGTCTGCACTTAAAAATGAAGTAGCTGAATATGATGATTTCGTTCTCTTGGATATTCAAGAGGAGTACAGTAAGCTCCCATACAAAACGTGTGTGTGCTGAAAATCACTTAATTCTTCTATCAATGTTCTAATTTCTTGCTGATTTTACTGCTCCTTTGTTATAGGTTAGCTTTCTTTAAAGCGGCTTATGCTCTTTTTGAAGCCGAGTTTTATGTCAAAGCTGACGATGACATATATTTAAGACCTGGTGACAACCTTTAAGATTTATTGTAATGGATATCATTCCATATGTTATTGCATTATGCTTCTAGATAAGTTTTACTAAAATATTTTCAATTTCTTGTTAGATCGTCTTTCATTACTGCTGGCAAAAGAGAGATCTCATACTCAGACTTACATTGGATGTATGAAAAAAGGACCTGTTTTCACTGATCCAAAACTCAAATGGTTAGTTTTGCTTTGATTTGACTTATTTTATGCTTTAATTTGCTTCTTTGTTGCAATGAGATTAATATTTTGAAATTGTTGTGATCTTTCCTGAACAGAGATGTTTATTTGAGAAAAAAGTATAAATTACTAATATTATTTAGCTTTAGGATTTAGAAATGAACAATTACTGCGGTGAAAGAGAGGCAATGCCAGAAAATTAATTTTCAAGCTGATGTTACCTTTACGTATATATTTTCTTAACAATTTTATGAAAATTAATTTTCAAGCTGATGTTACCTTTACGTATATATTTTCTTAACAATTTTATTTGTAGCTTTGTTTTAAACTTTTCTTTCCTTTTATTTGGTGGCAAAACATAAGCTAATATGTCATACATAAACTTCAAAATATATCAAGATTCAAGCTGTAAATCAAATGACAAAAGAAATGTGGTTGACTATACAAATTGATAAAAAAAAGTGGTTGGCTATACAAATTGATAAACGAATGTGGTTGCATACACTAAGTTTTGGTTGTGAATCTAGATTCATCATAGTGAATATCACTATTCATGGCAATGAATTGGGATTCAGAATTTCAGATCTAAAATAGATGCACATGGAGATTTGTATCAATTGAGTTTAGTTTTGTTATCACACTGAGTTGTGATTCACACGTATCTCAAGATACTAATAACTTATCAAGTACATAACAAATATAGAATTTTCTCGTTTTTAACTATATAATAAATGTATAATAATTGTAGAACACATTATTCTTTTATGATAAATAGATCCTGATGATCAACAGTTGGGAAATTTATTCCCAATTGCAATCATCGGTTAATTGAAAAACAATTTCTCATCTCTTGCTCTGTCGATTCCTGTTGTGGGTCATATGTTACTATTATCGTTTTCTTGTTTAGTTTAATTTGTCGATATGTTCTATCTAGCCTTGCTCTACAGTCTATAGTGACATTCAAAAGTGCCACTTTATAACCAACATATTAACTACTTTTGTTTATGGAGTAATTATAATATATTAAATAATATCTTACAGGTATGAGCCACTATCACATTTGCTTGGAAAGGAATATTTTTTTCATGCTTATGGTCCTATATATGCTCTTTCAGCTGATGTTGTTTCAAGCTTGGTTGTTCTTCGAAATGATAGGTATGTTTTCTTTCCTCCGTAATTCCGTCTCATTAATGGATTGTGAACATTAACATGTCTACTATTGCTATGGTTGGATAATCTCTGTTTATATCTTTAAAAAATAAAATAAAAGCTGATATATTGTATTAAATTTTGGCTAGTCATGTTGAGTAATGAGTTGTTTCCTGGTCAAAATTGATTGGGATCTATATTCTCATTTTATTACTATGCATATATTGTTTGTTGGAGTTTATCCATGTCCATGTTTGTTGGAGTTTGTCCATGTTATGATATACAGCTATTGCTTCCTTTGAATATCATCATGGCCATTGAATCAATCCCTAAAGTTGTTTGTTAGTATATGTTGTAAATAATAGACTTTGAATAGTAATATTTTTGCATGTTATCAATTAAGGAAGTTTGGATTGATGAAATTCAATGACACTGTTTTCCATTGTTTAGATTTAAAAAACGGATGGAATGAAATATAACGGTACCCATTCCATCTCATTCCATTGCCCACCTCCATTTTGCGTCCCCTCAAATTAAATGAAATAGGATGGAATGAATTACATAATTATTATATTACTAATTTATCCCTCCTTGTTTTCTTCAACTTTTGACACTATATTCTATTTTGTTGCTATCACATCTTTCTCATATTAACTCTTCTACTGTTCATGTTTTCTTCTACTATTTGTTTTTATATTTCATGATTATATTGGAAAGAATAGATAAAAACTATTGGAAAGAATAAGCAAAAGCTGTTGTATTTTATTCCTCAGTCTTAAGTTGATTTATATAGAAAAGATATCATTAATACAATTGATTTTCTCCTTAATGGAGAATAAAGGAAAATAAAAACAAATAAAGATACCAATAATAAAACCGGAAATATAATATTTTCCAACACCCCCCTCAAGTTGGTGCATAGATATCTATCATGCCCAACTTGTCTATCAAATGCTCAAAAGTAGGTCTTGTCAAATTTTTGGTAAAAATATTCGCAGTTTGCTGACTTGAAGTCACGAAGGGTAGACATATGATTCCAGCATCTAACTTCTCATTTATGAAGTGTCGACCAATCTCGATATGCTTGGTTCTGTCATGTTGAACTGGATTATGAGCAATGCTAATAGCAACTTTACTATCAGAGTACAATTTCAATGGAAGCTCAATTTTCATCTTAAGTTCATCTAGGACTCTAAGGATCCATAATCCTTCACAAATACCCTGAGACATAGCTCTAAACTCAGCTTCTGCACTACTCCTTGCTACAACTCCTTGTTTCTTACTCCTCCATGTCACAAGATTACCCCAAACATAGGTACAATATCCAGAGGTTGATCTTCTATCTGTGACTGAACCTGCCCAATCAGCATCGATGAAGATAGAAACATTTCTTTCACTAGTCTTCCTAAAAAATAATCCTTTTCCAGGATTTCCCTTCAAATAAATCAGTTTTCCAACCAATCTCTGATATCTTCCAGTATCAACAGGAACATTACCTTCTCCCCAAAGTTTAGCATTAGGATCCATAGGGGTATCTGAAGGACGACATCCATTCATTCCTGTTTCTTTCAACAAGTCTAGAATGTATCTCTGTTGTGAAACTACAATACCATTCTTTGACCGAGTAACCTCCATACCTAGAAAATATCTCATGAATCCCAAGTCTTTGATTTCAAAGTCTATTGCCAATTTCTCTTTTACTCTTGCCATTTCCACTGTATCATCTCCAGTAAGGACAATATCATCAACATAAACAATCAGAACAACAACTTTCCCATCGTGGGAGAACTTTGTGAACTATTAAAGTGAGATATGAGAGAGAAAAGAGAGAAAGCTAAAAGAGAGAATAGAGAAACTGATTCTATTATTATTGAATTGGAATGGAGCATGATGCTCTATTTATACAAGAGGAGTTGAACATTCAAGAGTTGAATCATTCAAGCTCTACATTTAAGGAAAACTATTCTTATTCTATTAAATTAAGGCTAGCCTTAATTATTCTATATTGCTGATTTTTCATATCCTAAGACATAACTCTAATGCTCCCCCACAAGCTCAAGGTGGCTGCAAAGGCTGACTTGAGGCAGACAGGTTGAGCTTGCTGCTGAGCTCCATAAATCTTGAACTTGAGAGAGCTTTGGTGAGGATGTCAGCCTTCTGGTCAACACCTGGAATGTGGCAGACAGTGAGAGACTTATTAAAGACCTTTTCTCTTACAAAAAAGAGGTCAATTTCCATATGCTTTGTTCTTGCATGAAGAACATGGTTATGAAGTGAGAGACTTATTAAAGACCTTTTCTCTTACAAAAAAGAGGTCAATTTCCATATGCTTTGTTCTTGCATGAAGAACAGGGTTATGAGCCATAGCAATTATGCTCTGGTTGTCACAATAGATGGTTGGAGTTGTCAAGGGAATTTTTAGTTCAGTTAGCAAAGTTTGAACCCATAAAACTTCAGCTGTGGTGTGAGCCAAGCTGCGATACTCTGCCTCAGCACTAGAACGAGCAACAACAGTTTGCTTTTTGGACCACCAAGAGACCATATTAGGGCCTAAGTACACAACTGACCCAGAGGTGGATCTTCTATCATCTGGGCCAGCAGCCCAGTCAGCGTCACAGTAGGCCTGCAGAGAAAACCGAACAGTGGAGGCAGGAGTGAACAGTAAACCAGAGGTGATAGTGCCTTTTAGGTAGCGCAAAATACGCTTGACAGCTAGCCAATGGGACTCCAAGGGGTGTGCCATGAACTGACATACTTTGTTAACAGCATAGCAGATTTCTGGGCGTGTGATTGTTGCATACTGCAGGGCCCCTACAATGGACCTGTAGTGAGAGGCATTAGACAAGGCAGCAGACCCTGTTTTGATGAGTTTGGTTGTGCATGCCATAGGAGTAGCAACTGGATTGGAGTTCTCCATATCAGTTTTGATTAGCAAGTCCCTTAGGTACTTAGATTGAGTGAGAAAGAGATTACCATTGGACAGTTTCTTCACCTCAAGGCCTAGAAAATAATTCAAGTCACCAAGTTGTTTGAGAGCAAACACATGATTTAGTTGTTGAGTAACTTGCTTGATGAAAGGAGGAGAGTTTCCTGTGATGATTATATCATCAACATAAACCAGCATATAAATGACAACACTGTGATGCTTGTAGATGAACAGTGAAGCATCACACTTGCTGTTCAGAAAGCCAAAGGATAAAAGAGTGGTTTTGAGTCTTTCAAACCATTGCCTTGGGGCCTGTTTGAGGCCATACAAGGCCTTGTGCAAGTGACAAACCAAAGATGAATTAGGGGCAATAAATCCAGGGGGTTGCATCATATAGACCTCCTCTTCAAGAATGTCATTTAAAAAGGCATTGCTTATATCCAACTGCTGTAGAGGCCAATTGTAAGTGAGAGCAAGAGTCAAAATAATTCTAATTGTGACCGGTTTAATAACAGGGGAGAAAGTTTCATTAAAGTCAAATCCATGGACTTGATGGAACCCCTTAGCAACAAGCCTAGCTTTGTACTTATTTACTGTCCCATCATCATTTTCCTTTACACGAAAAACCCACTTGCAGCCTATTGCTTTCCTGTTAGTAGGCAGTGGTACCAAAGACCAAGTGTTGTTCCTTATCAAGGCATCATACTCCTCTTGCATAGCAGCAAACCACTTGGGATCTTGGAGAGCAGTTTTAACACTCTTAGGCTCAGAATTGACAAGAAAAATGGAAGGATTTAGACGAGGTAAGGGTACACCGGATTTAGTTCTAGTAGTCATAGGATGAGTATTGGTGGGGAGAGGTTGAAGGTTAGGATCCCTAGGAGCAGAAATAGAGGATGATGATGATGAAGTGGTAGTAGTAGGCTGATTGTTGGCATTTGAAGAGGGTGAAGGAGTAGGATTAGTGCTGGTTATTTGTGTTACAGGGGTGGCTGACACAAAGGTAATAGGTGTGTGGCTGAAATTGGATTGAGAAGAAGAGGAGTGTGAGGTAGTGGAAGCAGTAGGAATGGGAAAAACATTAGGGAGAGTTTGTGTGTTAAGGGTTACTTTAGATGAGGAGGAGGATGGAATGGTTGATGAGGGGAGAGAAACATTAGAGAAAAAAAGATCATTGTAAGGAAATTTGGACTCATTGAAAAGAACATCTTTAGAGATGAATATTCTACCACTTGGGGAGAGACATTTGTAACCTTTGTGAGATGTAGAGTACCCTAGAAAAAGGCACTCATGGGATCTAAAGTCAAATTTCTGAGAGTTGTATGGGCGAACGAGAGGAAAACAAGCACACCCAAAGACTTTGAGGAATTTATAGTCAGAATTTTGATTGAAAAGGACAAAATATGGTATATGTTGATTGAGAGACGTGGTGGGTAACCTATTTATTAGGTAGACAACAATTAAAAAGGCATGATCCCAAAATTTGAGCGGTAAAGAGGCATGACTCAAGAGGGTTAAACCAAGGTCAACAATGTGTCTATGCTTTCTCTCCACTACACCATTTTGGTGATGAGTGTGAGGACAAATTAGACGATGAATAATGCCAAGATCAGAAAGAAACTTTGTAAATGAGCGAAATTCACCACCCCAATCAGTTTGGACAAATTTAATAGGGAATCCAAATTGTAATTCAGACATGACTTTGAATTGTTTAAAGATAGTTAAGGCTTCAGATTTATTTTTGAGCAAATAGATCCAAGTAAATCTAGTGTATGCATCAACAAAGGTGATGCAGCAGGTAAAGTTTGGGAGGATTTGACTGGGGCAGGACCCCATAGGTCACTGAAAATTAATTCAAGAGGAAAGTGATATTGAGTTTGTGACTGTGGGGAGTGCAACCTATGTGCCTTTCCCATACAACATGCAGAACAAAAGACAGATTCAACTTTATTAGAATAAGGAATATTACATTGAGCTAAAACAAGTTTCATAGTATTAGAATTTGGATGACCAAGGCGTAAATGCCAAGTATGTTGAGAATTATGAGTTATTAGTTGATACATTTTGATTAGAAACTGAAATCCTATCATTAGTGCTGGAATCAACTCTTGAAACATGAGCATTAAAGTCTAAGGTGAGACATGAGACTTGACTTGTTGAAGGAGACTTAAGAAGCTGAAGATGAGAAAATTGGTACAGGCCATCACTTCCTACACGACCTTGGAGCAAAATTTCATTGGTAGCCTGAGATTTGACATAACACATATCAACATGAAACTCAAAGAAAACTCTCTTATCAAGACAGAATTTGCTGACACTTATCAGGTTCTTTGTAATAGAAGGAACAAGCAGTAAATATGAAGAGCTAATGGAGTGTTAGGTTTAGAATGAGAGGAAAAATAAGAAGAGCCTGAAGAGTGAATGTGCAAACCTTGACCATTACCAATGAAGATCTGATCCGGACCTTCAAAAGGTGTGGTCTGCTGTATGTTTTGAGAGGCATTGGTAACATGATAAGAAGCTCATATGGGAACCAGGCACTGCTTGGAACTGAAGTTGTGTTAGCAATCATAGCATTGAGACTGATCTGTGACTGAGGAACAGGGAGAGGAGCAAGTCTTGGTTGATAGCTTGGGCGTGACCAAGTGTTAACCGTGGGCTGAGCAAACTGAGGTCCACCAATTGGTTGATACGAATTGTAGAAATTTTGTTGGTTCATTGTTTGAAAATCAGCAGGTATGTTAGGTTGAAACTGTTGATTGAACCTGTGATAGCAGTTAGCAGCAATGTGACCATATTTGAAGCAAACTTGACATTGAATGTTGTTGAACCTACCTCTCCCACGGCCGCGTCCACCACCACGGCCAGATGCACGACCTCCTCTTGAATAGGTTGGATTAAAGGTTGAATTCACAGCTTGTTCAGTGTTCTTGTTATTGGATTTATCAGTTTCAGATTGAGGATTGGCTTGAGTGAGATTCACTAAGGCAACCACCTCCATTTGAGAGTGTTTCTTATACTTGTTGAATCTCATCTCATGAGCAAGAAGAAGAGCTTCAACTTCTTCAAGTTCTACTGAATCAAACTTGCTTTCAATGACTGAAATAACAGAGGCAAAGTCTTGAGGAAGACCTTCAAGAATCACATCAATGTGTTGCTGATCTGGAACTGGATCTCCTACTGAAGCAAGCGCATCAACAAGAACTTTGATGCGAACCAGATAATCACCAACAAATTTGTCTTCAAGTGTTGTAGATCTGAGTTCCGCTCGTAGTTGTCTTGCTTTCGCACGTGTAAGCTTTTGAAAATGCGCAAGAATACGTTCCCAAAGCTCGTAGGAATGAACGCATCCAAGAACACGTGAAAGAATCGAAGGTGAAAGCATGGATTGAAGCCACGTCATAAGCCACTGATCTTGCGTAATCCAGGTGCGATACGCAGGGTTCTCACGAGCAGCTGCACGATCTTCATCAGTTAGGTATTGATTCGGTATGTCACGAAGGTAAAGGTAGTTTTGAAGATTATTCGCGTTAACGAAAGGATCTACTTGTTGGCGCCAAAGTAGGAAATTCTTCTCATCAAGTTTTTCTGTGATTTTGAGTTGGAATGACATAGATGCTGTAGTTACCGGAGTCGCTGCCATGGATAGAACCGAAGCTCTATGATACCATATTAAAGTAAGATATGAGAGAGAAAATAGAGAAAGCTAAAAGAGAGAATAGAGAAACTGATTCTATTATTATTGAATAGGAATGGAGCATGATGCTCTATTTATACAAGAGGAGTTGGACATTCAAGAGTTGAATCATTCAAGCTCTACATTTAAGGAAAACTATTCTTATTCTATTAAATTAAGGCTAGCCTTAATTATTCTATAGTGCTGATTTTTCATATCCTAAGACATAACTCTAATATGAACAAGGTGTGGTCAGCTTGTCCTTGGATATACCCTTGTTTCTTCATGGACTGAGTGAATTTTCAAACCAAGCTCTAGGGGACTGCTTTAATCCATACAAAGATTTATTTAGTTTACACACATTTGATCCAAATTTGTTTTCAAAGCTAGGAGGAATGTCCATATACATCTTCTAGATCTCTATTAAAAAAGACATTTTTAACATCTAACTGCTGTAGGGGCCAATCCAAGTTAGCAGCAAGAGATAAAAAGAATTCTGACAGTGTTCAATTATGCAATAGGAGCAAATGTCTCTGAGTAATCTATACCGTAGGTCTGAGTGAAGCCTTTAGCCACCAAGCGAGCCTTGTACCTTTCAATTGAATCATCTGAGTTGTACTTCACAGTAAACACCCATTTGCATGCAACTGTCTTCTTGCCATCTAGTAGTGACATAACACTCCAGGTTTTGTTCTTTTCAAGAGCTTTCATCTCCTCAAGTACAACTTCCCTCCACTTTGGAATTTCTAGAGCAACCTGTACACTTTTTGGAATTTCTATACTAGACAATTTTGAGGTGAAGACAGACATAGATGAAGACAAATTTGAATATGATATAAAATTGGACATGGGGTGTTTAGTGCAAGATCTGACAGGTTTTCTAATGGCAAACATTTTCTTATTTTTTGGATCAAAATATTTATATCCTTTTTGGGTTGGGGAGTATCCAACAAAGACACATTTTATAGCACGTGGCTCAAGTTTTCCAACATTTTTATGTTCATGAACAAAGGCTGTACAACCAAAGATTTTTAAAGTCAAATCAGTTAAAACACGAGTACTAGGAAAACAATCTTTGAAGACATTAATTGGAGTTTGAAAATTGAGAATTTTGGAGGGCATTCTGTTAATTAAATACGCAGCTTGTTAAAACTGCTTCGCCCCACAAATAATTTGGTACTTTATTTGAAAAAAGTAGAGCTCTAGCAACCTCTAGTAAATGTCTATTTTTCCTTTCGGCCACTCCATTTTGTTGAGGAGTATTAAGACATGAACTTTGATGTACAAATCCATTTTTTAGAAAAAAAATCATCCAGGATTGTATTAAAATATTTTTTGCCATTATCACTTCTAAAGACTTGGATATTTGTTTGAAATTGGTTCTGCACCATTAAAAAAAATTCTTTACAGCCAAACAAACATCTGATTTCCCCTTTAACAAGTACACCCGACATACTCTTGTATGGTCATCTATAAATGTGATAAACCATTTTTTGAGAGAGAGTGTACTTGTACAGTTAGGGCCCCAAACATCACTGTGAATAATAGAAAACGGTTTTGATGGTTTATAAGGCTGTATTGAAAATTGAGAACGATGATGCTTTGCAAACTCACATGCTTCACATTTAAATGAAGAAAAGTTTTTATTGTGAAATAACTTAGGAAACAAGTGTTTTAAGTAACGAAAAGTAGGATGACCTAATCTTAAATGGCATATCATAATGTTGTCATCTTTATTATTTAAAACAGAAAAAGACTCAAAGCAGGAACTTATTGTTTTTGAAGGTTGTTGTGATGCAGATCCAATGTCAAGGTAGTAAAGTCCTCCATTTTCCTTAGCACTGCCAATCATCTTCCTCGAGTTCAAATCCTGAAAGACACAGTGAGATCGGCAAAAATTAGTTTGACAATTTATATCTTGGGCTAATTTGCTTACGGAGATTAGATTACACGATAAGTTTGGAACATGAAGGACATTTTGAAGAGTTTAACATGGGAGACAACACAATTGACCCTTTACCTGCAATGGCTGAAAAAGAGCCATCTGCAATTTTTATTTTTTGATTACATGCACATAGACTATATGAAGAGAACAAAGTAGATTCACCTGTCATGTGATCAGAGGCACCAGAATCTACTATCCAAGTATGACTGGGACTGACATTAAGAAATGCAAAATTACCTTTTGTTGCTATAGAGTAAGAAGGGGTTGGAGACTCAAGGAGTTTGTATAGTCTGTCCAGTTGTTCCGTAGTGATTGAAAGCTGAGTGTGAGGGGATTGATGCCCTTGATCAGAATTACTAGTCTGAAATGCACGACCACCTTTCTTATTCCAGTTAGGAGGTTTGCCTTTGAGCTTCCAACAAGTTTCACGTGTATGCCATTCGCGCTTGCAGTGATCACACCAAGGAACTTTGTCTGACCTTCTTCCCTCGTCAAGGTTCCTAGTAGCCGAGCTGAGCCTTCAGATTCAGAGCTTCGTGGTGTCTTACCCATCATAATTCCTTGTCGTGCCTCCTCCCTTCTTATTTCAGCAAAAATTTATGAAGAGTTGGCAATGATACTTTTCCTAAAACTCTATTGAGCCCAGCTAGAAACATGAATACACAATCATTTTCTTGCCTCTTGAGAAACAGAGCACTGTCTTCACTACACCTCCAATTGTCATCATAACAGAGATCCAACTCTTGCCATAGTGTCAACAGCTCATTGTAATAAGCAGTTACACTCCTGTCATCTTGTTTCACATGCCATAATTTTGATTTTAAACCAAAAATTTGGGAGGAGTTTTGAATATCAGGGTATGTATGTCTCCTTGACAGCTTCTCACACATCCTTTGCGGAAGGTAAAAACATGTAAGGCTTACCTATTCCAGTTTCCATAGAGCTTACCAGCCACGCAATAATCAAAGAGTTTTTCGATTTCCATTGTCTGTAACGAGGATCTCCTGTTGCCGGTTCATCTTCTGCCCCTGTTAAGAAACCAAGTTTTCCTTTGCTATCCAATACCAACCGAACGGTTTGAGCCCATTCATTATAGTTATTCCCATTCATTTTAGGGATATTGACCTTGAGGGAGTATGAGGAACCCTTTTGATTATTACCGCCATTACTACCAAAAACAATGTTGTTTCTGTTTTCATTGTTGCAACCATTACTGCCAAAAACAATATTGTTATTGTTTTCATTGTTGCTGTCATTATTGCTACTATTTGTAACCACCGATGATTCCCTTTGTACACCATCTCCGCGGCCACCATCAACTCCGCGCCCGACGCCCGACTAAGGTTACGGTTGTTCGCCATGGTTGGATCCGGTGTAGGCTTGTGATGGGGAAGACCACCGGTTGTTGTTATTCGCCATAGGAAGCTAAACAGGTATGTGGAACGGGTCGGATAAAAAAACGTGTCGGAACAAATTTTTTTTTCAAGCTACGCCCCGAACCCCACTATTTGTGGAACGCTTTACAGAAACCTTAACCCAGTGTTCTCGATACCATGTTGGAAAGAATAGGTAATAACTATTGGAAAGAATAGGCAAAAGCTGTTGTATTTTATTCCTCAGCCTTAAGCTAGTTTATATAGAAAAGATATCATTAATACAATTGATTTTCTCCTTAATGGAGAATAAAGGAAAATAAAAAAAATAAAGATACCAATAATAAAATCGGAAATATAATATTTTCCAACAGATTATATCATATTCCTTTTTAATTCTATACATTGTGCTATTTCCTACTATCATGATGCCATTCAATTTTTTCATGCTATTTTCCCATATATGAAAAACATTGTTTCTATATCTGATGAAGTTCCGTATGTGATTCTATACACCTTAATTTGTTCACGGTGAACCCTTGTGTCAGTACTGTTTACACCTTGCATTCACCATTGTTCACGTGTGTTAAACCATCATAGACCATATATTTCGTGCTGATGACCATACTATCAGCATCATCTCAGAAACTCAGTACGAATGACAAAAAATCTCGGCTAAATGTCACCCCAAGCTCTGTCATGCGTGCCTCCTTCTCTGATGGGTTTTTATATGAATATGTGGATGAACAGTGAATACATGAAAAGAATCCAGTAATTGTATTATTGTGGATGAACAATTACAGAGAAATAGCTACAGGATGAAAATAACAAGCTGATAGTGGAAAGAGAAATAGCTACAGGATGAAAAAATAACAAGCTGATAGTTGAAGGAGAAATAGCTACAGAATTAAAATAACAAGGAAAGCTATCCGACCCTAAGCACGCTGTGCTTCCCTCACCAAGATGGTGATCCTTTACCCTAACAGAATACCCTTCCCTCACCAAGATGGTGATCCTTTACCCTAACAGAATACCTAGATATCTTATTCCCTCCTTTCGTTTCTTATTTCTTAGTCACAAACTTTGATAATTATTCTCTCTCAATATGACAAAACATAACACAATGAGATTGACTTACACTTCATTGTAGAGAATTTAAATAGTAGATTGATAACTATAACCTATACATTCGAAACACTTGTCTTCTGTTATCAGGTTTATTGATAAACTTGCTTATAAAAATAAGCATTGTGTTAACTTGCACTCTAAAGACATATTAGAGAATGTTAAAGTGAAATTTTGATATTTAAACTTTTTAAGAAATTGAATGCACAACTCTTAAGATGATATTTCTATTTTGAATTTTTTAACATGTATCCTTAAAACACATGTTAGGATTTTCCATAAAAATAAAGTTCATTTATAGACTGGTTCTGAAAACATTGCTTCAAATAAGTCAATCAATTGTTTGGAACTTATGAACCGGCTTCTTTCATTATCCCACAAATGCCCCTAATTAATTCATATATTGTCACGCTTCATAGGTCATGCCATTTTAAAATATGTTTCATCCTTTCCTCCTAATAAATAAACATGATACGAACACTATTCAGTATCTGGCATCTTAATATTTCAACTGTTTTTTCACAGTTTCCGGATGTTCAGCAATGAAGATGTTACTATTGGAGCTTGGATGCTTGCAATGAATGTCAAACATGAGAACAATCTTGAACTTTGTGCTACAGACTGTACAGCCACATCCATTGCTGTGTGGGATATTCCCAAGTGTTCAGGTTCGTTTTTCTCTTTGCATACAAATGTTAAAGCATCTGTATTTGGAGCTTGTGTAATAAAATTTCCTCGGAAAATATGAAAAACCACAAATGTACCTCCAATCCAAATAGTTTCTGTTTTATGGTGAGAAACTGTCCGTGAAGCTTTATTTTTGTCTAGTATCTTTCTGTCCAACTATGGAAGGAGAAGTTTAGAGAGAAAAAAGAGGGAAAATTTCAACTGCATTATGACAAGAGTCTTGCTAACAAGTGTCTACGGGTTTAATAAATGTATTAGAAAATGAATTGAGGGATTTTTACTCCTTTCATATTAAATTAGTCTTAAATATGGAATGTTTCCACAAATGGGCTTCGAACCCAAATGATTTTCCTGTTCTATGGGGAAAAACTTTCTGTGAAGCTTAATTTTTGTCTAGTATCTTTCTGTCCAACTACGGATGGAGAAGTTTAGAGAGAAAAAAGGGATAAATATCGGCTGCATTAAGACAAGGGTATTATTGCTAACAAATGTCATAAGGGTTTATGAAATGTATTAGAAAATAAATTGCGGGATATTTACTCCTTAGTTTCTTACTCTGCATATTTTTTCTCCACCCCTTTCCATCCAAATTTTATATTATAAACATCTCCTAAAAGAATGTTTTTATTCTTTCTAAAAAGCATTTTATTTTAGTAGTTGGGATTGACTGCTAAAATTTGTAGCATCAAAGTAAATCATCAGATGCACATCATATTTTGGCTATGTTGTATGAATGATGTCTGGGTTATTATATACCTGCAGGCCTGTGTAATCCAGAACAGAAAATGTTGGAGCTCCATCAAAAGGAGAGCTGCTCTAAGAGTCCGCTAGAATCTGATGATGATTAAAATTTCTGGGTACACTATTTGGACAAATTAAACTCAGATGTTGTGGAGGAAGTTCTTTTGTCATTTCATAATGCCAGAAGATGCTGACAGTGCCATTCTTTTTTGTTCATTGATCTTCCCGTTCACCTTTCTTCTCGTTAGAAGATAGGTGGTTGAGTTTTCTTTCATATTTTTGCTCTATATTTTCCCCATATACTAGGAGGGTAGTATTGGATGATATTAAGGTTCTATGAAGAAGGCTTTTAGATACAACGTAAATGGATCAATGTAGTTGATTGTAGTTTACCAATTACTGATTTTTTTTATTATATATACATTTCTATCGGCAAATGTTATACTTCTGAAAAATGAGTGTTCACTCGGATTTATGATACTCTCTTCGGTCTGATATATAAGTAATTTTACAAAAAAAATTCAGCATTTAAGAAAAATGTCTAAATGCATTTAAGTCAGACACTTTTTCTAATTTTATCCTATTTTTTGTATTCGAAATCGTTAAAAATATAGAAATGTGTGGTACATTTAGAATAATGACATTGAATGTAATAAATATAAGTGAGATTTGTTTATAATTAAGATCTTGTAAATTTTTTTTTGTTGCTTATTGTTCATGACGATTTCGAACAGGTCTTCCTGATCTTCAGTGTAGGGCAACAACAATAGTTGTAGGAGAGGTGTGTGTGTGGGGGGGGGGGGGGGGGGGCGTATCTGCAAGGTACTCCAACACTCAAGTAAGTTTCATAGGGAGAGAGAACAAATACAAAAGCGTTAGGTTTGTGTTAGAAACAGTTGTGGGAGAGGTGAAGGGTGTACCTGCAAGGTACTCCAACACTCAAGTAAGTTTCATAGGGAGAGAGAGAACAAATACAAAAGTGTTAGGTTTGTGTTAGAATGAATTGAATACCTGACCCTCCAAAGGAGGATGGTATTTATAAGAATCCCCAGTGTGGGGCCAAAGTCTCCAATGGGGGGGGGGTATCTGCAAGGTACTCCAACACTCAAATAAGTTTCATAGGGAGAGAGAACAAATACAAAAGCGTTAGGTTTGTGTTAGAAACAGTTGTGGGAGAGGTGGAGGGTGTACTTGCAAGGTACTCCAACACTCAAGTAAGTTTCATAGGGAGAGAGAGAACAAATACAAAAGTGTTAGGTTTGTGTTAGAATGAATTGAATACCTGACCCTCCAAAGGAGGATGGTATTTATAAGAATCCCCAGTGCGGGGCCAAAGTCTCCAATGTAGCCGAAATGCTTGGCCAACCAATGAGAGACTTCCAGGTGTGCGAGGAGCGTGAAGATCTAGCATGTGATCTTCAACTTGGTCTAACTGTGCCCGTGATTCTCGGATGGGCAGTTGGTCGCGTGTAGTGTGAAACGCGTGAGGGGGAGGTTCGCAACGACTATAACCCTAACGACTATATTCTCCCCAACAACTATATTGTCCCATATTTCTTATTGGACCTTGCCCATAGCTGGACTGGATTGAGCCCTTCTCAATTGTGGGGCACCTGTTAGTCCAGTCCAGAACAGGAGCCCCCAAGTCGTCCCTGTAGGGGTAATGGCTTATGCTAGCGGGAGGTGTCAAGGAGGAGTAAGTTACTCGTGGTCGACGTGTCGCCAGCTGTTGCATCGCGAGGATGTCTCTTTGTGGTCGACAAGACAGTTCTTAGTGACTTGTGGGGACAAGGTCGTCATTAATTTGAAAGTTGTTTTTAACGTCGAGCTGATACCCATTTGAAAGACGTTTTTAACACCGAGCAAACGCCTGTTGGGGCGTATCTGCAAGGTACTCCAACACTCAAGTAAGTTTCATAGGGAGAGAGAACAAATACAAAAGCGTTAGGTTTGTGTTAGAAACAGTTGTGGGAGAGGTGAAGGGTGTACCTGCAAGGTACTCCAACACTCAAGTAAGTTTCATAGGGAGAGAGAGAACAAATACAAAAGTGTTAGGTTTGTGTTAGAATGAATTGAATACCTGACCCTCCAAAGGAGGATGGTATTTATAAGAATCCCCAGTGTGGGGCCAAAGTCTCCAATGGGGGGGGGGGGTATCTGCAAGGTACTCCAACAGTCAAATAAGTTTCATAGGGAGAGAGAACAAATACAAAAGCGTTAGGTTTGTGTTAGAAACAGTTGTGGGAGAGGTGGAGGGTGTACTTGCAAGGTACTCCAACACTCAAGTAAGTTTCATAGGGAGAGAGAGAACAAATACAAAAGTGTTAGGTTTGTGTTAGAATGAATTGAATACCTGACCCTCCAAAGGAGGATGGTATTTATAAGAATCCCCAGTGCGGGGCCAAAGTCTCCAATGTAGCCGAAATGCTTGGCCAACCAATGAGAGACTTCCAGGTGTGCGAGGAGCGTGAAGATCTAGCATGTGATCTTCAAATTGGTCTAACTGTGCCCGTGATTCTCGGATGGGCAGTTGGTCGCGTGTAGTGTGAAACGCGTGAGGGGGAGGTTCGCAACGACTATAACCCTAACGACTATATTCTCCCCAACAACTATATTGTCCCATATTTCTTATTGGACCTTGCCCATAGCTGGACTGGATTGAGCCCTTCTCAATTGTGGGGCACCTGTTAGTCCAGTCCAGAACAGGAGCCCCCAAGTCGTCCCTGTAGGGGTAATGGCTTATGCTAGCGGGAGGTGTCAAGGAGGAGTAAGTTACTCGTGGTCGACGTGTCGCCAGCTGTTGCATCGCGAGGATGTCTCTTTGTGGTCGACAAGACAGTTCTTAGTGACTTGTGGGGACAAGGTCGTCATTAATTTGAAAGTTGTTTTTAACGTCGAGCTGATACCCATTTGAAAGACGTTTTTAACACCGAGCAAACGCCTGTTGGGAAGTTGAAAGATTCGTCTTGGAATACGTAGAGTTTTTTCTTGAGAAGATAAAACGTTTGATTCCTTTTGACACGTGTGACGGTGAAATAATTATTTTGCTAAGGCCCAACGAATCTAGGCTGTCTAGACAATGATGACTTCTGCCCATTGAGCTTCTCCATGCGAACAAGTGCTTATAAAAGAGAGAACACAAGCCCTCATCTGGCACTTTACGCGAACTCTCTTCCACTTCCTTTTCTCTGTAACTGATGTTTTCTTGCCCTTCGCCGGAGTTTGCTCGCCGCCGTTCATCTTCATCTTCAAGCTTCGAACCCAGGTATTGTTCTTCATCTTTCTTTTTAGTTTTCTGGAAATAGGATGAATTTTCCGGTGAGGCATGTGAAGGTAAATCGCTATAATAAATGCAACGAAAAACAAAAATTTCCCTTTAGAGATCCTTACGAAAGGTCATGATCTGTGATAAACTATTTACCTCTTGTGGCGCTTGAAACCTTTGATTCCGATTGGGAAGTTGAAAGATTCGTCTTGGAATACGTAGAGTTTTGTCTTGAGAAGATAAAACGTTTGATTCCTTTTGACACGTGTGACGGTGAAATAATTATTTTGCTAAGGCCCAGTGAATCTAGGCTGTCTAGACAATGATGACTTCTGCCCTTTGAGCTTCTCCATGCGAGCAAGTCCTTATAAAAGGGAGAACACAAGCCCTCCTCTGGCACTTTACGCGAACTCTCTTCCACTTCCTTTGCTCTGCAACTGATGTTTTCTTGCCCTTCGCCGGAGTTTGCTCGCCGCCGTTCATCTTCATCTTCAAGCTTCGAACCCAGGTATTGTTCTTCATCTTTCTTTTTAGTTTTCTGGAAATAGGATGAATTTTCCAGCGAGGCGTGTGAAGGGAAATCGCTATAATAAATGCAGCGAAAAACAAAAATTTCCCTTTAGAGATCCTTACGAAAGGTCATGATCTGTGATAAACTATTTACCTCTTGTGGCGCTTGAAACCTTTGATTCCGATTTGATCACGAGCGTTGTACGACGAACAAAGTCTCTATTCAGTCCACACGAACAACTTCCTTCAATCACTGTGCTAGCTGGTTACAAATAAAGGTTTAGAGTGGAAGAAGAGGAAAAAAAGAATACGGTCAGGGTTTAAAAAACAACAACTTTTGAGCTTCTTCACAATGATTCTATTTATAGAACTAGTTGTGTGGACTTTAACCTAAAAATCCAACTCAATAATAATTTTATTTTATTATTATAATAACCATAATTTTATTATTTTATATTTTTATAACTATTATAAAATTAATAATAACTATTATTATATTTTATAACTATTATTATTATTATTATTATTATTATTATTATTATTGTTATATCATACATTATCTTACCATATTTCGTATTCCATTCAAGTGCACCGTATCTTACAGTGTGCCTTATTTATTCCACCTCTTCTCTAACTGTCCTTATGTGTGTTACCCTGTAGGATTTCACGACGTTGGCAATTATATTAAATCATGTATTTAACATAATAAACAGTGAGCGGTATCTAGCAACACATCACTGCTACCCAAGTCACAAAATTGTCATGTGATCTGACCAAATCTTTTGTGATAGTATTTATGTGTACAATTACCCTTTTGCCCTTATGTCTATATTGAACACAAGACATATACCGTGTCATTCTTGTCCAGTTCAATATTGTGCCCTTAGACATTTATCCTGTTATGCAGGATGGACAAATTCCATCTAGGCTACTCATGTCCCTCATCATGCTTTGTGAAGTACCCATCAACTGTCTTTATGATCATCCAGTTACGAACAACGTTTGATCAACAATAAAGTACTTGACTCTACATCTAGGGTCCATAGTAGTTTCAGGTCGAAGGGTGATATACACCACTATCACCATGAGAGTAACTTATGACACTTTGCATAACATTCTATGTAGTACTCTCATAGTGGGTTAATCCAGTATAAATATTACTCATAATATTCATACCTATGTCAAAACTTGATAACTCCTTATCCATGATCCATGAGATGTGATCATCGGTCTATCTATATAATAGTCTTAATGCTTTAAGGTTATCTCATTTCACATTAAAGCTAGACTATGGATGCTTTAAGAATAATGTCCATATGTTTAATGGAATCTCATGATTAAGTCACACTTAATATTTCATTAAACGAACTAGCTATTCTAGGGACTTTATCATTTTGGAAAAAAAAATTTATTAATAAATAATTCGATACAAGTACCAAAAGTATTGGCCTCTAGGGCTTACACCAACAATCTCCCACTAGCACTAGAGCCAAATCAGGAATCCCCCTAATACCCATAGATCTAGTATGACAATCATGCTTCTGCTGTGCAAGAGGTTTTGTTAGTGGGTCAACAATATTGTGAAGTGCATGTACTCTACATATCTTCACATCTCCTCGATCTATTATCTCTCGAATGAGATGATATCGCCTAAGTATGTGTTTGGATCGTTGGTGAGATCTAGGCTCCTTAGCTTGTGCGATGACACCATTGTTATCACAATAAAGATCAATGGGATACACAATACTAGGGATTATTCCAAGTTCACTGATGAACTTCTTGATCCAAACAACTTCCTTTGCTGCATTTTAGGCAACAATATACTCGGCCTCAGTTGTAGAATCAACAACTGTCTCTTGCTTTGAACTTTTCCAGCTTACAGCACCACCATTTAGGCAGAACACATAACCAAATTGCGATCTGAAGTCATCCTCACCTGTCTGGAAGCTAGCATCGGTGTAACCAATTACCGTGAGCTCTTCCTGACCTCCATATATCAAGAATGTATCCTTAGTCCTTCTCAAGTACTTAAGGATATTATTGACAGCTACCCAGTGAGCATCACCAAGATCATATTGGTACCTACTCGTCGCACTTAAAGCATACGAGACATCTGGTAGAGTACATAACATGGCATAGATGATAGATCCTATTGCAGATGCATATGGAATCTTATTCATGCGATCCCTTTCTTCCTTAGTTGAAGGGGATTGTGTTTTTTATATACACATGCCATGTTGCATAGGTATGAATCCTTTCTTGGAATCATGCGTATTAAAGCGTCTCAACACTTTGTCTATGTATGTACTATGACCTAGGCCAATCAGTTTTTGTGATCTATCTCTATAGATCATGATTCCTAATATATAGGCTGCTTCACCAAGGTCCTTCATAGAAAATCATTTCCCTAACCAAGCTTTTACTTGTTGCAAGTTAGGGATATCGTTTCCAATGAGTAATATGTCATCTACATATAATACCAGGAAAATGATCATGCTCCCACTAACCTTCTTGTAGACACAAGGCTCATATTCATTCTTTATGAATCCATATTATTTTACAGTTTCATCAAAATGAAGATTCCATCTTCTGGAAGCTTGCTTCAATCCATAGATTGATTGCTGTAACTTGCATATATTATGGCCTTCTTCAGGTATGTCAAATCCTCCAGGTTGTGTGATGTACACATCCTCAAGAAGATTCCCATTAAGGAAAGTAGTCTTGACATCCATCTGCCATATTTCATAATCATGATATGTAGCGATAGCAAGTAAAATCCGAACAGATTTAAGCATTGAAACTGGTGAAAAGGTTTCATCATAGTCTATCCCATGAATTTGTTTATAACCTTTAGCAACCAGTCTTGCCTTATAGGTATGTACCTTACCATCCATGTCAATATTCTTTTTGAAGACTCACTTGCATCCTATAGGATTAACTCATACTAGAGGTTCTACCAAAGTCCAAACTTGGTTTGTGTACATGGAACTCATTTCAGATTTCATGGCTTCTAGCCACTTCTCAGACTCAGGACCAGTTATGGCCTCTTGGTAGGTTATAGGATCATCTTGATCCATGAGTAATACATCACCTTGATCAGTTATGAGATATCCATATCTCTTTGGTTGGTGATGTATCCTGCTCGACCTACGCTTACTTTGTTCTACTTAAGCAGGTTGCTCTTCCACAACTGTTTATGATTATTGCTCTAATTCCTCCATAGGTGTATCAATGCTTTGTGATTCTTAAATTTCTTCAAGCTCTACTTTCCTCCCACTGATTCCTTTGGAAATAAAGTCTTTTTCCAAGAAGACTCCAATTCGAGCGACAAACACTTTGCCCTCAGAAGGATTGTAGAAGTAATATCTTATTTCTTTAGGATACCCCACAAATAAGCATTTGTCAGATTTGGGCTAAAGCTTAGTTGAAATTTGTCGTTTCACATAAACTTCACAACCCTAAACCTTCATGTAAGACATTTGTGGTTTCTTACCACTCTATATCTCATATGGTGTCTTTAATACCTTTTTGGATGGAACACGATTAAGTGTGTAGGTTGCTGTCAGTAGTGCATGTCCCCAGAAGGAGTTTGGAAGATTGGCGTGACTCATCATGGATCGGACCATGTCTAACAAGGTTCGATTTCTTCTCTCAGATATACACTTACATTATGGTGTTCTTGGAGGAGTGAGTTGGGATAAAATCCCACATTCTTTTAGATGGTCATCAAACTCTAGGCTTAAATATTCACCTCCTCAATCCGATCGAAGAGTTTTAATATTCTTACCTAATTGGTTTTGTACTTCATTCTTGAACTCCTTGAACTTTTCAAAGGATTCATATTTGTGTTTCATTAAATATACATAACCATATCTACTGAAATCATCAGTAAATGTGATGAAGTATTGAAAACCTCCTCTGGCTGGTATGTTCAATGGTCCACATACATCAGTATGTATGAGGGCCAAAAGATCATTTGTCCTTTCACCTTTTCCTGTGAATGGGGTCTTTTTCATCTTTCCAATTAAACAAGATCTGCATATATCATATGATTCGTAATCAAAAGAGTCCAATAGTCCATCTTTATGGAGTTTGGAAATGCGTTTCTCATTTATATGGCCTAAGCGACAATGCCAAAGGTAACTTGGATTTAACTCATTAGGTTTCATCCTTTTAGTATTCATGTTATAAATTGGCATTTTAAGATCAAGGATATATAATCCATTGTTCATTTGTGTAGTAGCATAGAATATATCATTAAAATAATAAGAGCAACAATTATTCTTTATTATAAATGAAAAACCAAACTTGTCCAAACAAGAAATAGAAATAATATTCCTACTAATTGCAGGTATATAATAACAGTTCTCTAACTGAATTATTAAACCACTAGGTAAAATCAAATCATAAATTCCTACAGCTAAAGCAACAACCTTTTCTCCATTGCCAACTCGTAGGTCAACTTCACCTTTTTCCAAAACTCTACTCCTTTTTAGTCCCTGCACATTGGTACAAATGTGAGAACCATATCCAGTATCTAATACCCATGATGGAGAAGTAGACAAATTAATTTCTATAACAAAAATACCTGAAGTTGAAGTCTCCACTCCATTCTTCTTATCTTCCAAGTACTTTGGAAAGTTTCTCTTCCAGTGTCCGGTCTTACTGCAATAGAAGCAAGTGTCCTCCTTAGCTATGCCTCCACTAGCCTTCAAAACAGGTGTAGTATGTTTGGGTTTGGCAACTTCCTTGCCTTTCCATTTACCACCATGTTTGATTGGCCTTTTGTTATGTTTCTTTCCATTACTGACCATCAGAATGAATTTCCCTTTTGACTTCAGATTTTTCTCAGCAGTTCTTAACATGCTTAGCAATTCAGGAAGAGATTTTTCCATATCATTCATGTTAAAATTAAGGACAAATTGACTGAAACTCTCTGGCAACGATGACATGATCAAATCAGTTGCAAGCTCCTTCATGAGGGGAAATCCCAATCTTTCAAGATTCTCCACATACCCAATCATCTTGAGTACATGAGGACCTACTGGGCTTCCCTTAGCTAGATTGGCTTGGAAAAAGGCTTTTGAAACTTCAAACCTTTCATGCCTTTCCTGCTCTTGATAGAGCATCTTCAGATGTTCGATTATATCGAACACTGCCATATTTTCATGTTGCTTTTGCAATTCAGAATTCATGGTAGCCAGCATGAGGCAAGGAGTTTCATTGGCATCATCGACATGCTTCTTATAAGCATCTCTTTCAGCCTTAGGATCAGAACTAGGAGGTTCCTCATCAGGAACAAGTGTCTCTAAGACATACAAATTTTTGTCATGTTTAAGGACAATCCTCAGATTTCGGTGCCAATCTAGAAAATTTGTCCCAGACAATTTTTCCTTATCCAGGATTTTTCGCAAAATGTTATTAGATGTGTTGTTTGTCATGGTAATCTACATTAAAAGATGGTGGAGATATTAGTATCATTAAACATATTCAAGTAGGCCTTTAATTAAATATGCTTCCACTATTTTACTAAAAACAAATGACCCTCATCATTTGATTTGGAAAATCCCGTTGGAAGATTTTCTAGTGGATCGAGATCCATATTTCGCTTTGTTTTAAGTCAACGTTAGACTGATTACACAAAACTTGGATATTTCAGTTGGGTGAATAACTCCTTATTCCAATCCATCATATGGATCATTCCCAACTCTTGCTTCCAAACGTATATAATCTTATTATATTTTGTTTAGTTAAGTTTGACCCATTGTTTTAGAAATTGGATATTACATTTATCCCATCACACCTTACCAATATTGAAGATGCACCTCGCATTAGGTGAAACCTACATAATTCGATACTAGTCTTGATGGGGGTATGGTATAGAAAGGGGGTGTTACATTAAGTGGTATCAGAGCCAATGTCGAGTCAGTTGTGTCTGTCTTGTTGTTGTAATGATTGAACTTTTGTTTAATCTTTTTGTTGTCTTTGGTAATAATCAGAATATGGCTGGTACAAATGAAAATGTGATGGCTGCTGCTTTGGAAGCAATGGCTAGGGTGGTGCAGGGTGCACCGAATGTGAATGCTAAGGATGAGTTCAGGAATAACCAACCACCGGTCTTTAAAGGAATATTTGATCCCAATGGTGCTTATAATTGGTTGAAAGAGATTGAAAGAATCTTCAGAGTCATGGACTGTGCCGAGGAGAGTAAGGTGAGACTTGGTTCTCACATGCTGAAGGAAGAGGCCAATGATTGGTGGGTCGGTAGAAGTCAAGCTCTTGAGGAAGAAGATGAAGAGATAACTTGGGATGTTTTTCGTGCTGAGTTCTTGGGGAAGTATTACCCTAAGAGTGTGAAAGGGAAGAAGGAGATGGAATTCCTTGAACTAAAGCAAGGTAGTATGTCTGTCTCGGACTATACTGCGAAGTTTGTGGAGTTGGTTCAGTTTCATCCTCATTATGCCGCTGCTACTGCTGAATTCTCAAAGTGTATTAAGTATGAGAATGGTTTGCGTCCTAAGATTAAGCAAGCTGTGGGATATCAAAGAATAAGAAGGTTTTTGGATTTAACAGAATGTTGTAGAATATTTGAGGAGGATAGCAAAGCTCGTTCTACACATTACAAGAGTTTGAATGAGAGGAAAGGAACACAACAAGCTAGAAGTGGACCTTATGTGACACCCGCTGATAAGGGAAAGCATAGGGGAAACTTTGATAAGAGATATGGTTGAGGGAGTTCTGGTCCCGTTAAGTGTTACAAGTGTGGTGATTTGGGTCACAAGTCTTTTGAGTGTGGGAAGAACATAGTGAAATGTTCAAACTATGGAGGCCTTGGGCATGCTATTACCGAGTGTAGAAGGAATGTTGTGAATTGTTTCAATTATGGAGAAGTGCGTCACATTAGTACGAAGTGTGCTAAGCCGAAGCAAGCTCAAGCAGGCGGAAAAGGTGTTTGCATTAGCAGGGAAGGACACTACCAGTGCAGACCGTTTGATTAAAGATACATGTTTTATTAATAGTACGCCTTTAGTTACTATTATTGATACGTGAGCGACTCATTCGTTCATTTCTCTTGAGTGCGTTAAGCGTTTGAATTTGTTTATGTCTTCTTGGGGTGGTGAGATGGTTATTGAGACTCCTGCTTCAAGGTCGGTAACTACTTCTTTGGTTTGTGTAAGTTGTTCTTTTACCATGTATGTGTCGCTCCCTGGATTTTCATCCTGGTACAAACGCGAAAGTGGCGCGGAAAGAGGTAGAGTCGCCATCTAGGCATTTTTATCCTGAAGGAACGGGAATGGTAATGCTGCACAAACCAGCGGAAAAGAAAAGGAAGGACACGGGTCCTGCGAACCATAGAGACTGGGTTCGGGAGTCGGTTACGACCTGGGAAGGTATTAGCACCCCAGATCGTCCGCCGTACCCGACGGGATCCACGCTTGCAAAGAAACTGTTTCAAAGGGTGAAGGAATGAAAGCCGATGCAAAAAGAAAATGAACTGGATAAGAAAATAAAAGTGGCAAAATGTAGGGAAAATAAAAGAGTGTGCTCGAACGGGCCCTACCCCGTTGCCTACGTACCTCATCTGGACAATGAAAATCAGAGTCGTCGTAGTTCCCCTAACTAGGGGTGGAAAAGATTGCTTGTGTCTTAAGGCTTGAACTGCCTATGTCAATGCTCAGGTGTTGCAGACTCGGACGATGAGTGTGTTACCGTCTTGAAAAATGACAAGTAGGAGCAAGTTCGTATGATGAGAGTGAAGGTGATGAGAAAAGAAGTCCTGAAGGAGAGACGCTTATTGTTTGTCCAGTGTTTTTTATGAGTTTTCTGCTTTGAAGTTTGCATAGGTAAGTGAACTCAAGCTCTTTTCCATGGAATGTGTACTTGCTACTACATTCCAAGATGGAATAATAGAACAAGCACACTCAAGTAAGGAGAAGATCCCCAAAACTTGGTTCCAGAGATTAGGACCTAAGCTCACTAACTCATTGAATTTATTAAGTGTTTTTTTTTGTAATTTTTTTTTGAAGAAGTGTCTTTTTATGATTTTCTTTATGAAGGTGGTCTCATGATCAGACTTGTGCATCATGCTAGACAAGCTTGTACTATCCCAAGATGGGAAGACTACACGTGCCTCATGGAATAAGGCTATTGCACAGGAGACCACTTTAATCCTTATTAAATTCTTTTTATGGTTTTTGTTTTGAGATGAGAAGAGAAGAGAACCAAAGGAACAGAAAAGGTAAACAACTAAAGGAGACTAACAAATCCTAATGTTATCATGCATGGATGAACCTAGGTTAGTGAGGCTTCAACTATCCTAAGGAAGAGAAAGAAGAAGAAAGAAGAAGGAAAAAAGATAGAAAGGATGGCCTATGCACATCTCAAGCACAAATGAGAAAGCATATTGAAAGAAGAAGAGAAAAGAGTTGGAGATGTGGGAATCTCATCCACACCT
This sequence comes from Lathyrus aphaca, assembly GCA_963966055.1. Taxonomy (NCBI): domain Eukaryota; kingdom Viridiplantae; phylum Streptophyta; class Magnoliopsida; order Fabales; family Fabaceae; genus Lathyrus; species Lathyrus aphaca. The sequence goes on from OZ014522.1 coordinate 228,203,554, forward strand.
CCCACTCACCAAGGCCCCTGAAATGGTTATAATCATAAACAAGTAGCAATACAAAAGCAAGTAAGACTAGATGAGATACCAATGAACAAAAGATCAAGCCAAGACATCACAACCAAAATTGAAACTACATTCTCAAGTGCCAAGATCAAGCATACAACATAGGATGAGAAGTGGATCAAACAATTCAACATAAAGCATTACAAATCACCATGACAAAACAAAACACTTATGAGATAGCACAAAGCATGCAAAGTAAACAAACATCATACACTTCAAGACCAGAACCCTAACATGCCAAGAATGTGCCTAAGCAACACAAGAGATCTAGAAAAGAAGCATACAAGCTTAACCATTGTCAACATGAGAAACAAATAAGCATAAGAGATAAAGTGAACATGTGCATAAGTGTATAAGCTTCAAAGACAAGTAACACAAACCTCCTCAAGGCACCAACATCAATCAAAGACCAGGGAGATATCCTCATCCTAAAAGAGCTCTAAACAACTTAAGGGAGTTGGCACAAGTGCCCTCCTAGACTAAGGACTAAGCATATGACCAAAAAGGATGCAAAAAGAGAGAGGCAAACAAGAAAATTCACATTAAATCAAGAGTTCATCCAAAAATTCCACAAATTGGCACAAAGGCTCCTCAAACACCTAATATTAACATGCCAAAAGGACAAGCTCAAAATCAGAAGCAAGGTAGGTCAAAGGGATGCCTAAACATGGACTAGGGTTACAAGACTTCACACACAAGTTAAAAACCAAACATGATCAAGCAAGCTTCTAAAAATCAGAAGAAAAATCAGCAATAAACTACATCTCAATATGAATCAAACGCAAAAAGAACCAACTCAAAATTCAAATTAATGATTAAGATATAAAATCTACAAGTCAACATACATTTAAAATGAATTAAAAACAATTAATAAAAGAAGAAGTTAATTTCTATGTGGAAAATAAAGATAAATGAAAAATAAAAATATCAAAAATTAAAGAAAACTTAAAATAACATTTAGGAATTTTGTTAGAATTTTTTATAAACTTCTAAGTATTTTTTTAAATTAAAAAGAAAACTGAAAATAAAAATTAAATGAAAATAAAATGGAACATGAGAGGGATGCATTCAACAGGATAAATCAGTTCATAATCCATTGGGCTCACAAACATGGGGACACAAATAGCAGTAAAAGCCCACTGGGCACTCAGTCAAACAAAAACAAAAAGTATGCAGATCCAAAGGCTATAGGCAAAAGTAATCAAATCCATGAGTACGTATGTGAAGTCAGCAAGAGTTAGGTCACCAAAGTCAAAAGTAAGCAAATTCCATGGTCCACAATCAAAGTCAATGCAATCAAAGGCCACAAACACAAGTCAGCAAGACCAAGAAGTCCTCAGATCCAACGCACCAAATTCAAACCTACTAATTAAATGAAATCTAAGGGTCACGTTTTAAAGTTAACATAAACCTGATTAATTAAAATAATAAAACACAATTAACCTAATTAACCAATATCCAACGGCCAGGATCAAATCTGGGTAGCTTAAACCCTAATTATAAACCCTACCGGCCAGAGAAGCGCCGGTCATCTTCTCCGGCCAACCAAAACTTGCAGAAACGCAAACCTCAACAAAAACATACAAATCATACACCAAAATGATCCTCAAGCCAAGCACATCACAAATCAATCATCAAATTAATATAACCTAACACACACAAGCTGAATCGAAGACAAATAATTTGGATCTAAAACTTTCAGATCCACAGTTTTGCCTCATTTCACAATCAATTTCAAAACAAAATAGATCAACATGCTCATGACAACAGGCAGATCACAATGCAAACAAAAGAAATCAAAACCAGGATGACGAATTTTTGAGTATACCTGAAATTGCAGAACCTTCAAACCTCCAAGAAATGCAACCTCCAGCTCCAGATGAACCTCTTGTGACCTCTATTCACAAAATAAATGTGAAAGAAACCCTAGAACAGCCGGAATCTTGCTCTTCGAATGAAACTGAGCTGAACTTAGACTGGTGCAGAACTCTTCTATTGCTCAAAATAAGGATTTATCTATGACCTATGAAGCTTCAGGAAGAAGAATCTGAAGTTTGTTTAAAATGAGTGTATGGATGAAGAGATTCGAATGAAAATGCAGCAAGAGCAAAAACTTGGAATAGAGCAATTGGTGTTGATTCTCCCTGAGATGAAACCCTAGCAGGCCTTTATATTGTGTCCAAATTCACTCTAAGAAAAATGAGAGGCAATGCACGTGGGAGGAGTGTGATTCATTTGGAATTGCAAAAATGCATCAAGTGTGTGATGGAAGGATTTGCTCATGCCTTGCCCTTGTGCTTTGCACATGCTGATCCTATTTTCTTTGCTGATCACAAATGAGTCATCCTAAGCCCTTGGATCAGTTTGTTTTATAAATCCTCATGCTTGTACATATTTTGCAAGTGGAATGGAAACATGCATACCATGCACGATTTTCATGCTTTTCTTTGAGCCAATCCTTTCTCATAACATGTATGGTGATGTAGTGATCTGAATTTGCACATAGGATGGTTCACAAATGAGATACATGAGTTTTTGCTCATTGGTAGAAACTTGAATTTCAAGGTAAACCCTAAAAATGGATGAAATTCAATTGGCCATATCTTTTGATTCATGAAGGCTATGGAAATGAACTTGTAATTTTGAAAAATGGGAGACCATATTCTACAACTTTCATGTTTAATGGAAGTTCATTTGAGGTCATCTTGGCCATGAAAGGATAGTTTGAAAATTAGGGCAAAACTTGCCAAAAATAGTAACTTCCTTTATAAGCCATATGCCAAAAATGGAAAGTTCTTCAAAACCTCTTGATTCTTGATCTTTGACTTTGCCAAACCTCTTCTAAGGCCTTAAGGACATCCCTTGGCTTGAAAAATGGGATTGGAACTCTTGAATTGTCACAGTTGACTTTTCAAATGAACAGTTTGATCAATTTCTTCTTATGCAAGCAACTGATGAAATAACTGCCTTCCACAAGGAATTTTCTCACCAAATTTCATCCCTAGGAACCTCTTATCATATGAAGTACTTTGCTCACATGAAATGGCCAAAGTCACAAAGAATCCATGCTTGAAAGTGAAACCCTAATTTGGGAGCCACTGTGCAGGAGTTTGCCCTAGCTTGGATTCTCTAATGACCTCCCAACCTTCTAGGCTCTTATAAAAGATCTTGAGCTTGTGAATATCATGTAGACTCTTCATGGGACTTGGAAAAGTCCACTTGGCCTCTTGCTATGGCTTGTAAGGCCTCAAATACACCAATAGTTGATCATATGCCCAATGCTAGAACATGAGAGTGTTATGCTTTATTTTTCTATGCAAAGATGTCAAGGATATGACATGCTTATGATGATTATGATATGATGATGATGCTAAAAAGAAGAGGGAAAATTTGGGGTGCTACAGCTGCCCCTATTCAAGCAACTGTTAATCTGAAAAGGACGATAGCACGGGCTATCGACCGTTCAAGATGAACTGAGGTTGAATACCAAGAAAACCTGAAATTTGCACTCTGCCGGAGAATACAGAAATGGGAAATAAAACCCAACCAAGTAACACTCTGGGTAATTGAATTGAAGACAAAGCAAACGAACTCCTTCCAAATTGAATTGTTACGCCGGATAAGGAAAACTCAGACAGACGAGTCTTCTTCAAGCAAACATGTTACGTCAGGAACTGGACATATGAGCCCTCTTTAAGTAAACCTGTTACGCCAGGAACTGGACATACGAGCCCTCTTCATACATTCTACAAAAATATATGACTTGAGACAGACGAACCTCCTTCGGATGATCATGTTACGCCAGGACCGGTGATGCACTTAAGTCTGTGGGATAGACATGTATAATCAGGATAGACGAACCCTCTTCATATATCCTTCGTAGATATATGGTCTAAGACAAACGAGTCTTCTTCAGATAACCTATTACGCCAGGTACGACATTAGGATTGGACGAACCCTCTTCACAAATCTTGCGTAGATAAGTGGTGTCTGAGACAACCGAACCTCCTTCGGATAACCTGTTACGCCAGGACCGGTAACCATTTTGACGTTTAATCCCACCGTCAAGACTTCAAACCTCTTCAACACAGACGAAAATTGGATGATCATCAAGAGAGCACATATGAGTGCCATAAGTCAATGATACAAACGAATGTCAGATGATGATCTAAGAAACACAGACGAGCGCTTCTGTAACACCCCAAATTTTACCTCTTATTCTTAAGCATCGTATCGCATCATGTTCATCATACGCATATCATTTGTATATTTTTTGGCGTAACATCATTAGCATAGAAAAATGAAGCATAACATTCATTGTGGAAGCATAGCATAAGTTGGCAGTGATTTTAGTGCGTGGATCTGAGTCAGATGGACATCTGACCTAATCTTGGTCAAATTATCAGGAGATCAGTTCAGCTGCTGAGTCTTCATGCTTCAGGGGTTATTTCTCAAGCAGTGCGAATTCGGTGTTGAATTGAGTTGTGCGCAAAAGTACTTGATTTACCAGGCAGTGGTTCAAGTGATAGTTTTTGGGTCTGAGGATTCAAATGTATCATGGGTATTTTCATTGTGTGCATTTGAGGATGTATTTTTCTCAGAGAATGATTCAGACGAATTTGAAGTAATTCAAGGTTCATTTGTTCAGAGACTTAGAGGATGATTTGTGGGTTGTTCAGTGGTAGTGGCACTTCATGCTTTTATCAGAGGCGTGTGGAAATAATAAAAGCTGATTCATGATTGTGTATGTGGATGATAGCTGGTTCATTTCATAAAATCGGTTTATAGCCATTTCATAAACCATTTCTCTTTCTAAGCCATTTGTCCAGTTTCATTCGTCAGTATCCAAATTCTATTCGAATATTCGATTTTAGGCCATCATTCGTTTTTCACTATATTCGTTTTTAATATCTACATACATATCTTTTTATCCATTTATTCATAATCCATGTCCGATTCCAATTCATGATCAATTTCCTTTCTAAATTCAATTTTCTATTCATTACCAAATATTCTCAAATAAAAATATCCATATTACCCACTATTCATTTTATTTCAAAACTCAGTTTTTATTATACTTTTATTTTTCTTAAATCATTTTTTATGAGGCCAATATTCTACATCCATTAAATCCATAATCATTATCCATCAAATTTCCATTAGTTTCCTAATCATGTGTCCGTACATTTAGTTCTATTTTCCATTTTATGTCATTAATTTATATTTCTCATATTTTTCTTAGTCTTTGTTATTTGTTATTTTATCCAAAACTCATTACCACTAATAATAAAAAAGAGGAATTAAGTTGTGAGAAAAAGTCACATTCTTCCTAGTCCAAGACACAACAAAACCAAGCCACGTCACAATGAGACTTTCCCCAGCTAATGTCAAAACGCAGCGTTGAACAATATCACACAGGCTGAAATGCACACTTCATGAGCAGCTACAACAGATACCACACGCGGCAAGCATACGTACACGAGGCATGAATAAACCATGACCCCAAAAACGCATCCAAAGAGCACCTAAAAGGCAAAGCTAAAATAATCAGAGGGGGTCACGAAAATTGGGAGTCACGTTTCATCCCACACACGCACAACCTCACAGCCAAAATGAAATGAAAAAAATGATAACAGAAAAAGAGAATAAAGAAAAATCAGAAGAAAAAGGGAAGAGATATTCATAACCGAATTCTTGGGGGGGCTGCGCAAAGATAACAGAAATTATTCCCCTCACCATAACAGAATGGAATTCTCACAATAACAGAATCAAGAGTGCACAAAACAGAATTCTGATTCTCACCAATTTTCTCTCACCAATTCTCTAAAATCTTTAAAACAATTCTTCATAAAACTTCAACCAATCCTCTTGAATCTTCATCAATCTTCTTGAGAATCCTCGCCAATTCTTCACAAGCTTCAACCGATTCTAATCTTCATCAACTCCTGGAATTTTCAGCAAAGTAGCAGGAGTTCTTCACAGCATTGCAGATTCGGATTTGATGATTCTTGTTGCATCGCCGGTTTCACATAATCGCCGTTAAGCAGCATCTTCATCCGTGCAGTGAATCAGGATCCAATCTTGAAATTACGATCCGCTTCGGCCTCTTCAATTTGGCCAAACTCTTCACGGCAGCATCAACAAACCTGCAAGTGAATTCAACACGGAGAAGCAAGCTGAATTTGTAAAAAGAGGAAGAAAATCTAATTCGCAAAAGTTGAAGAAGAAGCATTACCGAATCTAACTTGCATATTGTTCATCGCATCGTCACATAGCAGGTACGTTTCTCGATCCGTTTGCTTGATACAATTGCTAGCTGTGTGATGAACTGTGTGTGTCCGAATGTGATTGCGATTGCTACGCTTATGTGCTGGATTATCTGAGTCTGAGCTGGTAGAGAGCATACTAGTGTTAGGTTAGATTCGTTTGAAGTGAGTCAGATTGATAGCGGAGACAGCGGATCGGGTTTAGGTTGGGGAGATGGTAGGAGATTTCGTATCGGCGGCAAGGTTTGACGGATTGAGGTGGAAACCGAAGGAAAATGAGAAGTTTAGGTTAGGGTGGCGGACCGCGGCGGAGTTTTGAGGATGTGCGGATGCGGTGAGGAATATGGTGTCGTAAGGTTGAAGGAGCAACAGCGGTAGGCTAGGTCATGAAGGAATTGAGGGGAGACCGAATATGGAAGAGGTGGCGGCGAAGTCATGAGAAAGAAGGTGATGAACATGGTGCCATGAGATTGAGGATGAAAGGCGCCGGGTTTTGATGTTGATGAAGAGAGCAGAAGAAGAACCACGCCGACGACGGAGAGGGAAGAAGAAGATGAAAGTGGCGGCTAGGTTAAGCAGGAGGATGAGGGGAAGGCTGCGGGTTGCTTTTGATTTTTGTTTGCTCTTTGATTTTTATTTTATGAATTTAGTGAGTACAGAAAAGAATATGATAAGGTGATGTTAATAAAATGATAAAAGAATAATGAGATTATTAGAGGATTTGGTGTGAAATGGTTAGTTCCCTAGGTGATAAGAAGATAAGCATGGCAGCTTTTGTGATTCCTGCCCATACCGGCGGTGACACTTGTCACCGTCCGGTAGGGCCTGTGTTGATAAGCCTCCCTGCAGCAGGACATGTGGTAGCGCACTGGGCTTAACCCGTAGTGCTATCCGCACCCCTCGCTACCTTCAGCCCAAGCAAATTCAACCTAAAGTCCTTGCTTATCACACCTCCCTCTCATTTCTTTTAATTTTCTTTTCTTCACTTAGTTTCTTTTTAATTCAGTTTCCATTTTAATTCATATAAAATAGAATAATTCATCCAAAAATTCTCAAATAAATCATGGATATTCCTTTTTGTTTCTAGTTTTTTTATCGCATTTTTATTTTATTTTTTTTCATTGATCCACGTGCCAGGAATAATTCACCAATGTGCATAGCTTCTTTTGTTTCTTTTCTTGACCAGTCTGTCTTGTTTATTTTCTATAGACTTCAATATTTGGATTTTTGATCCCATTCTTTTTTCATTGTGTTCCTAAGATCTTGTAGTTTTCATGTGATTTTTCTCGGAATTTTTAGAGAATTATTTCTTGAGTTTTGGTCTGGTATCTTGTGATGTAAGTTTTCTGTCCTAACTTGTATTTGTACCTCCATTTGAACTAGTTCCTTTATGAATTTTTGCAAATCCTTTTGGAAAGTTAATATGATATGTTTGAAGATCATTTGGTTTCAGTTGTAGAATTTTAGATGGCTGGTTGTTTATTTGTGGATTTTTGTTCTCACCTTGTCCCATTTTGCTTCGTTTGGTTCATAAGATCTCTTATAGGCTTAGAAGGGCACTTGTGCCAACTTATTTTTCTCATTTGGGGTTCCTTTGGGGTTTGGATACCTTCCTGGTCCTAGGAAAGGTCTTGTTTCTTCTAAATTTTTAGGTTTGCTTCTTATTCAAGTCATTTGTTTCTTTAAGTGTTTAAATTCCATCTTTTGGTTCCGTTGCTTCTATTTTGACATTGTTTGGTATTGTGTGATTTCTCTCTTCATCTTTCTGGCCTCTTAGGCCATTATTTATATCATTTTGATTCTGGTTTTGAACTTTGTGCTTGTATTTTGTGTGTTTTGTATTACATCTTTCATAAGTGCGCATTTGTTTCCATATGTATTCATGTCGCCTCATTTTAAGTCATAAGTCTCTCATTTTCATTTCTTTGAGTTGAATTGGGATTAGGCATTTATTCATTTCATTTCACTTCTGATTGTTGGATGATGTCATGTTAATTTGCTCATTTTTGTTTCACTTGTGCATACTAACCTTGCAGGGGCTATGATAAGTGTGAGATGTGGGAATTGAGTTCCACATCTCTAATTCTTATCTCTTCCTTTTATGTTTATGTGAACTAACCCTCTTTTGTTGGGCCTAGGCCTTTCTCATCCCTTATTCTATCTTCTTCTTCCCTCTTCAGTAGGATAGAAACCTCACCAACCCTTAGGACATCCATGCATGTGAATACTTAGGATTATTTTAGTCCCCCTTTAGAATTTTTCCTTTGAGATCCTTTTGGTTCTTATTCTCTTCTCATCTCATAACTCTTAAAAGATACTTTAATAAATGTGAAGTGATGTCTTGATCCATAGCCTTATCCCATGAGGTATGCTTGTAGTCTTCCCATCTTGGGATAGTACAAGTTTACCTTGTGATGCACAAGTCTGATCAAGGTATCTTATTCATAAAGAAAAGCATAAAAAACACTTCTTCATCTGTAAATACCAAAACACTTAATAATTCAACAAGTTAGTGAGCCTAAGCCCTAATCTTTGGGTTCAAGTTTTGGGGATCTTCTCCTTACTTGAGTGTGCTTGTTCTATTATTCCATCTTGGAATGTAGTGACAAGTGCACATTCCATGGAAAAGAGCTTGAGTTCACTTCCTTGTGACACACTCATAAAAAGCTTCTAAAAAACACAAACAAACAATAAGCGTCTTTCCTTAGGGAATTCTTTTCTCATCTCATTCGCTCCGTCCGCGAACTTGCTCCTACTTGTCACTTTGCAAGACGGTTACGCACTCGTCGTCCGAGTCTGCAACACCTGAGCAATGGCGTAGGCAGTTCAAGCCTTAATTCACAAGCAATTTCCTTTTAGTACCCCTAGTCAGGGGAACTACGGCGTCTCTGATCCTCATTATCCTGATGAGGTACGTAGGCAGCGGGGTAGGGCCCGTTCGAGCACAATCTTTATTTTCCCTACATTTTTCCTTTTCTTTTCTTATTTCAGTTCTTTTCCAGTTCATTTTATTTTCATTTGCTGCAGCTTTTATACCCTCACCCTTTTGAAACAGTTTCTTTTGCAAGCGTGGATCCCGTCGGGTACGGCGGAAGATCTGGGTGCAAATACCTTCCCAGGTCGTAACCGACTCCCGAGCTCAGATCTTTGGTTCGCAAGGCCTTGTCCTTTCCTTCTTCCTCAGGTTTGTGCAACATTACCTTTCCCATTCATTCGGGATAAAAATGTCTGGCTGGAGACTCTAACCTTTCCGCGCCACTTTCGCGTTTGTACTGGGATGAAAATCCCGGGAGCGACAGCTGGCGACTCTGCTGGGGACTGCACACCAGATGATCTCTGGTTCCCCTGTGAGTCTCTCCTAGGGCTTGTTTGTTTCTGTTTCATTGGGTGATGTTTTGTTTGTTGTGGCTTATTGTATGTTATTGTTGTTTATTTACAGCTTTCTTTACAGCTTTATTTACAGTTTTCAGTATTTATTTTCTGCATCATGTATATATACTGGACTGTCTGGACTGGTTTTCTTTGGTGGGATGGGTGTTACTGGTTCTTGAGAGATATGAGCCAAGTACCCGGCTCGAGTGCACCATAGGATTTAGAGTGGTTCCACTTTGGCCTCATGAGATCTTGTCATGGGGGTAGTAGTGAGTTCCACACCCAGGTTGCGATTGTCTTGGAAATGTCTTGATTTGGGGATCTTCCTCTCTCATTACATAACCCTGACAGTTATGTGCAGCTGGGGACTGATCATTGAGAACCTTGTGGAAACATCCCTCTTTAGTGATGACAATGGCAGCCCACGTTTCGTGGCAAACCCATTCGCATCCGAGGGCCCACTTGGGGATCGCATAGGATGACCTTGTTTCCCGGACTCAGCTGAGGCCTCCCTGCGTAGTATATAATGCCAAACCGATTCCCTGATTTGGTCATGAGCCATTTCTCGGAGATGGTGACAGTATTATTGCTACGTGGCTTTGAGAGTCCGTGATGTCTGACCCGGAGCCTTTTACCCGTGAGATTGGGGGGTGTTTACAGGTGTGCAGGAACCCATGACCTCAACATACACTCATCTGTTCAGTGGTTCTTGTTATGATCTTTGGTCCTTTGATTATGATCCATGGTTCTATGATTCTATGGTTCCGAAGTTATGGTTCTGGAATTCTGGATTTCTTGATACTGTGATTCTGAGATCTTCTATCAGAGAGTTGCGATTATCAGAGGGTGTGACTCAGTAAACTTTTGGGTTTGCCAGTTATTCAGAGGGGCCCTTGTCAGTGTTCCAGTTCAGATGGTCCCAGTTGGTCATATGCTTGCATTGCATTACATTTGCATCATTCTTTGCATTAACTGTTTATGTTTCCCATTTTTCAGGTCATTGCTCACATCTGTTCCCAGTTTTGGTATTCTTATCTCCATGACAGAAATCAGAAGAGATCCGAGAAAAAAGAATGTGCATTATACCTTTCTTCAGCCGGAAGTTAAAAGTGTTCAGAGGTTAGCAGGTTTGATGAACGATCAAGTCTTAGGTAATTTCAAGAAAAGATATGGCCAGATACTGAAGTTTGTGGACAAGCCTACTGCAGACCAAAAGGACAGCTTGCATACCTTGTTGCAATTTTATGATCCCCTGCTGCGTTGCTTTATTTTTCCAGGTTACATCTTAGCTCCGACATTGGAAGAGATCTCCAGCATGCTGAGTGTTCCGATCAGAGAGACATTGCCGTTCTACGGGTCAGAGGTTGTGCTCAGAGATGAAGACATAGCCAAGGTTTGTAGGTTGCCAGTTGTTTCAGTCAGAAAGGCTTTGCAAGAGAGTGAAGGCAGAGGTCTACCCTGGAGTGTGCTTATCCCAGAGGCTGAGAAGTATGCTACAGAGGCTAGGTGGAACGACTTTGGAGCTTTGCTTGCATTGATGGTATATGGGTCTAGCTTGTTTCCCGGAGAGAAAGAGTTTGTCAGCTTAGAAGTGATCTCAATCTTTGCAAAAGGCAATCCAGTGCCTACTCTATTGGGTGACTTTTATTTTAGTGTCCATTACAGAAACGAGAAAGGTAGAGGTGGTCCAGTGGTCTGCTGTGCTCCTTTGTTTGCTGAATGGTTTGCTAGACAGTTGCCAAAGTCAGGTGCCTTCAAGGATATACGAGACGAATGGAGATGGTCCAGAAGACTGATGGGATTGACTGAAGAAGACATTGCTTGGGGTTATGACAGGGATTTGCTAGGAAAGGAGTTGATGGTTAGTTGCGGTAGGTTTGCTGGAGTACCTTTGCTGGGAAGGAAAGGTGTCATCAGTTACTACCCGACATTATCCAAAAAGCAGTTTGGCTACCCTTTGAAAGATCCTCCTCAGATGGAAATGTTTGCTGAATCTTTGTATTTTCCTGCTGAAGGAAACAGAGAGTTAGTCCAACAAGCAGTCCAATCCTGGGCTCACAGGATAAGAAAAGGGAAGAAAGACTTCGGCCGAGTTGATCCCAAGACATATCCACCATATGCTGAATGGTTGCAAAGACATATCGAGTCAGTTCTCATGCCTTTTTCAGTCGAGGCTCCACTTTATCCCCGAGAGGTACCAAGTCCGAACAGTACGGTTTCCTTGGAGGAGTACAAGAAGCTAGAAGCTCAGCTGCATGAGGTCAGAGTAGAGAATATTGAGATGGTAAGCCTATACCACCAGGCCAATAGAGCCAAGAAGGAAGCTGAAGGCAAGTTGCAGAAGCTCCAAGCCTCTCTAGAAGACAAAGAGAAGGATTTTGCCGGAAGAGAAGCCCATTTCCACAGATTGGGTATGATGGAAGCTCAAAGAGAAGCTAAGCGCAAGGAGACTTTAAAGACTCTCAGGAGTACTCGACAGTCCATTGTTTGGCTGAAAGGCCAAAGGGATGAAGAGCAAAAGAAATTCAAAGAGAAGGAAGAGTTCTTTGAAGTTCAGATGGCTTTCAAGAAGGAGGAAGTGGAGCAAGTCCATGCCATCCGGAGGGAGAAGACCCAACAGCTAGCCCAAAGCCAATTAGCTCTGGAGGAAGCAAGGAAAGAGATCGAAGAGCTCAAGCTGAGAGCGGGTGTCAAGAAAAGCAGGGCGGAGGTGGCGGATCCTGGGTCCTTAGATTAGTTGTTTATTATTCAGGCTACCTACAGGCTTGTTGTAGGAGTCTTGCTTTTATTTATTTTGTCTTTATGTACTGACATGTAACCCTTCGGGGAATATTTCTGGTTGTATTCTGACTTTTAGCCTACAGTGGTTTGTTCAAGTTCAGTATTAATGTGCAAATTACCATTTTGAATGCGCAAGATTCGTTTGTCTGGATACTGCTAATGTCTGAACACTTATCAAAGAGAAAGTTTGAAAGCTAAGCACTGAAAGTGGTTGTCTGAGATAGATGCCAGAACTGGGGCATGCCAAATACTTAAGATTGGGAACATGAACAGTTACATTGCATTGCATATAACCTGTTTGTTTGTTTTGCAGGTGTTGTCTCGGTTATTAACGTGTTTTGTGTAACAGGCACTATAGCTCCTCGTAAAGTTCGGTATTAACCAACAGTACACAGATACCCAACCAAGATTAACAGAGAACGAGCCATGGACCAGATGCAGGCAGATTTGGCAGATCTGAGGCAGAGAATGGATAATTTCATGACGTTAATGGCTGGCATGGGGAAAAATCAAGAGCGTCTGCGAGAGATGGTTGAGAATCAGAACCGGAATGCTGCTGCTGCTGCTAATGCTGATAATCATACCGGTGCGGGCGCACGTCAGGGTGGAACTCCTGTTACACAACCAGGAGTGACAATAGTCAACGACGGGTTGCATAACCTTCAGATGGACAACCATGATGACCAGTTCACTCTACTTGATGAAGCTGAAGGTCAAGGGGTAGAAATGAACAAGAGGTTCGAAGAGATGGCTGAGCAAATCAAGGCTATTCAGTCCCAGAGCTCTTTGGGATTCGATATAACAGACTTGGGCTTGGTTCCTGGAGTCAGGATTCCGTATAAGTTCAAAGTTCCAACCTTCGAGAAGTATAACGGCACTGCTTGCCCGAAGACCCATCTGCAATCATTTGTTGGGAGAATTGCCGCACATGCAGACGATGAAAAACTGTGGATGTACTACTTTCAAGACAGCTTGGTGGGAGCTTCCCTTGAATGGTACATGAAGCTCAGTAGGGTCAATGTCAAGAGCTGGAAGGATCTAGCTGAAGCCTTTGTGAGGCAGTATCAATATAACATGGATATGGCTCCGAACCGCACGCAGTTGCAGCATATGGCTCAGACAGCAAGAGAAGGCTTCAAAGAATATGCCCAGAGGTGGCGTCAGCTAGCTGCCAGGGTACAACCACCCTTGTTAGAGAACGAAATGGCCGATATGTTTATGGGTACCCTCCAAGGTGTATTTCTTGAAAGACTGGCGTCGAGTTCTGCTACTAAGTTCAACGATATTGTCATTGCGGGAGAAAGAGTTGAAACTTTGCTGAAAATGGGGAAGATACAAGACCCAAGTGCTAGTAGCTCAAATGGAGCGAGGAAACCTTTTAGTGGACCTCCTAGAAGGAGAGAAGGCGAGACGAATGCTGTATTCGGCCGAAGCCAGGGTCGTGGTTACAGAAGACCTTATGAACATATGGCTGCTGTCACCATTCCCGCAGCTCCCGTACAACAAATGCTACCTCCTCCACAACAACATCAGCAACAACAACAACCTCGAACCAACTACCAGCAGAGACCATATCAGCCGAGACAGACTCTCCCGGCTAACAGGGTAATTGAAGCTATTCCGATGACTTATGCTGCCTTATTGCCAAAACTGTTAGATTTGAACCTCATCCAACTAAGGACTTTGGCACCACCACCTCCTGGAGAGCTTCCAGCTGGTTATGATGTCAACGCGCGATGCGCTTTTCACTCAGGAGCACCCGGGCACTCAACTGAGAAGTGCAGGGCGCTGCATCACAAAGTTCAGGATCTTGTAGATTCAAAGGCAATCAACTTTGCGCCACCACCGAATGTCAACTCGAACCCTATGCCTAATCATGGCGGGGCAAGAGTCAATGCTGTTGAGGGTGATGACAAGTTGAGTTTGGTGCTGAGTATCGATGAAGTCAAGACACCTTTGAGGGTGGTGAAGGAGAGACTGTTGAAGGGTCAAGTATTTCCCGGTTGCCATCTTGGTTGTGAAGACTGTATGAGTGTTGTGAATGGCTGTGAGAAATTGAAGACGGGTTTGCAGGAATTGATCGATGATGGGTCTTTGCAATTCAGTAAGGTTAGTAATGAAGAGGTTGATGATGTGTCAACAATTACTATCTTCTACGATGAAGCTGATATGCCCGTCAGACAAGAGCCAGTTACAATTTACGCTCCGCAGATTAGTCCCGTGACTATTACTGTACCTGGGCCAGTGCCGTACATAGATGATAGAGCCATTCCTTGGCATTATGGCTCCGAGGTTTATGTAGCTGGACAGAGGATGGAGAGTAGACCTGTTGCTGAACTGACTATTGAGAATGTAGGAGGTGTTGGGGGTTTTACCCGAAGTGGTCGGTTGTTTGCTCCCCCTGCACTGAGAAAGGATCCTGAGGCCGAGGCTTCATCCAAAGACAAAGGAAAGCAGACTGCGAATGACGAGTCAACTACTCCTGTGGCTAGGCAGGGGACGTTTGAAAAAGAAGTAGAGGAGTTCATGAGGATCATCAAAAGGAGTGACTACAAGGTGGTTGATCAACTGAACCGACGCCTTCAAAGATTTCTATCTTGTCACTGCTGATGTGCTCTCCCGCGCACCGAGAAGCCTTACTGAAAGTACTTCAAATGGCCTATGTTCCTCAGGAGATTACGGTCAACCAACTCGAGGCTGTTGTTGGAAGTGTCAATGCTAGCCATGGCTTAGGCTTCACTGACAGAGACCTCACTTCGGAGGGAAGGAATCACAATAAAGCACTACATATCACGATGGAATGCAAGGGCGCTGTGCTGTCTCATGTTCTTGTAGACACAGGCTCTTCCTTGAATGTGCTTCCGAAGAAGGCGTTGATGAAGCTTAATATTGATGGGATTATCCTGACGCCGAGTGATCTGGTGGTTAAAGCTTTCGATGGTTCAAGGAGATCAGTTTTCGGAGAGGTTGAGTTGCCTGTCAAGATAGGCTCTCAAGTCTTCAAAAGTGTCTTCTATGTTATGGACATCCAGCCGGCGTATAGTTGTTTGTTGGGCAGGCCGTGGATACATGCAGCTGGAGCCGTCACCTCAACCCTGCATCAGAAGCTTAAATACGTGGTGGACGGCCAGGTCATCACCGTTTATGGGGAAGAGGATATATTTGTCAGCCATCTGTCGACGTTTAAATATGTAGAAATGGATGGAGAAATCCACGAGACTTTGTGCCAAGCTTTTGAGGCAGATGTCAGTATCTTGACTCCGGTGAAGAAAATCAACGAGGGCACGTCCATTCATTCCTACCAGGAAGCAAAGGAGGTCGTCCAATCAGGCAATGCTTAGGGCTGGGGCAAGCTGTTGGAGCTGGAAAAGAAGGATGATAAATTCGGCTTAGGGTATCAGCCTGGGGGGTCTACTCAGAGTGGTAAAGCTATCACGTTCACAAGCGCTGGGTGGCTCGACCGCGATCAAATCTGTATGGCAAGCCAAGATGGCGATAGTGACAGAGAATGGGACAACAATTGGATCCGCCCGTGTGCACCCGGCGAGGAGCTAGGAAATTGGTCTGCTGAAGACATTGTTCAAGTCACCTGGCTCTCAAAGTAATTGTTTTGTTTCCTTTTATTAGCATACTGCATTGTCAAATCCAGCATTCTGCCCAGGATGCTTGGATCCATTGTATTGGGCCACCATGTTTTGTATCGCATTGTTATTTTGCTATGAAATAAAAGGACATTTTCGGACAAACTGTGTTCCCTGTCTTTGTTTTTAAACTTTTTCACAAAACAATATATAAAAATGGCAATGTGTTTTCCTTTTTTGTTTTGTGTTAGCGTCTCTTTTTCAAAATAAGCAGATTCTGAATAAGCACATCATTTGTGCAGTGTTGATCATCCGGATTCCACGGATAACGTTCCTGCTATGACTATGCATGACTTTGATAATCCAGTCTACCAAGCTGATGAAGGGGTTGAGGAAGACTGTGACCTCCCTGAAGAGTTGGTCAGATTGTTGAAACAAGAGGAACGAGTTATTCAGCCTCATCAAGAGGAGATTGAGACCATCAACATTGGCAGTGAAGATGCAAAGAAAGAAATCAAGATAGGGGCCAATCTGCAGGCCGACGTCAAACAAGAGCTGATCAGTATGCTGAGAGAGTATGTGGATATCTTTGCTTGGTCATATCAAGATATGCCAGGTTTAGATACTGACATCGTGATGCATAAGCTACCCCTGAGAGAAGACTGTCCTCCTGTAAAGCAAAAATTGAGAAGAACTCGCCCGGATATGGCGATGAAAATTAAAGAAGAGGTTCAGAAGCAGTGGGATGCCGGGTTCCTTGCCGTGACTAGTTACCCACCGTGGGTAGCTAACATCGTACCAGTACCTAAGAAGGACGGCAAGGTCCGGATGTGCGTTGACTATCGAGATTTGAACAGAGCAAGCCCAAAGGACGATTTTCCGTTGCCACACATTGACGTGTTGGTCGACAATACTGCTCAATTCTCGGTGTTCTCCTTCATGGATGGATTCTCCGGTTATAATCAGATAAAAATGGCGCCAGAAGACATGGAGAAGACAACGTTCATTACTCCGTGGGGAACATTCTGCTATAAGGTCATGCCCTTCGGTTTGAAGAACGCCGGGGCAACTTATCAACGGGAGATGGTCACATTGTTCCATGACATGATCCACAAGGAGATCGAATGTTATGTGGATGATATGATTGCAAAGTCCAAAGACGAAGAGGAGCATTTGGTTAACCTAAAGAAGTTGTTTGATAGATTGATCAAGTACAAGCTGAGGTTGAATCCGAACAAGTGCACTTTCGGAGTGCGTTCCGGAAAATTACTGGGTTTCATTGTAAGTCAAAGAGGAATTGAGGTAGATCCTGCTAAAGTGAAAGCTATTCAAGATATGCCTGCACCGAGGACAGAAAAGGAAGTGCGCGGGTTCTTAGGTAGATTGAACTACATTTCTCGGTTCATATCTCACCTAACTGCCACGTGCGAACCGATATTCAAGTTGCTAAGAAAAGAGCAAACGGTCAGGTGGAACGATGATTGCCAAAGAGCTTTCGACAAAATAAAGGAATATTTGCAGGAATTCTCACAATAACAGAATCAAGAGTGCACAAAACAGAATTCTGATTCTCACCAATTTTCTCTCACCAATTCTCTAAAATCTTCAAAACAATTCTTCATAAAACTTCAACCAATCCTCTTGAATCTTCATCAATCTTCTTGAGAATCCTCGCCAATTCTTCACAAGCTTCAACCGATTCTAATCTTCATCAACTCCTGGAATTTTCAGCACAGTAGCAGGAGTTCTTCACAGCATTGCAGATTCGGATTTGATGATTCTTGTTGCATCGCCGGTTTCGCATAATCGCCGTTAAGCAGCATCTTCATCCGTGCAGTGAATCAGGATCCAGTCTTGAAATTACGATCCGCTCCGGCCTCTTCAATTTGGCCAAACTCTTCACGGCAGCATCAACAAACCTGCAAGTGAATTCAACACGGAGAAGCAAGCTGAATTTGTAAAAAGAGGAAGAAAATCTAATTCGCAAAAGTTGAAGAAGAAGCATTACCGAATCTAACTTGCATATTGTTCATCACATCGTCACATAGCAGGTACATTTCTCGATCCGTTTGCTTGATACAATTGCTAGCTGTGTGATGAACTGTGTGTGTCCGAATGTGATTGCGATTGCTACGCTTATGTGCGGGATTATCTGAGTCTGAGCCGGCAGAGAGCATACTAGTGTTAGGTTAGATTCGTTTGAAGTGAGTCAGATTGATAGCGGAGATAGCGGATCGGGTTTAGGTTAGGGAGATGGTAGGAGATTTCGTATCGGCGGCAAGGTTTGACGGATTGAGGTGGAAACCGAAGGAAAATGAGAAGTTTAGGTTAGGGTGGCGGACCGCGGCGGAGTTTTGAGGATGTGCGGATGCGGTGAGGAATATGGTGTCGTAAGGTTGAAGGAGCAACGGCGGTAGGCTAGGTCATGAAGGAATTGAGGGGAGACCGAATATGGAAGAGGTGGCGGCGAAGTCATGAGAAAGAAGGTGATGAACATGGTGCCATGAGATTGAGGATGAAAGGCGCCGGGTTTTGATGTTGATGAAGAGAGCAGAAGAAGAACCACGCCGACGGCGGAGAGGGAAGAAGAAGATGAAAGTGGCGGCTAGGTTAAGCAGGAGGATGAGGGGAAGGCTGCGGGTTGCTTTTGATTTTTGTTTGCTCTTTGATTTTTATTTTATGAATTTAGTGAGTACAGAAAATAATATGATAAGGTGATGTTAATAAAATGATAAAAGAATAATGAGATTATTAGAGGATTTGGTGTGAAATGGTTAGTTCCCTAGGTGATAAGAAGATAAGCATGGCCGCTTTTGTGATTCCTGCCCATACCGGCGGTGACACTTGTCACCGTCCGGTAGGGCCTGTGTTGATAAGCCTCCCTGCAGCAGGACATGTGGCAGCGCACTGGGCTTAACCCGTAGTGCTATCCGCACCCCTCGCTACCTTCAGCCCAAGCAAATTCAACCTAAAGTCCTTGCTTATCACACCTCCCTCTCATTTCTTTTAATTTTCTTTTCTTCACTTAGTTTCTTTTTAATTCAGTTTCCATTTTAATTCATATAAAATAGAATAATTCATCCAAAAATTCTCAAATAAATCATGGATATTCCTTTTTGTTTCTAGTTTTTTTATCGCATTTTTATTTTATTTTTTTTCATTGATCCACGTGCCAGGAATAATTCACCAATGTGCATAGCTTCTTTTGTTTCTTTTCTTGACCAGTCTGTCTTGTTTATTTTCTATAGACTTCAATATTTGGAGTTTTGATCCCATTATTTTTGCATTGTGTTCCTAAGATCTTGTAGTTTTCATGTGATTTTTCTCAGAATTTTTAGAGAATTATTTCTTGAGTTTTGGTCTGGTATCTTGTGATGTAAGTTTTCTGTCCTAACTTGTATTTGTACCTCCATTTGACCTAGTTCCTTTATGAATTTTTGCAAATCCTTTTGGCAAGTTAATATGATATGTTTGAAGATCATTTGGTTTGAGTTGTAGAATTTTTAGATGGCTGGTTGTTTATTTGTGGATTTTTGTTCTCACCTTGTCCCATTTTGCTTCGTTTGGTTCATAAGATCTCTTATAGGCTTAGAAGGGCACTTGTGCCAACTTCTTTTTCTCATTTGGGGTTCCTTTGGGGTGTGGATACCTTCCTGGTCCTAGGACAGGTCTTGTTTCTTCTAAATTTTTAGGTTTGCTTCTTATTCAAGTCATTTGTTTCTTTAAGTGTTTAAATTCCATCTTTTGGTTCCGTTGCTTCTATTTTGACATTGTTTGGTATTGTGTGATTTCTCTCTTCATCTTTCTGGCCTCTTAGGCCATTATTTATATCATTTTGATTCTGGTTTTGAACTTTGTGCTTGTATTTTGTGTGTTTTGTATTACATCTTTCATAAGTGCGCATTTGTTTCCATATGTATTCATGTCGCCTCATTTTAAGTCATAAGTCTCTCATTTTCATTTCTTTGAGTTGAATTGGGATTAGGCATTTATTCATTTCATTTCACTTCTGATTGTTGGATGATGTCATGTTAATTTGCTCATTTTTGTTTCACTTGTGCATACTAACCTTGCAGGGGCTATGGTAAGTGTGAGATGTGGGAATTGAGTTCCACATCTCTAATTCTTATCTCTTCCTTTTATGTTTATGTGAACTAACCCTCTTTTGTTGGGCCTAGGCCTTTCTCATCCCTTCTTCTATCTTCTTCTTCCCTCTTCAGTAGGATAGAAACCTCACCAACCCTTAGGACATCCATGCATGTGAATACTTAGGATTATTTTAGTCCCCCTTTAGAATTTTTCCTTTGAGATCCTTTTGGTTCTTATTCTCTTCTCATCTCATAACTCTTAAAAGATACGTTAATAAATGTGAAGTGATGTCTTGATCCATAGCCTTATCCCATGAGGTATGCTTGTAGTCTTCCCATCTTGGGATAGTACAAGTTTACCTTGTGATGCACAAGTCTGATCAAGGTATCTTATTCATAAAGAAAAGCATAAAAAACACTTCTTCATCTGTAAATACCAAAACACTTAATAATTCAACAAGTTAGTGAGCCTAAGCCCTAATCTTTGGGTTCAAGTTTTGGGGATCTTCTCCTTACTTGAGTGTGCTTGTTCTATTATTCCATCTTGGAATGTAGTGACAAGTGCACATTCCATGGAAAAGAGCTTGAGTTCACTTCCTTGTGACACACTCATAAAAAGCTTCTAAAAAACACAAACAAACAATAAGCGTCTTTCCTTCGGGAATTCTTTTCTCATCTCATTCGCTCCGTCCGCGAACTTGCTCCTACTTGTCAATTTGCAAGACGGTTACGCACTCGTCGTCCGAGTTTGCAACACCTGAGCAATGGCGTAGGCAGTTCAAGCCTTAATTCACAAGCAATTTCCTTTTAGTACCCCTAGTCAGGGGAACTACGGCGTCTCTGATCCTCATTATCCTGATGAGGTACGTAGGCAGCGGGGTAGGGCCCGTTCGAGCACAATCTTTATTTTCCCTACATTTTTCCTTTTCTTTTCTTATTTCAGTTCTTTTCCAGTTCATTTTCTTTTCATTTGCTGCAGCTTTTATACCCTCACCCTTTTGAAACAGTTTCTTTTGCAAGCGTGGATCCCGTCGGGTACGGCGGAAGATCTGGGTGCTAATACCTTCCCAGGTCGTAACCGACTCCCGAGCTCAGATCTTTGGTTCGCAAGGCCTTGTCCTTTCCTTCTTCCTCAGGTTTGTGCAACATTACCTTTCCCATTCATTCGGGATAAAAATGTCTGGCTGGCGACTCTAACCTTTCCGCGCCACTTTCGCGTTTGTACTAGGATGAAAATCCCGGGAGCGACAGCTTCAGGTGATGATATAGACGAATATCAGCCACTGGTACAGACGAATACCAAAAACCCTACACAGACGAGCATTTGGAGTAACAATACAGACGAGTACCAGAAATCCAACACAGACGAGCAATTGGAGTAGCAATACAGACGAGTGTGAGGGATGATACAAACGAGTATCCAAAAATGCAAACGAGCTTCAAACAGATAGCAAACACAGACGAGTATTGGGGAATGCAGACGAGCAACAAGAAAATATCAAACACAAACGAGTGCTGGGGGGTGCATACGAGCATCAAACAAATGCCTGATTGGCAACAAGAATCACAACTCTGCAGGGGAGAACCAAGTCAAGAGGCTTTGACACTTAACTCTGGTTAGGGTGATGAATAAATGTTTGTATCATCACATTGACCAAAAATAAATTGGCAACTTCTCTGGGAATATTTCAATGACGGGAGTAAATCCCAAACATGAACTATGTGGAGAAATCAAGCATTCAACTGCTTGTTGGGCATACTTCATTTGTGGAATGATAATCCGCTTTGGGGAAATTATCTATTCACAGCTTTGAAAATCTGCTGGGGATCAATTCCATCTGATCTGTCTCAGCTGGGTAACAATTTGCTTGGGGAAATGTGATACCATCCTGCAAAACCTGCAACAACAATATACACACATGTGCCCCGGGGACTTGCATGGTATGATCTGTTCATCCATTGTCGCCCGACACTCAAAGATGGTTTTAAATGTTTCCCTGTGATTTCGCTATTTTAGAAAAATCACCCTGTTTCTAATGCAATGTTCTTTTTTGCCAAAAATTCAGGATATTTTTGCAAACGAAGTAAACAAAACACAACACCGCTTTTGACTGAATATTCATTTATTGAGAGGCCTCTGAGTAGGAAAAGTTTTACATCAGGAAGCAACTACCTGGAAAGAGGTAGCTACCGTAAAAACTGAGAAAATAAACTATCCTAATGGCAATGTGCACGACATTCCAATGAGTTTCCTTCTTGCTATGACCAGCATGTCTTCAAAACTTTCTGTTCTTGCCTTTTCTTTTTGAGGAAGATGAGGGGACTGATTCCTATCCTTCTGATATTGTCAGGCTGTATAAAACGGTGATTTGGTTCAGATTACCCAGATCGCAGTTGTTCGCTTATTCCCCTGTTTTGCGTGGATCGCCCTTTCGGGTTTTCAATCCACCGGGATACCCTTTTTTTCCTGAGCTGTCCGATGTGGCTTTTCAACTCAGCGGGTGTACATTTTTTTACTTTTTTTCCCTAACTTTTGCCCGAGCTTTTTATTCTGTTTTTAGCTCGCCGGGATGCCCTTTTCTTGCCTGGACGTTAATTCTGTTTTTTGTGTCCAGCGGGTCTTTTTATGCGAAGTATTTTTTAACTGCGTCCGAGTTAACAGGAGACTGGAAATCTTCTCCATCCATAGTAGTGAGCATCAGTGCCCCACCTGAGAAAACATTCTTCACTATGAATGGGCCTTTGTAGTTTGGGGTCTACTTGCCCCTGTGATCTGAACCTGGAGGAACGATCCTCTTGATCACAAGCTCTCCTACTTGATACTCCCGAGTACATACTCGTTGGTCGAATGCTCGCTTCATTCTCCTCTGATAAAGCTGACCATGACAGATAGCCGCCAATCTCTTTTCCTCAATTAGGCACAACTGATTATATCGAGCACGTACCCACTCAGCCTCATCAAGCTTCACGTCCATCATCACACGCAATGAAGGAATTTCTACCTCAACAGGCAAGACTGCCTCCATGCCATACACCCGCGATAAAGGAGTTGCCCCGGTTGACATCCTGACCGACGTTCGATGCCCATGCAACACAAACGATAACATCTCATGCCAATCCTTGTAAGTGACAACAATCTTTTGCACAATCTTCTTAATATTCTTATTTGTTGCTTCCACCGCACCATTCATCTTTGGTCGGTAAGGAGAAGAATTATGATGTTGAATCTGGAAGTCCCGATACAATTATGCCATCATCTTGTTGTTTAAGTTGGAACCATTATCAGTAATGATTCGCTCGGGCACTCCGTATCTGCAAATAATGTCTCTTTTCAAAAATCTAGCTACCACTTGACGAGTGACATTGGCATAAGATCCTGCTTCAACCCACTTAGTGAAGTAATCAATCGCAACCAAGATGAAACGATGACCATTTGAAGCAGTAGACTCTATTTTCCCGATCATGTCAATGCCCCACATAGAAAAGGGCCAAAGAGATGACATGACTTGTTGCACTTACGGGCGTACAAACAATAGTCTGCATCCATTGTTATCCAATAGTACCCCGACCTCAATAACCTCTTGGCCATTGCATGTCCTCCTGCGTGAGTACCGAAAGATCCCTTATGGACATCCTGCATTAACAAGTCTGCTTCGTGTCTATCCACGCATCTGAGCAAGACCATGTCAAAGTTCCTCTTATACAAAACTCCGTCTGCATTCAAGAAGAAACTAGCACCAAGTCGTCTTAAGGTCTTCTTGTCGTTGAATGATGCTCCAGCTGGGTATTCTTGTTTTTCCAGGAAGAGCTTGATATCGAAATACTATGGTTTCTCGTCAGACACTGCGTCTATAGAGAAAGCATAAGCTGGTGTGTCAAGCCTAGAAATGTCAATCCTGGGTACATAGTTCCAACAAAAGAATTTGATGGACATAGAAAGAGTAGCCAATGCGTCGACGAATTGATTCTCATCTCGTGGTATATACTGCAGCTTAACTGTTGTGAAGAACGTCAACAATCTTCTGGCATAATCCCTATAAGGAATCAAGTGTTCTTTGTGTGTATACCACTAGCCAGTAATCTGATTGATAACGAGGGCTGAATCTCTGAATATATCGAGGGTCTTAATCCGAAGATTAATAGCCTCCTCTATTCCCATTATGAACACCTCGTATTCCGCTTCATTGTTGGTGCAGCCAAAAGTAATTCTGGCAGCGAAGGGGAAATGAACACCTTCGGGAGTGATAAGAACAACACCAACTCCATGTCCGTTGATATTGACCGCCCCATCAAACATCAACTTCCATTTGGATTCAGGGTCTGGCCCCTCCTCCGGAAGTGGTTCCTCGCAATCTTTTGCCTTGAGGTACATGATGTCCTCATCAGGGAAATCAAATTTCATCGGCTGATAATCATCTTCAAGTGGCTGCTGTGCAAGAAAATCTGACAACACACTTCCTTTGATGGCTTTCTGGGAAGTATATTGTATATCGTACTCTGTTAATATCATTTTCCACCTTGCAAACCTTCCTGTTATTGTTGGTTTCTCGAAAATATACTTGACATGGTCTATTTTTGAGATTAGCAATGTGGTATGAGTCAACATGTACTGTCTCAGTCGGCGAGCAGCCCATGCCAAAGCGCATCAAGTTTTCTCGAGCAATGAATAACGGGATTCACAGTCGGTAAACGTTTTGCTAAGGTAGTAAATTGCATGCTCTTTTCGACCAGACTCGTCATGTTGGCCTAACACACACCCCATAAACCCCTCTAAAACAGTCAAGTACATGATAAGTGGCCGTCCTGGAACTGGAGGCATTAGAATCGGAGGTGTCTGCAAATATTCTTTTATCTTTTCAAAGGCTCTTTGACAGTCCTCATTCCATCTGACCGTTTTTTCTTTTCTCAACAGTTTGAATATTGGCTCACACGTGGCCGTTAGATGAGATATATACCGCGAAATGTAGTTCAATCTCCCTAAAAACCCACGCACTTCTTTTTCTGTTTTCGGTGAAGGCATATCTTGTATTGCTTTTATCTTTGTAGGATCCACCTCGATTTCTTTCTGGCTAACAATAAAACCCAGCAGTTTTCCGGAACGCACTCCGAAAGTACACTTGTTTGGATTCAACCTCAATTTGTACTTTATCAATCGATCAAACAACTTTTTGAGATTGACCAGATGCTCTTCTTCGTCCCGGGACTTGGCAATCATGTCGTCCACATAGCATTCAATTTCTTTGTGTATCATGTCGTGGAACAATGTGACCATAGCCCGCTGATACATTGCCCCGACGTTCTTCAATCCAAAGGGCATAACCTTGTAACAGAATGTACCCCACGGGGTAATGAGCGTTGTTTTCTCCATGTCTTCCGGTGCCATCTTGATCTGATTATACCCGGAGAAGCCATCCATGAAAGAAAATACCAAGAACTGAGCGGTGTTATCTACCAGCAGATCAATATGAGGTAATGGAAAGTCATCCTTGGGACTTGCCATGTTTAGATCCCGATAATAAACGCACATCCGAACTTTACCGTCTTTCTTTGGTACAAGCACAATATTAGCTACCCAAGGTGGGTAACTAGTTACGGCAAGGAATCCGGCATCCCACTGCTTTTGGACTTCCTCCTTGATCTTCATCGCCATGTCAGGACGAGTTCTTCTCAGCTTTTGTTTTACCGGAGGACAGTCTTCTCTTAGTGGCAGCTTGTGCATAACGATGTCAGTATCTAGTCTTGGCATGTCTTGATACGATTAGGCGAAGATATCCACATATTCACGTAACATACCAATCAACTCCTTCTTTACCCCGGCCTGCAGACTGGCCCCAATCTTTATCTCTCTCTTCACATCTTCAGACCCGATGTTGATGATCTCTATCTCTTCCTGATGAGGCTGAATGACCCTTTCCTCTTGTTTCAACAATCTGACCAATTCTTCCGGGAGTTCACAGTCTTCCACAACCCTTTCATCAGCTTGGTAGATAGGATTGTCGAAGTCATGCATGGCCATAGCAGGAACGTTATCACAAGAATCCGAATGATCAACATTGCATGAATGATGTGCTTATCTCAAAATTTGTTCTTTTCAAAAGAGACGCAAACACATAAAACACAAGAACAAAAAGGAAAATCATTGCCAATTTATTTTTATTTTTTTTTTGAAAAATTTTAAAACGAAAGAAAGAGAACACAATTTTGCTTGAAAAATGTCCTTTATTTCATGGAAAAAGTAAATGCATTAAAGCATGGTGGCCCTACAAATGGATCCATGCACCTTGGGCAGAGTGCAGGATTGACATGCAGCATGATAAAAAAAGGAAACAAGTAAATTACTTTGATTGCACAGTAACTTGAACAAAGTCTTCAGCAGACCAGTTCCGGAGCTCCTCCCCAGGTGAACATGGGTGAATCCAGCTATCCCAGTCGCAGTCATCATCCCCCTCTTCACTTGCTGCACAGATGTTGTTGCGATCAAGCATTCCGACACTTGTGAAGGTTATGGCCTTACTACCTTGAGGCCAGTTGGACCCACCAGGTTGGTAACCAAGACCGAATTTGTCATCCTTTATTTCCATCTCTAGAAACGTGCCCCAGCCCTGGGCATTTCCAGCTTGGACTACTTTCTTAGCTTGCTTGTAGGAGTAGATAGGAGTCCCTTTCTTCTCGTGGCTTTGAATTGCAGCAGCCTGAGACAAAGTACTAACATTGACTGTCTTAAAAGCTTGACACAATGTTTCATGAATCTCCCCATCCATTTCCACGTACTTGAAAGTCGACAAATGACTCACAAAAATATCCTCTTCTCCACATACAGTGATCACCTGGCCGTCTACCACATACTTCAGCTTTTGATGCAACGTGGATGTCACTGCGCCTGCAGCATGAATCTAGGGACGTCCCAACAAACAACTATAAGCGGGTTGAATATCCATAACATAAAATGTGCTTTTGAACACTTGAGACCCAATCTTCACAGGTAGCTCAACCTCCCCGAACACAGATCTCCGGGACCCATCAAAGGCTTTTACAATCAAATCACTGGGTCATAAAACAATGCCATCAATATTCAACTTCATCAAGGCCTTCTTAGGGAACACATTGAGATAAGAGTCTGTATCAACCAGGACATGCGACATGACAACACCTTTACACTCCATGGTGATGTACAGGGCCTTGTTGTGATTGCGGCCCTCAAAAGAAAGATCTATATCCGTGAATCCCAATCCATGGCTGGCGTTTACGCTGCCTACCACAGCTTCCAACTGGTTAACAGTTATCTCTTGAGGTACATACGCCATTTGTAACACTTTCAGCAGGGCTTCCCGATGAGCCTGAGAACACATTAACAATGACATAATAGATATCTTGGACGGAGTTTGATTCAGCTGTTCAACCACTTTATAGTCGCTTTTCTTAATTATCCTCATGACCTCTTCAACTTCTTTTTCTAAAGTTCCTTGACTAGGAGCAGAAGTTGTCACCTCTTCAGTTGCTATCTGCTTACCCTTAGCTTTTGCAGCAACCTCAGCCTCAGGATCACCTCTAAGAGTTTGAGGAGCAAAGAGACGCCCACTCCTTGTAAATCCACCACCTCCCCCGACATTCACCACAGTCGGGTCAATTGTTACTACTTTATTCTCCACCTTCTGACCGTCTACATACACGTCCAAGCCATAGTGCCAGGGAATGGCCTTGTCATCAGTATAAGGGACTGGTCCTGGAACAGTAATGGTAACGGGACTCACTTCGGGAACATAGATAATCACATGCTCTCTCTGGACAGGAACCTCATCAGGATCATAGTAAATTGTTATGGTAGACACACAATCGCTTCTAACATCAACCCTATCAAACTGTAGCGACCCCTCGTCAATCAAATATTGTAGCCCAACCTTCAAATCCCCACAACCATTAACTGAATTCAAACACCCCTCACAGTCATAACCACACCCTGGGAACACTTGCCCTTTAAACAATCTGTCTTTCACGACCGACAATGAAGTCTTCACTTCCTCCACATTCAGGATCAAGTTTAACCTCTCACCGCTATCAACAACATTTATCCTGGCCCCTCCATGATTTGGAATGGGTTTTGATGTAACATTCGGAGGCGGTGCGAAGTTAATTGCTTTTAAGTCAATCAAGTCTTGGACCTTATGCTGCAATGCCTTGCACTTCTCTGTTGAGTGCCTGGGAGCTCCTGAATGAAATGCACATCTTGCGTTAGCATCATACCCCACTGGAAGTTCTCCATGTGGAGGTGGTGCTAATGTCATCAATTAAACCAAATTCAAATCTAACAATCTTTGAAGTAGTGCCGTGTATGTCATTGGGATGGCTTCAAGCACCCTATTAGCTGGAGGAGCTTATCTCTGTTGGTAGGGTCTTTGCTGATAGTTATTGCGCTGTGTTGTTGTTGTTGTTGTTGTTGCTGGGATTGGGTTTGTTGCACAGTACTTGATGGAATAGTGACAGCTGCAACTTGCTCATACAGTCCTCTGTATCCACGGCCCCGACCTCGACCGTACACATCATTAGTTTCTCCCTCTCTTCTTCTTGGAGGTCCATTAAAAGCTTTTCTCATACCGCTTGAGCTACCTGCACCAGTGTCTTGAATTTTCCCCATCTTTAGAAGAGTTTCAACCTTCTCTCCCGCTATCACAATGTCATTAAACTTTATTGCTGAACAAGATGCCAACCTCTCAATAAACACACCCTGTAGTGTTCCCATGAACATGTCTGCCATTTCATTTTCCAACAAGGGAGGTTGCACTCTAGCAGCAAGTTGACGCCACCTCTGAGCGTACTCCTTGAACCCTTTAGCATTCTGAGACATGGTCTGCAACTGGGTACGATTTGGAGCCATATCCAAATTATACTGATACTGTTTCACAAACGCCTCAGCTAAATCCTTCCAGCTTCGAATATTAACCCTGCTTAGCTTTATGTACCACTCCAAGGAGGATCCCACAAGGCTATGCTGGAAGTAATACATCCACAACTTCTCATCGTCTGTATGTGCAACAATTCTTCTTACAAAAGACTGGAGGTGAGTTTTCGGGCACGCCGTGCCGTTGTACCAAGCCCAAGTCAGTGATATCAAACCCCAGAGAACTCTGAGATTGAATGGCACGAATATTAACCCCTTCTGTTGATATCAATTCCTTGGCCTTCTGCCTCGTCCAACAAAGTGAATTGTTCATCCTGCCCATCCATCTGCACGTTATTCACTCCATCATTGACAATAGTGACCCCTGGTTGCACTACATGGATTTCTACGTGACGGGTGCCAGCCCCATTGCGATTACCTCCATCTGCTGTCCCATTATTCCTAGCTTGATTGTTTTCTACCATCTCGCGCAAGCGCTCTTGAGTTTGACCCATCCCAGCCATGAGGGTCATGAAGTTATCCATTCTTGTCCTTAGGTCAGCCAGATCCACTTGCATCTGATCCATTACTCTCTCTCTGTTTACTTTCGTAGGGTATCTGTGCACCGTTGGCTGTTCCCGAATCTTCCTAGGAGCTATAGTGCCTGAAATTGCATAAACGTTAGAAAACTGATGAACTACCTGCAAAACAGCAAACACCTTATATGCATGCAATGTAACTATTCATGTTTCCAGGTTCAGACATTAATATGCCCCCAATTCTGGCATTTTTGACAAAAATGTTCCAGATAGCCCTTTTTGAGCATTAGTTTTCAAACTCTCCTTTTGAAGAGTGTTCAGATCCTAGCAGCCTCGAACAAGCAAGCTTTGCGTACTCAGAAATGGTAGCTGGCATTTAGTATTGCATAACACGGATAACCCATTAGCATCCATAGTTAGAACACAAACAAATTCCCCGGAGGGTTACAAGATAAAGCAAAACTCTTACAACAAGCTTGTAGGTAGTCTGGATTAATAACAATGGACTAAAACTCTAGGCTAAAGGAAGACTCAGGTTCTTCTCCTGCATTTATCACCTCTGTCCGGTTCTTCTTCACGCCTGCTCTCAGCTTAAGCTCTGCAATCTCCTTCATTGCCTCCTTCAAGGCTATCTGGCTCTGTACCAATTGTTGAGTCTTTTCCCTTCGTATTTTGTGAACTTGTTCTACTTCGTCTTTCTTGAAGGCCATCTGTATCTCGAAGAACTCTTCCTTTTCTTTGTACTTCTTCTGATCCTGTTCCCTTTGGCCCTGTAACCAAGCGATGGACTGGCGAGCTTCTTTAAGAGTCTTCAAAGTCTTCTTACGCTCCGCTTCTCTTTTTGATTCCATTAGACCCAATCTATGAAAATGAGCTTTTCTCCCAGCAAACTCCTTTTCTTTAGTTTTTAAGGTGACCTGCATCCTCTATAGCTTCTCCCCCGCTTCATTCTTAGCACGATTAGAAAGGTGGTACAAGTTAACCATTTCAGAATTCTCTACCCGACCCTCGTGCAACTGAGCTTCCAACTTCTTATAATCTTCAAGAGAAACAGTGTTCTGACATGGAACTTCTTTGGGATACAAGGGAGCTTCCACTGAAAATGGCATGAGCAATTCCTCTACACGCTTCTGTAACCATGTAGCAAAAGGAGGATATGTCTTGGGATCCACCCTTCCAAAATCCTTCTTACCTTTCTTCATCCTGTGAGCCCAAGCCTGAGATGCATGTATGACCAACTCTTTGTTTCCTTCCAATAAAAAGTACAAAGACTCAGCTATTTCTTCAATACCTGGTGGATTCCTAAGAGGATAGCCAAATTGTTTCCTAGCTAAAACTGTATTGTAACTAATCACACCCTCTCTCCCTAGCAAGGGCACATTAGCAAAACTCCCACAACTAACAAGTAACTCCTTACCTAACAAGTCCCTGTTATAACCCCAAGCTATATCCTCAGAAGTTAGTCCCATTAGCCTCCTAGACCACCTCCATTCTTCTCTCATTTCTTTGAAAGGACCTGACTTTGGTAACTGTTTAGCAAACCAATCAGCAAATAATGGAGCACAACAACTCATCGGTCCACCTCTTCCTTTCTCATTCCGGTAATGAACATTGTATTAGAAATCCCCCAACAAGGTTGGTACAGGGTTGCCTTTAGCAAAAATCGAGATCACCTCCAAAATCACAAACTCCTTTTCTCCCGGGAAAAGACTAGATCCATATACCATCAGGGCCACCACAACACCGAAATCTCCCCACTTACTCTCCTTGGCATACCCTTCAGCTTCTAGTATAAGCACATCCCAGGGAAGTCCTCTGCCCTCACTAACCTGCAAAGCTTTCTTGACCTTAGTAGCTGGTATACGACATACCCTGGATATGTCTTCTTCCTTGAGAACTATCTCTGATCCATAGTAAGGCAAAGTATCTCTGACAGGAATACCCAAAATACTAGAAATCTCCTCCAAGGTAGGAGCCAAGATATAATCTGGAAATACAAAACACCTCAGCAGGGGGTCATAGAACTGAAGCAAAGTGTGCAAGCTATCCTTCTAGTCTGCAGTAGGTTTATCCACGTACTTCAAAATCTGACCTTACCTCTTTCTGAAGTTTCCTAAAACCTGATCATTCATCAGTCCTACTAGTCTCTGAACACTCTTGACTTCTGGTTGAAGAAAAGTGTAATGGACATTTCTCTTTCTTATGATTTGCTTAACTTCTGCCATCTGGGAAACTTACAAATACCAGAACTGGGTGCTAAACTGTAAACAGAAACCTGAAAATGGGAACACAAATAGTTAATGCGAGTATGATGCGATGCAAATGCAATGCAAGCATATGATCAATCTGGAACCATCAGGATACTGAATATTATAGCCCCAAGTGACTGAAAACCAAGATTCTCTGAACCATAACCATTTGACAGGAATCCTTAAAACCAAAGATCAAGAAGTCCAGAACCATAGTAACCAAACCACAACAGAGAGCATACTGATAATGAGGGTATGTGGAGGTCAAGGGTTCCTGCAGACCTGTAAACCCCTCCCAATCTCACGGGTGTGCTCCGGGTCAAACATCACGGACTCTCAAAGCCGAATAGCAATAATACGTTCACTATTTCTGAGAAATGGCTTATGGCCAAATCAGAGAATCGGTTTGGCATTATGTACTACTCAGGGAGGCCTCAGCGTGAGTCCGGGAAAACAGGGTCATCCTATGTGAGTTCCAGGTGGGCCCTCGGGTGCGAATGGGTTTGCCACACAATGTGGTCTGCCACTGTCACCACTAGAGAGGGATGTTTCCACAAGGTTCTCAATGATCGGTCCCCAGCTGCACATAACTACCAAGGTTATAAAATGAAAGAGGAAGATCCCCAAATCAAGACATTTCCAAGACGGTCGCAAATCTGGGCGTGGAACTCACTACTACCCCATGACAAGATCTCATGAGGCCAAAGTGGAACCACTCTAAATACTAAAGTGCACTTGAGCCTTGGTAATGAGCTCATCTCATAGTAACAGTATCACCCGAGTCCCACCAAACAGAAAAAATCCAGTCCAGACAGTCCAGTACATATATGATGCATGAAAATAAAATACTGAAAACTGAGAATAAAAAACATTAAATAAACAACAGTAAATACAACACACAACAACAAACAATCAACACACAAAGAAACAGAAATACGCAAGCGCTAGGATAGACTCTCAAGGGAACCAGAGATTCTGGGTTCGGTCCCCAACAGAGTCGCCAGCTGTCGCTCCCTAGATTTTCATCCTGGTGCAAACGCGAAAGTGGCGCAGAAAGAGGTAGAGTCTCCAGCCAGGCATTTTTATCCCGAAGGAACGGGAATGTTAATGCTGCACAAACCAGCGAAAAAGAAAAGGAAGGACACGGGTCCTGCGAACCAAAGAGACTGGGTTCGGGAGTCGGTTACGACCTAGGAAAGTATTAACACCCCAGATCGTCCGCCGTACCCGACGGGATCCACGCTTGCAAAGAAACTATTTCAAAGGGTGAAGGAATGAAAGCCGATGCAAAAAGAAAATGAATTGGATAAGAAAATAAAAGTGGCAAAATGTAGGGAAAATAAAAGAGTGTGCTCGAACGGGCCCTACCCCGTTGCCTACGTACCTCATCTGGACAATGAAAATCAGAGTCGTCGTAGTTCCCCTAACTAGGGGTGGAAAAGATTGCTTGTGTCTTAAGGCTTGAACTGCCTATGTCAATGTTCAGGTGTTGCAGGCTCGGACGATGAGTGCGTTACCGTCTTGAAAAATGACAAGTAGGAGCAAGTTCGTATGATGAGAGTGAAGGTGATGAGAAAAGAAGTCCTGAAGGAGAGACGCTTATTGTTTGTCCAGTGTTTTTTATGAGTTTTCTGCTTTGAAGTTTGCATAGGTAAGTGAACTCAATCTCTTTTCCATGGAATGTGTACTTGCTACTACATTCCAAGATGGAATAATAGAACAAGCACACTCAAGTAAGGAGAAGATCCCCAAAACTTGGTTCCAGAGATTAGGGCCTAAGCTCACTAACTCATTGAATTTATTAAGTGTTTTTTTTTGTAATTTTTTTTTGAAGAAGTGTCTTTTTATGATTTTCTTTATGAAGGTGGTCTCATGATCAGACTTGTGCATCATGCTAGACAAGCTTGTACAATCCCAAGATGAGAAAACTACAAGTGCCTCATTGAATAAGGCTATTGCATAGGAGACCACTTTAATCCTTATTAAATGCTTTTTATGGTTTTTGTTTTGAGATGAGAAGAGAAGAGAACCAAAGGAACAAAAAAGGTAAACAACTAAAGGAGACTAACAAATCCTAATGTTATCATGCATGGATGAACCTAGGTTAGTGAGGCTTCAACTATCCTAAAGAAGAGAAAGAAGAAGAAAAAAGAATGAAAGAAGATAGAAAGGATGGCCTAAGCACATCTCAAGCACAAATGAGAAAGCATATTGAAAGAAGAAGAGAAAAGAGTTGGAGATGTGGGAATCTCATCCACACCTCCCACTCACCAAGGCCCCTGAAATGGTTATAAGCATAAACAAGTAGCAATACAAAAGCAAGTAAGACCAAATGAGATACCAATGAACAAAATATCAAGCCAGAACATCATAACCAGAATTGAAACTTCATTCTCAAGTGCCAAGATCAAGCATACAACATAGGATGAGAAATGGATCAAACAATTCAACATAAAGCATTACAAATCACCATGACAAAACAAAACACTTATGAGATAGCACAAAGCATGCAAAGTAAACAAACATCATACACTTCAAGACCAGAACCCTAACATGCCAAGAATGTGCCTAAGCAACATAAGAGATCAAGAAAAGAAGCATACAAGCTTAACCATTGTCAACATGAGAAACAAATAAGCATAAGAGATGAAGTGAACATGTGCATAAGTGTATAAGCTTCAAAGACAAGTAATACAAACCTCCTCAAGGCACCAACATCAATCAAATACCAGGGAGATATCCTAACCCTAAAATAGCTCTAAACAACCTAAGGGAGTTGGCACAAGTGCCCTCCTAGCCTAAGGACTAAGCATATGACAAAAAGGGATGCAAAAAGGGAGAGGAAAACAAGAAAGTTCACATTAAATCACAAGTTCATCCAAAAATTCCACAAATTGGCACAAAGGCTCCTCAGACACCTAATATTAACATGCCAAAGAGACAAGCTCAAAATCAGAAGCAAGGTAGGTCAAAGGGATGCCTAAACATGGACTAGGGTTATGAGACTTCACACACAAGTTAAAAACCAAACATGATCAAGCAAGCTTCTAAAAATCAGAAGAAAAATCAGCAATAAACTACATCTCAATATGAATCAAATGCAAAACGAACCAACTCAAAATTCAAATTAATGATTAAGATATAAAATCTACAAGTCAGCATACATTTAAAATGAATTAAAAACAATTAATAAAAGAAGAAATTAATTTCTATGTGGAAAATAAAGATAAATGAAAAATAAAAATATCAAAAATTAAAGAAAACTTAAAATAACATTCATGAATTTTGTTAGAATTTTTTATAAACTTCTAAGTATTTTTTTAAATTAAAAAGAAAACTGAAAATAAAAATAAAATGGAACATGAGAGGGGTGCATTTAGCAGGATAAATCAGTTCAAAATCCATTGGGCTCACAAACATGGGAGCGCAAATAGCAGTAAAAGCCCACTGGGCACTCAGTCAAACAAAAACAAAAAGTATGCAGATCCAAAGGCTATAGGCAAAAGTAATCAAATCCAAGGGTGGTCAACAAAGTCAAAAGTACGCAAATTCCATGGTCCACAATCAAAGTCAATGCAATCAAAGGCCACAAACACAAGTCAGCAAGACCAAGAAGTCCTCAGATCCAACGCACCGAATTCAAACCTACTAATTAAATGAAATCTAAGGGTCACGTTTTAAAGTTAACATAAACCTGATTAATTAAAATAATAAAACACAATTAACCTAATTAACCAATATCCAACGGCCAGGATCAAATCTGGGTAGCTTAAACCCTAATTATAAACCCTACCGACCGGAGAAGCGCTGATCATCTTCTCTGGCCAACCAAAATTTGCAGAAACGCAAACCTCAACAAAAACAAAAAAATCATACACCAAAATGATCCTCAAGCCAAGCACATCACAAATCAATCATCAAATTAACATAACCTAACACACACAAGCTGAATCGAAGAGAAATAATTTGGATCTAAAACTTTCAGATCCACAGTTTTTCCTCATTTCACAATCATTTTCAAAACAAAATAGATCAACATGCTCAGGACAACAGGCAGATCACAATGCACACAAAAGAAATCAAAACCAGGATGACGAATTTTTGAGTATACCTAAAATTGCAGAACCTTCAAACCTCCAAGAAATGCAACCTCTAGCTCCAGATGAACCTCTTGTGACCTCTATTCACAAAATAAATGTGAAAGAAACCCTAGAACAACCTGAATCTTACCCTTCGAATGAAACTGAGCTGAACTTAGACTGGTGCATAACTCTTCTATAACTCAAAATAAGGATTGATCTATGACCTATGAAGCTTCAGGAAGAAGAATCTGAAGTTTGTTTAATGAATGAGTGTATGGATGAAGAGATTCGAATGAAAATGCAGCAAGAGCAAAAACTTGGAATAGAGCAATTGGTGTTGATTCCCCCTGAGATGAAACCCTAGTTGGCCTTTATATTGTGTCCAAATTCACTCCAAGAAAAATGAGAGGCAATGCACGTGGGAGGAGTGTGATTCATTTGGAATTGCAAAAATGCATCAAGTGTGTGATGGAAGGATTTGCTCGTGCCTTGCCCTTGTGCTTTGCACATGCTGATCCTATTTTCATTGCTGATCACAAATGAGTCATCCTCAGCCCTTGGATCAGTTTGTTTTATAAATCCTCATGCTTGTGCATATTTTGCAAGTGGAATGGAAACATAAATACCATGCACGATTTTCATGCTTTTCTTTGAGCCAATCCTTTATCATAACATGTATGGTGATGTAGTGATCTGAATTTGCACATAGGATGGTTCACAAATGAGATACATGAGTTTTTGCTCATTGGTAGAAACTTGAATTTCAAGGTAAACCCTAAAATTGGATGAAATTCAATTGGCCATATATTTTGATTCATGAAGGCTATGGAAATGCACTTGTAGTTTTTAAAAATGGGAGACCATATTCTACAACTTTCATGTTTAATGGAAGTTCATTTGAGTTCATCTTGGCCATGAAAGGATGGTTTGAAAATTAGGGCAAAACTTGCCAAAAATAGTAACTTCCTTTAGATGCCATATGCCAAAAATGGAAAATTATTCAAAACCTCTTGATTCTTGATCTTTGAATTTGCCAAACCTCTTCTAAGGCCTTAAGGACATCCCTTGGCTTGAAAAATGGGATTGGAACTCTTGAATTGTCACAGTTGACTTTTCAAATGAACAGTTTGACCAATTTCTTCTTATGCAAGCAACTGATGAAATAACTGCCTTCCACAAGGAATTTTCTCACCAAATTTCATCCCTAGGAACCTCTTATCATATGAAGGACGTTGCCCACATGAAATGGCAAAAGTCACAAATAATCCCTGCTTGAAAGTGAAACCCTAATTTGGGAGCCACTGTGCAAGAGTTTGCCCTAGCTTGGATTCTCTGATGATCTCCCAACCTTCTGGGCTCTTGTAAAGGATCTTGAACTTGTGAATATCATGTAGACTCTTCATGGGACTTGGACAAGTCCACTTGGCCTCTTTCTATGGCTTGTAAGGCCTCAAATACACCAATAGTTGATCATATGCCCAATGCTAGAACATAAGAGTGTTATGCTTTATTTTTCTATGCAAAGATGTCAAGGATATGACATGCTTATGATGATTATGATATGGTGATTATGCTAAAAAGAAGAGGGCAAATTTGGGGTGCTACAGCTGCCCCTATTTAAGCAACTGTTAATCTGAAAAGGACGATAGCACGGGCTATCTGTAGCGGTAAAATCGTGAGTGTAAGCTATTGATTAACTTAACTCGATTAACACAGAGTCGCCACCGCGCTTTTCTTTATTTCCGAAAAGGAAAAAGGTAAAAGAACGAATAAAAACCTAGGATTCTAAAAGCAAAGGCTAAAAGAAATAAACAGAGATTGGGTAAGGGGATTGGTTATGAACCGGGAAGGTTTTAGGCACCCGACTCATCCGTGGTACTCCACGGGAGCCCTTTGAAATACTTATTGCTTTTGGTCTGAAATTGGTTTGTTTAAAATGATGGAAGAGATGAGAAGAAGAATATTTTTTAATGATTTTGTGTTTGATAAGGTTTTAAAGCCTTATGCCTACGTACCCACAAAGTGCAATGCGAGATCAAGACCTCGTAGTTCGTGGTACAAAGTTTTAAAAGAACAAATGAGTTGAATTGATTTTAGAATGTAGAGATAAGTCGTCATCCCTTAGCGAATAATTCCGCTAAAAGGGATGAATCATATCTAAACATGTGAAAAAAAGAAAAGGTGCACAAGGCACAAAAACAATTGAATGGGTTTGTATTTTTTAAAGTATGTACAAAAATGGTTTTTGATATATTTACATGAATTAACTTTGATTAAGAAAATAAAGTGAAAAGTTTAAAAATCGCTTGACCGAAGTCAAGGTTTATTTATGAAAGTGTTTGAAGTTTAGAAAACCAGAAGGTTTTGAAATAGGAAGAAGTTTTGAAAATTAAAGAATGGGGAGGAGATGAAGAGACTAGTCCTAATGCTTGAATTAAAAGCTAAGGAAAGAAGTTACCAAAACCAATATGTACAAATCTTCAAAGTTCGGACTTCCATCTTCAAAAGTTAATGACATAATTTGAAGCCAAGGTTTCTAATCCATTCCAACTTGAGCAAAGGGAGATCCTAGGAGTCTAAGTCCATTCTCCAAAAGCAAAGGGATAGTAACCTTAGTCCACAATTATAAGTCACAAGTTTTTTAAGAGTTTAATCCTTTATTAAGTATTTTGATATCCAAATGGACAAAAATAAAAACAAGCACAATATGAATATAAACAAGCACAATATGAATATAAACAATGATATATGATATAATATGGCAAAATATAATAAAGAGATAAGGGAGCAAGAGATTTAAAATAAAAGGATAAGGTGCAAGAGATTAAATTTAAACAATTATATTCACATTATTATATTATTTACAATATAAGGTGGTATGATGAACTTAATCAAGCACAACCACAACAATGAAAATAAAATGAGGCAACCGGATCCAAGTGGATCTTTAATCGAATCGGGACAAATGTAGGTCTATGTTAAGCAATCGCCGAGTAATTTACGAAGTAATTACCCTACAAATGAGGCCGGCCACCACTAATTAAAGTGGAAAATATCCGTGTTAATACATGTTAGAGAAACGATATAATGGATCGTTCTCCGAAAACATACCACACTAAAAGAAAAAGGAAGGTCTAATCTTAATCGAGATTATCATTGAATTTCTCGAAAAGCAACCTATCACGATCTCAAAGTATGGAGAATGATCCAAATGATCATTCATCCATAGATTTGAAATAATGAAGATTAAACTTAATCGGAAATCAACAATCCCGAATCGGAAGATTGTCATCGACCAAAATTAAAAAAGAAGAGATGAAAAATAATGGATCTAAAAATAGATCTAATAAAAGAAGATCAAAACATTTTAAATTCTTCTTAAAAATTATTTTTAAATTCTTTTATAAACACCTAAAAATCTTTTTAGATAATCTTTTCTAAATCTCCTTTTCTAAGTACTACTAAAATAACTTTCTAAATCTTTTCATCAAAATAGAATTTAAAAAAAACAAAAGAAATATTAAAGAACAAAACCTAATAATAATAATATAAAGAAAAAAGAAAAAAAAAGAAAATTAATAAAATGGAGGGAGTCTACGCAAGACAGGTGGTGGATGGAGCAATAGCATTTCTGGCCTTAAGCCCAACACCACAATTCATATAGTTAGATTATTAAATAAAAATTAAATAAATAAAAAACAAAGAAAAGAATAAAAGAAGCAGGTCTTCTTCTTCCTCTCTCAATGTACAAACGCAAAACAGGGGAGAACAAAGTCACGACGGCGGAACGAACAGGGAAAGGAAACGAAAACAAATCGCGGCCAAATCG
Source organism: Lathyrus aphaca (assembly GCA_963966055.1). Classification (NCBI taxonomy): domain Eukaryota; kingdom Viridiplantae; phylum Streptophyta; class Magnoliopsida; order Fabales; family Fabaceae; genus Lathyrus; species Lathyrus aphaca. Next base: position 228,243,273 of record OZ014522.1, read on the forward strand.
TCCTCACCTTCAGCGATCAAACACTCAAATCTCTCTCGCGATTTCTTTCTTCTTCTCACCTCGGTTTCTCTCTCTTTCTTACCAATTCTCTCTCAATTCGGATCCCGTTTCTTCTTGGTGATGGTTTTTGATTTTAAGATCAATTGAAAGTTGTGAGTGATGGAAGGATGAAGGTCTTGATTGAGTGAAAGGGGTGAATTGAAAGTTAGGTTTTAGATTGGGGATGAATTTGGCAGAGATTCGGTATGCTCATGAAGCTTTTTTTTGAAGTGAGAATGGGCTTGCTTTTATAGAAGAAGAAGAGGAAGATTGATGTCGTTTTGGAAAGATTAAACGCGTTTTTGAAAGGGTCACGGTATTCTTGTTCTCGTTTTCATTTTGATTATGCGTTTTGTTCGTCTGTTATGTGCGTTTTGAATCTGATTTGATTGCGTTTTGTTTTGATTTTTTCAGGTGTACCCGTGCTAACCGCGTGTGGGATGCGTGCGGATTTGAGGAATACGGCTGGGAGTTTTGAAGGCTTGCGGCGTAACAGGCTTGGACTTGTTGCTTTTGTCGCTTGGCTCAAATGATTGAGAAGCTTGTGTTTGTTTGTTATACGGCAGGTTTTGGCTGCGGCTGGTGGGAGCTTTGGCTTGTGTAGCACTTGAGATGGATGCGTGCGTCTAAGCTGGTACTTGCGGAAGTTGGCTGGTGATGTTTTGCCTACGAGAAGTCTTGGTTCGCTTGGCCTGAAGGTGTGAGGCAAGGCTTGTGGCTGGTGTGTTTTGTTTTTGCAAGAAACTTGGGCTGTGTGCGTACGGGAAATTGGCTTGAGGCAAATGGAAGCCTTGGCTGTTGTGAGCTGGAAATCATGCGCGTGGAAAGTATGTGAAGCTGGACTTGAGTTTATGAGGCTTGGCAAGTTATTTTGTCACATATGCAGTACAGAAAGCGTGAGGCTTATGGCTGGAGAAATTGGCTTGAGACAAGCTGATATGAGGTGGGGCCAGGAGGCACATGCGTGTAGCTTAGTGTGGCTGTGACTTGTGGGAAATGTGATGGAAAAGCTTTCGTTTGTGGGCCAAAACTTTGGATGTGAGGCTGTACGGCTGGAAGTGATTTGAGAAGCTGTGCTAGCTGGTGAAGTGATTGAGAAGCTGTGGCTTTTTCACACGTGAAGGCTTGTGTGGGTGGGCAAGTGGGTGTGTTGATGCACATGGGGGTGGATTGCATTGGGCCTGAGGTTGTGGGTTTTGTTTTTGTTTATGTAGGCCTAAAAAACAAATATGTACTTTGGACTTTATTTTCATTAAAATGTAATTGGCTAATAATGAAAGGGAAAAAAAATGGTTTTAAAATATAATGAATCTTTAATGGTTTTTAATGTAAAATGATATTATAAAATAGATGGATATTTGGTAAATGTAAAAAAAAAATAATGAAGAAAAAAAATGGATATATGAATTTGGACGGAAATGTGCAAAAGGATTTGGAAAGATGGATAAAAAAATAGAGGCAATTGAGATCAAAAAATTAAAATAATCGGAAATCGAAAAAGTGGTTAATGGACTAAATTTGGAATAATGGAAAAGGATATTTGGATGAATAATGGATAGAAAAATAGATAATGGATAGAATTTGGTTCTCAAGCCCACAACAAATCTTGATTTCTCTTGCACAAGCCTCTGATAATGAATACAGCCTACATAGACCCACTGAACGACCAAATAATTTTGCAAATTGCCACTCAAGCCACAACTGTCATCTGAAACCTGTCTGATTAATGCCTTGATAATTTGAAACCAAACTGAGGAAAATAAATCCTCAGATGAATCGCTGGTGAATTAAAGAACCGATGAACTGATAAACACTGAAGATTCGAACCAAACTTCGCACAGAACACCGTCTGATAACTGATGAACCAACTTGTACTTTGAAAACGCATTGCCTGATGAATGAATTACTAGCACACACAACTGGCAGTCAACACAATCTTTTAATAGTTTGACCAGATTAGGTCAAACATCCATCTGAAAACGTGTTGTGATTGAACAAACTCATTTGAATCAAGTTCACTGCTCTGTCTTTGCAAACCTGCAACACAGAGAAGAAGAAGAACACTGCAACATATTTTTGGTATTTTGGTTAGAAGTCAGTAAATATAAACAAATATAAAACAATAAAAATAATGGTGATCCCCTGCGAAGCATATACCCGATCTGAGGAGAAACTCGAAACCAGTGCGATCTTGTTTGTATGCAAAATGCATATGAGATGCGAAACAATCTTAGGGCAAAAATTAGGGTGTTACAGCTGCCCCTATTTAAGTTTCTTCAATCCGGAGATATGAAGATTGACATCTTCGTCTCTACAAGATGGGAGAGACTTAAATACAGAAAACCCAATTTTTGTCCTAAGAGAAAAATGATATGATATAAATATGATATGCAAACCCAAGGTCTCTGTGGGGAAGATATGACCACCAGAGAACAGCAAACACTTGGGGACACAGAAGAAAAAATCCCGCTGGGGAAACAACCACAGACAACAAAAGAGTTACCAGGAAAATAGATCACTGGATAACAGACTCCACTTGGGAAAAGATATGAAATAATCAGGAACAAGATTCAACCAGGGAAAAATAAACACCCTGCCAGGAATATCAACCAAACAAATATTTGAATCCAAGAAATGGAGAAATACTGTGTTGGAAAAGAAATCATCAACTACCTGATTTACTGGGTAGGAAATACAACAGACTCGGCTATCAATTTACTGGATAGGAGCAAAATACGGAGGGATATCCTCAACTATCTTTTTACTGGGCAACAAAATCTCAACTACCTGATTTATTGGGTAGAGAATATAACAGACTCGACTATCGATTTACTGGATAGGAGAAAAATTCGGAGGAATAGCCTTCACTACTTTTTACTGAGCAGCAAAACTTTCAACTACCTGATTTACTGGGCAGGAGAAAACAAATGACTCAACTATCGATTTACTGGATAGGAGCTAAATAAAGAGGAATGGCCTCAATCACCTTTTTACTGGGTAAGGTATAATGAACTCGACTATCGATTTACTGGATAGGAGCGAAATACGGAGGAATAACCTCAATTACCATTTTACTGGGTAAGAAAAAATTCTCGACTACCTGATTTACTGGGTAGGAAATAAAAAGGACTCGACTATCGATTTACTGGATAGGAGTATGATCAACTACCTGATTTACTGGGTAGGAAATCAATCAAAGAGAAACAACTTCTATTACCTTTTTACTGGGTAAGAAACTCTCAACTACCTGATTTACTGGGAAGAAGAAAAATAAAGGACTCGACTATCGATTTACTGGATAGGAGTATGATCCACTACCTGATTTACTGGGTAGGGACTCAATCAGATGGAAACAGTTTCTATTACCTTTTTACTGGGTAAGAAGAAGAAATATCAGCTACCGGATTTACTGGGTAGAAACTCAATCAAATTACCTTTTTACTGGGTAAGAGGAAAATATCTGATTACATTACCTTTTTACTGGGTAAGAAAAATAGCTTGACTACCGGATTTACTGGGTAGAACAAATTCTCGACTACCTGATTTACTGGGTAGGAGCTGAATCAAAGAATAACAAACTCTATTACCTTTTTACTGGGTAAGAGGATAAAATCTCGACTACCGGATTTACTGGGTAGGAGCACAAGTAAAAGAAACTTGATCAAATTGGTAATATTACCCACTATCGATTACTGATAGCTAAATTCCAGAGCAATATGCTCAAGCTGAAGAAAATGTTGCCCACTATCAAACAGTGATAGCTTAATTCCAAGGCAAAATATATCCACAAAAGGGAACCAAAGTTCAATCCAAGAACAAATTGGAGAGAAACGGTCAAACAAGACTCATCCCGAGGAGGAAATATCTCAACTGGGGACAATTCCATCCAAATAATAAACTGGGGCGGAAACTAAATCAACATCATCCACGAGAAACAAACTCAGTGGGGAATTAGAAAGGATTAACTCTTTCTGCTTAATGGTCGACACTCTAAACTTGAGAGGAACACGACACATACACTCTGTGGGGAAAATCCACACCAAAGAGCAGATAACAATGATAAACGCAAAAATGCAAGCAAACCATGCTATGCTTATGCGTATGAATATGCTTATGAATATGCTGACAAAACAGACATAAAGATAAGAAACAGGTGACATAAACACCACAACAACCGGATACTCGGCTAATCCCAAGGCAACAATGCAGGGAAACCTGCTGGAGATTCAACTTGAAATCTGCAGGGGAATATCATAAGCCATCAAAGGAATAAAATCCTGCTACAAGGCTCAAATCATGGTAATACAACATCTGCTAGGAAAATCATCCTGCTGAGGAAAAGGTAATAATCTGCTGAGGATGGAAATATCCTTGATAAAAATCAAACTTCACAAGGAATAACTGTCATACCGCTCCTACTCCACCTGGGGATAGAGTGCAAGACTTGCTAAAAAATCACATAGGAACCTGCTGGAAATCAACACATGCAGTCCTACTGGGGATCCATATGGGGATATCAAGAAGTTAACATCATAGCCAAAACACAGTTACGAGGGATTTTAAATCAATACCCAACATAGGATACAAGAAAACCTCTAAACTGACTGCTATATCGATACTTCTATATTCAAAGATGCAAATAATCAAGCTGAGGAACATGAGCTCAGCTGGGGATTCCCAATACTTCTCAATTTAAAGATAACTGGCTGAGGAAAAGATAAACATTCAGCTAGGGATTCATAAGAACATCCCTTCCAACAACTCTTCTGGGGAAAACATACAATCTCCATTCAACATCATGGTTGGGGAACAAAACATCATTAACATCAATCTGTCAAGACTATCCAGGAACAACCGAATCAAACCCTGCTTTGGGAGAGACGAGTTACACACATCCAGACTTTACCATTCTTGGAATCACTGTTGATAACCTTTCTTTGTTCATATATCAAAAGAAAAATGTTTTTGAAATCTTCAAAGATTAAATTTACAGCAAATGGCGTGACTCCATGGATCATTACAAGTTTGAAAAATAGTAAATACATGGAAAGGGCTACATTGAGATACAATGATCACTATTCTCCCTATCAACTTTGAACTCCATTGTGTCCGAAACTTCAGTCAAGGATGAGTGAATAAGAATCTTTGATGAATAATTCTTCTGAATGATAGAATCTAAAATCCTCGGTTGCTGCAAGTGATTCAGTCTGTCGACGCAGTTACTTGCCATGATCCCTAACTTTTGCCTAGATTGCCCTTTCGGGTTTTCAATCTACCGGGATAATTATTTCTGTTTTTGTCTCTAATTTTTGCCTGGACCGCCCTTTCGGGTTTTCAATCCACCGAGACGCTCATTTTTGCCTAAGCCGCCCTTTCGGGTTTTCAACTTAGCGAGCTATTCATTTATTTTTTAGGCGAAGTATTTCTTGACTGCATCCGCATTCACAGGACGAGCGATCTCCTCACCATCCATAGTTGCAAGAATTAATGAACCGCCAGAGACGGCTTTCTTAACAACATATGGGCCATCATAGTTCGGAGTCCACTTTCCCCGAGAATCTTTAAGGAAAGACTGAATCTTTTTGAGCACGAGGTCGCCTTCTCTGAATACACGAGGTTTGACCTTCTTGTCAAAAGCTTTCTTCATTCTTTGCTGGTACAACCGACCATGACACAAAGCTTTAATTCTCTTTTCTTCAATCAAATTCAACTGATCAAATCTACTCTGACACCATTCAGCCTCAGTCAACTTGGCTTCCATCAGAACTCTCATTGATGGGATTTCAACTTCGACGGGGAGCACTGCTTCCATACCATAAACGAGTGAGAAAGGGGTTGCCCCTGTTGAAGTGCGGACAGATGTACGATACCCATGCAAAGCAAAAGGGAGCATCTCATGCCAGTCTGCTCGGAAATTAGAAATGCTACTGCTGAACAAATCTCTGTCCCACCAGTAAACTGCATCAAGTTGAAAATCTTTTGAGAGAAATCATGCAAAGCTGCTTGGAGATTCTTGAAGAAAGTTTCCCCAAGTTCAATGACTGATAAAGGTAAACTGATAATGGATTCAATTCTTGATTGCTTCCGGAGAAAATACTCAGATCTTTGGAATAACTGTTGAGAGAATAAACTGATCATGGCTTCAGTTCTTGAAATGATTGTTAAGAAAATAACCCAGAGCTGAATCTTGCAGAGAACCGTATCTGAGAATAACTTGCACTGATCAACAACTCTTGAACCATAGGACCTGAGGAGAGATTGCCCCTGATAAGATCACCGACCAAGTTTCTCAACTGTTTGAAAATTCCTTGATGAGGAAAGTTTATTTGCAAATAAAAAAAATGTTTGTACAAACCTGGTGATTTTAATGCAAAGTTCAATGCAAAGTTTGAAATCAAGAATCATTTTTGGAATGGAATTTATTGATGTAAAGTAATTAAAAAACATTGTCAAAACACGACGGTTGAGACAACATTGAAGATAAAGCAAAGGTAAGAAAATAAATGATTGGTAAAGAACTTGGGAGTCAGTTTACGCAACCTCGTTGTAATATGCTTTTCAAAAGAAACCTGGATTCAATTAGGACTTTTGAAGGTTGTAACGTGGTCTGGTTCACGGTTTATGAAACAAAGGATATAGGCTCAAAGTTTATTTATACCTAACCCCTCTTCGTGATGAACTCCAATCCTACATTCAATTAATTCAGCCTATGCATTCAAGTTCCCGGACATTTAGGATTGCACAGATGAAGATGGTTCATAAGCCAAAGGATTTTGAGATAACAGTCACATCTTTCCTTTTGTTATTTCTAGTGAGGACTTTGGTCAACTCAACTTATTTTTGCTGAGGATTTTGATGACCTCTGGGTAAATCTTTCTTTTTATTATCCCTAATTTTTGCCTGAACTGCGTCATTTCAACTTACAGCCAGCGGGATGCCCCAGTTTTTGCCTAAGTCTCCTTCATAGGTTTTGACTCAGCGGGCTTTGATTTTTTTATCGTTTTTTTTTCAATATTATTTTTTTCCGAAAGATAATGACTGCATGGCTTAATGATTACGATGAACCATCATTGGCTTTTGAATTGAGAGACATCTTCAACACTTCTTGATGTGTATGAAGGAAAACTTGAGATTGCAACCTTTATTGAAAGGTATCTTGAATGATTCTCTTGTACTTGAATGCACATTCGAATTAATTGAGAACTACCCGTCCCCAGGTTAAAATGCGGGTTTTTTTTCCGAATAAAAAGAAACTCCAACTTCAAGGCTCAAAAAGGGTTGACAAAGGATTAACTTCCTTATTTCTCCAGTGTTTAGGATTTGAAACAATGCCTGTATATCATCAACCAAGTCTCAATTGAAAGCATACCAACAACAATTATGGGTATCTCATTTTCGTCATCCTCCCTCCAATCATTATGAAAGCTTGAGACAAGATAAATGAACTTGAAATGTAAAGCATAAAGATGCAAATAGTAAATGAAATCAAAACAAAGCAATGCTCATTTCATTAAAACCAACATGAAAGTACAAACAAGCTTAAAAGCAAACAACTTAATATGATTGAAGAAAAAATTGCAAACATAAAGAAACAATGGCCTAATGATCCATCAGCAACAAAGGATGAGTTGTCCCGTCTGAGATTCTGGCCTTGAAGAAAATTTGACAGTTGAATTCCTCTAGAAGATTCATTTCTCATGATTCGGAAAAGGATTGTTGACAACATTAGGATTAGTGTCCTCAAAAGTGATCATCCCATTTCTAACAAGCTCTTTTACTTTAGCCTTCAATGCAAAACAGTGTTCTAGGTCATGACCAGTTCCACCTTGATGAAACTCACAATGAAGATCTGCTCTATAACCAACCGGAAGAGGATTTGGAACAGGAGGCGCATGCCTAGTAGTAATCCAATCATTCTGGACCAAGTAAGGATACAACTCAGCATAAGTCATCGGAATAGGATCAAAGTTTGGCCTACTCCTAGCATTACAATTCTGGTTCTGGCAAATCTTTCCATGCGTAACGAAATCAAACATTCCTTCGTCTTCATCAGACGCATTACCAGGACAACCATCAACCATGTTCACAGACACATTACCATGCTTCGGCAACGGATTCTTCTGCACATTAGGATTAACATCATTGAAATACAGAACATTGTTCCTCATCAATTTCTGTACTTCAAACTTCAGCGGGTAACAGTTCTCAACATCATGCCCCGGGGCACCTTGATGAAAAGCACAACGAGCTTCTGGCTTATACCACCATGGAATAGTCTCTGGAACTGGAGGTGGTGGACGAGTCTGCACAAGATTCTTTGCAATTAAAGATGGAAGCAAGTCTGCATACGGCACAGGAATAGGATCAAAGTTTGGCTTACTCCTAGCATTACGATTCTGGTTCTGGCCAACATTCCTTTGAATAAATGGACCATTGATCATCAGAGCGACTGCAGTAGGGTATGATTGTTCATGGTGTTGTTGTCTGCGACGAGTCATCCCAACAACATTTGTTTCACTAGCAGAAACATTGACTTGAGGCATGACAATCCTCTGAGGTTGAGTTTCCCTGATGATCAAAGCCTGTAGCATCTCCATGATCTGACTCACATTGCTTTTCAACTCATCAAGGTCTTCCCTAACTTTCTTGTTATGTTGGGCTTGATTTTCCATTCTCAATCTAATAACTTTCAATCTGTTAGCAGCTCTAGTACCGTATCTGTGGTGAGGAGTCAGCTTGACGGATCAACAGAAAACTGAGGAAAGAAACAACCGGGATGAGTTCCCACACAACTCAGATGAATACAAGAATATGCGAGGATGCAATGATATGCAAAATTCACTTCCATTTTCAGAAAAACAACTCGATTATTGCAAACATGGTCAACATCGAGAATACTGTCATGAAAAATCTTAACAAAAAGGAATATTTATTCTTTCCAATATTTGCAATAATCAGAATTGTCTTCCTTGAAAAATGGTTGTGATGATGATCATGATGAATATGTAGATGCAACAACCACAAACAAGATCACGAAAAGCACTCAGGTTCAAAGGTTCAGATCACGAGCATGGAGTCAAGGGATAAGAACCAACCCACACAGGCATGTACTAAGGTTTGTCTTCATTGTACCTGCAAAAAACCAAAAGGGTGCTAACAGAGGTGCCCGGAGTTAACAACCATCTTTAGAATTTTATCGGTACGTTGGATTACTCCCCAACCGATAAAATTCTTAAAATAGACCTCGTCCGAGTGTAGTATCGCGTGACAACCGCCTTAGATTTACATCCAGACAGCTTCCGCACTACGTTCCTAAATTGGCTAGGATGGGTTAAGGGTTCTAAGGTCCTCAGTATGATCAGCTCAAGGTCGGAAAATAATGCCACGTACGATTACTCGTCATGACATTGATAGTCCAAGAGAGCCTAACCGAGTGGAGATTATCAAATTGATATTGCTTTGGACTACTCCATCACATATCGCTTCGAATATCGCCGTCCTATCATAAGTGTCACTCAGATCCGGGTTAGAATCTATCTCACACAGAGGATCACCAAAACCAAAACGGAACAAACAAATAACAAACAATTCAAACCAAAGCAATAAATAAATCAAAGTAGGCTAAATCCACTTAGAGATTACTCCCCAGCAGAGTCGCCACTTTACTGTAGCGGTAAAATCGTGAGTGTAAGCTATTGATTAACTTAACTCGATTAACACAGAGTCGCCACCGCGCTTTTCTTTATTTCCGAAAAGGAAAAAGGTAAAAGAACGAATAAAAACCTAGGATTCTAAAAGCAAAGGCTAAAAGAAATAAACAGAGATTGGGTAAGGGGATTGGTTATGAACCGGGAAGGTTTTAGGCACCCGACTCATCCGTGGTACTCCACGGGAGCCCTTTGAAATACTTATTGCTTTTGGTCTGAAATTGGTTTGTTTAAAATGATGGAAGAGATGAGAAGAAGAATATTTTTTAATGATTTTGTGTTTGATAAGGTTTTAAAGCCTTATGCCTACGTACCCACAAAGTGCAATGCGAGATCAAGACCTCGTAGTTCGTGGTACAAAGTTTTAAAAGAACAAATGAGTTGAATTGATTTTAGAATGTAGAGATAAGTCGTCATCCCTTAGCGAATAATTCCGCTAAAAGGGATGAATCATATCTAAACATGTGAAAAAAAGAAAAGGTGCACAAGGCACAAAAACAATTGAATGGGTTTGTATTTTTTAAAGTATGTACAAAAATGGTTTTTGATATATTTACATGAATTAACTTTGATTAAGAAAATAAAGTGAAAAGTTTAAAAATCGCTTGACCGAAGTCAAGGTTTATTTATGAAAGTGTTTGAAGTTTAGAAAACCAGAAGGTTTTGAAATAGGAAGAAGTTTTGAAAATTAAAGAATGGGGAGGAGATGAAGAGACTAGTCCTAATGCTTGAATTAAAAGCTAAGGAAAGAAGTTACCAAAACCAATATGTACAAATCTTCAAAGTTCGGACTTCCATCTTCAAAAGTTAATGACATAATTTGAAGCCAAGGTTTCTAATCCATTCCAACTTGAGCAAAGGGAGATCCTAGGAGTCTAAGTCCATTCTCCAAAAGCAAAGGGATAGTAACCTTAGTCCACAATTATAAGTCACAAGTTTTTTAAGAGTTTAATCCTTTATTAAGTATTTTGATATCCAAATGGACAAAAATAAAAACAAGCACAATATGAATATAAACAAGCACAATATGAATATAAACAATGATATATGATATAATATGGCAAAATATAATAAAGAGATAAGGGAGCAAGAGATTTAAAATAAAAGGATAAGGTGCAAGAGATTAAATTTAAACAATTATATTCACATTATTATATTATTTACAATATAAGGTGGTATGATGAACTTAATCAAGCACAACCACAACAATGAAAATAAAATGAGGCAACCGGATCCAAGTGGATCTTTAATCGAATCGGGACAAATGTAGGTCTATGTTAAGCAATCGCCGAGTAATTTACGAAGTAATTACCCTACAAATGAGGCCGGCCACCACTAATTAAAGTGGAAAATATCCGTGTTAATACATGTTAGAGAAACGATATAATGGATCGTTCTCCGAAAACATACCACACTAAAAGAAAAAGGAAGGTCTAATCTTAATCGAGATTATCATTGAATTTCTCGAAAAGCAACCTATCACGATCTCAAAGTATGGAGAATGATCCAAATGATCATTCATCCATAGATTTGAAATAATGAAGATTAAACTTAATCGGAAATCAACAATCCCGAATCGGAAGATTGTCATCGACCAAAATTAAAAAAGAAGAGATGAAAAATAATGGATCTAAAAATAGATCTAATAAAAGAAGATCAAAACATTTTAAATTCTTCTTAAAAATTCTTTTTAAATTCTTTTATAAACACCTAAAAATATTTTTAGATAATCTTTTCTAAATCTCCTTTTCTAAGTACTACTAAAATAACTTTCTAAATCTTTTCATCAAAATAGAATTTAAAAAAAACAAAAGAAATATTAAAGAACAAAACCTAATAATAATAATATAAAGAAAAAAGAAAAAAAAAGAAAATTAATAAAATGGAGGGAGTCTACGCAAGACAGGTGGTGGATGGAGCAATAGCATTTCTGGCCTTAAGCCCAACACCACAATTCATATAGTTAGATTATTAAATAAAAATTAAATAAATAAAAAACAAAGAAAAGAATAAAAGAAGCAGGTCTTCTTCTTCCTCTCTCAATGTACAAACGCAAAACAGGGGAGAACAAAGTCACGGCGGCGGAACGAACAGGGAAAGGAAACGAAAACAAATCGCGGCCAAATCGTCCTCACCTTCAGCGATCAAACACTCAAATCTCTCTCGCGATTTCTTTCTTCTTCTCACCTCGGTTTCTCTCTCTTTCTTATCAATTCTCTCTCAATTCGGATCCCGTTTCTTCTTGGTGATGGTTTTTGATTTTAAGATCAATTGAAAGTTGTGAGTGATGGAAGGATGAAGGTCTTGATTGAGTGAAAGGGGTGAATTGAAAGTTAGGTTTTAGATTGAGGATGAATTTGGCAGAGATTCGGTATGCTCATGAAGCTTTTTTTTGAAGTGAGAATGGGCTTGCTTTTATAGAAGAAGAAGAGGAAGATTGATGCCGTTTTGGAAAGATTAAACGCGTTTTTGAAAGGGTCACGGTATTCTTGTTCTCGTTTTCATTTTGATTCTGCGTTTTGTTCGTCTGTTATGTGCGTTTTGAATATGATTTGATTGCGTTTTGTTTTGATTTTTTCAGGTGTACCCGTGCTAACCGCGTGTGGGATGCGTGCGGATTTGAGGAATACGGCTGGGAGTTTTGAAGGCTTGCGGCGTAACAGGCTTGGACTTGTTGCTTTTGTCGCTTGGCTCAAATGATTGAGAAGCTTGTGTTTGTTTGTTATATGGCAGGTTTTGGCTGCGGCTGGTGGGAGCTTTGGCTTGTGTAGCACTTGAGATGGATGCGTGCGTCTAAGCCGGTACTTGCGGAAGTTGGCTGGTGATGTTTTGCCTACGAGAAGTCTTGGTTCGCTTGGCCTGAAGGTGTGAGGCAAGGCTTGTGGCTGGTGTGTTTTGTTTTTGCAAGAAACTTGGGCTGTGTGCGTACGGGAAATTGGCTTGAGGCAAATGGAAGCCTTGGCTGTTGTGAGCTGGAAATCATGCGCGTGGAAAGTATGTGAAGCTGGACTTGAGTTTATGAGGCTTGGCAAGTTATTTTGTCACATATGCAGTACGGAAAGCGTGAGGCTTATGGCTGGAGAAATTGGCTTGAGACAAGCTAATATGAGGTGGGGCCAGGAGGCACATGCGTGTAGCTTAGTGTGGCTGTGACTTGTGGGAAATGTGATGGAAAGGCTTTCGTTTGTGGGCCAAAACTTTGGATGTGAGGCTGTACGGCTGGAAGTGATTTGAGAAGCTGTGCTAGCTGGTGAAGTGATTGAGAAGCTGTGGCTTTTTCACACGTGAAGGCTTGTGTGGGTGGGCAAGTGGGTGTGTTGATGCACGTGGGGGTGGCTTGCATTGGGCCTGAGGTTGTGGGTTTTGTTTTTGTTTATGTAGGCCTAAAAAACAAATATGTACTTTGGACTTTATTTTCATTAAAATGTAATTGGCTAATAATGAAAGGGAAAAAAATGGTTTTAAAATATAATGAATCTTTAATGGTTTTTAATGTAAAATGATATTATAAAATAGATGGATATTTGGTAAATGTAAAAAAAAAATAATGAAGAAAAAAAATGGATATATGAATTTGGACGGAAATGAGCAAAAGGATTTGGAAAGATGGATAAAAAAATAGAGGCAATTGAGATCAAAAAATTAAAATAATCGGAAATCGAAAAAGTGGTTAATGGACTAAATTTGGAATAATGGAAAAGGATATTTGGATGAATAATGGATAGAAAAATGGATAATGGATAGAATTTGGTTCTCAAGCCCACAACAAATCTTGATTTCTCTTGCACAAGCCTCTGATAATGAATACAGCCTACATAGACCCACTGAACGACCAAATAATTTTGCAAATTGCCACTCAAGCCACAACTGTCATCTGAAAACTGTCTGATTAATGCCTTGATAATTTGAAACCAAACTGAGGAAAATAAATCCTCAGATGAATCGCTGGTGAATTAATGAACCGATGAACTGATAAACACTGAAGATTCGAACCAAACTTCGCACAGAACACCGTCTGATAACTGATGAACCAACTTGTACTTTGAAAACGCATTGCCTGATGAATGAATTACTGGCACACACAACTAGCAGTCAACACAATCTTTTAATAGTTTGACCAGATTAGGTCAAACATCCATCTGAAAACGTGTTGTGATTGAACAAACGCATTTGAATCAAGTTCACTGCTCTGTCTTTGCAAACCTGCAACACAGAGAAGAAGAAGAACACTGCAACATATTTTTGGTATTTTGGTTAGAAGTCAGTAAATATAAACAAATATAAAACAGTAAAAATAATGGTGATCCCCTGCGAAGCATAGACCCGATCTGAGGAGAAACTCGAAACCAGTGCGATCTTGTTTGTATGCAAAATGCATATGAGATGCGAAACAATCTTAGGGCAAAAATTAGGGTGTTACACTATCGACCGTTTAAGATGAACTGTGGTTGAATACCAAGAAAACCTGAAATTTTCACTCTGCCGGAGAATGCAGAAATGGGAAATAAAACCCAACCAAGTAACACTCTTGGTAATTGAATTGAAGACAAAGCAAACAAGCTCTTTCCAAATTGAATTGTTACGCCGGATAAGGAAAACTCAGATAGACGAGTCTTCTTCAAGCAAACATGTTACGCCAGGAACTGGACATATGAGCCCTCTTTAAGTAAACCTGTTATGCCAGGAACTGGACATACGAGCCCTCTTCATACATTCTACAAAAATATATGACTTGAGACAGACGAACCTCCTTCGGATGAACCTGTTACGCCAGGACCGGTGATGCACTTAAGTCTGTGGGATATACATGTATAATCAGGATAGACGAACCCTCTTCATATATCCTCCGTAGATATATGGTCTAAGACAAACAAGTCTTCTTCAGATAACCTATTATGCCAGGTACGACATTAGGATTGGACGAACCTTCTTCACATATCTTGCGTAGATAAGTGGTGTCTGAGACAAACGAACCTCCTTCGGATAACCTGTTACGCCAGGACCGGTAACCATTTTGACGTTTAATCCCACCGTCAGGACTTCAAACCTCTTCAACACAAACGAGTATTGAATGATCATCAAGAGAGCACAGACGAGTGCCATAAGTCAATGATACAAACGAATGTTAGATGATGATCTAAGAAACGCAGATGAGCACTTCAGGCGATGATATAGACGAATATCAGCCACTGGTACAGACGAATACCAAAAACCCATCACAGACGAGCATTTGGAGTAACAATACAGACGAGTACCAGAAATCCAACACAGACGAGCAATTGGAGTAGCAATACAGACGAGCGTGAGGGATGATACAAATGAGTATCCAAATAATGCAAACGAGCTTCAAACAGATAACAAACACAAACGAGCGTTGGGGAATGCAGACGAGCAACAAGCAAATATCAAACACAAATGAGTGTTGGGGGTGCATACGAGCATCAAACAAATGCCTGATTGGCAACAAGAATCACAACTCTGCAGGGGAGAACCAAGTCAAGAGGCTTTGACACTTAACTCTGGTTAGGGGGATGAATAAATGTGTGTATCATCACATTGACCAAAAATAAATTGGCAACTTCTCTTGGAATATTTCAATGACGGGAGTAAATCCCAAACATGAACTCTGTGGAGAAATCAAGCATTCAACTGCTTGCTGGGCATACTTCATTTGTGGAATGATAATCCGCTTTGGGGAAATAATCTATTCACAACTTTGAAAATCTGCTAGGGATCAATTCCATCTGATCTGTCTCAGCTGGGGAACAATTTTCTTGGGGAAATGTGATACCATCCTGTAAAACCTGCAACAATAGTATACACACATGTGCCCCGGGGACTTGCATGGTATGATCTGTTCATCCATTGTCGCCCAACACTCAAAGATGGTTTTAAATGTTTCCCTGCGATGTCGTTATTTTAGAAAAATCACCATGTTTCTAATGCAATGTTCTTTTTTGCCAAAAATTCAGGACATTTTTGCAAACGAAGTAAACAAAACACAACACCACTTTTGACTGAATATTCATTTATTGAGAGGCCTCTGAATAGGCAAAGTTTTACATCAGGAAGCAACTACCTGGAAAGAGGTAGCTACCGTAAAAATTGAGAAAATAAACTATCCTAATGGCAATGTGCACGACATTCCAATGAGTTTCCTTCTTGCTATGACCATCATGTCTTCAAAACTTTCTGTTCTTGCCTTTGCTTTTTGAGGAAGATGAGGGGACTGATTCCTATCCTTCTGATATTATCAGGCTGTACGAAACGGTGATTTGGTTCAGATTACCCGGATCGCAGTTGTTCGCTTCTTCCCCTGTTTTGCGTGGATCGCCCTTTCGGGTTTTCAATCCATCGGGATACCCTTTTTTTCCTGAGCTGTCCGATGTGGCTTTTCAACTCAGCGGGTGTACATTTTTTTACTTTTTTCCCTAACTTTTGCCCGAGCTTTTTATTCTGTTTTTAGCTCGCCGGGATGCCCTTTTCTTGCCTGGACGTTAATTCTGTTTTTTGTGTCCAACGGGTCTTTTTATGCGAAGTATTTTTTAATTGCATCCGAGTTAACAGGAGACTGGAAATCTTCTCCATCCATAGTAGTGAGCATCAGTGCCCCACCTGAGAAAACTTCCTTCACTATGAATGGGCCTTCGTGGTTTGGGGTCCACTTGCCCCTGTGATCTGAACCTGGAGGAACGATCCTCTTGAGCACAAGCTTTCCTACTTGATACTCCCGAGTACGTACTCGTTGGTCGAATGCTCGCTTCATTCTCTCTAATAAAGCTGACCATGACAAATAGCCGCCAATCTCTTTTCCTCAATTAGGCACAACTGATTATATCGAGCACGTACCCACTCAGCCTCATCAAGCTTCACGTCCATCATCACACGCAATGAAGGAATTTCTACCTCAACAGGCAAGACTGCCTCCATGCCATACACCAGCGAGAAAGGAGTTGCCCCGGTTGACGTCCTGACCGACGTTCGATACCCATGCAACGCAAACTGTAACATCTCATGCCAATCCTTGTAAAAGACAACAATCTTTTGCACAATCTTCTTAATATTCTTATTCGCTGCTTCCACCGCACCATTCATCTTTGGTCGGTAAGGAAAAGAATTATGATATTGAATCTGGAAGTCCCGGCACAATTCTGCCATCATCTTGTTGTTTAAGTTGGAACCATTATCAGTAATGATTTGCTCGGGCACTCCGTATCTGCAAATAATGTCTCTTTTCAAAACTCTAGCTACCACTTGACGAGTGACATTGGCATAAGATGCTGTTTCAACCCACTTTGTGAAGTAATCGATCACAACCAAGATGAAACGATGACCATTTGAAGCAGTAGGCTCTATTTTCCCGATCATGTCAATGCCCCACATAGAAAAGGGCCAAGGAGATGACATGACGTTGATCGAGCTGGGAGGAATATGCACCTTGTCTGCATAAATCTGGCAACTATGGAACTTACGGGCGTACGAACAACATTCTGCATCCATTGTTAGCCAATAGTACCCCGACCTCAACAACCTCTTGGCCATTGCATGTCCTCCTGCGTGAGTACCGAAAGATCCCTCATGGATATCCTGCATTAACAAGTCTGCTTCGTGTCTATCCACACATCTGAGCAAGACCATGTCAAAGTTCCTCTTATACAGAACTCCATCTGCATTCAAGAAGAAACTAGCAGCAAGTCGTCTTAAGGTCTTCTTTTCGTTGGATGATGCTCCAGCTGGGTATTCTTGTTTTTCCAGGAAGAGCTTGATATCGAAATACCATGGTTTCTCGTCAGACACTGCGTCTACAGAGAAAGCATAATCTGGTGTGTCAAGCCTGGAAATGTCAATCCTGGGTACATAGTTCCAACAAAAGACTTTGATGGACGAAGAAAGAGTAACCAATGCGTCGGCGAATTGATTCTCATCTCGTGGTATATACTGCAGCTTAACTGTTGTGAAGAACGTCAACAGTTTTCTGGCATAATCCCTATAAGGAATCAAGTGTTCTTGGTGTGTATACCACTTGCCGGTAATCTGATTGATAACGAGGGATGAATCTCCGAATATATCGAGGGTCTTAATCTGAAGATTAATAGCCTCCTCTATTCCCATTATGTACACCTCGTATTCCGCTTCATTGTTGGTGAACCCAAAAGTAATTCTGGCAGCGAAGGGGAACAATACCAACTCCACGTCCATTGATATTGACCGCCCCATCAAACATCAACTTCCATTTGGATTCAGGGTCTGGCCCCTCCTCCGGAAGTGGTTCCTCGCAATCTTTTGCCTTGAGGTACATGATGTCCTCATCAGGGAAATCAAATTTCATCGGCTGATAATCATCTTCAAGTGGCTGCTATGCAAGATAATTTGACAACACACTTCCTTTGATGGCTTTCTGGGAAGTATATTGTATATCGTACTCTGTTAATATCATTTGCCACCTTGCAACCCTTCCTGTTAATAAAGGGTTTCTCGAAAATATACTTGACAGGGCCCATTTTTGAGATTAGCAATGTGGTATGGGTCAGCATGTACTGTCTTAGTCGGCGAGCAGCCCATGCCAAAGCGCATCAAGTTTTCTCGAGCAGTGAATAAGGGGATTCACAGTCGGTAAACTTTTTGCTAAAGTAGTAAATTGCATGCTCTTTTCGACCAGACTCGTCACGTTAGCCTAGCACACAACCCATTGACCCCTCTAAAACAGTCAAGTACATGATAAGTAGCCGTCCTGGAACTTTAGGCATTAGAATCAGAGGTGTCTGCAAATATTCTTTTATCTTTTCAAAGGCTCTTTGACAGTCCTCATTCCATCTGACCGTTTTTTCTTTTCTCAACAGTTTGAATATTGGCTCACACATGTCCGTTAGATGAGATATAAACCGCGAAATGTAGTTCAATCTCCCTAAAAATCCACGCACTTCTTTTTCTGTTTTCAGTGCAGGCATATCTTATATTGCTTTTACCTTTGCAGGATCCACCTCGATTCCTTTCTGGCTAACAATAAAACCCAGCAGTTTTCCGGAACGCACTCCAAAAGCACACTTGTTTGGATTCAACCTCAATTTGTACTTTATCAATCGATCAAACAACCTTTTGAGATTGACCAGATGCTCTTCTTTGTCCCGGGACTTGGCAATCATGTCGTCCACATAGCATTCAATTTCTTTGTGTATCATGTCGTGGAACAATGTGACCATAGCCCGCTGATACGTTGCCCCGGCGTTCTTCAATCCAAAGGGCATAACCTTGTAACAGAATGTACCCCACGGGGTAATGAACGTTGTTTTCTCCATGTCTTCCGGTGCGATCTTGATCTGATTATACCCGGAGAAGCCATCTGTTGCACCCCAAAATTTGCCCTCACAATACAAGACTTTGTGTGCTAAGAAGGTTCACAAGGTTCACAAGATTCACAATGCTTTCAAGACCTTTCATGAGGCTCATGAAGTCTACAAGTCACTTCATGAAGGTTCACAAGGTTCACAAGTTTCCCAATGCTTTCAATACCTTCCATGAGGCTCATGAAGTCTACAAGTCACTTCATGAAGGTTCACAAGGTTCACAAGATTCATAATGCTTACAAGACCTTTTATGAGGTTCAGGAAGTCTACAAGTCACTTTATGAAGTTCACAAGGTTCACAAGGTTCACAATACCTCCCATGAGTATCACAAGACATTTTATGATGGTTCACAAGGTTCACAAAGTTCACAATTGGTCAGAAGAGTTGACAATCCCCTCAGACAATGCACCTCCTAAGCAGTGCATCCAAAACTAGGGTTTTGACTTTAATCAGGCTAAATGGACTTCCAAGACTTAAAGTGAGCTTCATAACATCTTATATGTGTGTAAGAACCCCCATGTCAAGTTTCAAGACTTTTCTCAAAAGTTTGCTCAGTCAGATGATCAGATAAGTCAAAATCAGTCAAAGCAGTTAAAAAGTCAAACTGAGGTCAACTGTGGTCAAACCAAAGTCAAACTTCATGATTTTGTGCCAACATCAAGTATATTAAGTAAAATTCATCATTTGATCAAGGGTTAATCATGATTCATCAAGGAGATTTCAGATCATCAAGAATCAGGAGTTTCTAAATTAGGGTTTCCTCAGGAAAAGTCAACTGAACTTTGACCAGCCATAACTTTCACATGCTTCATCACCAAGTCTCCATCCAAAGCTCATTTTGAAGGAAATTGAATTCTCTACAACTTTGTGTCTCACAAGCCAAGCCCAAAAATGCTTCATTTGGAGGGTATGAGCTAAGACATTATAGGTCCTTTTGAAAGTCAACAAAAAGTCAACAACTTCAAAAGGGCATAACTTGAGATTGGTAAATGATATGGACATGAAACCAGTGAAGTTGGTTAGAGGACTCTTCAAGCTTTCCAAAATGTCCAAGAACACCCTCATAGCATTAAAATTGAAGGATGTGTGCCCTTGCAAAGTTGGGAAATTTTTGGTTGGTTTATGAAGAAAATGGAGGTCTAAAACTAATTTCTTCTAAATGGGCTTGCCATATGATGACCCAATCCACACCAAGACATCATGCACGAAATTAACTTAATATTTTCATTATTTTCATTATTTTATTTTTATTTATTATGATTTTTTATATTAAAAATCATTTTAAATTCAAATAAAATATGAAATAGTGAAGATTTAAAATTATTTTGCTTCTAGAATGTCATAAATGATATTTTGATCCAAGAGTTATGAAAATCATCCCAAAATAGCAAGGCTAGATCAAGATATTTCAAGTTTTAAAACCAAATATTTTTCAATCTTAAAAGGTCCAAATATCCACAAGTTTGTGAAAGCTCTTAACCTAATTTCATTCACTCCTATATATACAACATGAAGCAGCTTCAAAGAGACGATTTTGGCAGCCTCTCACCTGGTCTCAAAACTTCAAAAAATCATACAAAAACTTGATTTCGGTTTCTAAGTTAGAGTGCTATAGAGATGATTTCTGGACAACAACATTGAGGTTTCCTGAACCTATTCCAATCATCCTCATCATCAAATTCATGCCAAATCATACAAACCAAATTCATATTCTTGCCTTTCTTTTGGTTTTTTTTCAATTTTAATGATTTACGCATGATTAATTGATTTTGATTACATAATATGTTTGTTTGATTGTGTAGATGGTTTTTGGATAGTTGGATTTAAGTTTCGATGCAGGAATCATAGGGCACCATGGAGAACTAAACTATTGGTTAATCTGCTGTAATCTGTTTTCGTCGATACTTCGAAGGCTGCAGTAGTGATAAACATTACAGGCTGACAGTATATACCAAAAATAGGCAGGTGGGAGGAAAAAGATGGTGTGTGGCATGCGCTGATTGCCCTAGTGACAAAGACCTAAGGCCCACAACCTAGTGGCAAGAAACTGAGGTTTGGAGCATTTTGATGAAGAAACGTGGGTGTCCCAGTGGCAAAGAACTCAATGAAGCAAATAGGGCAAACCCCCAATATTTTTGGTATCTCTAACTTTATTTTTCCCTTTTTCATCAAATTATGTATTTTCTTTGAATTTCCTTATTATTATTATTAAACTAATTTCTAAAAGATAAAACAAAATCCTTTTTTTTTTAAAACTTATATTTTTTTCATAAACCTTAATTTTTTCCCTAAACCTTAATTTTAAACCTAAATCTTAATTTTTTTCATAAACTTTAAACCCTAAAAATTTAGCCCTAATCTTTATCTTAAAACCCAAATTTCGCCATAATTTTTACCCTAAAATTTTTCCTAAACCTTAAATTTTTTTTTAACCTTAAATTTTTTTCTCAAATACTAACCCTAATTTTTCTTCTTACCCTAAAAAATTAACTTATTTTTCTAAACCCTAATTATTAATCCTTATTTTTATTAATATGTAAATGACTTTAATATTTTGTTTATTATTATTAAATTTATTAAATTTTCTTAATTAACTACTAAAAAATTTTCAATATTTATTTAACCTAAAAATAATTTTTCTTTTTAAATTCTTATTTTCTTTATTATTCTAACCATTATTATTGTTAATATTTTATTATTACTAATATTTGATTTTGTGGTTTATTTATTATTCTTATTATATTTATTATTATTATTTTATTTTGATTATTATGTATCTGCTAAAGCCATGTAATAGTCGTAGGTTTATTTTTGTTTCTATTTTATGTTTATAAATATTTTCATTGCGTGGTTAGTAAAATAGGGAGTGTAAACATGTATTATATTTTAAAAAATTGAATTTAGATCACTTAAATTATAAGATAAATATTTAAATTAAACACTCACACACGTAAGTCGATCTTTGATCGCCATCTCACTTTCTAGGGTTGCCTCTCAATGTTGCCTAATTATAAGGTCAAGTGGGGTGTATAAAGCAAAGTCCCTTAAAAAGAAAAGTCATCTAGTCCCTTCATAATTAAAGATCAAGTCCCTTAATGGTTGCCTTTCAATATGATCTTGTCCCTTTCGAATAATGATGACAGTCCCTTCTAAATGCTTAATACACCCCACAGTTGCCTTCATTAAACAGATGTCCCTCACTTGTCCCTTACATCCAAGGTAATGACTACCTATTCCTTAATAATAGGGATAGTCTTACCATTTAAGGTTAAAGAACAGAAAGACTTAAACTTTAGGGTAGGTTCCTCATAGTTACTTGCTCACTATTTCAAAACAAATTTCAAATTCTTCACAAATTTCAAACAATTTTCAAACACAAGTTTTTTACGCATCCGTACATGGATCATTATTAAACTCTTATGAAAAATTTTATCCACACACTTCACATTTTCAAAAGCAATTCAAAGTGAGCTAAGTAACTAAGAGCCCATGGATAACCATGGATGTAAAGGGTGCTAACACCTTCCCTTTACATAACCTACCCCCCGGACCCAAAAATCTTTTAAAAGGTCTTTCCTGTTCTTTTATGCCTTTCCTTTGGATAAAATAAAAGTCGGTGGCGACTCTTGCTATCCGCAACATAACTAAAGTCAGTTCTCCCACCGTGTTACAGAACTGGCGACTCTGCTGGGGACTTAATAAAAGAGGGGTACCCTTAGGAATTAGATCACTTCAAAATTGTTTGCTTTGTTTGCTTTATACTTATCTTGTTGGGTGCTCTTATGTGTGAAAGATCCAAACCCGGATCTAGTGTACCTTAGGTAAATGGCAATAGACCAAGGAAACTGTACGACGTATATCGATATGGTTGATCTGGTGGTCATAGTTAGTGTGACTTCTTGGTTGGTGCTTATGTTCCTTAAGTCAAGTTGAGGATAATATGAGGCTGCCATATGTTGTCAATGCACTAACTAACTTTTAAAACCCTAGTTATCCCATCTTGGCCTTTAGAAAGTAGTGAGGTAACCGGCTTTGGTGCAGACTGAAGTTGGTTGACACTCGATACTACGCTCATTGAGATCTTAAACTTGGAGGGTTTTGGTTGGCAAGTAAGTTGCCTTCTGAACAACCACCCTTGTGAAGGATCAATGATATTGAGATCCCTTAGAACATGGTTACTTTTTTAGGACAGGATGAACCATCTAACTTCAGGGGAGGGTACTTACCTTTGAACCTCATGCAAGCCTTTAAACCTAGGGCTATTGTGTGACTTGTTTGTGTGTGCCACATGTTTGTGATTGAACATAACATCATGACATCATCATGCATCATAAGCATAGAATTTTCACTAACCATTTCAAGGACCAAAGGATTTATCTTTGTTCTTTGGTTGCAGGTCATGGTTTCTGCTCGTAGAAACACCATCAGGATCAACTTTGTGGGCATACCTGCCAAGCTTAAAGAGTTGGTTTCTCAAGTGTCTGATCATTCCCAGTTCATCAAGAGACATGGTCACCTATTGGATCTAGTCACTTCAGGGTTCAATGAAGACATGATGAGTGTCCTATTTCAGTTCTTTGATCCTAAGCACCATTGCTTTACATTCCCTGACTATCAGCTGGTTCCTACAATGGAGGAGTTCTCTAAACTTCTGGGCATACCCGTTCTTGATCAAAGACCCTTCACAGGCTTGGAGAAGGAGCTTAAACCAGAGGTTATTGCCGCAGCTCTACATCTGAAGAAGTCTGACATTGTTCTAGAAACGAGAAGCAGAGTTAAGGGTATTCTTGCTAAGGTATTAGTGGATAAAGCTCAAGTGTTCTTGAAGGCCATGAGCTATGATGCTTTTGAGGAAATCTTAGCCTTGCTGATTTATGGCTTAGTGTTGTTCCCCAATCCAGATCAATTTATAGACGTTCATGCCATCAACATATTCTTGAGTCACAATCCAGTGCCTACATTGCTTGGAGATATCCTACATTCTCTTCATACCCGTACTACAAGGACAAGAGGAACTTTGATGTGCTGCATACCTTTGCTTTCTAGGTGGTTTATTTCTCACCTTCCTCGCTCGGTAATGTAGAATGAGCAAGGGTTCAGATGGTCCAAGAGAATTATGTCACTCTCTCACTCAGATATCCATTGGTGCTCCAGATCTATGGAGAATGTCACTATTATTGATCGTTGTGGGGAGTTTCCTAATGTGCCACTGCTAGGCATAAGAGGAGGCATCACCTACAACCCCTCTTTAGCTTTACGACAGTTTGGTTACGCTCGAAGTGATGGTCCACATGACATGTTGATTCAGGGCATTGTGTTTGATTACGACAACGATCTTCAAGGTTACCGTCAGAGATTCATACGAGCATGGGGAAAAGTAAACAGGGTTGACAGCAAGACACATGAGCCTAAGTACACTATTCCTATGGAAGCTTATCTCAGATGGGTGCGATCTCGTGCTCAGACTCTCATGATGCTATATCCTGCTATCCTGCCAGTTACCATGGAACCTGTTGCTGAAGGAGACACTGCTTATACCATCCTTCACCCAGACATGCCTACTGACATGGAAGACTTACAGAGATCCTGGATCCAGTTGAAAGAGCAAAGGGATACTTTCGAGGCTCATTACAAAGCAAGCCAAGAAAGAATCCTGGAACTAACAAAGCAACTTCACGAGGAGCGGAAATATCAACTCATACCTTAACACAAAGAGGAAACGTCCATGGGAGACTTAAAACCCCATCTCTTGTATTTATTGCATTTCATTTTCTGTAAGCCCAAGAGGCAAAACAAATTTATTACTAATAAAAGTTTACTTTCTTGATTGTTTAAACAAATTTAAATCCTGTGGTCCTTGAAAACATTGCATCCGCATTTACATACCATATCATTGCATCACAGGTTTCTTGTGCACAGGTTTCTTATCTTCTCGCTGTTTATTTCAGCAATGGCTCTTGAACAGACAGACAAAGATCTCCAGGCTCAGAATGCCCGATTCCAAGAGTTGATTCTGAACTTGTCCAAGGGACAAGATGAGTTGAAGACACTGCTGGCTAAGAAGAAGAGTCCTGAGAACAACAAGAAGGGCCAGTTGGAACAGTTGCAAGCTGAGATAACAGAAATGAGGATCCAGATGAATGGCCAGGTGGCTCTTATCCAAAGTTTAGCTCAGGGGCAAGAAGAGTTGAGAACCTTTGTCCACAAACTTCAAAGTGATAGAGTCAGGGATCTAATTGTCAGTCAACCTCCGTTAAAACAAGCTGATTTGGTTGAAAGGAAGATGAGGATAAAAGAAGGTAAGAAACAGGTTGCCATTGATTGTTCTTCAGTTGAAGAAGAAAGACCTGATAAGGTTAATCCACCTCAACACCAGAAATATAGAAGGCAGTTTATCAAGTTCAGCACTCCAATGTCACAAGTTCTGCAATGCTTGTTGGAGATGGAACTAATTTCTTTGAAAAGTTCTCCTCAAAATCCTAAAACCTCCTCTCCTCGCTATAATCCCAAGGCAAGGTGTGGGTATCACTCCAACTGTCCTGGACATGATACTAATAGTTGTTGGACATTAAAGAAAAAGATCCAAGACCTGATTGACGAAGGGATCCTAGAGGTTACTCCAGAAGGTCAAGTTGAATTCTACTATCGTCCATCAAGCACCAAAGCTGCAAGACAAGTTGCCCAAGGTTGCAAGAAAGAAAGCCTACCTGTTCCTGTTGAGATATGGGGCACCTTGGGACATCCAAGTGGTAAATTTGATTTCATGGTGAAGTATACTGCTCCTCAAAGTTCACAGATTGCAATTGAGGACATTCAGCCAACTGGATGGGACAACATTTGAATTTTCATTTGTAATTTCCTTTATTTGTTTGAACACTTACTATTATGTTAAACTTTTGTTTTCATTAATGCATTGCATATGTTTGTCTTGAATTAGTCCATTCGTTCCACTATATTTTGAATTATACTTCTTATTTCTATCTTGTGATATTTAACTCCTGATAAAGCTATAAGCCTGTAGAGGGAGGATGACGAAAACAATACCATAATATTAGGCAGTATGTTTTTGAACAGACTATGCTGACGATGTACAGGCATTGTTTCAATTCCTAAACAGTGGAGATATAAGGAAGTTAATCCCTAATCAACCCTTTTGAGCCTATGAAGTAGGAGTTTTTATTCTCGTACAAATTAAAACCCTTATTCATAACCTGGGGCAGGGTAGTTACTCAGTTAACTCAAATATGCCAATTGCTTGTGTTGTACACAACTAATGATGGTTCTCTGTAATCATTAAACCTGATAGTCAATATCCAGCAAAAGAACAATTCACTAAGTCAAAACCTATGAAGGAGACTTAGTAAAAACAAATTAAGACATCCCGCTGACTGTAACCTTGAAATAAACAGTTCAGGCAAAAGGAAGGGATAATAAAGTCAAAAGAAAAAAGAGGTCACTATGAATCCTCAACAAAGAAAAATGACTGGATGTTCAAATAAATTTTTGGTGGCTGAACCATCACAAATATCAGTGTTACGATACCAAACTTCTTTGGAACTTCAATGCATAAGTTAACTGAGCATAAGACTGAAGAACATCATGGAGATTGGGTTGGGTACAAATAAAATTTGAGCCTATATCCTTTGTTTCTTAAACCATGAACCAGGCCACGTTATAACCCTTTAAAAGTCCTAACTGAAGCATGGTTAGTTCGAAAGCGTACTGCTACAAAAAGGTATCCTGACTCCTTTAGGGCTTATTATAAAACTTGAGTTAATATCACAATTTTCACAAAAAAAAAAAAAAAAAATTGTTTTCTAAAAATAACTTTTTTCCAAAACTTCAAGACAGACATAAGCATTGCATTTTTGAATATATTTGTTTGCATATACTTAAGTGTTTGATAAACAGAGAAACTTACAGGATGAATGTTCAAAGTCCTTCTGATAAACAAAGTTGTTTCCTGGATCAAAGTCCATGTATACAAAGGGGCATAGTCATTATCTCCCAATCAAGGGGGCAGGCCATGATACTTCCTAACTCATTTGGGGCAATCAGGACAAGATTCAACTATGTTTAAGCAGCCAGAGGCAGATCTCCTCATCTATCCGAAGTGCCAAGGGTAACATTACAAAGTTCATAATGCCAGGGGCATAGTCACTGTTTCCCAGTCAAGAGGCATACCAAGTTACTGTTCAATTCATTTGGGGCAATTAGGTCCAGATTCAACCGTGCTTAATAGCCAGGGGAATTTTTCCCCATACAGTGAATTACCAAAGGAGACATTACAGAGTTCACAATACCAGGGGCAT
This sequence comes from Lathyrus aphaca, assembly GCA_963966055.1. Classification (NCBI taxonomy): domain Eukaryota; kingdom Viridiplantae; phylum Streptophyta; class Magnoliopsida; order Fabales; family Fabaceae; genus Lathyrus; species Lathyrus aphaca. The sequence continues at coordinate 228,270,676 of OZ014522.1, forward strand.
ATGCTTATGGGGCATTTTGTTTGTTTCTCTTGAGGTAGCTCATTTCAGATACTTCCATTATGGGGCAATTCATCATCAACCAAAGGGGCAATGCTTTCCTTTCAAATATAGTATCCGGAGCGTATATGGTCCATCACGATTTGAAAACACATTCCTCTCATTGTGTTACCTTGATATTAGATTCTCAGCAGAAGCCATGGTGGAAATTAATTGTCTACGCCAGTAGTATCAGATGGTGTCAGTATCATGTCTTCAGATCCAGCTATGATGATTTCTGGGAAGGTATTCAGGAAAGTTATGGATTTTAGGAGCTCTAAATCCAATTGGTTATACACTCTCGAAGTTGAAACGATTCTGTTTTCAAGTTCAGCTTTACTTTTCCCTCTGAATCCAGATTTACTTTTACCCTATTTACCTAAGCAAAAACATCCATTGGTTGTGTTTGAATGTATTATGCTTTTGAATATGATTGATGTTTACCAGAAATGCATGAATGCTTAATATGATTGATGTTTACCAGAAATGCATGAAAATGTAGTAATAGTATTTACTAAGGACGAACGAGGGAAGGATTTCAACGAAGCTTCGCCGGTTCATCTTTACAATACAGTTACAAACCCTCAGCAGGACAAATCCATCTTCATATAGTCACATCTCCCCTGGAATTTATATCCATCTCTTTTATCCTCATACGGATATCCGGGAATTTACTTTCCAATAAGAGTACGACGAACGAAGACGGGAGGTTATGTATACCTTGCTATCCCCAGCAGACGGGAGGATATATATACCTTACTATCCCCAGCAGACGGGAGGATATATATACCTTACTATCCCCAGCAGACGAGAGGTTATATATACCTTGCTATCCCCAGCAGACAGAAGGTTATGTATACCCTACTATCAAAATGAAGACGGAAGGTTATGTATACCCTACTATCAAACGAAGACGGGAGGTTATGTATAATATATTATCAAACAGAACAAGTTCCTTATATTCTTCAGCAACAAATCGGGATTTATTTTCCCTGGCCAGCAGTTGTTATACGAAGATATCCAGACGCTTCAGGCAGCATCATATCATACATACATCATTTACATCATACCATAACATACATATCCATAAATACATAATACATTTACTTAGGTGGATCATACTATGCATGCATCCATATTACATAAACTAACATTCTCCTTGCAGGATAGTTATATGCAGATAAAATAGCATCAACAATTCACAACAGGTCAGAAATGATCCATACATTACTCAAGATGTCCTCGGAGAGTAGGCAAACGGTCTATAAGAAGATCTATTCCCAAATCCAGGATATTTCCAGAAGATTTCATCTATCTGGGTTTGAATAGCAGGCAAACGGTCTGTACAAAGATCCATTCCCTGGTTCAAGATATTTTCAGAAGATTTAATCTATTTCCTCGGAGAGTAGGCAAACGGTCTGTAAGAAGATCCATTCCCTAATCCAGGATATTTTCAGGAGATTTAATCTTGACACTTTTTTGTCCTCGGAGAGTAGGCAAACGGTCTGTAAGAAGATCTATTCCCTAATCCAGGATATTTCTAGAAGATTTCATATATCTGGTCTTGAATAGCAGGCAAACGGTCTGTACAAAGATCCATTCCATGGTTCAAGATATTTTCAAGAAGATTTAATCTATTTCCTCGGAGAGTAGGCAAACGGTCTGTAAGAAGATCCATTCCCTAATCCAGGATATTTTCAGAAGATTTCATCTATCTGGTCTTGAATAGCAGGCAAACGGTCTGTACAAAGATCCATTCCCTGGTTCAAGATATTTTCAGAAGATTTAATCTATTTCCTCGGAGAGTAGGCAAACGGTCTGTAAGAAGATCCATTCCCTAATCCAGGATATTTTCAAGAGTTAATCCTGACACTTTTTTTGGCCCTTGAATAGCAGGCAAACGGTCTGTAAAAAGATCCATTCCCTGGTTCAAGATATTTTTCAGAAGAACAAATTCTGACGTTCTTTTGACCTTGGAGAGTAGGCAAACGGTCTGTAAAAAGACCTATTCCCTAATCCAAGATATTTCCAGAAGAGATAATCGTCACGAAGATTTATTTCTACTGGTCTATTCAACAAATTCAAATTATAAACGATTCAGAGACGGCCTATACGAAGACCTAGTACTGAGATCCAATATCAACACAAAGCTATCATCACATCCAGTTCTTTAGATGGCATCTCTAAGCCCATCTCCAGTTTTTCCAAGTGGCATCTTTAAGCCCACTCAAGCATATTCAACTAGTCACCTGCATCACTCTACGCACTGGTGAGTGCAAATTTTTGGGCTTTTGTGTTCAGTCCCCTTCAACCTTCCAAGTTACGACTGGCAAATATACCAATCTAACCCCTCAGGTTTCAGAAAATTGAACAGGGGCAGCTGTTGCACCCCAAAATTTGCCCTCACAATACAAGACTTTGTGTGCTAAGAAGGTTCACAAGGTTCACAAGATTCACAATGCTTTCAAGACCTTTCATGAGGCTCATGAAGTCTACAAGTCACTTCATGAAGGTTCACAAGGTTCACAAGTTTCCCAATGCTTTCAATACCTTCCATGAGGCTCATGAAGTCTACAAGTCACTTCATGAAGGTTCACAAGGTTCACAAGATTCATAATGCTTACAAGACCTTTTATGAGGTTCAGGAAGTCTACAAGTCACTTTATGAAGTTCACAAGGTTCACAAGGTTCACAATACCTCCCATGAGTATCACAAGACATTTTATGATGGTTCACAAAGTTCACAATTGGTCAGAAGAGTTGACAATCCCCTCAGACAATGCACCTCCTAAGCAGTGCATCCAAAACTAGGGTTTTGACTTTAATCAGGCTAAATGGACTTCCAAGACTTAAAGTGAGCTTCATAACATCTTATATGTGTGTAAGAACCCCCATGTCAAGTTTCAAGACTTTTCTCAAAAGTTTGCTCAGTCAGATGATCAGATAAGTCAAAATCAGTCAAAGCAGTTAAAAAGTCAAACTGAGGTCAACTGTGGTCAAACCAAAGTCAAACTTCATGATTTTGTGCCAACATCAAGTATATTAAGTAAAATTCATCATTTGATCAAGGGTTAATCATGATTCATCAAGGAGATTTCAGATCATCAAGAATCAGGAGTTTCTAAATTAGGGTTTCCTCAGGAAAAGTCAACTGAACTTTGACCAGCCATAACTTTCACATGCTTCATCACCAAGTCTCCATCCAAAGCTCATTTTGAAGGAAATTGAATTCTCTACAACTTTGTGTCTCACAAGCCAAGCCCAAAAATGCTTCATTTGGAGGGTATGAGCTAAGACATTATAGGTCCTTTTGAAAGTCAACAAAAAGTCAACAACTTCAAAAGGGCATAACTTGAGATTGGTAAATGATATGGACATGAAACCAGTGAGGTTGGTTAGAGGACTCTTCAAGCTTTCCAAAATGTCCAAGAACACCCTCATAGCATTAAAATTGAAGGATGTGTGCCCTTGCAAAGTTGGGAAATTTTTGGTTGGTTTATGAAGAAAATGGAGGTCTAAAACTAATTTCTTCTAAATGGGCTTGCCATATGATGACCCAATCCACACCAAGACATCATGCACGAAATTAACTTAATATTTTCATTATTTTCATTATTTTATTTTTATTTATTATGATTTTTTATATTAAAAATCATTTTAAATTCAAATAAAATATGAAATAGTGAAGATTTAAAATTATTTTGCTTCTAGAATGTCATAAATGATATTTTGATCCAAGAGTTATGAAAATCATCCCAAAATAGCAAGGCTAGATCAAGATATTTCAAGTTTTAAAACCAAATATTTTTCAATCTTAAAAGGTCCAAATATCCACAAGTTTGTGAAAGCTCTTAACCTAATTTCATTCACTCCTATATATACAACATGAAGCAGCTTCAAAGAGACGATTTTGGCAGCCTCTCACCTGGTCTCAAAACTTCAAAAAATCATACAAAAACTTGATTTCGGTTTCTAAGTTAGAGTGCTATAGAGATGATTTCTGGACAACAACATTGAGGTTTCCTGAACCTATTCCAATCATCCTCATCATCAAATTCATGCCAAATCATACAAACCAAATTCATATTCTTGCCTTTCTTTTGGTTTTTTTTTCAATTTTAATGATTTACGCATGATTAATTGATTTTGATTACATAATATGTTTGTTTGATTGTGTAGATGGTTTTTGGATAGTTGGATTTAAGTTTCGATGCAGGAATCATAGGGCACCATGGAGAACTAAACTATTGGTTAATCTGCTGTAATCTGTTTTCGTCGATACTTCGAAGGCTGCAGTAGTGATAAACATTACAGGCTGACAGTATATACCAAAAATAGGCAGGTGGGAGGAAAAAGATGGTGTGTGGCATGCGCTGATTGCCCTAGTGACAAAGACCTAAGGCCCACAACCTAGTGGCAAGAAACTGAGGTTTGGAGCATTTTGATGAAGAAACGTGGGTGTCCCAGTGGCAAAGAACTCAATGAAGCAAATAGGGCAAACCCCCAATATTTTTGGTATCTCTAACTTTATTTTTCCCTTTTTCATCAAATTATGTATTTTCTTTGAATTTCCTTATTATTATTATTAAACTAATTTCTAAAAGATAAAACAAAATCCTTTTTTTTTTAAAACTTATATTTTTTTCATAAACCTTAATTTTTTCCCTAAACCTTAATTTTAAACCTAAATCTTAATTTTTTTCATAAACTTTAAACCCTAAAAATTTAGCCCTAATCTTTATCTTAAAACCCAAATTTCGCCATAATTTTTACCCTAAAATTTTTCCTAAACCTTAAATTTTTTTTTAACCTTAAATTTTTTTCTCAAATACTAACCCTAATTTTTCTTCTTACCCTAAAAAATTAACTTATTTTTCTAAACCCTAATTATTAATCCTTATTTTTATTAATATGTAAATGACTTTAATATTTTGTTTATTATTATTAAATTTATTAAATTTTCTTAATTAACTACTAAAAAATTTTCAATATTTATTTAACCTAAAAATAATTTTTCTTTTTAAATTCTTATTTTCTTTATTATTCTAACCATTATTATTGTTAATATTTTATTATTACTAATATTTGATTTTGTGGTTTATTTATTATTCTTATTATATTTATTATTATTATTTTATTTTGATTATTATGTATCTGCTAAAGCCATGTAATAGTCGTAGGTTTATTTTTGTTTCTATTTTATGTTTATAAATATTTTCATTGCGTGGTTAGTAAAATAGGGAGTGTAAACATGTATTATATTTTAAAAAATTGAATTTAGATCACTTAAATTATAAGATAAATATTTAAATTAAACACTCACACACGTAAGTCGATCTTTGATCGCCATCTCACTTTCTAGGGTTGCCTCTCAATGTTGCCTAATTATAAGGTCAAGTGGGGTGTATAAAGCAAAGTCCCTTAAAAAGAAAAGTCATCTAGTCCCTTCATAATTAAAGATCAAGTCCCTTAATGGTTGCCTTTCAATATGATCTTGTCCCTTTCGAATAATGATGACAGTCCCTTCTAAATGCTTAATACACCCCACAGTTGCCTTCATTAAACAGATGTCCCTCACTTGTCCCTTACATCCAAGGTAATGACTACCTATTCCTTAATAATAGGGATAGTCTTACCATTTAAGGTTAAAGAACAGAAAGACTTAAACTTTAGGGTAGGTTCCTCATAGTTACTTGCTCACTATTTCAAAACAAATTTCAAATACTTCACAAATTTCAAACAATTTTCAAACACAAGTTTTTTACGCATCCGTACATGGATCATTATTAAACTCTTATGAAAATTTTTATCCACACACTTCACATTTTCAAAAACAATTCAAAGTGAGCTAAGTAACTAAGAGCCCATGGATAACCATGGATGTAAAGGGTGCTAACACCTTCCCTTTACATAACCTACCCCCCGGACCCAAAAATCTTTTAAAAGGTCTTTCCTGTTCTTTTATGCCTTTCCTTTGGATAAAATAAAAGTCGGTGGCGACTCTTGCTATCCGCAACATAACTAAAGTCAGTTCTCCCACCGTGTTACACCATCCATGAAAGAAAATACCGAGAACTGAGCGGTGTTATCTACCAGCACATCAATATGAGGTAATGGAAAGTCATCCTTGGGACTTGCTCTGTTTAGATCCCGATAATCAACGCACATCCGAACTTTACCGTCTTTCTTTGGTACAAGCACAATATTAGCTACCCAAGGTGGGTAATTAGTTACGGCAAGGAATCCGACATCCCACTGCTTTTGGAATTCCTCCTTGATCTTCATCGCCATGTTAGGACGAGTTCTTCTCAGCTTTTGTTTTACCGGAGGACAGTCTTCTCTTAGTGGCAGCTTGTGCACAACGATGTCAGTATCTAGTCCTGACATATCTTGATACGACCAGGCGAAGATATCCACATATTCACGTAACATACCAATCAACTCCTTCTTTACCCCGACCTGCAGACTGGCCCCAATCTTTATCTCTCTCTTCACATCTTCAGACCCGATGTTGATGATCTCTATCTCTTCCTGATGAGGCTGAATGACCCTTTCCTCTTGTTTCAACAATCTGACCAATTCTTCCGGGAGTTCACAGTCTTCCTCAACCCCTTCATTAGCTTGGTAGATAGGATTGTCGAAGTCATGCATGGTCATAGCAGGAACGTTATCACAAGAATCTGAATGATCAACACTGCACGAATGATGTGCTTATCTCAGAATTTGTTCTTTTCAAAAGAGACGCAAACACATAAAACACAAAAACAAAAAGGAAAATCATTGCCAATTTATTTATTTATTTTTTTTGAAAAATTTTAAAACGAAAGAAAGAGAACACAAATTTGCGTGAAAAATGTCCTTTATTTCATGGAAAAAGTAAATGCATTAAAGCATGGTGGCCCTACAAATGGATCCATGCACCTTGGGCAGAGTGCAGGATTGACATGCAGCATGATAAAAAAAGGAAACAAGTAAATTACTTTGACTGCCAAGTAACTTGAAAAAAGTCTTCAGCAGACCAGTTCCGGAGCTCCTCCCCAGGTGCACATGGGTGAATCCAGCTATCCCAGTCGCAGTCATCATCCCCCTCTTCACTTGCTGCATAAATGTAGTTGCGATCGAGCATTCCGGCACTTGTGAAGGTTATGGCCTTACTACCTTGAGGCCAGTTGGACCCACCAGGTTGGTAACCAAGACCGAATTTGTCATCCTTCTTTTCCATCTCTAGCAACTTGCCCCAACCCTGGGCATTTCCGACTTGGACTACTTTCTTAGCTTGCTTGTAGGAGTAGATAGGAGTCCCTTCCTTCTCGTGGCTTTAAACTGCAGAAGTCGGAGACAAAGTACTAACATTGACTGTCTCAAAAGCTTGACACATCGTTTCATGAAAATCCCCATCCATTTCCACGTACTTGAAAGTCGACAAATGACTCACAAAAATATCCTCTTCTCCACATACAGTGATCACCTGGCCGTCTACCACATAGTTCAGCTTCTGATGCAACGTGGATGTCACTGCGCCTGCAGCATGAATCCAGGGACATCCCAGCAAACAACTATAAGCGGGTTGAATATCCATAACATAAAATGTGCTTTTGAACACTTGAGACCAAATCTTCACAGGTAGCTCAACCTCCCCGAACACAGATCTCCGGGACCCATCAAAGGCTTTTACAATCAAATTACTGGGTCGTAAAACAATGCCATCAATATTCAACTTCATCAAAGCCTTCTTAGGGAACACATTGAGAGAAGAGCCTGTATCAACCAAGACATGCGACAGAACAACACCTTTACACTCCATGGTGATGTGAAGGACCTTGTTGTGATTGCGGCCCTCAGAAGTAAGATCTCTATCCGTGAATCCCAATCCATGGCTGGCGTTTACGCCGCCTACCACAACTTCCAAATGGTTAACAATTATCTCTTGAGGTACATACGCCATTTGTAACACTTTCAGCAGGGCTTCCCGATGAGCCTGAGAACACATTAACAATGACAGAATAGATATCTTGGACGGAGTTTGATTCAGCTGTTCAACCACTTTATAGTCGCTTTTCTTAATTATCCTCATGAACTCTTCAACTTCGTTTTCAAAAGTGCCTTGACTAGGAGCAGAAGTTGTCACCTCTTTAGTTGCTATATGCTTACCCTTAGCATTTGCAGCAACCTCAGCCTCAGGATCACCTCTAAGAGTTTGAGGAGCAAAGAGACGCCCACTCCTTGTAAATCCACCAACTCCCCCGACATTCACCACAATCGGGTCAATTGTTACTACTTTATTCTCCACCTTCTGACCGTCTACATACACGTCCGAGCCATAATGCCAGGGAATGGCCTTGTCATCAGTATAAGGGACTGGTCCTGGAACAATAATGGTAACGGGACTCACTTCGGGAACATAGATAGTCACAGGCTCTCTCTGGACAGGAACCTCAGTAGGATCATAGTAAATTGTTATGGTAGACACACAATCACTTCTATCATCAACCCTATCAAACTGTAGCGACCCCTTGTCAATCAAATATTGTAGCCCAACCTTCAATCCCCACAGCCATTAACTAAATTCAAACACCCCTCACATTCATAACCACACCCTGGGAACACTTGTGTAACGCCCTAATTTTATATTTATTTTTATGAAATAAATATGAATATTTTGAGGGTATATTTGGATAAATTGGGGAGAAATGTTTTATGAGAATAATAATAATATAATAATGTATACTATTATAATATCATTTTTATTTAAATAAAATAAAATAAAAAGGGTTAGTTAGAGGTTTAAGGGGCAAAAGTGGAATTATTGTTTTATGTAAGTGGAATGAGGGATTCAGTTTTCATTCATCGTGTTTTTGACGAAGAATAGTGAGGTTTGGAGAAAGAGGAGAAGAAAGGCAAGGTCAAGGATCGTAGATCATCAAGACCACGATTTTGAAGAACTCATCTCTATTTCGAGGTAAGGGGGGAGAATGGGTTTTATAATTGGTGAATTAACACAATAAGGGTAATTGGGAGATCCTTCCTCCCTTAGGGTTCATATATGTGAAGATTTGGAATTGATGAAATTGTGATATGTATGTGATAGATTATGAATCCTTGAATTGTGTTTATAATTTGATGATGATTATTATGAGAATAATTTGTTATGAGGTAATCTTGGATGAACCGTTCTTGAATGTGTGCTATGTGAATTGAAGAATAGTTGTTATGGAGAAGAGGAATAATTGATGTTATGAGTGTGTGATGGTATAAAGTATTGAAATTTGACTTTTAGGGATGCTAATATCAAGTTAAAATGAACTGGCTTTGGTTTGGAGTGAGAGGGGAAAGAAAAGGAAGATTTTTGGAAAAAGTTGGAGAATTCACGTAGCCACCTGACACGGGCCGTGTCACAGGACACGGGTGGCCGTGTCAGGCCACTGGAAGAGGATGAGGGGAAGAATTTTGGAGAATGGGCAACAGTAAGTGTGACACGGGTCGTGTCACATGACACGGGCACCCGTGTCAGCCCCCTGGTCTTGGTTGATTTTGTTGTTTGAGAGGTGCGTGTTCAGGGCACCTGACACGGGCCGTGTCACACGACACGGGCACCCGTGTCAGGCCCCTGTATCTTGGAATTTTGTGAAATCTTGACATGTTTTACTATCCATTCTTTTAGTATAAGTTCCTGAGAGTATTCTAAGACAATAACTTGAGGTTTAGTGCTAATTATAGGACTTGATAACCAAACTTTAATGAAGGTAATGGTGAGGGTTGTAAAAGTAGCATAAGTTTGTTAATAATGTAATGAATTATTGAATTATGCGATTATGGTATATGCTTAACATGAATGATATAATGATGTGACTAATACTGGTGGGATCATGTGGATCGTGAAGGCATGAATGTTTTCATGCGTAATTGTATTATGGTGTATGTGTTTGAGTCTGCATATGCATACACATTTGGTGGAATGATCATGTCTCGGTGGAGCGTAAGTGATCATTCGGATTCATTGCGAATCGTTGGTGTAGGGATGATCGTGTCTCGGTGGAGCGTAAGCGATACATCCGGGTTCGAATTAATGAACCATTGTTGAAAGTCGGTACCGCATTGTTGCATTGTGTCAGTGAGTCACATTGCATCTGTTTGTTGGATTGATTGTGATAATTGATGTGTATAGATTTATGATTATCCTTTGAGGTGTTATTTGCACCGCTATGTTATGAAACTATTTCTCACCCCCTTTTGTTTGTTTTGTTGCGTTTGTGCTTCTTCGGAAGTACAGATAATTCAGGTACTTGAGGAGTGCTTGATGTTGATGTCAGTGTCCTAGGAGCTCAGATATGTAACGGGAATGGGGATTTTTATCACATTTCTTTTGATTTTTTGCAAACTTCCTTATGATTAAGTATGAGTTAATAAACCGTACTTTGATTGAACTGTAATGTCTTTGGGTAATTTGATGTTAAAACAATTATTTCCGCTGCTTGTTTTAGAATAAATGAAAAGATATTTGGTTGTCGATGTAGCAACTCACTTTCGTTGATTAAACTCTGATTTTATGAATAATATATATAATTTTGAAATGGGAAAAAGTGGGTGTTACAATTGGTATCAGAGCAGGTCGGTCCAACTGGCCAGATTGAGTCAGTCCTTAGAATAAGAGTCGTTGAGAGTCCTAACCTGTATTTGTTGTTGTATCAGAATGGCTGGAAGGAATGATGCTGCTCTTGCTGCGGCTTTGCAATCCATGGCGCAAACTGTTGAGAACGTCGTTCAGGTCGTTCAGGGAGGAGGTAATGCTCAGTCTCGTGCATTGGATCAGTTCAGGAGTAACAGGCCGCCTAAATATGAAGGTGGAATTCTAGATCCAGAGGCTGCGCAGAAATGGTTGAAGATTGTGGAGAAGATTTTCAGAACAATGGGATGCTCTGATGATCAGAAGGTGAGGTTTGGTACTCATATGCTGGAAGGCGAAGTTGAGGTCTGGTGGGACAATATTTGCCAACGGTTAAAAACTGCGGATATTGCAATCACCTGGGCGGTATTTCCCAGAGAATTTTGGAGAAGTACTTCCCGGAAGATGTCCGTAGTGCTAAGGAAGTGGAGTTCTTGGAACTCAAGCAAGGTAATATGACGGTGGCGGAGTATGCTACCAAGTTTGAGGAATTGGTGCAATATTGTGCACACTATAATACTGAAGAGGCTATGACTTCAAAATGCCTGAAGTATGAGAATGGACTGCGTCCTGAAATTAAGTTGGGTATTGCTTGCCATAAGATCAGGAACTATCCCGAATTGGTAAGCAGAAGTCGGATTTATGATAATGACAACAGGGCTCGAATTGCACACTATAAGGCGGTGAATGAAAAGAAAGGAAAAAAGAGATTTGGTGGTACTCCTTATAGTGCTCCAGCTGACAAAGGAAAGCAAAAGGCTAATGCTGAGAAGAAGCCAAGTGGGGGAGGAGGTACTCCCGGCGTGCTCAAATGTTACAGATGCCACGGTATAGGTCATCGTGCCAATGATTGTCCTAATAAAGAGAAGAAGTGCTTCAAGTGTGGGAAGCCGGGTCACCTAGCAGCTAATTGTAAGGTGAATGCTCCTACTTGCTATAATTGTGGAGAGCAGGGCCATATTAGCACCAATTGCCAGAAACCCAAGAAGCAACAATCCGGTGGAAAAGTGTTTGCATTAGTAGGAACTCAACCTACTGGTGAAGACCGATTGGTCAAAGGTACTTGCTATATCGATAATACTCTTTTGTTTGTGATTATTGATACGGGTGCAACCCACTCGTTTATTTCCTTGGAATGTGTGAAGAGGATAGGATTGGAGCCTTCTCAATTGAGTCGAGGGATGGTAATTGATACTCCATCTATAGGTTTCGTGACTACTACCTTAGTATGTCGTGATTGTGTTTTGACAATATCTGATAAAACGTTTAGAGTGGATCTTATATGCCTGTCACTCAGTAATCTTGATGTGATTTTGGGTATGAACTGGTTGGAGTCCAACCGAGTTTATATCGATTGCTTTAGGAAAATATTGTTATTCCTAGCTCCTGAAGAAGAAAGTTTGGCCAGTTCGGTTTCGGCTAAAGAACTGAGAACCTTGTTGGAAGACGAAGCGAAGATGTTTGCTGTGTTTGCTTCGTTATCGGTTGAAGAGAAAGTTGTTGTTGAGGAGCTGCCAGTGGTGAATGAATTTCTTGAAGTATTCCCAAGTGATATTTCAGAACTGCCTCTGATGTGTGAGGTGGAGTTTACTATTTATTTGATTCCTGGTACTAAGCCTATTTCTATGGCACCGTACAAGATGTCTGCTGCTGAATTAGCTGAATTGAAATCGCAGATTGGTGAATTGCTTGACAAGAAGTTCATTCGACCCAGTGTATCGCCGTGGGGTGCACCAGTATTATTTATCAAGAAGAAGGATGGTAGTATGCGTCTGTGTATTGACTATCGACAACTGAATAAAGTTACTATTAAGAACAAGTATCCACTCCCAAGGATTGATGACTTGATGGGTCAACTTGTGGGAGCTTGTGTTTTTAGTAAAATTGACTTGAGGTCGGGATATCATCAAATAAGAGTGAAGGAAGGAGATATCCAGAAGACGGCTTTTAGAACTCGATACGGCCATTACGAATATGCTGTGATGCCTTTCGGAGTGTCTAACGCGCCAGGAGTGTTCATGGAGTATATGAACCGAATATTTCATTCTTATTTGGATCAGTTTATCGTAGTATTTATTGATGATATACTAATATATTCGAAGTCTGAAGAAGACCATGCGAAACATTTGAGAATTGTATTGCAGATACTGAAGGATAATAAATTACTTGCCAAGTTCTCCAAATGTGAATTTTGGTTGAAGTCGGTAAGCTTTTTGGGACATGTGATATCTGGTAATGGTATAACAGTGGACCCTTCTAAGGTCAGTGCTGTGCTTGATTGGGAGCCTCCGAAGGCGGTAACGGAAATTAGAAGTTTTCTTGGCCTAGCTGGTTATTACCTAAGGTTCATTGAAAGATTTTCTAGTTTGGCGTTACCTCTGACTCAACTGACCCGGAAGAATCAAGCTTTTATTTGGGATGTAGCTTGTGAGAGAAGTTTTGAGGAATTAAAGAAGAAGCTAACTTCGGCACCAGTACTAGTTTTGCCGGACCCGAGTGAAGCTTTTGTTGTTTATTGCGACGCGTCTAAAATGGGCTTAGGTGGTGTGCTAATGCAAGTGGGTAAAGTTGTAGCTTATGCTTCGAGGAAATTGAAGGTACAAGAGAGGAATTATCCTTCTCATGATTTGGAATTGGCCGCAGTGGTATTCGTGTTGAAAATTTGGAGGCATTATTTGTATGGTTCGCAGTTTGAAGTTTTTAGTGATCATAAGAGTTTAAAGTACTTGTTTGATCAAAAGGAGCTTAATATGAGAAAAAGAAGATGGTTAGAGTTTTTGAAGGATTATAATTTTAATATGAATTACCACCCGGGAAAAGCGAATGTGGTAGCAGATGCGTTGAGCCGGAAGACAATTCATATGTCGGCTATGATGGTGAAGGAAATGGATTTAATTGAGCAATTTAGAGACTTAAGTACGGTGTGTGAAATAACGTCGGAGAGTGTTAAGCTGGGTATGTTGAGAATTAATAAAGAATTTCTGGATGTGATAAGAGAAGATCAAAGGCAAGATGTAAAATTGGTAGATTTAATGCCTAATGAAGGAAATGACCAAGGAGGAGATTATGTTTTGAATAATGATGGTGTTTTGAGATTCAGAGGTAGAATTTGCGTACCTGACAACGTTGAATTAAAGAAAGCAATTTTGGAAGAAAGTCATCGAAGTAGCTTGAGTATCCATCTAGGAGCTACAAAGATGTACCATGATTTGAAGAAATTGTTTTGGTGGCACGGTATGAAGAGAGATATCGCGCAATTTGTTTATGCTTGCTTGGTGTGTCAGAAATATAAGGTGGAACATCAGAAGCCTTTGGGGATGATGCAACTATTAGAGATTCCGGAATGGAAATGGGACAGCATTGCTATGGATTTTGTGACAGGTTTACTGAATACGGTGAGAGGCTTTGATGCTATTTGGGTAATTGTAGATCGGTTAACTAAGTCGGCACATTTTATTCCAATTAACATCATTTTTCCGTTAACTAAATTGACAGAGATTTATATACGGATTGTAGTGAAATTACATGGTGTACCGTCGAGTATAGTATCAGATAGAGATCCGCGGTTTACTTCGAAATTTTGGAAGAGTTTGCATGAGGCTTTGGGTTCTAGGTTGAAATTGAGTTCAGCTTACCACCCACAGATGGATGGGCAATCGGAGAGGACTATTCAGTCACTGGAAGATTTATTGAGAACTTGTGTGTTAGAAAAAGGAGGTGTGTGGGATACTCATTTGCCACTAATTGAATTCACTTATAATAACAGTTACCATTCAAGCATTGGAATGGCGCCGTTTGAAACTCTTTATGGTAGGAGATGTAGAACACCTCTATGTTGGTATGAGACGGGTGAAAATGTTATGCTTGGGCATGATATTATTCAGCAGACTACTGAAACTATTCAGATGATCAAGGAGAAAATGAAAGCGTCTCAAAGTTGGCAGAAAAGTTACCATGATAATTGAAGGAAAGACTTAGAGTTCAGTGAGGGTGACCATGTATTTTTGAGAGTCAACCCGATGACCGGTGTTAGTCGTGCTTTGAAATCCAAGAAGTTGGATCCTAAGTTTATCGGACCTTATCAGATTATGCAGAGAGTAGGCAAGATTGCTTACAGAGTGGCATTGCCACCAGAACTTTCGAATTTGCACGAAGTGTTTCATGTGTCTCAAATCAGGAAGTATGTATCTGATCCGTCACATGTCATCCAGGGGGATGAAGTACAAGTTCGTGATAACCTCACAGTGGAGGCCTTACGTTTGAGAATTGAGGATCGTAAGATGAAGCAGCTAAGAGGCAAAGAAATACCTCTTGTGAGAGTAGCTTGGGGAGGAGCTGCTGGTGGAAGTGTTACCTGGGAACTGGAGAGCAAGATGCGGGAATCATATCCAGAGTTATTCCATTCAGGTACATTTTCGAGGACGAAAATAATTAAGTGGGGGAGAGTTGTAACGCCCTAATTTTATATTTATTTTTATGAAATAAATATGAATATTTTGAGGGTATATTTGGATAAATTGGGGAGAAATGTTTTGTGAGAATAATAATAATATAATAATGTATACTATTATAATATCATTATTATTTAAATAAAATAAAATAAAAAGGGTTAGTTAGAGGTTTAAGGGGCAAAGGTGGAATTATTGTTTTATGTAAGTGGAATGAGGGATTCAGTTTTCATTCATCGTGTTTTTGACGACGAACAGTGAGGTCTGGAGAAAGAGGAGAAGAAAGGCAAGGTCAAGGATCGTAGATCATCAAGACCAAGATTTCGAAGAACTCATCTCTATTTCGAGGTAAGGGGGGAGAATGGGTTTTATAATTGGTGAATTAACACAATAAGGGTAATTGGGAGATCCTTCCTCCCTTAGGGTTCATATATGGGAAGATTTGGAATTGATGAAATTGTGATATGTATGTGATAGATTATGAATCCTTGAATTGTGTTTATAATTTGATGATGATTATTATGAGAATAATTTGTTATGAGGTAATCTTGGATGAACCGTTCTTGAATGTGTGCTATGTGAATTGAAGAATAGTTGTTATGGAGAAGAGGAATAATTGATGTTATGAGTGTGTGGTTGTATAAAGTATTGAAATTTGACTTTTAGGGATGCTAATATCAAGTTAAAATAAACTGGCTTTGGTTTGGAGTGAGAGGGGAAAGAAAAGGAAGATTTTTGGAAAACGTTGGAGAATTCATGTAGCCACCTGACACGGGCCGTGTCACAGGACACGGGTGGCCGTGTCAGGCCACTGGAAGAGGATGAGGGGAAGAATTATGGAGAATGGGAAACAGTAAGTGTGACATAGGCCGTGTCACATGACACGGGCACCCATGTCAGCCCCCTGGTCTTGGTTGATTTTGTTGTTTGAGAGGTGCATGTTCAGGGCACCTGACACGGGCCGTGTCACACGACACGGGCACCCGTGTCAGGCCCTTGTATCTTTGAATTTTGTGAAATCTTGACATGTTTTACTATCCATTCTTTTAGTATAAGTTCCTGAGAGTATTCTAAGACAATAACTTGAGGTTTAGTGCTAATTATAGGACTTGATAACCAAACTTTAATGAAGGTAATGGTGAGGGTTGTAAAAGTAGCATAAGTTTGTTAATAATGTAATGAATTATTGAATTATGCGATTATGGTATATGATTAACATGAATGATATAATGATGTGACTAATACTGGTGGGATCATGTGGATCGTGAAGGAATGAATGTTTTCATGCGTAATTGTATTATGGTGTATGTGTTTGAGTCTGCATATGCATACATATTTGGTGGAATGATCATGTCTCAGTGGAGCGTAATTGATCTTTCGGATTCATTGCGAATCGTTGGTGCAGGGATGATCGTGTCTCGGTGGAGCGTAAGCGATACATCCGGGTTCAAATTAATGAACCATTGTTGAAAGTCGGTACCGCATTGTTGCATTGTGTCAGTGAGTCACATTGCATCTGTTTGTTGGATTGATTGTGATAATTGATGTGTATAGATTTATGATTATCCTTTGAGGTGTTATTTGCACCGCTATGTTATGAAACTATTTCTCACCCCCTTTTGTTTGTTTTGTTGCGTCTGTTCTTCTTCGGAAGTACAGATAATTCAGGTACTCGAGGAGTGCTTGATGTTGATGTCAATGTCCTAGGAGCTCTGATATGTAACGGGAATGGGGATTTTTATCACATTTCTTTTGATTTTTAGCAAACTTCCTTATGATTAAGTATTGAGTTAATAAACTGTACTTTGATTGAACTGTAATGTCTTTGAGCAATTTGATGTTAAAACAATTATTTCCGCTGCTTGTTTTAGAATAAATGAAAAGATATTTGGTTGTCGATGTAGCAACTCACTTTCGTTGATTAAACTCTGATTTTATGAATAATCTATATAATTTTGAAATGGGAAAAAGTGGGTGTTACAACTTGCCCTTTCAACAATCTGTCTTTCACGACCAGCAACGAAGTCTTCACTTCCTCCACATTCAAGATCAAGTTTAACCTCTCACCGCTATCAACAACATTTATCATGGCCCCTCCATGATTTGGAATGGGGTTTGATGTAACATTCGGAGGAGGTGCGAAGTTAATTGCTTTTGAGTCAATCAAGTCTTGGACCTTATGCTGCAATGCCTTGCACTTCTCTGTTGAGTGCCCGGGAGCTCCTGAATGAAATGCGCATCTTGCGTTAGCATCATACCCCACTGGAAGTTCTCCATGTGGAGGTGGTTCTAATGTCCTCAATTGAACCAAATTCAAATCTAACAATCTTTGAAGTAGTGTCGTGTATGTCATTGGGATGGATTCAAGCACCCTATTAGCTGGACGAGCTTGTCTCTGTTGGTAGGGTCTTTACTGATAGTTATTGTGATGTGGCTGTTGTTGTTGTTGTTGTTGCTGGGATTGGGTTTATTGCATAGGACTTGATGGAATAGTGACAGCTGCAACTTGCTCATAGGGTTTTCTGTATCCACGACCCCGACCTCGACTGTACACAACATTAGTTTCTCTCTCTCTTCTTCTTGGAGGTCCATTAAAAGCGTTTCTCATACCGCTTGAGCTACCTGCACCAATGTCTTGAATTTTCCCCATCTTTAGAAGAGTTTAAACCCTCTCTCCCGCTATTGCAATGTCATTAAACGTTGTTGCTGAACAAGATGCCAGCCTCTCAATAAACACACCCTGTAGTGTTCCCATGAACATGTCTGCCATTTCATTTTCCAATAAGGGAGGTTGCACTCTAGCAGCAAGTTGACGCCACCTCTGAGCGAACTCCTTGAACCCTTCTTTAGCATTCTGAGACATGGTCTGCAACTGGGTACGATTTGGAGCCATATCCAAATTATACTGATACAGTTTCACAAACACCTCAGCTAAATCCTTCTAGCTTCGAATATTAACCCTGCTTAGCTTCATGTACCACTCCAAGGAGGCTCCCACAAGGCTATCCTGGAAGTAATACATCCACATCTTCTCATCGTCCGTATGTGCAGCAATTCTTCCTACAAAAGACTGGAGGTGAGTTTTCGGGCACGCCGTGCCGTTGTACTTATCAAAAGTAGGAACCTTGAACTTGTAGGGAATTCTAACCCCTGGCACCAAGCCCAAGTCAGTGATATCAAACCCCAGAGAACTCTGAGATTGAATGGCACGAATTTGCTCAGCCATCTCTTCGAACCTTCTGTTCATGTCAATTCCTTGGCCTTCTGCCTCGTCCAACAAAGTGAATTGTTCATCTTGCCCATCCATTTGCACGTTATTCACTCCATCATTGACAATAGTGACCCTTGGTTGCACTACAGGGATTTCTACGTGACGGGCGCCAGCCCCATTGCGATTACCTCCATCTACTGTCCCATTATTCCTAGATTGATTATTTTCTACCATCTTGCGCAAGCGCTCTTGAGTTTGACCCATCCCAGCCATGAGGGTCATGAAGTTATCCATTCTTGTCCTTAGGTCATCCAGATCCACTTGCATCTGATCCATTACTCTCTCTCTATTTACTTTCTTAGGGTATCTGTGCACCGTTGGCTGTTCCCGAATCTTCCTAGGAGCTATAGTGCCTGAAATTGCATAAACGTTAGAAAACTGATGAACTACCTGCAAAACAGCAAACACGTTATATGTATGCAATGTAACTATTCATGTTTCCAGGTTTAGACATTAATATGCCCCCAATTCTGGCATTTTTGACAAAAATGCTCCAGATAGCCCTTTTTGAGCATTAGTTTTCAAACTCTCCTTTTGAAGAGTGTTTAGATCCTAGCAGCCTCGAACAAGCAAGCTTTGCGTACTCAGAAATGGTAGCTGGCATTTAGTATTGCATAACATGGATAACCCACTAGTAGCCAAAGTTAGAACACAAACAAATTCCCCGGAGGGTTAAAAGATAAAGCAAAACTCCTACAACAAGCATGTAGGTAGTATGGATAAATAACAATGGACTAAAACTCTAGGCTAAAGGAAGACTCAGGTTCTTCTCCTTCATCTATCACCTCTGTCTGGTTCTTCTTCACACCTGCTCTCAGCTTAAGCTCTGCAATCTCCTTCATTGCCTCCTCCAAGGCTATCTGGCTTTGTACCAATTGTTGAGTCTTTTCCCTTCGTATTTTGTGAACTTGTTCTACTTTGTCTTTCTTGAAGGCCATCTGTATCTCGAAGAACTCTTCCTTTTCTTTGTACTTCTTCTGATCCTGTTCCCTTTGGCCCTGTAACCAAGCGATGGACTGGCGAGCTTCTTTAAGAGTCTTCAAAGTCTTCTTACGCTCCGCTTCTCTTTTTGATTCCATTAGACCCAATATATGAAAATGAGATTTTCTCCCAGCAAACTCCTTTTCTTTAGTTTCTAAGGTGACTTGCATCCTCTGTAGCTTCTCCTCCGCTTCATTCTTAGCACGATTGGCAAGGTGGTACAAGTTAACCATTTCAGAATTCTCTACCCGGACCTCGTGCAACTGAGCTTCCAACTTCTTATAATCTTAAAGAGAAACATTATTCTGACATGGCACTTCTTTGGGATACAAGGGAGCTTCCACTGAAAATGGCATGAGCATTTCCTCTACGCGCTTCTGTAACCATGTAGCAAAAGGAGGATATGTCTTGGGATCCACCCTTCCAAAATCCTTCTTACCTTTCTTCACCCTGTGAGCCCAAGCCTGAGATGCATGTATGACCAACTCTTTGTTTCCCTCCACAGAAAAGTACAAAGACTCAGCTATTTCTTCAATACCTGGTGGATTCCTCAGAGGATAGCCAAATTGTTTCCTGGCTAAAACTGGATTGTAACTGATCACACCCTTTCTCCCTAGCAAGGGAACATTAGCAAAACTCCCACAACTAACAAGTAACTCCTTACCTAACAAGTCCCTGTTATAACCCCAAGCTATATCCTCAGAAGTTAGTCCCATTAGCCTCCTAGACCACCTCCATTCTTCTCTCATTTATTTGAAAGGACCTGACTTTGGTAACTGCTTAGCAAACCAATCAGCAAATAATGGAGCACAACAACTCACCGGTCCACCTCTTCCTTTCTCATCCCGGTAATGAACATTGTAGTAGAAATCCTCCAACAAGGTTGGTACAGGGTTACCTTTAGCAAAAATGGAGATCACCTCCAAACTCACAAACTCCTTTTCTCCCGGGAAAAGACTAGATCGATATACCATCAGGGCCACCACAACACCAAAATCTCCCCACTTACTCTCCTTGGCATACCCTTCAGCTTCTGGTATAAGCACATCCCATGAAGTCCTCTGCCATCACTAACCTGCAAAGCTTTCTTGACCTTAGCAGCTGGTATACGACAGACCCTGGATATGTCTTCTTCCTTGAGAACTATCTCTGATCCATAGTAAGGAAAAGTATCTCTGACAGGAATACCCAAAATACTAGAAATATACTCCAAGGTAGGAGCCAAGATATAATCTGGAAATACAAAACACCGCAGTAGGGGGTCATAGAACTGAAGCAAAGTGTGCAAGTTATCCTTCTGGTCTGCAGTAGGTTTATATACGTACTTCAAAATCCGACCATACCTCTTTTTGAAGTTTCCTAAAACCTGATCATTCATTAGCCCTACTAGTCTCTGAACACTCTTGACTTCTGGTTGAAGAAAAGTGTAATGGACATTTCTCTTTCTTGTGATTTGCTTAACTTCTGCCATCTGGGAAACTTACAAATACCAGAACTGGGTGCTAAGCTGTAAATAGAAACCTGAAAATGGGAACACAAATAGTTAATGCGAGTATGATGCGATGCAAATGCAATGCAGGCATATGATCAATATGGAACCATCCGGATACTAAATATTATAGCTCCAAGTGACTGAAAAACCAAGATTCTCTGAACCATAACTATCTAACAGGAATCCTTAAAACCAAAGATCAAGAAGTCCAGAACCATAGTAACCAAACCACAACAGAGAGCATACTGATAATGAGGGTATGTGGAGGTCAAGGGTTCCTGCAGACCTGTAAACCCCTCCCAATCTCACGGGTGTGCTCCGGGTCAAACATCACACACTCTCAAAGCCGAATAGCAATAATACATTCACTATTTCCGAGAAATGGCTTATGGCCAAATCAGGGAATCGGTTTGGCATTATGTACTACTCAGGGAGGCCTCAGCGTGAGTCTGGGAAAACAGGATCATCCTATGTGAGTTCCAGGTGGGCCCTCGGGTGCGAATGGGTTTTCCACACAATGTGGTCTGCCACTGTCACCACTAGAGAGGGATGTTTCCACAAGGTTCTCAATGATCGGTCCCCAACTGCACATAACTACCAAGGTTATGAAATGAAAGAGGAAGATCCCCAAATCAAGACATTTCCAAGACGGTCGCAAATCTGGGCGTGGAACTCACTACTACCCCCATGACAAGATCTTATGAGGCCAAAGTGGAACCACTCTAAGTCCTAAAGTGCACTCGAGCCTTGGTAATGAGCTCATCTCACAGTAACAGTATCACCCGAGTCCCACCAAACAGAAAAAATCCAGTCCAGACAGTCCAGTACATATATGATACATGAAAATAAAATACTGAAAACTGAGAATAAACAACATTATATAAACAACATTAAATACAACAGTAAATACAACACACAACAACAAACAATCAACACACAAAGAAACAGAAACACGCAAGTGCTAGGATAGACTCTCAAGGGAACCAAAGATTCTGGGTTCGGTCCCCAACAGAGTCACCAGCTGTTGCTCCCTGGATTTTCATCCTGGTACAAACGCGAAAGTGGCGCGGAAAGAGGTAGAGTCGCCAGCCAGGCATTTTTATCCCGAAGGAACGGGAATGGTAATGCTGCACAAACCAGCGGAAAAGAAAAGGAAGGACACGGGTCCTGCGAACCAAAGAGACTGGGTTCGGGAGTCGGTTACGACCTGGGAAGGTATTAGCACCCCAGATCGTCCGCCGTAACCGACGGGATCCACGCTTGCAAAGAAAATATTTCAAAGGGTGAATGAATGAAAGCCGCTGCAAAAAGAAAATGAATTGGATAAGAAAATAAAAGAGGGAAAATGTAGGGAAAATAAAAGAGTATGCTCGAATGGGCCCTACCCCGCTGCCTACGTACCTCATCTGGACAATGAGGATCAGAGTCGCCGTAGTTCCCCTAACTAGGGGTGGAAAATATTGCTTGTGTCTTAAGGCTTGAACTGCCAATGTCAATGCTCAGGTGTTGCAGGCTCGGAAGACGAGTGCGTTACCGTCTTGCAAAATGACAAGTAGGAGCAAGTTCGTACGATGAGAGTGAAGGTGATGAGAAAAGAAGTCCTGAAGGAGAGACACTTATTGTTTGTCCAGTGTTTTTTATGAGTTTTTGTAAACACCCCAAATTTTCCCTCACCCATTCACACCATGGCTTGTGATCTCTTCATATACATAAGTTCAATCATAGCATCTCATATTGCATTTTTTATTCACTGCATTGTTTCTAAGTCATCTGCATCTAGGGTTTGTGATTTGAGCTATCCAAGAGCCACTTGAGCCACTCCAAAGGTCTTCAATCACTTCAAAGGGGTCCATGTGTGTTCAAGCATCATTTTGTATCCCCACAAAGTCAAGAAAGTCAAAGAATCACAAGAACTGGGAAAGGCATGGAAGCAGAGCCAGGTTTAACTGCACAGATGACCTAAAATTAGGGTTTTGGGTTTCAGAGGCCATAACTCCAAATTTTCTGGTCATTCTTGTTTCTATTGGTCTCTATATGTCATAAGTATAATGCACATCAATTTTCATGAAGAAATTCCATGGGGAAGGCATCTGATCAAGGGATGACTTCTTGAGCAAGTCAGTGTAAAATCAGGGCATCTGAGGCCCCCAATGACCCAACCAAAGGGTGTTCTTCATCATTTTGAATGTGTATGGTCTTTATTTGATCATAGAAGATGTTTGAAGTTCACAAAATTGAAGAATTTCAAGCCATTTGCAAAGTTGCCTTTTTGGGAAAATGACTTGTAATGGAAACTTGCCATTTTGGGAAACTTTTTCAATCCTTTCTTTTTGATTCAAAAATGCTTCAAATGAAAAAAATTTGGTCATGAAAGTTGTAGAATGGATCATTCCCTTTTCAAAAAGTACAAGAACTCATTCTAATTCATTTTGGATCAAAAGTTATGGCTTGTCAAAGTTGGGGAAAATCACATAATTTCAAGTTATGTACCAAAGAGGCATTTTGCAAAATGATATGATCAATCATTCCAAAGGCTTCAAATGTGCACAAACTCATTACAACATACTCACGTGACCTCTAAAGATCAGAATTGGCCCAAGAATATTGCATTTTGGTGCCTTGAACTTCATGAATTTCCAAAAGGGCCAAAGATGTACCAACTTGCAAAAACTCATGAAGCCATGCCTCTACTTGTTATAGCTCATAGAATCTGATCCATATGAACTCCATGATCTCTGCTGAGCCCAACCATGCCCCTATCACAACCTCACACTTGCCCATACCTCAAGTACACCTAGACTTGACTTTTTGCAAAAAAAACCCATACCAATCCCACAGTGACACAACAACTATTCTGACCAATCAAGACTTTACAAACACACCCAAAGCAAGCCATTTCATATGATCTTAGAGCCTGAAGACACACACAAGCCAGCATTCACCAAAAACCTCCCATATGCATTTTGTTTCGAAACACATCACACAAGCATCAAACATAAAAACAAACTCCATAGAACATCTCAGCATGTCTCACAGATCATCCCTGACCCTTCACCTTGCCCTGAAACTCCCTGAAATCAAAACACGATTTCCTCCCCTCTCTGAACAGAACTCCATCAATCTCTCAAACCAGCCAAAAGAAACTCCAACCAAGCATTGCAAGCTCCTCAGGAGGTTCATTAGAGGCGTTTTGGATCAAAGAGGCAGCCAGAAAGTTCCAAAGATCAAAGCTCCAGTTCAGGTGAGCTCAAGAACATTTTTTTCCAGAAACATGTTTTTAAGTTCCTAAATGATTCTCTATGCTTCACTGATCATGTTGATATGTTTTGTTTCAAAAATGGTTGAGAAATGAGTATGTATTCGTGTTCTGAATTTTTTTTTAACCTAGAACTGTTTTGATTCGATTCTCCCTGTTGATGTGTTTTAAATGTTGTTTGTTTGTTGATTCTTGATGTATGATGCATGGGGATCATTTATGGGCAGAGAGATTGGATTTTAGTGGCCTAGGGAAGAAGATATCAACTTTCAGGTGAGGGTCTGGCCGGAGAAGATGACCGGAGGTCTTCTCCGGCCACCTGAAAGTCATTAATGACTTAATTAGGTTTAGGGCTCAGTTTGAATTTAGGCCTTAGATCTGGTTGACTTTCATTGACCCGCGCGCAAACAGATGGCCAGGATGGTTTCACTTAAGCCCTAATCCACGTCATTAGTTAATTAATTAGGTTTTTAAATTAATCCACTCAGTTTGAATTTCAGCCACAAGATCTGGCGCCAGTCAACTCCCGCCCTCTGACTTTGAATCTCATCCCTTGGATTGCTTGACTTTTCCATTTAATTCATTTATTTTCATATTTTTCTTATTTGTTTTGCATATTTATTTTAAAATAGTTAGAAAAATCCTAAAAATATTTCCCTTTGCATTTTTGTTTCAAATATTTTTCTTAATCAGAAAATGATTTTTATTTTATTTTTTGCATTGAAAATTATTTTTAAATCATTTAAATGTTTATTTTTAATTAATTAATGAAAGTTAATTAATTAAAAATACATTTAGGTAGTTAAAAATCACAAAAAAATTCACATAGCATTTAAAAACATTTAGAAACATTGTCCAACTCTCAAACCAAATTTCGTTTTTGTTCTTGATGCCTTTTGATCATTTTCATTGGATTTAATTTCATTTCAAGGCAATATTTTATGTCAAACTTCAAAAATTCATTTCTGCCTAACCCTTGAGAGTTGGATGATGATTCTTTTGGCATTGCATCTTGCATAACATGTAGTTTATAGGATAAATTTGGTTTAAATTGGTCTTGCATTTTCAATTTGTTTAGCATTTTTCTTGACAAGGTACCTTAAAACCCTAGCAATCTTAGGAAATTCATAACTTCCACTAGGTTAAGAGTTGGATCCTCTCCTTTGGGCAGTGAACTTGTATAGGGTTAGGGTATCTTTGATTGCATTTTCAAATTTTTATCATATCATTTGCTTCTGGTTTTGTATTTTTACTTTGCATGATGCATGAAACCCTAATTTGTGCCTTCTTTTGCATCCATCTTTCATTTGCTTGCATCCAATGACTTGCCATGACATTTTGTGCATCTACATGATTCATAATACATCTTAGGACATATTAGAATCATGTTTGATCATTGCATCTTTCATTTTCCATGTTGTATGTCATTTGCATTTCATAACTTTTCATGTATGTTCATGGTTCTATGCATGCCTCATTTGCATCCTTATGCTTGTTTGATCATTACCTTTTCCTTGCCTCATGTTTGCATCATCTCTTAGCATCATTGATATCATGTAATTGCTTCTGGTTTTGGTTTGCATCATGACATTTCATCTCATTTGCATTGCATTTCATTTCTTTCACTAACTTTTCAGGTGGTAAGTTACTTTGAGAAGTGAATTTGCCTTCACTTCTCATAATCTCTTTTCATCTCTTTCACACTTCCCTTGCTGCCTTTTGTATGTGTTTTGGATTGAGCTTGCTCATTCTTGTTCATCTTACTTTCTTTCTTCAAGCAACTTGTCTTCTTAAGTGAAGCAAGTTGTTTTGCTTCTCTCTGCTCCTTCCTCCTTTCATCTGCTTCTCTCCTTGGTGGTTCCTTGAAGATTTCTTTCTTAAGCCTCATAAACCCTAGGACTTCCAAGCATGATAACAATTAGGGTTTGATTAGTCCCCCCATTAGTTTTACCTTTGTGTCATCTTTGAGTTTTCTCTTCTCACCTCATAATCAAGGACTAAACCCTAAAGGTTTTAAGGCTTTGTGATTAAGCTTATGCATGCATCCTTCTATTAGGATGGATTGTATAACTTTAATCCTAAGTGTTAAACCCTTAATGTGTTTGAATCCTTTAATCAATCCATCTAATAATCATCAAGACATCAAGCTTGTAACTTGGGCCTTGCATTAGGGTTCTAATTCTTCCTTAATTGGTTAAGAAGGACTAACCCTAGTGTTAATGGACAAGTCCCCCTCAAGTTGTCTTACAAACCATAAAAATCACTTCTCAATCTTACCATTAACTAAAATCCATTTAATAAAGGTTTTGTTTTGTCATGAGGTTAATCCCTAATCATGGATTAAGTTGAGGTATCTTCCTCAGCTTAAATGTTCTCATCTATTATCCTTCTATTAAGGATGGTGTAATGAGTCCATTAAATCTTTGATTATGGCTTAAGCTCATTACTTAACACTAAACAAAAAACAACAAAAACATCTAAATAATCACAAGTAGGTTAATGATCTTAATCCTACTTCAGGGTGATTAAGTGTGAGATGCTGACTTCACACTTAAGGTATTCTCATTACCCCTAATCAGAGGGAGGATGTGATGAGTTTACCAACCCTTGGTTTAGTCTTAAGCTCATTTTCCTATGACAAATCTCAAAAGGCAATAAAAGACTGAAAACTCAAAAACAAACAATAATCGTCTCCTCCGGGATTCTTTTCTCATCATCTTCATTCACAAACGAGAACTTGCTTCTTCCGTCTAATGCAAGACAATTTTCACCTGAGCCAGACAGGTCATACACTTGAGCATGGACAAGCAAGCAGTTCATCAGTCAATTTATCTTTCAGTCTCTTTGGGTCGAACTACGGTGTTCTGACTTCCTCATTGCACGAGAGGATACATAGGCATAACTTAACAGTTATCGAACAAAAGTATCTGTATATTCCCCCTCCTTCTAGCATCATTTCTTTAAGCCTCATAGTCTTGAGCTTTATACTCCTGTTCTTACACTGACACTTCTTTTATACACTCCACTTTTCTTTTACACTGACACTTGCATTCTTTTCCAGCTTTGATACACAGATTGCACTGACACTACCCCTTTAAACACAAATCTTTTAAGCGTGGATCTCGTCGAGTACGGCGGACAATCTGGGTGCTAATACCTTCCCAGGTTGTAACCAACCCCCTTTCTCAGTCTCTCTGGTTCGCAACCGTCTTATCCATATCTTTCTAGGTTTATGCAGCATTACCTTTCCTTCGGGATAAAAATGCCTAGCTGGCGACTCTTTTCTTTTTCCTCTTTCGCCGACCGTTCGCGTATGTACCCCATTTGACTTAGCCTCATTTGGTGGGAGCGACAATTTTCTGCTTTGAAGTTTGCATAGGTAAGTGAACTCAAGTTCTTTTCCATGGAATGTGTACTTGCTACTACATTCCAAGATGGAATAATAGAACAAGCACACTCAAGTAAGGAGAAGATCCCCAAAACTTGGTTCCAGAGATTAGGGCCTAAGCTCACTAACTCATTGAATTTATTAAGTGTTTTTTTTTTGTAATTTTTGTGAAGAAGTGTCTTTTTATGATTTTCTTTATGAAGGTGGTCTCATGATCAGACTTGTGCATCATGCTAGACAAGCTTATACTATCCCAAGATGGGAAGACTACAAGTGCCTCATGGAATAAGACTATTGCACAGTGTTGCACCCCAAAATTTGCCCTCACAATACAAGACTTTGTGTTCTAAGAAGATTCACCAGGTTCACAAGATTCACAATGCTTTCAAGACCTTTCATGAGGTTCATGAAGTCTACAAGTCACTTCATGAAGGTTCACAAGGTTCACAAGATTCACAATGCTTTCAAGACCTTTCATGAGGTTCATGAAGTCTACAAGTCACTTCATGAAGGTTCACAAGGTTCACAAGATTCACAATGATTACAAGACCTGTCATGAGGCTCATGAAGTCTACAAGTCACTTTATGAGGTTCACAAGGTTCACAAAGTTCACAATACCTCCCATGAGGTTCACAAGACATTTTATGATGGTTCACAAGGTTCACAAAGTTCACAAATAGTCAGAAGAGTTGACAATTCCCTCATACAATGCACCTCCTAAGTAGTGCATCCAAAACTAGGGTTTTGACTTTAATCAGGCTAAATGAACTTCCAAGACTTAAAATGAGCTTCATAACATCTTATTTGTATGTAAGAACCCCCATGACAAGTTTCAAGACTTTTCTCAAAAGTTTGCTCAGTCAGATGATCAGATAAGTCAAAACCAGTCAAAGTAGTTAAAAAGTCAAACTGAGGTCAACTGTGGTCAAACCAAAGTCAAACTTCATGATTTTTTGCCAACATCAAGTATATGAAGTAAAATTCATCATTTGATCAAGGGTTGATCATGATTCATCAAGGAGATTTCAGATCATCAAGAATCAGGAGTTTCTAAATTAGGGTTTTCTCAGTAAAAGTCAACTGAACTTTGACCAGCCATAACTTTCACATGCTTCATCACCAAGTTTCCATCCAAAGCTCATTTTGAAGGAAATTGAATTCTCTACAACTTTGTGTCTCACAAGCCAAGCCCAAAAATGCTTCATTTGGAAGGTATGAGCTAAGACATTATAGGTCCTTTTGAAAGTCAACAAAAAGTCAACAACTTCAAAAGGGCATAACTTGAGATTGGTAAATGATATGGACATGAAACCAGTGGGGTTGGTTAGAGGACTCTTCAAGCTTTCCAAAATGTCCAAGAACACCCTCATACCATTAAAATTGAAGGATATGTTCCCTTGCAAAGTTGGGAAATTTTGGGTTGGTTCATGAAGAAAAAGGAGGTCTAAAACCATTTTTTTCCAAATGGGCTTGCCAAATAATGACCCAATCCATTTCAAAACATCTTGCACGAAATTAAATTAATTTATTCATAATTTTATTTATTTTGTTTTTATTTATTATGATTTTTATATTAAAAAGTCATTTTAAATTCAAATAAAATATAAAATCATGAAAATTAATTTTAATTTTGCTTCTAGAAAGTTTTAAATCACATTTAAACTTGATTGATACAAGAGTTATGAAAATCATCCCAAAATAGCAAGGCTAGATCAAGGATATTCAAGTTTTAAGATCAAATATTTTTCAATCTAAAGAGGTCCAAAAATCCAAAGCTTTGATGAATCTCTTGACCTAATTTTGTTGTATCATATATATACAATACATAACAAACATGAACCCACGATTTTGCAGCCTCAAACAACACATTCAAAGTTTCAAAAGTTCATCAAAAATTCAAATTCGGGTTCCTCTTTTAAGGGCAGAAAAAGGTATTTTGAAGACATAACTATGATCCTTGGACATCATAGAATCGAAACCAATCCTTCATTGCATCCAAAACACTCCATATCATGCTAACCGAATCATATTTGTTCTTGAATATAAAGTTTTCGATTTCACTAATTCACTGCATTTTAATGAAGTTTGTTTGTCTAATCTTATTTGTGATGATGTGTAGAACGATTCTGGGCAAAGAAATCAAAGAAACCATGAGTAACCCGTGAAACACCATTATTAGGGTTTGGACCAAGGTTTAGGGTTTTCTGCCTTGTGGAATATAAATGGATTCTAAAACCATAGAATGAACCGCATGAATGTTTGGATCACATTGATAGATTCAATTTTATGAAATTTTACAGTTTTGTTGATCATTGGATTTCGTAGGTTTTGCTGCCATTGTGTTTTCGCAGGAAATATGGTAGGAAAATTTGTAACAAATTTCGCAGGTACCCTGAAGAAGAAGAAGCTGGTTCGCGCGCGTTCTGGGAATTTAAATTTCGTTTTAAAATATTATGATTTAATTCCTGTTTTATTTCACAAGCGTGCAGCTTGTCCCAGTGGTAAAACCAGCGTGCGTATTGTCAAAAGACCTGTGTTCGAATCCTGGCTGTGACAAAGTTTTGAGCTTTTCCCTTTTATTCACTAAATATAATATATTATCAAATGTTGTTGGTTTAATATCAGATTCGCTCACCTAGCTTGGTTGGTAATATGCCTGTGCGTTTGCTTGAGAGGTCCTGGGGTCGATTCTCCCCCAGGCCTTTTGGTTTTTTCTTATTTTTGTGATTTTCCAGGATATTGCATAAAACAAATTTGGTCCATTCCTCTATCACACGTGCATGGCTGGCCTGGTGGTGCGTTTTGTTGCTGGCAAGCTAGGCTTCCTGGGTTCAAATCCCAGCCAGGTAAGTTTCAACTTTTTGCTTTTTTTTTTTAATTTATTTTGTTTAATTGATTTTGTTTTATTAATAATCATATATAATTAAATAATTCTATAAATGTATATTCAATGTTTTCTAATATTCTAAGATTATTTTTCTTAATTCAAAAATTATTTTTCTTTATTATGTATTTAAATTATAATATATACATATTTATTAAAATAATTTTGTATATTAAATTATAAACCCTTAAATATTTTTCTAAACAAACCCTAATTTTATAAACCCTAGTTTATTTTTCCTCTAAACAATTATTAAAAAACCTAATCTCTAATTTTGAAAATATAATTACCATGTGCATATTTTAATCCTATTTTTAATAAATATTTTCTAATTGTTAATAATTAATTATATATGTAAATAATCTCTAAAAATTTTGCAAATTTGTTAATTTCTCATAATATGTTTATAATTTATTTAATTTGTTTATAATTTTAAATTTTATGATTAATTAATATAATTGTTCTTATTTTTCTATTAAGCCATTAAAATTTTGTTTTGTTTATTATTATTACTAATCATGCTTATTACTAATCCATTTATTTTTTAAATTATGCTTATTATTATTATTATTTCACTAACCTTATTAATTTTTAATTATTATTACTAACCCCTATTATAATTATTATTGCTTATTTATTTATTTTACTTATTATTTATATTTTGCTTATTTATTTTTGCTATTTATTTAAATTACTTTATTATTATGTAAATGCTCCTGGATGTAATTTTTGTAAATATTTATATTATTTATATTTTATGTCATGGTTAGTAAATAGGGAGTGTAAACATGTATTATATTTAAAAATTGAATTTAGATCACTTAAATTATAAGATAAATATTTAAATTAAACACTCACACACGTAAGTCGATCTTTGATCGCCATCTCACTTTCTAGGGTTGCCTCTCCATGTTACCTATTCAAAAAGGTCAAGTAGGGTGTATAAAGCAAAGTCCCTTAAAAGAAGAGTCATCTAGTCCCTTCATAATTAAAGATCAAGTCCCTTAATGGTTGCCTTTCATAAAGATCTTGTCCCTTTCGAATAATGATGACAGTCCCTCCTAAATGCTTAATACACCCTACAGT
This sequence comes from Lathyrus aphaca, assembly GCA_963966055.1. Taxonomy (NCBI): domain Eukaryota; kingdom Viridiplantae; phylum Streptophyta; class Magnoliopsida; order Fabales; family Fabaceae; genus Lathyrus; species Lathyrus aphaca. Next base: position 228,302,182 of record OZ014522.1, read on the forward strand.
TGCCTTCATTAAACAAATGTCCCTCACTTGTCCCTTACATCCAAGGTAATGACTACCTATTCCTTAATAATAGGGATAGTCTTACCATTTAAAGGATAAAGAACAGAAAGACTTAAACTTTAGGGTAGGTTCCTCATAGTTACTTGCTCACTATTTCAAAACAATTTCAAATACTTCACAAATTTCAAACAATTTTCAAACACAAGTTTTTTACGCATCCGTACATGGATCATTATTAAATTCTTATGAAAATTTCTATTCACACACTTTACCTTTTTCAAAAACAATTTAAAGTGAGCTAAGTAACTAAGAGCCCATGGATAACCATGGATGTAAAGGGTGCTAACACCTTCCCTTTACATAACCTACCCCCCGGACCCAAAAATCTTTTAAAAGGTCTTTCCTGTTCTTTTATGCCTTTCCTTTGGATAAAATAAAAGTCGGTGGCGACTCTTGCTATCCGCAACATAACTAAAGTCAGTTCTCCCACCGTGTTACAGAACTGGCGACTCTGCTGGGGATTTAATATTTAAGAGGGGTACCCTTAGGAATTAAGATCACTTTAAATTGTTTGCCTTGTTTGCTTTATATTACTTGTTGGGGTGCTCTTATGTGTGAAAGGTCCTAACCCGGATCTAGTGTACCATAGGTAAATGGCAATAGACCAAGGAAACTGTACGACGTATATCGATACGGTTGATCTGGTGGCCATAGTTAGTGTGACTTCTTGGTTGGTGCTTATGTTCCTTAAGTCAAGTTGAGGATAATATGAGGCTGCCATATGTTGTCAATGCACTAGCTAACTTTTAGAACCCTAGTTATCCCATCTTGGCCTTTAGAAAAGTAGTGAGATAACCGGCTTTGGTGCAGACTGAAGTTGGTTGACACTCGATACTACACTCATTGAGATCTTAAACTTGGAGGGTTTTGGTTGGCAAGTAAGTTGCCTTCTGATCAACCACCCTTGTGAAGGATCAATGATTTTGAGATCCCTTAGAACCTGGTTACTTTTGTAGGACAGGATGAACCAACTAACTTCAGGGGAGGGTACTTACCTTTGAATCTCATGCAAGCCTTTAAACCTAGGGCTATGGTGTGACTTGTTTGTGTGTGCCACATGTTTGTGATTGAGCATAACATCATGACATCATCATGCATCATAAGCATATCATTTTCCCTAACCATTTCAAGGACCAAGGGATTTATCTTTGTTCTTTGTTGCAGGTCATGGCTTCTGCTCGTAGAAACACCATCAGGATCAACTTTGTGGGCATACCTGCCAAGCTTAAAGAGTTGGTTTCTCAAGTGTCTGATCATTCCCAGTTCATCAAGAGACATGGTCACCTATTGGATCTAGTCACTTCAGGATTCAATGAAGACATGATGAGTGTTCTGTTTCAGTTCTTTGACCCTAAACACCATTGCTTTACATTCCCCGACTACCAACTGGTTCCAACCATGGAAGAGTTCTCTAAACTTCTGGGTATACCTGTTCTTGATCAAAGACCCTTCACAGGCTTGGAGAAGGAACTTAAACCAGAAGTTATTGCTGCAGCTCTACATCTGAAGAAGTCTGATATTGTTCTAGAAACGAGAAGTGGAGTCAAGGGTGTTCTAGCTAAGGTGTTGATAGAGAAGGCTCAAATGTTCTTGAAGGCCATGAGTCATGATGCTTTTGAGGAGATCTTAGCCTTGCTGATATATGGCTTAGTATTGTTCCCCAATCCAGATCAGTTCATAGATGTTCATGCCATCAACATTTTTCTGAGTCACAATCCAGTGCCTACATTGCTTGGAGACATCCTACATTCTCTTCACACCCGTACTACAAGGGCAAGAGGAACTTTGATGTGCTGCATACCTTTTCTTTCTAGGTGGTTTATTTCTCACCTTCCTCGCTCAGTAATGAAGAATGAGCAAGGGTTCAGATGGTCCAAGAGGATCATGTCACTATCTCACTCAGATATCCATTGGTGCTCCAGATCTATGGAGAATGTCACTATCATTGACCGTTGTGGGGAGTTTCCTAATGTGCCACTTCTAGGCATAAGAGGAGGCATCACCTACAACCCCTCTCTAGCTTTACGACAGTTTGGTTACGCTCGGAGTGATGGTCCTCATGACATGTTGATTCAGGGCATTGTGTTTGACTACGACAACGATCTTCAGGGTTACCGTCAGAGATTCATACGAGCCTGGGGAAAAGTAAACAGGGTTGACAGCAAGACACTGGAGCCTAAGTACACTATTCCTATGGAAGCTTATCTCAGATGGGTACGATCTCGTGCTCAGACTCTCATGATGCCATATCCTGCCATCCTGCCAGTTACCATGGAACCTGTTGCTGAAGGGGACACTGCTTACACCATCCTTCACCCAGACATGCCTACTGACATGGAAGACTTACAGAGATCCTGGATCCAGTTGAAGGAGCAAAGGGATACTTTTGAGGCTCATTACAAAGCAAGCTAAGAAAGAATTCTGGAACTAACAAAGCAACTTCATGAGGAACGGAATCTCAACTCATACCTCAACACAAAGAGGAAACGTCCATGGGAGACTTAAAACCCCATCTTTTGTACTTATTTCATTTTCATTTTTGTAAGCCCAAGAGGCAAAACAAGTTTATTACTAATAAAAGTTTACCTTCTTGTTTGTTTAAGCAAATTTAAATCCTGCGGTCCTTGAAAACATTGCATACGCATTAAAACATCATATCATTGCATCACAGGTTTATTTGTGCACAGGTTTCTCATCTTCTCGCTGTTTATTTCAGCAATGGCTCTTGAACAAACAGTTAAGGATCTCCAGGCACAGAATGCACAGTTCCAAGAGCTGATCCTAAACTTGTCCAAGGGGCAAGATGAATTGAAGACACTGCTGGCCAAAAAGACTAAGAAGACTAGAAGGTCAGGTGGCCTGATCAACATGGGAAGAAGGTTCATAGGCCCTGTCAAGACCAAGGAACAGGTTGAAGACTATGAATCTGAGGAATCTGAAAAAGAGGGAGGCAGTCTCCACAACACTATGGGGGACTCTGATTCTGAGGCTAATTACTACCATGATCCTAATGAAGACAAATTCAAGATGCTGGTGGATAGAATGGATGCCATGGAGTTGCAGAAATCATCTGGGCTGGATTTTGAGGATTTAAGTCTGATATCTGGGGTGGTCATACCCATTGGTTTCAAGGTTCCTACCTTTGTTGTTTATGATGGGGTCTCCTGTCCCAAGCTGCATTTGAGGTCTTACGTCAGAAGAATCCAACCTCACACTGCTGACAAGAAGTTGTGGATCCACTTTTTCCAAGAGAGCTTAGTTGGAGCTCAGTTGGAGTGGTATTATCAATTGGAGAGTGTCAACATCAGGGAGTGGAATGATCTTGCTGAAGCTTTCTATAAACAGTATCAATACAATGCTGACTTAGCTCCCACTCGCATGCAGCTGCAAAGCATGTCTATGGGTGCCAAAGAAAGTTTTAAAGAGTATGCTCAAAAGTGGAGAGACTTAGCTGGAAGAGTTCAACCCCCTTTGACTGACAGGGAATTGGTTGATATGTTCATGTGTACGCTGAATGGTCCGTTTTACAGTCATCTCATTGGAAGCTCATCATCTGGCTTCACTGAGTTGATCATGACAGGAGAGCGAGTGGAAAATGGTATAAAGAATGGCAAGATCTAGGTGGGTACTTCTTCGTCAGGTGCTGCAAAGAAGCCTCCTACTGGGAAGAAAGAATCCAATGTTGTTTATGGTCAACCTGATCGTAATAGAAGGCATCAGTCTGTGAGTGTAGTTCACATCTCAAATCCAACTCCTACAACACCAGAGCAGCCACAGGGCAACCAACAGAGAGCTAGAAGGCAGTTCACGAAGATCAACATGTCAATGGCTCAGGCATTGCAACACTTGTTGAAAGCTGAACTTATTACTTTGAAAGAGGCTCCTCAGAATCCTAATGTTACCTCTCCAAGGTACAATCCCAATGCACGATGTGCATATCATTCAAACTGTCAGGGTCATGATACTAATAACTGCTGGGTCTTGAAGAACAAAATTCAAGATATGATTGAGGCTGGAGAGATTGAGTTTGACCCTCCGGGTACTCCCAATGTGATTACTGCTCCAATGCCAAATCACGAGAAGACTGTCAATGCCATTGATGAAGATTTGCATATCCATTCAGTTGCGGAGTTGACCACACCATTGTCTGTCATCAGGAAGAAGTTAGTACAAGCTGGTTTCTTTCCGGGTTGTCGTGAAGATTGTGTCTATTGTGAGTATAATCCAGATAAGTGTTGGAGGTTGAAGGACGGGATTCAGCGTCTCATGAATAATTACACTATAGTGTTTGAAAGGAGACCACCTTCTGTGGAGAGTATGGTGGAGCATATTACTAGAGGTAAGAAGATTGAAGAGGTTGACATGGTTGACAAAGTGCCGGTGAGAATCACTTCAAAGGGACCTATTAAAATCACCCATCAAGGCCCAATCAGGATTACTGCTGAAGGTCCTGTGAAAGTTGTTGCTGAAGCTAGAGTGGCTCCTTTAGTCATTACTACTCCTGGTCCTATTCCTTATACATCTGATAAAGTTGTGCCTTGGCACTATGGGTCTGATGTTTACATCCATGGTGTTAAGCAGGAGCCCTTAGCTGATGTGCCTGTTGGTGTTGACAATATTGCTGGATCTAGTAAGATCACACGTAGTGGAAGAGTCTTCTCACCTCCAGTTACTTCTAAGAATGCAGTTACTCCTGCTGCTACCTCTACCACTGATGCTCGGGGCAAGGGTCCTGTTATTGAGCCTATATCTGCTGATGTGCCAGCTGCTGATGATCTCTCTAAGCAGATGGAAGAAGTATTGAAAATCATTCGCAAGAGTGATTATGACATTGTTGATCAGTTGGGGCATACTCCCTCAAAGATTTCTATGTTGTCCTTGTTGTTATGTTTTGAAGCTCATGCAAAAGCTTTGATCAAGTTTCTGAAGACTGCTCATGTACCCAATGCAATTTCTGTTGACCAGTTTGAGAATTGTGTTGCCCACCTGACTTATGATAATGGGTTAGGATTTTCTGATGCTGATTTGACCCCTGCCAAGAGGGATCATAACAGGGCCTTGCATATCTCAATTGAATGCAGGGGCACTACCCTGTCCCATGTATTGATAGACAATGGTTCCTCTCTAAATGTGTTGCCTAAGGAAGTCCTGAACAAGCTGAGCCCTGAAGATGCTGTGCTGAAACCCAGTAATATAGTGGTGAAGGCATTTGATGGTTCTAGAAGAGTGGTGCATGGAGAGATTGATCTTCCAATTAAAGTTGGCTCTCAGGTTTTTACTGCTACATTTTATGAGATGGATATTCGTCCTTCATACTCTTGTCTGCTTGGTCGTCCCTGGATCCATGGGGCAGGTGCTGTAACCTCTACATTACACCAAAAGTTGAGATATCCGGTGGAAGGAAAGGTTGTTACTGTCTATGGAGAGGAAGAATACTTTGTCAGCCATGTAAACACTTTCAAGTACCTGGAAATGGAAGGTGAATACATTGAAACTCCGTGTCAGACATTTGAAGTGGTTCCCTGGATTGTTAATGATTATGTAGCTCCTCCTGTCGTGAAGAAAGTTCCTGTGGTCACTAGAAAACCTCCAACAATGGAAATGGCCTCCCTCAATGATGCTAGAGCTGTGGTGGATGAAGGTGGTTGTACTATTTGGGGTCAGCTTCCTGATATCCCATACAAGTCTGACAAGTTTGGTTTGGGTTTCACTGCAGAGTCCCAGAAGGCTGTTCGTCGTGCTCGTGCTGTTCGTATCACCAATCAAGGAGTTATGAAAGATCAGATCAATTCTGTGGGAGACTATGATGAAGACTACAATTTGGATGCTTGGATTTTTCCTACTGTGGGTGCTGGACTCAATAATTGGAAAGCTGAAGATGTTATCCCTATCTCCTTTAGTCAAGAGTAAATACTATTACTGTGTTGTTGCTTTTAAGTTTGTAATTTCTTGAACAATAAAACTTTCAAGCCTTGTGCCTTACCCGGGGCACAATGGTGTGCTTGTTACGGGCTGTCATTTCATTTGCATACTTCATTCAATAAAATCAGTGGACGTTTCGTTTTCGTAAATATTGTGTTCCTTGTCTTTCTTTTCTTTTATTTTTGCTTTATCAGCTATGTGTTCTTACACACACCCACATCACTAAAATGCAGATCCTCATCCACTCTGGATCCTGTTGATAACAGTTCTACTATTGCCAATTATAATTTCGAGAATCCGATCTATCAAACTGAAGAAGGAAATGAGGACGATTGTGAAGTACCTGTAGAGCTTGCTAGGTTGTTACAACAAGAAGAGAAAGCCATACAGCCACATGAAGAGCCAGTCGAAGTTGTGAATCTGGGAACTGAAGAAAACAGGAAAGAGGTCAAGATAGGGGCTGAATTAGAGGATAGTGTCAAGAGCAGGTTGATTCAGATGTTACGTGACTATGTGGAAATCTTTGCTTGGTCTTATGAAGATATGCCAGGGTTGGATACAGACATTGTGGTTCACCGTTTACCAGTAAAAGAAGATTGTCGTCCAAAGAAGCAGAAGGTTCGTCGTATGCGTCCTGAGATGTCAGAAAAAAATCAAAGCAGAGGTAATGAAACAGTTCAATGCAGGGTTCTTAGCAGTGACTTCTTATCCTCAGTGGGTTGCAAATGTGGTGCCGGTACCTAAGAAAGATGGTAAGGTACGTATGTGTGTGGACTACAGAGATTTGAACAAGGCTAGCCCCAAAGATGATTTTCCACTTCCTCATATTGATGTTCTGGTAGACAACACTGCTCAGCATAAGGTATTCTCTTTTATGGATGGTTTCTCTGGTTACAACCAGATCAAGATGGCTCCTGAAGATATGGAGAAGACAACCTTTGTTACACAGTGGGGCACTTTTTCTATAAGGTGATGCCATTTGGTTTGAAGAATGCAGGGGCAACATATCAGCGTGCTATGGTGGCTTTGTTTCATGATATGATTCATCATGAGATAGAGGTATATGTGGATGATATGATAGCCAGGTCTCAGAATGAAGAGCAACATCTTGATCATTTGCATAAACTGTTTGAAAGGTTGAAGAAATACAAGTTGAGATTAAATCCAAACAAGTGTACTTTTGGAGTTAGATCTGGTAAACTCCTGGGTTTCATAGTCAGTGGAAAAGGTATTGAAGTGGATCCTGCAAAAGTAAAAGCTATACGAGAAATGCCAGCTCCCCGTACTGAGAAGGAGGTTAGAGGTTTCTTGGGACGATTGAACTACATTGCAAGATTCATTTCCCAATTAACTGCCATCTGTGAGCCAATCTTCAAGCTGTTGAAGAAGGATCAGGTGATGGAATGGAATGATGAGTGCCAGACTGCCTTTGATGAAATCAAGAGATACCTGCTAGAACCTCCAATTTTGATGCCACCAGTTGATGGAAGACCCTTGATTATGTACTTAACAGTGTTAGACAACTCAATGGGGTGTGTGTTGGGGCAACATGACGAGTCTGGTCGAAAAGAGCAGGCAATATACTACCTTAGCAAAAAGTTTACCGACTGTGAAACAAGATACTCACTGCTCGAAAAAACTTGCTGCGCTTTGGCATGGGCTGCTCGCCGACTAAGACAGTATATGTTGACTCATACTACCTTATTGATTTCAAAGATGGATCCAATCAAGTACGTATTTGAGAAACCTGCTCTCTCCGGAAGAATTGCAAGATGGCAAATGATCTTGACAGAATATGACATACAGTACACTACTCAGAAGGCCATCAAAGGAAGTGTTGTTGCTGATCATTTGGCTCATCAAGCGGTGGATGATTATCAGTCAATGAGTTTTGAGTTTCCTGATGAAGACATTATGATTATTACCAAAGAACTTGGACAATATGACGGACCTGAACAAGGATCCCGATGGACTATGGTTTTTGATGGTGCCTCTAATGCACTTGGTAATAGTGTTGGTGTTGTGATTAGTTCCCCTGAAGGTTGTCATACCCCGATTACTGCCAGACTTTGTTTCTATTGTACCAATAACATGGTTGAGTATGAGGCATGTATCCTGGGTATTAAAGCTGCTATTGATATGAAGATTCAGTTCCTTGATGTGTATGGAGATTCAGCCCTGGTAGTTAGTCAGATTAAAGGAGATTGGGATACCAAGCATGATAACCTCATTCCTTACAGAGAGCATGTGTTGTCTTTAATCCCACATTTCAAAGAGATCACTTTTGAACATATTCCACGAAGAGAGAATCAGTTGGCAGATGCATTGGCCACCATGTTTGAGATCAGCTGGGATGATGAAGCTCCTAAGATTACTATTGATAGATTTGAAAAGCCTGCATACTGCAATGAGATTGACACAGAAGGGGCAGAGGAGAAGCCTTGGTTCTATGAAGTGAAAAGATATCTTGAAGCTCAGGAGTTCCCTGAAGGGGCATCTGTCAAAGATAGGAAGTTCCTGAGAAGGTTTTCTGCTAAGTTCTTTTTGAGTAATGGGATTTTGTACAAGCGCAATCATGATTCAACTATGCTTCGTTGTGTGGATAAGAAAGAAGCAACTGAGATCATGGAAGATATGCATGATGGGATCTTTGGCACTCATTCTAGTGGTCATACTATGGCAAAGAAGATATTGAGAGCAGGTTACTATTGGTCTACCATGGAAACTGATTGCTATCAACACTCCAGGACATGTCACAAGTGTCAAATTTATGCTGATAAAGTACATATACCTCCATCACCATTGAATGTGTTGACTGCTCCTTGGCCCTTTGCCATGTGGGGCATTGATATGATTGGTGAGATCAAGCCAACCGCTTCTAATGGTCATCGTTTCATCCTGGTTGCTATTGATTACTTCACGAAGTGGGTGGAGGCAGCTTCATTTGCATCTGTTACCAAGAATGTTGTGGCTCGATTCATTAAGAATAATCTCATATGTAGGTATGGCATCCCTGAAAGGATTATTACTGACAATGGCTCTAATCTGAACAACACTATGATTACTGATCTCTGCACGCAGTTCAAGATTAAGCATCACAACTCTTCTCCGTATCGTCCAAAGATGAATGGGGCAGTTGAAGCTGCTAATAAGAACATTAAGAAGATTGTACAGAAGATGACTGTTACTTACAAGGATTGGCATGAGATGTTACCATTTGCTCTTCATGGTTATCGTACCACAATTCGTACTTCAACAGGGGCAACCCCATTCTCCTTAGTCTATGGTATGGAAGCAGTTCTGCCCATTGAAGTTCAGATTCCCTCCTTGAGAATTATGAAGGATGCAGGCTTGGATGAAGATGAGTGGATTCAGACTCGACTTGACTAGATAAATTTGATTGATGAGAAGAGGCTAGCAGCAGTTTGTCATGGCCAGATGTACCAGAAACGGATGATCAAAGCTTTTAACAAGAAGGTTAAGCCAAAGGTATATCAGGCTAGTGTCTTGGTAATCAAGCGTATTATATTACCACAGGGTGATCCCAGGGGCAAGTGGACTCCTACATATGAAGGACCATTTGTAGTCAAGACAGTGTTTTCAGGAGGTGCCATGATACTTACTACTATGGATGGTGAAGACTTCCTGCAACCTGTAAACGTAGACATAGTTAAAAAATACTACGCATAAAAAGAGACCCGCTAGGTTGACAGGCCTAGGCAAAAATAAGGGCATCCCGGAAAACCAAAAGGGTTTGGGCAAAAATTAGGGATATATATAAAAAGATGTACACCCGGCAAGTCGGAAACCTGAAAAGGCGGCTTGGGCAAAAAAGGGTATCCCGGTGGATTGAAAACCTGAAAGGGCAATCCAGGCAAAAGTTAGGGATTAAAGCGTATGACTATGTCTCGTCTGGATCACCCATGAAATTGCAACCAGTTGTGTTACTTACTCAAGTTCAAACAGATAAAGCTCAATCCAATTATTTCCGTCTCAACAGCAGAAGATGAGATACTTGAAGATAATGGCAATAGTAGAATTGAAACTCAATAGGATTGTTTCCCACATAGCTGATTTTCCTTGTTTTGTAAAAAAAAACCTTATGACAAAATCCTCTTACTAGGGTTTATGTCTCTTTGTACAAATTTACCCATGTATGGGTCACTTTTTGATATAAATAAATTCAATCTTTTGGATCCAGATTTACTTTTACCCTATTTACATAAGCGAAACTTCCATTGGTTGTGTTTGAATGTATTATGCTTTTGAATATGATTGATGTTTACCAGAAATGCATGTATGTTTTTTTTAATATGATTGATGTTTACCAGAAATGCATGAAAATGCAGTAATAGTATTTACTAAGGACGAACGAGGGAAGGATCTCAACGAAGCTTCGCCGGTTCATCTTTACAAGACAGTTACAAACCCTCAGTAGGACAAATCCATCTTCATAAAGTCACATCTCCCCTGGAATTTATATCCATCTCTTTTATCCTCATACGGATATTCGGGAATTTACTTTCCAATAAGGGTACGACGAGCGAAGACGGGATGTTATATCTATCCTACTATAAAACGGAGACGAAGGTTATGTATACCTTACTATCCTCAGCAGACGGGAGGTTATATATACCTTGCTATCCCCAGCAGACGGGAGGTTATATATACCTTATTATCCCCAGCAGACGGGAGGTTATATATACCTTGCTATCCCCAGCAGACGGGAGGTTATATATACCTTATTATCCCCAGCAGACGGGAGGTTATGTATACTATACCATCAAACGAAATGGGAACAAGTTCATCATATTCTCCAGCAACGAATCGGGATTTATTTTCCCTGGCCAGCAGTTGTTATACGAAGATATCCAGACGCTTCCGACAGCATCATATCATACATACATCATTTACATCATACCATAATATACATATCCATAGATACATAATACATTACATAGGTGCATCATATTATACATGCATACATAATACATAAACTAATGCTACTATACAGAATGCTACCTTGTTTTCAGGTTAATTCTCCAGCAAACAAACTTGTGATTATCAGGACTGCTTTATCCTCCTGAAAGTTATCATCCCTCAGGATTGCTTTATCCTCCTGAAAGCATACTATCACCTCAGGACTGCTTCATCCTCCTGACAGCTTCTTGTACCTCAGGATTGCTTTATCCTCCTGAAATCATACAATTACCCCAGGAATGCTTCATCCTCCTGGAAGATTATTACTACCTCAGGATTGCTTTATCCTCCTGACAGCTTATTGTACCTCAGGATTGCCCTACCCTCCTGAAAGCATATTGTCAAATCTCTCAAGACTGCTTCATCCTCTTGAAAGCATATTACTACATCAGGACTGCTTTATCCTCCTGAAAGCTTATTATTACCTCAGGGCTGCTTCATCCTCCTGATAAGCTATTATCAATATCATCAGGACTGCTTTATCCTCCTGAAAGCTTATTATTACCTCAGGGCTGCTTTATCCTCCTGACAGTTTCTCATACACCAGGACTGCTTCATCCTCTTGTCAGCTATCATCCTTACTTCAGGATTGCTTTATCCCCCTGAAAGCATATCACTACATCAGGATTGCTTCATCCTCCTGAAAACTATCATTATACCTTCATATTTTGGACTGCTTTATTCTCCAATAAATGCATCTGAAGAACTTTTCTCCAAGTGGCATCTTTAAGCCCACTCAAGCATATTCAACTAGCCATCTGTATCACTCTATGCACTGGTGAGTGCAAATTTTTGGGCTTTTGTGTTCAATCCCCTTCAACCTTCCAGGTCACGACTGGCAAATATACCAATCTAACCCCTCAGGTTTCAGAAAATTGAACAGGGGCAGCTGTTGCACCCCAAAATTTGCCCTCACAATACAAGACTTTGTGTGTTAAGAAGATTCACCAGGTTCACAAGATTCACAATGCTTTCAAGACCTTTCATGAGGTTCATGAAGTCTACAAGTCACTTCATGAAGGTTCACAAGGTTCACAAGATTCACAATGCTTTCAAGACCTTTCATGAGGTTCATGAAGTCTACAAGTCACTTCATGAAGGTTCACAAGGTTCACAAGATTCACAATGATTACAAGACCTGTCATGAGGCTCATGAAGTCTACAAGTCACTTTATGAGGTTCACAAGGTTCACAAAGTTCACAATACCTCCCATGAGGTTCACAAGACATTTTATGATGGTTCACAAGGTTCACAAAGTTCACAAATAGTCAGAAGAGTTGACAATTCCCTCATACAATGCACCTCCTAAGTAGTGCATCCAAAACTAGGGTTTTGACTTTAATCAGGCTAAATGAACTTCCAAGACTTCAAATGAGCTTCATAACATCTTATTTGTATTTAAGAACCCCCATGACAAGTTTCAAGACTTTTCTCAAAAGTTTGCTCAGTCAGATGATCAGATAAGTCAAAACCAGTCAAAGTAGTTAAAAAGTCAAACTGAGGTCAACTGTGGTCAAACCAAAGTCAAACTTCATGATATTTTGCCAACATCAAGTATATGAAGTAAAATTCATCATTTGATCAAGGGTTGATCATGATTCATCAAGGAGATTTCAGATCATCAAGAATCAGGAGTTTCTAAATTAGGGTTTTCTCAGTAAAAGTCAACTGAACTTTGACCAGCCATAACTTTCACATGCTTCATCACCAAGTCTCCATCCAAAGCTCATTTTGAAGGAAATTGAATTATCTACAACTTTGTGTCTCACAAGCCAAGCCCAAAAATGCTTCATTTGGAAGGTATGAGCTAAGACATTATAGGTCCTTTTGAAAGTCAACAAAAAGTTAACAACTTCAAAAGGGCATAAATTGAGATTGGTAAATGATATGGACATGAAACCAGTGGGGTTGGTTAGAGGACTCTTCAAGCTTTCCAAAATGTCCAAGAACACCCTCATACCATTAAAATTGAAGGATATGTGCCCTTGCAAAGTTGGGAAATTTTGGGTTGGTTCATGAAGAAAAAGGAGGTCTAAAACCAATTTTTTCCAAATGGGCTTGCCAAATAATGACCCAATCCATTTCAAAACATCTTGCACGAAATTAAATTAATTTATTCATAATTTTATTTATTTTGTTTTTATTTATTATGATTTTTATATTAAAAAGTCATTTTAAATTCAAATAAAATATAAAATCATGAAAATTAATTTTAATTTTGCTTCTAGAAAGTTTTAAATCACATTTAAACTTGATTGATACAAGAGTTATGAAAATCATCCCAAAATAGCAAGGCTAGATCAAGGATATTCAAGTTTTAAGATCAAATATTTTTCAATCTAAAGAGGTCCAAAAATCCAAAGCTTTGATGAATCTCTTGACCTAATTTTGTTGTATCATATATATACAATACATAACAAACATGAACCCACGATTTTGCAGCCTCAAACAACACATTCAAAGTTTCAAAAGTTCATCAAAAATTCAAATTCGGGTTCCTCTTTTAAGGGCAGAAAAAGGTATTTTGAAGACATAGCTATGATCCTTGGACATCATAGAATCGAAACCAATCCTTCATTGCATCCAAAACACTCCATATCATGCTAACCGAATCATATTTGTTCTTGAATATAAAGTTTTCGATTTCACTAATTCACTGCATTTTAATGAAGTTTGTTTGTCTAACCTTATTTGTGATGATGTGTAGAACGATTCTGGGCAAAGAAATCAAAGAAACCATGAGTAACCCGTGAAACACCATTATTAGGGTTTGGACCAAGGTTTAGGGTTTTCTGCCTTGTGGAATATAAATGGATTCTAAAACCATAGAATGAACCGCATGAATGTTTGGATCACATTGATAGATTCAATTTTATGAAATTTTACAGTTTTGTTGATCATTGGATTTCGTAGGTTTTGCTGCCATTGTGTTTTCGCAGGAAATATGGTAGGAAAATTTGTAACAAATTTCGCAGGTACCCTGAAGAAGAAGAAGCTGGTTCGCGCGCGTTCTGGGAATTTAAATTTCGTTTTAAAATATTATGATTTAATTCCTGTTTTATTTCACAAGCGTGCAGCTTGTCCCAGTGGTAAAACCAGCGTGCGTATTGTCAAAAGACCTGTGTTCGAATCCTGGCTGTGACAAAGTTTTGAGCTTTTCCCTTTTATTCACTAAATATAATATATTATCAAATGTTGTTGGTTTAATATCAGATTCGCTCACCTAGCTTGGTTGGTAATATGCCTGTGCGTTTGCTTGAGAGGTCCTGGGGTCGATTCTCCCCCAGGCCTTTTGGTTTTTTCTTATTTTTGTGATTTTCCAGGATATTGCATAAAACAAATTTGGTCCATTCCTCTATCACACGTGCATGGCTGGCCTGGTGGTGCGTTTTGTTGCTGGCAAGCTAGGCTTCCTGGGTTCAAATCCCAGCCAGGTAAGTTTCAACTTTTTGCTTTTTTTTTTTAATTTATTTTGTTTAATTGATTTTGTTTTATTAATAATCATATATAATTAAATAATTCTATAAATGTATATTCAATGTTTTCTAATATTCTAAGATTATTTTTCTTAATTCAAAAATTATTTTTCTTTATTATGTATTTAAATTATAATATATACATATTTATTAAAATAATTTTGTATATTAAATTATAAACCCTTAAATATTTTTCTAAACAAACCCTAGTTTATTTTTCCTCTAAACAATTATTAAAAAACCTAATCTCTAATTTTGAAAATATAATTACCATGTGCATATTTTAATCCTATTTTTAATAAATATTTTCTAATTGTTAATAATTAATTATATATGTAAATAATCTCTAAAAATTTTGCAAATTTGTTAATTTCTCATAATATGTTTATAATTTATTTAATTTGTTTATAATTTTAAATTTTATGATTAATTAATATAATTGTTCTTATTTTTCTATTAAGCCATTAAAATTTTGTTTTGTTTATTATTATTACTAATCATGCTTATTACTAATCCATTTATTTTTTAAATTATGCTTATTATTATTATTATTTCACTAACCTTATTAATTTTTAATTATTATTACTAACCCCTATTATAATTATTATTGCTTATTTATTTATTTTACTTATTATTTATATTTTGCTTATTTATTTTTTCTATTTATTTAAATTACTTTATTATTATGTAAATGCTCCTGGATGTAATTTTTGTAAATATTTATATTATTTATATTTTATGTCATGGTTAGTAAATAGGGAGTGTAAACATGTATTATATTTAAAAATTGAATTTAGATCACTTAAATTATAAGATAAATATTTAAATTAAACACTCACACACGTAAGTCGATCTTTGATCGCCATCTCACTTTCTAGGGTTGCCTCTCCATGTTGCCTATTCAAAAAGGTCAAGTAGGGTGTATAAAGCAAAGTCCCTTAAAAGAAGAGTCATCTAGTCCCTTCATAATTAAAGATCAAGTCCCTTAATGGTTGCCTTTCATAAAGATCTTGTCCCTTTCGAATAATGATGACAGTCCCTCCTAAATGCTTAATACACCCTACAGTTGCCTTCATTAAACAAATGTCCCTCACTTGTCCCTTACATCCAAGGTAATGACTACCTATTCCTTAATAATAGGGATAGTCTTACCATTTAAAGGATAAAGAACAGAAAGACTTAAACTTTAGGGTAGGTTCCTCATAGTTACTTGCTCACTATTTCAAAACAATTTCAAATACTTCACAAATTTCAAACAATTTTCAAACACAAGTTTTTTACGCATCCGTACATGGATCATTATTAAACTCTTATGAAAATTTCTATTCACACACTTCACCTTTTTCAAAAACAATTTAAAGTGAGCTAAGTAACTAAGAGCCCATGGATAACCATGGATGTAAAGGGTGCTAACACCTTCCCTTTACATAACCTACCCCCCGGACCCAAAAATCTTTTAAAAGGTCTTTCCTGTTCTTTTATGCCTTTCCTTTGGATAAAATAAAAGTCGGTGGCGACTCTTGCTATCCGCAACATAACTAAAGTCAGTTCTCCCACCGTGTTACACACAGGAGACCACTTTAATCCTTATTAAATGCTTTTTATGGTTTTTGTTTTGAGATGAGAAGAGAAGAGAACCAAAGGAACAGAAAAGGTAAACAACTAAAGGAGACTAACAAATCCTAATGTTATCATGCTTGGATGAACCTAGGTTAGTGAGGCTTCAACTATCCTAAAGAAGAGAAAGAAGAATAAAGAAGAAGGAAAGAAGATAGAAAGGATGGCCTAAGCACATCTCAAGCACAAATGAGAAAGCATATTGAAAGAAGAAAAGAAAAGAGTTGGAGATGTGGGAATCTCATCCACACCTCCCACTCACCAAGGCCCCTGAAATGGTTATAAGCATAAACAAGTAGCAATACAAAAGCAAGTAAGACCAAATGAGATACCAATGAACAAAAGATCAAGCCAAGACATCACAACCAGAATTGAAACTTCATTCTCAAGTGCCAAGATCAAGCATACAACATAGGATGAGAAGTGGATCAAACAATTCAACATAAATCCTTACAAATCACCATGACAAAACAAAACACTTATGAGATAGCACAAAGCATGCAAAGTAAGCAAACATCATACACTTTAAGACCAGAACCCTAACATGCCAAGAATGTGCCTAAGAAACACAAGAGATCAAGAAAAGAAGCATACAAGCTTAACCATTGTCAACATGAGAAACAAATAAGCATAAGAAATGAAGTGAACATGTGCATAAGTGTATAAGCTTCAAAGACAAGTAACACAAACCTCCTCAAGGCACCAATATCAATAAAAGACCAGGGAGATATCCTCATCCTAAAAGAGCTCTAAAAAACCTAAGGGAGTTGGCACAAGTGCCCTCCTAGCCTAAGGACTAAGCATATGACCAAAAAGGATGCAAAAAGAGAGAGGCAAACAAGAAAATTCACATTAAATCACAAGTTCATCCAAATATTCCACAAATTGGCACAAAGGCTCCTCAAACACCTAATATTAACATGCCAAAAGGACAAGCTCAAAATCAGAAGCAAGGTAGGTCAAAGGGATGCCTAAACATGGACTAGGGTTATGAGACTTCACACACAAGTTAAAAACCAAACATGATCAAGCAAGTTTCTAAAAATCAGCAATAAACTACATCTCAATATGAATCAAATGCAAAAAGAACCAACTCAAAATTCAAATTAATGATTAAGATATAAAATCTACAAGTCAACGTACATTTAAAATCAATTTAAAACAATTAATAAAAGAAGAAATTAATTTCTATGTGGAAAATAAAGATAAATGAAAAATAAAAATATAAAAAATTAAAGAAAACTTAAAATAACATTGATGAATTTTGTTAGAATTTTTTATAAACTTCTAAGTATTTTTTTAAATTAAAAAGAAAACTGAAAATAATAAATAAATGAAAATAAAATGGAACATGAGAGGGGTGCATTCAGCAGGATAAATCAGTTCAAAATCCATTGGGCTCACAAACATGGGGGCGCAAATAGCAGTAAAAGCCCATTGGGCACTCAGTCAAACAAAAACAAAAAGTATGCAGATCTAAAGGCTATAGGCAAAAGTAATCAAATCCAAGGGTACGTATGTGAAGTCGGCAAGACTTAGGTCAACAAAGTCAAAAGTACGCAAATTCCATGGTCCACAATCAAAGTCAATGCAATCAAAGGCCACAAACACAAGTCAGCAAGACCAAGAAGTCCTCAGATCCAACGCACCAAATTCAAACCTACTAATTAAATGAAATCTAAGGGTCACGTTTTAAAGTTAACATAAACCTGATTAATTAAAATAATAAAACACAATTAACCTAATTAACCAATCATACACCAAAATCATACACCAACAAATCATACACCAAAATGATCCTCAAGCCAAGCACATCACAAATCAATCATCAAATTAACATAACCTAACACACACAAGCTGAATCGAAGAGAAATAGTTTGGATCTAAAACTTTCAGATCCACAGTTTTGCCTCATTTCACAATCATTTTCAAAACAAAATAGATCAACATGCTCAGGACAACAGGCAGATCACAATGCACACAAAAGAAATCAAAACCAGGATGACGAATTTTTGAGTATACCTGAAATTGCAGAACCTTCAAACCTCCAAGAAATGAAACCTCCAGCTCCAGATGAACCTCTTGTGACCTCTATTCACAAAATAAATGTGAAAGAAACCCTAGAACAGCCGAAATCTTGCTCTTCGAATGAAACTGAGCTGAACTTAGACTGGTGCAGAACTCTTCTATAGCTCAAAATAAGGATTGATCTATGACCTATGAAGCTTCAGGAAGAAGAATCTGAAGTTTGTTTATTGAACAAGTATATGGATGAAGAGATTCGAATGAAAATGCAGCAAGAGCAAAAACTTGGAATAGATCAATTGGTGTTGATTCCCCCTGAGATGAAACCCTAGCTGGCCTTTATATTGTGTCCAAATTCACTCCAAGAAAAATGAGAGGCAATGCACGTGGGAGGAGTGTGATTCATTTGGAATTGCAAAAATGCATCAAGTGTGTGAAGAAAGGATTTGCTCGTGCCTTGCCCTTGTGCTTTGCACATGCTGATCCTATTTTCTTTGCTGATCACAAATGAGTCATCCTCAGCCCTTGGATCAGTTTGTTTTATAAATCCTCATGCTTGTGCATATTTTGCAAGTGGAATGGAAACATGCATACCATGCACGATTTTCATGCTTTTATTTGAGCCAATCCTTTCTCATAACATGTATGGTGATGTAGTGATCTGAATTTGCACATAGGATGGTTCACAAATGAGATACATGCGTTTTTGCTCATTGGTAGAAACTTGAATTTCAAGGTAAACCCTAAAAATGGATGAAATTCAATTAGCCATATCTTGTGATTCATGAAGGCTATGGAAATGCACTTGTACTTTTTAAAAATGGGAGACCATATTCTACAACTTTCATGTTTAATGGAAGTTCATTTGAGGTCATCTTGGCCATGAAAGGATGGTTTGAAAATTAGGGCAAAACTTGCCAAAAATAGTAACTTCCTTTATAAGCCATATGCCAAAAATGGAAAGTTCTTCAAAACCTCTTGATTCTTGATCTTTGACTTTGCCAAACCTCTTCTAAGGCCTTGAGGACATCCCTTGGCTTGAAAAATGGGATTGTAACTCTTGAATTGTCACAGTTGACTTTTCAAATGAAGAATTTGACCAATTTCTTCTTATGCAAGCAACTGATGAAATAACTGCCTTCCACAAGGAATTTTCTCACCAAATTTCATCCCTAGGAACCTCTTATCATATGAAGGACTTTGCCCACATGAAATGGCCAAAGTCACAAAGAATCCATGCTTGAAAGTGAAACCCTAATTTGGGAGCCACTGTGCAGGAGTTTGCCCTAGCTTGGGTTCTCTGATGACCTCCCAACCTTCTGGGCTCTTGTAAAGGATCTTGAGCTTGTGAATATCATGTAGACTCTTCATGGGACTTGGACAAGTCCACTTGGCCTCTTGCTATGGCTTGTAAGGCCTCAAATACACCAATAGTTGATCATATTCCCAATGCTAGAACATGAGAGTGTTATGCTTTATTTTTCTATGCAAAGATGTCAAGGATATGACATGCTTATGATGATTATGATATGATGATGATGCTAAAAAGAAGAGGGAAAATTTGGGGTGCTACAGTATGGTAAATATTTTGTTTTGGATTTAGTTTGTTTGCCGTTGGAGGGTTTGGACGTAATCTTGGGTATAAACTGGTTGCAATTTAACCGAGTTCATATAAATTGCTATCATAAGTTATTATGGTTTCCTTCTTTGGATGATGGTGAAGGTGAGAGTTTCCTATCCACGAAAGAGTTGAAGAAACTTTTAATGGACGAAGCTCAATTATTCGGTTTGTTTGCATCATTGTCAGTGGAGAGCGAAGTGGATCTCAGTGGGTTCCAAATGGTGTGTGATTTTCTAGAAGTGTTTCCGGAGGATATTAAAGATGTACCACCGGAAAGAGAAGTTGAGTTTTCTATTGATCTAGTTCTGGGTACTAGACCGATTTCGATGGCACCATATGGTATGTCAGCATCAGAATTGGTAGAGTTGAAGAAGCAATTGAATTACTTGTTGGAAAAGAGATTTGTTAGGCCGAGTGTTTTTCCTTGGGGTGCTCCGATATTGTTGGTAAAGAAGAAGGATGGAAGTATGCGGTTATGCATTGATTATCGATAGTTGAATAAGGTGACAATTAAGAACAAGTATCCGCTTCCAAGGATCAATGATTTGATGGATCAATTGGTTGGTGCGTGTGTTTTTAGTAAGATTGATTTGAGGCTAGGATATCACCAAATTCGTGTGAAAGAGGAGGATATTCAAAAGACGGCTTTTAGGACACGGTATGGTCATTACGAATATTTCGTGATACCATTCGGAGTTTCTAATGCGCCGGGTGTGTTTATGGAATACATGAACCGTATTTTTCATGAACAGTTGGATCGTTTTGTGGTTATGTTCATCGACGACATTCTGATTTATTCTAAGTCTCAAGAAGAGCCTGAAGAGCATTTAAGGATTGTGTTACAAATTTTGAAAGAGAAACAATTGTATGCTAAGTTGTTGAAGTGTGAGTTTTGGTTGTCGAAAGTAAGTTTTCTTGGACATGTTATTTTCGATGGTGGCATTAGTGTTGATTCATCCAAGATTGATGCGGTAATGCAATGAGAATTTCCTAGATCGGTTACGGAAATTCAAAGCTTTTTAGGCTTGGTGGGTTATTATCGGAGGTTTATTGAGGGATTTTCAAAGTTAACACTTCCGTTAACGCAATTGACTTGTAAGGGAAAAACTTTCATTTAGGATATTCATTGTGAAGAGAGTTTCATTGAACTTAAGAGAAGGTTGACAATGACTCCGATCTTGATTTTTCCAAATCCGACTGAACCATTTGTGGTGTTTTGTGATGTTTCATTGTTTGGGTTAAGTGGTGTTTTGATGCAAGATCGAAAAGTTGTGGCTTATGCTTCAAGACAATTGAGAGTGCATGAGAAAAATTATCCTACGCATGATATGGAATTAGCGGCCGTGATGTTTGTTTTGAAAATTTGGAGGCATTATCTTTATGGTGCAAGATTTGAAGTTTTTAGTGATCACAAGAGTTTGAAATATTTATTTGATCAGAAGGAATTGAACATGAGACAAAGAAGGTGGTTAGAGCTTTTGAAGGATTATGATTTTGGTTTGAATTACCATCTGGGTAAGGCAAATGTGGTGGCCGATGCCTTAAGTCGCAAGTTGTTACATATGTCCGCATTGATGATAAGAGAATTAGAACTTTTGGAAGATTTTAGAGACTTGAGTTTGGTTTGTGAGATGACGCTGAGAAGTGTGAGACTTGGTATGCTACATGTTACAAATGATTTTCTTGCAACCGTTTGTGAAAAGAAAAAGTTGGATTTGAAGTTTGTTGATTTGATGACGAATGAGAATGAGGATTTCAAGGTTGATAATTCTGGAGTTTTGAGATTCCGTGGTCGTATTTGTATTCCCAATGATGTGGAGTTGAAAAAGATGATATTGGAAGAGGGACACCGAAGTAAATTAAGTATTCATCCGGGAGCGAATAAGATGTATCAAGATTTGAAGAAGATCTTTTGGTGGTCCGGATTGAAGAGAGATGTAGCTCATTTTGTATATGCGTGTTTGACTTGTCAAAAGTCTAAGGTAGAACATCAGAAGCCTAGTGGTTTGATGCAACCGTTGGATATTCCGGAATGGAAATGGGATAGTATATCGATGGATTTTGTCACGGGATTGCCGAATACGCAAAGAGGTCATAATGCTATTTGGGTGACTGTTGATAGGCTTACTAAATCTGCTCACTTTATTCCGATTGATATTATTTATCCTTTGGAGAAGTTAGCCGAGATTTGTGTTTCTGTAGTTGTGAAGTTGCATGGGGTTCCTAAGAGTATTGTATCGGATAGAGATCCTAGATTTACATTGAGGTTTTGGGAGAGTTTACAAAAGGCTTTGGGTTCTAAGCTAAGATTGAGTTCGGCTTACCATCCGCAAACGGACAGTCAAACTGAGAGGACAATTCAATCATTGGAGGATTTGTTGCGTTTTTGAGTGCTAGAGCAAGGTGGTGCTTGGGATAGTTATTTAGAGTTGATTGAGTTCACCTATAATAACATTTTTCATTCAAGTATAGGTATGACACCATTTGAGGCTTTGTATGGTCGGAGATGTCGAACGCCTTTGTGTTGGCATGAAATCGGTGAGAGGACAGTAGTTGGGCCGAAGATGGTACAACAAATGATAGAGAAGGTGAAGATTATTCGGGATAAGATGAGAGCTTCTCAAAGTAGACAAAAGAGTTATCATGACAAGAGAAGGAAAGATCTTGAGTTTCAGGAAGGCGACCATGTGTTTTTGAGAGTTACACCAGTTACGGGTGTGGGTCGTGCTTTAAAGTCGAAGAAGTTGACTTCTCGTTTTATTGGACCATATCAGATTACTGCACGAGTGGGTGTTGTGGCTTACCATGTGGAGTTGCCTTCGAATCTTCCGAATTTGCATGATGTGTTCCATATTTTGCAACTTCGGAAGTATGTTCTGGATCTGTCACATGTTATTCCCATTTCTCCTGCCACAAGGTTATAGCCTCATTATCTTCATTCAAATCTTTCTTATCTTTTTGGACCTGGCTCGCCTTGTGAGTTTCAGCTAATCCTCTTTTCTAGAAGTAGAGTTCTCTCTCCTGGAAGTCTTGCTGCTTTAGCCTGACCATTTCTTCAGCCTGGTGAGCTCTTTCTTCCAACTTCTGATTTTGAATCTTCAACTTCTGGCATGAGTTGTTAGCCTCTTGATTCTCCATTCTGAGTTGCTTAACCAAGGCCTCCAATTTCTGATAGTCTTTGAGAGGTACTGAATCCAAGGGTAACTCCTCCTTAGGGTACAAAGGGGACTCCATAGAGAATGGGAGAAGTAAGACTTCTACACGATCTTTCAACCATGTAGCAAAAGGATCATATGTTTTTGGGTCCACCTTCCTAAAATCTTTCTTTCCTTTCTTTGTCCTGACATCCCAAGCTTGGGCTACCTGTGTAACGCCCCGATTCAATTATTCCATTTTTGTTGAGTCTTTTATTTAAATTGAGTAATAATTGTTTTAATTTTGAAATTGGTGTGTTTATGTGATATGTTTATATGTTATATTATTTTACCGTTTTGAGAATTTTAGGGTAAAATTAGATTGAAGGGTATTTTAGACATTTGCTAATTAATGATAAGTTAAGAATTTTTAGTGGAATTAGAATTGTGAGAAAATGATATTTGGGATAAATAGAAAATAGAAATAGATAGAAAGTTACAAGAGTGAAAAGAGAAAGAAAAGAGAGAATAGAAAGAAAGAGAAAAGAGGAAAAAACTTGGAATTCTTCAAGATTGCTCCTAGGAATCGAAACAATCGGGTAAGGGTGTGAAATATTGTTATCTTAACCTTGTGTATGATTATGTATGTGTTAGATTGATTAGATTTTTGTTTTGGAGAGGTTTAGAGAATGTTAGGTTTTAGGGTTTTGATGGAAATCTAAGAAAATTGGTAGATTAATCGGTTAGAACTTGATATAATCGAAGTATGATGATGATGAATACATGTTAATGATCATGTTTATGGAAGTTTATTTGAGTTTTAGAGGTGTTTAGTAGGACTGTTGCGTAGCTGAGATGCTGCTGAAATCACAGTTCTCGCTCAGCGAGCAATCCCTCGCTCAACGAGTTTTCCAGATTTTTTCTCGCTCAGCGAGCCTGGGAGTTTTTGGTTTGGTGTTTTTGATTCGTAACTTGAGTTTCGGTTATACGTTTTTGGTATTCTTTACATCGATTCGAAGCTAAAAACATGTAGAAACTAATGATGCTAAAATATGTAGTTTTTAGCCGACTTTTACCCGACTTTTCCGATAAAACGTAATTATGTTAGTTAAGGAATTATGGGATTATTTGTGGTATAGTGGCCGTTTGGCAAATAAATGCATTTCGTGAAGTAAATGTGAATGTATGTTGATAGTGAGAGAGTTCGTTGCTATTTGGCGTAATTGATACGAATGTGAATAGTTGTTTGTGATTGTATGAGATGAAGGCATAATTATATTGTGAATATGTATGCATTTTCAAGAATGTTGCGAGTCATTTTTCACGTGAAGCATAATGTATGCATTCTTGTGTTGTGGGATTCTATGTGAATCCGTTGTAACAACGTGTGCCCATGTGGGGTATGACCGATGATTACAACATGATTGTGTGCCTATGTGGGGTGTGAGCAATCAGATTGTGTGCTCGTGTGGGGTATGAGCAATCCATAAACATTGTGTGCCTGTGTGGGGTGTGAGCAATGGATGATTTATTCACAAATGATTGTGTGCCCGTGTGGGGTGTGAGCAATCAGATTGTGTGCCTGTATGGGGTGTGAGCAATCCATAAACATTGCGTGCCCATGTGGGGTGTGAGAAATGGGTGAACATCGTATGCCCGACGGGGAGTTAATTTAGGTAACGAGCGATGGTTCCAATAGTTCTTGATTGAACTTGAGATGATTGAGTCGGTACCGCATTGCATTTGCTTAGAGTCGTAAGTCGTTCTCTATGATTTGCATTTATCATCTATAATTGAAAATTGGTGAATAAACATGAATAATATATGTTTATGTAGAATGATGTGAGATTGTGCATGATGAATATGCTTGGTTTATATATATATATATATATATATATATATATATATATATATATATATATATATATACATTATGATGTATATGGATGAGGAGTAATGAATTGTGGTGAGAAATGTATATGTGTATTTTTATGTTAAGATATATAATTATATGCATTGTTATTATGATAATATTTCTCACCCTTCTGCAACTTTATGATGCTCTATGAGGCATTGCAGAGTAGGTTGGCTGGAGGTCTTTTATGAAGCGTGTCTTCATTCTTTTTGTCAGTCGGCTCTGATATGTAGTATCGGGTAGCTAAGGTCAGCTTGATGCCTTTTTGTGATGCATTTGTATATGTATCTTGGTGATGAATGTTTATGTAAACATGAATATTTGGTGAATCAAACTTGATTATATATATGTATATATATATATATATAAATATATATATATATATATATATATATATGTGTGTGTGTGTGTGTGTGTGTGTGTGTGTGTGTGTGTGTGTGTGTGTGTGTGTTTGATGTTGATTAATGTTTTAGTTTCCACTGTTATTTTTAATGTTGAGATATGGGTGTAAGGATTAAATTTCTCCGTTGCAAGTTACCCCATTGTTGCATATTGTTATATGAGCAGGTGTTGTATGTTTTAATTTCAAGTATAATGTGACATGCCTCTTTTATACCATGTTTTAATTATAATATGATGGAATTTTAATATATGCCTAATTGATTAATTGATTATGTGGGGGTATAGAAAGGGGGTGTTACAACCTGTACACACAACTCCATATTTCCTTCTATTGAGAAATACAATGACTCAACTACCTCCTCAGCTGATGGTGGAACTTTCAGAGGGTAGCCAAATTGTTTTCTTTACAATGAAGGATTATAGTTTATTCCCCCCTTTTCTTCCCAGCAAAGGTACATTAGGGAAAGTGCAATAACTAGCAATAATCTCTTTTCCTATCAAGTCTCTATGTCATCCCCAAGATATGTTGTCTGAGGTTAAGCCGATCAATCTTTTGGACCACTTCCAAGCTTGTTTCAAGTCTTGGAAAGGTCATGATTTTGGGAGTTGCCTTACAAACCAGTCAGCAAACAAGGGAGCACAACAGTTCACATGTCCTTTTCTCTTTTCATTCCTGTAATTGACCCCATAGTAGAAGTCACCCAGCAATGTAGGCACTTGGTTTTTCTTAACAAAGATGGTGATAGCCTCCATGTTGATTAATCCTTTCTCTCTTAAGAACAAGCTTATCCCATACACCATCATAGCTAGTAATGCTCTGAAATCTGCCCATTTGTTTCCCAATGCCATAACATGAGCTTCTATGATGAGAAACTCCAATGAAATCCCCTTACCCTGGCTGGCTTCTAGCCCCATCATGAATCTGAGCATACTCAAGTGACAGACATCAGTAATGTCTTCATAGGGAGGGGTCCTCTCTGAAGCATAATAAGGCATACCCTCCCTGATGGGAGCATTCAGGATACTAGAGACCTCCTCCAAGGTAGGTGCCAAAATGTAATCTAGGAAAACAAAGACTCGTAATTGTGGATCATAAAATTGCAACAAGGAATGCAGGTTATCCATTTGATCAACTGTTGGCTTATTCATATATTCCAGAATCTTTCCTTACTCTCTTTTGAAGTCATTCAGGACCTTGTCATTCATTAGGCTGATCAACTTCTGAATACCCTCTGTCTCTGGTTGCGGGAAAGTATAGTGAACATTCTTCTTCCTAAGAGTTTCCATCTTGAAGCAGCAATGCGACCGGGAATCAAAAGTAATATGAACCCTGAGAATAAATAGAACACATATGATTAATGATGTCATGATGCTTATGCAAGGCAAGACATGTGATCAGTGATGTGTCTGTGTAGTGTCAAACATGTGAACAAGTGTATGTGTAGGGTCACAAAATCAGCACATCAAAACATACATCTCTCTGATCAGAGGTTCAAATCTCAGAATCAATGTGTAAGAGAACAAATCATAATACTGAAGCATACTGGCACAATGGGTGTGTTGAAGGTTAAGGTTACTGCAATCCTGTAAACCCCTCCCAATCTCACGGGTGTGCTACTCGGGTCAATATCACAGAAATGGCTCATGACCAAATCAGGGAATCGTTTGGCATTATGTACTACTCAGGGAGGTCTCATATGAGTCAAAGGAAACAAGCATCCCTCAGAAGCCCCCAACTTCAAGCACTGAATCGAGAAACAATAGTACATTCATCCCGAAGGGTACAATACTATCGTCATATGAGCAGTTTGCCTTGACTGGGTTCCTATGAGAGAACCAGTCCATCCGATGCGAGTTCCCAGTGGGCCCTCAGATGCGAGTGGGTTTGCCAACAAATGTGGTCTGCCACTATCATCACTGGAGAGGGATGTTTCCACAAAGGTTCTCAATGATCGGTCCCCTGAATGCACATAACTATCAAGGTTGTGTATTGCCCCAGAAAGATTCCGGTATCAATACATTTCCAAGAAGGTCGCAAGTCTGGGTGTGGAACTCACTACTACAAACATAGCAAGATGCCATGAAGCCAAAGTGGAACCACTCTAAGTCCTAAGGTGCACTCGAGCCCCAGTTACGAGCTCATCTCACAGTAACAAATCCCATCCCACAAAAAAAATGAAACCATCACAGACAATATATATGATGCATGTGAAAATAAATACTGAAAGCGGTAAATAGATGCTGTAAAGTAAAACTGATGAGGCTTGATCTCACAATATGCACTGATTTTACAGAGAGAATGCAGAGCAAAGTTTTGAAGGTTTTGGTTTGGCTCGAGTGAAAATGTCAAGCTAGCCTTGCACTCTAGTGGATCACATGCTTTTATAGTGTATTGGACCTCTGGTTAGCAGTTAGAACCAGGGTTAACTAGCCCTGATTAACTGAGTGAGGTGAGTTAAATGAGTGGAGTTTGTTAAGTTGGTTATGCTAGCTGGAACTCTAGAAGCTTGTAGCTCGAGCTCAATCCAATGCTGCAATGTCCATAGTACTTATGGCATGCTGAGGATTAATGAAATGCCACTGCTTTTATCCAAAGTTGCAGCCTGATCCCCATGTTTAATTCACATGCATTGCATAACACTTATTGTAGTGGTGGTTGCACTCAATTGCAACAATCTTGCCCAATGATTCTTTTTTAGGCCAGGTGCATTTTTGAAAGGGATCTAGTGTACATGAGTCCATGGTAATGCACCATGATGCAAATTAAAGCAATGCAAACATGCTTGATCTATGCTTGAATGATTGTTGGTGTATGTCAATGATGGTGATCCTGCATATATGTGATTATTTGAACTCTGCAATGCACATAAGCATGATCAAGTGAAACAAAGAATGCCAAGCATATGCAGTCTGATCATTGTTGCAGCCTGCTTCATCTTATTGGCCTTAGGGCTTCATGGAAATACATGGCAGTTGGTATGGGGATGAAGCCACTGAATCAATCCTCCAATGCCTTGTGTATTGATCACAATGAGTGATGCCAATGAAGTTGATCCCTTGTTGCATAAGTAACAGGTTGGATGCACTGACTTCCCATGATGGTTTGCTTCATGATCAAGCAATCAATGCCCATGGTTCTTGAGCTCAATTTGAAGAGAAAATGTCATAAAACACATTTGATATTGATACCAAAATGATACATGACCTCAAGATGCTTCAAATATGTCATTGAAGTCCATTTTCCAAAGCTGCATAATTGGCCTGAAGTTTGTGGCAAGCCTTGTTCCCGTGGCTGGTAAACCTTGCAGTGCCAACCTCATCAGTTTGACCTCCCACAACTCTCAATCCATTGCCCAAATGAAAAATCTTTGAACATCAAAGTTATAGAGAACATGCCAATAAACAACTTTGAAGTTCAAAGAAAATTAATTTGAAGCCTTTATGATGGAGAACATTGGCTTTACATATTGCACCACACATGTTTGATGAAATTCCTGGCCTGGCACGCCCGCAGGCTGCCAGGTTGCCTCACCCATGGCATGATTCTTGCCTTATTTTGTTCAATCTTTGCATGACCATATCTCTCTCAATTTTGATGCTATGGATGAGTTCCACATATGTATTTGAAGCTTGAGATGTCCTATTTAATTGGCTTGAGGTAGAATTTTCATTGCCCTTTTATTCTTGGAGAAGGCCTCTCTTGAAGTGGCTGCAAAAATGGCCAAAACTTGTCATTTTCGGAAACCCTAATTTTCCAAAAATGGTAAGTTTTGGTTTTCTTGTTTTTTCATGATCCCTCCATCATTTCTTGATCAAATTTGAATCATAGGATCCCTGTAACCCTAATTTCACGATTTTGATCTCAAAAAGTCAGGAGTTGACTTTTTACTCAGCCTGGTTGACTTTTCCCCAATTCCTTGATTTTCAATCCACTGATCAATTGAACCTCTTCCAAAATGATTCAAATGATGAAATTTCAACCCTAAGTACTTTAAATCATGTAGAAAACAATGAAAGCAAGCTTGGATCAAAATTTCATTGAGAAACTCAGTTAATTGGAAATCATAACTTGACCATTTTCCTCAGGATAGTTGCACTGCTTGCAATCTTTGATCAATTCACTTCTTTTTAGAATTTGTGGCCTCAAATGAAGACTTGTGGGATGTTGTGAACCCTTTGCACAATGTTGAGAAGTTATCTTGCCATTTGATTTCCTTTGGATAGTCATCAACTGCCTCAGTCACTGATCACAAACCTATACCTCAGATATGATGAGTATGATGCAATGTTTTTGGTTGTGACATGAATTTGGGTATGAAATATGATATGCTAGATGTTATGCAAAATGAGAGGGAAAATTTTGGGGTATTATAGCTGCCCCTATTCAATCATCTGCAAACCTGAATGAATAATAACGTCTGCTTTTAGACTTTCAAGGTATGGAGTGATTGAATACTCAAATAGACCTGAAAATTTGAACTCTGTGGAAAATGAAAATGGTTGGTACAATAAAATTTGACGAACTTGGGGTTCGGCAAAAATTTGAAAACGACGAACTTGGGGTTCGACAAAAGAAAACCTGACAAACTTGGGGTTTGTAAGGAACGAAAAGTTGGCGAACTTGGGGTTTGCAAGTAAGGTTTGAAGTTGGGGTTCAAAACGTTGGTAAACTTCGGGTTCACAAGTAAGGGTTGAACTTGGGGTTCAAAACGTTGGCGAACTTGGGGTTCGGCAATGGAAACTTGAACTTAGGGTTCACAACAATGACGAACTTGGGGCTCGACAGTGGAAAACTTGAAAAACTTGGGGTTTGCAAGTAAGGGTTGAACTTGGGGTTCAAAACGTTGGAGAACTTGGGGTTCGACAACGGAAACGTGAACTTGGGGTTCACAATAATGACGAACTTGGGGCTCGACACTGGAAAACTTGACAAACTTGGGGTTTGCAAGTAAGGGTTAAACTTGGGGTTCAAAACGTTGGCAAACTTGGGGTTCGGCAACGGAAACGTGAACTTGGGGTTCACAACCATGACGAACTTGGGGCTCGACACTGGAAAACTTGACAAACTTGGGGTTTGCAAGTAAGGGTTAAACTTGGGGTTCAAAATGTTGGCGAACTTGGGGTTCGGCAACGGAAATGTGAACTTGGGGTTCACAACAATGGCGAACTTAGGGCTCGACACTGGAAAACTTGAAAAACTTGGGGTTTGCAAGGGTTGAACTTGGGGTTCAAAACGTCGGCGAACTTGGGGTTCGCAAGTAAGGGTTGAACTTGGGGTTCAAAACGTTGGAAAACTTGGGGTTCGGCAACAGAAACGTGAACTTGGGGTTCACAACAATGACGAACTTGGGGATTGCAAGCAGGTTGAACTTGGGGTTCAAAATGTTAGCGAACTTAGGGTTTGGCAACATAAAGGTGAACTTGGGGTTCCCAATAATGACGAACTTGGGGCTCGACACTGGAAAACTTGACAAACTCTCTGTGGGAGATACCTCAGGTTAAGAAGATATTGTGGTTTTTCATGCAATATTCCCAAAACCGGCCCGTGCTGACATGCGTATGTTTGGATTTATGGCATAATGCTCCATGATGATGGAAATGCTACGCGTTTGAGGATGCAGATGCAATGATAATTATGCATATGCGAATGCGAAGAGATCTCCTAATGAGGAGATAACAACAAATCCAAGGTGGCTTGACTGGGGGAGAAATGATGATCACTGCATTGATATGGTTAATCCTTGTGAGGAGAAAACAACTTTGCGGGGAATATTGTTAATGATACACCGGCACCGAACTGTCGCCTTTGCCAAAAATAAATTGGACTTTGAGATTGGAGAGCCAGGATCCTGTTGGAGATGGACTCTTCTTGCGAGGTACGCTACCTGTAACGCCCCGAAATCTAAATTTAATTATTTAGTCATTTATTTAATTAATTTAGAAAAAATTTGGAGAGTTTGGATTAATTTGAGAATTTTGGAGAAAATGAGTATTTTTATATAATAAGGATAAATAGTGTTTTATTATGCTATTTTATTATTATTATTAAAAATATATTAAAGAAAAGGGTAAGGTGGTCCTTTTGGAAAATTATAAGGGTAAGGTAGTCCTTTTGTGAAAATTATGAGGGTAAGGTGGGAAAAGACTAAACTGGGATAATGTATCCAAAGAGGGGAATACGATTAGTTTTCTAACATTATCGTGTTTTTGGGAAAAGAGGTGCTCTGAAGGAAAAAGGGAGAGGAAGAGGAAGCTCAGAGTCAGGAGGCTGTGGAGAACCCCAGAGAAGAGTGTAAAGCAAAGAAATTCTCTAAGATATGGGGAGTTTTTATAATCTATGATAAATGTGTAGGAATTGGAATATGAATAGATTAGGATGTTATGAGTTTATGAGTTTTAGGGTTTTTTGATTTAGGTGGAGTTTATGAGAGAAGTCTTGATGAATTAGAGTGATTAGAATGAGTTATAATCATATATTTGTTGGTATAATTGTTATCTTGATGTTGTTGATGTTTGATTGATGTTTTTGGATGGATTTTAAGTGTTTTGATGTGAAACCCGTAATGGGATTTGGGGGTTTTTGGTGTTGAAACAGTCTGCAATTGTATAGCAGAGAATTGCTGGAAAACGTGCGTTAACCGGTTAACGCTATGGGTTAACCGGTTAACCATTGAAAATTTTGAGTGTTTTCTGAGGTTTCGCAGGCGTTAACCAGTTAACGCTATGGGTTAACCAGTTAACACTGTTTGGATGACAAATTTTAATTTTTTAAAAATCCGTAACTTTCAAACCGTAAATCCAATTCGCATTCCGTTTGAAGCATCGGAAAGAGCATAAACTGAAACTTATTTTGATGAATAAAAATGAGAAAAAGGAAATAGTTTTTATAAATGAATTTATGAAATAACCTTGTAATTGACTCATAATTTACCGGGTAAGGGTCAATTCTTGATGTGTCAGAGTGGTTACAGGACCGTGTTCTGGGTGTAATGTCATGATGATATATATGATTATTTGATGATTGTTTTTCTAATTGAAATGAATGATGCAAATTATTTTGATGAATTTACGATGTAGCGCATCATTTCATTTCATAACATTCACGATGGGGCTTCAACCTATTTATTTGCTTCAATCCCATTGTGTGGATTGAAGTGTCTCGATGATTTACGATGTGCTCCTTTGTGGAGGGTTGATGGTCATGTATCCATCTCACGATGAAAATGGTACCACATACATATTGCATATTCTGGATGAATTTCATGACTGTGTTGGTGTTGCTTGATTTCATGATCATGTTATTGTTGTTGCTGAATTTTATAGTTGACGATGCCATGATATGTTGCACTAATTTATTTATGTTCTATATTCTTGTACGTTTATGATATATTATGATTACTCACCCTGACTGCCTGGAAATGTTGCCTCCTTCGTGGGTAACTTGCAGATGTCGAAGAATAGTCTTGCAGTGCAATAGGAGTTTTTCATGAGTCTCGGAGCGTGCTTTAGTATTCCTTAGAAGTGGTTTTGGTCTATGTGTCCCACTCTGTGTCATGTAACACTGGGATGGGTTTTCTTTTGCTAAACTGTTTTCAGTTATATTATTATTTGGATAAATGTTTTCCCATGTTATGATGTTAAATTCAGGATGGTGAAAATTATGTTTGTGAAGTAAACTAATGAAGTTTTGAATTATGAAGTTTAAATTCCGCTGCGAAATGATTTATGATATTCTTGATGTTGATTAACCCGTGTTACGGGATAGGACACTATTTGTGTTGAATTATGATGATATGTGATACCCTTTTTCAATGATTACTCTGATATTATTTAAATATTTTGTTTTGGGGTAGAAGGGTGTTACACTACCTGTTGAACTCTGTCGGGGAAATGATATCTCTCTGACTCGGCTGGGGAATCAGATGTATGATACTCTGATGAGGTAGCAACCTATTGGGGAGGAAAGAAACTCCTTGTACCACTGGAGATTGCCCTTGTATTGAAGGGAAGTTTCTGTTTAGGGAGACTATCAATCTTCTTTCACCACTGCTGGGGAAGATTTCTACTTCTGCTCTACTGGGGATAACTGAAGACAATCGAGGAGACACTTGTTGAAGAATTCTCCTGAAAGTATTCTCTAGCTTTGCGAGCAACACCTGTATCTGTACCTACATAAACACAACTGATAGTACCTACAACATAGAAAGTTAGTTTGGTCTGTATGCCCCGAGCTTATGGTCTGATTCACCATCCCAGTTACTCAACGCTTTCAGAGTTGCATTAAATGTTCTTGTCCTCCTACATGAGTTAGAAAGCATTCAAATGTTCGTAACACAACTCTAAATCACAATTTGAAGGAAGCTTCTGCAATCAATCAATGTTAGATGAAAAAAAAATGGTCACAGATTTGACTGAAATTGAATTTTATTGATTTGGTGAATAGCCCTGAATAGGCATTACATCAGAAAGCAATCCCTGGAAAGAGGAAATCGCTCAAAAGGAAAACAAATTATCCTATTGGAAATGTGAAGAATGAATCACATCAAGTTTCGACCTAGCTATGACTTGTAGATCTTCATGACCCTCCTCTTGCTTTGCCCTTGAGAAAGGTGATTCGATTGGTCCTCAACCCTTGGAATGCCTTTAGTTGCAAATGGATTACAAATCTCGCAGACCGCAGTCGTTTGTGTTAGTCCCTCTTTTGCGTGGATCTCCCTTTCGGGTTTTCAATCCACCGGGATACTCTTTTTTGCCTGAGCTGTCCAATGTGGCTTTTCAGCTCAGCGGGTATACATTTTTTTTCATTATTCCCCTGATTTTTTCTCGAGCCTTTTATTCTGTTTTTGGCTCTCCGGGATGCTCATTTTGCCTGGATCTTTATTTTGTTTTTATCCAACGGGTCTTTTTACACGAAGTATTTTCTTATTGCGTCTGCATTGACAGGGGAATGGAAGTCTTCACCATCCATGGTTGTTAGCATCAAGGCTCCGCTCGAAAAGACCTTTTTAACCACAAATGGACCTTCATAATTGGTTGTCCACTTGCCCCTGTGATCGTTGTTAGGAGGAAGAATCTTTTTCAGCATCAGGTCACCTGGTATGTACCGCTAAGGCCGTACTTTCTTGTCAAAAGCCTGTTTCATTCGCCGTTGGTACAACTGTCCATGGCATATAGCTGTTAGGCGTTTCTCTTCAATGAGGCTCAGTTGATTATATATGGATCGGAGCCATTCAGCTTCATCTAGCTTGACATCCATCATTATTCTCAACAAGGGGATCTCAACTTTGACCGGTAGGACTGCCTCCATACCATACACCAGTGAGAACGGGGTTGCCCCTGTCGAGGTACGCACAGACGTTCGGTACCCATGTAGTGCAAATGGTAGTGTAATACCCCATATTTAATTAACGCTTTGGATAATATTAATTAAGATTAATTAGTATCATATGAAACAAAGGCTTTATTAAATATTCAGTTCAGAGACATTTTTGGATACTCTCAAATTGGACCCATTAATATTACTAATTGATAGATATAATTTGTTTGATTAATAAGGAAAATAAGTTAAGTATTATAAAAGGAAAAAGAAAAGAGAGAAAGTTAGTAAGATAATTGGAAATAAAGAAAAGAAAGGGAGAGAAAGAAAGGAGAAGAGAAGAAGAAGAGGAAGTGAACCCTAGAGCTTCAATCCATCATTCTCCATCACCCGTCTGTCAAATAGGCTCATTCTTTCCTCCAATCTTCAACTCTCGAGGTGGGTTTGTAGTTAGATACTTTTATTTTAGTTTTTGGTCAAGTTGTGGAGTTTAAGAGTTTTAGGGTTTTTGGTAGAAATCTTGAGAAATAATGGATTAACGGTTAAAACTCGGCTAAAACCTAACTAAATTACTCGTATGATGTTTATGAACATGTTTGATTATGTTTTTCTGCATTGGTTGATGTTTAGAAGAGATTTGGTGTGGGAGAAGTGTTTTCCTGTAAGGCTGGAACTTCCTGAACTGGTGTAGCTTGCTCAACAAAAGTTCCAGGGCAATTTTCGCTCAGCGAGGAGCTCACTCAGCGAGACCTGTAGGTTTCAATTTTGGTATTTAATTCATAACTTTTGATCCGGGTATCCGTTTTTAGCGTTCCACATATCGATTCGAAGCTAAAAACATGAACTATCTTTTGATGCCGAGAAATGTTATTTTTACCCGACTTTTACCCGACTTTTCCGATTAACCGTAATTATGTTTGCTAAGGAATTGTGGTAATTATGTTAGTTGTGCAAGTTGTGAAAATATGCGATAATCGTGAGAATTGAATGGAAATAGAGACAATGAGATTAGTTTAATGATGATAATTAGACTAGAATGTTAGAGTTATATGTTTGAAAACTATATAACCAAAAGTATCAAGGATGGAGGAAGAGTTAGGAAATCTCACCATAAACCAATAGTGTGGCCTAGTATTGTAACTAGAAATTGTTAGATGGTATGACTTGTGAGATGCTTAGGTTCATCCTAGGTTGTTGCAAATCCATGATGCGTTATACGCGGTATCATCCGATAAGTCTTGAGGTGGGTATTACACTGAGTCCCACGGGAAGCAAATGATAAGTCTTGAGGTGGGTATTACACTGAGTCCCACGGGAAGCAAATGATAAGTCTTGAGGTGGGTATTACACTGAGTCCCATGGGAAGCAAATGATAAGTCTTGAGGTGGGTATTACACTGAGTCCCACGGGAATAAAATGATAAGTCTTGATGTGGGTATTACACTGAGTCCCACGGGAAGCAAATGATAAGTCTTGAGGTGGGTATTACACTGAGTCCCATGGGAAGCAAATGATAAGTCTTGAGGTGGGTATTTACACTGAGTCCCACAGGAAGCAAATGATAAGTCTTGAGGTGGGTATTACACTGAGTCCCACGGGAAGCATGGTTTACGCTTGAGGTGGGTATTACATTGAGTCCCACGTGAAATGTCGAGAATATTATATGGATATTCCATCTTATTTTGTTTCCTTATAGAGAAGTGATATTAGGCTTGAGATGGGTGTTACACCGAGTCCCATGGGAAGTAAAAAGGTAATATCCTAGCTAGTGATAGTAGGATTTGTAGAACTCTTGGATGTGATTCCAGCGAGAGTGAGGCGTGTGAACTCAAGGTCGTTTTCCTCGAATAAAGACTTGGGTTAGGTTTTGATAGAACCCTTAGAGCCGAGAGAACTATAAGATAGGGAACCCACTGAGATGTTGTTATCTCACCCCACTATTGTTGTTGCTTTTCAGGTTCCTATGCAGGTTTGATTTACGAGTAGAGCTATGCTTGAGATGTTTCAAGTGAAGCTTAGTTTAGTCTTCTGCTGTGTATTTATGTATCTGTGTACAATAATGGATATTGTATTGTTCTTAGATTTTATTTTAGTATGATTTCCATGTCTTGTGCCATATTTGTATAGTTTTAGAATTGGACGAGAATGTGAATCATACTAGTAGATATTTATGATGGTGTCAGTACCAAAAATTAACAATGTATGATATTATTCTAGATATATATTATATGGGTGTTACAGGTAGCATCTCATGCCAATCCTTATATGTCACAACCATCTTCTGCACGATTTTCTTGATATTCTTATTGGCCGCCTCGACAGCGCCATTCATCTTCTGGTGGTACGGCGAAGAGTTGTGATGCTCGATTTTGAAATCCCAGCACAAGTCAGCCATCATCTTGTTATTGAGGTTAGAACCATTATCAGTAATGATCCTCTCGGGAATTCCATACCGGAAAATGATGTCTCTTTTGATGAACCGGGCTACCACCTTCTTTGTAACATTGGCATAAGATGCCGCTTCGACCCATTTTGTGAAGTAGTTTATAGCAACCAGGATGAAGTGGTGACCATTGGAAGTTGTAGGCCCAATCTTGCCTATCATATCAATGCCCCACATGGCGAACGACCAAGGTGAAGACATGACGCTCAATGGATTTGGAGGCACATGGACCTTATCAGCATAGATCTGACACTTGTGACATTTGCAGGAATATTTACAACAATCGGATTCCATGGTGATCCAATAATACACCGATCTTAACAACTTCTTTGCCATAGCATGCCCTCCAACATGGGTACCGAAGGAGCCTTCATGAACCTCTTGCATCAACAGGTCTACTTCGTGTCTATCCACGCATCTGAGCAGGACCATGTCGAAGTTTCTCTTGTATAACACATCATCTTGATTCAAGAAGAATCCACCTGCTAGCCTTCTGAGGGTTTTCTTGTCTTTATTGGATGCCCCAGTCGGGTTCTCTTGAGACTTCAGGAATTGTTTGATATCATGATACCAAGATTTATTATCTTCACCACTGTCAACTGCAAAGACATAGGCAGTTCTTTCGAGACGAGAGACCATGATTCGAGGCACGTAATTCTCTTGACAAACTTTAATCGTGGATGATAAAGTTGCTAGAGCATTAGTGAACTGATCTTCATCTAGTGGAATATAACTCAGCTTGACCTTGGTGAAGAAAGTTAGCGACCTCCTAGTATAATCCCTGTAAGGAACCAGGTGAGGTTGACGAACTAACCACTTGCCATTGACTTGGTTCACCACCAGGGCAGAATCTTCGAAGATCTCTAGGTTCTTGATTCGCAAGTTGATTTCATCCTCAACCCCCATGATGAAAGCTTCATACTCTGTTTCGTTGTTGTTACATTCGAATGTCAGCCGAGCAGTTAAAGGTATAGGGACCCCCTCTGGTGAGATAATGACAATACATACTCTGCTTCCGTTTACGTTCACAGCTCCGTCAAACATCAACTTCCATTTGGATTCGGGGTCTGGTCCCTCCTTCGGAAGTGGTTCTTCACAATCTTTCAACTTGAGGAACATGATGTCCTCATATGGAAACTCGAATTTCATGGGCTTATAATCATTGATTGGCTGCTGGGCCAGATTCTCTAACAATACACCCCCTTTGATTGCTTTTTGCAAAGTGTATTGGATATCATATTCTATCAAAATCATCTGCCATCAGGCTACCCTTCCTGTTAGAGCCGACTTCTCAAAGATATACTTTACAGGATCCATCTTGGAAATTAGGAAAGTGGTGTTAGTTAGCATGTACTGTCTTAGCCGGCGAGCAGCCCATGCCAAAGCACAACAAGTTTTCTCGA
Organism: Lathyrus aphaca; assembly: GCA_963966055.1. NCBI lineage: Eukaryota > Viridiplantae > Streptophyta > Magnoliopsida > Fabales > Fabaceae > Lathyrus > Lathyrus aphaca. Next base: position 228,340,497 of record OZ014522.1, read on the forward strand.
GTAGTGAGTAGCGTGTCTCACAATCGGTAAACTTTTTGCTAAGGTAATAAATGGCATGCTCTTTTCGGCCAGACTCGTCCTGCTAACCCACTACACATCCCATTGATCCTTCGAGTACGGTGAGGTACATGATTAAGAGTCTCCCTGGCACTGGAGGCATGAGAATCAGAGGTTCTAGCAAGTACTCCTTGATTCGGTCGAAGGCCTGTTGGCAATCATCATTCCACTTGATAGCCTGATTCTTCCTTAGAAGCTTGAAAATAGGTTCACATGTGGCTGTTAGTTGCAAGATGAACTGTGCAATGTAGTTCAATATCCCTAAGAAACTGCGTACTTCTTTTTCACTTCTTAGTTCAGGCATCTCTTGGATGGCTTTTACTTTTGCCGGGTCGACTTTGATTCCCCGTTCACTAACAATGAAGCCCAGCAGCTTACCGGAACATACCCCGAAGGTGCATTTGTTAGGATTCAACCTTAGTATGAATTTCTAAAGCCTGTCAAACAGATTGACTAAGTTGACTAGATGCTCTTCTTCTGTTTGTGACTTTTATATCATATCATCAACGTAGACCTTAATCTCGTGATGAATCATATCATGGAATAAAGTCACAATTGCACGTTTGTAGGTTGCACCAGCATTCTTCAAACCAAACGGCATAACTTTATAACAGAAGGTGCCCAAGGCGTAATAAACGTAGTCTTTTCCATGTCCTCTGGCACCATTTTAATCTGATTATAGCCTGAGAAGCAATCCATGAAAGAGAATACGGAAAACTGAGCGGTGTTATCAACTAGCACGTCAATGTGAGGCAGATGGAAATCATCTTTAGGGCTGGCCCGATTCAAATCCCTATTGTCCACGCACATCTTTAGGGACTGGTACAATATTTGCAACCTATGGGGGATAACTTGTTACGGCCAAGAACTCGGCATCAAACTGTTTTTGCACCTCCTCTGTAATTTTAATGGCCATGTCAGGGCGTGTACGTCTCAACTTTTGCTTTACATATGGGCACTCCTCCCTGAGAGGTAGTTTTTGAACCACAATATCAGTGTCTAATCCAGACATGTCTTGATAGGACTAGGCGAACACATCAACATATTCTCGAAGCATGGAAATTAGAAGACTCTTGATAGATTATTCTAATGCAGCCCCGATCTTTACTTATCTCTTGTCTTCTTCAGTCCCCAAATTTATCATTTCAATAGCCTCTTCATGTGGTTGAATCATTTTCTCCTCCTGTTTAAGCAACCTGGTCAGTTCTTCGAGAAATTCACAATCTTCTTCACCTTCCTCGTCGGCTAGGTAAATTGGATTGCCGAAGACATAATGAGCCATAGCAAGGTCGTGGTTGATGAGACATGAGGATGAGCATCTGCATGAATGATGATTCATGCTAGATTTAGAATCCATTTGAGATGTGAAAACATTGCCATTTATTTTGAAAAAAAAATCATAAACGAAAGACAAGGAACAACATGTCATGAATGCAAAAACGTCTGCTTTATTGATGATTATGAAATCACATTATGAACAAAAGAACCTTTACGATGAGTCCCTATGCCCCGGGTAAGACATATGACTTGAATACAGGAAAAAAAACTATTACTCTTCAAGGAAAGTGACAAAGATGAGCTTTTCCGAATACGAGTTGTTTAGTTGCATCCCTAGAACACAAGGCTTGACCCACTCATCCATATCGCAGTCGCTGTCAGTCATATCCTCTTGCGCAGTACAAGCATTGCCATGATTAATCCAACCAACACTGGTGAATGTGATTGGGCTTTTCCGACCACTAGCATTTTTTCCAGGCGTTGACAAACCTGGCTGGTAACCAACTCCTTACATGTCTCTCTTTTCTGGGATTTCAATTGCCCTGCCCCAACCTTCTTTCACACCTGACTCTACCACTTCCAAGGCCTGCTTGTAAGAAGCTATAAAAGCTCCTTTCTTCGGGTCTTCAGACAAAGCAACTGATGCACTCTCAAATTTGACGGGTTCAAAAGCTTGGCAAGGAGTCTCAATGATCTCTCTATCCATTTCCACATATTTGAAGGAGGCTAGGTGGCTGATAAAGATGTCTTATTCTCCTGATACTGTCACAATTTTCCCTTCCCATACAAACTTTAGCTTCTGATGTAGAGTGGAGGATACTGCCCCTGCTGAATGAATCCATGGTCTCCCCAACAAGAAACTATAAGCGGGCTGAATGTCCATTATGTAGAAAGTAGCATTGAAGACTTATGGTCCCACCTTGATAGGCAACTCCACCTCTCCGAACACTGACCTCCTTGAGCCCTCAAATGCTCGTACAACAAAGTCTCTTGGCCTCAACATGACCCCATCATAGTTCAGCTTCACGAGGGCTTTCTTTGGCAATACATTCAGCGATGATCATGTGTCAACCAACACGTGGGATAGTACATCACCCTTGCACTCCATGGAGATATGCAAGGCGCGGTTGTGACTGCGTACTTCTGATGTTAAATCCATATATGTGAAGCCCAAACCATGGCTAGAGTTTACACTCAACACCACGGTTTCCAATTGATTCACCGATATGTCCTGTGGTACATAAGCATTGTTAAGGATTTTTAACAGGGCCTTCCTATAGGCATTTGAGCACATTAACAAGGATAGGATAAAGATCTTCGAGGGAGTCTGTTATAAATGGTCTACAATCTTGTAGTCACTTTTATTAATAATTCTTAAGAATTCCTTCGCCTCCTTATCAAAAGTGATGTCAGGATCTGTCGAAGGTGCAGGTGTATCATTAGTCATGTGTTGTTTTCCCCTGGATTTTGCTTGAGCTTCGGCAGTATCCTTTGGTGGCACTGTATTACCCCTCAGAGTTTCTGGAGCGAATAACCTATTACTTCTGGTAAACCCTCCAACTCCGACATTTTCAATTTATCATGGAGAAGAAGTGGATGCAGTCAAGTCCTGTTTATGGCCATTATAGTACACTTCGCCTCCATAATTCCAAGGAATAGGCCTGTCACTTTGGTACGAGACAAAACCAACAGTGGTAATGGTTATGGGTGCTACTTTTGCTGCAGTAGGAACCTGTGATGGGTTGTAATAGATGGTAACAGTTGATATGTCCTCGCTTTTCACAACTTTATCGAACTGTATGTTGCCTTCGTTAATCATCCTCTGTATCCCTAATCTCAGCTGATCGCAACCATCAAGGGAACTAGAACAATCTGGGCAATCCTCTTCACAACCCGAAAATAAATCTTTCTTGGCCAAGCAAGCTTTTATTGACATCAGTGGAGTTTTCAAGTCATTGACATCAGATATCAAATTTAAGCCTTCACCACTATCAATAGCCCCCACACGAGGAGGCATAGGATTCTGGATTACGTTCGGAGTAGGAGCGAAAATGATTGCTTTGGAATTTATTAGATCCTGAACAATGTGCTTCAAATCTTGACAATTTTTAGTACTGTGCCCAGGAGCTCCATAATGGAATTCACAACGGGCATTGGTGTCATAACCTGGGGGAAGTTGACCTGGCCTGGGAGGTTGCAGAGTCCTTAACTGTACCATTTGCAATTGGAGGAGATTCTGTAATAATGGTGAGTATGACATTGGAGGTGTCTCAAACGGCCTATCCTTCTGTCGGGGAGAATAGTATGGTCGAGAAGCCCTTTGCTGTTGATAGTTTGGTTGACGTTGTTGTTGTTGAACCGGTGGTTGGTTTGCTGGAGCAACAATGGTAACCGGAGCTGCTTGATGATACATATTCTAATTCTTCCTTCTGTTCTGAGTGTACACAACCCCCGTTTCTCCCTCTCGGCATTTCACAAATGGTTTTTTCACATTGGAGGTTGACGCTCCATTGTTCTGGATTTTGCCTTGCTTTATCCAGCTTTCTATTCTCTCACCTGTTAAGATAATGTCTGAAAATCCACTTGACGAATAACCTGCTAACCTCTCCATGAAATGTCCTAGGAGGGTATCCATGAAGAGATCCACCATTTCTCTCTCCAGCAAAGGTGGTTGTACTCTGGCGGCAACCTCATGCCATCTTTGAGCACAATCTTTAAAGCTTTATGAATTCTTCTGTGACAAACTCTGGAGTTGAGTACGGCTAGGCGCCATATCAATGTTGTACTATTATTGTTTAAGGAAGGCCTCCCCAAGCTCTTTCCAGTTTCGAACAAAGTTCCTTTCTAACTTCATATACCATTCCAGTGAGCCCCCAGAGATGTTGTCCTGGAAATAGTACATCCAGAGTTTCTCGTCTCGAGTGTGAGCAACTATCTTTCGGTAAAAAGCCTATAGATGCATCTTGGGGTAGGAGTTGCCATTGTACTAATCAAAACTTGGTGGTCTGAATTTGGGAGGAATGACCACTCCAGGAACCAAGCCCATATCAGATACATCTATCCCAAAAGTGTCTCTGCATTCAAGGGCCTTAACCTTCTCAGCCAGCAACAGAAAGTCTTGAAAGTTTCCTCCCATGCCAAATCCCATATCATCATTAGTAGGAGGGAATTGATCCTCTTGACGGTCTTTCACAGGGATAAAAGTAGGTGTGCCAGTCTCTGGACCTGGAGGTCCACCTCCTCCATTGTTGTTGTTGGGTGGATTCCCCTAAGCATCTGGAGTAACCACTGGAGTAACCACTGGAGGGTCAGTTTGAGAAGGAATAAGCCTCTACATGGCATTCCTCAGATCTTGTTGCCCTTGGGCCATGCCCTGCATCATAACCATAAACTCTCCCATTCAGATGCGGAATTCATTGAGCTCTATCTGCACAGTGTCCATGATGTTTCTTTGATTGTTGCGGGTAGCGTACCGTTGATGAATGCTTTGTCTGGGATGACGAGTCCTGGCTGCTCTCGCAATCTTTGCCTGAAATATGGATAAGTTAAGTAACCTGGAGAAACCTGTAAAAGAAAGAAAAATGAAAATGATATGTATGCAATGATGTGTTCCTTTTATCCTCAAGGGTATTGTTTTACTTTCCCATTCTGGTATTAAGAGAATAGCCTTTTGAAAGAAAACCTGGTGTGACATTTGTCGCTCCCCGGATTTTCATCGCGGTGCAAACGCGAACTGTCGGCGATGTTGGAGGTTGAGGTTGAATAGAGTCGCCAACTAGGCATTTTTATCCCGAAGGAAAGGTAATGCTGCATAAACCTGGAAAGATATGGATAACACGGTTGCGAATCAAAGAAACGGAGAAAGGGGGTTGGTTACGACCTGGGAAGGTATTAGCACCCAGATCGTCCGTCGTACTCGACGGGATCCACAATTACTTGATTTGTTTAAAAGGGGATAGTGTATGTGCTAAATTGTGCATAAAAGGCTAGGGGAAAAGGATGTACAGAGTGTCAGTGCAAAGAAGAAAGTGGGTGCTCAAAACTGAGGCTAAGGAAAGAGAAACTGGGAGGAGGAGAAGGGGGAGACAAAGAGACTTTTGTTCGATAACTGTTAAGTTATGCTTACATATCCTCTCGTGCAATGAGGAAGTCAGAACACCGTAGTTCGACTCAAAGAGACTGGGATGATTTTGGTGTGAACTGCTTGCTTGTCTATGCTCATGTGTATGACTCGTCTGGCTCGAGTGCTAACTGTCTTGCATTAGATGGAAGAAGTGAGTTCTCGTTTTCAGAGTGAATGTGATGAGAAAAGAATCCCGGAGGAGAAGTTTATTGTTTGTTTTTGTGTTTTCATTTTTTTAATTGTTTTTGGTGTTTTGCATTAGATAATGAGCTTAAGCCTCCATCAAGGGTTTGCAAACTCATTATATCACTCCTGATTAATGATAATGAGCCTACTAAGTATGAGATGAAAATCTCAACTTAATTACCCTAATGATGCAGGACTAAGATCATTAACCTACTTGTGATTATTAAGTGTTTTTGGATTTTGTTTTGTGTTACGTAATGAGTTTAATCTCTAATCAGGGATTAGTGAACTCATTACACCATCCTAAGAGAAGGATGATAGATGAGAACACTTAAGATGAGGAAGACTCCTCAACTTAATCCATGGTTAGGGATTAAAATCATTATATAACAAGCCTTTATTAAAGTGGATTTTAATTAAAGGTAGGATTAAGAAATGGATTTTATGTTTGTAAGACTAAACCTGAGGGGGACTTGTCCATTAAACACTAGGGTTAGTCCCTATGAACCAACATGCAGAGATGTAACCCTAATATAAGGCCTAAGTTACAAGCTTAAGTCTTAATGATTATTAGGTGTTTTGATTAGGAGGTGTAAACAACTTAAGGGTTTAACACTAAGTATTAAAGTTATACACTCCATCTTAAGATAAGGATACAAGCATAACCCTAATTCAGAGTCTTAAAACTTTAACTGTTTAGCCTTGATTATGAGATGAGAAGCAGAGACTCAAGGAGACTCAAAAGGTAAAAAAACTAAGGGGACTATGTACAACCCTAAAGTTATCATGCTTGGATATTCCTATGGTTTATGAGGCTTAAGAAAAGATCTTCAGAAGAGTCTTCAGATGGCCACCAAGGAAGAAGAAGCAGATGAAAAAGAGAAGAGAAAGGAGAATAGTTTCCTTACTTCCTGAAGAAGTTAAGTAACCTAAGAGAAAGAAAAGGAGCAAGAGAGAGCATAAGTGAGTCAAACTCACTTCAAAGACAAATAAGATGCAAATGAAAAGGTAAGAAGAGGTTAGATGTGGAGGCAAATCCACATCCAGATCAACTTACCAGAAGCCCCTGCAATGGTTAGTATGAATGCATAAGGTGAAACAAAAGGGAATAAAGCAAATGAAGATGCATTGATACCAACCAGAAGTGAAAACATGATGCAAATGTGTCATGGAGAGATTCAAAGTAATATACAATGCACATGTATGATCATACAAGTGATGGATGCAAAAACAAGCATGTTGGAAGCTTAAGAACACATGAACATACATAAGATGTAATGGATGCAAAACATACCAAATGAATGCAACAATGATCAACCAATGTTCATACATGTCCTAAGGTATCTAATATGACATACAAATTCATAAGATGTCATGACAAGTTCTTATGATGAAGGTATGTAAAGATGAATACAAATGAACATGGCAAATTAGGGTTTTAAGAAAGTATGAGATGCACATGATCAAAACAGAACCAAAACACATGATAAAAAATTGAAATTACAACCAAGTGAACCCTAAACACACATAAAATCACTCCCAAAGATGGAAGTCAGAAGCTAAACCAAAGTCAAGTTATGGTCTTTCTAAGTTAGGCTAGGGTTTTGGGTACTTCTTCATGAAAAATGCCAAACAAATGGAAAATGAAATGCAAAAATATGAGGTAAATACCCTAGATACTACATGCAAAGTATAAAAGAATGCAAAAAGAACCATGTACAAACTCATCTTGCTTGATTAGAAATGAATTTTTGAAGTTAGGGTTAGAAAAATAAGAAATTTGGAAGCCCTAATTCATGGTTAATTGTCAAAATGTGATCAAACCCTAAAAGAAATTTGTGAGATGAGTTTGTAAATTGCTCTAAATGTATAAGAATGCTTCGTGATTTTTTTTTTGTGATTTTTAAATACCTAAAAGTATTTTTAATTAATTAAAATGAATGAATTAATTAAATAATACAATTAAATGATTTAAAAATATATATTTTAATGCAAAAATTAAAAATAAAAATGTTTTTGGGTTTTTAAAATTATTTAAAGTAAGAATGCAAAAAATCAGATTTTTAGAAAATATTTTACTATTTTAAATAAATAAAGAAAATAAAATGAAATAAAAATGAAATAAAATGCAAAGTAATCAGAATGGAAGACCAGGATTGCGTGGGAGATGGATGGAGGGCTAGGATTGGAAGTCTTCTTGACCAAGGGTATGAAGATCCTAAGGTTGTGGTTCAAACTTATGTTTCGCGCGTGATCCAAAGGTCAGGGTTTAAACTGAGTTAATTAATTACAATTAATTTAATTAATCAAATTTAAAGTTAAGTGAATTATCTGGAACATCCAAAACTTAATATAATCATGATCCAAGGGCTAACATTCAATCTGGCAACCTAAACCCTAATTAGCCCTAATTATTTTCAGGTGACCGGAGATAAGTTCCGGTCATCTTCTCCGGCGAGCTCAAAACCTAACTCCTCTTACAAGCTACTAAAACGCATCAAAACTGCCCAGAAATGATCCCCAAATATCATAGAACATGAATCAATCAACAAACAACATTTAAACTTCATGAATCAAGAGATCAAAGCAAAACATTTCTCAACCATTTTCAATTCTAAACACATCAGAGTAATCAACTAAGTATATAGAATCATTTTATAACAAGAAAAAGAAGTTATGGAAAATTTGTTCTTGATGAATACCTGAACTGAACTTCTTCAAAATGGAGCTTTCAGGACCTCCCTCTTATGCAAAATAACTTCTTTGGACCTCCTGAAGCTAGTGGAGTGCTTAGAATGCTTTGAAAGTGGCTGGGTTTTTGAGGTCCAGTTCTGATGAAGCAGAAATCGTGTTTTTAATATGTGGTGTTTCAGGTCATTTTGATAGTCGATTCTTGTTCTATGGATGATATGTGATTGATTGGTGAAGGAATTTTGGAAGTTTGATGACTGGTTTGAGAGAGTCGAAGAGATGAAGCTTTGAGGGGATTTTTTGCAATCTGAGTGTGTGGCTTGTTTCCAGGCTTGAAGTGTTATGTTTTATGATCCTTAGGGTTTCTATAAACAAATGAAATCAGTCAGAGGAGTGGATATACACTGTGGGAATGGTATGGTGCTATTGGCCAAAAAGTTAAAAGTTTGTGTACTTGAAGCATGGGACATGGCAGAGGTGATTTGAGGTCTTGGGCTGCCACAACTGAGTTCAAGGAGCACCATTGGATCGAAATTGGTGAGCTGTATGACTTGATTCATGCGTTTTTCAAAGGTTTTGCATTTTCACAACTTTGACATTTCTTGAGAAGCAAGGTATGGAATCCTTTGGTTCAAGGCTCAATTCTGACCTTTAGAAGTTGTTTGATCATGGCATGATGTATTTGAGTGGATTAGAGGTCACATAAAGGCTTGAAATACCATTTTGCAAATTTCCCTCTTTGGCATGAACTTGAAAATTACAAGATTTTTCTCAACTTTGACTTGCATATCTTGAGTTATAGGATGAATTAAGAGGATTTCTTGTAATTTTTGAAAATGGGAAGATCAAATCTACAACTTTCATGTTTGAAGAAAATTCATTTGAAACCTTTTTGATCAAGAAAGAGGAGGTTGAAGATCTTTCCCAAAATGGAAAGTTTTCATTACAAGCCATGCCCAAAAATAGAAAGTTTTCAAATGGCTCAAAATTATTTAATCTTGTGAACTTCCAAGAATTCCTAAGATCAAATAAATATCATAGGACCTCAAATTGATGATGATGACCCTTTGGAACCCTTATTGAGGGCCTCAGATGCCCTGATTCTGACTTTTCTTGCACAACAAGTTACCATTTGATCAGATGACTTCCACAAGGAATTTTTGCTTCAAATTTGATACACATGCTCCTCATATCATATAAAGACCAATAGAATAAAGAATGACCAAATATTTTGAGTGTAAGGGCCTCAAACCCAAAACCCTAATTTCTGGTCATCTGTGTAGGAACCCTGAGCTTGCCTGGGCAACTGTGCAATCCTCTGAGATTTTGTGACTTCAAAGCAACCTTGGAGGTATAACATGATCATAGAACACTCATGGACCCTCTTGGCATGCTTCATGACCTCTGAGATAGCTCAAACCACTTCTAAGATTCACCTGATCACAAACCCTAGCTATGCAACTTATGCAGTGAAATAACTATGCAATGTGAGATGGTATGCTTATGCAATGCAATATGGAGGATCACAAGCCAAGGTGTGAGAAAAAAGAGAGGGAAAATTTGGGGTGTTTACAGCTGCCCCTATTCAAGCATGAGTTAGTTGTGTTGGATGTAAGCGCCTGGCTTAACAGACAAACAAGATAACTTGTGGTTGAATACCAAGACAGTCCAAAATTTTCACTCTTTATTATAAGAAGAAAAGGGATATAAATTGTAATAGACTGTATAAACTGAATATCAGATGATAGTGACAGAGGACAACTATCGAGCAGAGGACGACTGTTGGGAATAAAAACGGTGAGAAACACACTGACGGGGATGACCATCATGCTGGGGAATAAAGAATCCGCGACGGGGATGGCCATCGGGTAAAGTGATGAAGGACAATCATCAAGATAAAGAAGAAAAACACGACGGGGACGAGCATCAAGTAAATGATAAATGAAACAATGATGAGGGACGATCACCAAAAAAGGTGAAAGATGATCACCGAGCAGGGGACGACTGCTGAAAAGATCATGACATAGGACGAATGTCGGATAGAAAGATCAATGATGGGGACGGCCATCAGATAACATGATGAGGGACGGTCATCAAAATAAATGATGAGGGACGGTCATCAAGAGGTGAAGGACGATCACCTAGTAGGGGACGACTGCTCTGTTCGGGATTATCTTGACATAGGACGAATGCCGGATAAAAATATCGACGATGGGGACGACCATCAGATGAATGATGAGGTACGATCATCAAAAGGTGAAGGACGGTCACTTGGAAGGGTACGACTGTTGAGAATTATCGCGACATAGGACGAATGTCGGATAGAAAGTTGTCTTGTTGGTGACTTCTGGGGATAGATAAACACGGACGAGTGTTTAAGCCCTAAAATTAAAATGGTATAAGTGTTTCGACAATGTGTATAGACTAAAGGTACGGACGAGTATCTTTAGTACTATGATACGGACGAGTATCGGTAGGAACAAGCAATGACGCGTGTTTAAGGAGTGATGATACAGACAAATATCAATTGTTTGAACAAAGAACACGGACGAGTGTTGATCTTCTGGGGAGAGGCGTAAGATACAGATGAATATCAAAGAATTATGTATAAGTAGGATACAGACGAGTATCAGAAAGTATATACAAGTTTTTGTATTGAGAGAGCAAAAGGACATTTTGGCTTTTATCTGCAAGGGACAAGTTTTTTTTCTTGCGTATTGCTGGAGGAGTGTTTTTGGTATTTGTAGGTTACTGGCTCGAACCCGGCTTATGATCATGCAAATGTTTGATTTTTTCCGCAATGCTCCGTATTAGACGGAATGCTACACTTTGTTTGGGGAGAGATGATGTGAATGCTATGATTATGCAAATGAGAGAAGCGAGATCTGAGATCTGAAATCTGCGGGGATAAAGGATCACTGCGTGATCTTTCTGGAGAATTCTGGGGAAAGAACTCTGTGGGGATCCCATGCTGGGAATGAGAAGATCTGGAAACTCACTGGGAAACGTTATTGAGGCATTGCTTTGGAGATCCTTCTTGGGGAGGAGAGAGCTTCTGGGAAGTAATCTGCCGAAGGATCAGCTTGCGGGGGATACTCTGAGGGGATAAAAAGCTCAGTGGAGGAATACTTTCGTCGAGTAGTTCTTCTAATGATGTGACTGCCGACTTGGCTGGGGATATAGTGCCTGATATGCCCCATGTTGTGAAAGGTTGTCCGCCTTGAGTACCTGCAACCTATTAAATAAAGGAAACGCATAAGTGTCCTGAGGTATCCTCAATCGGATTCTGTCATAGGAGTTAGGTTCGCTTAAGAGCACATATTTCCTGCAAGCATTTATTGAAAATGGCTTATATGTTTTCATGCAAATGCTGTATCACGAACTTTGGACCTTTTGCAAACAAAATAACAAAGTACAAAACAAAGTGTGAATGAATATTTGACTTTATTTATTTGTGTGCCCTGAACAGGTGAGTACAGTGAGGAAGCTAATCCCTGAAATGAGGAGATTGCTACAAAATTGAGAAAATAAAAGTCCTATTCAGCAATGCTGAAGTTGATGCTTCAATCTTCCTTTTGCTATGACCTGAACGCTTTTCTTATCTGGATTTTTGAAGAAGGTTGATTCTGATCAACGCTTTGTGCTTTCGAAGCTTGCTAGGTTATGTGAATGATACATACGAATTCAGAATACAGTTGTTCGCTTATTCACTTGTTTTTCGTGGATCACCCTTTCGGGTTTTCAATCCACCGAGATACCCTTTTTTGCCTGAGCTGTCCGATTTGGCTTTTCAACTCAGCGGTGTAAACACCCCAAATTTTCCCACACTCATTTCACCATGGCTTGTGATTCTTTTCATTTGCATAGTTTCAATCATAGCATCTCATATTGCATTTTTGCTTCATTGCATTGATTCAAAGTCATCTGTATCTAGGGTTTGTGATCTGAGCAATCTAAGGGCTATCTGAGCCACTCCAAAGGGCTTCAACCATTTAAAAAAGGCCCATGTATGTTCAAGCATCATATTACATCCTCCCAAGATCAAGAAAGTCAAAAATCACAAGAACTGAGGAAGGCATGGAAGCAAAGCCAAGCTTAACTGCACAGATGACCTAAAATTAGGGTTTTGTTTTCAGAGGCCATAACTCCAAATTTTTTGGTCATTCTTTTTTCTATTGATCTCTATATGTTATAAGGATCATACATACCAATTTTCATGAATAAATTCAATGGGGAAGGCATCTGATCAAAAGATGACTTCTTGGGTAAGTCAGTGCAAAATCAGGGCATCTGAGGCCCCCAATCATCTAACCAAAGGGTTTCCTCCATCATTTTGAATGTGTATGATCTTTATTTGATCTTATAAGAAGTTAGAAGTTCACAAAATTGAAGAGTTTCAAGCCATTTGCAAAGTTGCCATTTTGGGAAAGTGACTTGTAATGGAAATTTGCCATTTTGGGAAAGTTTTTCAACCTCCTCTTTTTGATTCAAAAATGCTTCAAATGAAAAATTATTGGTCATGAAAGTTGTAGATTGGATCCTCCCATTTTCAAAAAGTACAAGAACTTGATCTAATTCATCATAGAACAAAAGTTATGGCCTTGCAAAGTTGGACAAAATCACTTAATTTTCATTTTTGTGCCAAAGAGGAAACTTGCAAAAAACACTTGCCAAAGCCAAATGTGACCTTTAATCAATTTCAAACCATCACACAAACATCATTCTTGGTCCATAATTCAGATTTGCCCAAAGAATCTCTCACTTTCATGCCTTGGATCCTAAGTATTATAAGCCATTTATCATAAAAGTCACAAAGAGGGAATTCTTGCAAGAGTGATTCCTAAGGGTTTGTTTGGTTTCCAACTGATCTCAAAGCATTACCATAACATCATGTAACATTTCATGACAATAATTCAGCTTGGAATAAGACATGTCCATGACCAAAATCTCAAAATGCAACAAGTTGTGAAAATTGCAAAACATGTGACATCTCACCATTCATCCACTTCTGATCATTCCAATTCATCCCATGGCCATCCTTGAAGACAACTGAACTCAGAGCAGCCCTAGAGTAGCTTCTGCCATGGCCCATGCTTGAAGTACACCAACTCTTGACTTTTTGGCTAATTGCCCCATACCATTCCCACAATGCAAGTCACTTCCTCATACCTCTTCCAATAGTTTAGGAATATGTTATGAATCATAAAAACAGGCTGGACATAAGCTAGAAAGACACACACAAGCAGATTCACAAAAACGGCAAGTTTCCTTCATCTCTTCGAAAATCCTCACACAGCCATCACACTTCAGTTTTCTCTTCACCAACAAGTCACACATCCTCCATAGAACCAAAATCAACCATTAAAACAGCCAAAAGTGTCACATACCTCAACTGTAAAACCTGCTATACCAGAACTCAAACTCCCAAATCGGCCACCATCAAAGGATTTTGAGCATTCCATTGATCTCAGGGGGTGCAGAGGAGGCTTATTTCATTAAGGAAAGGTCAGAAAAGCTCACTTTGACATCTCATCGTCTCAGGTAAGCACAAGAATCAAATTTCTCAGAGCTTGTTTCTTTTGTTACAAATTGAAAATATATGATATGCTGGTCATGTAGATGCTTTTAGAATAAAAAATGGTGAAGATTTGAGTATTTTATGGTCCTCTGAAATTTCACCCGTGAAATAACTTTGCTTTGATTCTCTTTGTTCTTGGTTTGTAAATGATGTTTGAGGGGTGATTTGAATGGGGTTTGGGTAGAGAATCATTTCTGTGTGTTCAATTTGATGAGGGGTGGCCTGTAGAACGTTTTAGGGTTTTGGACACGCCGGAGAAGATGACCGGAGCTCCTCTCCGGTCACCTGAAAGTAATTAGGTCTTAACCCTAATTAATTAGCCAGCTTGCTTCGTGACCATTGGATGTGGATTAGATTAGTTTTTGGGCGGCCCAGTTCAACTCATTTAGCCCTAATCTGGTTTTATTAATTTAATTAATTATAATTAGGTTAATTAAACTAGAGTGAATCCAAGCCTTTGAAAGGCGCGCGCAGTCAACCCTGTCCTCCTCAGTTCAAATCCAGACCATTAGATCTACATACTTCTCCTTTAATTCAATTTTATTTTCAATTTTATTCATTTTTCTTGCCTAATTTATTTAAAATAGTAAAACACTTCTAAAATATCTAATTTTTTGCATCATATCTTAAAATATTTTTCTCTTTCTGAAAATAATTTTTATTTTATTTTTTGCATAATTTTCGTATTTTTAAAATATTTAAATGTTTATTTTAATTAGTTAATGAGAATTAATTAATTAAAATACCATTTAAGTTTCTAAAAATCCCCAAAAAAATCACATTGCATTTTGATACATTTAGAAACATTATCAAACTCTTCACACAAATTTCTTTTTTGTTCTTGACCTATTTTGACATTTTTCTTTGGAATTAAAGTTCTTAAAAGGCAATATTTTTGTCCTAACTTAGAAAAATTCATTCTGCCTAACCTTGAAGAGTTTAATGATGGTTCTTTTTGCATTGCATTCCTAATGACATGTAGTTTCTAGGGTAAAATTGGTTTGAATTTATCTTTCATTTTCAATTTATTGTGCATTTCTCCTTTTGAAGTGTCTTAAAACCCTAGCTAACTTGAGAAAATCATAACTCCCATTAGGTTAAGAGTTAGGTCCCCTCCTTTGGGCAGTGAACTTATGTAGTGTTAGGGTTCTTTTGATCTCATTTTCAATTTTTTATCTTGTCATTTTCTTCTTATTTTGGATTTTGCTTTGTGTCTTGTGCATAAACCCTAATTTTTGCTTTCATTTGCATCCATCTTCCATATGCTTGCATACATGAACTTGCCATGACATTTTGTGCATTCACATGACTCCTAAGACATATTAAGACACATTATAATCATGATAAGTCATATCTTCATCCATTTGTCATGTTATACCTCCATTGCATTTCATAAACTTTCATGAACTTTCATGGTTCAAAACATGCTCCATTTGCATCCTTATCCTTGTATGATCATCCACACCTCTTGTCTTGTGTTTGCTTTATCTCTTAGCATCATTAACATCATGTTTATGCTTCTGACTTTGGTGTGCATCATTGCATTTCATCTCATTTTCATTTCGTTTCATTTCTTGTTACTAACTTTTCAGGTGGTAAGTCATTGAGAAGTGAATTTGCCTTCACTTCTCATAATCTCTTCTCATCTCTCATATGCATCATTTCTGCATTTTACTTGTGTATTAGAGTGATCTTGCTCATTCATGTCTCCTTCTCACTTTCTTTCTTCAAGCAACTTATCTTCTTAAGTGAAGTAAGTTGACTTGCTTCTTCTGTTTCTCCTTCCTTCTTCCTGCTTCTTTCTAGGTGGCTTTTCTCTTGAAGATCTATTGCAAGCCTCATAAACCCTAGGAATAACCAAGCATGATAACAATTAGGGTTTTATTAGTCCCCCATTAGTTTTACCTTTGTGTCATCTTTGAGTCTTCTCTTCTCATTTCATAATCAAGGACTAAACCTTAAAGGTTTTAAGGCTTTGTGATTAGGGTTATGCCTTCATCCTTCTCTTAGGATGGAGTGTATAACTTTAATCCTAAGTGTTAAACCCTTAAAGTGTTTAAATCCTCTAATCAATTCACTTAATAATCACTAAGACATCAAGCTTGTAACTTGGGCCTTGCATTAGGGTTCTAATTCTTCCTTAATTGGGTGAGAAGGACTAACCCTAGTGTTAATTGACAAGTCCTCCTCAAGTTGTCTTATAAACCATAAAATTCATTTCTTAACCTTACCATTAACTAAAATCCACTCTAATAAAGGTTTTGTTTTGTCATGAGGTTAATCCCTAATCATGGATTAAGTTGAGGAGCCTTTCTCAGCTTAAATGTTCTCATCTATTATCCTTCTATTAGGATAGTGTAATGAGTCCATTAAATCCTTGATTATGGCTTAAACTCATTACTTAACACTAAAAAAAAATTCCCAAAAAAATCTAAATAAATGCAAGTAGGTTAATGATCTTAATCCTACATCATGGTGATTAAGTGTGAGGTATTTACTTCATGTTAAGGTATTCTCATTACCCCTAATCAGAGGGAGGATGTGATGAGTTTGCTAACCCTTGGTTTAGGATTAAGCTCATTTTCTTATGACAATCTTAAAAAAAAGCAATAAAAGACTGAAAATCTAAAAACAAACAATAATCGTCTCCTTCGGGATTCATTTCTCACCTCATTCACTCACAAATGAGAACTCGTTTCTTCCGTCTAATGCAAGGCAGTTTGCACCTGAGCCAGACAGGTCATACACTTGAGCATAGACAAGTAAGCAGTTCACAAGTCAATTTATCTTTCAGTCTCTTTGGGTCGAACTACGGTGTTCTGACTTCCTCATTGCATGAGAGGATACGTAGGCATAACTTAACAGTTATTGAACAAAAGTCTCTGTCTCTTCCCCCCTCTTCAACATTATTCTTTAAGCCTCATTCCTGGGCATTTCACTTCACATCTCTTTTGCACTAACATATGTACATTCTTTTCTAGCTTTTGCACACAGATAGCACTGACACTACCCCTTTAAACAGAAAATTTCAAGCGTGGATCCCGTCGAGTACGACGGACAACCTGGGTGCTAATACCTTCCCAGGTTGTAACCAACCCCCTTTCTCAGTTTATCTGGTTCGCAACCGTCTTATCCATTTCTTTCCAGGTTTATGCAGCATTACCTTTCCCTCGGGATAAAAATGCCTAGCTGGCGACTCTATTCATTTCTTCCCTTTCGCCGACCGTTCGTGTCTGTACCCCTTTTGACCAGGTGTCATTTGGTGGGAGCGACAGCTTGGCGACTCTGCTGGGGACCCTTATATTGTAACCAGGGCTTCTGGTTCTTTTTGTGGGTTCCTCCTAGCGTTTGTTTGATTTGTGTGTACTGGGGTGTTTTGTGCTATTGTGTGTTTATTTGTTTTTTGTTTTATTTACTGCCATATGTACTGTCATCCGCTGGATCTGGTTTACTGTTTTGGTGGGTGGGGTTCCATTGAGAGTTTAAGGTCCTATACCTGGGACCTGAGTGACACCTAGGCTAGAGTGGTTCATGTTCTTTCCCATTCCATTTCGGTCTGGTGCGGGAATATGAAACACGGTTCAGATGTGGGTTTCTTCTTGAGAACTCTGTGCTACAAATTTCCTGTAGTGCTAGGGCTATCTGGGAAGCTTGCTAAGTCTGGATGACCTTTATTATGACCTTCAGAATCTGAGGTGAATTAGAGGAGAATCTTTTATGATTATTGCAAACACTATACCTCCGGGTTAGAAGTGTTTACACTTCTCATAACTGATCCAAGTCTGAGGATCCTTGTTTTAGAACACTACCTGTGAGGGGGTTGGGTTGTTTACAGGTTTGCAGGTACCCTTGGCCACATCATACCCTGTTTTTGTTTTGTTTAAGAGTACTCCACTTTGGACAGTTCTTGTGATCAACCCTGGGCATGTGACTCTTTATTTGATTCCCCCACCTTGGTTACTGGATTTTTTAGCCTCCATCTGGACCTTTTTGTTGAACATACATGGACTTATATCAATACAGATAATCAGATCCAGCTTGATCACAAACCCTTGCATCTCATTTGCATATATCATCATTGCATCATTTAACATTTGTTTATTTGCTTTTCAGGGTATCCACATCACATCTAGTTTGGTTTTGACCCATTCTTCTGCATAGACCTTTGCTTCATCAGTTATCTGCTTCAGCTATCTTCATCATCACCAGCATCAGCTTGTCAGTGGCTCACTTCCAGCATCAGTCTGTGATCTTCATCAGTGCCAATCTTCAGTTTATTCAGCAGCATTCATGACTACTCCCAGGAAGAGCAACATATCCTACCATTTCTTTGAACCTGTGTTGACTGGTATCAGGCAGGTCCAGTCACTTATCACACCTGACCACATCCCATTGTTTAGAGAACACTATGGAGGTATCCTGGATATGGTTATGGACCTTGACCCTTCTCAGAGGAGCATGATTCACACATGCTTGCAGTTTTATGATCCTCCCTTGAGATGTTTCACCTTTCCAGACTTCCAGCTAGGGCCTCTGCTGGAGGAGTTTTCTTCATTGATTGGAGTACCTGTCTAGGGTGGAATCCCTTTCAACCCAGAAATGCCAGCTCCCAAAAATGGAGAAGTAGCAAAAGCACTGTACCTGGAGCCTGCCTTGATTGAGCAAAGTATGACAACAAAAGCTGGGATCCCTGGTTTGCACTTGGACTTCTTGATTTCTCAGGCCATCCTGAAGGCTTCATTGGGAGAATAGAGGGAAGTCTGTGGACTGTTAGCCCTCAGCATATATGGGGCTATATTGTTTGCAGATGAGCCCAAATTTGTCAGCAAGAATTCCATCCATCTGTTTCTTCTGAGGAACCCAGTGCCTACACTGCTGGGAGACTTTTACTACTCCATTCATCAGAGGAATGAGAAACAAAGGGGGAAGTTGGTGAGATGTTGTGCTCCTTTGTTTTACACCTGGCTGCTCAAACACCTGCCTAAGTCAGATGCCTTCCTGAATCCTCACCAACAGAAGAATTGGGCCAAGAGGCTCATTGCCTTGACTTCAGATGATATCAGATGGTGCACCCAAAGCACCAAAGGCAAGGACATTATCACCAACTGTGGACAATACCCAAATGTACCTCTGATAGGAGTGAAGGGTTGCATCAACTATAATCCTTTGCTGTTTAAAATACAACTGGGCTATGCTTTGGTCCACCCTCCCAGAGTGCAAGATTTAGCTGAGACCCTGTATTGTGAAGTAAAACCTAATTCAGCTATTGTCAGACAAGCATCTTGGGCTTGGGACAACATCCAGACAAAAGGGATGGCTATTCTAGGAAGGTGTAATAATATTGCTTCAGCTCAGTACTATGACTGGTCCCGTACTAGAGCTAAGATCACTGGAATGCCTTTCACCTTGGAAGACATACCTGGACCATCCACAGTACAGCCAGCAGCAACTGTCAGCCTAGAAGAATTTGAGAAGTTGAAAGAAAGGAATGAGAACCTATCTCAAGCCTTGAAGAAGACTCTTTAGGAAAGAAGTGATGGTCGTCTGGACATTGAGAGATTGGAAAAGCTCAGGGTGGAGCATCTTGCCAAAATTGAGAAGACAGAGGATTACATCAGGAAAGCAAGAGCTGGGGAACAAATATTGAAGAATGCCTGTAAAGAAGCCAAGATTCAGAAGGCTAGGACTGAGCTCTATCTGCAAGAGAGTCAGGCTAGGTGGGTCAGAATCACTGAAGCCCGTACACAAGAAGACCAGAAAACTCAAGCCAAGATTGAACAGCTAGAGGCCAATGAGAAAAAGCAGCAGGAAGCTTTGTTGGCAGCCCAGAAGGAGATTTGAGAGTTGAAGCTCAGAGCAGGATTGAAAAGATCAAAGGACCAGGACAGGCACAAGAAGCTGACCACTGCCATTGCCACCAGGAACCTCCTCATTAGGACCATTACAGAGCACCCAGCTGGTCCAGTGACTGAGGCACTCCTGAAGGAGGTCAAAGAGGATGAGTTTGGACTGGATGTCTGATTCTTTGTTTGTTGTTATTTCCATTTGATGTACTTTTTCTTTTTGATGTATTTTGACCCTCCATGGGCATATGTTGTAAAACATACTATGTATTGTTCATCATTTGTAATATATTAGTTTTCTTTCATGAGGTTTCTTTTCTCAGCAACATCAAACATCTTCCTCGAGGTCTGGAAAGGTCAAAACCAAGAACCAAACCGGATACCTTGGAAAACAAATAAGCATACTGCATTGCATACTAACTTTTGTTTTGTTTTGTAGGTTTTATTATTATTGTTTCTAACTTTGTTGTGATCTCAGGAAACATTGATCGTCGCCGAGTGTTCCCTGTCAACCGCGCACACCGGTACCCGACTCGTAACAACCTTCCCGGTATTCAGATGGAACAAGTACAGCAGGATCTGACTGAGGTCAGAAATCAGATAGCTAATGAGAGAGTGGAGATGAGAAATCAGATGTCTCAATTCATGGTTGTGATGATTGGCTTGGCCCAGAGTCAAGAAAGGTTAAGAGAGCTGGTGGAAAGACAAACTCCTGAAGAGCCTCATCTTGGAACAGGAGGAACTAGTAATAATGAGCGGGGCCAGCCTTGTATTGATCCACCAGTATTTGGACCTCATCTGGATCCAGAAGCTAACAACCCGAGGAATGTGCAAGGTAATACTCCTGGAGGGAGAATCTTGCAAGAGGATCCCCAAGAAGAGCAGTTTACTGTTATGGGAGCTGGAGATGAAGTATATGACAGGAGATTGGACGAAATTGCTGAGAAATTGAGATCTTTGGAGTCTCAGAATTCTTTGGGCTTCGATGTGATGGACATGGGGCTAGTGGATGGGGTGAGAATTCCCCACAAATTCAAACCCCCATGCTTTGAAAAGTACAATGGTACCTCCTATCCTCGCACTCATTTGCAGTCTTTCCTGGGGAGACTTAAAGCTTATACTATGGATGAAAAGCTGTGGATGTTCTACTTTGAAGACAGCCTGACTGGGGCTTCAAGGGAGTGGTATTCACACTTGTCTAGAGCCACCATAAGATGCAGGAAGGATTTGGCTGAGGCTTTCATCCGACAATATCAATACAACCTGGACATGGCTCCCAACAGGACCCTTCTGATGGGAATGTCTCAATCTTCTAGAGAGAGCTTCCGGGAGTATGCTCAGAGGTGGAGACAACTTGCTACTGCTGTCCAACCACCCATGTCAGAAAGGGAAATAGCTGACATGTTCATGAACACATTGCAAGGGACTTATATTGATAGACTGGCTGCCTTCTCCTCTACCAGTTTCGCTGATGTGGTCATAGCTGGTGAAAGGATTGAAAGTCTACTGAAGATGGGCAAGATTTCCGACAGTGGTGCAAGTTCATCCAGCAATCCTAGAAAGCCTTTTGTGGGACCTCGAAGGGCCGGTGAAACAAACTTTATTCATGCAAACAGGGGCAGGCCTCAATATGTGCACCAGTCAGTAGCAGCAGTTACTATTCCAGCTCCGATTCCTCAACAATCAGCATATCCTCAAGAACAACAACCACAGTATCAACAACAAGTTCATTATCCGCAACAGAGAACCTACAACAATAGCAATAACAATCAACAACAGCGTCCTTTCCAGCAAAGACCATCACATGCAAACAGAGTGATTGACCCAATCCCAATGTCGTATGCTGCACTCTTGCCACAACTCCTGAAGCTCAACCTAGTTGAGTTAAGGACATTGGCACCTCCGGATCCTCTTAATATGCCCAAGAAATATGATGCCAATGCCAGGTGTGCATTCCACTCAAATGCACCGGGCCATAACACTGAAAAATGCAGGGCCCTGCAGATGAAAGCCCAAGACCTGGTGGACTCAAAAGCCCTCAACTTTGCACCTCCTCCGAATGTCACAAGGAATCCAATGCCTAGTCACAACGGGCCTAGGATTAATGCTATTGAGGAAGGCAAACTATCCACCTTAATCACCAGTGTTGCACAAATTCGAACACCTTTGGTTGAAATCAAAGCTCAGCTTTTAGAATGCCAAGTGTTCCCCGGATGTGAGCTCGGCTGTGGATATTGCAATATTGCAGTCAATGGGAGTGAAAGGGTAAGAAATGGCATAGATGGCCTTATTAAGGATGGTATCCTTCAGATTACGACAATGGCGCCTACAAATCCAACAATTCCTTCACCGGCAATCACAAATACTCCTACAACATCAGCAACCATTGTTCCAACGGATTCTACTACAACTCCAACAACTGCTCAATCAATCACTTCAACGGATGCAAGTTCAGTCACCATTCCTGCTACAACTTCAACACCCATCCAGTCAATCGTGTCTTCTACAACATCAGCAACAATTGATGAAAGCGTCTCAACGGTTACCATATACTATAACCCTGCAAATGTTCCTGCCAACAACTCACAAAATATTACTCCTGTCAGAGCACCAGTCACTATATACTATGATCCACACACCAATGTGGTCCCTTCTGCAGTTGCTATCAGTCTAGTCACCATCACAGTGCCTGGGCTAGTTCCTTACGAAAGCAATAATGCCATCCCTTGGCATTATGGCTCAGATCTATATTGCGAGGGGCAGAAAATCACTTTAGAATCATCAACTTCTTCACCCCAGATAGACAATGTGGGGGGAGGCGGAGGCTTCACTAGAAGCGGACGTCTCTTTGCCTCGCAAATTCCAAGACCCATTGCCGAAGCAGAAGCTGCTGCTAAGGCAAAAGGGAAGAGCATGGTGCAAGAAGAACAAGTTGTCAAAGAAGCTTTGAAGACTCCTTTTGATCAAGAGGTTGATGAATTCATGAGAATCATAAAGAAAAGTGATTACAAGGTGGTAGACCAGCTTCACCAAACACCTTCCAAGATCTCCATATTATCATTGCTAATGTGCTCCGATGCTCATCAGAACGCACTATTAAAAGTCCTGCACGCAACCTATGTGCCGGAGGAGATTACTGTCAATCAGTTAGAGGCCGTGGTTGGAAATGTCAACGCTAGTAATGGACTAGGGTTTACCAACACTGATCTGACGACGGAAGGTCGCAATCACAACAAGGCCTTGCATATTACCTTGGTAGTGAGAGCCCTTGTGAAACTGGAGTATGATGGATTGGCACTACGCCCAAGTAACTTGGTAGTGAGAGCCTTTGATGGTTCTAAAAGATCAGTTCTGGGAGAGATAGAATTACCAATAATGATTGGCCCATAGGTTTTCAAAACGACCTTCTTTGTGATGGATATACAGCCTGCCTACAGCTGTCTATTGGGCAGACCATGGATACACGCCGCTGGCGCCGTGACATCAACCCTTCACCAGAAGTTAAAATTCGAGTGGGAAGGCCAAGTCATTACTATTTGTGGGGAGGAGGATATTTTTGTTAGCCAGCTGGCTACTTTCAAATATATTGAAATGGATGGGGAGATCCATGAAACCATGAGTCAAGGGTTTGAGGCCCTGAATATCAATGAAACATCTGCTGTACTAGGGACTTCCATTACATCATATCAGCAAGCCCGAAAGGTTGTTGAAGAGGGTACCGCCCAAGGCTGGGGCAAGCTGCTGCCCGTGGAGAAGAAAGAAGACCGATTCGGGTTGGGTTACAAACCAACTCGACAAGATCAATCAGAGGCTGCAACGTAGCCCAAGTTTATTAGTGGGGGATGCTCATCCCAGATGCTGTGAATAGCTTGGAAGTTGAGTAAGAAGACGAGCGCAACCTGGAAAGCTGGATACGTCCAAGGATCCCGGGGAGCCATGTCTCAAACTGGTCTTCCTAGGAAATTATAAGAGTTACTTCTGCAGAGTAATTATTATTTCCTGATTTTGAAGCATGCATCAAGTCCTGCATCTTGCCCAAGATGTCAGGACTCATTTTGTAATCGGGCCATCTTGTATTTTGTGCAAAGATCAATTAATGAATATCAGGACATCTTTTGCAAATGAGTCTTTTCTTTTCCGCTCACTGTTTTTCATTTTTCATTTTTTTGTACAAAAATAAAATGGCAATGTTTTTCAAAATAAATAACTTCATTTTCACTTTTTTTAAGCAAGATAAAACTAATCACTAAAATGAACAAATCTAAACCATTGCAGAGAGTGCCCTCCAGACTGCACCGACAACGACACCGCTATGACTTCGTATGACTTTGACAATCCGATTAATCAAGCCGATGAAGGGGTTGAAGAAGATTATGAGCTTCCTGAAGAGCTAGCCAGGTTATTAAGACAAGAGGAGAAGGTTATCACTCCTTATCAGGAGGAGGTCGAAATGGTTAATCTTGGTACAGAAGAAGACGTGAAAGAAGTTAAGATCGGGGCCTGCCTACAAGATTCAGTAAAAGAGCAACTGATTGACATGCTTCGGGAGTATGTGGATGTTTTTTCTTGGTCTTATCAGGATATGCAAGGGTTGGACACCGACATTGTCATGCACAAGCTACCTCTGAAAGACGACTGCCCACTAGTAAAACTGAAGTTGCGCCGTACTCGCCCAGATATGGCAATGAAGATAAAAGAAGAGGTACAAAAGCAGTGGGACGCCGGTTTCCTTGATGTGACTAGCTATCCGCCGTGGGTTGCTAATATTGTACCTGTGCCTAAGAAAGATGGCAAGGTGAGAATGTGTGTGGATTACCGGGACCTGAACAGAGCCAGCCCGAAAGATGACTTCCCTTTACCTCACATTGATGTATTGGTCGACAATACGGCTCAGTTCTCAGTGTTTTCCTTCATGGATGGATTTTCAGGATATAATCAGATCAAAATGTCACCTGAAGACATGGAGAAGACGACTTTCATCACACCCTGGGGCACATTCTGTTATAAGGTGATGCCATTCAGATTGAAGAATGCGGGTGCCACTTATCAACGGGCTATGGTAACATTATTCCATGACATGATCCACAAAGAAATTGAATGTTATGTGGATGACATGATTGCCAAGTCCCTCACAGAAGAAGACCACTTGGTAAATCTGTTGAAGTTATTCAAGCGTCTGAGGAAGTACCAATTGAAGTTAAACCCCAACAAATGCACATTCAGGGTGCGATCCGGTAAGCTGCTGGGATTTATTGTAAGTGAGAAAGGGATTGAAGTTGACCCTGATAAAGTTAAAGCCATTCAAGAAATGCCTGCGCCGAAAACTGAAAAAGAAGTTCGGGGGTTTCTAGGTAGATTGAACTACATTTCACGGTTCATATCTCACCTTACAGCAACCTGTGAGCCCTTGTTCAAGCTGTTAAGAAAAGAACAAACGGTCAGGTGGAACGAAGACTGCCAGAAGGCTTTTGACAAAATCAAGGAATACTTACAAGAGCCTCCGATCCTTATGCCTCCAGTTGAAGGAAGACCTTTAATCATGTACTTGACAGTATTAGAAGAGTCGATGGGGTGTGTGCTGGGCCAGCATGACGAGTCCGGTTGAAAAGAGTTTGCAATATACTACCTAAGCAAAAAGTTTACCGACTGTGAACAATGTTATTCACTACTCGAGAAAACTTGCTGTGCTTTAGCGTGGGCTGCTCGCCGACTGAGACAATATATGTTGACCCACACTACCTTATTGATCTCAAAGATGGACCCAGTCAAGTACATTTTTGAGAAGCCAACACTTACCGGACGGGATGCAAGATAGCAAATGATCCTCACATAATATGACATTCAATACACATCTCAGAAGGCCATCAAAGGCAATGTATTGTATGATTATCTCGCTGAGCAACCCATTGATGATTACCAGCCCATGAGATTTGACTTCCCCGATGAAGACATCATGTACTTGAAAGCAAAAGATCATGAAGAGCCTGTTCACACTGAAGGGCCTAACCCAGAAGAAGAATGGACTATGATGTTTGATGGGGCTGTCAATATGAATGGTCGTGGTGTTGGTGCAGTACTCATTACACCTAAAGGAGTTCACATGCCTTTCTCGGCAAAACTCACTTTTAACTGCACTAACAACGAAGCTGAATACGAAGCTTGTATTATGGGTCTTGAGGAAGCCATTGACCTCAGGATCAAGACTTTGACTGTATTCGGAGATTCAGCTCTGGTAATTAATCAAACCAACGGCAAATGGTACACCCACCAAGATCATCTGATACCTTATCGGGATTATACAAGGAGGTTGTTGACTTTCTTCACAACAGTCAAACTTTAGTATATCCCTCGAGATGAAAATCAGTTTGCAGATGCTCTGGCTACCATTTCATCCATGATCAAAGTTCAAGCTGCCAACTTTGTGCCTCGAATATCAGTATCCAGACTTGACAGACCAGCATATGTATTCTCAGCAGATGTTGTTAAAGATGATAAGCCTTGGTTTCAAGACATTAAGTGCTTCTTGGAGGATCAAACATACCCACCTGGGGCATCATCCAATGATAAGAAGACATTAAGAAGGCTGGCTGGTAGTTTCTTCCTAAATGCTGATGGTTCCCTGTATAAGAGAAACTTTGATATGGTACTTCTCAGATGTGTTGATAGGGCAGAAGCGGACTTGTTGATGCACGAGGTGCACGAAGGATCTTTTGGTACCCATGCTGGAGGACATGCCATGGCTAAAAAGTTGTTGAGATCAGGCTATTACTGGATCACGATGGATGCAGACTGTTGTGCCTATGCAAGAAAATGCCATAAATGCCAGATTTACGCAGATAAAGTGCATGTGCCTCCGAATCCTTTAAATGTAATGTCTTCACCCTGGCCCTTTGCCATGTAGGGCATTGATATGATTGGCAAGATCAAACCCACTGCTTCAAATGGCCACAGATTCATCCTGGTAGCCATTGATTATTTCACCAAGTGGGTTGAGGCAACTTTGTATGCAAATGTCACCAGGCAAGTGGTAGCCCGATTCCTGAAGAGAGACATCATCTGTCGGTATGGAGTGCCTGAGCGAATCATTACTGATAATGGTTCCAATTTGAACAACAAAATGATGGCAGAGCTATGCCGGGACTTCAAGATCCAACACCACAATTCTTCACCTTACAGGCCAAAGATGAATGGCGCTGTGGAGGCAGCTAACAAGAATATCAAGAAGATTGTGCAGAAGATGGTGGTCACCTACAAAGACTAGCATGAAATGCTACCATTTGCCTTGCATGGGTACCGTACGTCAATCAGAACATCCACTAGGGCAACACCGTATCAACTTGTGTACGGTATGGAGGCAGTCCTACCTGTTGAAGTTGAATTACCCTCCTTGCGGGTACTAATGGATGTTAAGCTGAATGAAGCTGAATGGGTCCGATCCTGATACGAACAACTGAATCTGATTGAAGAGAAAAGATTAGCTGCAATCTGCCATGGGCAGCTGTACCAGAAAAGAATGAAGAAAGCTTTCGATCAGAAAGTCAGGCTTCGAGAGTACCAAGTAGGAGATCTTGTGCTGAAAAGACTCCTTCCTCCTCATACAGACCACAGGGGCAAGTGGACTCCGAATTACGATGGTCCGTTCATAGTAAAGAAAGTTTTCTCTGGTGGAGCACTGATGCTCAGTACTATGGATTGTGAAGACTTCCTGTCCCCCGTGAATTCAGATGCAGTTAAAAAATACTTCGCATAAAATGACCCGCTGGACACAAAAACAGAATGTAAGTCCAGGAAAAAATAGGGCATCCCGGCGAGTCAAAAACAGAATAAAAGACTCGGGCAAAAATAAGGGAAAGTAAATAAAAATGTACACCCGCTGAGTTGAAAAGCCGCATTGGACAGCTCAGGCAAAAAAGGGTATCCCGGTGGATTGAAAACCCTAAAGGGAGATCCATGCAAAATAAGGGAATAAGCGAACAACTGCATTATGAATTCGTCTGTATCACTTGCAACACGGCAAACTTCGAAAGTATAAAGCATCGGTCAGAATCAGTATTCTTCAAAAAGCAAGATGAGAAGAACGTCAATGTCATACAAGTCATAGCGAGGGGAAGCACTGAAGCGTCGTCAACATTGCCAGCACCTTTTGTTTCTTAATTTTGTAATGATCTCCTCATTTCAGGGGATTTGTTTCTTTGACTGTACTTGCCAATTCAGGGCATACAAATCAATAAAATCAGATTTGCAGTCACGTTTCATCTTGTACATTTTATCTTCGTTTGCAAAAATGTCCGATGTCCTTAATATATTTATTGCATAAATACAAATGCGTCTTTTCCAAATTACATGCTTACAGGAAATATACTTACTCCCGGGAGTGTCTGAACTCCTATGACGGAATCCAATAAGGGATACCTCGGGATGCTTGTATGTTTCTTTGTCATAACAGGATTGCAGGTATTCAAAATGAAACATGGGGCATGGAAGTTTCTCCCCAGCAAGCTATCAAATCATTACTTCCTCAACATGTCTTCCAAACAGCATCATAAGGGGGTCAGTTCCCCAGCCAACTTCATCATCCTCAGCAGGATCCCCACAGAAATCACTAGGAAGGTCGTTCAGTGATCGTTCATCCTCGGCCAAGTGCAAAGACAGGGAACCATCCCCCCGTAGAGCTCCAGCCTCTATCCAGAAGAGAAATGCCTGAAGATCTCACAACAAAGTGACGGAAGCTCCCGCAGACCCCAGTTGGGCCCCTCCTTACCAAGATGGGTTTATCAGTGACCTATTTCCCCAAGCAGAGTCATATATATCGGATCTACCATTGATCTCATCCCCAGCTGGGATATCACTTCAAGCAGAGACCTTCACCGCAACGGGATCCGAATCCCGGATCGGTCTTTGCATAATCATAGCATTCACATCATATTTTCCCCCCAGAGCGTAGCATTTCGTCTAATATGGAGCATTACGGCAAAAATCGAACATATTGCATAAAATCATAAGCCATGTTCTGAATCAAACATCTGTATATACCAACACTCCATTTACGAATATACAAAATACTTCCCAAACTCCCCAGCAGAAAGCCAAAGCGTCCCCTTTGCACTCTCTAACACAAGTTTGTATACTCACTTGATACTCGTCAGTATCATATTCTCTCTGCAAGTTGAACACTGACCTGTGTCTCATGCCTTTCACTCATGAAAGATACTCGTCCGTATCTTGCATACACACCTTTTTCCCTCAGAGTCGACATTCGTTCGTATTCTTTGATTAAATTAGTGGATACTCGTCCGTATCACTATCTCTGAACGTACGTCAACGTTTGTTTCTACCGATACTCGTCCGTATCATGGTCCTAAGAGTGCTCGTCCGCATCTTTAAATCTATACACCGTGTCAAACACTCATGTCTTCTTGAATTTAGACGTTCGTCTGTGTCTACCATTCCCCAGAAGAGTTCTCGGCAAATCCCGATAAATTATCTCCTTTCTATCTGACATTCGTCCTATGTCATGATATTTCCGGCAGCCGTACCCTGCCAGGTGATCGTCCTTCACCTCTCGATGATCGTCCTTCATCATCCCCAACAAAGTCTCTATTTATTAGAACCCCTTCCTATCCGACATTCGTCCTATGTCGTGATACTCGAGCAGCCGTACCCTGCTAGGTGATCGTCCTTCACCTTCTAATGATCGTCCTTCATCATTCTATCTGATGGTCGTCCCCATCGTTGATCTTTATCTGACATTCATCCTATGTCATGATAAGCCCCGAGAGCAGCCGTACCCTGCTAGGTGATCGTCCGTCACCTCTTGATGATCATCCTTCATCAATGCTTATCCGATGGTCGTCCCCATCATCGACCTTTTCTATCCGGCATTCGTCCTATGTCGTGGTACTTTCGGCAGCCGTACCTTGCCAGGTGATCGTCCTTCACCTTAGATAACCCTCCCTCATCTTATCCCCGACAGAGCAGCCGTACCCTGCTAGGTGATCGTCCTTCACCTTTGATGGCCGTCCCCATCATAATCTCTTTATTTCCCCAGCATGTCGGTCGTCCCCGTCATTGCTTCATCCCCAGCAGTCGTCCTCTGCTCGATGGTCATCCTCCATCGTCCGCACTTTGTAAACATACTTTACTTCCTTTTACAATCTATATCCCTTTTCTCCTTCATTCAGTGAGTGCAAATCTTGGACTGTCTTTGGTATTCAACCACAAGTTATCTTGTTTGCCTGTTAAGTCGTTGCTTACATCCTACACAGCTAACTCATGTTTGAAAAGGGGCAGCTGTAAACACCCCAAATTTTCCCTCACTCATTTCACCATGGCTTGTGATTCTTTTCATTTGCATAGTTTCAATCATAGCATCTCATATTGCATTTTTGCTTCATTGCATTGATTCAAAGTCATTTGCATCTAGGGTTTGTGATCTGAGCAATCTAAGGGCTATCTGAGCCACTCCAAAGGGCTTCAACCATTTCAAAAAGGCCCATGTATGTTCAAGCATCATATTACATCCTCCCAAGATCAAGAAAGTTAAAAATAACAAGAACTGAGGAAGGCATGGAAGCAGAGCCAAGCTTAATTGCACAGATGACCTAAAATTAGGGTTTTGTTTTTAGAGGCCATAACTCCAAAGTTTTTGGTCATTCTTTTTTCTATTGGTCTCTATATGTTATAAGGATCATACATACCAATTTTCATGAAGAAATTCAATGGGGAAGGCATCTGATCAAAAGATGACTTCTTGGGCAAGTCAATGCAAAATCAGGGCATCTGAGGCCCCCAATCATCTAACCAAAGGGTTTCCTCCATCATTTTGAATGCGTATGATCTTTATTTGATCTTAGAAGAAGTTATAAGTTCACAAAATTGAAGAGTTTCAAGCCATTTGCAAAGTTGCCAATTTGGGAAAGTGACTTGTAATGGAAATTTGCCATTTTGGGAAAGTTTTTCAACCTCCTCTTTTTGATTCAAAAATGCTTCAAATGAAAACTTATTGGTCATGAAAGTTGTAGATTGGATCCTCCCATTTTCAAAAAGTACAAGAACTTGATCTAATTCATCATAGAACAAAAGTTATGGCCTTGCAAAGTTGGACAAAATCACTTAATTTTCATTTTTGTGCCAAAGAGGAAACTTGCAAAAAACACTTGCCAAAGCCAAATGTGACCTCTAATCAATTTCAAACCATCACACAAACATCATTCTTGGTCCATAATTCAGATTTTCCCAAAGAATCTCTCACTTTCATGCCTTGGATCCTAAGTATTATAAGCCATTTATCATAAAAGTCACAAAGAGGGAATTCTTGCAAGAGTGATTCCTAAGGGTTTGTTTGGTTTCCAACTGATCTCAAAGCATTACCATAACATCATGTAACATTTCATGGCAAGAATTCAGCTTGGAATAAGACATGTCCATGACCAAAATCTCAAAATGCAACAAGTTGTGAAAATTGCAAAACATGTGACATCTCACCATTCATCCACTTCTGATCATTCCAATTCATCCCATGGCCCATGCTTGAAGTACACCAACTCTTAACTTTTTGGCCAATTGCCCCATACCATTCCCACAGTGCAAGTCACTTCCTCAGACCTCTTCCAATAGTTTAGGAATATGTTATGAATCATAAAAACAGGCTGGACATAAGCTAGAAGGACACACACAAGCAGATTCACAAAAACGACAAGTTTCCTTCATCTCTTCGAAAATCCTCACACAGCCATCACACTTCAGTTTTCTCTTCACCAACAAGTCACACATCCTCCATAGAACCAAAATCAACCATTAAAACAGCCAAAAGTGTCACATACCTCAACTGTAAAACCTGCTATACCAGAACTCAAACTCCCAAATCGGCCACCATCAAAGGATTTTGAGCATTCCATTGATCTCAGGGGGTGCAGAGGAGGCTTATTGCATTAAGGAAAGGTCAGAAAAGCTCACTTTGACATCTCATCGTCTCAGGTAAGCACAAGAATCAAATTTCTCAGAGCTTGTTTCTTTTGTTACAAATTGAAAATATATGCTATGTTGGTCATGTAGATGCTTTTAGAATAAAAAATGGTGAAGATTAGAGTATTTTATGGTCCTCTGAAATTTCACCCGTGAAATAACTTTGCTTCGATTCTCTTTGTTCTTGGTTTGTAAATGATGTTTGAGGGGTGATTTGAATGGGGTTTGGGTAGAGAATCATTTCTGTGTGTTCAATTTGATGAGGGGTGGCCTGTAGAACATTTTAGGGTTTTGGACACGCCGGAGAAGATGACCGGAGCTCCTCTCCGGTCACCTGAAAGTAATTAGGTCTTAACCCTAATTAATTAGCCAGCTTGCTTCGTGACCATTGGATGTGGATTAGATTAGTTTTTGGGCGGCCCAGATCAACTCATTTAGCCCTAATCTGGTTTTATTAATTTAATTAATTATAATTAGGTTAATTAAACTAGAGTGAATCCAAGCCTTTGAAAGGCGCGCGCAGTCAACCCTGTCCTCCTCAGTTCAAATCCAGACCATTAGATCTACATACTTCTCCTTTAATTCAATTTTATTTTCAATTTTATTCATTTTTCTTGCCTAATTTATTTAAAATAGTAAAACACTTCTAAAATATCTCATTTTTTGCATCATATCTTAAAATATTTTTCTCTTTCTGAAAATAATTTTTATTTTATTTTTTGCATAATTTTCGTATTTTTAAAATATTTAAATGTTTATTTTAATTAGTTAATGAGAATTAATTAATTAAAATACCATTTAAGTTTCTAAAAATCCCCAAAAAAATCACATTGCATTTTGATACATTTAGAAACATTATCAAACTCTTCACACAAATTTCTTTTTTGTTCTTGACCTATTTTGACATTTTTCTTTGGAATTAAAGTTCTTAAAAGACAATATTTTTGTCCTAACTTAGAAAAATTCATTCTGCCTAACCTTTAAGAGTTTAATGATGGTTCTTTTTGCATTGCATTCCTAATGACATTTAGTTTCTAGGGTAAAATTGGTTTGAATTTATCTTTCATTTTCAATTTATTGTGCATTTCTCCTTTTGAAGTGCCTTAAAACCCTAGCTAACTTGAGAAAATCATAACTCCCATTAGGTTAAGAGTTAGGTCCCCTCCTTTGGGCAGTGAACTTATGTAGTGTTAGGGTTCTTTTGATCTCATTTTCAATTTTTTATCTTGTCATTTGCTTCTTATTTTGGATTTTGCTTTGTGTCTTGTGCATAAACCCTAATTTTTGCTTTCATTTGCATCCATCTTCCATATGCTTGCATACATGAACTTGCCATGACATTTTGTGCATTCACATGACTCCTAAGACATATTAGGACACATTAGAATCATGATAAGTCATTTCTTCATCCATTTGTCATGTTATACCTCCATTGCATTTCATAAACTTTCATGAACTTTCATGGTTCAAAACATGCTCCATTTGCATCCTTATCCTTGTATGATAATCCACACCTCTTGTCTTGTGTTTGCTTTATCTCTTAGCATCATTAACATCATGTTTATGCTTCTGACTTTGGTGTGCATCATTGCATTTCATCTCATTTTCATTTCATTTCATTTCTTGTTACTAACTTTTCAGGTGGTAAGTCATTGAGAAGTGAATTTGCCTTCACTTCTCATAATCTCTTCTCATCTCTCTTATGCATCATTTCTGCATTTTACTTGTGTATTAGAGTGATCTTTCTCATTCATGTCTCCTTCTCACTTTCTTTCTTCAAGCAACTTATCTTCTTAAGTGAAGTAAGTTGACTTGCTTCTTCTGCTTCTCCTTCCTTCTTCCTGCTTCTTTCTTGGTGGCTTTTCTCTTGAAGATCTTTTGCAAGCCTCATAAACCCTAGGAATAACCAAGCATGATAACAATTAGGGTTTGATTAGTCCCCCATTAGTTTAACCTTTGTGTCATCTTTGAGTCTTCTCTTCTCATCTCATAATCAAGGACTAAACCTTAAAGGTTTTAAGGCTTTGTGATTAGGGTTATGCCTGCATCCTTCTCTTAGGATGGAGTGTATAACTTTAATCCTAAGTGTTAAACCCTTAATGTGTTTAAATCCTCTAATCAATTCACTTAATAATCACTAAGACATCAAGCTTGTAACTTGGGCCTTGCATTAGGGTTCTAATTCTTCCTTAATTGGGTGAGAAGGACAAACCCTAGTGTTAATGGACAAGTCCTCCTCAAGTTGTCTTATAAACCATAAAATTCATTTCTTAACCTTAACATTAACTAAAATCCACTCTAATAAAGGTTTTGTTTTGTCATGAGGTTAATCCCTAATCATGGATTAAGTTGAGGAGCCTTTCTCAGCTTAAATGTTCTCATCTATTATCCTTCTATTAGGATAGTGTAATGAGTCCATTAAATCCTTGATTATGGCTTAAACTCATTACTTAACACTAAAAAAAACTCCCAAAAACATCTAAATAAATGCAATTAGGTTAATGATCTTAATCCTACATCATGGTGATTAAGTGTGAGGTATTTACTTCATGGGTATTCTCATTACCCCTAATCAGAGGGAGGATGTGATGAGTTTGCTAACCCTTGGTTTAGGATTAAGCTCATTTTCTTATGACAATCTTCAAAAAGAGCAATAAAAGACTGAAAATCCAAAAACAAACAATAATCGTCTCCTTCGGGATTCTTTTCTCACCTCATTCACTCACAAACGAGAACTCGTTTCTTCCGTCTAATGCAAGACAGTTTGCACCTGAGCCAGACAGGTCATACACTTGAGCATAGACAAGTAAGCAGTTCACAAGTCAATTTATCTTTCAGTCTCTTTGGGTCGAACTACGGTGTTCTGAATTCCTCATTGCATGAGAGGATACGTAGGCATAACTTAACAGTTATCGAACAAAAGTCTCTGTCTCTTCCCCCCTCTTCAGCATTATTCTTTAAGCCTCATTCCTGAGCATTTCACTTCACATCTCTTTTGCACTGACATCTGTACATTCTTTTCTAGCTTTTGCACACAGATAGCACTGACACTAACCCTTTAAACACAAACTTTCAAGCGTGGATCCCGTCGAGTACGACGGACAACCTGGGTGCTAATACCTTCCCAGGTTGTAACCAACCCCCTTTCTCAGTTTCTCTGGTTCACAACCGTCTTATCCATTTCTTTCCAGGTTTATGCAGTATTACCTTTCCCTCGGGATAAAAATGCCTAGCTGGCGACTCTATTCATTCCTTCCCTTTCGCCGACCGTTCGCGTCTGTACCCCTTTTGACCAGGTGTCATTTGGTGGGAGCGACAGCTTGGCGACTCTGCTGGGGACCCTTATATTGTAACCAGGGCTTCTGGTTCTTTTTGTGGGTTCCTCCAAGCGTTTGTTTGATTTGTGTTTACTGGGGTGTTTTGTGCTATTGTGTGTTTATTTGTTTTTTGTTTTATTTACTGCCCTATGTACAGTCATTTATTGCTTTCTTTACAGTTTTATACATCATACTGTCATACTATCATCCGCTGGATCTGGTTTGCTGTTTTGATGGGTGGGGTTCCATTGAGAGTTTAAGGTCCTATACCTGGGACCTGAGGGACACCTAGGCTAGAGTGGTTCATGTTCTTTCCCATTCCATTTCGGTCTGGTGCGGGAATATGAAACACGGTTCAGATGTGGGTTTCTTCTTGAGAACTCTGTGCTACAGATTTCCTGTAGTGCTAGGGCTATCTGGGAAGCTTGCTAAGTCTGGATGACCTTTATTATGACCTTCAGAATCTGAGGTGAATTAGAGGAGGATCTTTTATGATTATTGCAAACACTGTACCTCCGGGTTAGAAATGTTTACACTTCTCATAACTGATCCAAGTCTGAGGATCCTTGTTTTAGAACACTACCTGTGAGGGGGTTGGGTTGTTTACAGGTTTGCAGGTACCCTTGGCCACATCATACCCTGTTTTTGTTTTGTTTAAGAGTACTCCACTTTGGACAGTTCTTGTGATCAACCCTAGACATGTGACTCTTTATTTGAGTCCTCCGCCTTGGTTACTGGATTTCTGAGCCTCCATCTGGACCTTTTTGTTGAACATACATGGACTTATATCAAGACAGATAATCAGATCCAGCTTGATCACAAACCCTTGCATCTCATTTGCATATATCATCATTGCATCATTTAACATTTGTTTATTTGCTTTTCAGGGTATCCACATCACATCTGGTTTGGTTTTGACCCCTTCTTCTGCATAGACCTTTGCTTCATCAGTTATCTCCTTCAGCAATCTTCATCATCACCAGCATCAGCTTGTCAGTGGCTCACTTCCAGCATCAGTCTGTGATCTTCATCAGTGCCAATCTTCAGTTTATTCAGCAACATTCATGACTACTCCCAGGAAGAGCAACATATCCTACCATTTCTTTGAACCTGTGTTGACTGGTATCAGGCAGGTCCAGTCACTTATCACACCTGACCACATCCCATTGTTTAGAGAACACTATGGAGGTATCCTGGATATGGTTATGGACCTTGACCCTTCTCAGAGGAGCATGATCCACACATGCTTGCAGTTTTATGATCCTCCCTTGAGATGTTTCACCTTTCCAGACTTCCAGCTAGGGCCTCTGCTGGAGGAGTTTTCTTCATTGATTGGAGTACCTGTCTGGGGTGGAATCCCTTTCAACCCAGAAATGCCAGCTCCCAGAAATGGAGAAGTAGCAAAAGCACTGTACCTGGAGCCTGCCTTGATTGAGCAAAGTATGACAACAAAAGCTGGGATCCCTGGTTTGCACTTGGACTTCTTGATTTCTCAGGCCATCCTGAAGGCTTCATTGGGAGAATGGAGGGCAGTCTGTGCACTGTTAGCCCTCAGCATATATGGGGCTATACTGTTTGCAGATGAGCCCAAATTTGTCAGCAAGAATGCCATCCATCTGTTTCTTCTGAGGAACCCAGTGCCTACACTACTGGGAGACTTTTACTACTCCATTCATTAGAGGAATGAGAAACAAAGGGGGAAGTTGGTGAGATGTTGTGCTCCTTTGTTTTACACCTGGCTGCTCAAACACCTGCCTAAGTCAGATGCCTTCCTGAATCCTCACCAACAGAAGAATTGGGCCAAGAGGCTCATTGCCTTGACTTCAGATGATATCAGATGGTGCACCCAAAGCACCAAAGGCAAGGACATTATCACCAACTGTGGACAATACCCAAATGTACCTCTGATAGGAGTGAAGGGTTGCATCAACTACAATCCCTTGTTGTTTAAAAGACAACTGGGCTATGCTTTGGTCCACCCTCCCAGAGTGCAAGATTTAGCTGAGACCCTGTATTGTGAAGTAAAACCTAATTCAACTGCTGTCAGACAAGCATCCTGGGCTTGGGACAACATCCAGACAAAAGGGATGGCTATTCTAGGAAGGTGTAATAATATTGCTTCAGCTCAGTACTATGACTGGTCCCGTACTAGAGCTCAGATCACCGGAATGCCTTTCACCTTGGAAGACATACCTGGACCATCCACAGTACAGCCAGCAGCAACTGTCAGCCTAGAAGAATTTGAGAAGTTGAAAGAAAAGAATGAGAACCTATCTCAAGCCTTGAAGAAGACTCTTTGGGAAAGAAGTGATGGTCGTCTGGACATTGAGAGATTGGGAAAGCTCAGGGTG
This sequence comes from Lathyrus aphaca, assembly GCA_963966055.1. Classification (NCBI taxonomy): domain Eukaryota; kingdom Viridiplantae; phylum Streptophyta; class Magnoliopsida; order Fabales; family Fabaceae; genus Lathyrus; species Lathyrus aphaca. The sequence continues at coordinate 228,377,885 of OZ014522.1, forward strand.
GAGCATCTTGCCAAAATTGAGAAGACATAGGATTACATCAGGAAAGCAAGAGCTGGGGAACAAATATTGAAGAATGCCTGTAAAGAAGCCAAGATTCAGAAGGCTAGGACTGAGCTCTATCTGCAAGAGAGTCAGGCTAGGTGGGTCAGAATCACTGAAGCCCGTACACAAGAAGACCAGAAAACTCAAGCCAAGATTGAACAGCTAGAGGCCAATGAGAAAAAGCAGCAGGAAGCTTTGTTGGCAGCCCAGAAGGAGATTTCAGAGTTGAAGCTCAGAGCAGGATTGAAAAGATCAAAGGACCAGGACAGGCACAAGAAGCTGACCACTGTCATTGCCACCAGGAACCTCCTCATTAGGACCATTACAGAGCACCCAACTGGTCCAGTGACTGAGGCACTCCTGAAGGAGGTCAAAGAGGATGAGTTTGGACTGGATGTCTGATTCTTTGTTTGTTGTTATTTCCATTTGATGTACTTTTTCTTTTTGATGTATTTTGACCCTCCATGGGCATATGTTGTAAAACAGACTATGTATTGTTCATCATTTGTAATATATTAGTTTGCTTTCATGAGGTTTCTTTTCTCAGCAACATCAAACATCTTCCTCGAGGTCTGGAAAGGTCAAAACCAAGAACCAAACCGGATACCTTGGAAAACAAATAAGCATACTGCATTGCATACTAACTTTTGTTTTGTTTTGTAGGTTTTATTATTATTGTTTCTAACTTTGTTGTGATCTCAGGAAACATTGCTCGTCGTCGAGTGTTCCCTGTCAACCGCGCACACTGGTACCCGACTCGTAACAACCTTCCCGGTATTCAGATGGAACAAGTACAGCAGGATCTGACTGAGGTCAGAAATCAGATGGCTAATGAGAGAGTGGAGATGAGAAATCAGATGTCTCAATTCATGGTTGTGATGACTGGCTTGGCCCAGAGTCAAGAAAGGTTAAGAGAGCTGGTGGAAAGACAAACTCCTGAAGAGCCTCATCTTAGAACAGGAGGAACTAGTAATAATGAGCGGGGCCAGCCTCGTATTGATCCACTAGTATTTGGACCTCATCTGGATCCAGAAGCTAACATCCCAAGGAATGTGCAAGGTAATACTGCTGGAGGGAGAATCTTGCAAGAGGATCCCCAAGAAGAGCAGTTTACTGTTATGGGAGCTGGAGATGAAGTATATGACAGGAGATTGGACGAAATTGCTGAGAAATTGAGATCTTTGGAGTCTCAGAATTCTTTGGGCTTCGATGTGATGGACATGGGGCTAGTGGATGGGGTGAGAATTCCCCACAAATTCAAACCCCCATGCTTTGAAAAGTACAATGGTACCTCCTGTCCTCGCACTTATTTGCAGTCTTTCCTGGGGAGACTTAAAGCTTATACTATGGATGAAAAGCTGTGGATGTTCTACTTTGAAGACAGTCTGACTGGGGCTTCAAGGGAGTGGTTTTCACACTTGTCTAGAGCCACCATAAGATGCTGGAAGGATTTGGCTGAGGCTTTCATCCGACAATATCAATACAACCTAGACATGGCTCCCAACAGGACCCTTCTGATGGGAATGTCTCAATATTCTAGAGAGAGCTTCCGAGAGTATGCTCAGAGGTGGAGGCAACTTGCTGCTGCTGTCCAACCACCCATGTCAGAAAGGGAAATGGCTGACATGTTCATGAACACATTGCAAGGGACTTATATTGATAGACTGGCTGCCTTCTCCTCTACCAGTTTCGCTGATGTGGTCATAGCTGGTGAAAGGATTGAAAGTCTACTGAAGATGGGCAAGATTTCCGACAGTGGTGCAAGTTCATCCAGCAATCCCAGAAAGCCTTTTGTGGGACCCCGAAGGGCCGGTGAAACAAACTCTATTCATGCAAATAGGGGCAGGCCTCAATATGTGCACCGGTCAGTAGCAGCAGTTACTATTCCAGCTCCGATTCCTCAACAATCAGCATATCCTCAACAACAACAACCACAGTATCAACAACAAGTTCATTATCCGCAACAGAGAACCTACAACAATAGCAATAACAATCAACAACAGCGTCCTTTCCAGCAAATACCATCACATGCAAACAGGGTGATTGACCCATCCCAATGCCGTATGCTGCACTCTTGCCACAACTCCTGAAGCTCAACCTAGTTGAGTTAAGGACATTGGCACCTCCAGATCCTCTTAATATGCCCAAGAACTATGATGCCAATGCCAGGTGTGCATTCCACTCAAACGCACCGGGGCATAACACTGAAAAATGCAGGGCCCTGCAGATGAAATTCCAAGACCTGGTGGACTCAAAAGCCCTCAACTTTGCACCTCCTCCGAATGTCACAAGGAATCCAATGCCTAGTCACAACGGTCCTAGGATTAATGCTATTGAGGAAGGCAAACTATCCACCTTAATCACCGGTGTTGCACAAATTCGAACACCTTTGGTTGAAATCAAAGCTCAGCTTTTAGAATGCCAAGTGTTCCCCGGATGTGAGCTCGGCTGTGGATATTGCAATATTGTAGTCAATGGGTGTGAAAGGCTAAGAAATGGCATAGATGGCCTTATTAAGGATGGTATCCTTCAGATTACGACAACGGCGCCTACAAATCCAACAATTCCTTCACTGGCAATCACAGATACTCCTACAACGTCAGCAACCATTGTTCCAACGGATTCTACTACAACTCCAACAACTGCTCAATGAATCACTTCAACGGATGCAAGTTTAGTCACCATTCCTGCTACAACTTCAACACCCATCCAGTCAATCGTGTCTTCTACAACATCAGCAACAATTGATGAAAGCGTCTCAACGGTTACCATATACTATAACCCTGCAAATGTTCCTGCCAACAACTCACAAAATATTACTCCTGTCAGAGCACCAGTCACCATATACTATGATCCACACACCATTGTGGTCCCTTATGCATTTGCTATCAGTCTAGTCACCATCACAGTGCCTGGGCCAGTTCCTTACGAAAGCAATAATGCCATCCCTTGGCATTATGGCTCAGATCTATACTGCGAGGGGCAGAAAATCACTTTAGAATCATCAACTTCTTCACCCCAGATAGACAATGTGGGGGGAGGCGGAGGCTTCACTAGAAGAGGACGTCTCTTTGCCTCGCAAATTCCAAGACCCATTGCCGAAGCAGAAGCTGCTGCTAAGGCAAAAGGGAAGAGCATGGTGCAAGAAGAACAAGTTGTCAAAGAAGCTTTGAAGACTCCTTTTGATCAAGAGGTTGATGAATTCATGAGAATCATAAAGAAAAGTGATTACAAGGTGGTAGACCAGCTTCACCAAACACCTTCCAAGATCTCCATATTATCATTGCTAATGTGCTCCGAGGCTCATTGGAACGCACTATTAAAAATCCTGCACGCAGCCTATGTGCCGGAGGAGATTATTGTCAATCAGTTAGAGGCCGTGGTTGGAAATGTCAACGCTAGTAATGGACTAGGGTTTACCAACACTGATCTGACGACGGAAGGTCGCAATCACAACAAGGCCTTGCATATTACCTTGGTAGTGAGAGCCCTTGTGAAACTGGAGTATGATGGATTGGCACTACGCCCAAGTAACTTGGTAGTGAGAGCCTTTGATGGTTCTAAAAGATCAGTTCTGGGAGAGATAGAATTACCAATAATGATTGGCCCACAGGTTTTCAAAACGACCTTCTTTGTGATGGATATACAGCCTGCCTACAGTTGTCTATTGGGCAGACCATGGATACACGCCGCTGGCGCCGTGACATCAACCCTTCACCAGAAGTTAAAATTCGAGTGGGAAGGCCAAGTCATTACTATTTGTGGGGAGGAGGATATTTTTGTTAGCCAGCTGGCTACTTTCAAATATATTGAAATGGATGGGGAGATCCATGAAACCATGAGTCAAGGGTTTGAGGCCCTGAATATCAATGAAACATCTGCTGTACTAGGGACTTCCATTACGTCATATCAGCAAGCCCGGAAGGTTGTTGAAGAGGGTACCGCCCAAGGCTGGGGCAAGCTGCTGCCCGTGGAGAAGAAAGAAGACCGATTCGGGTTGGGTTACAAACCAACTCGACAAGATCAATCAGAGGCTGCAACGTAGCCCAAGTTTATTAGTGGGGGATGCTCATCCCAGATGCTGTGAATAGCTTGGAAGATGAGTCAGAAGACGAGCGCAACCTGGAAAGCTGGATACGTCCAAGGATCCCGGGGAACCATGTCTCAAACTGGTCTTCCTAGGAAATTATAAGAGTTACTCCTGCAGAGTAATTATTATTTCCTGTTTTTGAAGCATGCATCAAGTCCTGCATCTTGCCCAAGATGTCAGGACTCATTTTGTAATCGGGCCATCTTGTATTTTGTGCAAAGATCAATTAATGAATATCAGGACATCTTTTGCAAATGAGTCTTTTCTTTTCCGCTCACTGTTTTTCATTTTTCATTTTTTTGTACAAAAATAAAATGGCAATGTTTTTCAAAATAAATAACTTCATTTTCACTTTTTTTAAGCAAGATAAAACTAATCACTAAAATGAACAAATCTAAACCATTGCAGAGAGTGCCCTCCAGACTGCACCGACAACGACACCGCTATGACTTCGTATGACTTTGACAATCCGATTAATCAAGCCGATGAAGGGGTTGAAGAAGATTATGAGCTTCCTGAAGAGCTAGCCAGGTTATTAAGACAAGAGGAGAAGGTTATCACTCCTCATCAGGAGGAGGTCGAAACGGTTAATCTTGGTACAGAAGAAGACGTGAAAAAAGTTAAGATCGGGGCCTGCCTACAAGATTCAGTAAAAGAGCAACTGATTGACATGCTTCGGGAGTATGTGGATGTTTTTTCTTGGTCTTATCAGGATATGCCAGGGTTGGACACCGACATTGTCATGCACAAGCTACCTCTGAAAGACGACTGTCCACTAGTAAAACTGAAGTTGCGCCGTACTCGCCCAGATATGGCAATGAAGATAAAAGAAGAGGTACAAAAGCAGTGGGACGCCGGTTTCCTTGATGTGACTAGCTATCCGCCGTGGGTTGCTAATATTGTACTTGTGCCTAAGAAAGATGGCAAGGTGAGAATGTGTGTGGATTACCGGGACCTGAACAGAGCCAGCCCGAAAGATGACTTCCCTTTACCTCACATTGATGTATTGGTCGACAATACGGCTCAGTTCTCGGTGTTTTCCTTCATGGATGGATTTTCAGGATATAATCAGATCAAAATGTCACCTGAAGACATGGAGAAGACGACTTTCATCACACCCTGGGGCACATTCTGTTATAAGGTGATGCCATTCAGATTGAAGAATGCGGGTGCCACTTATCAACGGGCTATGGTAACATTATTCCATGACATGATCCACAAAGAAATTGAATGTTATGTGGATGACATGATTGCCAAGTCCCTCACAGAAGAAGACCACTTGGTAAATCTGTTGAAGTTATTCAAGCGTCTGAGGAAGTACCAATTGAAGTTAAACCCCAACAAATGCACATTCGGGGTACGATCCGGTAAGCTGCTGGGATTTATTGTAAGTGAGAAAGGGATTGAAGTTGACCCTGATAAAGTTAAAGCCATTCAAGAAATGCCTGCGCCGAAAACTGAAAAAGAAGTTCGGGGGTTTCTAGGTAGATTGAACTACATTTCATGGTTCATATCTCACCTTACAGCAACCTGTGAGCCCTTGTTCAAGCTGTTAAGAAAAGAACAAACGGTCAGGTGGAACGAAGACTGCCAGAAGGCTTTTGACAAAATCAAGGAATACTTACAAGAGCCTCCGATCCTTATGCCTCCAGTTGAAGGAAGACCTTTAATCATGTACTTGACAGTATTAGAAGAGTCGATGGGGTGTGTGTTGGGCCAGCATGACGAGTCCGGTCGAAAAGAGTATGCAATATACTACCTAAGCAAAAAGTTTACCGACTGTGAACAACATTATTCACTGCTCGAGAAAACTTGTTGTGCTTTAGCGTGGGCTGTTCGCCGACTGAGACAATATATGTTGACCCACACTACCTTATTGATCTCAAAGATGGACCCAGTCAAGTACATTTTTGAGAAGCCAGCACTTACCGGACGGGTTGCAAGATGGCAAATGATACTCACAGAATATGACATTCAATACACATCTCAGAAGGCCATCAAAGGCAATGTATTGTATGATTATCTCGCTGAGCAACCCATTAATGATTACCAGCCCATGAGATTTGACTTCCCCGATGAAGACATCATGTACTTGAAAGCAAAAGATCATGAAGAGCCTGTTCACACTGAAGGGCCTAACCCAGAAGAAGAATGGACTATGATGTTTGATGGGGCTGTCAATATGAATGGTCGTGGTGTTGGTGCAGTACTCATTACACCTAAAGGAGTTCACATGCCTTTCTCGGAAAAACTCACTTTTAACTGCACTAACAACGAAGCTGAATACGAAGCTTGTATTATGGGTCTTGAGGAAGCCATTGACCTCAGGATCAAGACTTTGACTGTATTCGGAGATTCAGCTCTGGTAATTAATCAAACCAACGGCAAATGGTACACCCACCAAGATCATCTGATACCTTATCGGGATTATACAAGGAGGTTGTTGACTTTCTTCACAACAGTCAAACTTGAGTATATCCCTCGAGATGAAAATCAGTTTGCAGATGCTCTGGCTACCATTTCATCCATGATCAAAGTTCAAGCTGCCAACTTTGTGCCTCGAATATCAGTATCCAGACTTGACAGACCAGCATATGTATTCTCAGCAGATGTTGTTAAAGATGATAAGCCTTGGTTTCACGACATTAAGTGCTTCTTGGAGGATCAAACATACCCACCTGGGGCATCATCCAATGATAAGAAGACATTAAGAAGGCTGGCTGGTAGTTTCTTCCTAAATGTTGATGGTTCCCTGTATAAGAGAAACTTTGATATGGTACTTCTCAGATGTGTTGATAGGGCAGAAGCGGACTTGTTGATGCACGAGGTGCACGAAGGATCTTTTGGTACCCATGCTGGAGGACATGCCATGGCTAAAAAGTTGTTGAGATCAGGCTATTACTGGATCACGATGGATGCAGACTGTTGTGCCTATGCAAGAAAATGCCATAAATGCCAGATTTACGCAGATAAAGTGCATGTGCCTCCGAATCCTTTAAATGTAATGTCTTCACCCTGGCCCTTTGCCATGTGGGGCATTGATATGATTGGAAAGATCGAACCGACTGCTTCAAATGGCCACAGATTCATCCTGGTAGCCATTGATTATTTCACCAAGTGGGTTGAGGCAGCTTCGTATGCAAATGTCACCAGGCAAGTGGTAGCCCGATTCCTGAAGAGAGACATCATCTGTCGGTATGGAGTGCCCGAGCGAATCATTACTGATAATGGTTCCAATTTGAACAACAAAATGATGGCAGAGCTATGCCGGGACTTCAAGATCCAACACCACAATTCTTCACCTTACAGGCCAAAGATGAATGGCGCTGTGGAGGCAGCTAACAAGAATATCAAGAAGATTGTGCAGAAGATGGTGGTCACCTACAAAGACTAGCATGAAATGCTACCATTTGCCTTGCATGGGTACCGTACGTCAATCAGAACATCCACTAGGGCAACACCGTATCAACTTGTGTATGGTATGGAGGCAGTCCTACCTGTTGAAGTTGAATTACCCTCCTTGCGGGTACTAATGGATGTTAAGCTGAATGAAGCTGAATGGGTCCAATCCCGATACGAATAACTGAATCTGATTGAAGAGAAAAGATTAGCTGCAATCTGCCATGGGCAGCTGTACCAGAAAAGAATGAAGAAAGCTTTCGATCAGAAAGTCAGGCTTCGAGAGTACCAAGTAGGAGATCTTGTGCTGAAAAGACTCCTTCCTCCTCATACAGACCACAGGGGCAAGTGGACTCTGAATTACGATGGTCCGTTCATAGTAAAGAAAGTTTTCTCTGGTGGAGCACTGATGCTCAGTACTATGGATTGTGAAGACTTCCTGTCCCCCGTGAATTCATATGCAGTTAAAAAATACTTCGCATAAAATGACCCGCTGGACACAAAAACAGAATGTAAGTCCAGGAAAAAATAGGGCATCCCGGCGAGTCAAAAACAGAATAAAAGACTCGGGCAAAAATAAGGGAAAGTAAATAAAAATGTACACCCGCTGAGTTGAAAAGCCGCGTTGCACAGCTCAGGCAAAAAAGGGTATCCCGGTGGATTGAAAACCCTAAAGGGAGATCTATGCAAAATAAGGGAAAAAGCGAACAACTGCATTATGAATTCGTCTGTATCACTTGCAACGCGGCAAACTTCGAAAGTATAAAGCATCAGTCAGAATCAGTATTCTTCAAAAAGCAAGATGAGAAGAACGTCAATGTCATACAAGTCATAGCGAGGGGAAGCACTGAAGCGTCGTCAACATTGCCAGCACCTTTTGTTTCTTAATTTTGTAATGATCTCCTCATTTCAGGGGATTTGTTTCTTTGACTGTACTTGCCAATTCAGGGCATACAAATCAATAAAATCAGATTTGCAGTCACGTTTCATCTTGTACATTTTATCTTCGTTTGCAAAAATGTCCGATGTCCTTAATATATTTATTGCATAAATACAAATGCGTCTTTTCCAAATTACATGCTTACAGGAAATATACTTACTCCCGGGAGTGTCTGAACTCCTATGACGGAATCCAATAAGGGATACCTCGGGATGCTTGTATGTTTCTTTGTCATAACAGGATTGCAGGTATTCAAAATGAAACATGGGGCATGGAAGTTTCTCCCCAGCAAGCTATCAAATCATTACTTCCTCAACATGTCTTCCAAACAGCATCATAAGGGGGTCAGTTCCCCAGCCAACTTCATCATCCTCAGCAGGATCCCCACAGAAATCACTAGGAAGGTCGTTCAGTGATCGTTCATCCTCAGCCAAGTGCAAAGACAGGGAACCATCCCCCCGCAGAGCTCCAGCCTCTATCCAGAAGAGCAATGCCTGAAGATCTCACAACAAAGTGACGGAAGCTCCCGCAGACCCCAGTTGGGCCCCTCCTTACCAAGATGGGTTTATCAGTGACCTATTTCCCCAAGCAGAGTCATATATATCGGATCTACCATTGATCTCATCCCCAGCTGGGATATCACTTCAAGCAGAGACCTTCACCGCAACGGGATCCGAATCCCGGATCGGTCTTTGCATAATCATAGCATTCGCATCATATTTTCCCCCCAGAGCGTAGCATTCCGTATAATACAGAGCATTACGGCAAAAATCGAACATATTGCATAAAATCATAAGCCATGTTCTGAATCAAACATCTGTATATACCAACACTCCATTTACGAATATACAAAATACTTCCCAAACTCCCCAGCAGAAAGCCAAAGCGTCCCCTTTGCACTCTCTAACACAAGTTTGTATACTCACTTGATACTCGTCAGTATCATATTCTCTCTGCAAGTTGAACACTCACCTGTGTCTCATGCCTTTCACTCATGAAAGATACTCGTCCGTATCTTGCATACACACCTTTTTCCCTCATAGTCGACATTCGTCCGTATTCTTTGATTAAATTAGTGGATACTCGTCCGTATCACTATCTCTGAACGTACGTCAACGTTTGTTTCTACCGATACTCGTCTGTATCATGGTCCTAAGAGTGCTCGTCCGCATCTTTAAATCTATACACCGTGTCAAACACTCATGTCTTCTTGAATTTAGACGTTCGTCTGTGTCTACCATTCCCCAGAAGAGTTCCCGGCAAATCCCGATAAATTATCTCCTTTCTATCTGACATTCGTCCTATGTCATGATATTTCCGGCAGCCGTACCCTGCCAGGTGATCGTCCTTCACCTCTCGATGATCGTCCTTCATCGTCCCCAACAAAGTCTCTATTTATTAGAACCCCTTCCTATCCGACATTCGTCCTATGTCGTGATACTCGAGCAGTCGTACCCTGCTAGGTGATCGTCCTTCACCTTCTAATGATCGTCCTTCATCATTCTATCCGATGGTCGTCCCCATCGTTGATCTTTATCTGACATTCGTCCTATGTCATGATAAGCCCCGAGAGCAGCCGTACCCTGCTAGGTGATCGTCCGTCACCTCTTGATGATCGTCCTTCATCAATGCTTATCCGATGGCCGTCCCCATCATCGACCTTTTCTATCTGGCATTCGTCCTATGTCGTGGTACTTTCGGCAGCCGTACCTTGCCAGGTGATCGTCCTTCACCTTAGATGACCCTCCCTCATCTTATCCCCGACAGAGCAGCCGTACCATGCTAGGTGATCGTCCTTCACCTTTGATGGTCGTCCCCATCATAATCTCTTTATTTCCCCAGCATGTCGGTCGTCCCCGTCATTGCTTCATCCCCAGCAGTCGTCCTCTGCTCGATGGTCGTCCTCCATCATCCGCACTTTGTAAACATACTTTACTTCCTTTTACAATCTATATCCCTTTTCTCCTTCATTCAGTGAGTGCAAATCTTGGATTGTCTTTGGTATTCAACCACAAGTTATCTTGTTTGCCTGTTAAGTCGTTGCTTACATCCTACACAGCTAACTCATGTTTGAATAGGGGCAGCTGTAAACACCCCAAATTTGCCCTCACTCATTTCACCATGGCTTGTGATTCTTTTCATTTGCATAGTTTCAATCATAGCATCTCATATTGCATTTTTGCTTCATTGCATTGATTCAAAGTCATCTGCATCTAGGGTTTGTGATCTGAGCAATCTAAGGGCTATCTGAGCCACTCCAAAGGGCTTCAACCATTTCAAAAAGGCCCATGTATGTTCAAGCATCATATTACATCCTCCCAAGATCAATAAAGTTAAAAATCACAAGAACTGAGGAAGGCATGGAAGCAGAGCCAAGCTTAACTGCACAGATGACCTAAAATTAGGGTTTTGTTTTCAGAGGCCATAACTCCAAAGTTTTTGGTCATTCTTTTTTCTATTGGTCTCTATATGTTATAAGGATCATACATACCAATTTTCATGAAGAAATTCAATGGGGAAGGCATCTGATCAAAAGATGACTTCTTGGGCAAGTCAGTGCAAAATCAGGGCATCTGAGGCCCCCAATCATCTAACCAAAGGGTTTCCTCCATCATTTTGAATGTGTATGATCTTTATTTGATCTTAGAAGAAGTTATAAGTTCAAAAAATTGAAGAGTTTCAAGCCATTTGCAAAGTTGCCATTTTGGGAAAGTGACTTGTAATGGAAATTTGCCATTTTGGGAAAGTTTTTCAACCTCCTCTTTTTGATTCAAAAATGCTTCAAATGAAAAATTATTGGTCATGAAAGTTGTAGATTGGATCCTCCCATTTTCAAAAAGTACAAGAACTTGATCTAATTCATCATAGAACAAAAGTTATGGCCTTGCAAAGTTGGACAAAATCACTTAATTTTCATTTTTGTGCCAAAGAGGAAACTTGCAAAAAACACTTGCCAAAGCCAAATGTGACCTCTAATCAATTTCAAACCATCACACAAACATCATTCTTGGTCCATAATTCAGATTTTCCCAAAGAATCTCTCACTTTCATGCCTTGGATCCTAAGTATTATAAGCCATTTATCATAAAAGTCACAAAGAGGGAATTCTTGCAAGAGTGATTCCTAAGGGTTTGTTTGGTTTCCAACTTATCTCAAAGCATTACCATAACATCATGTAACATTTCATGACAAGAATTCAGCTTGGAATAAGACATGTCCATGACCAAAATTTCAAAATGCAACAAGTTGTGAAAATTGCAAAACATGTGACATCTCACCATTCATCCACTTCTGATCATTCCAACTCATCCCATGGCCATCCTTGAAGACAGCTGAACTCAGAGCAGCCCTAGAGTAGCTTCTGCCATGGCCCATGCTTGAAGTACACCAACTCTTAACTTTTTGGCCAATTGCCCCATACCATTCCCACAGTGCAAGTCACTTCCTCAGACCTCTTCCAATAGTTTAGGAATATGTTATGAATCATAAAAACAGGATGGACATAAGCTAGAAGGACACACATAAGCAGATTCACAAAAACGACAAGTTTCCTTCATCTCTTCGAAAATCCTTACACAGCCATCACACTTCAGTTTTCTCTTCACCAACAAGTCACACATCCTCCATAGAACCAAAATCAACCATTAAAACAGCCAAAAGTGTCACATACCTCAACTGTAAAACCTGCTATACCAGAACTCAAACTCCCAAATCTGCCACCATCAAAGGATTTTGAGCATTCCATTGATCTCAGGGGGTGAAGAGGAGGCTTATTGCATTAAGGAAAGGTCAGAAAAGCTCACTTTGACATCTCATCGTCTCAGGTAAGCACAAGAATCAAATTTCTTAGAGCTTGTTTCTTTTGTTACAAATTGAAAATATATGTTATGTTGGTCATGTAGATGCTTTTAGAATCAAAAATGGTGAAGATTTGAGTATTTTATGGTCCTCTGAAATTTCACCCGTGAAATAACTTTGCTTCGATTCTCTTTGTTCTTGGTTTGTAAATGATGTTTGAGGGGTGATTTGAATGGGGTTTGGGTAGAGAATCATTTCTGTGTGTTCAATTTGATGAGGGGTGGCCTGTAGAACATTTTAGGGTTTTGGACACGCCGGAGAAGATGACCGGAGCTCCTCTCCGGTCACCTGAAAGTAATTAGGTCTTAACCCTAATTAATTAGCCAGCTTGCTTCGTGACCATTGGATGTGGATTAGATTAGTTTTTGGGCGGCCCAGATCAACTCATTTAGCCCTAATCTGGTTTTATTAATTTAATTAATTATAATTAGGTTAATTAAACTAGAGTGAATCCAAGCCTTTGAAAGGCGCGCGCAGTCAACCCTGTCCTCCTCAGTTCAAATCCAGACCATTAGATCTACATACTTCTCCTTTAATTCAATTTTATTTTCAATTTTATTCATTTTTCTTGCCTAATTTATTTAAAATAGTAAAACACTTCTAAAATATCTAATTTTTTGCATCATATCTTAAAATATTTTTCTCTTTCTGAAAATAATTTTTATTTTATTTTTTGCATAATTTTCGTATTTTTAAAATATTTAAATGTTTATTTTAATTAGTTAATGAGAATTAATTAATTAAAATACCATTTAAGTTTCTAAAAATCCCCAAAAAAATCACATTGCATTTTGATACATTTAGAAACATTATCAAACTCTTCACACAAATTTCTTTTTTGTTCTTGACCTAATTTGACATTTTTCTTTGGAATTAAAGTTCTTAAAAGGCAATATTTTTGTCCTAACTTAGAAAAATTCATTCTGCCTAACCTTGAAGAGTTTAATGATGGTTCTTTTTGCATTGCATTCCTAATGACATGTAGTTTCTAGGGTAAAATTGGTTTGAATTTATCTTTCATTTTCAATTTATTGTGCATTTCTCCTTTTGAAGTGCCTTAAAACCCTAGCTAACTTGAGAAAATCATAACTCCCATTAGGTTAAGAGTTAGGTCCCCTCCTTTGGGCAGTGAACTTATGTAGGGTTAGGGTTCTTTTGATCTCATTTTCAATTTTTTATCTTGTCATTTTCTTCTTATTTTGGATTTTGCTTTGTGTCTTGTGCATAAACCCTAATTTTTGCTTTCATTTGCATCCATCTTCCATATGCTTGCATACATGAACTTGCCATGACATTTTGTGCATTCACATGACTCCTAAGACATATTAGGACACATTAGAATCATGATAAGTCATTTCTTCATCCATTTGTCATGTTATACCTCCATTGCATTTCATAAACTTTCATGAACTTTCATGGTTCAAAACATGCTCCATTTGCATCCTTATCCTTGTATGATAATCCACACCTCTTGTCTTGTGTTTGCTTTATCTCTTAGCATCATTAACATCATGTTTATGCTTCTGACTTTGGTGTGCATCATTGCATTTCATCTCATTTTCATTTCATTTCATTTCTTGTTACTAACTTTTCAGGTGGTAAGTCATTGAGAAGTTAAATTGCCTTCACTTCTCATAATCTCTTCTCATCTCTCTTATGCATCATTTCTGCATTTTACTTGTGTATTAGAGTGATCTTTCTCATTCATGTCTCCTTCTCACTTTCTTTCTTCAAGCAACTTATCTTCTTAAGTGAAGTAAGTTGACTTGCTTCTTCTGCTTCTCCTTCCTTCTTCCTGCTTCTTTCTTGGTGGCTTTTCTCTTGAAGATCTTTTGCAAGCCTCATAAACCCTAGGAATAACCAAGCATGATAACAATTAGGGTTTGATTAGTCCCGCATTAGTTTTACCTTTGTGTCATCTTTGAGTCTTCTCTTCTCATCTCATAATCAAGGACTAAACCTTAAAGGTTTTAAGGCTTTGTGATTAGGGTTATGCCTGCATCCTTCTCTTAGGATGGAGTGTATAACTTTAATCCTAAGTGTTAAACCCTTAATGTGTTTAAATCCTCTAATCAATTCACTTAATAATCACTAAGACATCAAGCTTGTAACTTGGGCCTTGCATTAGGGTTCTAATTCTTCCTTAATTGGGTGAGAAGGACAAACCCTAGTGTTAATGGACAAGTCCTCCTCAAGTTGTCTTATAAACCATAAAATTCATTTCTTAACCTTACCATTAACTAAAATCCACTCTAATAAAGGTTTTGTTTTGTCATGAGGTTAATCCCTAATCATGGATTAAGTTGAGGAGCCTTTCTCAGCTTAAATGTTCTCATCTATTATCCTTCTATTAGGATAGTGTAATGAGTCCATTAAATCCTTGATTATGGCTTAAACTCATTACTTAACACTAAAAAAAACTCCCAAAAACATCTAAATAAATGCAATTAGGTTAATGATCTTAATCCTACATCATGGTGATTAAGTGTGAGGTATTTACTTCATGCTTAAGGTATTCTCATTACCCCTAATCAGAGGGAGGATGTGATGAGTTTGCTAACCCTTGGTTTAGGATTAAGCTCATTTTCTTATGACAATCTTCAAAAAGAGCAATAAAAGACTGAAAATCCAAAAACAAACAATAATCGTCTCCTTCGGGATTCTTTTCTCACCTCATTCACTCACAAACGAGAACTCGTTTCTTCCGTCTAATGCAAGACAGTTTGCACCTGAGCCAGACAGGTCATACACTTGAGCATAGACAAGTAAGCAGTTCACAAGTCAATTTATCTTTCAGTCTCTTTGGGTCGAACTACGGTGTTCTGAATTCCTCATTGCATGAGAGGATACGTAGGCATAACTTAACAGTTATCGAACAAAAGTCTCTATCTCTTCCCCCCTCTTCAGCATTATTCTTTAAGCCTCATTCCTGAGCATTTCACTTCACATCTCTTTTGCACTGACATCTGTACATTCTTTTCTAGCTTTTGCACACAGATAGCACTGACACTAACCCTTTAAACACAAACTTTCAAGCGTGGATCCCATCGAGTACGACGGACAACCTGGGTTCTAATACCTTCCCAGGTTGTAACCAACCCCCTTTCTCAGTTTCTCTGGTTCACAACCGTCTTATCCATTTCTTTCCAGGTTTATGCAGCATTACCTTTCCCTCGGGATAAAAATGCCTAGCTGGCGACTCTATTCATTCCTTCCCTTTCGCCGACCGTTCGCGTCTGTACCCCTTTTGACCAGGTGTCATTTGGTGGGAGCGACAGCTTGGCGACTCTGCTGGGGACCCTTATATTGTAACCAGGGCTTCTGGTTCTTTTTGTGGGTTCCTCCTAGCGTTTGTTTGATTTGTGTTTACTGGGGTGTTTTGTGCTATTGTGTATTTATTTGTTTTTTGTTTTATTTACTGCCATATGTATAGTCATTTATTGCTTTCTTTACAGTTTTATACATCATACTGTCATACTGTCATCCGCTGGATCTGGTTTGCTGTTTTGGTGGGTGGGGTTCCATTGAGAGTTTAAGGTCCTATACCTGGGACCTGAGGGACACCTAGGCTAGAGTGGTTCATGTTCTTTCCCATTCCATTTCGGTCTGGTGCTGGAATATGAAACACGGTTCAGATGTGGGTTTCTTCTTGAGAACTCTGTGCTACAGATTTCCTGTAGTGCTAGGGCTATCTGGGAAGCTTGCTAAGTCTGGATGACCTTTATTATGACCTTCAGAATCTGAGGTGAATTAGAGGAGGATCTTTTATGATTATTGCAAACACTGTACCTCCGGGTTAGAAATGTTTACACTTCTCATAACTGATCCAAGTCTGAGGATCCTTGTTTTAGAACACTACCTGTGAGGGGGTTGGGCTGTTTACAGGTTTGCAGGTACCCTTGGCCACATCATACCCTGTTTTTGTTTTGTTTAAGAGTACTCCACTTTGGACAGTTCTTGTGATCAACCCTAGACATGTGACTCTTTATTTGAGTCCTCCGCCTTGGTTACTGGATTTCTGAGCCTCCATCTGGACCTTTTTGTTGAACATACATGGACTTATATCAAGACAGATAATCAGATCCAGCTTGATCACAAACCCTTGCATCTCATTTGCATATATCATCATTGCATCATTTAACATTTGTTTATTTGCTTTTCAGGGTATCCACATCACATCTGGTTTGGTTTTGACCCCTTCTTCTGCATAGACCTTTGCTTCATCAGTTATCTGCTTCAGCTATCTTCATCTTCACCAGCATCAGCTTGTCAGTGGCTCACTTCCAGCATCAGTTGTAATCTTCATCAGTGCCAATCTTCAGTTTATTCAGCAACATTCATGACTACTCCCAGGAAGAGCAACATATCCTACCATTTCTTTGAACCTGTGTTGACTGGTATCAGGCAGGTCCAGTCACTTATCACACCTGACCACATCCCATTGTTTAGAGAACACTATGGAGGTATCCTGGATATGGTTATGGACCTTGACCCTTCTCAGAGGAGCATGATCCACACATGCTTGCAGTTTTATGATCCTCCCTTGAGATGTTTCACCTTTCCAGACTTCCAGCTAGGGCCTCTGCTGGAGGAGTTTTCTTCATTGGTTGGAGTACCTGTCTGGGGTGGAATCCCTTTCAACCCAGAAATGCCAGCTCCCAGAAATGGAGAAGTAGCAAAAGCACTGTACCTGGAGCCTGCCTTGATTGAGCAAAGTATGACAACAAAAGCTGGGATCCCTGGTTTGCACTTGGACTTCTTGATTTCTCAGGCCATCCTGAAGGCTTCATTGGGAGAATGGAGGGCAGTTTGTGCACTGTTAGCCCTCAGCATATATGGGGCTATACTGTTTGCAGATGAGCCCAAATTTGTCAGCAAGAATGCCATCCATCTGTTTCTTCTGAGGAACCCAGTGCCTACACTGCTGGGAGACTTTTACTACTCCATTCATTAGAGGAATGAGAAACAAAGGGGGAAGTTGGTGAGATGTTGTGCTCCTTTGTTTTACACCTGGCTGCTCAAACACCTGCCTAAGTCAGATGCCTTCCTGAATCCTCACCAACAGAAGAATTGGGCCAAGAGGCTCATTGCCTTGACTTCAGATGATATCAGATGGTGCACCCAAAGCACCAAAGGCAAGGACATTATCACCAACTGTGGACAATACCCAAATGTACCTCTGATAGGAGTGAAGGGTTGCATCAACTACAATCCTTTGCTGTTTAAAAGTCAACTGGGTTATGCTTTGGTCCACCCTCCCAGAGTGCAAGATTTAGCTGAGACCCTGTATTGTGAAGTAAAACCTAATTCAACTGCTGTCAGACAAGCATCCTGGGCTTGGGACAACATCCAGACAAAAGGGATGGCTATTCTAGGAAGGTGTAATAATATTGCTTCAGCTCAGTACTATGACTGGTCCCGTACTAGAGCTCAGATCACCGGAATGCCTTTCACCTTGGAAGACATACCTGGACCATCCACAGTACAGCCAGCAGCAACTGTTAGCCTAGAAGAATTTGAGAAGTTGAAAGAAAAGAATGAGAACCTATCTCAAGCCTTGAAGAAGACTCTTTGGGAAAGAAGTGATGGTCGTCTAAACATTGAGAGATTGGAAAAGCTCAGGGTGGAGCATCTTGCCAAAATTGAGAAGACAGAGGATTACATCATGAAAGCAAGAGCTGGGGAACAAATATTGAAGAATGCCTGTAAAGAAGCCAAGATTCAGAAGGCTAGGACTGAGCTCTATCTGCAAGAGAGTCAGGCTAGGTGGGTCAGAATCACTGAAGCCCGTACACAAGAAGACCAGAAAACTCAAGCCAAGATTGAACAGCTAGAGGTCAATGAGAAAAAGCAGCATGAAGCTTTGTTGGCAGCCCAGAAGGAGATTTCAGAGTTGAAGCTCAGAGCAGGATTGAAAAGATCAAAGGACCAGGACAGGCACAAGAAGCTGGCCACTGCCATTGCCACCAGGAACCTCCTCATTAGGACCATTACAGAGCACCCAGCTGGTCTAGTGGCTGAGGCACTCCTGAAGGAGGTCAAAGAGGATGAGTTTGGACTGGATGTCTGATTCTTTGTTTGTTGTTATTTCCATTTGATGTACTTTTTATTTTTGATGTATTTTGACCCTCCATGGGCATATGTTGTAAAACAGACTATGTATTGTTCATCATTTGTAATATATTAGTTTGCTTTCATGAGGTTTCTTTTCTCAGCAACATCAAACATCTTTCTCGAGGTCTGGAAAGGTCAAAACCAAGAACCAAACCGGATACCTTGGAAAACAAATAAGCATACTGCATTGCATACTAACTTTGTTTTGTAGGTTTTATTATTATTGTTTCTAACTTTGTTGTGATCTCAGGAAACATTGCTCGTCGCCGAGTGTTCCCTGTCAACCGCGCACACTGGTACCCGACTCGTAACAACCTTCCCGGTATTCAGATGGAACAAGTACAACAGGATCTGACTGAGGTCAGAAATCAGATGGCTAATGAGAGAGTGGAGATGAGAAATCAGATGTCTCAATTCATGGCTGTGATGACTGGCTTGGCCCAGAGTCAAGAAAGGTTAAGAGAGCTGGTGGAAAGACAAACTCCTGAAGAGCCTCATCTTGGAACAGGAGGAACTAGTAATAATGAGCGGGGCCAGCCTCGTATTGATCCACCAGTATTTGGACCTCATCTGGATCCAGAAGCTAACATCCCAAGGAATGTGCAAGGTAATACTGCTGGAGGGAGAATCTTGCAAGAGGATCCCCAAGAAGAGCCGTTTACTGTTATGGGAGCTGGAGATGAAGTATATGACATGAGATTGGACGAAATTGCTGAGAAATTGAGATCTTTGGAGTCTCAGAATTCTTTGGGCTTCGATGTGATGGACATGGGGCTAGTGGATGGGGTGAGAATTCCCCACAAATTCAAACCCCCATGCTTTGAAAAGTACAATGGTACCTCTTGTCCTCGCACTTATTTGCAGTCTTTCCTGGGGAGACTTAAAGCTTATACTATGGATGAAAAGTTGTGGATGTTCTACTTTGAAGACAGTCTGACTGGGGCTTCAAGGGAGTGGTATTCACACTTGTCTAGAGCCACCATAAGATGCTGGAAGGATTTGGCTGAGGCTTTCATCCGACAATATCAATACAACCTAGACATGGCTCCCAACAGGACCCTTCTGATGGGAATGTCTCAATATTCTAGAGAGAGCTTCCGGGAGTATGCTCAGAGGTGGAGACAACTTGCTGCTGATGTCCAACCACCCATGTCAGAAAGGGAAATGGCTGACATGTTCATGAACACATTGCAAGGGACTTATATTGATAGACTGGCTGCCTTCTCCTCTACCAGTTTCGCTGATGTGGTCATAGCTGGTGAAAGGATTGAAAGTCTACTGAAGATGGGCAAGATTTCCGACAGTGGTGCAAGTTCATCCAGCAATCCCAGAAAGCCTTTTGTGGGACCCCGAAGGGCCGGTGAAACAAACTCTATTCATGCAAATAGGGGCAGGCCTCAATATGTGCACCGGTCAGTAGCAGCAATTACTATTCCAGCTCTGATTCCTCAACAATCAGCATATCCTCAACAACAACAACCACAGTATCAACAATAAGTTCATTATCCGCAACAGAGAACCTACAACAATAGCAATAACAATCAACAACAGCGTCCTTTCCAGCAAAGACCATCACATGCAAACAGGGTGATTGACCCAATCCCAATGCCGTATGCTGCACTCTTGCCACAACTCCTGAAGCTCAACCTAGTTGAGTTAAGGACATTGGCACCTCTAGATCCTCTTAATATGCCCAAGAACTATGACGCCAATGCCAGGTGTGCATTCCACTCAAAAGCACCGGGGCTTAACACTGAAAAATGCAGGGCCCTGCAGATGAAATTCCAAGACCTGGTGGACTCAAAAGCCCTCAACTTTGCACCTCCTCCGAATGTCACAAGGAATACAATGCCTAGTCACGACGGGCCTAGGATTAATGCTATTGAGGAAGGCAAACTATCCACCTTAATCACCAGTGTTGCACAAATTCGAACACCTTTGGTTGAAATCAAAGCTCAGCTTTTAGAATGCCAAGTGTTCCCCGGATGTGAGCTCGGATGTGGATATTGCAATATTGCAGTCAATGGGTGTGAAAGGCTAAGAAATGGCATAGATGGCCTTATTAAGGATGGTATCCTTCAGATTACGACAACGGCGCCTACAAATCCAACAATTCCTTCACTGGCAATCACAGATACTCCTACAACGTCAGCAACCATTGTTCCAACGGATTCTACTACAACTCCAACAACTGCTCAATGAATCACTTCAACGGATGCAAGTTTAGTCACCATTCCTGCTACAACTTCAACACCCATCCAGTCAATCGTGTCTTCTACAACATCAGCAACAATTGATGAAAGCGTCTCAACGGTTACCATATACTATAACCCTGCAAATGTTCCTGCCAACAACTCACAAAATATTACTCCTGTCAGAGCACCAGTCACCATATACTATGATCCACACACCATTGTGGTCCCTTATGCATTTGCTATCAGTCTAGTCACCATCACAGTGCCTGGGCCAGTTCTTTACGAAAGCAATAATGCCATCCCTTGGCATTATGGCTCAGATCTATACTGCGAGGGGCAGAAAATCACTTTAGAATCATCAACTTCTTCACCCCAGATAGACAATGTGGGGGGAGGCGGAGGCTTCACTAGAAGCGGACGTCTCTTTGCCTCGCAAATTCCAAGACCCATTGCCGAAGCAGAAGCTGCTGCTAAGGCAAAAGGGAAGAGCATGGTGCAAGAAGAACAAGTTGTCAAAGAAGCTTTGAAGACTCCTTTTGATCAAGAGGTTGATGAATTCATGAGAATCATAAAGAAAAGTGATTACAAGGTGGTAGACCAGCTTCACCAAACACCTTCCAAGATCTCCATATTATCATTGCTAATGTGCTCCGAGGCTCATCGGAACGCACTATTAAAAGTCCTGCACGCAGCCTATGTGCCGGAGGAGATTATTGTCAATCAGTTAGAGGCCGTGGTTGGAAATGTCAACGCTAGTAATGGACTAGGGTTTACCAACACTGATCTGACGACGGAAGGTCGCAATCACAACAAGGCCTTGCATATTACCTTGGTAGTGAGAGCCCTTGTGAAACTGGAGTATGATGGATTGGCACTACGCCCAAGTAACTTGGTAGTGAGAGCCTTTGATGGTTCTAAAAGATCAGTTCTGGGAGAGATAGAATTACCAATAATGATTGGCCCACAGGTTTTCAAAACGACCTTCTTTGTGATGGATATACAGCCTGCCTACAGCTGTCTATTGGGCAGACCATGGATACACGCCGCTGGCGCCGTGACATCAACCCTTCACCAGAAGTTAAAATTCGAGTGGGAAGGCCAAGTCATTACTATTTGTGGGAAGGAGGATATTTTTGTTAGCCAGCTGGCTACTTTCAAATATATTGAAATGGATGGGGAGATCCATGAAACCATGAGTCAAGGGTTTGAGGCCCTGAATATCAATGAAACATCTGTTGTACTAGGGACTTCCATTACGTCATATCAGCAAGCCCGGAAGGTTGTTGAAGAGGGTACCGCCCAAGGCTGGGGCAAGCTGCTGCCCGTGGAGAAGAAAGAAGACCGATTCGGGTTGGGTTACAAACCAACTCGACAAGATCAATCAGAGGCTGCAACGTAGCCCAAGTTTATTAGTGGGGGATGCTCATCCCAGATGCTGTGAATAGCTTGGAAGACGAGTCAGAAGACGAGCGCAACCTGGAAAGCTGGATACGTCCAAGGATCCCGGGGAGCCATGTCTCAAACTGGTCTTCCCAGGAAATTATAAGAGTTACTCCTGCAGAGTAATTATTATTTCCTGTTTATGAAGCATGCATCAAGTCCTGCATCTTGCCCAAGATGTCAGGACTCATTTTGTAATCGGGCCATCTTGTATTTTGTGCAAAGATCAATTAATGAATATCAGGACATCTTTTGCAAATGAGTCTTTTCTTTTCCGCTCACTTGTTTTCATTTTTCATTTTTTTGTACAAAAATAAAATGGCAATGTTTTTCAAAATAAATAACTTCATTTTCAATTTTTTTAAGCAAGATAAAACTAATCACTAAAATGAACAAATCTAAACCATTGCAGAGAGTGCCCTCCAGACTGCACCGACAACGACACCGCTATGACTTCGTATGACTTTGACAATCCGATTAATCAAGCCGATGAAGGGGTTGAAGAAGATTATGAGTTTCCTAAAGTGTTAGCCAGGTTATTAAGACAAGAGGAGAAGGTTATCACTCCTCATCAGGAGGAGGTCGAAACGATTAATCTTGGTACAGAAGAAGACGTGAAAGATGTTAAGATCGGGGCCTGCCTACAAGATTCAGTAAAAGAGAAACTGATTGACATGCTTCGGGAGTATGTGGATGTTTTTGCTTGGTCTTATCAGGATATGCCAGGGTTGGACACCGACATTGTCATGCACAAGCTACCTCTGAAAGACGACTGCCCACTAGTAAAACAGAAGTTGCGCCGTACTCGCCCAGATATGGCAATGAAGATAAAAGAAGAGGTACAAAAGCAGTGGGACGCCGATTTCCTTGATGTGACTAGCTATCCGCCGTGGGTTGCTAATATTGTACCTGTGCCTAAGAAAGATGGCAAGGTGAGAATGTGTGTGGATTACCGGGACCTGAACAGAGCCAGCCCGAAAGATGACTTCCCTTTACCTCACATTGATGTATTGGTCGACAATACGACTCAGTTCTCGGTGTTTTCCTTCATGGATGGATTTTCAGGATATAATCAGATCAAAATGTCACCTGAAGACATGGAGAAGACGACTTTCATCACACCCTGGGGCACATTCTGTTATAAGGTGATGCCATTCAGATTGAAGAATGCGGGTGCCACTTATCAACGGGCTATGGTAACATTATTCCATGACATGATCCACAAAGAAATTGAATGTTATGTGGATGACATGATTGCCAAGTCCCTCACAGAAGAAGACAACTTGGTAAATCTGTTGAAGTTATTCAAGCGTCTGAGGAAGTACCAATTGAAGTTAAACCCCAACAAATGCACATTCGGGGTACGATCCGGTAAGCTGCTGGGATTTATTGTAAGTGAGAAAGGGATTGAAGTTGACCCTGATAAAGTTAAAGCCATTCAAGAAATGCTTGCGCCGAAAACTGAAAAAGAAGTTCGGGGGTTTCTAGGTAGATTGAACTACATTTCACGGTTCATATCTCACCTTACAGCAACCTGTGAGCCCTTGTTCAAGCTGTTAAGAAAAGAACAAACGGTCAGGTGGAACGAAGACTGCCAGAAGGCTTTTGACAAAATCAAGGAATACTTACAAGAGCCTCCGATCCTTATGCCTCCAGTTGAAGGAAGACCTTTAATCATGTACTTGACAGTATTAGAAGAGTCGAGGGGGTGTGTGCTGGGCCAGCATGACGAGTCCGGTCGAAAAGAGTATGCAATATACTACCTAAGCAAAAAGTTTACTGACTGTGAACAACGTTATTCACTGCTCGAGAAAACTTGTTGTGCTTTAGCGTGGGCTGCTCGCCGACTGAGACAATATATGTTGACCCACACTACCTTATTGATCTCAAAGATGGACCCAGTCAAGTACATTTTTGAGAAGCCAGCACTTACCGGACGGGTTGCAAGATGGCAAATGATACTCACAGAATATGACATTCAATACACATCTCAGAAGGCCATCAAAGGCAATGTATTGTATGATTATCTCGTTGAGCAACCCATTGATGATTACCAGCCCATGAGATTTGACTTCCCCGATGAAGACATCATGTACTTGAAAGCAAAAGATCATGAAGAGCCTGTTCACACTGAAGGGCCTAACCCAGAAGAAGAATGGACTATGATGTTTGATGGGGCTGTCAATATGAATGGTCGTGGTGTTGGTGCAGTACTCATTACACCTAAAGGAGTTCACATGCCTTTCTCGGCAAAACTCACTTTTAACTCCACTAACAACGAAGCTGAATACGAAGCTTGTATTATGGGTCTTGAGGAAGCCATTGACCTCAGGATCAAGACTTTGACTGTATTCGGAGATTCAGCTCTGGTAATTAATCAAACCAACGGAAAATGGTACACCCACCAAGATCATCTGATACCTTATCGGGATTATACAAGGAGGTTGTTGACTTTCTTCACAACAGTCAAACTTGAGTATATCCCTCGAGATGAAAATCAGTTTGCAGATGCTCTGGCTACCATTTCATCCATGATCAAAGTTCAAGCTGCCAACTTTGTGCCTCGAATATCAGTATCCAGACTTGATAGACCAGCATATGTATTCTCAGCAGATGTTGTTAAAGATGATAAGCCTTGGTTTCACGACATTAAGTGCTTCTTGGAGGATCAAACATACCCACCTGGGGCATCATCCAATGATAAGAAGACATTAAGAAGGATGGCTGGTAGTTTCTTCCTAAATGCTGATGGTTCCCTGTATAAGAGAAACTTTGATATGGTACTTCTTAGATGTGTTGATAGGGCAGAAGCGGACTTGTTGATGCACGAGGTGCACGAAGGATCTTTTGGTACCCATGCTGGAGGACATGCCATGGCTAAAAAGTTGTTGAGATCAGGCTATTACTGGATCACGATGGATGCAGACTGTTGTGTCTATGCCAGAAAATGCCAGAAATGCCAGATTTACGCAGATAAAGTGCATGTGCCTCCGAATCCTTTAAATGTAATGTCTTCACCCTGGCCCTTTGCCATGTGGGGCATTGATATGATTGGCAAGATCGAACCAACTGCTTCAAATGGCCACAGATTCATCCTGGTAGCCATTGATTATTTCACCAAGTGGGTTGAGGCAGCTTCGTATGCAAATGTCACCAGGCAAGTGGTAGCCCGATTCCTGAAGAGAGACATCATCTGTCGGTATGGAGTGCCCGAGCGAATCATTACTGATAATGGTTCCAATTTGAACAACAAAATGATGGCAGAGCTATGCCGGGACTTCAAGATCCAACACCACAATTCTTCACCTTACAGGCCAAAGATGAATGGCGTTGTGGAGGCAGCTAACAAGAATATCAAGAAGATTGTGCAGAAGATGGTGGTCACCTACAAATACTGGCATGAAATGCTACCATTTGCCTTGCATGGGTACCGTACGTCAATCAGAACATCCACTGGGGCAACACCGTATCAGCTTGTGTACGGTATGGAGGCATTCCTACCTGTTGAAGTTGAATTACACTCCTTGCGGGTACTAATGGATGTTAAGCTGAATGAAGCTGAATGGGTCCGATCCCGATACGAACAACTGAATCTGATTGAAGAGAAAAGATTAGCTGCAATCTGCCATGGGCAGCTGTACCAGAAAAGAATGAAGAAAGCTTTCGATCAGAAAGTCAGGCTTCGAGAGTACCAAGTAGGAGATCTTGTGCTGAAAAGACTCCTTCCTCCTCATACAGACCACAGGGGCAAGTGGACTCCGAATTACGATGGTCCGTTCATAGTAAAGAAGTTTTCTCTGGTGGAGCACTGATGCTCAGTTCTATGGATGGTGAAGACTTCCTGTCCCCCGTGAATTCAGATGCAGTTAAAAAATACTTTGCATAAAATGACCCGCTGGACACAAAAACAGAATGTAAGTCCAGGCAAAAATAGGGCATCCCGGCGAGTCAAAAACAGAATAAAGACTCGGGAAAAAATAAGGGAAAGTAAATAAAAATGTACACCCGCTGAGTTGAAAAGCCGCATTGGACAGCTCAGGCAAAAAAGGGTATCCCGGTGGATTGAAAACCCGAAAGGGCGATCCATGCAAAATAAGGGAATAAGCGAACAACTGCATTCTGAATTCGTCTGTATCACTTGCAATGCGGCAAACTTCGAAAGTATAAAGCATCGGTCAGAATCAGTTTTCTTCAAAAATCAAGATGAGAAGAACGTCAATGTCATACAAGTCATAGCGAGGGGAAGCACTGAAGCGTCGTCAACATTGCCAACACCTTTTGTTTCTCAATTTTGTAACGATCTCCTCATTTCAGGGGATTTGTTTCTTTGACTGTACTTGCCAATTCAGGGCATACAAATCAATAAAATCAGATTTGCAGTCACGTTTCATCTTGTACATTTTATCTTCGTTTGCAAAAATGTCCGATGTCCTTAATATATTGATTGCATAAATACAAATGCGTCTTTTCCAAATTACATGCTTACAGGAAATATACTTACTCCCGGGAGTGTTTGAACTCCTATGACGGAATCCAGTAAGGGATACCTCGGGATGTTTGTATGTTTCTTTGTCATAACAGGATTGCAGATATTCAAAATGAAACATGGGGCATGGATGTTTCTCCCCAGCAAGCTGTCAAATCATTACTTCCTCAACATGTCTTCCAAACAGCATCATAAGGGGGTCAGTTCCCCAGCCAACTTCATCATCCTCAGCAGGATCCCCACAGAAATCACTAGGAAGGTCGTTCAGTGATCGTTCATCCTCAGCCAAGTGCAAAGACAAGGAACTATCCCCCCGCAGAGCTCCAACCTCTATCCAGAAGAGCAATGCCTGAAGATCTCACAACAAAGTGACGGAAGCTCCCGCAGACCCCAGCTGGGCCCCTCCTTACCAAGATGGGTTTATCAGTGACCTATTTCCCCAAGCAGAGTCATATATATCGGATCTACCATTGATCTCATCCCCAACTGGGATATCACTTCAAGCAGAGACCTTCACCGCAACGGGATCCGAATCCCGAATCGGTCTTTGCATAATCATAGCATTCGCATCATATTTTCCCCCCAGAGCGTAGCATTCCGTTTAATACGGAGCATTACGGAAAAAATCGAACATATTGCATAAAATCATAAGCCATGTTCTGAATCAAACATCTGTATATACCAACACTCCATTTACGAATATACAAAATACTTCCCAAACTCCCCAGCAGAAAGCCAAAGCGTCCCCTTTGCACTCTCTAACACAAGTTTGTATACTCACTCGATACTCGTCAGTATCATATTCTCTCTGCAAGTTGAACACTCACCTGTGTCTCATGCCTTTCACTCATGAAAGATACTCGTCCGTATCTTGCATACACACATTTTTCCCTCAGAGTCGACATTCGTCCGTATTCTTTGATTAAATTAGTGGATACTCGTCCGTATCACTATCTCTGAACGTACGTCAACGTTTGTTTCTACCGATACTCGTCCGTATCATGGTCCTAAGAGTGCTCGTCCGCATCTTTAAATCTATACACCGTGTCAAACACTCATGTCTTCTTGAATTTAGACGTTCGTCTGTGTCTACCATTCCCCAGAAGAGTTCCCGGCAAATCCCGATAAATTATCTCCTTTCTATCTGACATTCGTCCTATGTCATGATATTTCCGGCAGTCGTACCCTGCCAGGTGATTGTCCTTCATCTCTCGATGATCGTCCTTCATCGTCCCCAACTGAGTCTCTATTTATTAGAACCCCTTCCTATCCGACATTCGTCCTATGTCGTGATACTCGAGCAGTCGTACCCTGCTAGGTGATCGTCCTTCACCTTCTGATGATCGTCCTTCATCATTCTATCCAATGGTCGTCCCCATCATTGATCTTTATCTGACATTCGTCCTATGTCATGATAAGCCCCAAGAGCAGCCGTACATTGCTAGGTGATCGTCCGTCACCTCTTGATGATCGTCCTTCATCAATGCTTATCTGATGGCCGTCCCCATCATCGACCTTTTCTATCCGGCATTCGTCCTATGTCGTGGTACTTTCGGCAGCCGTACCTTGCCAGGTGATCGTCCTTCACCTTAGATGACCCTCCCTCATCTTATCCCCGACAGAGAAGCCGTACCCTACTAGGTGATCGTCCTTCACCTTTGATGGTCGTCCCCATCATAATCTCTTTATTTCCCCAGCATGTCGGTCGTCCCCGTCATTGCTTCATCCCCAGCAGTCGTCCTCTGCTAAATGGTCGTCCTCCATTGTCCGCACTTTGTAAACATACTTTACTTCCTTTTACAATCTATATCCCTTTTCTCCTTCATTCAGTGAGTGCAAATCTTGGACTGTCTTTGGTATTCAACCACAAGTTATCTTGTTTGCCTGTTAAGCCGTTGCTTACATCCTACACAGCTAACTCATGTTTGAATAGGGGCAGCTGTAAACACCCTAAATTTGCCCTCACTCATTTCACCATGGCTTGTGATTCTTTTCATTTTCATAGTTTCAATCATAGCATCTCATATTGCATTTTTGCTTCATTGCATTGATTCAAAGTCATCTACATCTAGGGTTTGTGATCTGAGCAATCTAAGGGCTATCTGAGCCACTCCAAAGGGATTCAACCATTTCAAAAAGGCCCATGTATTTTCAAGCATCATATTTCATCCTCCCAAGATCAAGAAAGTTAAAAATCACAAGAACTGAGGAAGGCATGGAAGCAGAGCCAAGTTTAACTGCACAGATGACCTAAAATTAGGGTTTTGTTTTCAGAGGCCATAACTCCAAAGTTTTTGGTCATTCTTTTTCCTATTGGTCTCTATATGTTATAAGGATCATACATACCAATTTTCATGAAGAAATTCAATGGGGAAGGCATCTGATCAAAAGATGACTTCTTGGGCAAGTCAGTGCAAAATCAGGGCATCTGAGGCCCCCAATCATCCAACCAAAGGGTTTCATCCATCATTTTGAATGTGTATGATCTTTATTTGATCTTAGAAGAAGTTAGAAGTTCACAAAATTGAAGAGTTTCAAGCCATTTGCAAAGTTGCCATTTTGGGAAAGTGACTTGTAATGGAAATTTGCCATTTTGGGAAAGTTTTTCAACCTCCTCTTTTTGATTCAAAAATGCTTCAAATGAAAAATTATTGGTCATGAAAGTTGTAGATTGGATCCTCCCATTTTCAAAAAGTACAAGAACTTGATCTAATTTATCATAGAACAAAAGTTATGGCCTTGCAAAGTTGGACAAAATCACTTAATTTTCATTTTTGTGCCAAAGAGGAAACTTGCAAAAAACACCTGCCAAAGCCAAATGTGACCTCTAATCAATTTCAAACCATCACACAAACATCATTCTTGGTCCATAATTCAGATTTGCCCAAAGAATCTCTCACTTTCATGCCTTGGATCCTAAGTATTATAAGCCATTTATCATAAAAGTCACAAAGAGGGAATTCTTGCAAGAGTGATTCCTAAGGGTTTGTTTGGTTTCCAACTGATCTCAAAGCATTACCATAACATCATGTAACATTTCATGACAATAATTCAGCTTGGAATAAGACATGTCCATGACCAAAATCTCAAAATGCAACAAGTTGTGAAAATTGCAAAACATGTGACATCTCACCATTCATCCACTTCTGGTCATTCCAGTTCATCCCACGGCCATCCTTGAAGACAGCTGAACTCAGAGCAGCCCTAGAGTAGCTTCTGCCATGGCCCATGCTTGAAGTACACCAACTCTTGACTTTTTGGCCAACTGCCCCATACCATTCCCACAGTGCAAGTCACTTCCTCAGACCTCTTCCAATAGTTTAGGAATATGTTATGAATCATAAAAACAGGTTGGACATAAGCTAGAAGGACACACACAAGCAGATTCACAAAAATGACAAGTTTCCTTCATCTCTTCGAAAATCCTCACACAGCCATCACACTTCAGTTTTCTCTTCACCAACAAGTCACACTGTTGCACCCCAAAATTTGCCCTCACAAAACAAGACACCTTATGAGGTTCACAAGATTCACAAGACATCTTATGAGGTTCACAAGGTTCACAAGACATCTTATGAGGTTCACAAGGTTCACAATGATGTTCACAAGGTTCACAAAGTTCACAATTAGTCAGAAGATTTGACAATTCCCTCAGACAATGCACCCTCCTAAGTAGGGCATCCAAAACTAGGGTTTTGACTTTAATCAGGCTAAATGGACTTCCAAGACTTCAAGTGAGCTTCATAGCATCTTATATGTGTTTAAGAATCCTCATGACAAGTTTTAAGACTTTTCTCAAAGATTTGCTCAGTCAGATGATCAGATAAGTCAAAATCAGTCAAAGTAGTTAAAAAGTCAAACTGAGGTCAACTGTGGTCAAACCAAATTCAAACTTCATGATTTTTTGCCAACATCAATTATATGAAGTAAAATTCATCATTTGATCAAGGGTTGATCATGATTCATCAAGGACATTTCAGATCATCAAGAATCAGAGGTTTCTAAATTAGGGTTTTCTTAGGAAAAGTCAACTGAACTTTGACCAGCCATAACTTTCACATACTTCATCAAATTTTTTCCATCCAAAGCTCATTTTGAAGGAAATTGAATTCTCTACAACTTTGTGTCTCACAAGCCAAGCCCAAAAATGCTTCATTTGGAAGGTATGAGCTAAGACATTATAGGTCCTTTTGAAAGTCAACAAAAAGTCAACAACTTCAAAAGGGCATAACTTGAGAATGGTAAATGATATGGACATGAAACCAATAGGGTTGGTTATAGGACTCTTCAAGCTTTCCAAAATGTCCAAGAACACCCTCATAGCATTAAAATTGAAGGATTTGTGCCCTTGCAAAGTTGGGAAATTTTTGGGTGGTTTATGAAGTAAATAGGGTCTTAAAACCAAAATTCTTCAAATGGGCTGAACTTTTTGTGACCCAAGGTGTTCCATGACATCATGCACGAAATTTATTTAATATTTTCATTATTTTATTTTATTTATTTTATTTATTATGATTTTTTATATTAAAAATCATTTTAAATTTAAATAAAATATCAAATATGAAGATTTAAAATATATTTTGATTTTAGAAAGTCATAAACATGAGTTGGATCAGATTGATGTGCAATTGATGATGATTGTCTTAAGATAGAAAGGTTTCATTCAAAAATATTTGAAATTCAAGCCATGATCTTTTTCAATCTTTTGAATCCAAAAAGTCCAAACAACCATCCAATTTTTTGACCTAGTTTCATTCAACTATAAGTATACAAACCACACAAATGCATAGGGGACGAAATTTCTGCCTCAAGGATAAGTTTCACAAGTTCAAAGTTCATCAAAATTTGAAATTCGGTTTCTGACTTTTTGTGGTTTTTCAGGTGAAATAAGGACATCAATCCCTTCCTTGAACATCTCTGAACATATACCAATGGTCATATGCATCTAAAAGCCCGTGAATTGGCCAAACCGAATCAAATTATTTTGACATTCATGAGTTTTTCGTTTTCATACATTGGTGTAAAATAAATCGCATTTGATCATTGATTCTTGTTTGTGATGAACTAACCATTGTTTCTGGATGCTTTGATTTGAATTTTGATACAGAATGAGCAATCTACCATTTTTAGGGTTTCGGCCAAGCTTTTAGGGCTTCACCCTAAACCTAATATAAATGAATTTGAAAAACATAGGATGATTGTGTAAGCTCTGGGAATCACAATGCCCTAATCAATTGGAAGAAATTGTACCGTTTGCTTGTTGTTTGAAATTCGCAGGTTATGAATATCAAGAACTCGCAGGAAAATGCGTAGGTGAATTCGCAGCAAAATTCGAAGGTAGCCAGGAAGAAGACGAAGAACTTGGCGCGCATTCTGGAATTCAAATATTTGCCTTAATATTTTATTGTATTGTTGTTAATTTGTTTCACAGAAGCTTGCTTGGCCCAGTGGTGAGAGATGCGCGTGTATTGCTTCAAGGCTTGGGTTCGATTCCTGGAGGCAGCATTCTTTTTGCTTCATTTTCTCATTTATTACATGACTTAATATATTATTATTTGGAATGGTTATATACACAGGTGCGCCCTTCTGGCTGGATGGTAAAAGTGTTTGCTTGTTGTGTGAGGGTCCTGGGTTCGAAACCTCCCCAGGCCCTTTTTGTGTTATTTTTTTGTTTTGTTGTAATTTGTACAGGATATGAAACAAAAGCACCAGGATCTCAATCTCTATCACTAGTGCACGCTGGCCAGGATGGTTTTGTGACTTGCATATGAGGTAGGGGACCTGGGTTCAAATCCCAGGTCCTTTCTTTTTGAGCAATTTTCCTTATTTTCTTATTTTTATTTCATTATACTATTTCTATTTCTATTTTATTTAATTTGATTAATATAAATTATAAAAAATATTCTCTAATACTATTAAAATAGTCTTGTATATATTCCTAAAAATATTATTTTTATTTTATGATATATATATAATTTATAAATAAATTGATTAATTTTGTAAATTAATAAGAAAAAAACTCTAATATTTTATAAAAACATAATTATTTTTACAAACCCTAATTTTATTTTACAAAAATCTAATTATATTATAACTTTTGATTTATTTATTTGTAAACTTTAATTATGTGCATATTTTTATAATTTGTTTATAATTATTATTTAATATAGTTTTGCATGTAAATAATTTTAGATTATGTTTAAAACAATTAAAAACTTCTAATTCGATCTTATTAATATAATTTATTTCTATAATATGTTTATTTAATTATAATTAACTATTATCTTTATAACATGTATATAAATTAAAATCTTTAGAATAATTAGTATATAGTATGAATTGTTTATTTTTCTTATTAAAATCTTTAAAAAATAATTAGTTATTAAAAATTGAACTTTTAATTTATTATTTATTATTATGCTAATTTCTTTATTTTATTCTTATTCATTTTATTACTAACCCCATTTATTTATATATTATATGATTTTTATTTTATTGTTACTAACCCAATTATTTATTATTATTTATTTGCTTATTTAATTTATTTTAATTATTATTATTATGTAATTGTATCCCATATGTAATAGTTGTAGTAATTTTTATTATTTATTTTTGCTATGGTTAGTAATATAGGGAGTGTAAAGCATGTTTGTATTTAAAAATTAATTTAGATCATTAACTTAAAGATAAATATTTGAACTCGTACACTCACACACGTAAGTCGATCCTGGATCGCCATCTCACTTCTTAAGGGTTACCTCTCAAGTTGCCTAAACAAAAGGTCAAGTAGGGTGTATAAAGCAAAGTCCCTCATCTTATATCATCTAGTCCCTTAAACAGATAAAAAGATCAAGTCCCTTCGAATGTTGCCTTCGTAATGATCTTGTCCCTTTCGAATAAAGATGATAAGTCCTTTCGAATTGCTTATACACCTCACAGTTGCCTAAATAACAGATGTCCCTTCACTTGTCCCTCAAACATCCAGGGTAATGACTACCTATTCCTTAATAATAGGGATAATCTTACCATTTAAAGGATATTTAAGAACAGAAAAGACTTAACTTAGGGTAGGTTCCTCTTATGTACTTGCTCACTCTTCAAAACATTTCAAACACTTCACATTTTTTCAAGCAATTTTCAAAACAAAGGTTTTATATATATCCGTACATGGATCATTAGAAAACACTTACGAAAATTTCTATTCACACACTTCACATTTCAAAAACAGTTTAAAGTGAGCTAAGTAACTAAGAGCCCATGGATAACCATGGATGTAAAGGGTGCTAACACCTTCCCTTTGCATAACTTACCCCCCGGACCCAAAAATCTTTTAAAGGTCTTTCCTGTTCTTTTATGCCTTTCCTTTGGATAAAATAAAAGTCGGTGGCGACTCTTGCTATCCGCAACATAACTAAAAGTCAGTTCTCCCACCGTGTTACAGAACTGGCGACTCTGCTGGGGATTTAATAAAAGAGGGGTACCCTTAGGAATTAGATCACTTTAAAATTGTTTGCCTTGTTTGCTTTATACTTACTTGTTGGGCTCTTATGTGTGAAAGATCCTAACCCGGATCTAGTGTACCTTAGGTAAATGGAAATAGACCAAGGAAACTGTACGGCGTATACCGATATGGTTGATCTGGTGGCCATAGTTAGTGTGACTTCTTGGTTGGTGCTTATGTTCCTTAAGTCAAGTTGAGGATAATATGAGGCTGCCATATGTTGTCAATGCACTAACTAACTTTTAGAACCTTAGTCATCCCATCTTGGCCTTTAGAAAGTAGTGAGATAACCAGCTTTGGTGAAGACTGAAGTTGGTGGATACTCGATACTACGCTCATTGAGATTCTAAACTTGGAGGGTTTTGGTTGGCAAGTAAGTTGCCTACTGAACAACCACCCTTGTGAAGGATCAATGATATTGAGATCCCTTAGAACCTGGTTACTTTTGTAGGACAGGATGAACCAACTAAACTTCAGGGGAGGGTACTTACCTTTAAACCTCATGCAAGCCTTCAAACCTAAGGGCTATTGTGTGACTTATTTGTGTATGCCACATGTTTGTGATTGAGCATATCATCATAGCATCATCATGCATCATAAGCATAGCATTTTCACTAACCATTTCAAGGACCAAAGGATTTATCTTTGTTCTTTGTTGCAGGTCATGGCTTCTGCTCGTAGAAACACTATCAGGATCAACTTTGTAGGCATACCTCCTAAGCTTAAAGAGTTGGTTTCTCAAGTTTCCGAAAACTCCCAGTTCATCAAGAGACATGGTCAGCTACTGGATCTAGTCACTTCAGGGTTCAATGAAGACATGATGAGTGTTCTGTTTCAGTTCTTTGATCCTAAGCACCATTGCTTCACATTCCCCGACTACCAGCTGGTTCCTACAATGGAAGAGTTCTCTAAACTTCTGGGTATACATGTGCTTGATCAGAAACCATTCACAGGCTTGGAAAAAGAGCCTAAACCTGAAGTTATTGCTGCAGCTCTACATCTGAAGAAGTCAGACATTGTTCTAGAGACAAGGAGTGGAGTTAAGGGTATTCTTGCTAAGGTGTTGATAGAGAAGGCTCAAGTGTTCTTGAAGGCTATGAGCTATGATGCTTTTGAGGAGATCTTAGCCTTGTTGATTTATGGCTTAGTGTTGTTCCCCAATCCAGATCAGTTCATAGACGTTCACGCCATCAACATATTTCTGAGTCACAATCCAGTGCCTACATTACTTGGAGACATCTTACACTCTCTTCATACTCGTACTACAAAGGCACGAGGAACTCTGATGTGTTGCACACCTTTGCTATCTAGGTGGTTTATTTCTCACCTTCCTCGATCAGTGATGAAGAATGAGCAAGAGTTCAGGTGGTCAAAGAGGATTATGTCACTCTCTCATTCAGATATCCATTGGTGCTCCAGATCTATGGAGAATGTCACTATCATTGACCGTTGTGGGGAGTTTCCTAATGTGCCACTTCTAGGCATAAGAGGAGGCATTACTTACAACCCATCCTTAGCTTTACGACAGTTTGGTTACGCTCGGAGTGATGGTCCTCATGACATGTTAATTCAAGGTATTGTGTTTGACTACGACCACGATCTGCAAGGTTACCGTCAAAGGTTCATACGAGCATGGGGGAAAGTGAACAAGGTTGACAGCAAGACTCTGGAGCCCAAGTACACCATTCCTATGGAAGCTTACCTCAGATGGGTGCGATCTCGTGCTCAGACTCTCATGATGCCATATCCTGCCATCCTGCCAGTTACTATGGAGCCTGTTGCTGAAGGAGATACTTCTTATACCATCCTTCACCCAGACATGCCCACTGACATGGAAGACCTACAGAGATCCTGGATCCAGTTGAAGGAACAAAGGGATACTTTCGAGGCTCATTACCAAGCAAGTCAAGAAAGAATCCTGGAGCTAACAAAGCAACTTCACGAGGAACGGAATCTCAACTCATACCTCAACACAAAGAGGAAACGTCAATGGGAGACTTAAAACCCCATCTTTTGTATTTATTTCATTTCATTTTGTAAGCCCAAAGGGCAAACAAATTTATTACTAATAAAAGTTTACCTTTCTTGATTGTTTAAGCAAATTTAAATCCTGCGGTCCTTGAAAACATTGCATATACATTCACATACCATATCATTGCATCACAGGTTTGTTGTGTACAAGTTTTTTTATCTTCTCGCTGTTTATTTCAGCAATGGCTCTTGAACAAACAGTCAAAGATCTCCAGGCACAAAATGCACAGTTCCAAGAGCTGATCCTAAACTTGTCTAAGGGGCAGGATGAATTGAAGACACTGCTGGCCAAGAAGACTAAGAAGACTAGAAGGTCAGGTGGCCTGATCAACGTGGGAAGAAGGTTCAGAGGCCTTGTCAAGACCAAGGAACAGGTTGAAGATTATGAGTCTGAAGAGTCTGATAAAGAGGGAGACAGTCTCCACAACACTATGGGGGACTCTGATTCTGAAGCTAACTACTATCATGAGCCTAATGAAGATAAGTTCAAGATGCTGGTGGATAGAATGGATGCTATGGAATTGCAAAAGTCTTCTGGGCTGGATTTTGAAGACCTGAGTTTGATATCTGGGGTAGTCATACCCATTGGTTTCAAGGTTCCTACTTTCGTAGTTTATGATGGTGTTTCTTGTCCCAAGCTGCATCTGAGATCTTATGTCCAGAGGATCCAACCCCATACTGCTGATAAGAAGTTGTGGATCCATTTCTTCCAAGAGAGCTTATCTGGAGCTCAATTGGAATGGTACTATCAGTTGGAGAGTGTCAACATTCGTGATTGGAATGATCTTGCTGAAGCCTTTTATAAGCAATATCAATACAATGCTGATCTAGCCCCTACTCGCATGCAACTACAGAGCATGTCTATGGGTGCTAAAGAAAACTTCAAGGAGTATGCTCAGAAGTGGAGAGATTTGGCTGGAAGAGTGCAACCCCCTCTAACTGACAGGGAATTAGTTGATATGTTCATGTGTACGCTGAATGGTCCTTTTTACAGTCATCTCATTCGAAGCTCATCATCTGGCTTCACTGAGTTGATAATGACATGAGAGCGCGTAGAAAGTGGTATAAGGAGTGGCCTGATTCAAGTGGGTGCTTCTTCATCAGGTGCTGCAAAGAAGCCTCCCAATGGGAAGAAAGAGTCAAATGCTGTTTATGGTCAACCTGATCATAATAAGAGGCATCAGTCTGTGAGTGCAGTTCATATTTCCAATCCAACTCCTGCAACAACAGAGCCACCCCAGGGAAATCAACAAAGGACTAGAAGGCAGTTCACTAAGATCAACATGTCACTGGCCCAAGCCTTGCAACACTTGTTGAAAGGTGAACTTATCACTTTGAGAGATCCTCCTCAGAATCCCAATGTTACCTCTCCTAGGTACAATCCTAATGCACGATGTGCATATCATTCAAATTGTCAGGGACATGATACCAATAGTTGCTGGGTATTGAAGAATAAAATTCAAGATATGATTGATGCTGGAGAGATTGAGTTTGACCCTCCGGGTACTCCAAATGTGATCACTGCTCCCATGCCAAATCATGAGAAGACTGTCAATGCCATTGATGAAGATTCACATATTTCCTCAGTTGCAGAGTTGACTACACCATTGTCTGTTATTAAGAAGAAGCTAGTACAAGCTGGGTTCTTTCCAGGTTGTCGTGAAGATTGTTTATATTGTACCTATAAGCCAGATAGTTGCTGGAGGTTGAAGGACGGAATTCAACGCCTCATGAATAATTACACCATAGTGTTTGAGAGGACACCACCTTCTGTGGAAAGCATGGTTGATCATATAACTAAAGGTGCGAAGGTTGAAGAGGTGGATATGGTTGATAAAGTGCCGGTAAGGATTACTTCTAAGGGACCTGTAAAAATCACTCATAAGGGTCCAATTAAGATTACTGCTGAAGGCCCTGTGAAGATTGTTGCTGAAGCTAGAATGGCTCTTATGATCATTACCACTCCTGGTCCTATTCCGTATATTTCTGATAAAGTTGTGCCTTGGCATTATGGTGCCGATGTTTATATCCATGGTGTTAAGCAAAAACCCTTAGCTGATACGCCTGTTGCTGATGAAAACATTGATGTAGATAATATTGCTGGATCTAGTAAGATCACACGAAGCGGAAGAGTTTTCTCTCCTCCAGTTACTTCCAAGAATATAGTTACTCCCGTTACTACCTCCACTACTGATGCTCGGGGCAAAGGTCCTGTCATTGAACCTATACCAACTGATGTGCCAGTTGCTGATGATCTTGCTAAGCAGATGGAAGAAGTATTGAAGATCATTCGCAGGAGTGATTATGACATTGTTAACCAATTGGGGCATACTCCCTCCAAGATTTCTATGCTGTCTTTATTGTTGTGCTCTGAGGCTCATGCCAAGGCCCTGATTAAATTTCTGAAGACTGCGCATGTACCAAATGAAATTTCTGTTGACCAGTTTGAAAATTGTGTTGCACACTTGACCTATGATAATGGGTTAGGTTTCTCCGATGCTGATTTGACTCCGGCCAAGAGAGATCATAATAGGGCTCTACATATCTCTATTGAATGCAGGGGCACTACCCTGTCACATGTATTGATAGACAATGGTTCCTCTCTGAATGTGTTGCCCAAAGAAGTTCTGAATAAGCTTAGTCCTGAAGATGCTGTGTTGAAGCCCAGTAATATAGTGGTGAAAGCTTTTGATTGCTCGAGAAGAGTGGTGCATGGAGAAATTGATCTCCCAATCAAAGTAGGTTCTCAAGTCTTCAATGCCACCTTTTATGTAATGGATATTCGTCCGTCGTATTCTTGTTTGCTTGGACGTCCCTGGATCCATGGGGCAGGTGCTGTAACCTCCACTTTACACCAGAAACTGAGATATCCGGTAGAAGGAAAAGTTGTCACTGTTTATGGAGAGGAAGGATATATAGTTAGCCATGTGAACACCTTTAAATATCTTGAAATGGAAGGTGAATATGTTGAAACTCCATGCCAGACGTTCGAAGTGGTTCCTTGGTTTGTTAACAATTATGAAGCTCCTCCTGTTGTCAAGAAAGTTCCTGTGGTCACCAGAGTACCTCCTACAATGGCCTCCCTCAAAGATGCTAGAGCTGTGGTGGATGAAGGTGGTTGTACTATTTGGGGTCAGCTTCCTGACATTCCTTACAAGTCTGACAAGTTTGGTTTGGGTTTCACTGCAGAGTCCCAAAAGGCTGTTCGTCATGCCCATGCTGTTCGTATCACCAATCAGGGGATTATGAAAGATCAGATCAATGTCGTGGGTGACTA
This sequence comes from Lathyrus aphaca, assembly GCA_963966055.1. Taxonomy (NCBI): domain Eukaryota; kingdom Viridiplantae; phylum Streptophyta; class Magnoliopsida; order Fabales; family Fabaceae; genus Lathyrus; species Lathyrus aphaca. Next base: position 228,417,258 of record OZ014522.1, read on the forward strand.
TGATGAAGACTACAACTTGGATGCTTGGATTTTTCCTACTGTGGGTGTTGGGCTCAATAATTGGAAGGCTGAGGATGTTATTCCTATCTCCTTTAGTCAGGAGTAAATACTATTACTGTGTTGTTACTTTTAAGTTTGTAATTTCTTGAACAATTAAACTTTCAAGTCGTGTGCCTTACCCGGGGCACAATGGTGCGTTTGTTACGGGATGTCATTTCATTTGCATACTTCATTCAATAAAAATCAGTGGACGTTTCGTTTTCGTAAATATTGTGTTCCTTGTCTTTCTTTTATTTTATTTTACTTTTATCAGCTATGTGTTCTTACACACACCCACATCACTAAAATGCAGATCCTCATCCACTCTGGATCCTGTTGATAACAGTTCTACTATTGCCAATTATAATTTCGAGAATCCGATCTATCAAGCTGAAGATGGAAAGGAGGACGATTACGAAGTACCTGTAGATCTTGCTAGGTTGTTACAACAGGAAGAGAATGTTGGTGTAAGCCCTAGAGGCCAATACTTTTTGGTACTTGTATCGGATTATTCGTTTAATAATAAAAGGCATTTCTTTATTATGTTTGTCTTTCAGAATAATAAAGTCCCTAGAATAGTTAGTCTGTTTAATGAAATGTTAAGTGTGACTTAATCATGAGATCCCATTAAACATAAAGACATTATTCTTAAAATATCCGTAGTCAAGCTTTATTGCAAAGTGGGATAACATTAAAGCATTGAGACTATTATGAAGATAGACTGATGATCACATCTCATGGATCATGGATAAAGAGTTATCAAGTCTTGACATAGGTATAAATATTAGGAGTAATATTTATACCGGATTGACCCGCTATGAGAATACTACATAATATGTTATGCAAAGTGTCATAAGTTATTCTCATGGTGATAATGGTGTATTACCACCCTTCGACCTGAAACCACTATGGACCCTAGATGTAGAGTCGGGTGCTTTATTGCTGATCAAACATTATCCGTAACTGGATGATCATAAAGACAGTTGATGGGCACTCCACGAAGCATGCTGAGGGACATGAGTGTCCTAGATGGAATTTGCCAATCCTGCATAACAGGAGAAATGTCTAAGGGCCCAATATTGAACTGGACAAGGATGACACAGTGTATGCCTTGTGTTCAATATAGACATAGGGGCAAAAGGGTAATTGTACAAACATATATTATCACGAAAAAGGTTTTGTCAGATCACATGACATTTTCGTGACTTGGGTAGCAGTGATGTGTTGCTAGATACCGCTCACTGTTTATTATGTTAAATATATAATTTAATATAATTACCAACGTTACGAAATCCTACAGGGTCACACACATAAGGACAGTTTGATGAGAGATAGAGAAATCAAAGGAACACCGTAAGGTACGGTGCACTTAAGTGAAAAATAGAAATTCGGATAATATAATAATAATTATTGTTATTTTATAATGGTTATAAAATAATAATAAAATAAATATATTTATTATAATAATAGTTATTATAATAATATATAATATTATTATGGATCATGTGAATTGGGCTTTTAGCCCGCAGCCCACAAGAGAGTCTATAAAAGGAACCCTTGTGATGAAGCTTTTACTTGATGCAATTTCATTTTTGATTCTCACTCAAATAATTCCGTTCGTAAGCAGCTAGCACTGTGACCGGAAGCTGTTCGTGTGGACTGAGTAGAGGCGTTGCACTTCATCAACGCTTGTGATCGCTGCATCAAAGATCTGAATCGCCACAAAGAGGTAACGATTCTATCACTGACCATGCTCATTCGTAAGGATCACTAAAGGAAAATTTTTGTTTTCCGCTGCGTTTAGATCGCTATTTTCCTTCAGAGAAAGCTATACAACCACATGAAGAGCCGGTCGAAGTTGTGAATCTGGGAACTAAAGAAAACAGGAAAGAGGTCAAGATAGGGGCTGATTTAGAGGATAGTGTCAAGAGCAGATTGATTCAAATGTTACATGATTATGTGGAGATCTTTGCTTGGTCTTATGAAGATATGCCAGGGTTGGATACAGACATTGTGGTTCACCGTTTACCAGTGAAAGAAGATTGTCGTCCAAAGAAGCAGAAGGTTCGTTGAATGCGTCCTGAAATGTCAGAGAAGATTAAGGCAGAGGTAATGAAATAGTTTGATGTAGGGTTCTTAGCTGTGACATCTTATCCTCAGTGGGTTGCAAATGTGGTACCGGTGCCTAAGAAAGATGGTAAGGTACGTATGTGTGTAGATTACAAGGATTTGAACAAGGCCATCCCCAAAGATGACTTTCCACTTCCTCATATTGACGTTCTGGTAGACAACACTGCTCAGCATAAGGTATTCTCTTTTATGGATGGTTTCTTTGGTTATAATCAAATCAAGATGGCACCTGAAGATATGGAGAAGACAACATTTGTTACACAGTGGGACACTTTTTGTTATAAGGTGATGCCATTTGGTTTGAAGAATGCAGGGGCAACATATCAGCGTGCTATGGTGGCTTTGTTTCATGATATGATTCATCATGAGATAGAGGTGTATGTGGATGATATGATAGCCAGGTCTCAGAATGAAGAACAACATCTTGATCATTTGCATAAATTGTTTGATAGGTTGAAGAAATACAAGTTGAGATTGAACTCAAACAAGTGTACTTTTGGAGTTAGATCTGGTAAGCTTCTGGGTTTCATTGTCAGTGGAAAAGGTATTGAAGTGGATCCTGCAAAAGTGAAAGCTATACGAGAGATGCCAGCTCCCCGTACTGAGAAGGAAGTTAGAGGTTTCTTGGGACGATTGAATTACATTGCAAGATTTATTTCCCAATTAACTGCCATCTGTGAGCCAATCTTCAAATTGTTGAAGAAAGATCAGGTGATGGAATGGAATGATGAGTGCCAGACTGCCTTTGATGAAATCAAGAAATATCTGCTAGAACCTCCAATTTTGATGCCACCAGTTGATGGAAGACCCTTGATTATGTACTTAACAGTGTTAGACAACTCAATAGGGTGTGTGTTGGGGCAACATGACGAGTCTGGTCGAAAAGAGCAGGCAATATACTACCTTAGCAAAAAGTTTACCGACTGTGAAACAAGATACTCACTGCTCGAGAAAACTTGCTGCGCTTTGGCATGGGCTGCTCGCCGACTAAGACAGTATATGTTGACTCATACTACCTTATTGATTTCGAAGATGGATCCAATCAAGTACATATTCGAGAAACCTACTCTCTCCGGAAGAATAGCAAGATGGCAAATGATTTTAACAGAATATGACATACAGTATACTACTCAGAAGGCCATTAAGGGAAGTGGTGTAGTTGATCATTTGGCTCATCAAGCCGTGGATGATTATCAGTCAATGAGTTTTGAGTTCCCTGATGAAGACATTATGATTATTACCAAAGAACCTGGACAATATGACGGACCTGAACAAGGATCCCGATGGACTATGGTTTTTGATGGAGCTTCTAATGCACTGGGTAATGGTGTTGGTGTTGTGATCAGTTCCCCTGAAGGTTGTCATACTCCGATTACTGCCAGACTTTGTTTCTATTGTACTAATAATATGGCTGAGTATGAGGCATGTATCCTGGGTATCAAAGCTGCCATTGAAATGAAGATTCAGTTCCTGGACGTGTATGGAGATTCAGCCCTGGTAGTAAGTCAGATCAAAGGAGATTGGGATACTAAACATGATAATCTCATCCCCTACAGAGAATATGTGTTGTCTTTGATCCCACATTTCAAAGAGATTACCTTTGGACATATTCCACGAAGAGAGAATCAGTTGGCAGATGCATTAGCCACCATGGCATCCATGTTTGAGATCAGTTGGGATGATGAAGCTCCCAAGATTACTATTGACAGATTTGAGAAGCCTGCGTACTGCAATGAGATTGACACTGAAGAAGCAGAAGAGAAGCCTTGGTTCTATGAAGTGAAAAGATATCTTGAAACTCAAGAGTTCCCTGAAGGGGCGTCTGTCAAAGATAGGAAGTTTCTGAGGATATTTTCTGCTAAGTTCTTTTTGAGTAATGGGATTTTGTACAAGCGCAATCATGATTCAACCTTGCTTCGTTGTGTGGATAAGAAGGAAACAACAGAGATTATGGAAGATATGCATGATGGGATCTTTGGCACTCATTCTAGTGGTCATACTATGGCAAAGAAGATATTGAGAGCAGGTTACTATTGGTCTACCATGGAAGCTGATTGCTATCAACATTCCAGAACATGTCACAAGTGTCAAATTTATGCTGATAAAGTACATATACCTCCATCACCATTGAATGTGTTGACTGCTCCTTGGCATTTTTCCATGTGGGGCATTGATATGATTGGTGAGATCAAGTCTACTGCTTCTAATGGGCATCGTTTCATCCTGGTTGCTATTGATTACTTCACGAAGTGGGTAGAGGCAGCTTCATTTGCATCTGTTACCAAGAATGTTGTGGCTCGATTCATTAAGAATAATCTCATATGTAGGTATGGCATCCCTGAAAGGATTATTACTGACAGCGGCTCTAATCTGAACAACACTATGATTACTGATCTCTGCACGCAGTTCAAGATTAAGCATCACAACTCTTCCCCGTATCGTCTGAAGATGAATGGGGCAGTTGAAGCCGCTAATAAGAACATTAAGAAGATTATACAGAAGATGACTGTTACTTACAAGGATTGGCATGAGATGTTACCATTTGCTCTTCATGGTTATCGTACTACAATACGTACTTCAACAGGGGCAACTCCATTCTCCTTAGTCTATGGTATGGAAGCAGTTCTGCCCATTGAAGTTCAGATCCCCTCCTTAAGAATCATGAAGGATGCAGGCTTGGATGAAGATGAGTGGATCCAGACTCGACTTGACCAGATAAATTTGATTGATGAGAAGAGGTTAGCAGCAGTTTGTCATGGCCAGATGTACCAGAAATGGATGATCAAAGCTTTTAATAAGAAGGTTAAGCCAAAGGTATATCAGGCTGGGGACTTGATAATCAAGCGTATCATATTACCACAGGGTGATCCTAGGGGCAAGTGGACTCCTACATATGAAGGGCCATTTGTGGTCAAAACAGTATTCTCAGGAGGTGCCATGATACTTACTACTATGGATGGTAAAGACTTCCCACAGCCTGTAAACGCAGACATAGTTAAAAAATACTACGCATAAAAAGAGACCCGCTAGGTTGACTGGCCTAGGCAAAAATAAGGGCATCCCGGCGAACCAAAAGGGTTCGGGCAAAAATTAGGGATATATATAAAAAATGTACACCCGGCAAGTCGAAAACCTGAAAAGGCGGCTTGGGCAAAAAAGGGTATCCCGGTGGATTGAAAACCTGAAAGGGCAATCCAAGCAAAAGTTAGGGATTAAAGCGTATGACTATGTCTCGTTTGGATCACCCATGTAACTACAACCAGTTGTGCTACTTAATCAAGCTCGAACAAATAAAGCTCAATCCAACCGTCTCCGTCTCAACAACAGAAGATGAGATACTTAAAGATAATGGCAGTAGTAGAATTGAAACTCAATAGGATTATTTCCCACATAGCTGATTTTCTTTGTTTTGTAAAACTTTTATGAAAAATTTCTCTTACTAGGATTTCTGTCTCCTTGTACGAACTTACCTATGTATAGGTCACTTTGTGATATAAATAAAATTTCATCTTCGAATCCAGATTTACTTTTACCCTATTTACATAAGCGAAACGTCCATTGGTTGTGTTTGAATGTATGTATGCTTTTGAATATGATTGATGTTTACCAGAAATGCATAAATGCTTATTATGATTGATGTTTACCAGAAATGCATGAAAATGCAGTAATAGTATTTACTAAGGACTAACGAGGGAAGGATTTCAACGAAGCTTCGTCGGTTCATTCCCACAAGACAGCTACAAGTCCCCCGGTAGGGCAAATCCATCTTCATAAGTACTTCGAGTTACATCTCCCCTGGAATTTATATCCATATCTTTTATCCTCATACGGATAGTCGGGAATTTATTCTTCCAATAGGAGTACGACGAACGAAGACGGGAGGTTATGTATACCTTACTATCGAACGAAGACGGGAGGTTATGTATACCTTACTATCGAACGAAGACGGGAGGTTATGTATACCTTACTATTGAACAAAGACGGGAGGTTATGTATACCTTACTATCGAACGAAGACGGGAGGTTATGAATACTATATTATCAAACAAGACGGGAACAAGTTCCTCATAATCTTCAGCAACGAATCGGGATTTATTTTCCCTGGCCAGCAGTTGTTATACAAAGATATCCAGGCGTTTCAAGCTGCATGATACATACATACATCATTTACATCATAACATACATATACATAAATACATAATACATTACTTAAGTGCACCATACATATACATAAATACATAATACATTACTTAAGTGCACCATATTATACATACATACATAAACTAATATTATCGTGCAGAATGTTATAATTTTGTTTTTCAGATTAATTCTCCAGCAGACAAACTTCATCAACAACTTGTGACCTTGGGCCGTTGTTTATCTTCCCAAAGGTTATCTCATTACCTCAGGATGTTGTTTATCCTCCTGAAAGCTATCATGACCTTGGGCCGTTGTATATCTTCCCAAAGGTTACCTCATTATCATGGGACGTCGTTTATCTTACCAAAGGCTATCTTGAGACGTCGTTTATCTTCTCAAAATCCATATCATGACTTTGGGCCGTTGTTTATCCTCCCAAAAGTTATACTTATACCTCAGGACGTTGTTTATCCTCCTGAAAGCTATCATTACTTTGGGCCGTTGTTTATCTTCCCAAAAGTTATACTTATGCCTCAGGACGTTGTTTATCCTCCTGAAGGTTATACCTTTGCCTCAGGACGTTGTTTATCCTCCTGAAGGTTATACCTTTACCTTGGGCCGTTGTTTATCCTCCCAAAAGGTTATACTTATACCTCAGGACGTTGTTTATCCTCCTGAAAGCTATCATTACTTTGGGCCGTTGTTTATCTTCCCAAAAGTTATACTTATGCCTCAGGATGTTGTTTATCCTCCTGAAGGTTATACCTTTGCCTCAGGACGTTATTTATCCTCCTGAAGGTTATACATTTACCTTGGGCCGTTGTTTATCCTCCCAAAAGGTTATACTTATACCTCAGGACGTTGTTTATCCTCCTGAAAGCTATCATTTCTTTGGGTCGTTGTTTATCCTCCCAAAAGTTATACTTATACCTCAGGACGTTGTTTATCCTCCTGAAAGCTATCATTACTTTGGGCCGTTGTTTATCCTCCCAAAAAGCTATATCTTCATATTTTGGACTGCTTTATTCTCCAAGAGGTATATTTGAAGAACTTTTTCCAAGTGGCATCTTTAAGCCCACTCAAGCATATACAGCTAGTCATCAATATCACTCTACGCACCGGTGAGTGCAAATTATTGGGCTTTTGTGTTCAATCCCCTTCAACCTTCCAGGTCACGACTGGCACATATACCAATCTAACCCCTCAGGTTTCAGAAAATTGAACAGGGGCAGCTGTTGCACCCCAAAATTTGCCCTCACAAAACAAGACACCTTATGAGGTTCACAAGATTCACAAGACATCTTATGAGGTTCACAAGGTTCACAAGACATCTTATGAGGTTCACAAGGTTCACAATGATGTTCACAAGGTTCACAAAGTTCACAATTAGTCAAAAGATTTGACAATTCCCTCAGACAATGCATCCTCCAAAGCAGGGCATCCAAAACTAGGGTTTTGACTTTAATCAGGCTAAATGGACTTCCAAGACTTAAAGTGAGCTTCATAGCATATTATATGTGTTTAAGAATCCCCATGAAAAGTTTCAAGACTTTTCTCAAAGATTTGCTCAGTCAGATGATCAGATAAGTCAAAATCAGTCAAAGTAGTTAAAAAGTCAAACTGAGGTCAACTGTGGTCAAACCAAAGTCAAACTTCATGATTTTTTGCCAACATCAAGTATATGAAGTAAAATTCATCATTTGATCAAGGTTTGATCATGATTCATCAAGGACATTTCAGATCATCAAGAATCAGAGGTTTCTAAATTAGGGTTTTCTCAGGAAAAGTCAACTGAACTTTGACCAGCCATAACTTTCACATACTTCATCAAATATTTTCCATACAAAGCTCATTTTGAAGGAAATTGAATTCTCTACAACTTTGTGTCTCACAAGCCAAGCCCAAAAATGCTTCATTTGGAAGGTATGAGCTAAGACATTATAGGTCCTTTTGAAAGTCAACAAAAAGTCAACAACTTCAAAAGGGCATAACTTGAGAATGGTAAATGATATGGACATGAAACCAATGGGGTTGGTTATAGGACTCTTCAAGCTTTCCAAAATGTCCAAGAACACCCTCATATCATTAAAATTGAAGGATTTGTGCCCTTGCAAAGTTGGGAAATTTTTGGGTGGTTTATGAAGTAAATAGGGTCTTAAAACCAAAATTCTTCAAATGGGCTGAACTTTTTGTGACCCAAGGTGTTCCATGACATCATGCACGAAATTTATTTAATATTTTCATAATTTTATTTTATTTATTTTATTTATTAAGATTTTTTATATTAAAAATCATTTTAAATTTAAATAAAATATCAAATATGAAGATTTAAAATATATTTTGATTTTAGAAAGTCATAAACATGAGTTGGATCAGATTGATGTGCAATTGATGATGATTGTCTTAAGATAGAAAGGTTTCATTCAAAAATATTTGAAATTCAAGCCATGATCTTTTTCAATCTTTTGAATCCAAAAAGTCCAAACAACCATCCAATTTTTTGACCTAGTTTCATTCAACTATAAGTATACAAACCACACAAATGCATAGGGGACGAAATTTCTGCCTCAAGGATAAGTTTCACAAGTTCAAAGTTCATCAAAATTTGAAATTCGGTTTCTGACTTTTTGTGGTTTTACAGGTGAAATAAGGACATCAATCCCTTCCTTGAACATCTCTGAACATATACCAAAGGTCATATGCATCTAAAAGCCCGTGAATTGGCCAAACCGAATCAAATTATTTTGACATTCATGAGTTTTTCGTTTTCATACATTGGTGTAAAATAAATCGCATTTGATCATTGATTCTTGTTTGTGATGAACTAACCATTGTTTCTGGATGCTTTGATTTGAATTTTGATACAGAATGAGCAATCTACCATTTTTAGGGTTTCGGCCAAGCTTTTAGGGCTTCACCCTAAACCTAATATAAATGAATTTGAAAAACATAGGATGATTGTGTAAGCTCTGGGAATCACAATGCCCTAATCAATTGGAAGAAATTGTACCGTTTGCTTGTTGTTTGAAATTCGCAGGTTATGAATATCAAGAACTCGCAGGAAAATGCATAGGTGAATTCGCAGCAAAATTCGAAGGTAGCCAGGAAGAAGACGAAGACATTGGCGCGCATTCTGGAATTCAAATATTTGCCTTAATATTTTATTGTATTGTTGTTAATTTGTTTCACAGAAGCTTGCTTGGCCCAGTGGTGAGAGATGCGCGTGTATTGCTTCAAGGCTTGGGTTCGATTCCTGGAGGCAGCATTCTTTTTGCTTCATTTTCTCATTTATTACATGACTTAATATATTATTATTTGTAATGGTTATATACACAGGTGCGCCCTTCTGGATGGATGGTAAAAGTGTTTGCTTGTTGTGTGAGGGTCCTGGGTTCGAAACCTCCCTAGGCCCTTTTTGTGTTATTTTTTTGTTTTGTTGTAATTTGTACAGGATATGAAACAAAAGCACCAGGATCTCAATCTCTATCACTAGTGCACGCTGCCCAGGATGGTTTTGTGACTTGCATATGAGGTAGGGGACCTGGGTTCAAATCCCAGGTTCTTTCTTTTTGAGCAATTTTCCTTATTTTCTTATTTTTATTTCATTATACTATTTCTATTTCTATTTTATTTAATTTGATTAATATAAATTATAAAAAATATTCTCTAATACTATTAAAATAGTCTTGTATATATTCCTAAAAATATTATTTTTATTTTATGATATATATATAATTTATAAATAAATTGATTAATTTTGTAAATTAATAAGAAAAAAACTCTAATATTTTATAAAAACCTAATTATTTTTACAAACCCTAATTTTCTTTTATAAAAATCTAATTATATTATAACTTTTGATTTATTTATTTGTAAACTTTAATTATGTGCATATTTTTATAATTTGTTTATAATTATTATTTAATATAGTTTTGCATGTAAATAATTTTAGATTATGTTTAAAACAATTAAAAACTTCTAATTTGATCTTATTAATATAATTTATTTCTATAATATGTTTATTTAATTATAATTAACTATTATCTTTATAACATGTATATAAATTGAAATCTTTAGAATAATTAGTATATAGTATGAATTGTTTATTTTTCTTATTAAAATCTTTAAAAAATAATTAGTTATTAAAAATTGAACTTTTAATTTATTATTTATTATTATGCTAATTTCTTTATTTTATTCTTATTCATTTTATTACTAACCCCATTTATTTATATATTATATGATTTTTATTTTATTGTTACTAACCCAATTATTTATTATTATTTATTTGCTTATTTAATTTATTTTAATTATTATTATTATGTAATTGTATCCCATATGTAATAGTTGTAGTAATTTTTATTATTTATTTTTGCTATGGTTAGTAATATAGGGAGTGTAAAGCATGTTTGTATTTAAAAATTAATTTAGATCATTAACTTAAAGATAAATATTTGAACTCGTACACTCACACACGTAAGTCGATCCTGGATCGCCATCTCACTTCTTAAGGGTTACCTCTCAAGTTGCCTAAACAAAAGGTCAAGTAGGGTGTATAAAGCAAAGTCCCTCATCTTATATCATCTAGTCCCTTAAACAGATAAAAAGATCAAGTCCCTTCGAATGTTGCCTTCGTAATGATCTTGTCCCTTTCGAATAAAGATGATAAGTCCCTTCGAATTGCTTATACACCTCACAGTTGCCTAAATAACAGATGTCCCTTCACTTGTCCCTCAAACATCCAGGGTAATGACTACCTATTCCTTAATAATAGGGATAGTCTTACCATTTAAAGGATATTTAAGAACAGAAAAGACTTAACTTAGGGTAGGTTCCTCTTATGTACTTGCTCACTCTTCAAAACATTTCAAACACTTCACATTTTTTCAAGCAATTTTCAAAACAAAGGTTTTATATATATCCGTACATGGATCATTAGAAAACACTTACGAAAATTTCTATTCACACACTTCACATTTCAAAAACAGTTTAAAGTGAGCTAAGTAACTAAGAGCCCATGGATAACCATGGATGTAAAGGGTGCTAACACCTTCCCTTTGCATAACTTACCCCCCGGACCCAAAAATCTTTTAAAGGTCTTTCCTGTTCTTTTATGCCTTTCCTTTGGATAAAATAAAAGTCGGTGGCGACTCTTGCTATCCGCAACATAACTAAAAGTCAGTTCTCCCACCGTGTTACAGAACTGGCGACTCTGCTGGGGATTTAATAAAAGAGGGGTACCCTTAGGAATTAGATCACTTTAAAATTGTTTGCCTTGTTTGCTTTATACTTACTTGTTGGGCTCTTATGTGTGAAAGATCCTAACCCGGATCTAGTGTACCTTAGGTAAATGGCAATAGACCAAGGAAACTGTACGGCGTATACCGATATGGTTGATCTGGTGGCCATAGTTAGTGTGACTTCTTGGTTGGTGCTTATGTTCCTTAAGTCAAGTTGAGGATAATATGAGGCTGCCATATGTTGTCAATGCACTAACTAACTTTTAGAACCTTAGTCATCCCATCTTGGCCTTTAGAAAGTAGTGAGATAACCAGCTTTGGTGAAGACTGAAGTTGGTGGATACTCGATACTACGCTCATTGAGATTCTAAACTTGGAGGGTTTTGGTTGGCAAGTAAGTTGCCTACTGAAAGTGAGCTAAGTAACTAAGAGCCCATGGATAACCATGGATGTAAAGGGTGCTAACACCTTCCCTTTGCATAACCTACCCCCCGGACCCAAAAATCTTTTAAAGGTCTTTCCTGTTCTTTTATGCCTTTCCTTTGGATAAAATAAAAGTCGGTGGCGACTCTTACTATCCGCAACATAACTAAAAGTCAGTTCTCCCACCGTGTTACACACACATCCTCCATAGAACCAAAATCAACCATTAAAACAGCCAAAAGTGTCACATACCTCAACTGTAAAACCTGTTATACCAGAACTCAAACTCCCAAATCGGCCACCATCAAAGGATTTTGAGCATTCCATTGATCTCAGGGGGTACAGAGGAGTCTTATTGCATTAAGGAAAGGTCAGAAAAACTCACTTTGACATCTCATCGTCTCAGGTAAGCACAAGAATCAAATTTCTCAGAGCTTGTTTCTTTTGTTACAAATTGAAAATATATGCTATGCTGGTCATGTAGATGCTTTTAGAATCAAAAATGGTGAAGATTTGAGTATTTTATGGTCCTCTGAAATTTCACCCGTGAAATAACTTTGCTTCGATTCTCTTTGTTCTTGGTTTGTAAATGATGTTTGAGGGGTGATTTGAATGGGGTTTGGGTAGAGAATCATTTCTGTGTGTTCAATTTGATGAGGGGTGGCCTGTAGAACGTTTTAGGGTTTTGGACACGCCGGAGAAGATGACCGGAGCTCCTCTCTGTTCACCTGAAAGTAATTAGGTCTTAACCCTAATTAATTAGCCAGCTTGCTTCGTGACCATTGGATGTGGATTAGATTAGTTTTTGGGCGGCCCAGATCAACTCATTTAGCCCTAATCTGGTTTTATTAATTTAATTAATTATAATTAGGTTAATTAAACTAGAGTGAATCCCAGCCTTTGAAAGGCGCGCACAGTCAACCCTGTCCTCCTCAGTTCAAATCCAGACCATTAGATCTACATACTTCTCCTTTAATTCAATTTTATTTTCAATTTTATTCATTTTTCTTGCCCCATTTATTTAAAATAGTAAAACACTTCTAAAAAATATCATTTTTTGCATCATATCTGAAAATATTTTTCTCTTTCTGAAAATAATTTTTATTTTATTTTTTGCATAATTTTCGTATTTTTAAAATATTTAAATGTTTATTTTAATTAGTTAATGAGAATTAATTAATTAAAATACCATTTAAGTTTCTAAAAATCCCCAAAAAAATAACATTGCATTTTGATACATTTAGAAACATTATCAAACTCTTCACACAAATTTCTTTTTGGTTCTTGACCTATTTTGACCTTTTTCTTTGGAATTAAAGTTCTTAAAAGGCAATATTTTTGTCCTAACTTAGAAAAATTCATTCTGCCTAACCTTGAAGAGTTTGATGATGGTTCTTTTTGCATTGCATTCGTAATGACATGTAGTTTCTAGGGTAAAATTGGTTTGAATTTACCTTTCATTTTCAATTTATTGTGCATTTCTCCTTTTGAAGTGCCTTAAAACCCTAGCTAACTTGAGAAAATCATAACTCCCATTAGGTTAAGAGTTAGGTCCCCTCCTTTGGGCAGTGAACTTATGTAGGGTTAGTGTTACTTTGATCTCATTTTCAATTTTTTATCTTGTCATTTACTTCTGATTTTGAATTTTGCTTTGTGTCTTGTGCATAAACCCTAATTTTTGCTTTCATTTGCATCCATCTTCCATATGCTTGCATACATGAACTTGCCATGACATTTTGTGCATTCACATGACTCCTAAGACATATTAGGACACATTAGAATCATTATAAGTCATTTCTTCATCCATTTGTCATGTTATACCTCCATTGCATTTCATAAACTTTCATGAACTTTCATGGTTCAAAACATGCTCCATTTGCATCCTTATCCTTGTATGATCATCCACACCTCTTGTCTTGTGTTTGCTTTATCTCTTAGCATCATTAACATCATGTTTATGCTTCTGACTTTGGTGTGCATCATTGCATTTCATCTCATTTTCATTTCATTTCATTTCTTGTTACTAACTTTTCAGGTGGTAAGTCATTGAGAAGTGAATTTGCCTTCACTTCTCATAATCTCTTCTCATCTCTCTTATGCATCATTTCTGCATTTTACTTGTGTATTAGAGTGAGCTTTCTCATTCATGTCTCCTTCTCACTTTCTTTCTTCAAGCAACTTATCTTCTTAAGTGAAGTAAGTTGACTTGCTTCTTCTGTTTCTCCTTCCTTCTTCCTGCTTCTTTCTTGGTGGCTTTTCTCTTGAAGATATTTTGCAAGCCTCATAAACCCTAGGAATAACCAAGCATGATAACAATTAGGGTTTGATTAGTCCCCCATTAGTTTTACCTTTGTGTCATCTTTGAGTCTTCTCTTCTCATCTCATAATCAAGGACTAAACCTTAAAGGTTTTAAGGCTTTGTGATTAGGGTTATGCCTGCATCCTTCTCTTAGGATGGAGTGTATAACTTTAATCCTAAGTGTTAAACCCTTAATGTGTTTAAATCCTCTAATCAATTCACTTAATAATCACTAAGACATCAAGCTTGTAACTTGGGCCTTGCATTAGGGTTCTAATTCTTCCTTAATTGGGTGAGAAGGACTAACCCTAGTGTTAATGGACAAGTCCTCCTCAAGTTGTCTTATAAACCATAAAATTAATTTCTTAACCTTACCATTAACTAAAATCCACTCTAATAAAGGTTTTGTTTTGTCATGAGGTTAATCCCTAATCATGGATTAAGTTGAGGAGCATTTCTCAGCTTAAATGTTCTCATCTATTATCCTTCTATTAGGATAGTGTAATGAGTCCATTAAATCCTTGATTATGGCTTAAACTCATTACTTAACACTAAACCAAAACTCCCAAAAACATCTAAATAAATGCAAGTAGGTTAATGATCTTAATCCTACATCATGGTGATTAAGTGTGAGGTATTTACTTCATGCTTAAGGTATTCTTATTACCCCTAATCAGAGGGAGGATGTGATGAGTTTGCTAACCCTTGGTTTAGGCTTAAGCTCATTTTCTTATGACAAACTTCAAAAAAAGCAATAAAAGACTGAAAATCCAAAAACAAACAATAATCGTCTCCTTCGGGATTCTTTTCTCACCTCATTCACTCACAAACGAGAACTCGTTTCTTCCGTCTAATGCAAGACAGTTTGCACCTGAGCCAGACAGGTCATACACTTGAGCATAGACAAGTAAGCAGTTCACAAGTCAATTTATCTTTCAGTCCCTTTGGGTTGAACTACGGTGTTCTGACTTCCTCATTGCATGAGAGGATACGTAGGCATAACTTAACAGTTATCGAACAAAAGTCTCTGTCTCTTCCCCCCTCTTCAGCATTATTCTTTAAGCCTCATTCCTGAGCATTTCACTTTACATCTCTTTTGCACTGACATCTGTACATTCTTTTCTAGCTTTTGCACACAGATAACACTGACACTACCCCTTTAAACACAAACATTCAAGCGTGGATCCCGTCGAGTACGACGGACAACCTGGGTGCTAATACCTTCCCAGGTTGTAACCAACCCCCTTTCTCAGTTTCTCTGGTTCGCAACCGTCTTATCCATTTCTTTCCAGGTTTATGCAGCATTACCTTTCCCTCGGGATAAAAATGCCTAGCTGGAGACTCTATTCATTCCTTCCCTTTCGTCGACCGTTCGCGTCTGTACCCCTTTTGACCAGGTGTCATTTGGTGGGAGCGACAAGCGGATGTACATTTTTTTTTCAATTTTCCATTATTTTTTCTCGAGTATTTTATTCTGTTTTTGACTTGCCGGGATGCCCTATTTTTGCCTGGACTTACATTCTGTTTTTATGTCCAGCGGGTCATTTATGCGAAGTATTTTTTAACTGCATCTGAATTCACAGGAGACGGGAAGTCTTCACCATCCATGGTTGCGAGCATCAGTGCTCCGCCTGAGAAGACCTTAGTTATCACATAGGGACCTTCATAGTTTGGTGTCCACTTGCCCCTGTGGTCTGTATCAGGAGGAAGGATTCTTTTTAGTACAAGCTCTCCCACTTGATATCCCTGAGGTCTGACTTTTTGATCGAAGGATTTCTTCATCCGTTTCTGATATAACTGACCATGACAGATAGCTGCTAATATCTTTTCCTCAATCAGGCTCAGTTGGTTATAACGAGATCAGACCCATTATGCTTCGTCCAGGTTTACATCCATCATTACCCGCAAGGAGGGTAATTCAACTTTAACAGGTAGGACTGCTTCCATACCATATACAAGCTGATAAGGTGTTGCCCTGGTAGACGTTCTGATGGAAGTTCGGTACCCATGCAAGGCGAATGGTAACATTTCATGCCAGTCCTTGTATGTGACTACCATATTTTGCACAATCTTCTTAATGTTCTTGTTAGCCGCCTCAACAACGCCATTCATCTTTGGCCTGTAAGGAGAAGAGTTGTGGTGTTGAATTTTGAAGTCTCGGCACAGTTCTGCCATCATCTTGTTGTTAAGGTTTGAATTATTATCAGTAATGATTCGTTCGGGAACTCCATATCGACAAATGATATCCCTTTTCAGAAATCGGGCTACCACTTTCCAGGTGACGTTTGCATACGAAGCTGCTTCAACCCATTCGGTGAAGTAATCAATGGCTACCAGGATGAATCTGTGACCATTTGAAGCAGTTAGCTCGATCTTTCCAATCATATCAATGCCCCACATGGCAAAGGGCCATGGTGAAGACAATATATTCAAAGGATTGGGAGGCACATGCACTTTGTCTGCGTAGATCTGGCACTTATGGCATTTTCTGGCATAGGCACAACAGTCTGCATCCATTGTGATCCAATAGTAACCTGATCTCAACAATTTCTTCGCCATTGCATGTCCTCCGGCATGGGTACCGAAAGAACCCTCGTGTACTTCGTGCATCAGTAAGTCTTCTTCCTTCTTGTCAACACATCTGAGCAAGACCATATCGAAGTTTCGCTTGTATAAGGAGCCATCAGTATTGAGGAAGAAATTGCCGACTAGCCTTCTTAACGTTTTATTATCATTATACGATGCCCCAAGTGGGTATGTCTGAGTCTCTAAGAAGCATTTGATGTTGTGGAACCAAGGTTTGTTGTCAGTGACAGTGTCCACAGAGAATACATATGCCGGTCGGTCTAGTCTGGATACTAAAATTCGAGGCACATAGTTAGTAGTTTGTACTTTGGTCATAGATGAAATGGTGGCCAAGGCATCTGCGAATTGATTCTCATCTCGAGGGATGTATTCAAGCTTGAATGTTATGAAGAAAGTCAACAACCTCCTTGTATAGTCACGATAGGGAACCAGATGCTCTTGATGAGTATACCACTTGCCATTAGTTTGATTGATCACCAAAGCTGAATCTCCGAATACATTCAAGGTTTTGATCCTGAGGTCAATGGCTTCCTTAATACCCATGATACAAGCTTCGTACTTTGCTTCATTGTTAGTGCAGGCAAAGGCAAGCCTTGCTGATAAAGGCATATGGACTCCTTTGGGTATAATAAGCACTACACAAACTCCACGACCGTTACAATTAACTGCCCCATCGAACATCATAGTCCATGCTTCTTCTGGATCAGGTCCTTCAGTGTGAATAGGCTCTTCACAATATTTTGACTTCAAGAATATGATGTCTTCATCATGGAAATCGAATCTCTTAGGCTGGTAGTCATCAATGGATTGCTCGGCCAGAGAGTCAGACAATACATTGCCTTTGATGGCTTTCTGAGAGGTGTACTGAATATCATATTCCGCTAGAATCATTTGCCACCTTGCAACCCTTCCGATAAGTGTTGGCTTCTCAAATATGTACTTGACGGGGTCCATCTTTGAGATCAACAAGGTAGTATGAGTCAACATATACTGTCTTAGTCGGCGAGCAGCCCACGCTAAAGCACAACAAGTTTTCTCGAGCAGTGAATAACGTTGTTCACAGTCGGTAAACATTTTGCTTATGTAGTATATTGCATACTCTTTTCGACCAGACTCGTCATGTTGGCCCAACACACACCCCATTGATTCATCTAATACTGTCAGGTACATTATTAGAGGTCTTCCTTCAACTGGAGGCATGAGAATTGGAGGTTCTTGCAGATACTCTTTGATATTGTCAAAAGCTCTTTGACAATCACCGTTCCACCTGACTGTTTGTTCCTTTCTTAGCAGTTTGAACAAGGGCTCACAGGTTGCAGTGAAATGATATATGAACCTTGAAATGTAGTTCAATCTACCTAAGAAACCTCAAACTTCTTTCTCAGTCTTAGGTGCAGGCATTTCCTGAATTGCTTTGACTTTGTCGGGATCAACCTCAATTCCTTTTCTGCTTACAATAAAACCCAGCAGCTTACCAGAACGTACCCTGAATGTGCACTTATTGGGGTTCAACCTTAGCTGATACTTCCTCAGACGCTTGAACATTTTCAACTGGTTCACCAAATTCTCTTCCTCTGTTTGGGACTTGGGAATCATGTCGTCCACGTAGCACTCGATTTCTTTATGGATCATACCATGGAATAATGTTACCATAGCCCATTGATATGTTGCACCGGCGTTCTTCAGACCAAACGACATTACTTTGTAGCAGAATGTTCCCCATGGTGTGATGAAGGTTATTTTCTCCATGTCCTCAGGTGACATCTTGATCTGATTGTATCCAGAAAATCCGTCCATGAAGGAAAATACCAAGAACTGAAATGTGTTGTCCACCAATACATCAATGTGAGGTAATGGGAAATCATCTTTCGGGCTTGCTCTGTTCAAATCTCGGTAATCAACACATATACGCACCTTTCCATCCTTCTTAGGTACATGTACAATGTTAGCAACCCACAACGGGTAACTAGTTACAGCAAGAAAACCGGCGTTCCACTGCTTTTTTACTTCTTCTTTTATTTTCATGGCCATATCTGGGCGAGTACGGCGCAATTTCTGTTTAACTGGCGGACAATCTTCTTTCAATGGCAGCTTGTGCATGACAATATCTGTATCCAAACCCGACATATCTTGATAGGACCAAGCGAACATGTTATACCCCAAACTTTTCCCTCCTACAATCAAGAAAATCTCTCTCAATATTTCTAAATGATCACAAGATCCTCAAGACTCCCAATTAGTCAAGAAGTGTGGAAGTTGCCTCAGACATTGCCTCCTCCTAAGCAAAGTGTCCAAAACAAGGGTTTTGTGTTTCTTCTGGTTAAAATGAGTTTCAAGGCCTCAGGTGAGCTTCATAACATCCCACATATATTCAAGAATCCATATGTCAAGTTTCAAGGCTTTCCCAATAAGTTTGCCCAGTCAGATGATCAGATATGCAAAAATCAGTCAAAGTAGTTAAAAAGTCAAACTGAGGTCAATTGTGGTAAAATTAAAGTCAAAATTCAATATGTTTTTGCCAACATCAAGTTTATGAAGTGAAATTCATCATTTGATCAAGGGTTGATCATGATCCATCAAGGAAGTTTCAGATCATCAAGAATCAGGAGTTTCTAAATTAAGGTTTTCTTAAGGAAAGTCAACTGAACTTTGACCAGCCATAACGTTCACATGCTTCATCAAAAAATTCCCATCCAAATATCAATTTGAAGGAAATTGCATTCTCTACAACTTTGTGTCTCACAAGCCAAGCCTAAAAATGCTTCATTTGGAAGGTATGAGCTAAAACATTATGGGTCATTTCAAAAGTCAACAAAATGTCAACATCTTCCAAAGGGCATAATTTGAAAATGGTAAAAGATATGGACATGAGACCAAAGAGGTTGGTTAGAGGACTCTTTAAGCTTTCAAAAATGTCTAAGAACACCTTCATATCCTTAAAATTGAGGGATTTGTGCCTTTGCAAAGTTGGGAAATTTTTTAGGGGTATATTGAACAAATGAGGTCTTAAAACCAAATTTTTCCAAATGGGCTTGCAATTTTGTAATCCAATCCTTACAATGACATCATGCACGACCCAATGGCAATAATTTATGATTTTTATTATTTATTTACTATTTATTTGGATTTTATTTATTAAAATTCAACTTAAATATAAATTAAATATGAAAAATCAAATAATGGTCAAGATATTTGATTGGAAATCACTTAAATCATATTTGGAATGATCGGAAGACAATTGAAATCAGATTGGATCAAAAATAGCAAGGTTTCATTTTATTTTTGAGCATTTAAGGTGATGAGATTACTTCATGATGAAGGTATCCAAAAATCTAAACAAGACATCAATCTTTTGACCTAATTCACTTCTCCTATAAGGATACAAGCTAACCAACACATCCCACACGAATTTTGCAGCCAAGAATATCATATTCAATTAAATTTTTTTTTATAACAAAGTTAAATTCGGTTTCATACTTGGAGGTGCATTCCAAACCATTTAAAGGTTGAGACATTATCTTTGAAGCATGTAGAACGTAACTGAACCATCACATTGATCAAAAGCATCTCATATCATGGAATCCGAACCTTGTTCTTCTTTATTTTTTTGACTTTTCAATTCACTTAATTCATACATTATTGTTGCTTTTTAACTTTATAATATTGTTTGTGATAGTGTATAGATCGTTTCTGGACAAAAAACTTGCAGGTTCGTGAACAAATGCATGAATGGCCATGATTAGGGTTTGGACCTTTAATTTGGGGTTTTGCCATTTACCTCATTTAAATGACTTCTAAGACCATTGCCAGAATGTATGAACCATGGGCAATCAATCTGGGCTGTTAATTTGTAGGATTATTATGATTTTCATGGTGTTTCAAAAACCTAGGTTTTCTGTAAGTATTTGTGCGCAGGTAAATTCGCAGGAGTTTTCGCATGTATGAGGAAGAAGACGAAGTCCATTTGGCGCCAATCAGAATTTCAAAATTAAGTCTTTTCTTTTATGGTTTTGTTTCTATTTCGTTACTACTAATATTGGTTGGCCCAGCGACTAGGTCATGCGCGTATTATGGGCAAGAACCTGGGTTCCATCCCAAGTTTTCTTCTTTTTTTTATTATTTGGTTTATTTCATTAACTTAATATTTTACTTATTTTTTTCCAGATACATATCAACTAACACGCATGGCCTAGTGGAAAGACTTGAAGTTGTTGTTGTTGAGGGCCTAAGTTCAATACTTGCCTCCAACGTTTTTCACATAAAACCTGGATTTTCTTCTTCTTTTCTTTTATTAGGACTATATAATTAATTAATTAATTTATTAATTAAATGATAATTAACCTTTAACCTAATTAAACTTAATAACCAAACTAATAATGCTTAAAAATATTATTTTTCTATTTTTCCTTAATTATTTTAAAAAATAGTTGATATATTTTTGTTTTTATGTTAGGAGTTTTTTTTATTAAATTTGTAAATATTTGGATTAATGTTTTAAATTATCATAATTTTCTTTAAAAAAAATAAAAACATAATTTTGTATATAATTAATCTTTACTATTTTTGTAAATTAATAATCATATTCATTTTCTTATTTGTGTAAATAATTAAAAAAAAATTTCTTCTAATAATTAAGGTAATTAAACTTATATTTTTTTAATAATTTTTAATTAACCATAATTTTTCTAAACCTAAACCCTAAAAACATTTTCTCTAACCCTAAATAAATATTAACTTAATATTTTTTTAATAACTCTTTTCTATTTTATAATTTGTATATTAATAAAATATTAATATATTTTTCTTTTATTATTACTATTACTAAATTAATTTCTAAAAAATCATAATTAACCTAAATTAGTTCTTTTTTTTAATCCTTATTATTATTATCATTGCTTTATTTATTATTATTATTATTATTATTATTATTGTTTATGTATTTATTTTATTATTATTATTATTATTATTATTATTATTTTTTATCCGATTATATTGTAACTGCCCATAAGCCGTGTAATAGCGTAGGTTTTTTTGTTATATTTCCGTATTTTATTTATTTTATATTAACTTCTTGGTTAATAAATAGGGTGTGGAAACTAATTATAATTAATTTAATTTAGATAATTAATTTAAAAAAGATAAATATTTGAAAATAAACACTCACACACGTAAGTCGATCTTTGATCGCCATCTTGCACTTCCTAGGGTATTCCTCTTGGTTGCCTTATTTAAAATGGTCAAGTCCCTCGAATATATGGATGTCTTAAGCAAAGTCCCTTCAAGTATAAATCATCATAGTCCCTACAATTTAAAAGATCAAGTCCCTTCGAGGTTGCCTATGGAATAATGATCTTGTCCCTTCGAATAAATGATGATAGTCCCTACGAATTGCTAAAGACACCCCTTAAGTTTCCTTCTATGACCATACGATGGCCCTACGCTTGTCCCTTAATAAATCCAAGGTAATGACTACCTATTCCTTAATAATAGGGATAGTCTTACCCTTGAAAGGACATATAAGAACATGAATGACTTAGTCTAGGGTAGATACTCATAGTTACTTGCTCACCCTTCAAAATAAAAATACTTTTCACACCTCACTATTTTCAAACAAAACTTTGTATACATCCATACGAGGATCATTACAAAGTACTTAGAAAATTTCTAATCACACACTACACTTTCCAAAAACAATTAAAGTGAGCTAATTAACTAAGAGCCCATGGATAACCATGGATATAAAGGGTGCTAACACCTTCCCTTTATATAACCTACCCTCCGAACCCAAGTCTCTTAAAAATAGGTCTTTCCTGTTCTTTTATGTCCTTTCCACTTGGATAAAATAAAAGTCGGTGTCGACTCTTGCTATCCGCAACATGACTAAAAGTCAGTTCTCCCACCGTGTTACAGAACTGACGACTCTACTGGGGAGTTACTAAGTAAAAGAGGGGTACCCTTAGGAATTAGATCACTTTAAATTGTTTGCTTTGTTTGCTTTATATTACTTGTTGGGCTTTATGTATGAAAGATCCTAACCCGGATCTAGTGTACCCTAGGTAAATGGTAATAGACCAAGAAAACTGTACGACGTATACTGATATGGTTGATCTGGTGGCCATAGTTAGTGTGACTTCTTGGTTGGTGCTTATGTTCCTTAAGTAAGTTAAGGATAATATGGGGCTGCCATATGTTGTCAATACACTAACTAACTTTTAGAACCCTAGTTATCCCATCTTGGCCTTTAGAAAGTAGTGAGATAGCCGACTTTGGAGAAGTCTAAAATTGGTTGATACTCGATACTACACTCATTGAGATCCTAAACTTAGAGGGTTTTGGTTGGCAAGTAAGTTGCCTACTGAACAACCACCCTTGGGAAGGATCGATGATATTGAGATCCCTTAGAACCTGGTTACTTTTGTAGGACAGGATGAACCAACTAAACTTCAGGGGAGGGTACTTACCTTTAAACCTCATGCAAGCCTTCAAACCTAGGGCTATTGTGTGACTTGTTTGTGTGTGCCACATGTTTGTGATTGAGCATAACATCATGACATCGCATCATAAGTATAGCATTTTCACTAAGCTTAAAGAATTGGTCTCTCAAGTTTCTGAAAACTCCCAATTCATCAAAAAGCATGGCCACCTACTGGATCTAGTCACTTCAGGGTTCAATGAAGACATGATGAGTGTCCTATTTCAGTTCTTTGATCCTAAACATCATTGATTCACATTCCCCGATTATCAGCTGGTTCCTACAATGGAAGATTTCTCCAAATTACTGGGTATACCTATCCTTGATCAGAGACCCTTCACATGCTTAGAAAAAGAGCCTAAACCTGAAGTCATTGTTGCAACCCTACATCTGAAGAAATCAGACACTGTCCTAGAAACGAGAAGCGGAGTTAAGGGTATTCTTGCTAAGGTATTGATGGAGAAAGCTCAAGTGTTCTTGAAGGCTATGAGTTATGATGCTTTTGAGGAGATCCTAGCCCTATTGATTTATGGCTCAGTTTTGTTCCCTAATCCAGACCAGTTCATCGACATACACGCCATTAACATATTTCTGACTCGTAATCTAGTGCCTACATTACTTGGAGATATCTTACATTCTCTTCACACTCGTACTACGAAGGCGAGAGGAACTCTGATGTGCTGCATACCTTTATTGTCTAGGTGGTTTATTTCTCACCTTCCTCGATCAGTGATGAAGAATGAACAAGGGTTCAGGTGGTCTAAGAGAATCATGTCACTTTCTCATTTATACATTCGTTAGTGCTCTCGATCTATGGAGAATGTTACTATCATTGACCGTTGTGGGGAATTCCCTAATGTGCCACTTCTAGGCATAAGAGGGGGCATTACTTACAACCCTTCTTTAGCACTACGCCAGTTTGGTTATGCTCGGAGTAATGGTCCTCATGACATGCTTATTCAGAGTATTATGTTCGACTTCGACAACGATCTTCAGGGTTACCATCAAAGGTTTATACGAGCTTGGAACAAGGTGAATAGGATTGACAGCAACACTTTGTAGCCAAAGTATTCTATTCCTATGGAGCCTTATCTCAGATGGGTTCGATATCGTGCTCAGACTCTTATAATGCTATATCCTGTTGTTCTACCAGTCACTATGGAGCCTGTTACTGAAGGAGATGTTCCTTATATCATCCTTCATCCAGACATGCCCACTGATTTGGAAGAATTGCAAAAATCCTGGATTCAGTTGAAGGAGCAAAGGGACACTTTTGAGACTCATTTCAGAGCTGGTCAAGAAAGAATTCTGGAGCTAACAAGGCAACTTCACGAGGAGAAAAACCTCAACAAGTACCTCCACACAAAGAGGAAGCGTCCATGGGAGACTTAAAACCCCATATATTTATCTTTCGTATCTTATTGTTATTTCTTTGTAAGCCCAAGGGGCAAAACTTATATTATGTATTTACTAATAAAATTTTGTTATTGTTTTCGTTTAAACAAATTTAACTCCTGCGGTCCTTGAAAACATTGCATAAGCATATACATACCATATCATTGCATCACAAGTTTCTTATGAGCAAGTATCTTATCTTCTCGCTGTTTATTTCAGCAGAAATGGCTCTCGAACAAACTGTTAAGGACTTCTAGACTAAATGCACAATTTCAAGAAATGATCCTGAACTTGTCCAAGGGACAAGATGAGCTGAAGGCACTTTTGACTAAGAAAAAGAAGAAGACTAGAAAATCAGTGGGCCTCATCAACCTGGGTAGAAGATTCAGAGGCCCTGTCAAGACAGAAGAAGAAGTTGAGAATCTTGAGTCTGAAAATTCTGAGAGAGAAGGAGGCAGTCTCCATGATACTATGGAAGATTCTGATTCTGAGGAGAACTATTATCATGATCCTGCTAGTGAGGAGAAGTATAAGATGCTGGTAGATAGAATGAATGCTATGGAACTACAGAAGAATTCTGAGTTTGACTTTGAAGATTTGAGTTTGATTTCTGGAGTCTCCATCCCTATGGGTTTCAAGGTTCCTACTTTTGTGGTGTATGATGGTGTGTCTTGTCCAAAACTGCATTTAAGGTCTTATGTCAGAAGAATTCAACCCCATACTCCTGATAAGAAGTTATGGATACATTTCTTTCAAGAGAGTTTGTCTGGATCCCAACTAGAATGGTATTATCAACTAGAGAGTACCAACATTCGCAACTGGAATGATCTTACTGAAGCTTTTTATAATTCTGATTTAGCACCAACTCGCATGCAAATCCAAAGCATGTCCATGGATACCAAAGAAAGTTTCAAGGAGTATGCTCAGAAATGGAGAGATCTGGCAAGTAGAGTTCAACCCCCTTTGACTGACAGGGAATTAGTTGATATGTTCATGAGTACGTTGACTGGTCCTTTCTATAGTCATCTTATTGGAAGCTAATCATCTGGCTTCATTGAGCTGATAATGATTGGAGAATGTATGGAAAGTGGGATACGAAGTGGAAAGATTCAGATAGTCGCTTCTCCAAGTATTACCAAGAAGTCCCCTCCTGGGAAGAAAGAATCCAATGCTGTGTATAGCCAGCATGGTCGTAATGATCGTAACCAATCTGTGGGAGCTATTTTGATTTCTAATCCTACACCTCCACCTCAAGAGCAACAACAGAATAATCATCCCAAGCCTAGGAGGCAATTTACCAAGCTCAATATGTCATTGGCTCAGGCTTTGCAGAATATGTTGAAAGGAGAATTGATTACTTTGAAGGACCCACCACAAAATATCAATACTTCCTCTTCTCGTTACAATCCCAATGCAAGGTGTGCATACCATTCTAATAGCCTTGGCCATGATACTAACAGTTGCTGGTCGTTGAAGAACAAAATCCAAGATATGATTGAGAATGGAGAAATTGAGTTTGACCCTACGGAAACTCCCAATGTGATTACTGCTCCTATGACTAAACATGAGAAGACTGTTAATGTTGTTGATGAGGTTGTTTATGTTCGTACTATGGCTGAAATAACTACTCCTATAGCTATTGTCAAGAAGAAACTTGTGCAAGCCGGTTTATTTCCGGGTTGCAGAGAAGATTGTTTTTACTGTGCTTATAAACCTGATAGTTGTTGGAGGTTGAGGTCAGGTATTCAACGCCTGATAGATAACTATACTATACTATTTGAGAGGACCCCTTCTATATAGAGTCTGTGTGGAGGTTTGGCTCAAGATATGAAATTTGAAGATGTGGCTATGATTAACAAGATTCCTATCAAGATTATTTCCAGTAGTCCAGTGAGGATCACTTCTAAAGGTCCTGTGAAGATTATTGTTGAGCCAAAGGTGGCTCCAATGATTATTACTACTCCCGGTCCGATCCCATACACTTCTGACAAAGCTATACCCTGGAATTATGGTTATGATGTTTATATCCATGGTGTCAAACAAGAACCTTTGACTGATGCACCTATTACTAATGCTAATCTTGATGTGGACAATATTGCTAGATCCAGTAAGGTTACCAGGAATGGAAGAATTTTCTCTCCAGAAGACACCTCAAAAGCTGCTACTACTCTAGTTCATATCTCTAACTCTAGGCCAAGTACTGAGGTTCGGGGAAAAGGACCATTGATTGAACCTATTCAAGTTGAGGCACCAGTTAGTGAAGATCTCTCTAAGCAGATGGAAGAAGTACTGAAGATCATCCGCAAGAGTGATTATGATGTTGTTGACCAGTTGCGGCATACTCCCTCCAAAATATCTATGCTATCTCTGCTATTATGTTCTGAAGCCCATGCCAAGGCTTTAATCAAATTTCTGAAGACTGCTCATGTGCCACATGAAATCTCTGTGGACCTATTTGTAAATTGTGTTGCTCATCTAACTAGTGATAATGGCTTGGGTTTTAATGATGCTGATCTGACTCCTGCCGGTAGAAACCATAATAGAGCTCTGCACGTCTCTGTTGAGTGTAGGGGCACTACTTTGTCTCATGTATTGGTGGATGATGGTTCTTCATTAAATGTATTACCTAAGGAGGTTATAGACAAACTCAATTTGAATGATGTAGTGTTAAGACCAAGTAATATGGTGGTGAGGGCCTTTGATGGTTCAAGAAGAATGGTGCATGGAGAGGTGGATCTTCCAGTCAAAGTAGGCTCTCAAGTTTTTGATTCCACTTTCTATGTGATGGATATTCGTCCTGCATATTCCTGTTTGCTTGGACGCCCCTAGATTCATGGGGCAGGTGTTGTGACTTCCACTGTACATCAGAAGTTGAAATATCCGGTGAAAGGAAAGGTTGTCACTGTTTATGGTGAAGAAGAATACATGGTCAGTCATGTGAATACTTTTAAATATGTTGAGATGGAAGGTGAATTTGTTGAGACTCCTTGCCAGATTTTTGAAGTAGTTCCTTGGGTTGTTCCTAATACTGAAGCTCCCCCTTTTGTCAAAAGAGTTCCTGTGATTACTAGAGTGCCTCCTACAATAGCCTCCCTCAAAGATGCTAGAGCTGTAGTTGAAGAAGGTGGTTGTACTATTTGGGGTCAGCTTCCTGACATTCCTTACAAGTCTGACAAGTTTGGTTTGGGTTTTACTACAGAATCTCAGAAGGATGTTTGTCATGCTCGTTCTGCTCATATCTCTCATGGAGGAATCATAAGGGACCAAGTCAATGTTGTGGAAGATTATGATGAAGGTTACAACCTGGACGATTGGATTTTTCCTACCATGGGGAATGGACTCAACAATTGGAAGGCTGAAGACGTTATTCCTATCTCCTTTAGTTAGGAGTAAATGCTATTTCATTTTTTCTAAATTTATCTTTTGTAACTTTTTAAATAACTGAATATTTTTAAGCCTTGTGCCTTGCCCAGGGCACAATGGTATGCTTATTAGGGTTTTCATTTCATTTGCATATTTTCATTCAATAAAATCAATGGACGTTTCTCGCTTTCGTAAATATTGCGCTCTTTGTCTTTCTTTTATTTTTTCCTTTTATAAAAAAAAGCTATGTGTTCTTACACACACCCACATCACTAAATGCAGATATTCATCCACTCTGGATCCTATTGATAACAATTCTGCTATTGCCAATTATGACTTCGAAAATCCGATCTATCAAGCCGAGGATGGAAAGGAGGAAGATTGTGAAGTACCTATAGAGTTGGCTAGATTACTACAACAAGAAGAGAAAACTATACAACCACATGAGGAACCAATTGAAGTCGTGAACTTAGGAACCGAGGAAAACAGGAAAGAAATCAAGATAGGTGTTGAGTTGGAAGATGGTGTTAAGAACAGGTTGATTCAGATGTTACGTGACTATGTGGAAATTTTTGCTTGGTCTTATGAAGATTTGTCGGGGTTGGATACAGATATTGTGGTTCACCGTTTACCAGTAAAAGAGGATTGTCGTTCGATAAAGCAGAATGTTCGTCGTATGTGTCCTGATATGTCAGAAAAGATCAAGGCAGAGGTGATGAAACAATTCAATGCAGGATTTTTTAGCTGTTACTTCTTATCCACAATGGGTTGCAAACGTGGTTCTGGTGCCTAAGAAAGATGGTAAAGTACGCATGTGTGTCAATTACAGGGATTTGAATAGAGCCAGCTCTAAAGATGATTTTCCACTTCCACATATTGATGTTCTGGTAGACAACACTGCTCAGCATAAGGTATTCTCTTTTATGGATGGTTTCTCTGGGTATAATCAGATCAAGATGGCACCTGAAGATATGGAGAAGACTACATTTGTTACACAATGGGGAACTTTCTGCTATAAGTTAATGCCATTTGGTTTGAAGAATGCTGGGGCAATATATCAGCTTGCTATGGTAGCTTTGTTCCATGATATGATTCACCATGAGATAGAGGTATATGTGGATGATATGATAGCCAAATCTCAGAATGAAGAAGAGCACCTTGATCAACTGCACAAGTTGTTTGAGAGGTTGAAGAAATACAAGTTGAGGTTAAATCCAAACAAATGTACTTTTGGAGTTAGATCTGGTAAACTTCTGGGTTTTATTGTCAGTGATAAGGGTATTGAAGTAGATCCTGCAAAGGTAAAAGCTATACAATAGATGCCTGCTCCTCGTACTGAGAAAGAAGTTAGAGGTTTCCTGGGACGAATGAATTACATTGCAAGATTTATTTTCCAATTGACTGCTACTTGTGAACCAATCTTCAAGTTGTTGAAGAAAAATCAAGCATTGGAATGGAATGATGAATGCCAGACAACTTTTGATGAAATTAAAAGGTACTTACAAGAACCTCCCATATTGATGCCACTAGTTGAAGGAAGACCCTTGATTATGTACTTGATAGTATTGGATAACTCAATGGGGTGTGTGCTGGGGCAACATGACGAGTCTGGTCGAAAAGAGCAGGCAATATACCACCTTAGCAAAAAGTTTACCAATTGTGAAACAAGATACTCACTGCTCGAGAAAACTTGCTGCGCTTTGGCATGGGCTGCTCGCCGACTAAGACAATATATGTTTACTCATACCACTTTATTGATTTCAAAAATGGATCCAATCAAGTATATATTTGAGAAACCTGCTCTCTCCGGACGAATAGCAAGATGGAAAATGATCTTCATAGAATATGATATACAATATACTACTCAAAAAGCAATCAAAGGAAGTGTAGTAGCTGACCATTTGGCTCATCAAGCAGTGGATGACTACCAATCTATGAATTTTGAGTTTCCAGATCAGGATATTATGATTGTTACTAAAGAACCTAGACAATATGAAGGACCTAGACAAGGATCCTAATGGACTATGGTTTTTGATGGAGCTTCTAATGCGATTGGTAATGGTGTTGATGTTGTGATTATCTCTCCCAAAGGTTGTTATACACCAGTTACTGCAAAGCTTTGTTTTAAACGTACCAATAATATGGCTGAGTATGAAGCGTGCATCATGGGTATCAAGGTTGCTATTGAAATGAAGATTCAATTTTTGGATGTGTATGGAGATTCAGCCTTAGTAGTCAGTCAAGTTAAATGAGATTGGGACACCAGGCATCCTAATCTTATCCCTTACAAAGAGCATGTTTTGTCTTTGATCCCGTATTTTGAAGATATTACCTTTGGACATATTCCACGAGAAGAGAATCAGTTGGCAGATGCATTAGCTACCATGGCATCTATGTTTGAAATCAGTTGGGATGATGAAGCTCCGAGAATTACTATTGATCGATTTGATAAACCTGCATATTGCAATGTAGTGGGCACTGAAGGAGTAGAAGAAAAGCCTTGGTTCCATGAAGTGAAGAGGTATCTTGAAACCCAGGAGTTCCCTGAAGGGGCATCTATCAATGATAAGAAGTTTCTAAGGAGGTTTTCAGCTAAATTCTTCCTGAGTAATGGAGTTTTGTACAAGCGCAACCACGATTCGACTTTGCTTCGTTGTGTGGATAAGAAAGAAGCTGCAGAGATTATGGAAGACATGCATGATGGGATCTTTGGTACTCACTCTAGTGGGCATACAACGGCTAAGAAGATTCTGAGAGCAGGTTATTATTGATCTACCATGGAAGCTGATTGTTATCAACACTCCAAAACTTGTCACAAATGCCAAATTTATGTTGATAAGGTTCATGTGCCTCCAGTTCCGTTGAATGTTCTAACTGCTCCATGGCCTTTTGCCATGTGGGGCATTGATATGATCGGTGAAATCAAACCTACTTCCTCTAATGGACATAGTTTCATCCTTATAGCTATTGATTACTTCACAAAATGGGTAGAGGCAGCTTCATTTGCTTCTGTTACTAAGAATGTTGTGGCTCGATTCATCAAATATAATCTTATATGCAGATTTGGCATCCCTGAAAGGATTATCTCAGATAATGGTACTAATTTGAACAACACTATGATTACTGATCTCTGCACGCAGTTCAAGATTAAACATCACAATTCTTCTTCGTATCGTCCAAAGATGAATGGCGCAGTGGAAGCTGCCAACAAGAATATTAAGAAGATCTTACAAAAGATAACGGTTACATATAAGGATTGGCATGAGATGTTACCATTTGCTCTTCATGGTTATCGTACCACTATGCGTACCTCAAAAGGGGCAACCCCATTTTCCCTTGTCTATGGTATGGATGCAGTTTTACCCATTGAAGTTCAGATTCCCTCTTTGAGAATTATGAAGGATGCAGGCTTGGATGAAGATGAATGGATTCAGACTCGACTTGACCAAATAAACTTGATTGATGAGAAAAGACTATCAGCTGTCGCTCCCCGGATTTCCATCCTGGTACAAACGCGAAAGTGGCGCGGAAAAGAATAGAGTCGCCAGCCAGGTATTTTTATCCCGAAGGAACGGGAATGGTAATGCTGGACAAACCAGAAGAAAAGAAGAGGAAGGACACAGGTCCTGCGAACCAAAGAAACTGAGTTCGGGAGTCGGTTACGACCTGGGAAGGTATTAGCACCCAGATCGTCCGCCGTACCCGACAGGATCCACGCTTGCAAAGAAACTGCTTCAAAGGGTGAAGAAATGAAAGCTGCTGCAAAGAAAATGAACTGAACTGGGTAATAGAAAAGAAAAGAGAATTGAAAAAAGAAATGAAAAGGAAAAATGTAGGGAAAATAAAGATTGTGCTCGAACGGGCCCTACCCCGCTGCCTACGTACCTCATCGGGAAGATGAGGATCAGAGACGCCGTAGTTCCCCTAATTAGGGGTGGAAAAGATTGCTTGTGAATTAAGGCTTGAACTGCCTATGTCAATGCTCAGGTGTTGCAGACTCGGACGACGAGTGCGTAACCGTCTTGCAAATGACAAGTAGGAGCAAGTTCGCGTACGGAGCGAAGGAGATGAGAAAAGAAGTCCCGAAGGAGAGACGCTTATTGTTGGTTTGTGTTTTTTATGATTTTTTCTGTTTTGAAGTTTGCACAGGTAAGTGTACCTAAGTCTTACTCACTGGGATGTGTACATCTCACATCATCCCGAAATGGAATGCGCAAGAGGCACACCTATCTATGGAGGAAATCCCCAAATTTAGTCCCACAAGTGAAGGCTCAGCCACACTGACCTACTGACATTTATTAAGTGTTTTTGTGATTTTTAGTTAAGAAGTGTTTTTTTATGCTTTTCTTTGTGAGGTAATCTCATGCTAAGACCTATCCACCATGAGGGATAACCTACACCTCGCCCCGAAACGGAACGCGTGCAAGTATCTCATAGCAAAGTCTCGTGTCACATAAGAAGACTCGTCATTTATTAAAGTGACTTAAAGTTAAGTTTGAAGATGAGAAGAGAGAGCACAAAAAGGATCTCAAAGGTAAAGAATCTAAGGGGGACTAATGAATCCTAATTGTTGTCATGCATGGTATTCCTAGGTTAGTGAGGTTTTAATTCTATCCTAATGAAGAAGAAGGAAAGAAAAGAAGAAGAAGAAAAAGAAGAAGAGGAGGAGGAAAGGTAAGGCCTAAGCCCAACAATCACAAGGTTAGAAAAAATGATAATAAGAAGAGAAGAGATAAGATTTGGAGATGTAGGAATCACACCCACACCTCTCACTTACCAGAGCCCCTGAAATGGTTAGCGAATCGCAATAAGCATACAATGAAACTAAGAACATTTAAACATTACGCAAACCAAAAATGACAATCACAAATCAATCATCATCAACAAAGTCAGTACCTAACCCTATAAGGGACCTAGAACAAAGGCCAATAAATCCTAATAGGATGACATAAATGCATACTCAAACTATGTTAGCAAGAAGGAAGAAAGAGGCACGAAACGCTACCTAAGAAACAAAACCAAACAAATACCAAATGACATGAGAAAAAAATGAAGTTAAATTTCTAAAGCCAACAACCAGCAACTAATAAAGTGTCAAAATATTTCACAAAAATTCACAACCAAAGTCTATCAAATAATCACACGAAGTCGCTTAGGAACAAGTAACGGAAATGCACAAATACGACTTACAAAACTATGGATAAAATGGAATTAAAAATAATACAAAAATATTTTTATGAACTTTTATAATAAGTCTACGAAATAATGCAAAAAGAACGGAGTAAAAAAGTTAATCGAGGTGAGAGAAATAAATCCTACAAGATAAGGCGTTATTTATGGAATTTGAATGAAAAGAAAATAAAAGAAAATTCGAAATAAAATTGAGAAATTAATTAAATCAGGAAATAAAAAATATGAAAAAATTCTAAATGGAGTTATGAAACTAAAAATATTTTTTATGTAATTCATGAATGTATTTTTGTATTTTAAATGCATTAAAACTGAAAATATGAAAAAAGAAAAATAAAATAATACAAGAAATGGAGGGGGGTGCAAAATAGAAAAAAGAAGTTAAAACACACATATGGGCCGCGCAAGGGGGGTGCGGAAAGCAGGAGGGTAAGGCCTGTAAACACCCCAAATTTTCCCTCACCCATTCACACCATGGCTTGTGATCATTTCATATGCATAAACTCAATCATAGCATCTCACACCACATTTTTGATTCACTGCATTGTTTCAAAGTCATCTGCATCTAGGGTTTGTGATCTGAGCAGTCCAAGAGCTTCTTGAGCCACTCCAAAGGTCATCAATCACTTCAAAGGGGTCCATGTATGTTCAAACATCATATTATATCCTCTCAAAGTCAATAATGTCAAAAAATCACAAGAACTGAGAATGGCATGGAAGCAGAGCCAGGTTTGACTGCACAGATGACCTAAAATTAGGGTTTTGGTTTCAGAGGCCATAACTCCAAATTTTTTGGTCATTCTTGTTTCTATTGGTCTCTATATGGTATAGGGAGCATGCATATTAATTTTCATGAAGAAATTCAATGGGGAAGTCATCTGATCAAGAGTTGACTTTTCAAGCAAGTCAGTGTAAAATCAGGGCATCTGAGGCCCCCAATGACCCAACCAAAGGGTGTTCTTCATCATTTTGATTGTGTATGATCTTTATTTGATCATAGAAGAGGTTGGAAGTTCACAAAATTGAAGAATTTCAAGTCTTTTGCAAAGTTGACTTTTTGGGAAAGTTTGACTTTTAATGAAATTGCCATTTTGGGAAACTTTTTCAACCCTTGCTTTTTGATTCAAAAATGCTTCAAATGAAAAAACTTTGGTCATGAAAGTTGTAGAATGGATCATTCCCTTTTCAAAAAGTACAAGAACATGACCTAATTCATTTTGAATCAAAAGTTATGGTTTGTCAAAGTTGGCTAAAATCACAAAATTTCAAAGTTTCTACCAAAGAGGCAAAGTTGCAAATTCACTTCTCAAGGCAAATTAAGTTATCAAATGGACTTCTAAACTTCACAACATGATCATAAAAGACCTAAAAGTCAGAATGGGCCAAGAAATCTCTCATTTTTATGGCTTATGGAGCAAGATATCTCATAAGAATCAAAAGTGAACCAACTTGCAAAACTCATCATAAGTTACAATCCACTTGCTTGCTGACTTGCTGATCAATCCTAGGGTTCTCCCCACATCATGCTGCGTAGGACACACCTTTTGTCCTTGGCTAGAAAGTAGCCCATGCTTCTCTTACACAACTTTGACATTTTGGCAACTTGAGCCATACCTATCACAAAAGCACACGTCACTTCTTCTGACCAATCACAATTGTTTATGCAAATCAAAAGCAAGCCAAAGCATACAAAACACAAGCCTGAAGCACTCTCAAAGACAGCATTCTCATTTTCACACCATCTTGCAAAAGCTTTCGAAACTGCTTGCACAAACCTCAAACACACAAATCAACTTCACAAACAATCTCACCATGCTTCACTGAACACAAACCAACCCTTAAAATAGCCTGAAAGCCACTGAATCAAAAATACGATTTCTGCCCCTCATTGAGCAGAACTTCAGCCATCTTTCAAACCAGCCATCACAAACTTCAATCAAGCCTTGAAAGCTTCTCAGGAGGTCCAGGGGAGTTGATTGCAAGCAAGACATCAGCCAGAAAGTGCCAGAAACTAAAGCTTCGATTCAGGTAGCCTTGGAAATTCATTTTTCCAGAACCTTCATTTCTTGTTTCTAAATGATAAAGCATGCTTCCCTGAGTTCACTGAACCTTTTACTTTTGAAAAAGATTGAGAAATGAGCTTGTATGGTGTTTCTGAAATTTCTGCAATTTTTGATGTTTGATTCGTATTTTGTTCTTGAGTAGAAATAAATGGAATTTGTTGCTGGATTGTTGTTTAGGGAGGTTATTTGAGTTGATCTGGAGAGTTTGGCATGATTTCATGGCGTTTTGAGAGAGATTGAAAGATGAGCTAGCCGGAGAAGATGACCGGAACCACTGTTCCGGTCATCTGAAAGTAATTAGGGCTGAATTAGGGTTTAATCATTAATTAGCGAAATTTGAATTTCAGCCCTTGGATGTGGCGCCAAGTCAACTCCCGCGCGCGTGTATTTGAATCCTGACCCTTTGATTTGCATACTTTTCTTTTTTCAGATTTAATTCATTTTATTTTTCATTTTATTTCATTTGTTTTCTATGATTTATTTAAAATAGCAAAACAATTTTAAAAATTCTGAAAATTCTTGTACAAACTTTTATGAATTTTCAGAAACCAAAAACATTTTTATTTTTATTTTTTGCATTAAAAAATATTTTTAAATCATTTAAAAGTTTATTTTTAATTAATTAATGAGAATTAATTAATTAAAAATACTTTTAGGTATTTAAAAATCACCAAAAAATTCATGAAACCTTTAAAATCATTTAGAAACATTGTCCAACCCTCAAACCAAATTTCTTTTTTGATCTTGATGCATTTTGACAATTTTCAAGGGAATTAAAATCATTTCAAGGCAATATTTTGATCCAATCTTTGAAAATTCATTTCTGCCTAACCAATGAGAGTTGGACTTTGATTCTTTTTGCATTGTGTCTTGCATATCATGTAGTTTGTAGGTTTAAATTGGCATGATTTGATCTTTCATTTTCAATTTGTTTGACATTTTTCTTGACAAGGTGCCTTAAAACCCTAGAAATCAAAGGAAATTCATAACCCTCATTAGGTTAAGAGTTAGAACCCCTCCTTTGGGCAGTGAGTTTGTGTAGGGTTAGGGTTCCTTGGAGTGCATTTTCAATTTTTTATCATGATGTTTGCTTCTGGTTTTGATTTTTGTTTGTTGCATTGATCATAAACCCTAACTTGGGCTTCCATATGCATCCATCTTGCATTTGCTTGCATACCATGACTTGCCATAGCATTTTGTGCATCCATTTGATTCATTTGACATCTTAAGACATATTAGAATCATGTTTGATCATTGCATCTTGTATTTGCCATGTTGTATGCCATTTGCACTTCATAACCTTTCATGTGTGATCATGGTTCTTAACTTGCTTCATTTGCATCCATAAGTTTGTATGATCATCCCCATGCTTTGTTTCATGTTTGCATCATCTCATAGAATCATTAACATCATGTGTATGTTTCTGGTTTTGATTTGCATCATGTCATTTCATCTCATCTTGCATTGCATTGCATTCCTTTCATTAACTTTTCAGGTGGTAAGTAACCTTGAGAAGTGAATTTGCCTTCACTTCTCACAACTCCTTTTCATCTCTCTTATGCATCATTGCTGCATTTTATCTTGTGTTTGAGATTGAGCTTGCTCATTCTTCTTCTTATTACTTTCTTTCCTCAAGTGACTTGACTTCTTGAATGAAGCAAGTTACTTTGCTTTCTCTTTGCTCCTTTCATCTGCTTCCTGGTGGTTCCTCTGAAGATGTCTCTTGTAAACCTCACAAACCTTAGGAACAACCAAGCATGACAATAATTAGGGTTTTGATTAGTCCCCCATTTAGTTTTACCTTCGTGTCATCTTTTGTGTCTCTCTTCTCATCTCATAATCAGGGACTAAACCCTAAAGGCTTTAAGGCTTTGTGATTAAGCTTATGCCTGCATCCTTCTATTGGGATGGAGTGTATAACTTTAATCCTAAGTGTTAAACCCTTCATGTGTTTAAATCCTTTAATCAATTCACTTAATAATCATCAAGACATCAAGCTTGTTACTTGGGCCTTGCATTAGGGTTCTAATTCTTCCTTAATTGGTTAAGAAGGACTAACCCTAGTGTTAATGGACAAGTCCCCCTCAAGTTGTCTTACAAACCCTAAAAATCACCTCATCATCTTATCATTAACTAAATCCACTTAATAAAGGCTTTGTTTTGTCATGAGTTTAATCCCTAATCATGGATTAAGTTGAGGAGCTTTCCTTAGCTTAAACATTCTCATCTATTATCCTTCTATTAGGATGGTGTAATGAGTCTGTTTAACCCTTGATTATGGCTTAATCTCATTACTTAACACTAAACAAAAACAACAAAAACATCTAAATAATCACAAGTAGGTTAATGATCTTAACCTTACACCATGGTGATTAAGTGTGAGAAGCTGACTTCACACTTAAGGTATTCTCATTACCCCTAATCAGAGGGATGATGTGATGAGTTTACTAAATCCATTGGTTTAGGCTTAAGCTCATTAACTTATGGCAAACTTTCAAAAGCAATAAAAGACTGAAAACTCAAAAACAAACACTAATCGTCTCCTCCGGGATTCTTTTCTCATCTCATTCATTCACAAGCGAGAACTTGCTTCTTCCGTCTAATGCAAGACAGTTTGCACCTGAGCCAGACAGGTCATACACTTGAGCATAGACAAGCAAGCAGTTCACAAGTCAATTTATCTTTCAGTCTCTTTGGGTCGAACTACGGTGTTCTGACTTCCTCATTGCACGAGAGGATACGTAGGCATAACTTAACAGTTATCGAACAAAAGTCTCTGTATATTCCCCCCTCTTCTAGCTTCATTCTTTTAGCCTCATAATCATGAGCATTTCATTCATTTCTTACACTGACACTTCATTTATACACTTCACATTTCTTTTACACTGACACTTGCATTCTTTCCAGCTTTGATACACAAATTGCACTGACACTACCCCTTTAAAACACAAATCTTTTAAGCGTGGATCCCGTCGAGTACGGCGGACAATCTGGGTGCTAATACCTTCCCAGGTTGTAACTAACCCCCTTCCTCAGTCTCTCTGGTTCGCAACCGTCTTATCCGTATCTTTCTAGGTCTATGCAACATTACCTTTCCTTCGGGATAAAAATGCCTAGCTGGCGACTCTATTCATTCCCTGTGAGTTCACTCCTGTGTGTTCTCACATCCCTCTTTCGCCGACCGTTCGCGTCTGTACCTTTATCTGGGCCATTCTCATTTATCGGGAGCGACAGCTTGGCGACTCTGCTGGGGACCCTTATACTGTAACCAGGGCTTCTGGTTCTTTTTGTGGGTTCCTCCTAGCGCTTGTTTGATTTGTGTTTACTGGGGTGTTATGCGCTATCTGTGTTTGTATTTTTGTTTTGTTTATTGCTTTATGTACAGTTGTTTTATTGCCTTCTTTACAGCTTTATATACATCATACTGTCATACTGTTCTGGCTGGATCTGGTTTTGTTGCTTTGGTGGGTGGGGTCCTATTGAGAGTTGAGGTCCTATACTTGGGACCTGAGTGACACCTAGGCTAGAGTGGTTCATGTTCTTTCCCATTCCATTTCGGTCTGGTGCGGGAATGTGAAACACGGTTCAGATATGGGTTTCTTCTTGAGAACTCTGTGCTACAGATTTCCTGTAGTGCTAGGGCTATCTGGGAAGCCTGCTAAGTCTGGATGACCATTAGTTTTGACCTTCAGAAACTGAGGTGAATTAGAGGAGGATCTTTTATGGTTATTGTAAACACTGTACCTCCGGGTTAGAAGTGTTTACACTTCTCATAACTGATCCAAGTCTGAGGATCCTTGTTTTAGAACATCACCTGTGAGGGGGTTGGGCTGTTTACAGGTTTGCAGGTACCCTTGACCTTAGCATACCCTGTTGCTTTGTTTTGATTAAGAGTACTCCATTTTGGAACAGTTCTTGTGATTTAACCTTGGACATGTGACTCTTTATTTGAGTCCCCCACCTTGGTTATTGGACTTATGAACCTCCATCTGGATTTCTTGAACATACATGGACCTATATCAAGGCAGTAATCAGATCCAGCTTGATCACAAACCCTTGCATATCATTTGCATACATCATCATTGCATCATTTGACATTTGCTTATTTGTTTTTCAGGGTATCTATACTGTATTTTGGCTTGTTTTTGACCCCTTCATCTGCATAGACCTATCTTCACCAGTGTCTGCTTCAGCTATTCCTCATCAGCTATTTACTTCAGTCACCT
The DNA here is from genome assembly GCA_963966055.1 of Lathyrus aphaca. Taxonomy (NCBI): domain Eukaryota; kingdom Viridiplantae; phylum Streptophyta; class Magnoliopsida; order Fabales; family Fabaceae; genus Lathyrus; species Lathyrus aphaca. Next base: position 228,456,823 of record OZ014522.1, read on the forward strand.
GCATCACCAATCTCAGCCTGTCAGTGGCCCATCTTCTAGTATCAGTCATCATCATCAGCATCTGTTCTTCAGCAACATGGCACCTAAGAAGAGCAACATCTCCTATCATTTCTTTGAGCCTGAGCTAGCTAGCATCAGGAAGGTCCAGGCCCTGATTACTCCAGACCATATACCACTATTCAGAGAACATTATGGAGGAATCCTTGATGTGGTTATGGATTTGGACCCTTCACAGAGGAGCTTGATTCATACTTGCCTGCAGTTCTATGATCCCCCTCTGAGGTGCTTCACCTTCCAGAATTTTCAGTTGGGACCCTTGTTGGAAGAGTATTCATCACTGATTGGTGTACCTATCAGGGGTGGAGTCCCCTTCAACCCTGAGATGGCTTTCCCTAGTAATGAAGAGGTGGAAAAGGCATTGTATCTAGAACCAATTCTGATTGGGCAGAACATGACAGCAAAGGCTGGAGTCTCTGGTCTTCACTTGGATTTCTTGACCTCTCAGGCTATTCTGAAGGCCTCCATGGGGGAGTGGAAGGCAGTCTGTGCATTATTAGCCCTTAGCATATATGGGATTATATTATTTGCAGACGAGCCTAAGTTTATTAGCAAGAATGCAATCCATCTTTTCATTCTGAGGAACCCAGTGCCCACCTTACTGGGAGATCTCTACTACTCTGTTCACCAAAGGAATGAAAAGCAAATGGGAAGATTAGTGAGATGATGTGCTCCTTTGTTCCATACCTGGCTGCTCAAGCATTTGCCAAAGACTGATGCATTCTTGAACCCTCACCAGCAGAAGAACTGGGCTAGGAGGCTTGTTGCTCTGACCTCAAACGATGTCAGGTGGTGCACTCAGAGCACTAAGGGCAGAGACATCATTACTAGTTGTGGGCAATTTCCCAATGTACCTTTGATAGGAGTGAAGGGTTGCATCAACTACAACCCTCTGCTATTCAAAAGACAACTGGGCTATGCATTGGTCCACCCTCCTAGAGTACAGGATCTAGCTGAGACCCTTTATTGTGAGAGCAAGCCTAATCTGGCTATTGTCAGGCAAGCATCCTGGGCTTGGGACAATGTCCAGACTAAAGGGATAACCATTCTTGGGAGATGCAACAATGTGGCCTCAGCTCAGTACTATGAGTGGTCTCATGCCAGGGCTCAAATTTCTGGGATGCCCTTCACCCTTGAAGATATGCCTGGACCCTCCACAGCACCACCTCCAGCAACTGTCAGCCTGGAAGAGTTTGAGAAGCTCAAAGAGAGGAATGAGAATTTGTCTGAAGCCTTGAAGAGAACCCTCTGGGAGAGGAGTGATGGTCGTCTGGATATTGAGAGGTTAGAAAAGCTAAAGGTGGAGCATCTAGCCAGGATTGAAAAGTCAGAAGACTACATCAAGAAGTCAAGGGCTGGAGAACAGATTTTGAAGAATGCCTGCAAAGAGGCCCAATTCCAGAGAGCTAGGACTGATCTTTATCTGAAGGAGAGCCAAGCTAGGTGGGTCAGAATCACTGAAGCTCGCACTCAGGAGGATAAGAGAACTCAGGACAAAATTGAGCAGTTGGAGGCTAATGCAAAGGAGCAACAGGAAGCCCTGGTAGCAGCCCAAAGGGAGATCTCAGAATTGAAACTCAGAGCTGGTGTGAAGAGGTCAAAAGACCAAGACAGACACAAGAAGCTAACTGCAGCTATTGCCACCAGGAATCTTCTCATCAGGAATCTCACAGAGCATCCAGCTGACCCTGTGACTGAAGCACTTCTGAAGGAAGTCCAGGAGGATGAGTTTGGTCTTGGTGTCTGACTTTTTGCTTGTTGTTGCTTTCATTTCTTTGTACTTTTTCTTTTTGTAATTTTGACCCCTCAGAGGGCATGTATTGTAAAAAACAAACTATGTATGTTTTTCCTTTTGTAATATATTTACTAGTTTGTTTTTATCTGAGTTCTTCCAAGCAACATCGAAAGCATCTTCCTCAGGGGTCTGGAAAGGTCAAAACCAAGTGCCAAGCCGGATATCTTGGAAACAAATAGGCATACTGCATTGCATACTAACTTTTGTTTTTGTTTTGTAGGTTTTTGTTTTGTTGTTACTAACTCTGTTGTGGTTCAGGAACTATTGCTCGACGTCGGGTGTTCCCACTCAACCGTCCACACAGATATCCCACCCGCAACAACCTTCCGGGCATACAAATGGACCAAGTACAGCAGGACCTTACAGAGGTCAGGACTCAAATGGCCAATGAGAGACTGAAAATGAGGAATCAGATGACCCAGTTTATGGAGGTGATGAATGGATTGACACAGAGCCAAGAAAGATTAAGAGCACTGGTAGAAAGGCAGACCCCGGAGGAACCCCATCTAGGGACTGTGGGGAAAAGCAATAATGAGAGGGTTCAGCCTCATGTTAATCCTCCAGTCTATGGACCCCACCTTCATCCAGAGATCAACATCCTTGTTAATGTGCAAGGGACTGCCACTGCAGGCAGAGTATTACAAGAAGACCCCCAGGAAGATCAGTTCACAGTGATGGGAGTTGGGGAGGAAGCCTATGACAGAAGGCTAGATGAGATTGCTGAGAAACTGAGATCTCTGGAGTCTCAGAATTCCTTGGGCTTTGATGTTATGGACATGGGTTTAGTGGACGGGGTCAGGATTCCCCACAAGTTTAAACCTCCGTGCTTTGAGAAGTACAACGGAACTTCCTGTCCCCGAACCCATTTACAGTCCTTTCTGGGGAGGCTTAAGGCATATACCATGGACGAAAAGCTATGGATGTTTTATTTTGAAGATAGCTTGATAGGAGCTTCAAGGGAATGGTACTCTCACCTGACTAGAGCAACCATCAGGTGCTGGAAGGACCTGGCTGAGGCCTTTATCAGACAATACCAGTACAACTTGGATATGGCTCCCAACAGGACCCTCCTGATGGGGATGTCTCAATCATCCAGGGAAAGCTTCCGGGAGTACGCTCAGAGGTGGAGACAGCTTGCTGCTGCTGTCCAGCCACCCATGTCAGAGAGGGAGATGGCTGATATGTTTATGAACACCCTCCAGGGGACATACATTGACAGGCTAGCTGCCTTTTCTTCCACTAGATTTGCTGACGTGGTCATAGCCGGGGAAAGAATTGAGAGCCTATTAAAGATGGGTAAGATTTCTGACAACGGTGCAAGCTCGTCCAACAACCCCAGAAAACCTTTTGTAGGTCCAAGAAGAACCGGTGAGACCAATGCTATTTAGGCCAGCAGGGGCAGACCACAATATGTTCATAGGTCAGTAGCAGCAGTCACCATTCCCTCTCCACTTCCTCAGTAACCAGTATATCAACCACAGCAACAAACCCATTACCAGCAACAAACTCAGTATCCACCTCAGAGAAATTATAACAACAACAACACCAACAACAACAATCAGCAAAGACCGTATCAACAGAGACCATCTCAGGCCAATAGGGTGATCGATCCGATCCCTATGCCTTATGCCACGTTATTGCCACAACTCCTGAAACTCAACCTGGTTGAGCTAAGGACATTGGCGCCTCCAGATCCTGCCAGTCTGCCCAGAAATTATGACGCCAGCGCCAGATGTGCTTTTCACTCAAATGCACCTGGCCACAGTACAGAGAAGTGCAGAGCTTTGCACATGAAAGTACAGGACCTAGTGGATTCCAAGGCCCTAAACTTTGCACCCCCACCAAATGTTAACAAGAACCCTATGCCCAACCACGGTGGACCGAGAATCAATGCTATTGAAGAAGATAAGCCGTCTTACTTGATAACCAGTGTGGGTCAGATTCGGACACCCTTGGTAGAGGTTAAAGCTCAACTCCTTGAATGTCAAATGTTCCCGGGATGTGAGCTAGGGTGTGCTTATTGCAACATTTCAGTGAATGGGTGTGATAACTTGAGAGAGGGCATAGATGGTCTCATCCAGAGTGGCCTACTTCAAATCACAACATCAATACCTACCAATCCAGCAATCTCCTTAACAACAATTCCCGAGTCTTCTACAACTGCAACAACCATTATTCCAAACAATTCTTCAGTGTCATCAACAAATGCTTCATCTATTACTTCAACGGACCAAATATCAACAAACATCCCTTCTACAACTTCAGCACCCCTTCATTCAGAAACTCCTACAACAGCAACATCCATCCAATCAACAGTGTCTCCTACAACATCAACAACAAATAATGAAAGTGTCTCAACGGTTACAATTTATTATGATCCTGCAAATGATTCTGCCTACAACTCACAAAATGCCAGTCCTACTAGAGCACCAGTCACAATATACTATGATCCACATACTATCATGGTCCCTTCTGCAGCTGCTAGAATTCCAGTCACTATCACGGTGCCTGGGCCAGTACCTTATGAAAGCAGTAATGCCATCCCTTGGCATTACGGCTCCGATCTATACTGCGAAGGACAGGAAATCACTCTTGAATCATCAACTTCTTCACCACAAATAGACAATGTGGGGGGAGGCGGAGGCTTCACTCGAAGCGGACGTCTTTTCGCCCCACAAATTCCAAGACCCATTGCTGAAGCAGAAGCTGCTGCCAAAGCAAAAGGGAAGAGCATGGTGCAAGAAGAACAAGTAGTTAAAGAAGCTTTGAAAACCCCTTTTGATCAAGAGGTTGATGAATTCATGAGAATCATCAAGAAAAGTGATTACAAGATAGTGGACCAGCTTCACCAGACACCTTCCAAGATCTCCATTTTATCATTGCTTATGTGCTCCGAGGCTCATCGGAACGCACTATTAAAAGTCTTGCACGCAGCTTATGTGCCAGAGGAGATTACCGTCAATCAGTTGGAAGCTGTGGTTGGAAATGTTAATGCTAGTAATGGACTAGGATTTACCAACACTGATTTGACTACGGAAGGTTGCAATCATAACAAGGCTTTGCACATTACCTTGGAGTGTAAGGGTGCAATTCTTTCCCATGTACTGGTAGACACAGGGTCATCCCTCAATGTCTTACCTAAGAAAGCCCTTGTGAAGCTGGAGTATGAAGGATTGGCATTACGCCCCAGTAACTTGGTAGTAAGAGCCTTTGACGGTTCTGAGAGATCAGTTCTGGGAGAAATTGAGTTGCCTGTAACGATTGGCCCACAGACTTTCAAAACGACCTTCTCCGTGATGGATATACAGCCTGCCTACAGCTGTCTATTGGGTAGGCCATAGATACACGCCGCTGGCGCCGTGACCTCAACCCTTCACCAGAAGTTAAAATTCGAATGGGAGGGCCAAGTCGTTACTATTTATGGAGAGGAGGATATCTTTGTTAGCCATCTGGCTACATACAAGTATATTGAGATGGATGGGGAGATCCATGAAACCATGAGTCAGGGTTTTGAAGCCCTAAACATCAACGAAGCATCTGCTGTGCTTGGGACTTCCATGACATCCTACCAACAAGCCAGGAAGGTTGTTGAGGAGGGGAATGCTCAAGGCTGGGGCAAGTTGTTGCCTGTGGAGAAGAAAGAGGACAGATTTGGGTTGGGTTACAAACCAACTCAGCAAGATCAACCAGAGGCTGCTAAGAAGCCCAGTTTTGTTAGTGGGGGGATGCTTACCCCTGATGCTGTAAACAACTTGGAAGATGAGTCGGAAGATGAGCGCAACCTGGAGAGCTGGATACGTCCAAGGATCCCGGGGAGCCGTATCTCAAACTGGTCTTCCCAGAAAATTATAAGGGTTACTCCTGCAGAGTAATTATTATTTCCTGTATATTTTAAGCATGCATCAAGTCTTGCATCTTGCCCAAGATGACAAGACTCATTTTGTAATCGGGCCATCTGTAATTTTGTGCAAATAGATCAATCAATGATAATCAGACATCTTTTGCAAATGAGTCCTTTTTCTTTTCCGCTCACTGTTTTTCCATTTTTCTTTTTGTACAAAAAATAAATGGCAATGTTTTCAAAATGATAAGCTTCATTTCACTTTTTTCTAAACAAGATTAAAATCAATCACTAAAATGAACAATCTAAACCCTTGCAGAGAGTGCCTTTCAGACTGCACCGACAACAGCACAGCTATGGCTTCGTATGACTTTGACAATTCAATCAATCAAGCCGATGAAGGGGTTGAAGAAGATTATGAGCTTCCTGAAGAGCTAGCTAGGTTGTTGAGACAAGAGGAGAAGGTTATTACTCCTCATCAGGAGGAGATTGAAACAGTTAATCTTGGTACGGATGAAGACGTGAAAGAGGTTAAGATCGGGGCCTGTTTACAAGACTCGGTGAAGACACAACTGATTGACCTGCTTCAGGAATATGTGGATGTGTTTGCTTGGTCTTATCAAGATATGCCAGGGTTGGATACCGACATTGTTATGCACAAGCTGCCTTTAAGAGAAGATTGCCCACCGGTTAAACAGAAACTGCGCCTTACTCGCCTAGACATGGCAATGAAGATCAAAGAAGAGGTACAAAAGTAGTGGGACGCCGGGTTCCTTGCTGTAACTAGTTATCCGCTGTGGGTTGCTAATATAGTACCTGTGCCAAAGAAAGATGGTAAAGTAAGGATGTGTGTTGACTACCGGGACCTGAACAGAGCCAGCCCAAAAGATGATTTCCCATTACCTCACATTGATGTATTGGTTGATAATACGGCTCAGTTCTTGGTATTCTCCTTCATGGACGGATTTTCAGGATACAATCAGATCAAAATGTCGCCTGAAGACATGGAGAAGACAACCTTCATCACACCCTAGGGCACGTTCTGTTACAAGGTGATGCCATTCGGATTGAAGAATGCTGGTGCAACATATCAACGGGCTATGGTAACATTATTCCACGATATGATCCATAAAGAAATCGAGTGCTATGTGGATGACATGATTGCCAAGTCCCTCACAGAAGAAGACCACCTGGTGAATCTTTTGAAACTATTCAAGCGTCTGAGGAAATACCAACTGAAGTTGAACCCCAACAAGTGCACATTCGGGGTGCGATCTGGTAAGCTGATGGGCTTTATTGTAAGCGAGAAAGGGATTGAAGTTGACCCTGATAAAGTCAAAGCCATTCAAGAAATGCCTGCACCGAAGTCTGAAAAAGAAGTTCGAGGGTTTCTAGGTAGATTGAACTACATCTCAAGGTTCATATCTCACCTTACTGCAACCTGTGAACCCTTGTTCAAGCTGTTAAGAAAAGAACAGACGGTCAGGTGGAATGAAGACTACCAGAGGGCTTTTGACAAGATCAAAGAATACCTGCAAGAACCACCAATCCTTATGCCTCCAGTTGAAGGAAGACCTTTGATAATGTACTTGACAGTATTAGAAGAATCAATGGGGTGTGTGCTGGGCCAGCATGACGAGTCTGGTCGAAAAGAGTATGCAATATACTACCTGAGCAAAAAGTTTACCGACTGTGAACAACGTTATTCACTGCTCGAGAAAACTTGCTATGCTTTAGCGTGGGCTGCTCGCTGACTGAGACAGTATATCTTGACCCACACTACTTTATTGATATCCAAAATGGACCCAGTCAAGTACATTTTCGAGAAGCCAGCTCTTACCAGACGGGTTGCAAGATGGCAAATGATTCTCACGGAATATGACATTCAGTACACATCTCAGAAAGCCATCAAGGGCAGTGTATTGTCTGAATATCTTGCTGAGCAACCTATTGATGATTACCAGCCTATGAGATTTGACTTCCCTGATGAAGACATCATGTTCATAAAAGCGAAAGATCATGAAGAGCCTGTTCACACTGAAGGGCCTGACCCGGAAGAAGAATGGACTATGATGTTTGATGGGGCTGTTAATATGAATGGTCGTGGTGTTGGTGCAGTACTCATTACACCTAAAGGAGTTCACATGCCTTTCTCGGCAAAGCTCACCTTCAACTGCACTAACAACGAAGCTGAATACGAAGCTTGCATTATGGGTCTTGAGGAAGCTTTTGACCTCAGGATCAAGACATTGACTGTATTCGGAGATTCAGCTCTGGTAGTTAATCAAACCAACGGCAAATGGTACACCCACCAGGATCATCTGATACCTTACAGGGATTATACAAGAAGGTTATTGACTTTCTTCACGACGGTCAAGCTTGAGTATATCGCTCAGGACGAGAATCAGTTTGCAGATGCTCTGGCTACCATTTCGTCAATGATCAAAGTTCAAGCTGCCAACTTTGTGCCTCGGATTTCAGTGTCCAGACTCGACAGACCAGCATATGTATTTGCAGCCGATGTTGTCAAAGATGATAAGCCCTGGTTCCATGACATTAAGTACTTCTTGGAGGGTCAAACATACCCACCTGGGGCATCTTCCAATGATAAGAAGACTCTAAGGAGGCTTGCTGGTAGTTTCTTACTGAACACTGATGGTTCCCTGTACAAGAGAAACTTTGATATGGTACTCCTCAGATGCGTTGATAGAACGGAAGCAGACTTGTTGATGCACGAGGTGCACGAAGGATCCTTTGGTACCCATGCAGGAGGGCATGCCATGGCTAAAAAGTTGTTAAGATCAGGCTATTACTGGATCACAATGGATGCCGACTGTTGTGCCTATGCCAGAAAATGCCATAAATGCCAGATCTATGCGGATAAGGTGCATGTGCCTCCCAATCCCTTGAATGTGATCTCTTCACCCTGGCCCTTTGCTATGTGGGGCATTGATATGATTGGCAAGATCGAGCCGACTGCTTCAAATGGTCACAGATTCATCTTGGTAGCCATTGACTATTTTACCAAGTGGGTCGAAGCAGCTTCCTACGCCAATGTTACAAGGCAAGTGGTAGCCAGATTCCTAAAGAGAGATATCATCTGTCGATACGGAGTTCCCGAGCGAATCATTACTGATAATGGTTCCAATCTAAACAACAAAATGATGGCAGAGCTATGCCGAGACTTCAAGATCCAACACCACAATTCTTCTCCTTACAGGCCAAAGATGAACGGTGTTGTTGAGGCAGCTAATAAGAATATCAAGAAGATTGTGCAGAAGATGGTAGTCACCTACAAAGACTGGCATGAAATGCTACCATTTGCCTTGCATGGGTACCGTACGTCAATCAGAACGTCCACTGGGGCAACACCGTATCAGCTTGTGTATGGTATGGAAGCAGTCCTACCGGTTGAAGTTGAACTACCCTCCCTACGGGTACTGATGGATGTTAAGCTGAACGAAGCAGAGTGGGTTCGATCCCGATACGAACAACTGAGTCTGATCGAAGAGAAAAGATTGGCTGCAATCTGTCATGGGCAGTTATATCAGGAAAGAATGAAGAAAGCCTTTGATCAGAAAGTCAGGCTCCGAGAGTACCAAGTAGGAGATCTGGTACTGAAAAGAATCCTCCCTCTTCATACAGATCACAGGGGCAAGTGGACTCCGAACTATGAAGGACCATTCGTAGTAAAGAAAGTTTTCTCTGGTGGAGCACTGATGCTCAGCACCATGGATGGTGAAGATTTCCCGTCCCCTGTGAATTCAGATGCAGTTAAAAAATACTTCGCATAAAAAAAAAAGACCCGTTGGACATAAAAACAGAATGTAAGTCCAGGAAAAAATAGGGCATCCCGGCGAGTCAAAAACAGAATAAAAGACTCGGGCAAAAATAAGGGAAAATCAATAAAAAATGTACACCCGCTGAGTTGAAAAGCCGCATTGGACAACTCAGGCAAAAATGGGTATCCCGATGGATTGAAAACCCGAAAGGGCGATCCATGCAAAATAAGGGAATAAGCGAACAACTGCATTCTGAATTCGTCTGTATCGCCTACAACTTGGTAAGCCTCGGAAGGATCAAGCTTCTATTGGAATCAGCCTTCTTCAGAGAGCAAGACGAGAAGAACGTCAAATGTCATACGAGTCATAGCAAAGGGAAGCTCCTTAAAGCGTCGTCAACATTGCCAGCATTTTGTTTCTCAATTTGTAACAATCTCCTCATTTCAGGGGATATGTTTCTTTGATGTATCTTGCCAATTCAGGGCACATGAATTAATAAAAACAGATTTTTCAGTCACACGATGTCTCGTACATTTTTTATTTGCAAAGAATGTCTGATGTCTTTAAAATACTGATTGCATAAATACAGATGTTTTTCTCCTGAAAATACGTACTTGCAGGGAATATACTTACTCTCAGAAGTGTCTAACTCCTATGACGGAATCCAGTAAAGGATACCTCGGGATTACTTGTGCGTTTCTCTATCTTTGCAGGATTGCATGTATCCGAAGCGCAACTCGGGGAATGAAAGCGTCATCCCAGCAAGCTGGCAAATCAGTATTCACTCAGTCTTAGCACTCAAAGTGTTTTCTCCCCAGCTGAGTTACCACTTGTTGCTTCTCCCAGCCTAGTTGCCGATCATTCTTCCTCCTCAGCCAAATATGAAAGCCGGGAAACCATCTCCCCAGCTGAGTTGCCACTTGTTACTTCCCCCAGCCGAGCTGCCGATCATTCTTCTTCAGCCAAGTACAAAAGCCGGGAAACCATCTCCCCACAGAGTTTCAGCCTCTATCCAGAAGAGCAACGCACGAAAGGAATCACAACAGAGTGAAGAAAGCTCCTACAAACCCCAGCTGGGTCCCTCATTAACAAGAATAGGTCTATCAGTGACCTATTTCCCTAAGCAGAGTCATATGTACTAGATCTACCAACGATCTTATCCCCAGATGGGATGTCCACTTCAAACAGATTGACCAGAGATCTTCACAACAACAGGATCCGAATCCCGGATCAGTATCTTTTGCATAGTCATAGCATTCGCATCATATTCACCCCACAAAGCGTAGCATTCCGTCTAATACGGAGCATTACGGCAAAAATCAAACATATTGCATAATCATAAGCCATGGTCTGAATCAAACACTTGTGAATAATGACAACCCGTCAACGATATACAGAAAGCTCCCCAGATTCCCCAACAGAGAGCTAAAGCAAAAGCAGTTGCCTCACATTCACCAACATCAGTACATACTCCTTGTGACACCCGTCCGTGTCATACCCCCAATAGAAAGCCAAAGCGTCCCCTTTGCACTCACAGATACTTATATATAAAATTCCTTGGCACTCGCCAGTGTCACCTTCCCCAGCACAGTAATCTAAACACTTTGTATGTCAGATACTTGTTTATACTACACTTTCCTTTTTGACACTCGTCTGTGTCACTCTCCCCAGCAGATTGAACACTCAAATATACACCACTCATACTTATCTTTACTTATACAGATACTCGTCTGTATCTTGTATACACCATTTATATCCCCTCAGATTCGACACTCGTCCGTGTTCTTTGTTAACCAGTTGGTACTCGTCCGTACCGTCATCTCAGAACATGTGTCAAGCGTTTGTTTCTACCTGATACTCGTCTGTATCATGGTCTTAAGGATGCTCGTCCGCATCTTTAATCCATACACTGTGTCAAACACTTTTGTCTTCTTGAAAATAGACACTCGTCTGTGTCTACTATTCCCCAGAAGAGTCCCCTCAGATTCAACACTCGTCCGTGTTCTCTGTTAACCAGTTGATACTCGTCCGTATCATCATCTCTGAACACGTGTCAGTATTTGTTTCTACCTGATACTCGTCCGTATCGTAGTCTTAAGGATGCTCGTCCGCATCTTTAATCTATACACAAACATCTAAACACTTATACTTTTTATTTCTTGGATGTAAACACTCGTCCGTGTTTGCTACTCCCCAGTAAAGCAAAAATTTTCTTTTCTATCTGACATTCGTCCTATGTCATGATAAACCTTGAGAGCAGCCGTACCCTGCTAGGTGATCGTCCTTCACCTCTTGATGATCGTCCTTCATCATGCTCATCCAATGGCCGTCCCCATCGTCGATCTTTTCTATCCGACATTCGTCCTATGTCGTGATACATAGCAGCCGTCCCCTGCTAGGTGATCGTCCTTCACCTTTTTGATGATCGTCCTTCATCATTTTATCCAATGGCCGTCCCCATTGTGGATTTTGGTTATCTGACATTCGTCCTATGTCATGATAAACCTTGAGAGCAGCCGTCCCCTGCTAGGTGATCGTCCTTCACCTCTTGATGATCGTCCTTCATCATGCTCATCCGATGGCCGTCCCCATCGTTGACCTTTTATCCGGCATTCGTCCTATGTCGCGATATTTTTGGCAGCCGTACCCTGCCAGGTGATCGTCCTTCACCTTAGATGACCGTCCCTCATCTTTTCCCCAACAGAGCAGTCGTCCCCTGCTAGGTGATCTTCCTTCACCTTTGATGACCGTCCCTCATCATTATTTCATTTATTCTTTAACCCGATGGCCGTCCCCGTCGTGGTCCCTTTTCCTTTTCCTGATGATCGTCCTTCGTCAGTTTAGCCCGATGGCCGTCCCCATCGTTGGTTACTTTACTTTATGAACTTGATGGTCGTCCCCATCATTTTTCATTAATCCCCAGAGAATCTTATAGCTTTGCTTGATGGCCGTCCCCATCATAATCTTTTTATCCCCAGCATGTCGGTCGTCCCCGTCATTGCTTTATTTCCCGCACTTTTCCAGCGTGTCGGCCGTCCCCGTCATTGCTCTTTACCCAGCAGTCGTCCTCTGCTCGACAGTCGTCCTCCGTCGCCTACACTTTATAATATACTTTACTTTCTTTTACAATCTATATCCCTTTTCTTCTTCATTCTGTGAGTGCAAATTTTGGACTGTCTTTGGTATTCAACCACAAGTTATCTTGTTTGCCTGTTAAGCCATTGCTTACATCCTGCACAGCTAACTCATGTTTGAATAGGGGCAGCTGTAAACACCCCAAATTTGCCCTCACCCATTCACACCATGGCTTGTGATCATTTCATATGCATAAACTCAATCATAGCATCTCACACCACATTTTTGATTCACTGCATTGTTTCAAAGTCATCTGCATCTAGGGTTTGTGATCTGAGCAGTCCAAGAGCTTCTTGAGCCACTCCAAAGGTCATCAATCACTTCAAAGGGGTCCATGTATGATCAAACATCATATTATATCCTATCAAAGTCAAGAATGTCAAAAAATCACAAGAACTGAGAATGGCATGGAAGCAGAGCCAGGTTTGACTGCACAGATGACCTAAAATTAGGGTTTTGGTTTCAGAGGCCATAACTCCAAATTTTTTGGTCATTCTTGTTTCTATTGGTCTCTATATGGTATAGGGAGCATGCATATCAATTTTCATGAAGAAATTCAATGGGGAAGTCATCTGATCAAGAGTTGACTTTTCAAGCAAGTCAGTGTAAAATCAGGGCATCTGAGGCCCCCAATGACCCAACCAAAGGGTGTTCTTCATCATTTTGATTGTGTATGATCTTTATTTGATCATAGAAGAGGTTGGAAGTTCACAAAATTGAAGAATTTCAAGTCTTTTGCAAAGTTGACTTTTTGGGAAAGTTTGACTTTTAATGAAATTGCCATTTTGGGAAACTTTTTCAACCCTTGCTTTTTGATTCAAAAATGCTTCAAATGAAAAAACTTTGGTCATGAAAGTTGTAGAATGGATCATTCCCTTTTCAAAAAGTACAAGAACATGACCTAATTCATTTTGAATCAAAAGTTATGGTTTGTCAAAGTTGGCTAAAATCACAAAATTTCAAAGTTTCTACCAAAGAGGCAAAGTTGCAAATTCACTTCTCAAGGCAAATTAAGTTATCAAATGGACTTCTAAACTTCACAACATGATCATAAAAGACCTAAAAGTCAGAATGGGCCAAGAAATCTCTCATTTTTATGGCTTATGGAGCAAGATATCTCATAAGAATCAAAAGTGAACCAACTTGCAAAACTCATCATAAGTTACAATCCACTTGCTTGCTGACTTGCTGATCAATCCTAGGGTTCTCCCCACATCATGCTGCGTAGGACACACCTTTTGTCCTTGGCTAGAAAGTAGCCCATGCTTCTCTTACACAACTTTGACATTTTGGCAACTTGAGCCATACCTATCACAAAAGCACACGTCACTTCTTCTGACCAATCACAATTGTTTATGCAAATCAAAAGCAAGCCAAAGCATACAAAACACAAGCCTGAAGCACTCTCAAAGACAGCATTCTCATTTTCACACCATCTTGCAAAAGCTTTCGAAACTGCTTGCACAAACCTCAAACACACAAATCAACTTCACAAACAATCTCACCATGCTTCACTGAACACAAACCAACCCTTAAAACAGCCTGAAAGCCACTGAATCAAAAATACGATTTCTGCCCCTCATTGAGCAGAACTTCAGCCATCTTTCAAACCAGCCATCACAAACTTCAATCAAGCCTTGAAAGCTTCTCAGGAGGTCCAGGGGAGTTGATTGCAAGCAAGACATCAGCCAGAAAGTGCCAGAAACTAAAGCTTCGATTCAGGTAGCCTTGGAAATTCATTTTTCCAGAACCTTCATTTCTTGTTTCTAAATGATAAAGCATGCTTCCCTGAGTTCACTGAGCCTTTTACTTTTGAAAAAGATTGAGAAATGAGCTTGTATGGTGTTTCTGAAATTTCTGCAATTTTTGATGTTTGATTCGTATTTTGTTCTTGAGTAGAAATAAATGGAATTTGTTGCTGGATTGTTGTTTAGGGAGGTTAGTTGAGTTGATCTGGAGAGTTTGGCATGATTTCATGGCGTTTTGAGAGAGATTGAAAGATGAGCTAGCCGGAGAAGATGACCGGAACCACTGTTCCGGTCATCTGAAAGTAATTAGGGCTGGATTAGGGTTTAATCATTAATTAGCGAAATTTGAATTTCAGCCCTTGGATGTGGCGCCAAGTCAACTCCCGCGCGCGTGTATTTGAATTCTGACCCTTTGATTTGCATACTTTTCTTTTTTCAGATTTAATTCATTTTATTTTTCATTTTATTTCATTTGTTTTCTATGATTTATTTAAAATAGCAAAACAATTTTAAAAATTCTGAAAATTCTTGTACAAACTTTTATGAATTTTCAGAAACCAAAAACATTTTTATTTTTATTTTTTGCATTAAAAAATATTTTTAAATCATTTAAAAGTTTATTTTTAATTAATTAATGAGAATTAATTAATTAAAAATACTTTTAGGTATTTAAAAATCACCAAAAAATTCATGAAACCTTTAAAATCATTTAGAAACATTGTCCAACCCTCAAACCAAATTTCTTTTTTGATCTTGATGCATTTTGACAATTTTCAAGGGAATTAAAATCATTTCAAGGCAATATTTTGATCCAATCTTTGAAAATTCATTTCTGCCTAACCAATGAGAGTTGGACTTTGATTCTTTTTGCATTGTGTCTTGCATATCATGTAGTTTGTAGGTTTAAATTGGCATGATTTGATCTTTCATTTTCAATTTGTTTGACATTTTTCTTGACAAGGTGCCTTAAAACCCTAGAAATCAAAGGAAATTCATAACCCTCATTAGGTTAAGAGTTAGAACCCCTCCTTTGGGCAGTGAGTTTGTGTAGGGTTAGGGTTCCTTGGAGTGCATTTTCAATTTTTTATCATGATGTTTGCTTCTGGTTTTGATTTTTGTTTGTTGCATTGATCATAAACCCTAACTTGGGCTTCCATATGCATCCATCTTGCATTTGCTTGCATACCATGACTTGCCATAGCATTTTGTGCATCCATTTGATTCATTTGACATCTTAAGACATATTAGAATCATGTTTGATCATTGCATCTTGTATTTGCCATGTTGTATGCCATTTGCACTTCATAACCTTTCATGTGTGATCATGGTTCTTAACTTGCTTCATTTGCATCCATAAGTTTGTATGATCATCCCCATGATTTGTTTCATGTTTGCATCATCTCATAGCATCATTAACATCATGTGTATGTTTCTGGTTTTGATTTGCATCATGTCATTTCATCTCATCTTGCATTGCATTGCATTCCTTTCATTAACTTTTCAGGTGGTAAGTAACCTTGAGAAGTGAATTTGCCTTCACTTCTCACAACTCCTTTTCATCTCTATTATGCATCATTGCTGCATTTTATCTTGTGTTTGAGATTGAGCTTGCTCATTCTTCTTCTTATTACTTTCTTTCCTCAAGTGACTTGACTTCTTGAATGAAGCAAGTTACTTTGCTTTCTCTTTGCTCCTTTCATCTGCTTCCTGGTGGTTCCTCTGAAGATGTCTCTTGTAAACCTCACAAACCTTAGGAACAACCAAGAATGACAATAATTAGGGTTTTGATTAGTCCCCCATTTAGTTTTACCTTCGTTTCATCTTTTGTGTCTCTCTTCTCATCTCATAATCAGGGACTAAACCCTAAAGGCTTTAAGGCTTTGTGATTAAGCTTATGCCTGCATCCTTCTATTGGGATGGAGTGTATAACTTTAATCCTAAGTGTTAAACCCTTCATGTGTTTAAATCCTTTAATCAATTCACTTAATAATCATCAAGACATCAAGCTTGTAACTTGGGCCTTGCATTAGGGTTCTAATTCTTCCTTAATTGGTTAAGAAGGACTAACCCTAGTGTTAATGGACAAGTCCCCCTCAAGTTGTCTTACAAACCCTAAAAATCACCTCATCATCTTATCATTAACTAAATCCACTTAATAAAGGCTTTGTTTTGTCATGAGTTTAATCCCTAATCATGGATTAAGTTGAGGAGCTTTCCTCAGCTTAAACATTCTCATCTATTATCCTTCTATTAGGATGGTGTAATGAGTCTGTTTAACCCTTGATTATGGCTTAATCTCATTACTTAAAACTAAACAAAAACAACAAAAACATCTAAATAATCACAAGTAGGTTAATGATCTTAACCCTACACCATGGTGATTAAGTGTGAGAAGCTGACTTCACACTTAAGGTATTCTCATTACCCCTAATCAGAGGGATGATGTGATGAGTTTACTAAATCCATTGGTTTAGGCTTAAGCTCATTAACTTATGGAAAACTTTCAAAAGCAATAAAAGACTGAAAACTCAAAAACAAACACTAATCGTCTCCTCCGGGATTCTTTTCTCATCTCATTCATTCACAAGCGAGAACTTGCTTCTTCCGTCTAATGCAAGACAGTTTGCACCTGAGCCAAACAGGTCATACACTTGAGCATAGACAAGCAAGCAGTTCACAAGTCAATTTATCTTTCAGTCTCTTTGGGTCGAACTACGGTGTTCTGACTTCCTCATTGCACGAGAGGATACGTAGGCATAACTTAACAGTTATCGAACAAAAGTCTCTGTATATTCCCCCCTCTTCTAGCTTCATTCTTTTAGCCTCATAATCATGAGCATTTCATTCATTTCTTACACTGACACTTCATTTATACACTTCACATTTCTTTTACACTGACACTTGCATTCTTTCCAGCTTTGATACACAAATTGCACTGACACTACCCCTTTAAAACACAAATCTTTTAAGCGTGGATCCCGTCGAGTACGGCAGACAATCTGGGTGCTAATACCTTCCCAGGTTGTAACTAACCCCCTTCCTCAGTCTCTCTGGTTCGCAACCGTCTTATCCGTATCTTTCTAGGTCTATGCAGCATTACCTTTCCTTCGGGATAAAAATGCCTAGCTGGCGACTCTATTCATTCCCTGTGAGTTCACTCCTGTGTGTTCTCACATCCCTCTTTCGCCGACCGTTCGCGTCTGTACCTTTATCTGGGCCATTCTCATTTATCGGGAGCGACAAGGCCCAACACGGGAGAGACCAAGGGAGTTATGGTGAGGACGCAGTCAACTTGCTTGCCTGAAGCAAGGCCGCTTGATTCGTGGATTGGTGAGGTATGATCATCATGTGGCTGCAGGAAGCAGGTGTATGGTAGTTATCACATGCTAGAGCGCGTGGGAACGGAGGAGAAAGGTCCTACCGGACGGTGACAAGTGTCACCGCCGGTGTGGACAGAAAATCCCAAAACGCTCACCAACCCTATCTCTTATCTTCTCGAATTCCACAACAATCCAACAACTTCTTTATGAATTTTTAATAAAATCTCTTTATTATTTCTTAACATTTCTAACTTAAATCAACAAAGAACAAATAACCTAAGTCTCTCTCTCTCACTGACTTCTTTCTTCTCCAAGACCTAACATCCGCCGCACCTATACTCTCATCTTCTTCTTCTTCTAGCCGCCGCCGGCATTCCTCGTCCTTTCCTCAAACACAAAAAAAACCACGGCCGCACACTCTCTACGATGCCCTCTCCTCATTCATCCTCCACCCCGCACTGCCATTGTTCGCCTTCTTCTTTCCTAAGCTTAAACCACCGGTGCCGGCGCCCATCCTTAATCAGAGAGCCACCTTTGAACAACGATCTTCAACTTAAATCGTACACGTCTTGACTCCGGAAGCAACAATCCCAAAAAAACTCAATCGAACCACCCGATTGGCACATACAGAAACACCATAACAAAAGCTCAAACAACAAACAACTACATCTACAAGATAATACGGATTTGTACCTGTTAACCAAAAGAAAGGAAGAAACTACAGTGAATATCTCACGTGATTGCAAAACTCCGATTGATGAAGAATGATGACAACGATTATTCTGGTGAACAAAAGGAGATCGGATTTCCGCTCGTTGATGAAGAACATGCTCGAATCTGCTGTTTGGTGATGCAGACTCAACAATGATGCTATTCGATGAAGAAAAAAACGACGCAAAATCTCGGTTGATGCAAGAGCAACGAATTTGACCCGCTCGATTGCTCAGCTCAAGAATGATGACGAATTCCTTTTACGGTTTCGAAGAGTAATGCAGAGTCATGGTTCTGGTTTTTGTCATAGATCTATGAAGAATAGTGGATTGCGGTTGTTGTCCTGATGAGGATTCGATTTCTTATTGTTGTATGAGGGTGAACTATAATTCGGTTTTTGTTATGATGAAGAATGGAAAATCTGCTTTTGTTAAGGTGATGGTGAGGAGTATCAATTCGGTTTGATGGTGATGAGAAGTAGAATTGGTTGTGATTCTGTGTGATGAAGGAGTGATGTATGCTCTTATTAATGATGAGGAATTTTTTTGCTTTGTGACGGAAATGAAAGAAAAGAGTGATCCCATTCTTGATGATGCATAATTTTTTCTAATAGAACTTTCTCTTCTTCTACTTATTTTTCCTCATGAGTTTTTTGTGACCTCTCCTCATTTAAAAGGCATGTTGTTGTACCTTGGTGAGTGCTGGCCGCATGAAAACCGTTAGCAAGTGTGCACGGGATTTGTTAGTGCGTGTTGCATTTTGCGTGAGTCTTTTCTTTTTTGTCTGTTTTTGAATAGAAAAAGTTGCATTTTGATAGTGAAGTATGTGTGATGCTTGCTGACGTGTAGAGGTGGGGTTAGGGATGATATGTGAAGACGATTCTGATGTGAGTGGTATTAGGAGAAAACGTGACTTCACTCTCCACTAATTGCTTTCCTTTTTTACCTTTTTTTTACTGTATTTTGGTGTAGTAAAAGGGCTCTAAGACAAATGGACCTTATAACATTTTTTAATAATTTTTTGTGATGAAAAGAAAAGAATTATATGGTGATGAAGAAAATGGTTCAATAAAAGAATGGATAAACATAAAATGGATATATGAAACAAAATGAATATTTTTTGTGAAAATGGAAAACGAAATCGAAAATGGGTTATAGAACAGTTATTGGAATTGGGTAATGAAAAATCGAAATGGATCGGATAAAATAAAAAAAATGGAGGTGAAGTAATTTTTATGAAAGATATCGTCCACATGCGCATAATCCCTTAACCAACTTGCATTATTCCACAATCTCTGATAAAAATCAATCACGTACCACTAAGCAGCTTGAAACTGAAATACGACCACCCACTTAATTATCTCTGAATCTCTGATCAAATGAAACGACTCATATCAAATTCATCTAAATTAAATCTGTTAATGCTATTATTTTATGATTGGCATTATGTTTGGTAAAACTAATATGGCTGGAAAATGTTGAATAAGAAGTTCCATATTAACATAGTATAGACTCTGGAAGAACATGTCAAACATGATGTCCTGACATGGTGGCACAGATAAATGTGGAAGTTGTCAAAGAAGATGTTGAATTCAGTTCAGAATGTCCTATCAGATGTTGGGACATTATCAAACAGAGTAGAAGAACTAAATTCAGGATGTCCCAACAGATGTTGTCATATGTTACAGTCAGATGTCAAAGAAGATGTTGAAACATCTGCAAATGTCATGACAGAATTACTGTCATATGTTATAGACAAATGTCAAAGAAGATGTTGAAACATCTGCAAATGTCATGACAGAATTACTGTCATATGCTACAAACAGATGTCAAAGAAGATGGTGAAACATCTGCAAATGTCTTGACAGATGTCAAAGAGAATGTTGAAACATCTGCAAATGTCATGACAGATGTCAAAGAGAATGTTGAAACATCTGCAACTGTCATGACAACATTACTGTCATATGTTACATATAGATATCAAACAAGAAGTGTTGAACTTAGTTCAGGATGTCACACCAAATGTTGTGACACTGTCAAACAGAGTAACAGTTAATGAACTTAAGTCAAGATATCAGGATGTCACACCAGATGTTAGGACATTGTATCAGTTGATGGAATAAGTTCAGTTTACAGGATGTCCCAACAGATGTTGTGACATTGTATCAGTAAATGAAGTAAGTTCAGTTTTTCAGGATGTCCCAACAGATGTTGAGACATCTCAGACCTGTTACCAGAATTAATTAATAACTAACTGATCTGAGATATTTAAGGAGAGTTATCTGGAATTAATTATGGATGGATAAAAACAGAACAAGGCGCATCTGTAGGGAGTTTTGTTATGAAGATTCAGATTAATCAGAAGAACAAAATCACCTAGAATCTAGGAAGTAACAAACCCTAATTCAAGGTGATGACATTGGATTTATCAGATCTGAATTATGCAGAATATTCTGGAGATATTATGCAATCATATGTGGTGCTGGTCTAGAAGATCTTAAAGACTCAATTTAAATTGAAGACAAATATTGAAAAATATAGGTTTCTATATTTAGAGATATTTTAGGAGTTGAAGATCTTTTGGAATATTTGTAGCAGATATTTCTGCATATTTGTAGCAGATATTTCTGCATATTTGTAGCAGCTATTGTTATGATTGTTTAGGCCCAAATCCAGTTGGGAATAGGTTATAAAAGAAACCTTGTAACCTTGTTTAGGATTTAACCCAATGAACCGAAAATGTAAACATTATTAGGGTTGTGTCCTTGTGTCAGCCGTGCATAACAAGTAACACTATTGTGGCTGTTTCACTTGTGATTCTCGAAGCTTGTAAGCAAGAGAAGTATTGTGTCTTGATTGAAACTTCTAAGTAAGATCAAGCTGTTGTGTTTGAAGTGTGACTTCAATTTTATTAATCATTGTAAAAGATCACTGTGTGATTGAGGGGGAGTGAGTAGGGTACTCATATCTAAGTTGTGTCTTAGGTAGAAATTGCATTGGGTAGTTATTAAGTGATAGATTAAACAGGGTGGTTTAAGTCTAGAATTAATATTACTTATAGTGGATTTCCTCCTGGCTTGGTAGCCTCCAGATGTAAGTGTGGTTATACACTGAACTGGGTTAACAAACTTCTGCTGTGTTCTTTTTATCTTTTATGTTTTATGCAGTACCTGAACTGAATGTCCTATCAGATGTCCCAACATCCTGAAGCATGTTTGACTCTGATATAACAGAATTATTTAAGTACTGATATGTATACCTTACCATGTTTATAAGTAACAGATAAGATGTCTCAACATCATATTAGACATCTGAGTCTGTCATACCAGAATTTCAA
This sequence comes from Lathyrus aphaca, assembly GCA_963966055.1. Lineage (NCBI taxonomy): Eukaryota > Viridiplantae > Streptophyta > Magnoliopsida > Fabales > Fabaceae > Lathyrus > Lathyrus aphaca. The sequence continues at coordinate 228,478,548 of OZ014522.1, forward strand.
TTGGTATCAGAGCAGGCATCCTGGTCTGTTTCTGGATGAGATCTAAGGGGGATACTTTCTGGTTCATGGTAAAGGAAGAAGGAGGATATAATGAAAAGCTGTTTGAACTTGAGAGGTTCATATTGGTGTTTGAATGGTCCCTATAAGTGGAGGATGGACTATTCATCATATGGTGTATATTGGACCAGTCTGGTGTTATCAGGGCTGGAAATTTGCTGGTGAATTGTTGTGTAGCTATGATGTCAAACAGAATGTCCTGACATCTTGGTTCTGAGAATTCTATATTTGAAGGAGGCTTGTATTTTGTTTTCTGTGAGAATTGGAGAACACTTAGTTCAGAATGTTGTGGTTCTTGATGAAAGAAGAGGTTGGAGCCAAAACAAAAAAAGTATAATTATCAAATCTTTCATGCGGGAGTGAAAATCTTGATAAGTTATCTCTTAAGCTTATTTATGGTGACCTAATGAGGATATCCTTCTTGGTTATGGTGTCCTATGTTGTTTAGGTATAGCTGGAGAAAATCTCTCCTGTGAAGATACATGTTTATGATTGTCTAAATTATGAACTGAAGGAAGTTTCATCAAGAAAGAAGCTGAATTGATATGTCAATCCTAATGGCTTAACACCACACTACACATCAACAGTTTATGAACCAAGCTTAGTTTTGTGTTCCAGAAGAAGGAAACTGGTGTGATGATGGATGCTTTGGGTGCTAGACAAATGTGTGATGATCACATATGTTTGGAACCTACTCCTAACCTGGAAGAGGAGGCATCTATGCTACATGTTGAAGACTTAGATAATGATCATTGCTTCTGTGGACCCTAGCATAGCCAAAAGGCTTAGGGCTAGAAAGGAAAAGAAGACTACAGGACATTCATCTCCTGAAAAGAAGCAGCCTACTCCAAAGAAAGACAAGGTCAAAGTGATACTTGGTCCTACTAAACAATGGAGCAAGGTGAATACCCAAAAGAGGAAAGCTGTAACTCCACCAGATTCAGATGTTGAAGAGGATGTCCCAACATCCCAACCAAAGAAGAAACCAGCACCCTCAAGGTCCACCTCTGCTGTTCCAGAAGCTCCTCTGGACAATGTTTCATTCCATCATGTGTCAAGTGTGAGCAAATGGAAATTTGTATACCAAAGAAGGGTAGCACTTGAAAGAGAGCTGGGCAGAAATGCACTTGAGTGCACTGAGGTAATTGACCTAATTTCTTCTGCTGGTTTATTCAAGATAGTATCAAACTTTTCACCTTGCTATGAGCTGCTAGTCAAGGAATTCATTGTCAACCTTCAAGAGGACTGTGATGATGGTAAATCAGATGACTTCAGAAAGGTGTATGTAAGAGGGGAATGTGTGGAATTCTCTTCTAGGGTTTTCAACCACTATCTAGGAAGAGAATCTGATGGACCTAATGAGCTGGGAAAGATAAATAACCATGTGTGCAAGGTCATCACTGCTAATCAATTCAAAGCTTGGCCAGTCAAAGGGAAATTTTCTGTTAGCTTGCTGACAAGGAAGTATGCAATGCTGCATAGGATTGGCACTTCAAATTGGGTCCCTACCAACCATACCTCCTCAATAGCAACTGAATTGAGCAGGTTCATATATGTTGTGGGCACCCAAGCAAAGCTGTACTTTGGGGCTTATATTTTTTATCAGACATTGAAGCATGTTGGAACATCTGCAACAAAGCTTCCCATTGCTTTTTCATCTCTGCTATGTGGAATCATACTAAGCCAGTATCCAGGTATCCTCACTGAGAAGGATTCAGTATGCAAAAGAAAAAGTCCTCTGGCCTTCCATTACAAACTTTTCTTGAGCCATCATGCTGCTGATGTTGAAGCTTCCACTAGGACATCTGCTGGACCTTCAAAAGCAAAGACTCCCATATCCAAAGCTGCCTTGATTGCAGATCTGAAGACCACTTGCAAAAATCTGGATGCCAGGAAGAAAAAGCTTGAGGAAGTATTTCAAAGGCTGGAGCTGGAAGAGGTTGCTCAGAATACTGATGAATCTAATGGTGAATCTGAAGATGAAGAAGCTTCTAAATGTATTTACAAATGTGGGTGATAAATGCATGACTTTGGTCATGATTAAAGCTAGCAATGTGACCAACAATTGCTAGAAGCAAGGGAAGAATGTCAGATTGGGAAGTCTGATCAGAATGGTTGTTGAACTGGTAGTCTCTTCCACTACTAGTCATGGATAGTGGCAGTATAAACCCTTTGTGGCAAGCAAACTAAGAGCATCTGTTCTGGAATATAAAATCAAGTGTGGATATTTATCAGTTGTGCTCTTTGTATGTTCATCAGGGGTGTGAAATTGAGAATTAGTGGAGTACATGCTCAGCTGAAGTATTGTTTATCCATGACATGAGGAGATCTTGCTAATCTTATCTGGAGCTAACCTTAAAATCCTTCAAAAGTAAAAGATCAGATTGTGTAGAACTATTTGATAAGGTATTATACAAGAATTTAAGATCAATTGTTGTTTGTGGAATTCACAAATATTTGATTGATTATCCTTGTGATTCAAGATTGGTGATGTTCAAAAAGATGTTGGAACATCTTATCATCAGAGTTTGTGCAGAATCATGGGAGAGGTATTGCATAAGCTGTAACATTGGCTTCAGTCTTGTGTGACAGGAGTTATGTAATTCTGGAAAGTTTCTTGGCAAGAACTTGTCTGGATATTGTTGATGCTAAAGATGGAGATGAAAGACCATGAACATATCATAATCTTGGTAACTACTTGGATTGGTTTATTTCTGATCTAGGTGTAATCCAGAATGCTCATCATGGAGTTAAGATAGGTGGAGATATCATAAATTTGTTTAGACTGCCTTACTCAAGGAAAGGTGGCATCCTTGGTATAGTTTTGAGGTGTAGTTCTTAACTATTCCTTCTGAATAATCAGACAGTGGCAGGTTTGAAGACTTTGGAGAAACATTGGAAGTTTCTCATCAATATGTGTTATTGGTAAGAACTTCTGCAAAACCAATAGAATGGAGGTTGTTTACTCAAACTTGATGGATAAATCAAGTCTATGAGAGCATGGAACTCTTGTTCTATAAAGGAAGGAGGTTCTTTCAAGTGGCAGAAGAAGGAACTGAATTTAACAGATGGATGTGGGCTAATAATGTTTAAACATCTAGTTCAACATCAGAGTCTAATTGGTGAAGATCAACTTTTTTGATCAGGATATCTTTGGAAGATTTATTATAAACGTGAAGAAGACAAAAGTGGCAATTGGCTTTTTCATATGAGGATTCATAAAGAAGGTTATCAAAATGTGGTAATTGATTGATCTTTAAAGTAGATTCAAAGAATCAAGATAATCAGAGTGTGGCAGCTGGTTGTTCTTGAGGATTGTCTTGGAACAAATTACTCTTGGGCAGAGGAGTGATGAGTTGAAGACTCAAGAGGATTTATTCTTCTTGAAGGTGGATGAGAGTTTATCACTCTTTCTGGATTTCTGATTCTAACTGGTGGCACAGTGTAGTTGAAGATTTTCAGTTCTTGGATTACTATGCTATAGTAAGTCCAGTTGGTGGAGCACATCTAGGATCATGGTGATAAGGTCTTGGTGTATGAAAAATGTTCTAACTAAGTGTTAGTACATTATCTGGGGTGTTTATCTACATGGTTTCTATTATTAGACTACCTAATCATATGGGAGAATGATGAAGTAGATGATCTATATTGGAAGAAACATGTAGAAGAGACTGGAAGTGTTCCTCGTGCTAAAAAGCCAAGAACTCCAAAAAGATCAAGTTTTCAGCAAGACCAAAGGCATACCTTCACCATTGTACAACACTCCAAAAGCTTCTGAGTATGTGGATGATTCCATAAAGGAGTTGGTAACCAAGATCCTATCTGAGCAAAGAGTGGTAAGTGGCATATCTATCCCTCTGAACACTATGCCAGCCCCACAAGAAGATCAACAAACTCAGGCTGCAAAGGACACTCCTGCTCAACAGGATGTCCCAATAGATGTTGAAACATCTGAGGACCAGAAAAAGGCCTTCAATAATTGTGATGAAGAAGCATCTGAGGATCAGCACTAGGCCTCAACTGAATAGCACATCTCTGTTGATCCACCAGAAGTATATCAGGTATTGATTGCTTGGAAGTTTGTTTGTGGACATTCATTCTAATTTCATAATTAGTTTGGATGTGTTTTATCTGGATTGTATGGCCTTTGGTGTGTAAAGGCTTAGTGTCAAGAACCTATGTGCTAGAAGATGTTCATCTTGTGTAGTTTGTGGTAACTACAAACCTAGAAAGGAATCAGGTATGCTTTGGTACAAGAAGTGAATGTGTTCGATTGGGAATTGAACAGAGAGTGAGCTCTTGAAGACATGAAGATGCGTCTTATGTTTTCCTTTCATCAATGTACAGAGAAGCATGGAGTATCCTAGACAGGGGGAGTGTGTTACAAGTATGTGCACTTGATTTTGGGGTGTTAAGGGGGAGTAATACCTTAACCAGATAAGGAGAATCCTAAGAGTCTAGAAGGCTATATTACATAAAGCTTCTCTCTGCAGTTTATGTTTGATTCTTGAGGAATTGTGTGTGTTTCAAGAATATGGAGATTATATACCTCTATTTTTATTATGGTACCTTTGTCTTTTTATGGCTAAAAAGGGGGAGAAGTAATAGTGTGAGGTCTGATATGAAGATGTGATGTTAAGGAACTTCTACATAAGGTACTACTACACCTGTATGTAAATTAGTTTTAGCCAAAATAAGCCAAAGGGGGAGATTGTTAATGCTATTATTTTATGATTGGCATTATGTTTGGTAAAACTAATATGGCTGGAAAATGTTGAATAAGAAGTTCCATATTAACATAGTATAGACTCTGGAAGAACATGTCAAACATGATGTCCTGACATGGTGGCACAGATAAATGTGGAAGTTGTCAAAGAAGATGTTGAATTCAGTTCAGAATGTCCTATCAGATGTTGGGACATTATCAAACAGAGTAGAAGAACTAAATTCAGGATGTCCCAACAGATGTTGTCATATGTTACAGTCAGATGTCAAAGAAGATGTTGAAACATCTGCAAATGTCATGACAGAATTACTGTCATATGTTATAGACAAATGTCAAAGAAGATGTTGAAACATCTGCAAATGTCATGACATAATTACTGTCATATGCTACAAACAGATGTCAAAGAAGATGGTGAAACATCTGCAAATGTCTTGACAGATGTCAAAGAGAATGTTGAAACATCTGCAAATGTCATGACAGATGTCAAAGAGAATGTTGAAACATCTGCAACTGTCATGACAACATTACTGTCATATGTTACATATAGATATCAAACAAGAAGTGTTGAACTTAGTTCAGGATGTCACACCAAATGTTGTGACACTGTCAAACAGAGTAACAGTTAATGAACTTAAGTCAAGATATCAGGATGTCACACCAGATGTTAGGACATTGTATCAGTTGATGGAATAAGTTCAGTTTACAGGATGTCCCAACAGATGTTGTGACATTGTATCAGTAAATGAAGTAAGTTCAGTTTTTCAGGATGTCCCAACAGATGTTGAGACATCTCAGACCTGTTACCAGAATTAATTAATAACTAACTGATCTGAGATATTTAAGGAGAGTTATCTGGAATTAATTATGGATGGATAAAAACAGAACAAGGCGCATCTGTAGGGAGTTTTGTTATGAAGATTCAGATTAATCAGAAGAACAAAATCACCTAGAATCTAGGAAGTAACAAACCCTAATTCAAGGTGATGACATTGGATTTATCAGATCTGAATTATGCAGAATATTCTGGAGATATTATGCAATCATATGTGGTGCTGATCTAGAAGATCTTAAAGACTCAATTTAAATTGAAGACAAATATTGAAAAATATAGGTTTCTATATTTAGAGATATTTTAGGAGTTGAAGATCTTTTGGAATATTTGTAGCAGATATTTCTGCATATTTGTAGCAGCTATTGTTGTGATTGTTTAGGCCCAAATCCAGTTGGGAATAGGTTATAAAAGAAACCTTGTAACCTAGTTTAGGATTTAACCCAATGAACCGAAAATGTAAACATTATTAGGGTTGTGTCCTTGTGTCAGCCGTGCATAACAAGTAACACTATTGTGGCTGTTTCACTTGTGATTCTCGAAGCTTGTAAGCAAGAGAAGTATTGTGTCTTGATTGAAACTTCTAAGTAAGATCAAGCTGTTGTGTTTGAAGTGTGACTTCAATTTTATTAATCATTGTAAAAGATCACTGTGTGATTGAGGGGGAGTGAGTAGGGTACTCATATCTAAGTTGTGTCTTAGGTAGAAATTGCATTGGGTAGTTATTAAGTGATAGATTAAACAGGGTGGTTTAAGTCTAGAATTAATATTACTTATAGTGGATTTCCTCCTGGCTTGGTAGCCTCCAAATGTAAGTGTGGTTATACACTGAACTGGGTTAACAAACTTCTGCTGTGTTCTTTTTATCTTTTATGTTTTATGCAGTACCTGAACTGAATGTCCTATCAGATGTCCCAACATCCTGAAGCATGTTTGACTCTGATATAACAGAATTATTTAAGTACTGATATGTATACCTTACCATGTTTATAAGTAACAGATAAGATGTCTCAACATCATATTAGACATCTGAGTCTGTCATACCAGAATTTCAAAATCTCTAAGAAGATAAATTCGTAGATGCACACAACTGAACCTAGAATCATGATAAGACTGGATTTTTGAACCAGACTTCACACGAACCACTGCTTGATAAACTGAAGAATTATGTACACCACAATTTAACTTTAGACGCACTGTCTTGAAAAATAACCTCAAATGCAGATGACTTGCAGTTAAAACAACCACTCGATAGTTTGACCAAGGTTAGGTCAAACGTCCATCTGAATCGGATCGTGAACTGAATAGCCATCCAGAACTGAAATCACTGCCATGATCCATGTTATGCTTCAACAATGAATGTCATGCTTCATTTTTCTATGCTCATGATGCAACACGAAATATGAAAATAATATGCTAAATGCTATGAAAAAGAGAGGGCAAATTTGGGGTGTTACAGCTGCCCCTATTCAAGCATCTGTTAATCTGAAAAGGACGGTAGCACGGGCTATCGACCGTTAAAGATGAACCGTGGTTGAATACTAAAATAACCTTGAAATTTGCACTTTACCAGAGAAGAAAAGAGATGGGAAATAAACCCCTCCAAGGAAAAAAAGTAACCCAAAATTTCTGCGTAGACTGCAGTAACACGGAGCGGACGAGCTCTCTTCAACTTAAACTGTTACACCAGATGGAGAGATATCTTAGACAAACGAGTCTTCCTCAAATAAACTTGTTACGCCATGTGAGAAATAATTAGGACGGACGAGCCCTCTTCACAAATCTTGCGTAGACATGGGATGCTTAAGACAGACGAGTCTTCTTTAGGAAAGCTATTACGCCAGGACCAGCAAACATTTTGACGTTTAATTCCACCGTCCGGACTTCAAACCTCTTTAACACGGACGAGTGTTGGATGATCATCAAGAGAACACAATCAAGTGTTATAAGTCAACGATACAAACGAATATCAGACGATGATCTAAGAAACACAGACGAGCGTTTCAGGCGATGATACATACGAGTATCAGAAATCCAACACAGACAAGCATTGGGGTAGCAACTCAGACAAGTACCAGAAATCCAACACAGACGAGCATTGGATAAGACCAAATGATCTGCTAAGGGAATGGCATCGAGCGATCCATAACCAAGAACATGAGCACGGCTCAAACAATGAGGAGTAATATCAAGCGATTTGCAAACCAAACAAGATCGAGCGATCTGATGGGAGAATGGTATCAAGTGATCCATCCACAATAAGTCCATTGACACGGGACAAGGCGATCAAACCATGCTTTGATTCGAGAAAAGAGTAACAAATCTGCAGGGGAATATCATCTAGTGACATCTTTCATTTTCTGGACTATTGACTGCTTGAAGATCAATCCAAGAGGATTTTACAGAAGACATGACATCCAAAATTCCCAAGTGTCTTCAAACTCTTAGGTATTCGTCGAATCCTGACGTAACTGCCCTAGACTGCATAGACTGTGGAAGAATTTGTCTCGCGAGGATTCATGAAAAACCTCGTATCACTGCGAAATACCGTGCCCTGTAAGCATAAAGATATGCACACCTGCCACGAACAGAAGTGAACCAATTATGGTTGAACTTTGATATGATTTTGAATTTTTCTTTGTTAACAGACTTATTGGGTGTCAACTCAAGGGTTGAAGAAGTGAAGACTATGATATCGACTCAAGGGTCTTTAGAAACAGGAACATCGACTCAAAGGTCGAGGAGAACACAACAACATCAACTCAAGGGTTGAGGAATAAAGCGACAACAACATCGACTCGAGGGTCAAAATAAAAAATAGCAACATCGACTCGAGGGTCGAGGAAACTAAGGTATTGGTATCGACTCGAGGATCGAGAAAAATAAAGCAACATCAACTCGAGGGTTGAGGGAACGACGACAAAAATATCGACTCGAGGGTCGAGGACAACAAAGCAACATCAACTCGAGGGTTGAGGAAACGAGATGACAAAAACATCGACTCGAGGGTCGGGGAAATAAGATGACAATATCGACTCGAGGGCCGAAGAGAACAAAACAACATACACTCGAGGGTTGAGGGACCGAAGGAAGCAACATCGACTCAAGATCCGAGAAACGGAAGCAATGATATCGACTTGAGGGTCGAAGCAAACCAAAGTGAAGATTGCCACACTCAGCTGAAGTGAGAGGCTGAACGCATATAGATGCCAACTAGCCATAGTTGAAGAGATGCCAACAAAGATTGGACTTTAAACGTGTATGATGATCAGATGAAGAAACCATAACAACTGAGGAGAAATTCTCTGATCAGGGAAACGCGCTTCCCGCGCCCTACTGGGATCAATCATCAGACATTCATTCTGGGAACGGCCTTGCATACCGTGATATCGTATCAAGAGGATTTTACAGAAAACCTAGCATCTGAAATGCTTCAGTGTTTTCAAACTCTTGAATGTCTCGAAGTAACCACCTCAAACTGTATGGTCCATGAAGGAATTTTCCCCAAGATCTCGCATCATCATGAGGTGTTCTGCCCCAGTATTCTGGACCTTGGGTAGGTGCATTTGATTAACCGTCTTCTGGAGAGAGTAACCTCTAGTTCTTCTAGGGTGACCTGCCCCAGTACGAGCCTTGCTTTGGAGAAAATACCCAGGCTAACTGCTCTATGAGAGATTTAAATCTCGAAGTGACTGCCCCAGTTTGGCTGGAAATTGAGGATCTTGATCGATGTTATTGCCCCATATTGGCTGCATTTAACCCAACTGGTTGGAAGAGTCCCTATTCAATGGAGTTTCTTGGAAAAGTGCCCCTTGACATGAATGTCCTTTAGAAGTTTCCGCCTTCTCAACTTGGCAAGATTAAGCTTCTATATTGAGGTTCCATATGCGAACTTCTTTGATGCCAAACAAATGTATGCAAGCAGAAAATGCTTTATTCAGAGAATGATTATTTCAATGCAGCACACATATTAATCTTGAAGTTTTTATTGAAAGGATGTCGCAAACCTTTGTGAGCAACTCACTGGTTAAGATACAACACATATATATATATATATATATATATATATATATATATATATATATATATATATATATATATATATATATATTGAAAGAAAACATGCACACGCAATACCAACAGGGATCTTTTAGCATAACTCGTAGGAGTCAGGAACGCTATCTTGTGGTAGTACACTCTCAAATTAACCCTGTTTCAGTTAGGACTTTTGAGGGTTGTATCGTGGCCTGGTTCACGGTTATAGAAACAAAGATATAGGCTCAAAGTTAATATGTGCCCACCCCTCTTCGTGATGTCCTTCCATTCCTATGTTCAACTAGTTTTCACAAGTGCTCACCTCTCAAAAGGGTTTTGTGATGGTTGAGGAACCAATGACTCTAACAGTTTAAGTACCACTACGGTTGTTGGAGTAATAGTCACCCCTATTGTCTTTTGTGCCTGTATCACACGACTTGCTCTTGCTTAAGGATCTTTCTTGTGTAATCCTTTCCATTTTTTGCTTTTGTTTCATTTTTTGTTTATCCCTAACTTTTGCCTGGATTGATTCTTATGAATTTTTTTTTTTACTTTGAAGTCCAGCGGGATGCCCTAATTTTTGCCTAAGTCGCTTGTTTTCATGTTTCGACTTAACGGGCTTTTTATTTCTTCTTTTTTTCTCTTTTTTTTGAACAAATCGTATGACACAGGTTGTCTTGGTTGTTTTGTAAGGGTTGTGACTGTCTCACCCTTTAGTTGATGAAGGATAACCGTTGTGGTTTCCGGTCTTTAGACCTCTTGATTTGGTACAATGAAATGTTAGGGATCCTCAGATATATTCCTTTATGAAAGCATGAACGCCTGGTTCAACTAGCTGACACCTACCCTGCCCCGGGTTAAATGTAAAGGTTTTTTTTTCATGCGAAAAGAAACTCCTACTTCAAGGCTCAAAGGGGTTAACGAGTGTCTCTCCCTTATGTCTCCGGTGTTTAGGATTTGAAACAAAGCCTGTACATTGTCAACAGAGTCTTATTCAAGGGCACACAATTGGAGATTTTTGTGTTTTCATTTCGTCATCCTCCATCACAGAGTTTAAGAACAACGGTTGGTATTGCAATGCACATACAAAATTATAAGTAAAACGAATGAATTACTTCAAGAAAAACACGTGCATTTCATTAACATTCAAGAACAAACAAAATTCATGCATGCATACAAATGTTCGAACAAACATATAAAAGCTACACATGAAAATGCAGTAAAGAAAACTGAGCAATGCCACTATTGAGGAGACTTGACTCCGTCTGGACCTGTTGATCTTGAACACTTTCAGTAGTCAGCATCTTTTTCCTGATGAGATTTGCAGTCTTCAATCAAATGGCCATGTGCCTAGAATCATACTTCATTCCCAATTATTCTGACCTGAAGCTTTCGACGTTCAAACAATGACACGAGACGGTTGAAGAAAAGAGTGACACTGAGATGAAATTGCCACATAAGTTTGCTCGGAAAGACTTGACGATCTTCTACCTACGTATCTCCATTGACCAAAGACCAATGAAGAATCAGAGCGACGTAGTTCCCCTAAATAGGGATGAAAATGAGGTACATAAACTAACCATCCTCATAGCCGCTCTTCAAAATCAAACTGAGAATCCCCTTCACACACATCCTCGATAATTTCCTCCACAACATGAGCTGATGAACCCACATGACCAAGCGAAAACTTGTTAACTTGAATGCCTTGAGGCGTCACTAAAATCAACCCAGACTCAATTAAATCCCGAACCTTATCCCTGAGAGGCTTGCATCCTTCAGCAGAATGTCCTGGTGCATTGACATGGAAACCACACTGAACATTGGGATCAAAACTTGGTGGGTATGGAAAAGGAACTGGACCCGGTTTCTTCGGCACTATCAATCCACTATCGATCAGGCATGGAAGTATATGACTGTATGGAACTGGCAATGGATCAAAATACCTTTTGGATCTCTTAGTGTAGTAACGACGCCTTTGCGGAGTATTCTTCTGTTGGCATGGTTGCTGTTGATACTGAAGAGATTCACTATTAACTGATATCTGACATACCAATTCAGAAGGTTGTTGACTCTGAGCAGTTGAGATGCATGGGTACTGTGGATAAGTCAATGGAGCTGGAGGATCTTCCCATATTGCATCAATCACATCCTTTCCTTGAGAACTGATAAAAGATTCATTCTCTTCAGCTGAGCTATCTGAAGTGCCTTGGATCTTTCCCATCTTGATAAAACTCTCAATGCGTTCTCCAACTATCACCAAGTCCGAGAAACTCGAAGTTCCACTACCACTCAACCTCTCCAAGTATGGTCCCTGTAAGGTCTCTATGAAAAGATCAACCAATTCTCTATCTGATAGTGGGGGTTTCACCCGAGCAGCTACTTCTCTCCACCTCTGGGCATACTCTCTGAAAGATTCACCATCTCCTTGGGATAACACTTGCAAATCCATGCGGCTAAGAATTCTGTCAAGATTGTAGTTATACTGCTTCACAAAGGCATTGGCTAGGTCTGACCATGACTGGATACAACTGCTCTCTAACTGCATATACCAACTCGATGATGCCTCACTCAGACTGTATTGGAAACAATGAATCATCAATTTGTCATTATGCTCATGTGAGGTCATCCTTCTGCAAAATCTTACCAAATGCTGTCTTGGACAACTATCCCCTTTGTACTTTTCAAACTTCGGTATTTTGAACTTTAGAGGTATTACAAGGCCATGTACCAGACACATGTTCGCAACACTTAGATCAATGACATTATGACTTTGAAGGGCTTTAATCTCTTCCTCCAACACACGCAATCTTTCCTCCCTCTCCACAACTCGTGGATCTTGGATTCTCACCACAGGGATTGCCTCTTAGGAACCTGGCATAGTGAAAGCAAAACTGTGATAATCTGCAGCATCAACAAAAGAAGAATGTCCACTTCGGGCGACCTGACGCTCTTGAACATCTGGATTCTCAACGGGAATCTGTGCAGGTTGAGCTTGAGCATAATTACAGCCATCTTGCCTTGCCAAAGTTGTTATAGCCTCCAAAAGTTGGTCCCACTGATCTCTTGTCAACCCAACACTTGCAGACTGGCTTTGCTCTCCAGGGTCCATGATCTTCCCAAATGTTGCTTCAAGTCTGATACGAGAGCTGGAATATCAACTGTGGATTGTGAACAAAGAACGGATGAGCCCTGCTTGCTGGACAGAAATGCAATGCAAATGCTTATGTGAGGCCATGTTCTGTTACTTCCAAAGAATCTATCTACTTTGATTCACATTTTGATACAAGAAAAATCCAACGGCAATAATCCAGATATGAGATCTCGGAAATAACTGAACATGTATGCTAAAATGCTATGATGGCATGTATGCAACTGGCAAGTGATCGAGAACTGGTGTCTATCTGGATACGGAACACTGAGCTGAGAATCAAGTATCTGATGATATATGTCCTCTGAATAATAACCATCTGATAAGAACTCAAAACCAAGGATCAAGAACTCCAGGATTATAATAACCGGACCAAAACATAAGATCACACTGATGATGAAGGGTATGTTGAGGTCAAGGGTTCCTGCAAACCTGTAAACCCCTCCCAATCTCACGGGTGTGCTCCGGGTCAAACATCACGGACTCTCAAAGCCGAATAGCAATAATACTTTCACCATTTCCGAGAAATGGCTCATGACCAAATCAGGGAATCGGTTTGGCATTATATACTACGCAGGGAGGCCTCAGCTGAGTCCGGGAAAAACAAGCATCCCTTATAAGTCCCCAGCTTCGAGCACTGAAATCGAGAAACAATAGTACATTCAGCCCGTAGGATACAGTACTATTGTCATACGACCAGATGCTTTGACTGAGTTCCTATAAGAGAACCAGGCCATCCTATGCGAGTCCCCAGTGGACCCTTGGGTGCGAATGGGTTTGACACGAAATGTGGTCTGCCACTGTCACCACTGGAGAGGGTTGTTTCCACAAAGGTTCTCAATGATCGGTCCCCAGATGCACATAACTATCAAGGTCCTATCCCGAAGTGGAGGAAATCCCCACACAAGATATTTCCAAGACGGTCGCAATTTGGGCGTGAAACACATCGCCACTCATCATGCCACATGTGAGTACAATATGTCCACTCTAATCCTATAGTGCACTCAAGCCGGGTACTTGGCTTATCTCTCAGACACAATATCACCCGAGCCCACCAAACAGAAAACCAGTCCAGACTGTCCAGTATGATATATATGATGCGGAAAATAAATACTGAAAATTGTAAATAAAGCTGTAAATAAAACTGTAAATAAACAACAGCAAAATACAACACTCAACAGCAAACAATCAACACCCAAGGAAACAAAAACATGCAAGCACTAGGATTGAATCTCAAGGGAACCAGAGATTCTGGGTTCGATCCCCAGCAGAGTCGCCAGCTGTCGCTCCCTGGATTTCCATCCTGGTACAAACGCGAAAGTGGCGTGAAAAAGAATAGAGTCGCCAGCCAAGCATTTTTATCCCGAAGGAACGGGAATGGTAATGCTGCACAAACCAGAAGAAAAGAAGAGGAAGGACACAGGTCCTGCGAACCAAAGAAACTGAGTTCGGGAGTCGGTTACGACCTGGGAAGGTATTAGCACCCAGATCGTCCGTCGTACCCGACGGGATCCACACTTGCAAAGAAACTGCTTCAAAGGGTGAAAAAATGAAAGTTGCTGCAAAGAAAATGAACTGAACTGGGTAATAGAAAAGAAAAGAGAACTGATAAAAGAAATGAAAAGGAAAAATGTAGGGAAAATAAAGATTATGCTCGAACGGCCCCTACCCCGCTGCCTACGTACCTCATCGGGAAGATGAGGATCAGAGACGCCGTAGTTCCCCTAATTAGGGGTGGAAAAGATTGCTTGTGAATTAAGGCTTGAACTGCCTATGTCAATGCTCAGGTGTTGCAGACTCAGACGACGAGTGCGTAACCGTCTTGCAAATGACAAGTAGGAGCAAGTTCGCGTACGGAGCGAAGGAGATGAGAAAAGAAGTCCCGAAGGAGAGACGCTTATTGTTGGTTTGTGTTTTTTATGATTTTTTCTGTTTTGAAATTTGCACAGGTAAGTGTACCTAAGTCTTACTCACTGGGATGTGTACATCTCACATCATCCCGAAATGGAATGCGCAAGAGGCACACATATCTATGGAGGAAATCCCCAAATTTAGTCCCACAAGTGAAGGCTCAGCCACACTGACCTACTGACATTTATTAAGTGTTTTTGTGATTTTTAGTTAAGAAGTGTTTTTTTATGCTTTTCTTTGTGATGTAATCTCATGCTAAGACCTATCCACCACGAGGGATAACCTACACCTCGCCCCGAAACGGAACGCGTGCAAGTATCTCATAGCAAAGTCTCGTGTCACATAAGAAGACTCGCCATTTATTAAAGTGACTTAAAGTTAAGTTTGAAGATAAGAAGAGAGAGCACCAAAAGGATCTCAAAGGTAAAGAATCTAAGGGGGACTAATGAATCCTAATTGTTGTCATGCATGGTATTTCTAGGTTAGTGAGGTTTTAATTCTATCCTAATGAAGAAGAAGGAAAGAAAAGAAGAAGAAGAAAAAGAAGAAGAGGAGGAGGAAAGGTAAGGCCTAAGCCCAACAATCACAAGGTTAGAACAAATGATAATAAGAAGAGAAGAGATAAGATTTGGAGATGTAGGAATCACACCCACACCTCTCACTTACCAGAGCCCCTGAAATGGTTAGCGAATCGCAATAAGCATACAATGAAACTAAGAACATTTAAACATTACGCAAACCAAAAATGACAATCACAAATCAATCATCATCAACAAATTCAGTACCTAACCCTATAGGGGACCTAGAACAAAGGCCAATAAATCCTAATAGGATGGCATAAATGCCTTCCTCAAACTATGTTAGCAAGAAGGAAGAAAGAGGCACGAAACGCTACCTAAGAAACAAAACCAAACAAATACCAAATGACATGAGAAAAAAATGAAATTAAATTTCTAAAGCCAACAACCAGCAACTAATAAAGTGTCAAAATATTTCACAAAAATTCACAACCAAAGTCTATCAAATAATCACACGAAGTCGCTTAGGAACAAGTAACGGAAACGCACAAATACGACTTACAAAACTATGGATAAAATGGAATTAAAAATAATACAAAAATATTTTTATGAACTTTTATAATAAGTCTATGAAATAATGAAAAAAGAATGGAGTAAAAAAGTTAATCGAGGTGAAAGAAATAAATCCTACAAGATAAGGCGTTATTTATGGAATTTGAATGAAAAGAAAATAAAAGAAAATTCGAAATAAAATTGAGAAATTAATTAAATCAGGAAATAAAAAATATGAAAAAATTCTAAATGGAGTTATGAAACTAAAAATATTTTTTTATGTAATTCTTTAATGTATTTTTGTATTTTAAATGCATTAAAACTGAAAATATGAAAAAAGAAAAATAAAATAATACAAGAAATGGAGGGGGTGCAAAATAGAAAAAAGAAGTTAAAACACACATATGGGCCGCGCAAGGGGGGGTGCGGAAAGCAGGAGGGTAAGGCCCAACGCGGAAGAGACCAAGGGAGTTATGGTGAGGACGCGGTCAACTTGCTTGACTGAAGCAAGGCCGCTTGATTCGTGGACTGGTGAGGTATGATCATCATGTGGCTGCAGGAAGCAGGTGTATGGTAGTTATCGCGTGCTAGAGCGCGTGGGAACGGAGGAGAAAGGTCCTACCGGACGATGACAAGTGTCACCGCCGGTGTGGACCGAAAATCCCAAAAAGCTCACCAACCCTATCTCTTATCTTCTCGAATTCCACAACAATCCAACAACTTCTTTATGAATTTTTTAATAAAATCTCTTTATTATTTCTTAACATTTCTTAACATTTCTAACTTAAATCAACAAAGCACAAATAACCTAAGTCTCTCTCTCTCACTGACTTCTTTCTTCTCCAAGACCTAACATCCGCCGCACCTATACTCTCATCTTCTTCTTCTTCTAGCCGCCGCCGGCATTCCTCGTCCTTTCCTCAACACAAAAAAAAACACGGCCACACACTCTCTACGACGCCCTTTCCTCATTCATCCTCCACCCCGCACTTCCATCGTTCGCCTTCTTCTTTCCTAAGCTTAAACCACCGGCGCCGGCGCCCAGCCTTAATCGGAGAGCCACCTTTGAACAACGATCTTCAACTTAAATCGTACACGTCTTGAATCCGGAAGCAACAATCCCAAAAAAACTCAATCGAACCACCCGATTGGCACATACAGAAACACCATAACAAAAGCTCAAACAGCAAACAACTACATCTACAAGATAGTACGGATTTGTACCTGTTAACCGAAAGAAAGGAAGAAACTACAGTGAATATCACACGCGATTGCAAAACTCTGATCGATGAAGAATGATGACAACGATTATTCTGGTGAATAAAAGGAGATCGGATTTCCGCTCGTTGATGAAGAACATGCTCGAATCTGCTGTTTGGTGATGCAGACTCAACAATGATGCTATTCGATGAAGAAAACAACGACGCAAAATCTCGGTTGATGCAAGAGCAACGAATTCGACCCGCTCGATTGCTCAGCTCGAGAATGATGACGAATTCCTTTTACGGTTTTGAAGAGTAATGCGGAGTCATGGTTCTGGTTTTTGTCATAGCTCAATGAAGAAGAGTGGATTGCGGTTGTTGTCCTGATGAGGATTCGATTTCTTATTGTTGTATGAGGGTGAACTTGAATTCGGTTTTTGTTATGATGAAGAATGGAAAATCTGCTTTTGTTATGGTGATGGTGAGGAGTATCAATTCGGTTTGATGGTGATGAGAAGAAGTAGAATTGGTTGTGATTCTGTGTGATGAAGGAGTGATGTATGCTCTTATTAATGATGAGGAATTTTTTTGCTTTGTGACAGAAATGAAAGAAAAAAGTGATCCCATTCTTGATGATGCAGAATTTTTTTCTAACAGAACTTTCTCTTCTTCTACTTATTTTTCCTCATGAGTTTTTTGTGACCTCTCCTCATTCAAAAGGCATGTTGTTGAACCTTGGTGAGTGCTGGCCACGTGAAAACCGTTAGCAAGTGTGCACGGGATTTGTTAGTGCGTGTTGCATTCTGCGTGAGTCTTTTCTTTTTTGTCCGTTTTTGAATGGAAAAAGTTGCATTTTGATAGTGAAGTATGTGTGATGCTTGCTGACGTGTAGAGGTGGGGTTAGGGATGATATGTGAAGACGATTCTGATGTGAGTGTTATTAGGAGAAAACGTGACTTCACTCTCCACTTATTTCTTTCCTTTTTTACCTTTTTTTACTATATTTTGGTGTAGTAAAAGGGCTCTAAGACAAATGGACCTTATAACATTTTTTAATAATTTTTTGTGATGAAAAGAAAAGAATTATATGGTGATGAAGAAAATGGTTCAATAAAAGAATGGATAAACATAAAATGGATATATGAAACAAAATGAATATTTTTTGTGAAAATGGAAAAAGAAATCGAAAATGGGTTATAGAACAGTTATTGGAATTGGGTAATGAAAAATCGAAATGGATCGGATAAAATAAAAAAAAATGGAGGTGAAGTAATTTTTATGAAAGATATTGTCCACATGCGCATAATCCCTGAACCAACTTGCATTATTCCACAATCTCTGATAAAAATCAATCACGTACCACTAAGCGGCTTGAAACTGAAATACGACCACCCACTTAATTATCTCTGAATCTCTGATCAAATTAAACGACTCATATCAAATTCATCTAAATTAAATCTCTGAGAAGATAAATTCGTAGATGCACACAACTGAACCTAGATAAGACTGAATTTTTGAACCAGACTTCACACGAACCACTGCTTGATAAACTGAAGAATTATGTACACCACAATTTAACTTTAGACACACTGTCTTGAAAATTAACCTCAAATGCAGATGACTTGCAGTTAAAACAATCACTCGATAGTTTGACCAAGGTTAGGTCAAACGTCCATCTGAATCGAATCGTGAACTGAATAGCCATCCAGAACTGAAATCACTGCCATGATCCATGTTATGCTTCAACAATGAATGTCATGCTTCATTTTTCTATGCTCATGATGCAACGCGAAATATGAAAATAATATGCTAAATACTATGAAAAAGAGAGGGCAAATTTGGGGTGTTACAGCTATTTGTCATGGTCAGATGTATCAGAAACACATGATTAAAGCCTTCAATAAGAAAGTTAGGCAGCAGGTGTATCAGGCTGGTGATTTGGTAATCAAGTGTATCATATTACCACAAGGTGATCCCAGGGGCAAATGGACCCTTACCTATGAAGGGCTATTTTTTGTTAAGAAAATATTTTCTGGAGGTGCCATGATGCTTACTACTATGGATGGTGAAGATTTCCCATATCATGTGAATGCATACATAGTTAAAAAATACTACGCATGAAATGAGACCTGCTAGGTTGACTGGCCTAGGCAAAAATAAGGGCATCCTGGCGAACCAATAGGGTTCGGGCAAAAATTAGGGATATATATAAAAGAAAAATTGTACACCCGGCTGTCGCTCCCAAAGATTTGCATCCCTGGTACAAGCGCGAACGGTCGGCGAAAGGAGAAAAGATGAAGGTGAAGGTGAATAGAGTCGCCAGCTATGCATTTTTATCCCGAAGGAAAGGTAATGCTACATAAACCTAGAAAATATGGATAAGACGGTTGCGAACCAGAGAAACTGAGAAAGGGGGTTGGTTACAACCTGGGAAGGTATTAGCACCCATATTATCCGTCGTACTCGACGAGATCCACGCTTGAAAGTTTGTGTTTAAAGGGGTAGTGTATGTGTTATTTGTGTGCAAAAGCTGGAAAAGAATATACAAGTGTCAGTGCAAGAAGGTGAAGTGAAATGCTCAGGAATGAGGCTTAAGAAGAATGTTGAAAGAGGGGGAAGACACAAAGACTTTTTTTGTTCGATAACAGTTAAGTTATGCCTACGTATCCTCTCGTGCAATGAGGAAGTCAGAACACCGTAGTTCGACTCAAAGAGACTGAAAGATAAATTGACTTGTGAACTGCTTGCTTGCCCATGCTCAAGTGTATGACTCGTCTGGCTTGAGTGCTAACTGTCTTGCATTAGACGGAAGAAGCAAGTTCTCGGTTGTGAGTGAAGGTGATGAGAAAAGAATCCCGAAGGAGACGATTATTATTTATTTTTGTGTTTTCAATCTTTTATTTGTTTTTGGTGTTTGTCATAAGTTAATGAGCTTAAGCCTATATCAAAGGTTAGTAAACTCATTATATCCTCCCTTTGATTAGGGATAATGAGAATACCTTAAGTATGAGATAAACATCTCAACTTAATTACCATGATGATGTAGGATTAAGATCATTAACCTACTTGTGATTATTTAGATGTTTTTGTTTTTGTGTTTAGTGTTAAGTAATGAGTTTAAGCCATAATCAAAGATTAGTGAACTCATTACACCATCCTAATAGAAGGATAATAGATGAGAGCACTTAAGCTGAGGAAGATACCTCAACTTAATCCATGATTAGGGATTAACCTCATGAAAAAAAAAGCCTTTATTAAAGTGGATTTTAATTAGGGGTGGGATTAAGAAGTAGATTTTATGGTTTGTAAGACAACTTGAGGGGGACTTGTCCATTAAACACTAGGGTTAGTCCTTCTTAACCAATAAAGGAAGAAATAGAACCCTAATGTAAGGCCCAAGTTACAAGTTAATGCCTTAGTGATTATTAGATGGATTGATTAAGAGGTTTAAACAAATTAAGTATTTAACACTTAGGATTAAAGTTATACACTTCATCCTAATAGAAGGATGCAGGCATAACCCTAATTCCAAAGTCCTAAAACCTTAAAGGTTTAGTCTCTAATGATGAGATGAGAAGAGAGACACAAAGAAGACACAAAGGTGAAAACTAAGGGGGGACTAATCACAACCCTAATTATTATCATGCTTGGATGTTCATATGGTTTGTAAGGCTTAAAAGAGATCTTCAAAGAAGCCACCAATGGAAGGAGCAGAAGAAAGAAGGAAGAAGCAGAAGAATAAGTTACTTACTTCATTGAAGAAGATAAGTAACTTAGAGAAAGAAAGTGAGATGAACATGAATGAGCAAGCCCACTCAAAGACAAATAAGAATGCAGCAAAGATGCATATGAAGAAGATGAAGAGAAATGAGAAGTGAAGGCAAATTCACTTCTCAAATTAACTTACCACCTGAAATGTTAGCACAATATGCATAAGGAAAGGAATGAAATGGAATGAAGCATATGCAAAGGTAAAAAACCAAAACCAGAAGCATACACATGATGCAAATGATGCTATGACATGATACAAAGGCATACAAAGTGCAATGAATGGTCATACAAGAGAATGAATGCAAATGAAGCATGCTTTGAAGTATGAGAACACATGGATGTTTATGAAATGGAATGGATGCAAAGCATAGAAAATGTATGAATAAATGAAAAGCAATGTTCAATAAATGTCTTAATATGTCTAAGATGGCATACAAGTGTTTAGAATGTCATGGCAAGTTCATATGTTCATGCAATGCAATGTAAGATGCAAGTAAGGATGCAAAATTAGGGTTACATGAAAGGATGAGATGCAAATGATCAAAACAGAAGAAATTCAAATGATAAAATTTGCAAATGAGCTCAAATAAACCCTAACCCTATATGATATCACACCCCAAAGGAGAAGGTCTAACTCTTAACCTAAAGAAAGTTATGATTTTTCTAAGTTACCTAGGGTTTTTGGGTACCTTAAAAGGAAAAATGCAAATCAATTTGAAAATGAAAGATAAATTTATGACAAAAATATCCTAGAAACTACATGTTATATGGAAAACAATGCAAAAAGAATCATTATCAAACCATTCATGGTTAGACAGAAAAGATTTTTTAAAGTTAGGGTTCTAAAAAGGGAATTTTGTGAACCCTAAATTCAAAGAAATTGTCAAAGAATGTTCAAAACCAAAAAGAAATTTGTATGAATGGTTTGACAATGTTTCTAAATGTCTTAAGATGAAATGTGAATTTTTTTTGTGATTTTTAGAAACCTCAATGATATTTTAATTAATTAATTTCCATTAATTAATTAAAATAAACATTTACATATTTTAAAAATGCTTTTTTAATGCAAAAAATAAAAATAAAAATATTTTTGGTTTCTGAAAATTAATAAAAGACTTGATAAAAATTTTCATAATTTTTTTTAATGATTTTTGCTATTTTTAATAAATATGTAAAATAAAATATAAAAAAAATAAAAATAAAATTGAAAGTATGCAGAATGAGAGGCTAAGATCTAAAGTTGAGGAATCTAGTGGTCAGGATGCAAAGTCAGCGTGACTGGGGGTCTTTAAATCCAAAGGCCACGACTTAATCTTCCCAATTAAATGAAATCCTACGACTGTGTTTTAATCTGACTTAATTAAGTTAATTAATTAAGATTAGGGTTTAAGGATCAATCTCAGCCTTTCAAAACACGGGCCAAACACTCATCAAACGACCCAAATTCAAACTCAGCTAATCACCTGAGATTAGCCCTAATCCAACTCAGATGGCCGAAACAGTGTTCCGGCCGTTTTCTCCGGCAGGGTTCTTTCCCAAACTCTCTCCCCAGACCATTTCAGGAGCTCTAAAGCTCCAGATCAAATCCCAAACTCACCCTAAACACGAATCAACCCTCAAAATTAATTTATTTTGCATCAATCATGAGAATCAATCAAGAACATGTTTCACGGGCAAAGTTTCAAAAGCTAAATACACGCTTGTTTTCAACTCATTTTCAAAACAAATTATATCATGATGATAAGCATAACATGTAGAACAACTTAGAAACTTAAAATCATGCTTCTGGAAAAAAGTTTGAAGATGGATACCTGAGCTGGAGCTTTCACGTATGGAGCTTTCTGACCTCTTCTCCTGTGCAAACTCACCCCAATGGACTCCTTGATGATGTTGAGAAGCTTATAATGAGTTAAAATGAGATGGATTGAGAGGTTGCAACTCAACTGGTCCAGAATCGTGTTTGTGTTTGGCTAGCTTTTAGGACTTGACAATGGTTGGGAAATGATCTATCGATGATGGTGAGTTGATCTATGGAAAAATATTGGATGTTTGATGCTTGTGTAGTGTGTTTCGAAGAGATGAAGATTGAGGGTGATTTTGTGAAACTTGGTGTATGAGAGGTTCTGAGCTCCAAGGTTATGTGAGTTAGCTTGCTTTTGGTCCACATAACAAGTCCCTATTGGCCAGAGAGTGGTTGTGGCTACAGCTGATTGGTATGAGCCAAGTTGCAAAAAGTCAACATTATGTGTACTTGAGGTATGGGCTCATGCAAGGGTGGTTCAGTGGCATGTCCTGGTTCAACCTTGATTAAGGAGAGCCATGGGATTCATTTATGCAGCTGGATAGCTTGGAGGCATGGCTGCAAGAGGTTTTGCAAGTGTTATGCAATTTGCCCCTTTTGAGAAATCTTGTGATGCAAGCCATAGAAACTTGTGACTCCTTGGGAAATTCTGGTCTTTGGAAGTTGCTTTGTGTTGTTATGATGCTTAGAGGTTGATTAGAGGTCACAAAATGGCTTGGTATGTGAAATTGCAAAAAATCCTCTTTGGTGTGAAAGTGAAAATTATAGGATTTTTGCTAACTTTGCAAGGCCATAACTTGAGTTCCATAATGAATTAGGACATGTTCTTATACTTTTTGAAAAGGGAATGATCCAATCTACAACTTTCATGGCCAACAATTTTTCATTTGAAGCATTTTTGGTTGAGAAAGAGGAGGTTGAAAAACTTTCCCAAAATGGAAAGTTTCCATTACAAGTCATTTCCATTTTTGGCAACTTTTGGTTTAGCTCAAATTTCTTCAATTTTGTGAACTTCAAAGAACTTAAATGATCAAATAAAGATCATATAACTTCAATTTGATGAAAATATCACTTTGGTTCCATTGTTGGGGGCCTCAAATGCCCTTATTTTGCACTGACTTGCTCAAGAAGTTACCTAGTGAACAAATGACTTCCACAATGAATTTCTTCATCAAACTTGGTACACATGATCCTTATAACATATTGAGACTATTAGAAACAAAAATGACCAAAAAAAATTGGAGTTATGGCCTCTGAAACCAAAACCCTAATTTCAGGTCATCTGTGCAGTGAAACCCTAGCTCTGCTTCCATGCTTTCCAAGTTCTTGTGATTTCTTGACTTCCTTGATCTTTGAGGGATATAATATGATGATAGAACATACATGGACCCTCTTGGAATGATTGGAAACCTTTGGAGTGGCTCAGATGGATCCTGGGATTGCTCAAATCACAAACCCTAGATGCAAATGAACTTGAACTATGCAGTGAAACAAATATGCAATATGAGATGATATGCTTAAACTAATGCAAATATGGAAGATCACAAGCCATGGTGTGAAATTAGTGAGGGAAAATTTGGGGTGTTTACACCGGCAAGTCGAAAACCTGAAAAGGCGGCTTGGGCAAAAAAGGGTATCCCGGTGGATTGAAAACCTGAAAGGGAAATCTAGGCAAATGTTAGGGATTAAAGCGTATAACTATGTCTCGTTAGATCACCCATGCAACCTCTACTGGTTGTGTTATCTACGTCAAGTTCAACAAATACCGATCAGTCCAATCGTTTCCTCTCCAATAGCTGAAGATGAGATAATTAAAGATAATGGCAATAACAAAGTTGAAACTCAATAGGGTCATGTACACATAACTATTTTTCCTTGTAAAAATTTCTTTGACGAATTCCTCTTACTAGGATTTTCGTCTCCATATTAAAACATGTCTAGTTATAGGTGTATTTCTAAGAATAAGAAAAATTCCATTTTTATATTCAGCTTTACTTTTCCTCCTTTGTTCAGCTTTACTTTTCCCTCTTTATTCATCTTTACTTTTCCCCTTCTACTAAAGCGAAAAACGCCCATTGATTATGTTTGAATGAATATATGCTTTTGAATATGATTGATGTTTACCAGAAATGCATAAAATACAATAATAACATTTACTAAGAACGAACGGAGGTAGGAATTCAACGAAGCTTCGCCGATTCATCCCCACAGAGTAATCTTTACGGATATCCATACATAATACTTCAAGTAATATCTTATACTTCCCACTCTACGAAGTCTCCAAGCATCTTCATATCCTCCAAAGATTTGATACTTAACCGAATAAATATCACGGGTCTATGTCCATCTCTTTTATCCTCAGTCAGGATATTCGGGAACTTAATCCTTCAATAAAAAGTACGACGAACGAAAACGAGAAGGTTCTAAGTGCGATGTTCTTAAAGCAAGACGGAAACGAAGTCTTCATACTTCTCAGCAATGAATCGGGATTTATTTTCCCCAGTCAGCAGTTGTTCTACGAAGCTACTTATACACTTCAGCTACATAATTCACATCACATCATATCATATCATATCATATCATATCATATCATATCATACGCATTCTCATAAAATACTATCTTGCAAGTTTTTATATATATCATTATACTTGCACCCAGTTAACCTTGTTTTTCAGGTAAATTCTCCAGCAGACAAACTTCATCAAAAACTTACCTTGGGCCGTCATTTATTCTTCCCAACGATTATCTTGTTACCTCAGGCCGTCGTTCATTCTTCCCGCAAGTTATCTCATTTTTGGGCCGTCGTTTATTCTTCCCATAAATCAATTTACCTTGGGCCGTCGTTTATTCTTCCCAATGGTTACCCTGTTAGCTCGGGCCGTCATTTATTCTTCCCGCAGGTTATCTCATTTTTTGGGCCGTCATTTATTCTTCCCAAAAATCAATTTAACTTGGGCCGTCATTTATTCCTCCCAATGGTTACCCTGTTACCTCAGGCCGTCGTTTATTCTTCCCGCAGGTTATCTCATTTTTTGGCCGTCGTTTATTCTTCCTAAAAGACAACTTACCTTGGGCCGTCGTTTATTCTTCCCAATGGTTACCCTGTTACCTCGGGCCGTCGTTTATTCTTCCCGCAGGTTATCTCATTTTTGGGCCTTCGTTTATTCTTCCCAGAAATCAATTTACCTTGGGTCGTCATTTATTCTTCCCAATGGTTACCCTGTTACCTCGGGCCGTCGTTTATTCTTCCCGCGGGTTATCTCATTTTTGGGCCATCGTTTATTCTTCCCAAAAGACAACTTACCTTGGGTCGTCATTTATTCTTCCTAATGGTTACCCTGTTACCTCGGGCCTTCGTTTATTCTTCCCGCAGGTTATCTCATTTTTGGGCCGTCGTTTATTCTTCCCAAAAGACAACTTACCTTGGGCCGTCATTTATTCTTCCCAATGGTTACCCTGTTACCTCGGGCCATCGTTTATTCTTCCCGTAGGTTATCTCATTTTTGGGCCGTCGTTTATTCTTCCCAAAAGACAACTTACCTTGGGCTGCCGTTTATTCTTCCCAATGGTTATCCTGTTACCTCGGTCCTTCGTTTATTCTTCCCAATGGTTATCTTGTTACCTCTGGCCGTCGTTTATTCTTCCCGCAGGTTATCTCATTTTTGGGCCGTCGTTTATTCTTCCCAAAAATGTCATCTCCATATTTAAGAATCATATCAGAAGACTCTTTATTCAAATGTCATATTTAAGCCCATTCAAACATTACAGTCAACCAACAGTATCATTCTACACACCAGCAAGTGCAAATTTTTGGGTTTTTATGTTCAATCCCCTTCAATCTTCAAGTCACGAATGACATACATGCCAATCTAACTCCTCAGATTCCAGAAAATTGAACAAGGGGCAGCTGTTGTACCCCAAAATTTGCCCTCCTAAAATCAAAACAATCTCTCTCAAGAATTCTAAATGATCACAAGATCCTCAAGACTCCCAATTAGTCAAGAAGTGTGGAAGTTGCCTCAGACATTGTCTCCTCCTAAGCAAAGTGTCCAAAACTAGATTTTTGTGTTTCTTCAGGTTAAAATGAGTTTCAAGGCCTCAGGTGAGCTTCATAACATCCCACATATATTCAATAATCCATATGTCAAGTTTCAAGGCTTTCCCAATAAGTTTGCCCAGTCAGATGATCAGATATGCAAAAATCAGTCAAAGTAGTTAAAAAGTCAAACTGAGGTCAACTGTGGTCAAATTAAAGTCAAACTTCAATATTTTTTGCCAACATCAAGTTTATGAAGTGAAATTCATCATTTGATCAAGGTTTGATCATGATCCATCAAGGAATTTTCAGATCATCAAGAATCAGGAGTTTATAAATTAAGGTTTTCTTAAGGAAAGTCAACTGAACTTTGACCAGCCATAACTTTCACATGCTTCATCAAAAAATTCCCATCCAAACCTCATTTTGAATAAAATTGAATTCTCTACAACTTTGTTTCTCACAAGCCAAGCCTAAAAATTCTTCATTTGGAAGGTATGAGCTAAAACATTATGGGTCATTTCAAAAGTCAACAAAAAGTCAACATCTTCCAAAGGGCATAATTTGAAAATGGTAAAAGATATGGACATGAGACCAAAGAGGTTGGTTAAAGGACTCCTTAAGCTTTACAAAATGTCCAAGAACACCTTCATAGCCTTAAAATTGAGGGATTTTTGCCTTTGCAAAGTTGGGAAATGTTTGAGGGGTATATTGAACAAATGAGGTCTTAAAACCAAAATTTTCCAAATGGACTTGCAATTTTGTAATCCAATCCTTACAATGACATCATGCACGACTCAATGGCAAGAATTTCTGATTTTTATTATTTATTTACTATTTATTTGGATTTTATTTATTAAAATTCAACTTAAATATAAATTAAATATGAAAAATCAAATAATGGTCAAGATATTTGATTGGAAATCACTTAAATCATATTTGGAATGATTGGAAGACAATTGAAATCAGATTGGATCAAAAATAGCAAGGTTGCATTTGATTTTTGAGCATTTAAGGTGATGAGATTACTTCATGATGAAGATATCCAAAAATCCAAACAAGACATCAATCTTTTGACCTAATTCACTTCTCCTATAAGGATACAAGCTAACCAACACATCCCACACGAATTTGGCAGCCAAGAATATCATATTCAATTGCAATTTTTTTATAACAAAGTCAAATTCGTTTTCATACTTGGAGGTGCATTCCAAGCCATTTAAAGGTTGAGACATTATCTTTGAAGCATGTAGAACGCAACTGAACCATCACATTGATCAAAAGCATCTCATATCATGGAATCCGAACCTTGTTCTTCTTGATTTTTTTGACTTTTTGATTCACTTAATTCATGCATTATTGTTGCTTTTTAACTTTATAATATTGTTTGTGATATTGTATAGATCGTTTCTGGACAAAAAACTTGCAGGTTCGTGACCAAATGCGTGAATGGCCATGATTAGGGTTTGGACCTTTAATTTGGGGTTTTGCCATTTACCTCATTTAAATGACTTCTAAGACCATGGCCAAAATGTATGAACCATTGGCAATCAATCTGGGCTGTTAATTTTTAGGATTATTATGATTTTCATGGTGTTTCAAAACCTAGGTTTTCTGTAAGTATTTGTGCGCAGGTAAATTCGCAGGAAAAATTGTGGATAAATTCGCAGGAGTTTTCGCAGGTATGAGGAAGAAGACGAAGTCCATTTGGCGCCAATTAGAATTTCAAAATTAAGTCTTTTCTTTTATGGTTTTGTTTCTATTTCGTTACTACTAATATTGGTTGGCCCAGCGGCTAGGTCATGCACGTATTATGGGCAAGAACCTGGGTTCGATCCCAGGTTTTATTTTTATTTTTTATTATTTGGTTTATTTCATTAACTTAATATTTTACTTATTTTTTTCCATATACATATCAACTAACACGCATGGCCTAGTGGAAAGACTTGAAGTTGTTGCTGTTGAGGGCCTGAGTTCAATACTTGCCTCCAATGTTTTTCACATAAAACCTGGTTTTCCTTCTTCTTTTCTTTTATTAGGACTATATAATTAATTAATTAAATGATAATTAACCTTTAACCTAATTAAACTTAATAAACAAACTAATAATGCTTAAAAATATTATTTTTCTATTTTTCATTAATTATTTTAAAAAATAGTTGATATATCTTTGTTTTTATGTTAAGAGTTTTTTTATTAAATTTGTAAATATTTGGATTAATGTTTTAAATTATCATAATTTTCTTTAAAAAAAAATAAAAACTTAATTTTGTATATAATTAATCATTACTATTTTTGTAAATTAATAATCATATTCATTTTCTTATTTGTGTAAATAATTAAATTTTTTTTCTTCTAATAATTAAGGTAATTAAACTTATATTTTTTTTAATAATTTTTAATTAACCATAATTTGTCTAAACCTAAACCCTAAAAACATTTTCTCTAACCCTAAATAAATATTAACTTAATATTTTTTTTAATAACTCTTTTCTATTTTATAATTTGTATATTAATATATTTTTCTTTTATTATTACTATTACTAAATTAATTTCTAAAAAATCATAATTAACCTAAATTAGTTCTTTTTTTAATCCTTATTATTATCATTGCTTTATTTATTATTATTATTATTATTGTTTATGTATTTATTTTATTATGTCTATTATTATTATTATTATTATTATTTTATCCGATTATATTGTAACTGCCCATAAGCCATGTAATAGCGTAGGTTTTTTTTTTATATTTCCGTATTTTATTTATTTTATATTAACTGCTTGGTTAGTAAATAGGGTGTGGAAACTAATTATAATTAATTTAATTTAGATAATTAATTTAAAAAAGATAAATATTTGAAAATAAACACTTACACACGTAAGTCGTTCTTTGATCGCCATCTTGCACTTCCTAGGGTATTCCTCTTGGTTGCCTTATTTAAAATGGTCAAGTCCCTCGAATATAGGGATGTCTTAAGCAAAGTCCCTTCAAGTATAAATCATCATAGTCCCTACAGTTTAAAAGATCAAGTCCCTTCGAGGTTGCCTATGGAATAATGATCTTGTCCCTTCGAATAAATGATGATAGTCCCTACGAATTGCTAAAGACATCCCTTAAGTTGCCTTCTATGACCATACGATGACCCTACGCTTGTCCCTTAATAAATCTAAGGTAATGACTACCTATTCCTTAATAATAGGGATAGTCTTACACTCGAAAGGACATATAAGAACATGAATGACTTAGTCTAGGGTAGGTACTCATAGTTACTTGCTCACCCTTCAAAATAAAAATACTTTTCACACCTCACTATTTTCAAACATTTTCAAACAAGACTTTGTATACATCCATACGAGGATCATTACAAAGTACTTAGAAAATTTCTAATCACACACTACACTTTCCAAAAACAATTAAAGTGAGCTAAGTAACTAAGAGCCCATGGATAACCATGGATATAAAGGGTGCTAACACATTCCCTTTATATAACCTACCCTCCGAACCCAAGTCTTTTAAAAATAGGTCTTTCTTGTTCTTTTATGTCCTTTCCACTTGGATAAAATAAAAGTCGGTGGCGACTCTTGCTATCTGCAACATGACTAAAAGTCAGTTCTCCCACCGTGTTACAGAACACATGACATATTCTCGCAGCATACTAATAAGTTGTTCTTTTACTGGAGCTTGTAGACTGGCTCCAATCTTCACCTCTTTCACATCTTCCTCGGTACCAAGATTAATAGTCTCAACCTCCTCCAGATGAGGAGCAATCAACTTTTCCTCTTGTCTCAATAACCTGGCTAGCTCTTCAGGTAAATCGTAGTCTTCTTCAACCCATTCATCTGCTTGATTAATCGGATTGTCGAAGCCATACGAGGTCATAGCAGTGTCGTTGTCGGTGCAATCTGGAGGGCTATCTATGTAAGGGTTGAGATTTGGTTCATTTTAGTGATTGATTTTATCTTATTTAGGAAAAGTGAATGAAGTTATTATTGAGAAATCATTGCCATCTTTTGTTTTGTGCGAAAATAACAAAAATCAAAAGACAGTGAGCGAAAAAGATTGTTTGCAAAATGATGTCCATTGTTCATTAATATTCAATTTGCACAAAATACATATGGCCCTATTACAAAATGAGTCCCGACATCTTGGGCAAGATGTAGGACCTTGATGCATGCTTAAAACAGGAAATAATAATCATTCTGCAGCAGTAACCCTTATAATTTCCTGGGAAGACCAATTGAGGACTTGTTGGCCGGGGACTCTTGGACGGATCCAACTTTCCAGGTTGTAGTCGCTCTCAGCCTCGTCTTCCAAAGTATTGACAGCATCCGGGGTCAGCATTCCCCCACTTATGAACTTGGGAGCTTCAGCAGCTTCTTCTTGAACTTGTCGGGATGGTCTATAACCCAAACCGAATTTGTCTTCTTTCATCTGAACCTTCAGCACCTTTCCCCAGCCTTGGGAATTCCCTTCTTCCACAACCTTCCGAGCTTTTTTGTAGGAAGCAATTGAGGTGCCCATCCTTTCCTCTTAGGATGCAGCAAACACCTCAGTTGTAGCTTCGTTGATGTTCAAAGCTTCGAAACCCTGACTCATGGTTTCATGGATCTCCCCATCCATCTCTATGTACTTTCATGTAGCCAGGTGACTGACAAAGATGTTTTCTTCCCCACAGATGGTGATAATTTGGCCTTCCCACTCATATTTTAACTTCTGGTGAAGGGTTGTCGTTACCGCGCCAACGACGTGGATCCAGGGTCGACCCAACAAACAATTGTAGGCAGGTTGTATGTCCATTTGAAAACTTGTGGGCCAATTACCACAAGCAGCTTAATCTCTCCGAGAACCGATCTCTTAGAACCATCAAAAACTCTGACAACTAGGTTGCTCGGACGGAGTACAAGACCATCAAACTCCAGCTTGACTAAAGCTTTCTTCGGCAACACGTTGAGTGATGATCCGGTATCAACAAGGACATGAGAAAGTACATCTCCTTTACATTCCAAAGTGATATGCAAAGCCTTGTTGTGGTTACGCCCCTCCGTAGTCAAGTCAGCATTGGTGAAACCTAGTCCATGACTAGTGTTGACACTTGCGACCACCATTTCTAACTGATTGACCGTGATTTCTTCCGGCACATAAGCTGCGTGCAAGACCTTGAGTAGTGCATTCTGTTGAGCCTCAAAACACATGAGCAGAGATAATATGGAGATCTTTGAGGGTTTTTGATGGAGCTGATCCACAACTTTGTAGTCACTTCTTTTGATAATCCTCATAAACTCGTCTACATCCTTATCAAAGGGTGTCTTATGAGTTTCTTTTGCAGCTTGTTCTCCTGGCACCACGCTTTTGCCTTTTGCTTTGGCAGCAACCTCTGATTCAGCATTAACTCTGGAAAACTGTGAAGCAAAGAGACGCCCGCTTCGAGTGAAGCCTCTGCCTCCCCCGACATTGTCAATTTGTGGTACAGGTATTGAGGAGTCAAGAGTGATCTTCTTTCAATGGCAGTAAAGATCTGAACCATAATGCCAAGGCACAAAATTGTTGTTATCATAAGGATTTGGCCCAGGCACCGTGATGGTGACCGAACTAATTGCAGCAGAAGAAGGAGTTGTGATAGTCTGTGGATCATAATAGATGGTGACATGAGGTCTGATTGAAGATGGTGCAGGTGCAGGAAGTTGTTTATGTTGAGGAGGGTGTTGTTGAAAGTTGTTGCTGAGATAATCCGGAACATGGATCCTTGCAGGATCAAAATAGATGGTACCCGTTGAGATGTCGTCACTGGTGTTTATTGTTGTTGTAGCCGATTCTGTTGAAATGACTTTTGTTGGCGTTGTAGAATAGATTTTTGTTGCAGTTGTAGAAGATGGAACTGTTGATGTTATCTGTAGGATGCCCTCTCTGATAAGACGGCTAATACCATTTCTCAGATTTGCATAACCATTGGCAGAAACTTTGTAAGCTTCACAATGGGCCTCACAACCTTGAAACACTTGGCACTTCAATAGCTGAGCTTTCACTTCGACCAGTGGTGTTTGGATACTTGCAACGTCATCAATTAGGATTGCCGGTTGGTCCTCCTCAATGGCATTAATCCTCGGCCCACCGTGGTTCGGTATTGGATTCTTTGTGACATTTGGTGGAGGTACAAAATTCAAAGCTTTGGAGTCAATCAGATCTTGGACTTTCATGTGCAGGGCCCTACACTTCTCTGTTGAATGACCAGGTGCATTGGAGTGAAAAGCACATCTGGCGTTGATATCATAATTTCTTGGAAGATTCAGAGGATCTAGTGGAGCCAAAGTTCTTAGTTCAGTCAGATTAAGCTTCAATAGCTGCGAGAGTAAAATTGCATAGGGCATCAAGATGGGATCGATCACCCTATTAATTTGAGAAGGCCTTTATTGGAAAGGACGTTGTTGTTGGTTGTTGTTGTTGTAAGATCTTTGTTGCTGTTGAGGATATGGTTGTTGTTGAGGATACTGTTGTTGCTGAGGTGCTGGAGTAGGAATGGTGACTGCGGCCACTGATCTTTGTGAGTACTGGGGTCTACCTCTATTAATATGTACTGCATTGGTCTCTCCTGTCCTTCGAGGTCCTGAGAAAGGTTTCTTTGCATTACTGGAGCTAGCACCATTATCAGAAATCTTGCCCATCTTCAGCAAACTTTCAATTCTCTCTCCCGCTATAACCACATCAGCAAAGCTGGTGGAAGAGAAAGCAACAAGTGTATCAATGTAGGTCCCTTGCAAAGTATTCATGAACATATCAGCCATCTCTCTTTCTGACATAGGTGGCTGGACAACAGCAGCGAGTTGTCTCCACCTTTGAGCGTACTCACTGAAACTTTCCCTCGAAGATTGAGACATACCCATCAAGAGGGTCCTATTAGGTGCCATATCCAGGTTGTACTGATATTGGCGTATAAAGGCATCAGCTAAATCTTTCCAGTTCCTAACAGTGGCCCTTGACAAGTGTGAGTACCATTCACTGGATGCCCCTGTTAAACTGTCTTAAAAGTAAAACATCCACAGTTTCTCATCCATGGTATATGCTTTCAATCTTCCTAGAAAATATTTCAAATGGGTACGAGGGCAGGAGGTACCATTATACTTTTCAAAGCAAGGAGGTTTGAATTTGTGAGGAATCCTTACCCCCTCAACTAGGCCCATATTCATCATATCGAATCCCAACGAGTTTTGGGATTCCATGGATCTCAACTTCTCAGAAATCTCATCCAGACGACGATCATAGGCTTCATTTGCCCTAGCACCCAGCACTGTAAACTTCTCATCTTGGGGATCTTCTTGTAGAATACGATCTCCAGTGTTCCTTTGGCCATCCCCAAGGATATTAACTTCAGGATTGTTGTGAGGTCCAAACACCACCGGAGTCGTTCACGGCTGATCACGTGCATTGTTACTTGTACCCCCAGTACCAGTGTGGTTATCTTCTGGAGCCTGCTGCTCGACTAACCCCCTCAATCTTTCTTGGGTCTGTGCCAGCCCAGTCATCACAACCATGAATTGATTCATCTGAGTCCTTACTTCTGTCCTTACATCAGTCATCTGAGTCCTCACATCTGTCAGTTCCTGCTGTAGCTGATCCATTTGTAGACTCGGAAGGTTGTGTCGAGTTGGATATTTGTGGACGCGATTGACGGGAAAGACCCTCCTGCGAGCAATATTTCCTGAAACAATCAACAAAGTGAGAAGACAACAACAAAATCACCTACAAAAACAAAAGGTATGTATGAATGCAATGCAATATGCCTATTTGTCTTTCGAGGGTATCCGGTTTTGTTCTTGGTTTTGACCTCCCAGACCTCTCTTGAGAAGATGAAGATGTTGAAGCAAAAGAAAATCCAATACATAACCATAAAAAATACAAGTAGCAATGCCAAAGTACAAATAGTGCAGGAATTACAACCAAACAAACTCCCATGGTGAATTAAAATACAACAAATTTAAGAATACAACAAACAAAATCACCATGGTGAATTAAAGTACAAAAACAAGATACAAAGAAACTCAAACATCCAATCCATATGCATCCTCCCTGACTTCCTTCAGGAGAGCATCAGTCACCGGTCCAACTGGGTGTTCTGTGATGGTTCTGATGAGAAGGTTTATGGTTGCAATGGCATTTGTCATCTTCTGATACTTATCTTGTTCTTTAGATCTCTTTAACCCCGCCCGGAGTTTCAACTCTGAGATCTCCTTCTGAGATGCTAGCAGTGCTTATTGGCTTCTTTTCTCATTAGCTTCTAACTGCTCTATCTTGGCTTGCATCTTCTGGTCTTCTTTCATACGAGCCTCAGTTATCCCGACCTATCTATCTTGAATCTCTTCTAGATAATGCTCAGCTCTTGACCTTTGAATCTTTGCTTCCTTACATGCATTCTTCAATACAAGCTCCCCTGCTTGGGCTTTTCTGATGAAGTCTTCAGTCTTCTCAATTTTGGTTACATGCTCGATGCGTAGATTTTCTAACCTCTCAATGTCTAGACGACCATCATTCCTTTCCCAAAGGGTCTTCTTCAAGGCTTCAGCCAGCTGAGTGTTTCTTTCCTTCAACTTTTCAAACTCTTCCAGGCTTATTGTGGCTATAGGCTCAACTGCTGATGGCCCTGGTACATCTTCCAGGGTGAAAGGCATACGGGTAATCTGTCCTCTAATGCGTGACCATTCAGTGTACTGAGCAGAGGCTATGTTGTTGTACTTCCCTAAAATAACAGCTCCTTTAGTCTGTATGTGGTCCCAAGCCCAGGATGTTTGTCGGACAATGGCATGATTGTTCTGAAAAGCACAATAAAGATACTCGGCTAAGTCTTTCTCCCTAGGTGGATGTATCAAGGCATACCCCAGCTGTCTCTTGAAAAGTAAAGGATTGTAATTGAAGCAACCCTTCACTCCAATAAGTGGCACATTTGGGTATTGCCCACAGCTTGTTATTATGTCTCGGCCCTTGGTGCTATGAGTACACCATCTGATATCTTCTGAAGTAAGGGCAATCATCCTCTTAGCCTAATTCCTTGACTGATATGGGTTTAGGAAAGCTTCCGTCTTCGGCATATGCTTCATCAACCAACTGTAGAAAAGAGGTGCACAACATCTTACGAGTCTTCCTCTCTGTTTCTCATTCCTCTGATGAATTGAGTAGTAAAAGTCTCCCAATAAGGTGGGAACCAGGTTCTTGAGCATGAAGATGTAGATGGAATTTTTGCTTACAAATTTAGGCTCTTCTGCAAACAAAATGATACCATAAATGCTGAGATCCAGTAGAGCACACACAATCTCCCAATTCCCTACTGCAGCTTGCTTTGTAGCCTGAGTGACCAAGAAATCTAGATGAAGGCCTGGGATTCCAGACTTGGAAGTCATGTGCTCATTAATGATAGTTATCTCTAGATGTAATGCCTTGGCTATGTCTTCATTCTTTGGAGGGGCCATTTCAGGGTTGAAAGGAATTCCTCTTCTGATAGGGACACCCTATAACATAGAGTATTCTTCCAACAAAGGACCAATATGAAAATCTGGGAAAGTGAAGCAACGGAGAGGAGGGTCATAAAACTGAAGACATGTGTGAATCATGCTCCTCTGTAATGTGTCCAAGTCCATGATCATGTCCAGGATCCCACCATAATGCTCTCTGAATAAGGGAACAGGATCAGGGGTGATAAAGGCATGTATCTGCCTGATGCCTGCTAGAGGATACTCAAAGAAGTGGTAGGTGATGTTGCTTTTCCTGGTTGAATCCGTGTTGAAGATGTGTGCTGAAGGAGATAACTGAAGAGGATGACTGAAGAAGATAGCTGAAGAAGATAGCTGAAGAAGTGTTGAAGCAGATAAGCTGAGTAGAAGAATGGTCAAAACCAAACCAAGAGAAGAAAAATACCTTGTAAAACAAATAGACAAACATTAAATGATGCAATATGATGTATGCTCATGATATGCAAAGGTTTATGATCATTTGTTGGATAATCAATTGCCTTTGGTAGGATCCATGAGTATTCAGAGTTTCGGATGGAAGTCTAAGAACCAGTAACCAGGTGGGGGACTCAAATAAAGAGTCAATAGTCCA
This sequence comes from Lathyrus aphaca, assembly GCA_963966055.1. Lineage (NCBI taxonomy): Eukaryota > Viridiplantae > Streptophyta > Magnoliopsida > Fabales > Fabaceae > Lathyrus > Lathyrus aphaca. The sequence continues at coordinate 228,515,222 of OZ014522.1, forward strand.
GGGTTTCAAAGAACTAGTCCAACATAGTATAACCTTGAGAACAAAATCCAGTAGCAAGGTGTGTTGAGGTCAAGGGTTCCTGCAAACCTGTAAACAACCCAACCCACTCACATGTATTGTTCTAGAACAAAGATCCTCAGATTCGGATCTATTATGAGAAGTGTAAACACTTCTAACCCAGAGGTATAATGTTTACCCTAATCATAAAGGATCCTCCTCTAATTCACCTCAGATGCTGAAGGTCATCTAAAAAGGTCATCCAGACTTAGCAGGCTTCCCAGATAGCCCTAACACTACAGGAAATCCGTAGCACAGAGCTCTCAAAAGGAAACCCATGTCTGAATCGTGTTTTCATATTCCCGCACCAGAACAAAATGGAATGGGAAAGAATACAAAACCACTCTAATCCTATGTTTCACTCAGGCCTTTGTGTTGAGCCTTTCTCAATGGAATACCCCACCCACCAAGGTAAACAGAAATCCAGTACAATGATAGGATAAAGAATGAAATGCAAAAAGAAGTAAATGAAAGCGATAAAGTAAATGCAATAAGTAAAGCTGTACAAGAAGCAATAAATAAAGCAAAAACAATAAACACAAATAGCACATAACACCCCCAATAACATAAACAAACAAGCGCTAGGAGAAACCCACAAGAGAATCAGAAGCCCTGGTTGCAAAGATCCCCAGCAGAGTCGCCAAGCTGTCGCTCCCCGGATTTTCATCCGATGCAAACGCGAACTGTCGGCGATGTTGGAGGTCGAGGTTGAATAGAGTCTCCAGCTAGGCATTTTTATCCCGAAGGAAAGGTAATGTTGCATAAACCTGGAAAGATATGGATAAGACGGTTGCGAACCAAAGAAACTGAGAAAGGGGGTTGGTTACGACCTAGGAAGGTATTAGCACCCAGATCGTCTGTCGTAATCAACGGGATCCACACTTACATGATTTGTTTAAAAGGGGATAATGTATGTGCTAAACTGTGCATAAAAGGTTAGGGGGAAAAGGATGTACAGAGTGTCAGTGCTAAGAAGAAAGTGGGTGCTCAAAATTGAGGCTAAGAAAAGAGAAACTGGGATGAGGAGAGGGGGAGACAAAGAGACTTTTGTTCGATAACTGTTAAGTTATGCCTACATATCCTCTCGTGTAATGAGGAAGTCAGAACACCGTAGTTCGACTCAAAGAGACTGGGATGATTTTGGTGTGAACTGCTTGCTTGTCTATGCTTAAGTGTATGACTCGTCTGGCTCGAGTGCTAACTGTCTTGCATTAGACGAAAGAAGCGAGTTCTCGTTTTCAGAGTGAATGTGATGAGAAAAGAATCCCGGAGGAGACGTTTATTGTTTGTTTTTGTGTTTTCAGTTTTTTATTGTTTTTGGTGTTTTGCATAAGATAATGAGCTTAAGCCTCCATCAAGGGTTTGCAAACTCATTATATCACCCTTGATTAAGGATAATGAGCCTACTTAAGTATGAGATGAAAATCTCAACTTAATTACCCTAATGATGCAGGATTAAGATCATTAACCTACTTGTGATTATTAAGTGTTTTTGGATTTTGTTTTATGTTAAGTAATGAGTTTAATCTCTAATCAGGGGTTAGTGAACTCATTACACCATCCTAAGAGAAGGATGATATATGAGAACACTTAAGACGAGGAAGACTCCTCAACTTAATCCATGGTTAGGGATTAAAATCATTATATAACAAGCCTTTATTAAAGTGGATTTTAATTAAAGGTGGGATTAAGAAATGGATTTTATGTTTGTAAGACTAAACTTGAGGGGGACTTGTCCATTAAACACTAGGGTTAGTCCCTCTGAACCAACAGGCAGAGATGTAACCCTAATATAAGGCCCAAGTTACAAGCTTAAGTCTTAATGATTATTAGGTGTTTTGATTAGGAGGTGTAAACAACTTAAGGGTTTAACACTAACTATTAAAGTTATACACGCCATCCTAAGATAAGGATACATGCATAACCCTAATTTAGAGTCTTAAAACTTTAACTGTTTAGCCTTGATTATGAGATGAGAAGTAGAGTCTCAAGGAGACTCAAAAGGTAAAAAAAACTAAGGGGACTATGTACAACCCTAAAGTTATCATTCTTGGATATTCCTATGGTTTATGAGGCTTAAGAAAAGATCTTCAAAAGAGTCTTCAGATGACCACCAAGGACGAAGAAACAGATGAAAAAGAGAAGAGAAAGGAGAATAGGTTACTTACTTCCTGAAGAAGTTAAGTAACCTAAGAGAAAGAAAAGGAGAAAGAGAGAGCATAAGTGAGTCAAACTCACTTCAAAGACAAATAAGATGCAAATGAAAAGGTAAGAAGAGGTTGGATGTGGAGGCAAATCCACATCCTGATCAACTTACCAGAAGCCCCTGCAATGGTTAGTATGAATGCATAAGGTGAAACAAAAGGGAATAAAGAAAATGAAGATGTAGTGATACCAACCAGAAGTGAAAACATGATGCAAATGTGTCATGGAGAGATGAAAATTCATATACAATGCACATGTATGATCATACAAGTGATGGATGCAAAAACAAGTATGTTGGAAGCTTAAGAACACATGAACATACATAAGATGTAATGGATGCAAAACATACCAAATGAATGCAAAAATGATCAACCAATGTTCATACATGTCCTAAGGTATCTAAGATGACATACAAATGCATGAGATGTCATGACAGGTTCTTATGATGAAGGTATGTAAAGATGAATGCAAATGAACATGGCAAATTAGGGTTTTAAGAAAGTATGAGATGCACATGATCAAAACAGAAGATAAACACATGATAAAAAATTGAAATTGCAACCAAGTGAACCCTAAACACACATAAAATCACTCCCCAAATATGGAAGTCAGAAGCTAAACCAAAGTCAAGTTATGGTCTTTCTAAGTTAGGCTATGGTTTTGGGTACTTCTTCATGAAAAATGCCAAACAAATGGAAAATGCAATGCAAAAATATGAGGTAAATACCCTAGATACTACATGCAAAGTATAAAACAATGCAAAAAGAACCATGTACAAACTCATCTTGGTTGATCAGAAATGAATTTTTGAAGTTAGGGTTAGAAAAATAAGAAATTTGGAAGCCCTAATTCATGGTTAATTGTTAAAATGTGATCAAACCCTAAAAGAAATTTGTGATATGAGTTTGTAAATTGCTCTAAATGTATAAGAATGCTTCATGATTTTTTTTGTGATTTTTAAATACCTAAAAGTATTTTTAATTAATTAAATTGAATGAATTATTTAAATAATACAATTAAATGATTTAAAAATATATTTTTAATGCAAAAATTAATAATAAATTTTTTTTTTTGGGTTTTTATAATTATTTAAAGTAAGAATGCAAAAAATCAGATTTTTAGAAAATGTTTTACTATTTTAAATAAATAAAGAAAATAAAATGAAATAAAATATAAAGTAATCAGAATGGGAGGCCAGGATTGCGTGGGAGATGGATGGAAGGCTAGGATTGGAAGTCTGCTTGACCAAGGGTATGAAGATCCTAAGGCTGTGGTTCAAACTTATGTTTCGCGCGTGATCCAAAGGTGAGGGTTTAAACTGAGTTAATTAATTACAATTAATTTAATTAATCAAATTTAAAGTTAAGTGAATTATCTGGACCGTCCAAAACATAATATAATCATGATCAAAGGGCTAACATTCAATCTGGTAACCCAAACCCTAATTAGCCCTAATTATTTTCAGGTGATCGGAGATATGCTCCGGTCATCTTCTCCGGTGAGCTCAAAACCTAACTCCTCCTACAAGCTACTAAAACGCATCAAAACTGCCCAGAAATGATCCCCAAACATCATAGAACATGAATCAATCAATAAACAACATTTAAACTTCATGATTCAAGAGAATCGAAGCAAAACATTTTTACGGGCAAACTTTCAGAACAACCATACTGTCGCTCCCACCAAATGACACCTAGGTCAGAAGGGGTACAGATGCGAACGATCGGCGAAAGAGAAGGAATGAATAGAGTCGCCAGCTAGGCATTTTTATCCCGTAGGAAAGGTAATGCTGGATAAACCTAAGAAAATATGGATAAGACAGTTGCGAACCAGAGAAACTGAGAAAGGGGGTTGGTTACAACCTGGGAAGGTATTAGCACCCAGATTGTCCGTCGTACTCGACGGGATCCACGCTCAAAATATTTGTGTTTTAAAGGGGTAGTGTCAGTGCAATCTGTGTATAAAGCTGGAAAGAAATGCAAGTGTCAGTGTAAAAGAAATGTGAAGTGTATAAGAGAAGTGTCAGTGTGAGAACAAGAATGAAATGCTCAAGACTATGAGGCTTAAAAACAATGCTGGAAGAGGGGGGATATACAGAGACTTTTGTTCGATAACTGGTAAGTTATGCCTACGTATCCTCTCGTGCAATGTGGAAGTCAGAACACCGTAGTTCGACTCAAAGAGACTGAAAGATAAATTGACTTGTGAACTGCTTACTTGTCTATGCTCAAGTGTATGACTTGTTTGGCTCAGGTGCAAACTATCTTGCATTAGACGGAAGAAGCAAGTTCTCGTTTGTGAATGAATGAGATGAGAAAAGAATCCCGAAGGAGACGATTATTGTTTGTTTTTGGGTTTTCAATCTTTTATTGCTTTTTGATATTTTTCATAAGAAAATGAGCTTAAGCCTAAGCCAAGGGTTAGTAAACTCATCACATCCTCCCTCTGATTAGGGGTAATGAGAATACTTTAAGTATGAAGTAAGCACCTCACACTTAATCACCATGATGGAGGATTAAGATCATTAACCTACTTGTAATTATTTAGATGTTTTAGGAGTTTTGGTTTAGTGTTAAGTAATGAGTTTAAGCCATAATCAAGGATTTAATGGACACATTACACCATCCTAATAGAAGGATAATAGATGAGAACATTTAAGTTGAGGAAGACTCCTCAACTTAATCCATGATTAGGGATTAACCTCATGACAAAACAAAGCCTTTATTAAAGTGGATTTTAGTTAATGGTAAGATTAAGAAGTGAATTTTATGATTTGTAAGACAACTTGAGGGGGACTTGTCCATTAACACTAGGGTTAGTCCTTCTTAACCAGTTAAGGAAGAATTAGAACCCTAATGCAAGGCCCAAGTTACAAGCTTGATGTCTTAGTGATTATTAGATGGATTTATTAAAGGATTTAAACACATTAAAGGTTTAACACATAGGATTAAAGTTATACACTCTATCCTAATATAAGGATGTAGGCATAAGCTTAATCACAAAGCCTTAAAACCTTTAAGGTTTAGTCCTTGATTATGAGATGAGAAGAGAAGACTCAAAGATGACACAAAGGTAAAACTAAATGGGGAAACTAATCAAACCCTAATTGTGATCATGCTTGGTTATTCCTAGGGTTTATGAGGTTTGCAAAAGATCTTCAGGAGAAAAGCCACCAAGGAAGAAGCAGATGAAAGGAGAAAGAAGCAAGAAAAAGCAAGACAACTTGCTTCTCTTAAGAAGATAAGTTGCTTGAAGAAAGAAAGTAAGGGATGAACATGAATGAGCAAGCTCACTCTAATACACAAGTGAAATGCAGAAATGAATGCATAAGAGATGAGAAGAGATTATGAGAAGTGAAGGCAAATTCACTTCTCAAATACTTACCACCTGAAAAGTTAGTAACAAGGAAGTGAAATGAAGTGAAAATGAGATGAGATGCAATGATGCAAACCAAAGTCAGAAGCATAAACATGATGTTAATGATGCTAAGAGAGGATGCAAACACATGTCAAGAGTTGTGGATGATCATACAAGGATGTGGATGCAAATGAAGCATGCTTTGAACCATGAAAGTTCATGAAAGCTTATGTAATGAAATGAATGCACAACATGGCAAATGAAAGATGAAATGATCAAACATGATTCTAATATGTCCTAAGATGTCTTATATGTCATGTTGATGCACAAAATGTCATGGCAAGTTCATGTATGCAAGCAAATGAGAGATGGATGCAAATGAAAGCCAAAATTAGGGTTTACATCCAATATGCAATGCAAAATTCAAAATCAGAAGCAAATGACAAGATAAAAATTGAAAATGGGATCAAAGGTACCCTAATCCTACACAAGTTCACTACCCAAAGGAGGGTACCTAAGTCTTAACCTAATGAAAGTTATGATTTTCTCAAGTTAGCTAGGGTTTTAAGTCACTTCAAAAGGAAAAATGCACATCAATTTGAAAATGAAAGATAAATCCAAATCAATTTTACCCTAGAAACTACATGCAATGAAGAATGCAATGCAAGAAGAACCATCATCAAACTCTTCATGGTTAGGCAGAATGAATTTTTCTAAGTTAGAACAAAAATATTGCCTTTAAAGAACTTTAATTCCAAAGAAAAATGTCAAAATAGGTCAAGAACCAAAAAGAAATTTGTTTGAAGAGTTTGATAATGTTTCTAGATGTTTTAAAATGCAATGTGAATTTTTTGGTGATTTTTAAATACCTAAATGCATTTTTAATTAATTAATCTTCATTAACTAATTAAAAATAAACATTTAAATGATTTAAAAATAATTTTTAATGCAAAAAATAAAAATAAAAATATTTTTGGGTTCTGAAAATTAATAAAAGATTTGATAAAAATTTTCAGAAATTTTTAATGTATTTTACTATTTTTAAAAATTTGTGGAAAGAAATACAGTGAAAATGAAAATTAAATTGAATAAAAGGGAAAGTAATCTCATCCAACAGCTGGAATTCAAACCTGGGGGGGATGTTTGACTGCGCGCGCAATCTGAGGGTCAGGATTGACTCTAGTCAAATTATTTATTAATCCTAATTTAAACTAATTAAAATGAATTAAGGATTAATTGTGAAATCTGAGTCATTCACTTCCTAAACTAAACACGATCCAAAGGCCCACAATGCACCTGGAGATTAAACCCTAATTAGGGCTAATTACTTTCAGGTGGCCGGAGGGAAGCTCCGGTCATCTTCTCTAGCGGGACAAAAACCCTAAAACACTCTACAAGCCACCCCACACCAAATCAACCATCCAGAAATGATCCTCTACCCAAACCCCATTCAAACCAGCCCTCAAACATCATTTATAACCCAAGAACAGAGGGAATCGAAGCAAACAATTTTTACGGGTGAAATTTCAGAGAGCCACAAAATAGTCATTTCTTCACCATTTTTAATTCTAAGGGTATCAGCATGACCAGCATAACATATATTTTCATTTTGCAACAAAAGAAACAAGCTCTGAAAAGTTTTGTTCTTGAGCTTACCTGAGGTGATGAACTGCAAATGTGTGCTTCCAGAGCCTCCCCTTCAAGCAAAGAGTCTCTTCTGATCCTCCTGAAGTTAGTGGGATGCTTCAAAACCCTTGATGTTGGCTAGTTTGCAAGTTCCAGTTCTGGTGTAGCAGAAATGGAGGGTTAAGTATGTGATGTTTCAGGCTGTTTCAATGGTGGATTTTGGTTCTATGGAGGATGTGTGACTCATTGGTGAAGGAAAAATGGAGGTTTGATGGCTGTGGGAGAAGCTTCGAAGAGGTGAAGTTTTTGACAGTTTTTGTGAATCCTGGCTTCTTGGAGGTTGCAGGCTTGTGTGTGTTGTGTTTTGCGATGCTTGAGGTTCACATATGAGGCTCTGATTGGGCAGAGAGTTGGTAGTGGCACAGTTTGATTGGCATGGGCAAAAATGCAAAAAGTCAAGATCGTGTGTACTATGGGTATGGCTCGGGTCAGAGGAGATCTTAGGGCTTGTCCTGCCTCAGCTTGAGTTAAGGAAGGCCTTTGGATCTGATTTTGTGAGCTGGATGGTCTTGATCAAGAGTTTCCAAAGTTCTTGCATATTTCCCCCTTTGAGTTTTCTTATGAACCAAGGCAAAGAATCTTGTGATTTCTTGGGAAAAATGCAGCAACATGAGCCATATGAAGTTGCTAGAATTCTTTGAGATCAATTAACAATCAATCCAATCATAAAAGGTTCCTTTTGCAAAGATTCAATTTTGAAGCTTCATGAGAAAAATGCCTTATGTAACTTGTAATTCAAGGCATAGAAATGAGAAATCCTTTGGGCCATTCTGATTTTTAGGTCATGTGTTATGTTTATGTAATGCTTAGAAGTCATTTTGAAGTCATGGAAATGCTTGGCATGTGAATTTGCATGTTTCCCTCTTTGGTGTAAAGGTGAAAATTTAGTGATTTTGTCCAACTTTGCTAGGCCATAACTTTTGATCTAAAATGAATTAGAATGAGTTCTTGTACTTTTTGAAAAGGGAATGATCCAATCTACAACTTTCATGACCAATAATTTTTCATTTGAAGCATTTTTGGATCAAAATGAGGAGGTTGAAAAACTTTCCCAAAATGGCAAGTTTGCATTATAAGTCACTTTCCCAAAATGGCAACCTTGCAAATGGCTTGAAATTCTTCAATTTTGTGAACTTCTAACTTCTTCTAAGATCAAATAAAGATCATATACACCCAAAATGATGGAGAATACCCTTTGGTTGGGTGATTGGGGGCCTCAGATGCCCTGATTTTGCACTGAGTTGCTCAAGAAGTCACCTTTTGATCAGATGCCTTCCCCATTGAATTTCTTCATGAAAATTGATATGCATGATCCTCATAACATATTGAGACCAATAGAAACAAGAATGACCAAAAAATTTGGAGTTATGGCCTCTGAAACCAAAACCCTAATTTTAGGTCATCTGTGCAGTTAAACATGACTCTGCTTCCATGCCTTGCATGTTCTTATGATTTTCTGACTTTCTTGATCTTGGGAGGATATAATATGATGCTTGAACATATATGGACCCTCTTGAGATGATTGAAGGCCTTTAGAGTGGCTCAAATGGCTCAGGGATGGCTCATATCACAAACCCTAGATGCAGATGGCTTAGAATCAATGCAGTGAAGCAAAAATGCAATATGAGGTGCTATGATTGAATCTATGCAAATGAAAAGAATCACAAGCCATAGTGTGAATGAGTGAGGGAAAATTTGGGGTGTTTACAGCTTCCCCTATTCAAACATGAGTTAACTGTGTATGATGTAAGCAACGGCTTAACAGGCAAACAAGATAACTTGTGGTTGAATACCAAAGACAGTCCAAGATTTGCACTCACCGAATGAAGAAGAAAAGGGATATAGATTGTAAAAGGAAGTAAAGTATAATCATAAAGTGCGGGCGACGGAGGACGACCGTCGAGCAAAGGACGACTGCTGGGGATGAAGCAATGACGGGGACGGCCGACATGCTGGGGAAACAGAGAGATGGGGACGACCATCAAGTAAAGAAATAAGATTCTCTGGGGATTAAAGGTAAATGATGGGGACGACCATCGGGTTGAAGAAATAGATGATGAGGAACGGTCATCAAAGGTGAAGGACGATCACCTAGCAGGGGACGGCTGCTCTGTTGGGGGTGAGATGAGGGACGGTCATCTAAGGTGAAGGACGATCACCTGGCAAGGTACGGTTGCCAACAGTATCACGACATAGGACGAATGCCGGATAGAAAAGGTCGACGATGGGGACGGCCATCGGATAAGCATGATGAAGGACGATCATCAAGAGGTGAAGGACGATCACCTAGCAGGGGACGGATGCTCTGGGGTTTTATCATGACATAGGACGAATGTCAGATAACAGAATCAACGATGGGGACGGCCATCAGATAAAATGATGAAGGACGATCATCAAGAGGTGAAGGACAATCACCTAGCAGGGGACGGCTGCTAGAAATATCACGACATAGGACGAATGTCGGATAGGAAGGGGTTATAGAGAATAGAGACTCCGCTGGGGATGATGAAGGACGATCATCAAAAAGGTGAAGGACGATCACCTGGCAGGGTACGGCTGCCGGAAATATCATGACATAGGACGAATATCAGATGGAAAGGAAATAGTTTATCAAGATTTGCCGGGAATTCTTCTGGGGAATAGTAGACACAGACGAGTGTCTGATTTCAAGGAGGCAAAGACATAAGTGTCTGACACGGTGTATAGATTAAAGATGCGGACGAGCATCCTTAAGACTACGATACGGACGAGTATAAGTAGAAACAAACGCTTGACGCATGTTCAGAGATGATGATACGAACGAGTACCAACTGGTTAACAAAGAACACTGACGAGTGTTGATTCTAAGGGGATTTAAGTGGTATATACAAGATACGGACGAGTATCGGTATGAGTGAAAAGTGATGAGTGAGACATAGACGAGTGTTCAACTTGCTGGGGAGAGCACGACACGGACGGGTGTCGGAAGAAGTGTACTATAAGTATTTGATTTATAATCAGTGTTTAGGTAATCATGCTGGGGAAGGATGACACAGACGAGTTTTAAAGGAGGAAAAACACATATGTATTAATGAGTGCAAAGGGGACGCTTTGGCTTTCTGCTGGGGATACGACACAGACGAGTGCAATGTATAAGCATCTGTTTGCTCGGGCGATTTTACTGGGGGAATGATGACACGGACGAGTGCCAAAAGGAGCATGTCACTATATTTGTGAGTGTAAAGGAAATGCTTTAACATTCTGCCGGGGAGTTTGAGAGGCATGGAATGTCAGTATTTACGAGTTCGGTTCGACACATCGCTTATGATTTATGCAATATGTTTGATTTTTGCCGTAATGCTCCGTATTAGACGGAATGCTACGCTCTGTGGGGAAAATATGATGCGAATGCTATGATTATGCAAAGATACTGATCCGGGATTCAGATCCCGTTACTGTGGAGATCTCCGGTTGTTCTACTTGAAGTGGGTATTCCAGCTGGGGATGAGATCATTGGTAGATCTGACATATATGGCTCTGCTTGAGGAAACAAATCACTGATAGACCTATCTTGGTAATGAGGGACCCAGCTGGGGTTTGCGGGAGCTTTCGTCACTCTGTTGTGAGATCTTCAGGCATTGCTCTTCTGGATAGAGGCTAAAACTCTGCGGGGAGATGGTTCCCTGTCTGACACTTGGCTGAGGAGGAATGACGACTGGCAACTCAGCTGGGGAGAAAGCAGCCCTGGTTTTGTTTGGAAGATGTGCTGTGGAAATGGTGATTTGACAACTTGCTGAGGAGGAACTTTCATGCCCCATGTCACACCTTGAGTACCTGCAATCCTGTGATGACAAAGAAGCGTACAAGTATCCTGAGGTATCCCTTACTGGATTCCATCATAGGAATTTAGACACTCCTGGGAGTAAGTATATTTCCTGTAAGCACATATTTTTAGAAGGGAAGCATCTGTATTTATGCAATCAATATCTTAAGGACATCGGACATTTTGCAAATGAAAATAAAATGTACGAGACGAAATATGACTGAAAATCTGATTTTATTAATTTATGTGCCCTGAATTGGCAAGATAAAGTCAAAGAAACGGATCCCCTGAAATGAGGAAATCGTTACAAATTGAGAAAAAAAAAGGTGTTGGCAATGTGATGACGCTTCAAGGAGCTTCCCTTTTGCTATGACTCGTATGACATTTGACGTTCTTCTTATCTTGCTTTCTGAAGAAGGCTGATTCTGAACGAAGCTCGACCCTTTCGGAGTTTACCATGTTGTAAGTGATACAAACGAATTCAGAATGCAGTTGTTCGCTCATTCCCTTATTTTGCGTGGATCGCCCTTTCGGGTTTGCAATCCACCGGGATACCCATTTTTGCCTGAGTCGTCCAATGCGGCTTTTCAATTCAGCGGGTGTACATTTTTTCATTTTATTTTCCCTTATTTTTGCCCGAGTCTTTTATTCTGTTTTTGACTCGCCGGGATGCCCTATTTTTTCCTAGACCTACATTCTGTTTTTATGTCCAGCGGGTCATTTTATGCGAAGTATTTTTTAACTGCATCCGAATTCACAGGGGACAGGAAGTCTTCACCATCCATAGTACTGAGCATCAGTGCTCCACCGGAGAAAACTTTCTTTACTATGAATGGGCCATCATAATTCGGAGTCCACTTGCCCCTGTGGTCTGTATGAGGAGGGAGGAGTCTTTTCAGCACAAGGTCTCCTACTTGGTACTCTCGAAGCCTGACTTTCTGATCGAAGGCTTTCTTCATTCTCTTCTGATATAACTGCCCATGACAGATTGCAGCTAATCTTTTTTCTTCAATCATATTCAGTTGTTCGTATCGGGATCAGACCCATTCTGCTTCGTTCAATTTGACATCCATCAACACTCGTAAGGAGGGTAATTCAACTTCAACAGGTAGGACTGCCTCCATACCATACACAAGCTGATACAGTGTTGCCCCGGTGGATGTTCTGATTGACGTTCGGTACCCATGCAAGGCAAATGGTAGCATTTCATGCCAGTCTTTGTAGGTAACCACCATCTTCTGCACAATCTTCTTGATGTTCTTGTTAGCTGCCTCAACAACGCCATTCATCTTTGGCCTGTAAGGAAAAGAGTTGTGGTGTTGGATCTTGAAGTCCCGGCATAGTTCTTCCATCATTTTGTTGTTCAAGTTGGAACCATTATCAGTAATGATTCGCTCGGGACTCCATACCGACAGATGATGTCTCTCTTTAGAAATCAGGCTACTACCTGCCTTGTAACATTTGCATAAGAAGCTGCTTCGACCCACTTGGTAAAATAGTCAATGGCTACCAGGATGAATCTGTAGCCATTTGAAGCAGTCGGTTCAATTTTGCCAATCATATCAACGCCCCACATGGCAAAGGGCCAAGGTGAAGACATCACGTTCAATGGATTTGGAGGCACATGCACTTTATCTGCATAAATCTGGCATTTATGACATTTTCTGGCATAAGCACAACAATCTGCATCCATCGTGATCCAGTAGTAGCCTGATCTCAACAACTTTTTAGCCATGGCATGTCCTCCTGCATGGGTACCAAAAGATCCTTCGTGCACCTCGTGCATCAACAAGTCTGCCTCTGCCCTATCAACGCATCTGAGAAGTACCATATCAAAGTTTCTCTTATACAGGGAACCGTCAGCATTCAGGAAGAAACTACCAGCTAGTCTTCTTAGTGTCTTCTTATCATTGGAAGATGCCCCAGGTGGGTATGTTTCATCCTCCAAGAAGCATTTGATATCATGGAACCAAGGCTTATCATCTTTAACAACATCTGCTGAGAACACATATGTTGGTCTGTCAAGTCTGGACACTGAAATTCGAGGCACAAAGTTGGCAACTTGAACTTTGATCATGGATGAAATGGTAGCCAGAGCATCCGCAAACTGATTTTCATCTCGAGGGATATACTCAAGCTTGACTGTTGTGAAGAAAGTCAATAACCTCCTTGTATAATCCCGGTAAGGTATCAGATGATCCTGGTGCGTGTACCATTTGCCGTTGGTTTGATTGATTACCAGAGCTGAATCTCCGAATACAGTCAAAGTCTTGATCCTGAGGTCAATGGCTTCCTCAAGACCCATGATACAAGCTTCGTATTCAGCTTCGTTGTTAGTGCAGTTAAAGGTGAGTTTTACCGAGAAAGGCATGTGAACTCCTTTAGGTGTAATGAGTACTGCACCAACACCACGACCATTCATATTAACAGCCCCGTCAAACATCATAGTCCATTCTTCCTCTGGGTCAGGCCCTTCAGTGTGAACAGGTTCTTCATGATCTTTTGCTTTTATGAACATGATGTCTTCATCAGGGAAGTCAAATCTCATAGGCTAGTAATCATCAATGGGTTGCTCAGCGAGATAATCAGACAATACACTGCCTTTGATGGCCTTTTGGGATGTATACTGAATGTCGTATTATGTGAGAATCATTTTCCATCTTGCAACCCGTCTGGTAAGTGTTGGCTTCTCAAAAATGTACTTAACTGGATCCATCTTTGAGATCAATAAGGTAGTGTGAGTCAACATATACTGTCTCAGTCGGCGAGCAGCCCACGCTAAAGCACAACAAGTTTTCTCGAGCAGTGAATAACGTTGTTCACAGTCGGTAAACTTTTTGCTTAGGTAGTATATTGCATACTCTTTTCGACCAGACTCATCATGCTGGCCCAGAACACACCCCATGGACTCTTCTAATACTGTCAAGTACATGATTAGAGGTCTTCCTTCAACTGGAGGCATAAGGATTGGAGGCTCTTGTAAGTATTCCTTGATTTTGTCAAAAGCCCTCTGGCAGTCTTCATTCCACCTGACCGTTTGTTCTTTTCTTAACAGCTTGAACAAAGGCTCACAGGTTACTGTAAGGTGAGATATGAACCTTGAAATGTAGTTCAACCTACCTAGAAACCCCCGAACTTCTTTTTCTGACTTCGGTGCAGGCATTTCTTGAATGGCTTTGACTTTATCAGGGTTAACTTCAATCCCTTTCTCACTTACAATAAATCCTAGCAGCTTAGCAGATCGCACCCCGAATGTGCACTTGTTGGGGTTTAACTTCAGTTGATACTTCCTCAGACGCTTGAATAGCTTCAACAGATTTACCAGGTGGTCTTCTTCTGTGAGGGACTTGGCAATCATGTCATCCACATAACATTCAATTTCTTTGTGGATCATGTCATGGAATAATGTTACCATAGCCCGTTGATAAGTGGCACCAACATTCTTCAGTCCGAATGGCATCACCTTATAACAGAATGTGCCCCAGGGCGTGATGAAAGTGGTCTTCTCCATGTCTTCAGATGACATCTTGATCTGATTATATCCTGAAAATCCATCCATGAAGGAGAACACCGAGAACTGAGCTGTATTGTCGACCAATACATCAATGTGAGGTAAAGGGAAGTCATCCTTCGGGCTGGCTCTGTTCAGGTCCCGGTAATCCACACACATCCTCACCTTGCCATCCTTCTTAGGCACAGGTACAATATTAGCAACCCACGGCGGACAGCTAGTCACAGCAAGGAAACCGGCGTCCCACTGTTTTTGTACTTCTTCCTTAATCTTCATTGCCATATCTGGGCGGGTACGGCGCAGCTTCTGTTTTACTGGTGGGCAGTCTTCTTTCAGAGGTAGCTTGTGCATGACAATGTCGGTGTCCAACCCTGGTATATCCTGATAAGACCAAGCAAAAACATCCACGTATTCCCGAAGCATGTCAATCAGTTGCTCTTTTACTGAATTTTGCAGGCAGGCCCCGATCTTAACTTCTTTCACGTCTTCTTCCGTACCAAGATTAACCGTTTCAATCTCCTCCTGATGAGGAGTGATAACCTTCTCCTCTTATCTCAACAACCTGGCTAGCTCTTCAGGTAGCTCATAATCTTCTTCAACCGCTTCATCAGCTTGATTGATTGGACTGTCAAAGTCATACAAAGTCATAGCAGTGTTGTTGTCGGTGCAGTCTGAAGGGCACTTTCTGCAAGGGTTTAGATTGGTTTATTTTAGTGATAAGTTTTATCTTATTTTAAAAAAAGTGAAAATGAAGTTATTTTATTCTGAAAAACATTGCCATTTTATTTTTGTACAAAAAGAAAAATGAAAAACAGTGAGCGGAAAAGAAAAGACTCATTTGCAAAAGATGTCCTGATATTCATTAATTGATCTTTGCACAAAATACAAGATGGCCCGATTACAAAATGAGTCTTGACATCTTGGGCAAGATGCAAGACTTGATGCATGCTTTAAAATACAGGAAATAATAATTACTCTGCAGGAGTAACCCTTATAATTTCCTGGGAAGACCAGTTTGAGACATGGCTCCCCGGGGTCCTTGGACATATCCAGCTTTCCAGGTTGCGCTCGTCTTCCGACTCATCTTCCAAATTGTTCACAGCATCCGGGGTGAGCATCCCCCCGCTGACAAACTTGGGCTCTTTTGCAGCCTCTGATTGATCTTGTTGAGTTGGTCTGTAACCCAACCCAAATCGGTCTTCTTTCTTTTCCACGGGCAACAGCTTGCCCCAGCCTTGGGCGGTACCTTCCTCAACAACCTTCCGGGCTTGCTGATATGACGTGATGGAAGTTCCCAGTACAGCAGATGCTTCATTAATGTTGAGGGCCTCAAACCCTTGGCTCATGGTTTCATGGATTTCTCCATCCATTTCTATGTATTTATACGTAGCTAGCTGGCTAACAAAGATGTCCTCCTCCCCACAGATGGTGATGATCTGGCCTTCCCACTCGAATTTTAACTTCTGGTGAAGGGTTGACGTAACAGCACCAGCGGCGTGGATCCAGGGTCTACCCAACAGACAGCTGTAGGCCGGCTGTATGTCCATCACAAAGAAAGTAGTTTTGAAGGTCTGCGGGCCAATCATCACAGGCAGATCAATCTCCCCAAGCACTGATCTTTTAGAGCCATCAAATGCTCTCACCACCAAATTACTCGGACGCAGCGCCAAGCCATCATACTCCAGCTTCACTAAGGCTTTCTTTGGTAGAACATTGAGTGATGACCCAGTGTCTACCAGTACATGAGACAGAACAGCACCCTTGCATTCCAAGGTGATATGCAAAGCCTTATTATGGTTGCGTCCCTCTGTTGTTAAGTCAGCATTGGTAAAGCCCAATCCATGTCTGGTGTTGACATTTGCAACCATAGTTTCTAGCTGATTAACGGTAATCTCCTCCGGCACGTATGCTGCGTGCAGGACCTTCAACAATGCGTTCCTGTGAGCTTCGGAACACATCAACAATGATAATATGGAGATTTTGGAGGGCGTTTGGTGAAGCTGGTCCACCACCTTGTAATCACTCCTTTTTATGATTCTCATGAACTCGTCTACATCTTGTTCAAAAGATGTCTTCTGAGTTTCCTTGGCAGTTGGCTCTTCAGATACCACATTCTTTCCTTTTGCTTTGGCAGCAGCTTCTGCTTCAACATTAGGTCTTTGTGTTTGTGAGGCAAAAAGGCGTCCGCTTCTGGTGAAGCCTCCGCCTCCCCCAACATTATCAACTTGTGGAGAAGAGGTCGATGAATCCAGAGTGATTTTCTCCCCGTTGCAGTAGAGATCAGAGCCATAATGCCAAGGTATGGCATTACTGCTTTCATAAGGAACTGGTCCAGGCACCGTAATGGTGACCGGACTGATTTCTGCAGAGGAAGGTAATGTAACGGTGTGCGGATCATAGTAAATTGTGACTGGTGATCTGGCAGGAGGTGCCATGGTTTGTTGTTGGAAATTGTTGCTGGGAGGAACATTTGATGGGTCATAGTAGATTGTAACTGTCGAGACATCTTCATTAATCTTTGCTGGCGTTGTAGAAGATTCTGCTAATAAAATGGATGCTGATGTTGTAGAAGAAATGGTTGTTGAAATTTGACTTTTTGAAGTGATGGACGGAGTAACTGCTGGTGATATCGATGAATCGGTAGGAATGATTGTTGCTGCTGTTGTAGAAGAATCAGGAATTGTTGTTAAAGGAATTGCTGGATTTGTAGGCGCCGTTGTTGAAATCTGAAGGATACCATTCTTAATAAGACCATTTATGCCGCTTCTCAGCCTTTCACACCCATCGACTGCAATGTTGCAATACCCACAGCCGAGCTCGCACCCGGGGAACACTTGGCATTCTAAAAGCTGAGCTTTAATTTCGACCAAAGGTGTTCGAATTTGTGCAACACTGGTGATCAAGGTAGATGGTTTGTCTTCCTCAATGGCATTAATCCTCGGCCCGCCATGATTAGGCATAGGATTTCTGTTGACATTTGGAGGAGGTGCGAAGTTGAGGGCTTTAGAATCCACCAGATCTTGGACTTTCATTTGTAAGGCCCTGCATTTTTCAGTATTGTGACCAGGTGCATTGGAGTGGAAAGCACACCTGGCGTTGACATCATAATTCTTTGGGAGGTTGAGAGGATCTGGTGGCGCCAACGTCCTTAACTCAACCAAGTTAAGCTTCAGGAATTGTGGCAATAAGGCAATATAAGGCATAGGGATAGGGTCAATCACCCTGTTTGCCTGTGATGGTCTTTGTTGGAAGGGTCGCTGTTGTTGATTGCTATTGCTGTTGTTGTAGGTTCTCTGTTGCGGATACTGAACTTGTTGTTGATATTGTGGTTGTTGTTGTTGAGGATATGCTGATTGCTGAGGAATCGGAGCTGGAATGGTGACTGCTGCTACTGACTGGTGAACATACTGAGTCCTTCCCCTGCTTGTATGAATGGAATTTGTCTCACCAGCTCTTCGGGGTCCCACAAAAGTCTTCCTAGGATTACTAGATGAACTTGCACCATTGTCGGAAATCTTGCCCATTTTTAAAAGGCTTTCAATCCTTTCCCCAGCTATAACTACGTCAGCAAAACTGGTAGTGGAAAAGGCAGCCAGTCTATCAATATATGTTCCTTGCAAAGTATTCATGAACATGTCAGCCATCTCCCTTTCTGACATGGGTGGTTGGACAGCAGCAGCAAGCTATCTCCACCTTTGGGCATACTCCCTAAAGCTTTCTCTGGAATATTGAGACATTCCCATTAGGAGGGTCCTATTGGGAGCCATTTCCAGATTGTATTGATATTGCCTGATGAAGGCTTCAGCCAAGTCCTTCCAGCATCTAATGGTAGCTCTGGTCAAGTGTGAATACCACTCCCTTGAAGCCCCAGTCAGACTGTCTTCAAAGTAGAACATCCACAGCTTTTCATCCATGGTATATGCTTTAAGTCTTCCTAAGAAAGACTGCATGTGAGTTCGTGGACAAGAGGTTCCATTGTATCTCTCAAAGCACGGGGGTTTGAATTTGTGGGGAATTCTCACCCCATCCACTAGTCCCATATCCATTACATCGAAGCCCAAGGAATTCTAAGACTCCAAAGATCTCAACTTCTCAGCAATTTCATCCAACCTCCTATCATAGACTTCGTCTCCAACTCCCATAACAGTAAACTGCTCTTCTTGGGGATCTTCTTGCAAGATTCTCCCCCCAGCAGTATTTCCTTGCACATTTCTCGGGATGTTGACTTCCGGATCCAGATGAGGTCCAAATACTAGTGGATTAATATGAGGCTGGCCCCGCTCATTGTTGCTAGTTCCTCCAGTTCCAAGATGAGGTTCCTCGGGAGTTTGTCTTTCCACCAGTTCCCTTAACCTTTCTTGACTCTGGGCCAAGCCAGTCATCACAGCCATGAATTGAGTCATTTGATTTCTCATCTCCACTCTTTCATTAGCCATCTGAGTTCTGACCTCAGTCAGGTCCTGCTGTACTTGCTCCATTTGAATACTAGGAAGGTTGTTGCGAGTAGGGTACCGGTGCGCACGGTTGACAGGGAACACTCGGCGACGAGCAATGTTTCTTGAGGTCACAACAAAGTTAGAAACAAAGATAATAACAAAACCTACAAAACAAAACGAAAGTTAGTATGCAATGCAGCATGCTTATTTGTTTTCCAAGGTATCCGGCTTGGTTCTTGGTTTTGACCTTTCCAGTCCTCGAGGAAGATGCTTGCTGTTGCTGAGAAAATAAGCCCAATAAAAACAACTAATATATTACACGTGCTGAACAATACATAGTCTGTTTTATAACATATGCCCGTGGAGGGTCAAAATACATCAAAAAAGAAAAAGTACATCAGATGGGAATAACAACAAGCAAAGCATCAAACATCCAATCCAAACTCATCCTCCTTGACCTCCTTCAGGAGTGCCTCAGTCACTGGACTAGCTGGGTGCTCTGTAATGGTCCTAATGAGGAGGTTCCTGGTGGCAATGGCAGTGGTCAGCTTCTTATGCCTGTCCCGGTCCTTTGATCTCTTCAATCCAGCTCTGAGTTTTAACTCTGAAATCTCCTTTTGGGCTGCTAACAAAGCTTCCTGCTGCTTCTTTTCATTGGCCTCTAACTGTTCAATCTTGGCTTGAGTTTTCTGGTCTTCTTGAGTACGGGCTTCAGTGATCCTGACCCACCTAGCCTGACTTTCTTGCAGATAGAGCTCAGTCCTAGCCTTCTGAATCTTGGCCTCTTTACAGGCATTCTTCAATATTTGCTCCCCAGCTCTTGTTTTCCTGATGTAGTCCTCTGTCTTCTCAATTTTGGTGAGATGCTCCACCCTGAGCTTTTCTAATCTCTCAATATCCAGACGACCATCACTTCTTTCCCACAGAGTTTTTTTCAAGG
Organism: Lathyrus aphaca; assembly: GCA_963966055.1. Lineage (NCBI taxonomy): Eukaryota > Viridiplantae > Streptophyta > Magnoliopsida > Fabales > Fabaceae > Lathyrus > Lathyrus aphaca. Next base: position 228,535,216 of record OZ014522.1, read on the forward strand.
CTTGAGATAGGTTCTCATTCCTCTCCTTCAGCTTCTCAAATTCTTCTAGGCTGATAGTTGCTGCAGGTTGTACAGTTGAGGGTCCAGGTATGTCCTCCAAGGTGAAAGGCATTCCAGTAATCTGAGCTCTTGTACGGGACCAGTCATAGTACTGAGCTGAAGCAACATTATTACACCTTCCAAGAATAGCCATCCCTTTTTTCTGGATGTTGTCCCAAGCCCAAGATGCTTGTCTGACAGCAGCTAAATTAGGTTTTACTTCACAATACAGGGTCTCAGCTAAATCTTGCACTCTAGGAGGGTGAACCAAAGCATAGCCCAGTTGTCTCTTAAACAGCAAAGGATTGTAGTTGATGCAACCCTTTACTCCTATCAGAGGTACATTTGGGTATTGTCCACAGCTGGTGATAATGTCTTTGCCTTTGGTGCTCTGGGTGCACCATCTAATATCATCTGAAGTCAAAGCAATGAGCCTCTTGGCCCAATTCTTCTGTTGGTGAGGGTTCAAGAAGGCATCTGATTTAGGTAGGTGTCTGAGCAGCCAGGTGTGAAACAACGGAGCACAACATCTCACCAACTTCCCTCTTTGTTTCTCATTCCTCTGATGAATGGAGTAGTAAAAGTCTCCCAGCAGTGTGGGTACTGGGTTCCTCAGAAGAAACAGATGGATGGCATTCTTGCTGATAAATTTGGGCTCATCTGCAAATAGTATAACCCCATATATGCTGAGGGCTAACAGTGCACAAACTGCCCTCCATTCTCCCAATGAAGCCTTCAGGATGGCTTGAGAAATCAAGAAGTCCAAGTGCAAACCAGGGATCCCAGCTTTGGTTGTCATATTTTGCTCAATCAAGGCAGGCTCCAGGTACAGTGCTTTTTCTACTTCTCCATTGCTGGGAGCTGGCATTTCTGGGTTGAAGGGGATTCCACCCCTGATAGGTACTCCAGTTAATGAAGAAAACTCTTCCAGCAAAGGCCCTAGCTGGAAGTCTGAAAAGGTGAAACATCTCAAGGGAGGATCATAAAACTGCAAGCATGTGTGGATCATGCTCCTTTGAGAAGGGTCAAGGTCCACAACCATATCCAAGATACCTCCATAATGCTCTCTAAACAATGGGATGTGGTCAGGTGTGATAAGTGACTGGACCTGCCTGATACCAGTCAACACAGGCTCAAAGAAATGGTAGGATATGTTGCTCTTCCTGGGAGTAGCCATGAGTGCTGTTGAAGATGATGAAGATAGGTGCTGATGAAGATCAAGACTGATACTGGAGATGAGCCACTGATAGGCTGATGCTGGTGATGATGAGAATAGCTGAAGTAGACAAATGATGAAGACAACTGAAGCAGAGGTCTATGCAAAAGAAGGGGTCAAAACCAAACCATATATGAGGTGGATACCCTGAAAAACAAATAAACAAATGTTAAATGATGCAAATGATGAGTATGCAAATGATATGCAAGGGTTTGTGATCAAGCAGGATCTGATTATTTGTCTTTGATATAAAGCCCATGTATGTGCAAGAAGTCCAGAGGGAGGTTCAGAAATCCAGTAACTAAGGTAGGGGACTCAAATAAAGAGTCACATGTCCAGGGTTAATCACAAGAACTGCCCAAAGTGAAGTACTCTTAAACAAACTCAGTAACAGGGTATGATGTGGCCAAGGGTACCTGCAAACCTATAAACAGCCCAACCCCCTCACAGGTGATGTTCTAGAACAAGGATTTTCAGACTTGGATCAGTTATGAGAAGTGTAAACACTTCTAACTCGGAGGTACAGTGTCTACAATAACCATAAAAGATCCTCCTCTAATTCACCTCAGTTTCTGAAGGTCATAATAAAGGTCATCCAGACTTAGCAGGCTTCCCAGATAGCCCTAGCACTACAGGAAATCTGTAGCACAGAGTTCTCAAGAAGAAACCCACATCTGAACCGTGTTTCATATTCCCGCACCAGACCGAAATGGAATGGGAAAGAACATGAACCACTCTAGCCTAGGTGTCACTCAGGTCCCAGGTATAGGACCTTAAACTCTCAATGGAACTCCACCCACCAAAACAGAAACCAGATCCAGCAATGATAGTATGACAGTATGATGCATAAAACTGTAAAGAAAGCAATAAACAAGACTGTACATAAAGCAAAAAAACAAAGCAAATAAACACAATTAGCACATAACACCCCAGTAAACACAAATCAAACAAGCGCTAGGAGGAACCCACAAAAAGAACCAGAAGCCCTGGTTACAGTATAAGGGTCCCCAGCAGAGTCGCCAAGCTGTCGCTCCCACCAAATGACACCTAGGTCAGAAGGAGTACAGACGCGAACGATCGGCGAAAGAGAAGGAATGAATAGAGTCGCCAACTAGGAATTTTTATCCCGAAGGAAAGGTAATGCTGCATAAACCTAAGAAAAGATGGATAAGACAGTTGCGAACCAGAGAAACTGAGAAAGGGGGTTGGTTACAACTTGGGAAGGTATTAGCACCCAGATTGTCCGTCGTACTCGACGGGATCCACACTCAAAAGATTTGTGTTTTAAAGGGGTAGTGTCAGTGCAATCTGTGTATAAAGCTGGAAAGAAATGCAAGTGTCAGTGTAAAAGAAATGTGAAGTCTATAAGAGAAGTGTCAGTGTGAGAACAAGAATGAAATGCTCAAGACTATGAGGCTTAAAAACAATGCTGGAAGAGGGGGGATATACAGAGACTTTTGTTCGATAACTGTTAAGTTATGCCTACGTATCCTCTCGTGCAATGAGGAAGTCAGAACACCGTAGTTCGACTCAAAGAGACTGAAAGATAAATTGACTTGTGAACTGCTTACTTGTCTATGCTCAAGTGTATGACTTGTCTGGCTCAGGTGCAAACTGTCTTGCATTAGACGGAAGAAGCAAGTTCTCGTTTGTGAATGAATGAGATGAGAAAAGAATCCCGAAGGAGACGATTATTGTTTGTTTTTGGGTTTTCAATCTTTTATTGCTTTTTGATATTTGTCATAAGAAAATGAGCTTAAGCCTAAGCCAAGGGTTAGTAAACTCATCACATCCTCCCTCTGATTAGGGGTAATGAGAATACTTTAAGTATGAAGTAAGCACCTCACACTTAATCACCATGATGGAGGATTAAGATCATTAACCTACTTGTAATTATTTAGATGTTTTGGGAGTTTTGGTTTAGTGTTAAGTAATGAGTTTAAGCCGTAATCAAGGATTTAATGGACTCATTACACCATCCTAATAGAAGGATAATAGATGAGAACATTTAAGCTGAGGAAGACTCCTCAACTTAATCAATGATTAGGGATTAACCTCATGACAAAACAAAGCCTTTATTAAAGTGGATTTTAGTTAATGGTAAGATTAAGAAGTGAATTTTATGATTTGTAAGACAACTTGAGGGGGACTTGTCCATTAACACTAGGGTTAGTCCTTCTTGACCAGTTAAGGAAGAATTAGAACCCTAATGCAAGGCCCAAGTTACAAGCTTGATGTCTTAGTGATTATTAGATGGATTTATTAAAGGATTTAAACACATTAAGGGTTTAACACTTAGGATTAAAGTTATACACTCCATCCTAATAGAAGGATGCATGCATAAGCTTAATCACAAAGCCTTAAAACCTTTAAGGTTTAGTCCTTGATTATGAGATGAGAAGAGAAGACTCAAAGATGACACAAAGGTAAAACTAAATGGGGAAACTAATCAAACCTTAATTGTGATCATGCTTGGTTATTCCTAGGGTTTATGAGGTTTGCAAAAGATCTTCAGGAGAAAAGCCACCAAGGAAGAAGCAGATGAAAGGAGAAAGAAGCAAGAAAAAGCAAGACAACTTGCTTCTCTTAAGAAGATAAGTTGCTTGAAGAAAGAAAGTAAGGGATGAACATGAATGAGCAAGCTCACTATAATACACAAGTGAAATGTAGAAATGAATGCATAAGAGATGAGAAGAGATTATGAGAAGTGAAGGCAAATTCACTTCTCAAATACTTACCACCTGAAAAGTTAGTAACAAGGAAGTAAAATGAAGTGAAAATGAGATGATGCAATGATGCAAACCAAATTCAGAAGCATAAACATGATGTTAATGATGCTAAGATAGGATGCAAACACATGTCAAGAGTTGTGGATGATCATGCAAGGATGTGGATGCAAATGAAGCATGCTTTGAACCATGAAAGTTCATGAAAGTTTATGTAATGAAATGAATGCACAACATGGCAAATGAAAGATTCAATGATCAAACATGATTCTAATATGTCCTAAGATGTCTTATATGTCATGTTGATGCACAAAATGTCATGGCAAGTTCATGTATGCAAGCAAATGAGAGATGGATGCAAATGAAAGCCAAAATTAGGGTTTACATACAATATGCAATGCAAAATTCAAAATCAGAAGCAAATGACAAGATAAAAATTGAAAATGGGATCAAAGGTACCCTAATCCTACACAAGTTCACTACCCAAAGGAGGGGACCTAAGTCTTAACCTAATGAAAGTTATGATTTTCTCAAGTTAGCTAGGGTTTTAAGTCACTTCAAAAGGAAAAATGCACATCAATTTGAAAATGAAAGATAAATCCAAATCAATTTTACCCTAGAAACTACATGCAATGAAGAATGTAATGCAAGAAGAACCATCATCAAACTCTTCATGGTTAGGCAGAATGAATTTTTCTAAGTTAGAACAAAAATATTGCCTTTAAAGAACTTTAATTCCAAAGAAAAATGTCAAAATAGGTCAAGAACCAAAAAGAAATTTGTTTGAAGAGTTTGATAATGTTTCTAGATGTTTTAAAATGCAATGTGAATTTTTTGGTGATTTTTAAATACCTAAATGCATTTTTAATTAATTAATCTTCATTAACTAATTAAAAATAAACATTTAAATGATTTAAAAATAATTTTTAATGCAAAAAATAAAAATAAAAATATTTTTGGGTTCTGAAAAATTAATAAAAGATTTGATAAAAATTTTCAGAATTTTTTAATGTATTTTACTATTTTTAAAAATTTGTGGAAAGAAATACAATGAAAATGAAAATTAAATTGAATAAAAGGGAAACTAATCTCATCCAACGGCTGGAATTCAAATCTGGGGGGGATGTTTGACTGCGCGCGCAATCTGAGGATCAGGATTGACTCTGGTCAAATTATTTATTAATCCTAATTTAAACTAATTAAAATGAATTAAGGATTAATTGTGAAATCTGAGCCATTCACTTCCTAAACTAAACACGATCCAAAGGCCCACAATGCACCTGGAGATTAAACCCTAATTAGGGCTAATTACTTTCAGGTGGCCGGAGGGAAGCTCCGGTCATCTTCTCCGGCGGGACAAAAACCCTAAAACACTCTACAAGCCACCCCACACCAAATCAACCATCCAGAAATGATCCTCTACCCAAACCCCATTCAAACCAGCCCTCAAACATCATTTATAACCCAAGAACAGAGGGAATCGAAGCAAAAAAATTTTACGGGTGAAATTTTAGAGAGCCACAAAATAGTCATTTCTTCACCATTTTTAATTCTATGGGTATCAGCATGACCAACATAACATATATTTTCATTTTGCAACAAAAGAAACAAGCTCTGAAAAGTTTTGTTCTTGAGCTTACCTGAGGTGATGAACTGCAAATGTGTGCTTCCAGAGCCTCCCCTTCAAGCAAAGAGTCTCTTCTGATCCTCCTGAAGCTAGTGGGATGCTTCAAAACCCTTGATGTTGGCTAGTTTGAAAGTTCCAGTTCTGGTGTAGCAGAAATGGAGGGTTAAGTATGTGATGTTTCAGGCTGTTTCAATGGTGGATTTTGGTTCTATGGAGGATGTGTGACTCATTGGTGAAGGAAAAATGGAGGTTTGATGGCTGTGGGAGAAGTTTCGAAGAGGTGAAGTTTTTGACAGTTTTTGTGAATCCTGGCTTCTTGGAGGTTGCAGGCTTGTGTGTGTTCTGTTTTGTGATGCTTGAGGTCCATATATGAGGCTCTGATTGGGCAGAGAGTTGGTAGTGGCACAGTTTGATTGGCATGGGCAAAAATGAAAAAAGTCAAGATCTTGTGTACTATGGGTATGGCTCGGGTCAGAGGAGATCTTAGGGCTTGTCCTGCCTCAGCTTGAGTTAAGGAAGGCCTTTGGATCTGATTTTGTAAGCTGGATGGTCTTGATCAAGAGTTTCCAAAGTTCTTGCATATTTCCCCCTTTGAGTTTTCTTATGAACCAAGGCAAAGAATCTTGTGATTTCTTGGGCAAAATGCAGCAACATGAGCCATATGAAGTTGCTATAATGCTTTGAGATCAATTAACAATCAATCCAATCATAAAAGGTTCCTTTTGCAAAGATTCAATTTTGAAGCTTCATGAGAAAAATGCCTTATGTAACTTGTAATTCAAGGCATAGAAATGAGAAATCCTTATGGACATTCTGATTTTTAGGTCATGTGTTGTGTTTATGTAATGCTTATAAGTCATTTTGAAGTCATGGAAATGCTTGGCATGTGAATTTGCATGTTTCCCTCTTTGGTGTAAAGGTGAAAATTTAGTGATTTTGTCCAATTTTTCTAGGCCATAACTTTTGATCTAAAATGAATTAGAATGAGTTCTTGTACTTTTTGAAAAGGGGATGATCCAATCTACAACTTTCATGACCAAGAATTTTTCATTTGAAGCATTTTTGGATCAAAAAGAGGAGGTTGAAAAACTTTCCCAAAATGGCAAGTTTGCATTATAAGTCACTTTCCCAAAATGGCAACCTTGCAAATGGCTTGAAATTCTTCAATTTTGTGAACTTATAACTTCTTCTAAGATCAAATAAAGATCATATACACCCAAAATGATGGAGAATACCCTTTGGTTGGGTGATTGGGGGCCTCAGATGCCCTGATTTTGCACTGACTTGCTCAAGAAGTCACCTTTTGATCAGATGCCTTCCCCATTGAATTTATTCATGAAAATTGATATGCATGATCCTCATAACATATTGAGACCAATAGAAACAAGAATGACCAAAAATTTTTGAGTTATGGCCTCTGAAACCAAAACCCTAATTTTAGGTCATCTGTGCAGTTAAACATGGCTCTGCTTCCATGCCTTGCAAGTTCTTGTGATTTTCTGACTTTCTTGATCTTGGGAGGATATAATATGATGCTTGAACATATATGGACCCTCTTGAGATGATTGAAGGCCTTTGGAGTGGCTCAAATGGCTCAGGGATGGCTCAGATCACAAACCCTAGATGCAGATGGCTTAGAATCAATGCAGTGAAGCAAAAATGCAATATGAGGTGCTATGATTGAATCTATGCAAATGAAAATAATCACAAGCCATAGTGTGAATGAGTGAGGGAAAATTTGGGGTGTTTACACATACATGCTCATTTGTCAACCATTTTCAATTCTAAACACATCAGAGTGATCAACTAAGTATATATAATCATTTTATAACAAGAAAAAGAAGTTATGGAAAATTTGTTCTTGATGAATACCTGAACTGAACTTCTTCAAAATGGAGCTTTCAGGACCTCCCTCTTGTGCAAAATGACTTCTTTGGACCTCCTGAAGCTAGTGGGGTGCTTAGAATGCTTTGAAAGTGGCTGGTTTTTTAGGTACAATTTTGATGAAGCAGAAATCGTGTTTTTAATATGTGGTGTTTCAGGCCATTTAGATGGTTGATTCTTGTTCTATGGATGATATGTGATTGATTGGTGAAGGAATTTTGGAAGTTTGATGACTGGTTTGAGAGAATCGAAGAGATGAAGCTTTGAGGGAATTTTTTGCAATCTGAGTGTGTGGCTTATTTCCAGGCTTGAAGTGTTACGTTTTATGATCCTTAGGGTTTCTATAAACAAATGAAATCAGTCAAAGGAGTGGATATACACTGTGGGATTTTTATGGTTCTATTGGCAAAAAAGTCAAAAGTTTGTGTACTTGAAGCATGGGCCATGGCAGAGGTGATTTGAGGTCTTGGGTTGCCTCAGCTGAGTTCAAGGAGCACCATTGGATCGAAATTTGTGATCTGTATGGCTTGATTCATGAGTTTTCAAAGGTTTTGCATTTTCACAACTTTGACATTTCTTGAGAAGCAAGGCATGAAATCCTTTGGTTCAAGGCTCAATTCTGATCGTTAGAAGTTGTTTAATCATGGCATGATGTATTTGAGTGGATTAGAGGTCACATAAAGGCTTGAAATACCATTTTGCAAATTTCCCTCTTTGGCATGAACTTGAAAATTACAAGATTTTTCCCAACTTTGACTTGCCATATATTGAGTTCTAGGATGAATCAAGAGGAGTTCTTGTACTTTTTGAAAATGGGAAGATCAAATCTACAACTTTCATGTTTGCAGAAAATTCATTTGAAACCTTTTTGATCAAGAAAGATGAGGTTGAAGATCTTTCCCAAAATGGAAAGTTTTCATTACAAGTCATGCCCAAAAATAGAAATTTTTGAAATGGCTCAAAATTCTTTAATCTTGTGAACTTCCAAGAATTCCTAAGATCAAATAAATATCATATGACCTCAAATTGATGACGATGACCCTTTGGAACCCTTATTGAGGGCCTCAAAATCCATGATTCTGACTTTTCTTGCACAACAAGTTACCATTTGATCAGATGACTTCCACAAGGAATTTTTGCTTCAAATTTGATAAACATGCTCCTCATATCATATACAGACCAATAGAATCCAGAATGACCAATTTTTTTGAGTGTAAGGGCCTTAAACCCAAAACCCTAATTTCTGGTCATCTGTGTAGGAACCCTGTGCCTGCCTGGGCAACTGCGCAATCCTCTGAGATTTTGTGACTTCAAAGCAACCTTGGAGGTATAACATGATCATAGAACACTCATGGACCCTCTTGGCATGCTTCATGGCCTCTGAGATAGCTCAAACCACTTCTAAGATTCACCTGATCACAAACCCTAGCTATGCAACTTATGCAGTTAAATAACTATGCAGTGTGAGATGGTATGCTTATGCAATGCAATATGGAGGATCACAAGCCAAGATGTAGGAAAAAAGAGAGGGCAAATTTAGGGTGTTTACAACATTCAAATGTGAAGAGGTAGCATTTATTATCCCGTGTCGGTGCAAAAGATAACAACTAGAAATTTAAGGCAAATCAAAAGAAACTTGGAATAACAAAGTCCCCGTAGGGTGCAAGTTCATACATCAAAAGGGAAATTACATCTGCAAGAGAGGAATCCCACAACAGGCCTGTGGGTAATCCAAATATGTGAATACAAGACTAAATTCTAGGAAATTCTACATCCTGCAACCTCCAGCTAAGATGCTTGACACCTTGGAGCAACTGGGTTATGTCCGAATGATCTGGTTCCTGTATGAGCTTTTGAATCAGGAGATCCCTAAGGTCTAAAGAGGCATGCAACTCCTCAATTTGTTGTAGGAACACCTTTTCACTTTCTTTGCTTGCACTTGAATCAGTCTTGTTTTTCTTAACATCAGCCCGAAGCTTTAACTCCTCTATCTCTTTCTGAGCATCCTCCACTATCTATTGACTCTTTTCCATGTCTTAAAGATGAGTCTTCTCTTGGTGGTGGGCCTTTTGAAGTAGCTCCCCTTGTTCAGCTAAAGAATCCTGAAGACCTTTGATCTCTAACCTATATTTGGCCTCCAACTCTTTATGTTTCTTCAGGTTGTCTTCCCATTTCTCCTGCCACAAGGTTATAGCCTCATTAGCTTCATTCAAATCTTTCTTATCTTTTCGGAGCTAGCTCGCCTTGTGAGTTTCATATAATCCTCTTTTCTTGAAGTAGAGTTATCTCTCCTAGAAGTCCTGCTGCTTGAGCCTGACCATTTCTTCAGTCTGGTGAGCTCTTTCTTCCAACTTCTGATTTTGAATCTTCAACTTCTGGCTTGAGTTGTTGGCCTCTTGATTCTCTATTCTGAGTTGCTTAACCAAGGCCTCCAATTTCTAATAGTCTTTGAGAGGTACTAAATCCAAGGGTAACTCCTCCTTAGGGTACAAAGGGGACTCCATAGAGAATGGGAGAAGTAAGATTTCTGCACGATCTTTCAACCATGTAGCAAAAGGATCATATGTTTTTGGGTCCACCTTCCCAAAATCTTTCTTTCCTTTCTTTGTCTTGACATCCCAAGCTTGGGCTACCTGTGTAACACCCCGATTTGATTATTCCATTTGTGTTGAGTCTTTTATTTAAATTGAGTAATAATTGTTTTAATTATGAAATTGGTGTGTTTATGTGAAATGTTGATATGTTCTATTATTTTACCGTTTTGAGAATTTTCGGGTAAAATAAGATTGCAGGGTATTTTAAACATTTGCTAATTAATGATAAGTTAAGAATTTTTAGTGGAATTAGAATTGTGAGAAAATGATATTTGGTAGAAATAGAAAATAGAAATAGATAGAAAGTTATAAGAGTGAAAAGAGAAAGAAAAGAGAGAATAGAAAGAAAGAGAAAAGAAGAGAAAAAAGGAAAATACTTGGAATTCTTCAAGATTGCTCCTAGGAATCGAAACAATCGGGTAAGGGTGTGAAATATTGTTATCTTAACATTGTGTATGATTATGTATGTGTTAGATTGATTGGGTTTTTGTTTTGGAGAGGTTTAGAGAATGTTAGGTTTTAGGGTTTTGATGGAAATCTAAGAAAATTGGTAGATTAATCGGTTAGAACTTGATATAATCGAAGTATGATGATGAATACATGTTAATGATCATGTTTATGGAAGTTTATTTGAGTTTTAGAGGTGTTTAGTAGGACTGTTGCGTAGCTGAGATGCTGCTGAAATCGCAGTTCTCGCTCAGCGAGTTTTCCAGAGTTTTTCTCGCTCAGCGAGCGAGCGCAGGAGTTTTTGGTTTGGTGTTTTTGATTCGTAACTTGAGTTTCGATTATACGTTTTTGGTATTCTTTACATTGATTCGAAGCTAAAAACATGTAGAAACTAATGATGCTAAAATATGTAATTTTTAGCCGACTTTTACCCGACTTTTCCGATAAAACGTAATTATGTTAGTTAAGCAATTGTGGGATTGTTTGTGGTATAGTGGCCGTTTGGCAAATAAATTCATTTCGTGAAGTAAATATGAATGCATGTTGATAGTGAGAGAGTTCGTTGTCGTTTGGCGTAATTGATACGAATGTGAATAGTTGTTTGTGATTGTATGAGATGAATGCATAATTATATTGTGAATATGTATGCATTTTCAAGAATGTTGCGTGCCATTTTGCATGTGAAGCATAATGTATGCATTCTTGTGTTGTGGGATTCTATGTGAATCCGTTGTAACATCGTGTGCCCATGTGGGGTGTGAGCGATGATTACAACATGATTGTCTGCCCATGTGGGGTGTGAGAAATCGGATTGAGTGCCGGTGTGGGGTGTGAGCAATCCATAAACATTGTGTGCCCATGTGGTGTGTGAGAAATGGTGATTTATTCACAAATGATTGTGTTCCCGTGTGGGGTGTGAGCAATCACATTGTGTGCCCGTGTGAGGTCTGAGCAATCCATAAACATTATGGGCCCATGTGGGATGTGATCAATGGGTGAACATTGTATGCCCGACGGGGAGTTACTTTAGGTAACGAGCGATGGTTCCAATAGTTCCTGGGTGAACTTGAGATGATTGAGTCGGTACCGCATTGCATTTGCATAAAGTCGTGAGGCAGTCTCTATGATTTGCATTTATCATCTATAATTGAAAATTGGTGAATAAACATGAATAATATATGTTTATGTAGAATGATGTGAGATTGTGCATGATGAATATGCTTGGTTTATATATATATACATTGTGATGTATATGGATGAGGAGTAATGAATTATGGTGAGAAATGTATATGTGTATTTTTATGTTAAGATATATAATTATATGCATTCTTATTATGATAATATTTCTCACACTTCTGTTGTTTTATGATGCTCTATGAGGCATTGCAGAGTAGGTTGGCTGGAGGTCTTTTGTGAAGCATGTCTTCATTCTTTTGGTTAGTCGGCTATGATATATAGCACCGGGTAGCTAGGGTCGGCTTGATGCCTTTTTGTGATGCATTTGTATATGTATCTTGGTGATGAATGTTTATGTAAACATGAATATTTGGTGAATCAAACTTGATTATATATATATATATATATATATATATATATATATATATATATATGTGTGTGTGTGTGTGTGTGTGTGTGTGTATATATGTTTGATATTGATTAATGTTTTAGTTTCCACTGTTATTTTTAATGTTGAGATATGGGTGTAAGGATTAAATTCCTCTGTTGCAAGTTAGCCCATTGTTGCATATCGTTATATGAGCAGGTGTTGTATGTTGTAATTTCAAGTATAATGTGACATGCCTCTTTTATACCATGTTTTAATTATACTCTTATGGAATTTTAATATATGCCTAATTGATTAATTGATTATTTAGGGGTATAGAAATGGGGTGTTACATTAAGTGGTATCAGAGCTAGTGTCGAGTCAGTTGTGTTTGTCTTGTTGTTGTGATGATTGAACTTTTGCTTAATCTTGTTGTTATCTTTGGGTATAATCAGAATATGGATGGTAGAAATGACAATGCGATGGATGCTGCTTTGGAAGCAATGGCTAGGGCGATGCAGGGTGCGCCGAATGTGAATGTTAATGATGAGTTCAGGAAGAATCAACCACCGGTCTTCAAAGGAAGATTTGATCCCGATGGTGCTCAGAATTGGTTGAAAGAGATTGAAAGAATCTTCAGAGTCATGGACTGTGCCGAGGAGAGTAAGGTGAGACTTGGTTCTCACATGCTGAAGGAAGAGGCCGATGATTGGTGGGTCGGTAGAAGTCAAGCTCTTGAGGAAGAAAATGAAGAGATAACTTGGGATGTTTTTCATGCTGAGTTCTTGGGAAAGTATTACCCTGAGAGTGTGAAAGGGAAGAAGGAGATGGAATTCCTTGAACTGAAGCAAGGTAGTATGTCCGTGGTGGATTATACTACGAAGTTTGTGGAGTTGGTTCAGTTTCATCCTCATTATGCCGCTGCTACTGCTGAATTCTCGAAGTGTATTAAGTATGAGAATAGTTTGCATCCTGAGATTAAGCAAGTTGTGGGATATCAAAGAATAAAAAGGTTTTCGGATTTTAATAGAATATTGTAGAATTTTCGGGGAGGATAGCAAAGCTCGTTCTACACATTACAAGAGTTTGAATGAGAGGAAAGGAAAGCAACAAGCTAGAAGTGGACCTTATGTGACACCGGCTGATAAGGGAAAGCATAGGCGAAACTTTGATAAGAGATCTAGTGGAGGGAGTTCTGGTCCCGTTAAGTGTTACAAGTGTGGTGATTTGGGTCACAAGTCTTTTGAGTGTGGGAAGAACATAGTGAAATGTCCGAACTGTGGAGGCCTAGGGCATGCTACTACCGAGTGTAGAAGGAATGTTGTGAAGTGTTTCAATTGTGGAGAAGTGGGTCACATTAGTACGAAGTGTGCTAAGCCGAAGGAAGCTCAAGCAGGCGGAAAGGTGTTTGCATTAGCAGGGAAGGACACTACTAGTGCAGACCGTTTGATTAAAGGTACATGTTTTATTAATAATACGCCTTTAGTTACTATTATTGATACAGGAGCGACTCATTCGTTCATTTCTCTTGAGTGCGCTAAGCGTTTGAATTTGTTTATGTCTTCTTGGGGTGGTGAGATGGTTATTAAGACTCCTGCTTCAGGGTCGGTAACTACTTCTTTGGTGTGTGTAAGTTGTTCTTTGACCATGTATGGTAAAGATTTTGTTATGGATTTAGTTTGTTTGTCGTTGGAGGGTTTGGACGTAATCTTGGGTATGAACTGGTTGCAATTTAACCGAGTTTATATAGATTTCTATCATAAGTTAGTAAGGTTTCCTTCTTTGGATGATGGTGAAGGTGAGAGTTTCCTATCCACGAAAGAGTTGAAGAAACATTTAGTGGACGAAGCTCAATTGCTCGGTTTGTTTGCATCATTGTCAGTGGAGAGAGAAGTGGAGCTCAGTGGGTTCCCAGTAGTGTGTGATTTTCCAGAAGTGTTTCCGGAGGATATTAAGGATGTACCGCCGGAAAGAGAAGTTAAGTTTTCTATTGATCTAGTTCTGGGTACTAGACCGATTTCGATGGCACCATATCGTATGTCAGCATCAAAATTGGTAGAGTTGAAGAAGAAATTAAATGACTTGTTGGACAAGAGATTTGTTAGGCCGAGTGTTTCTCCTTGGGGTGCTCTGGTATTGTTGGTAAAGAAGAAGGATGGAAGTATGCGGTTATGCATTGATTATCGACAGTTGAATTAGGTGGCAATTAAGAACAAGTATCTGCTTCTAAGGATCGATGATTTGATGGACCAATTGGTTGGTGCGCGTGTTTTTAGTAAGATTGATTTGAGGTCAGGATATCACCAGATTCGTGTGAAAGAGAAGGATATTTAAAAGACGGCTTTTAAGATACAATATGGTCATTACGAATATTCCGTGATGCCATTCGGAGTTTCTAATGCGCCGGGTGTGTTTATGGAATACATGAACCGTATTTTTCATGAACAGTTGGATCGTTTTGTGGTTGTGTTCATCGACGATATTTTGATTTATTCTAAGTCTCAAGAAGAGCATGAAGAGCACGAAGAGCATTTAAGGATTGTGTTACAGATTTTGAAACAGAAAGAATTGTATGCTAAGTTGTCGAAGTGTGAGTTTTGGTTGAAGAAAGTAAGTTTTCTTAGACATGTTATTTCCGATGGTGACATTAGTGTTAATCCATCATGGATTGATGCGGTAATTAAATGGGATGTTCCTAGTTTGGTTACGAAAATTCGAAGCTTTTTAGGCTTGGTGGGTTATTATCGGAGGTTTATTGAGGGATTTTCAAAGTTGGCACTTCCGTTAACACAATTGACTTGTAAGGGAAAAGCTTTCATTTGGGATATTCATTGTGAAGAGAGTTTCATTGAAGTTAAGAGAAGGTTGACAATGGCTCCGATCTTGATTTTGCCAAATCTGACGGAACCATTTGTAGTGTTTTGTGATGCTTCATTGTTTGGGTTAGGTGGTGTTTTTATGAAAGATGGAAAAGTTGTGGCTTATGCTTAAAGACAATTGAGAGTGCATGAGAAGAATTATCCTACGCATGATTTAGAATTAGCGGTCGTGGTGTTTGTTTTGAAAATTTGGAGGCATTATCTTTATGGTGCAAGATTTGAAGTTTTTAGTGATCACAAGAGTTTGAAATATTTATTTGATCAGAAGGAATTGAACATGAGACAAAGAAGGTGGTTAGAGCTTTTGAAGGGTTATGATTTTGGTTTGAATTACCATCCGGGTAAGGCAAATGTGGTGGCCGATGCCTTAAGTCGCAAGTTGTTACATATGTCCGCATTGATGATAAGAGAATGGGAACATTTGGAAGATTTTAGAGAATTGAGTTTGGTTTGTGAGATGACGTCGAGAAGTGTGAGACTTGGTATGCTACATGTTACGAATGATTTTCTTGTAAGCGTTTGTGAAAAGAAAAAGTTGGATTTGAAGTTTGTTGATTTGATGAAAAATGAGAATGAGGATTTCAAGGTTGATAATTCTGGAGTTTTGAGATTTTGTGGTCGTATTTGTATTCCCGATGATGCGGAGTTGAAAAAGATGATATTGGAAGAGGGACACCGAAGTAACTTAAGTATTCATTCGGGAGAAAATAAGATGTATCAAGATTTGAAGAATATCTTTTGGTGGTCCGGATTGAAGAGAGATGTAGCTCATTTTGTATATGCGTGTTTGACTTGTCAGAAGTCTAAGGTGGAACATCAGAAGCCTAGTGGTTTGATGAAACCGTTGGATATTCCGGAATGGAAATGTGATAGTATATCCATGGATTTTGTCACGGAATTGCCGAATATGCAAAGAGATCATAATGCTATTTGGGTGATTGTTGATAGGCTTACTAAATCTGCTCACTTTATTCCGATTGATATTGGTTATCCTATGGAGAAGTTAGCCGAGATTTATGTTTCTGTGGTTGTGAAGTTGCATGGGGTTCCTAAGAGTATTGTATCAGATAGAGATCCTAGATTTACATCGAGGTTTTGGGAGAGTTTACAAAAGGCTTTGGGTTCTAAGCTAAGACTGAGTTCGGCTTACCATCCGCAAATGGACGGTCAAACCGAGAGGACAATTCAATCGTTGGAGGATTTGTTGCGTGCTTGTGTGCTAGAGCAAGGCGGTGCTTGGGATAGTTATTTAGTGTTGATTGAGTTCACCTACAATAACAGTTTTCATTCAAGTATATGTATGGCACCATTTGAGGCTTTGTATGGTCGGAGATGTCGAACGCCTTTGTGTTGGCATGAAATCGGTGAGAGGACGGTAGTTGGGCCGAAGATGGTACAACAAACGGCAGAGAAGGTGAAGTTTATTCGGGAGAAGATTGTAGGATCAAGCACTTACCACTGCACTAAAAGCAATTGCTGTTAGTGAAGGCGCAACTATATTTCCTTATAGTATAGAGTCTTTCAAGGGGCTGCGCCTATTAAGCGCCATGGGTTGGGATGTTAAGCCCATCGAATCCCTAAGGGTGACGCTGAATTAATAAATCCAACAATCTCCCCCCCAGTGTCAGCCGGGGGGATTCGAACCCATGACCGGGCTCTGATACCACTTGTAGGATCAAGCGCTTACCACTGCACTAAAAGCAATTGTTGTTAGTGAAGGCGC
Organism: Lathyrus aphaca; assembly: GCA_963966055.1. Taxonomy (NCBI): domain Eukaryota; kingdom Viridiplantae; phylum Streptophyta; class Magnoliopsida; order Fabales; family Fabaceae; genus Lathyrus; species Lathyrus aphaca. Next base: position 228,551,894 of record OZ014522.1, read on the forward strand.
AACTATATTTCCTTATAGTATAGAGTCTTTCAAGGGGCTGCGCCTATTAAGCGCCATAGGTTGGGATGTTAAGCCCATCGAATCCCTAAGGGTGACGCTGAATTAATAAATCCAACAAAGATGAGAGCTTCTCAAAGTAGACAAAAGAGTTATCGTGACAAGAGAAGGAAAGATATTGAGTTTCAGGAAGGCGACCATGTGTTTTTGAGAGTTACACCAGTTACGGGTGTGAGTTGTGCTTTGAAGTCGAAGAAGTTGACTTCTCGTTATATTGGACCGTATCCGATTACTGCACGAGTTGGTGTTGTGGCTTACCGTGTGGCGTTGCCTCCGAATCTTTCGAATTTGCATAATGTGTTCCATATTTCACAACTTCGGAAGTATGTTCCGGATCCGTCACATGTTATTCCTATGGACGAGTTTGAAGTGAGAGATAACCTTACGATTGAAGCTTTACCGGTTAGGATTTTGGACCGTGAAGTTAAGAAGCTAAGAGGCAAGGATATTGCGCTTGTGAAAGTAGCGTGGGGAGGCGCTGCGGAAGGCAATATGACTTAGGAATCAGAGAGTGGGATGCGAAAGTCGTATCCGGAGTTGTTTGAATCAGGTAATATTTTCGAGGACGAAAATTTCTAAAGTGGGGGAGAGTTGTAATGCCCCGATTCGATTATTCCATTTTTGTTGAGTCTTTTATTTAAATTGAGTAATAATTGTTTTAATTATGAAATTGGTGTGTTTATGTGATATGTTGATATGTTATATTATTTTACCATTTTGAGAATTTTCAAGTAAAATTAGATTGGAGGGTATTTTAGACATTTGCTAATTAATGATAAGTTAAGAATTTTTAGTGGAATTAGAATTGTGAGAAAATGATATTTGGTAGAAATAGAAAATAGAAATAGATAGAAAGTTATATGAGTGAAAAGAGAAAGAAAAGAGAGAATAGAAATAAAGAGAACAAAAGAGAAAAGAGGAAAAAACTTGGAATTCTTCAAGATTGCTCCTAGGAATCGAAACAATCGGGTAAGGGTGTGAAATATTGTTATCTTAACCTTGTGTATGATTATGTATGTGTTAGATTGATTGGGTTTTTGTTTTGGATAGGTTTAGAGAATGTTAGGTTTTAGAGTTTTGATGGAAATCTAAGAAAATTGGTAGATTAATCGGTTAGAACTTGATATAATCGAAGTATGATGATGAATACATGTTAATGATCATGTTTATGGAAGTTTATTTGAGTTTTAGAGGTGTTTAGTAGGACTGCTGCGTAGCTTAGATGCTGTTGAAATCGCAGTTCTCGCTCAGCGAGCAATCCCTTGCTCAGCGAGTTTTCCAGAGTTTTTCTCGCTCAGCGAGCGAGCCTGTCACTCAGCGAGCCTGGGAGTTTTTGGTTTGGTGTTTTTGATTCGTAACTTGAGTTTAGGTTATACGTTTTTGGTATTCTTTACATCGATTCGAAGCTAAAAACATGTAGAAACTAATGATGCTAAAATATGTAGTTTTTAGCCTACTTTTACCCGACTTTTCTGATAAAACGTAATTATGTTAGTTAAGGAATTGTGGGATTGTTTGTGGTATAGTGGCCGTTTGGAAAATAAATGCATTTCGTGAAGTAAATATGAATGCATGTTGATAGTGAGAGAGTTCGTTGCCGTTTGGCGTAATTGATACTAATGTGAATAGTTGTTTGTGATTGTATGAGATGAATGCATAATTATATTGTGAATATCTATGCATTTTCAATAATGTTGCGTGTCATTTTGCATGTGAAGCATAATGTATGCATTCTTGTGTTGTGGGATTCTATGTGAATCCGTTGTAACATCGTGTGACCATGTGGGGTGTGAGTGATGATTACAACACGATTGTGTGCCCATGTGGGGTGTGAGCAATCAGATTGTGTGCCAGTGTGGGGTGTGAGCAATCCATAAGCATTGTGTGCCCGTGTGGGGTGTCAGCAATGGGTAAATTACTCACAAATGATTGTGGGTCCGTGTGGGGTGTGAGCAATCGGATTGTGTGCTCGTGTGTGGTGTGAGCAATCCATAAACATTGTGTGCCCATGTGGGGTGTGAGCAATGGGTGAACATCGTATGCCCGACGGGGAGTTACTTTAGGTAATGAGCGATGATTCCAATAGTTCCTGAGTGAACTTGAGATGATTGAGTCGGTACCATATTGCATTTGCATCGAGTCGTGAGTCAGTCTCTATGATTTGCATTTATCATCTATAATTGAAAATTGGTGAATAAACATGAATAATATATGTTTATGTAGAATGATGTGATATTGTGCATGATGAAAATGCTTGGTTTATATATATATATATATATATATATATATATATATATATATATATATATATACATTGTGATGTATATGGATGAGGAGTAAAGAGGTGTGGTGAGAAATGTATATGTGTATTTTTATGTTAAGATATATAATTATATGCATTGTTATTATGATAATATTTCTCACCCTTCTATTGTTTTATGATGCTCTATGAGGCATTGCAGAGTAGGTTGGTTGGAGGTCTTTTGTGAAGCGTGTCTTCATTCTTTTGGCCAGTCGACTCTGATATGTAGCATCGGGTAGCTAGGGTCGGCTTGATGCCTTTTTGTGATGCATTTGTATATGTATCTTGGTGATGAATGCTTATGTAAACATGAATATTTGGTGAATTAAACTTGATTATATGTGTATATATATATATATATATATATATATATATATATATATATATATATATTTGTGTGTGTGTGTGTGTGTGTGTGTGTGTGTGTATGTTTGATGTTGATTAATGTTTTAGCTTCCGCTGTTATTTTTAATGTTGAGATATGGGTGTAAGGATTAAATTCCTCTGTTGCAAGTTACCCCATTGTTGCATATCGTTATATGAGCAAGTGTTGTATGTTTTAATTTCAAGTATAATGTGACATCCCTCTTTTATACCATGTTTTAATTATACTCTGATGGAATTTTAATATATGCCTAATTGATTATTTGGGGGTATAGAAAAGGGGTGTTACAACTTGCACACACAACTCCATATTTCCTTCTGTTGAGAAATACAATGACTCAGCTACCTCCTCAACTGATGGTGGAACTTTTAGAGGGTAGCCAAATTGTTTTCTTGACAATAAAGGATTATAGTTTATTCCGCCTTTTCTTCCCAGCAAAGGTACATTAGGGAAAGTGCCACAGCTAGCAATAATCTCTTTGCCTATCAAGTCTCTATTGCATCCCCAAGATATGTTGTCTGAGGTTAAGCCCATCAATCTTTTGGACCACTTCCAAGCTTGTTTCAAGTCTTGGAAAGGTCCTGATTTTGGGAGTTGCCTTACAAACCAGTCAGCAAACAAGGGAGCACAACAATTCACATGTCCTTTTCTCTTTTCATTCCTGTAATGGACCCCATAGTAGAAGTCACCAAACAATGTAGGCATTGGGTTTTTCTTGACAAAGATGGTGATAGACTCCATGTTGATTAATCATTTCTCTCCTGGGAACAAGCTTATCCTATACACCATCATAGCTATTAATGCTCTGAAATCTGCCCATTTATTTCCCAATGCCATAACATGAGCTTCTGTGATGAGAAACTCCAAAGAAATCCCCTTACCCTGGCTGGCTTCTAGCCCCATCTTGAATCTGAGTATACTCAAGTGATATGCATCAGTAATGTCTTCATAGGGAGGGATCCTCTCTGAAGCATAATAAGGCATACCCTTCCTGATGGGAACATTCAGGATACTGGAGACCTCCTCCAAAGTAGGTGCCAAAATGTAATCTGGGAAAACAAAGACTCGTAACTATGGATCATAAAATTGCAACAAGGAATGTAGGCTATCCATTTGATCAACTGTTGGCTTATATATATATATATATATATATATATATATATATTCCAGAATCTTTCCATACTCTCTTTTGAAGTCATCCAGGACCTTGTCATTCATTAGGTTGATCAACTTTTGAATACCCTCTGTCTCTGGTTGCGGGAAAGTATAGTGAACATTCTTCTTCCTTAGAGTTTCCATCTTGAAGCAGCAATGCGACCGGGAATCAGAAGTAATATGAACCATGAGAATAAAAAGAACACATATGATTAATGATGTCATGATGCTTATGCAAGGCAAGGCATGTGATCAGTGATGTGTCTGTGTAGTGTCAAACATGTGAACAAGTGTCTGTGCAGGGTCACAACATCACCACATCAAAACAAACATCTCTCTGATCAGAGGTTCAAATCTCAGAATCAATGTGTAAGAAAACATATCACAATACTGAAGCATACTGGCACAATGGGTGTGTTGAAGGTTAAGGTTCCTGCAATCCTGTAAACCCCTCCCAATCTCACGGGTGTGCTACTCGGGTCAACATCACAAACTCTCAAAGCCGAGCAGCAATAATACATTCACCATCTCCGAGAAATGGCTCATGACCAAATCAGGGAATCAGTTTGGCATTATGTACTACTCAGGGAGGTCTCCACTGAGTCCAAGGAAACAAGCATCACTAAGAAGTCCCCAACTTCAAGCACTGAATCGAGAAACAATAGTACATTCATCCCGAAGGGTACAATACTATCATCATATGAACAGTTTTCCTTGACTGGGTTCCTATGAGAGAACCAGGCCATCCTATGCGAGTTCCCAGTGGGCCCTCGGATGCGAGTGGGTTTGCCAACAAATGTGGTTTGCCACTGTCATCACTGGAGAGGGATGTTTCCATAAAGGTTCTTAATGATCGGTCCTCTGACTGCACATAACTATCAAGGTTGTGTATTTCCCCAGAAATATTATGGTATCAATACATTTCCAAGAAGGTCACAAGTCTGGGTGTTGAACTCACTACTACCAACATAACAAGGATCCATGAAGCCAAAGTGGAACCACTCTAAGTCCTAAGGTACACTCGAGCCCCGGTTATGAGCTCATCTCACAGTAACAAATCTCATCCCACAGAAAAAATGAATCCATCACAGACAGTATATATGATGCATGTGAAAATAAATACTGAAAGCGGTAAATAGATACTGTAAAGTAAAACTGTAAATGAAAACAGTAAATAAACACACAACAACATACATATAAACACCCAAAGAAACAAAATCAAACAAGCGCTAGGATTGACTCTACGAGGGAAACCAGAGATTCTGGGTTCAATCCCCAGCAGAGTCGCCAGCTGTCGCTCCCGGGATTTTCATCCTAGTATAAACGCGAAAGTGGCGTGGAAAAGGTAGAGTCACCAACCAGGAATTTTTATCCCGAAGGAATGGGAAAGGTAATGCTGCACAAACCTAAGGAATAAGGAAAGGACAAGGTATTGCGAACCAAAGATCTGGGTCCGGGAGGCGGTTACGACCTGGGAAGGTATTAGCACCCCAGACCGTCTGCCGTACCCGACGGGATCCATGCTTGTTTGTTTCAAATGGGTAAGAAATAAGATGCTGCTGAACAAAAGAACTGCTAATGGAATGGAATTAGAAAATATAAAGAAAAGAAATAATGGGGAAATGTAGGGAAAATAAAGAATATGCTCGAACGGGCCCTACCCCGCTGCCTACGTACCTCAACGGGAAAATGAGGATCAGAGTCGACGTAGTTCGCATAACTAAGGAGGGAACTATTTGTTTGTGTTTTTTATGCGAAGGAACTGCGTATGTCTATGCTCAAGTGTTGCAGGCTCGACTTGTGCGAGTGCGTTTACCGTCTTGAAAATGAGACAAGTCGTCGCAAGTTCGCGTTGTGAATGAATGAGATGAGAAGAGAATTCCCGCAGGAAAGTCACTTATTGTTTGTTGTTTGCTTTTTTAAGAGTTTTTTTTTATGAATTTGGCACAAGGAAGTGAATTCAAACTATTTTCCATGAAATGTGTACTTGCTACTACATTCCAAGATGGAATAATAAAACAAGCACACCAAGTAAGGAGAATTTATCCAAGACTTGTTTCCAAGGATTAGGGTCTAAGTTCACTAGTTTGTTGAACTTATTACATGTTTTTGTAGCTTGTGAAGAAATGACTTTTATGTTTTCTTTATGCAGATAGTCTCATGATCAGACTTGTTCATCATGCTAGACAAGCCCATACTATTCCAAGATGGAATGAATATGAGTGCCCAATGGAATAAGGCTATACACAAGAGACTATTTCAATCCTTTATTAAATGGCTTTTGGATTTTGTTTGAAGATGAGAGAAGAGGATTTAAATGGAGAAAGGACAAAACTAAGGGGGACTAAGACACAACCCTAAGTTATTTATTCAAAAGATATCTTATGGTTAGTGAGGTATTCTAAACCTAATAAGAAAAGATACTTAGAACTCAACTTACTTCCCGAGGAAGATAAGTTGCTTCTAAGAGAACAAAAGGGGAAAGCCTATGATCAAAGCACAAGGTGCTAAGGCAATCACATATAAAATTCATAAGAGATGAGAATGAAGTAATGCTTACCTCAATCCCCCCTACAAAACAAATGTTATCATGATGAAGCATTTTAAACAACTATAGCATGGTAAAATTCAAAGAAGAACTCACACTAGCTAATGAAAGCATTAATGGACTTCTAAGGCTAAGACCAAGCTCTAAGGTATATTACATGCTATCTAGATCTATGAAGTAAACCAAACTCAAATTATTCCCTAAAGTATCACTAAACCCTAATGAAAGCTAAAGAGAAGTTATAAGGGAAATTCAACTATCTAAGCATGATAAAGATGCCTAAGGTCAATGGTGAATGTGAAGTCCAGAACCTAACACTAAATGGAAGTGTTTAATGACATTAAATCAATAGGAAGGGAGAGATTCAATTCATAAGGATTCAAACATAAGATTGAAATATGAAAGAATGAACATGGATACATGGTTTTGAAAGTAAGGCAAATGACTTAAAAAGAAAAACCAAATATGACCAATGAAGTTTGAACTTATCATAAAAAAACCAGGGGTCTGATGAAAAGTTAAAATGGAAATTGGATTCACAAAGTATTCACAAGTGAAGTGGTGAGAGATTCATTATGGTTAAGGACCAAAAATTATGGTTTTAAGACCTTAAGATGACAAATGGTACCAAAAGGATGCAAATACTCAAATCTTTAAATAAACACATGGAGGTGATCACAAGAGATTTATGGAATGTATCAAAATGATTTTACTAGGTTAGTATGTTCACACAGTGAATTTGAAAGGTTAAGGTGAAGGAATAAGAGAAATTAGGTCAAATGGGGATATGTGTGACTTATGGCTCAAGTAACCCTCAAAATCAAAAGGTAAAGACCTAAATTATGTACACAACATTTAAGGACCTATAACCTGACCTATAAGACCCAAAATTAAGACCTCAAAGGAATGGCATAAATGCCTTACTCAAATTGGATAGGAAGAAGTGAGAGAAATGACCAAAAATATGACTTATGGTGCAAGACACTTAAAAAATACCAAATGGCTTTGAAAAATTATGAAACTTAATATCTAGGATCAAAATATAGAAGATGATTCATGTCTAAAAACTCTCAAAGAAACTCATATTTTTACCTAGTCAAATAAATGCTAGAATTGAATTAGGATTCATAGAGATCAAGGCCAAAGAATGGGTTCAAAAGAAGACCAAACATGACCTAAAAATTGAACAAAAATTATTTTTGGGAAATTTATGAGTCTTCTGGAAAGGGAAAAAAGAATGAACATTTTATCAATTATGGTTTAAGAGAACAAAAATGGACAAAATGATCGGTCAAGAAATAAGAAAATGTGGAAGAAATTAAATGGAAAATTAATTCTGACTTAAAAATAAAAGCAAAAATGGAATTAAAAATTGTGTAAAATTAGAGAAAATGTCAAGGATCATGTATGAATTTATTTAGGGTTTTTGGATGAGTTTTGGTATTTTATAATATTGAAAATGGAAATGAAAATAAAATGAGAAATAAAAATAAAAGAAAATAGACTGATGGGCCTGAGGGGGTGTGATCAGAAACAAAATGAACTAAATTGGGCTTGGTACACACGCGTTGGGGGTGTGGATAGAAGCTGATAAATTCTTCATAAAAATGGCACGTGACGCGCACATGCGTTTTAATATGTTGGCAAAATCTGGAGCCTTGGATCAATGCAATCGGACGGGCACGTTATGTTCTCACCATAAACCTAGGGTTACTATTCCGTCACCGGAGAAGAGTTCTGGTCACATTCTCCAGTGACCTTTGGTTAGGGAAAATGTAAAACCTCCATTAAAATAACAAATCAAGCCATGGTTGAACTCGTTTCACTTAGTAGATCACATATATGGCCTTAGTTTTCATGCAGGGCTCCTAAATTTCTCAAATCGAAACAAAACAATATCTCCCTAGAAACTGAATATAAGCACCTAAGGTGCATATCAACTAGCCAGCACAATCAATGGTCCTATTAAGCTTTAAAAAATACAAAACAAACAAGAACTCTTGAATTCGTGCAAGATGGATTGAAGCTAAAACCTGAAATGTATTAAAGCTCAGAGTTGCAGAAATCTAGATAGGAGGTTCCAAGGTCTTCTATGCTTGATCTTAATCCTTTGCAAGGTGAAATAAACACTTGCTGGATGCGAATTCTTAGAGGAAATTGATCTGGTGCAGAGAATTTGCAGAGCTATGTTCTTGGAGTTTCAAGCTGTGAAAGCCATGGAGATGCTACAAATCATGATGTTGATGATGACTTGAGGATAGGTGCAATATTGGAGTTGAGGATCAAAAAAGATTGAAGCAAAATGCAGAAAGGTGCCTTGGTGTAATGTGGATCATTCACTTCAATGCTTCCATGAAAATGATGCTCATGATGATGATGATGAACAAATGAAGCTTGTTTGAAGAAGATGATGGAAATTGGTGATTGATGAGGCTTAATCTCACAATATACATTGATTTTATAGAGAGAATGCAGAGCAAAGTTTTGAAGGTTTTGGTGTGGCTCGAGTGAAAATTTCAAGCTAGCCTTGCACTCTAGTGGATCACATGCTTTTATAGTGTATCGGACCTCTGGTTAGCAGTTAGAACCAGGGTTAACTAGCCCTGATTAACCGAGTGAGGTGAGTTAAATGAGTAGAGTTTGTTAAGTTGGTTATGCCAGCTGGAACTCTAGAAGCTTCTAGCTCGAGCTCAATCCAATGCTGCAATGTCCATAGTACTTATGGCATGCTGATGAGTAATGAAATGCCACTGCTTTGATCCAAAGTTGCAGCCTGATCCCCATGCTTAATTCACATGCATTTCATAACACTTATTGTAGTGGTGCTTGAACTCAATTGCAACAATCTTGCCCAATGATTCTTTTTTAGGCCAGGTGCATTTGTGAAAGGGATCTAGTGTACATGAGTCCATGGTAATGCACCATGATGCAAATTAAAGCAATGCAGTCATGCTTGATCTATGCTTGAATGATTTTTGGTGTATGGAAATAATGGTGATCCTGCATATATGTGATTATTTGAACTCTACAATGCACATAAGCTGGATCAAGTGAAACAAAGAATGCCAAGCATATGCAGTCTGATCAATGTTTCATCCTGCTTCATCTTATTGGCCTTAGGGCTTCATGGAAATACATGGTAGTTGATATGGGGATGCAGCCACTGAATCAATCCTCCAATGCCTTGTGTATTGATCACAATGAGTGATGCCAATGAAGTTGATCTGATATGAAGTTGATGCCTTGCTACATAAGTAACAGGTTGGATGCACTGACTTTCCATGGAGGTTTGCTTCATGATCAAGCAATCAATTCACATGGTTCTTGAGCTCAATTTGAAGAGAAAATGTCATAGAACACATTTGATGTTGATACCAAAATGATACATGACCTCAAGATGCTTCAAAAATGTCATTGAAGTCCATTTGCCAAAGCTGCATAATTGGCCTGAAGTTTGTGTCAAGCCTTGTGTCCGTGGCTGGTAAACCTTGCAGTGCCAATTTTATCACTTTGACCTCCCACAACTCTCAATCCATTGCCCAAATGAAAAATCTTTGAACATCAAAGTTGTAGAGAACATGCCAATAAACAACTTTGAAGTTCAAATAAAATTCATTTGAAGACTTTATGTTGGATAAAATTGGCTTGACATATTGCACCACACATGTTTGATGAAATGCCTGGTCTGGCACGTGCGCAGGCTGCCAGGCTTCCTCGCCCATGACATGATTCTTGCCTTGTTTTGCTCAATCTTTGCATGACCATATCTCTCTCAATTTTTATGCTATGGATGAGTTCCACATATGGATTTGAAGCTTGAGATGTCCTATTTAATTGGCTCAAGGTAGAATTTTCATTTCCCTTTTATTCTGGGAGAAGGCCTCTCTTGAAGTAGCTACAAAAATGGCCAAACTTGCCATTTTTGGAAACCCTAATTTTGCAAAAATGGTAAGTTTTGGTTTTCTTGATTTTTCATTATCCCTCCATCATTTCTTGATCAAATTTGAATCATAGTATCCTTGTAAACCTAATTTTTCACGATTTTGATCTCAAGAAGTCAGTAGTTGACTTTTTACTCAGCCTGGTTGACTTTTCCCCAATTCGTTGATTTTCAATCCACTAATCAATTGAACCTCTTCCAAAATGATTCAAATGATGAAATTTCAACCCTAAGTACTTGACATCATGTAGAAAACAATGAAATCAAGATTGGATCAAAATTTCATTGAGAAGCTCAGTTAATTGGAAACCTTAATTTGGCCTTTTTCCTCAGGATAGTTGCACTGCTTGCATTCTTTGATCAATTCACTTCTTTTTAAAATTTGTGGCCTCAAATGAAGACTTGTGGGATGTTGTGAACCCTTTTCACAATGTTGAGAAGTTATCTTGCCATTTGATTGCCTTTGGATAGTCATCAACTGCCTCAGTCATTGATCACAAACCTATACCTCATCTATGATGAGTATGATGCAATGTTTTTGGTTGTGGCATGAATTTGGGTATGCAATATGATATGCTAGATGTTATGCAAAATGAGAGGGAAAATTTTGGGGTATTACAATGTACATTTATTATTATGTGAAATACAACATACAATATGCAATGCAATTGTGGATCATGAGAATGACATCAAAACAGAACGTGAAACACATATAAGCATGCTAAATGAAATGCTTCAACATGGAAACAATGATTTACAAGTCACTTTATGCACAATTAACAAGTAAATTCACAATATGCAAAAAGGCAATGGAAACACGTCAAAACGACTCGACATGATGGAATGTGGTACCAAAAATAATTTTGAAAATTCCATAAATTCATGCTATATCACTACATGAAGTTTAAGACACAATGCAATGCAAACACACAATGAAACAAAAGTATTTTTCAAGTTTTGAACAGCATTAACCGGTTAATGCCATAGGTTAACCGGTTAACGCCCTAAAATTTTCAATTTCTAGAGGCGTTTTTAACGTGTTAACCGGTTAACCAAATGCGTTAACCGGTTAACACTAAACAAAATGGTAAAAAGTGTGGAAATAAGCACCTATGGTCATGAATCTACTTCTAAGAACCCCTAACACATACATGAACATGTTAACTCAAATTTTCTACTTAAAGGAGGTTTTCTAACACCTATTAGGACCTAGATTAAGCTACAAATCTAGCTTCTAACAACCAAAATACACAAATCGCAATCAAAACGTAATTGAACGATAAAACACAAACACAAACAATGAACATGCAAAGAATGCCATTACAGTGAGATAAAGAGAATAAGTTAAGGTGAAAAGCGGTTTTAGATCACCAGCCTACGAAGCAGATGATTGCTTCGGTGAGTGTTGCGGTGTAGATCGAAGTGCAAGCGAAGAAGAAAACCGGAGATTCCGGGAATGCAAAATAAATGCGATTCGATCTTGATGAACACTTGATTTATCACTTCCAATGAGCTCAAAGCCACTCCAAAAACAGAATTGCTTCTTCAAGTAAGCTCTCAAAGTTGATGATTGATGAAGGTTTAGCTTTAAGTTCTTCAAATTCCAATGAAGAATTTGAAGAACTCATATGAAGAAGCTTTGAGAAATTTGGTGAAAAAGTGGGAGAATTGAGAGAGAAATGTGAGATTGAAGATGAAAATGGTGAGAATGAGGTTCCAACCCTTTGCTTTGGAATGATTTGAGATTATATAGAGTGTAGGCATGTCATGAGATTTGGGAATGGAGCTTGCTTAGTCTTTAGGTTAGGTTTGGACTTAGATTAGGAATTAGTTAGAGTTAGTTGGAGTTCTAGAATATTCCTTGGAATATGCTAGAAAAGTCTAGAAGATGGTAGAGAACTCCAATGTGAAGGGAGTATAGTGGAGTGTGAAAACAAAGTGAAAAATATTGAAGAGAAAAAGTGGAGGGAAATGAAGAACCAACCAATTTTCGAACTTTTTTGCCCAAAATCCACGCCCATTAACCGGTTAACCATATGCGTTAACCAGTTAACGGCATAAAAACTTCAATTTTTCTTTTCTTTGATTGCACCTCATGGAATTGCCTTGGATTATATTCGTAGTGTTATGTTTCTTCTCTTGAACTCCAATGCTCGACAAGCCTTACCCGATCACATACCTCATGCATATGCAAATGATCATGATTTATTATTATTATTATTATTTGGAATACAATGTGATGCTTGGACAATCATGCAAAAATGACGAAGCATAAACCACTCGAGGTTGGAAATAAATAAGAGGGCAAATTTTAGGGTATTACAGCTGCCCCTATTCAATCATCTGTAGACCTGAATGGATGATAGCAATGGCTTTCAAACCTTCAAGGTATGGAGTGATTGAATACCTGAATAAACCGGAAACTTTGGACTATATGGGAAAAAATGATGAGAGAAGAATGTCATTCGCGGGTGACAACTCAACACATGGGATAGACCTCTGACAGGACACAAGGAATGAACTCATCGTACTTAGATGATAACTCAAAGGAAACGAGACCATCGTACTTAGATGGAATCGGAAATGAAACCATTGTACTAAAACAGAATCAGAAGGAACGAGATTGTTGTATTTAAACGATAACTCGAAACGTGACCATTGTACTTAAACAAAAATAAAGGAACGAGGCCATTATACTTAAATGGGAACTCGACAACACGAAACCATTGTACTTTAATGGAGTCGTAGACATGAAATCATCGTACTTAGATGAATTCAAGGAAAATGGGATCATTGTACTTAAATGATTACCCGAGACGTGATCGTTGTACTCAAACAGAGATGCAAAACAATGAGACTGTTGTACTTAAACAAGACTCAACTGGGAAGACCATTGTACTTAAATGGAATATCCGAAAGGAGCGGGATCTTTGTACTGAAATGAGAGCCCAAGACGCGACCGTTGTACTTAAACAGAGACGCGAAAAATGAGAGACTGTTGTACTAAAACAGAGAGTCACTGGGGAGACCATTTTACTTAAATGGAATACCCGAAAGGAGAGGGATCGTTGTACTGAAACGAGAGCCCAAAACGCGACCGTTGTACTGAAACGGAGACGCGAAAAAATTGAGATTGTTGTACTTAAACAAGAATCAAAGACGATACCATTGTACTTAAATGGAATCGAGAGGAATGAGATCGTTGTACTTAAATGAGAGCCCAAGATGCGACTGTTGTACTTAAACGGAGACGCAAAAAATGAGAGACTATTGTACTGAAACAAAGACTCATTAGGGAGACCATTGTACTTAAATGGAATACCCGAAAGGAGAGGGATCATTGTACTGAAATGAGATCCCAAGACGCGACCGTTGTACTGAAACGAAGACGCGAAAAAATTGAGACTGTTGTACTTAAACAAGACTCAAAGACGAGATCATTGTACTTAAATGGAACCGCAGAAATGAGAGAGACCGTTGTACTTAAATAGAGACTCAACAACGAGGCCATTGTATTCAAATGGAGGCTCGACTGGGGACATTAAACAAGACTTGATAAACTCGGAATTCTGTGGGGATACTTCGGTCTGATTACGGAAACACTGTTTTGGGCTTCTATGTGAGGTACCAAAACTGGCTTATGCTTCGTATGCATATGTTTGAATTTTACCATGGCGTAATGCTCCATAATAATGGAAATGCTATGCGTTTTTAAGGATGCAAATGTAATGATGATTATTAAATGCAAATGCAAGGGATCTCCTGACAAGGAGACAACAGGTATCCTTGACGGCTCCGCTGGGGAAGAAATAATCACTGTATTGATCTGATGAATCCCTGTGGGGAATCAACTCTACATGGGATAAGCAACTCTACGGGGAGATAGTGTTAATGATACACCAGCTCTGAACTGCCATCATTGCCAAAAATAAATTGTACTTTGAGATTGAAGAGCCAAGACCCTATTGAAGATGAACTTGACTTGGAAGGTACACTACCCGCCGAACTCTGTTGGGGAAGTGATACTCCTATGACCTGGATGGCGAATCAAATGTGTTGGTACTCTGATGAGGAAGAGACCTGTTGGGGAATCCCTTAAGTGCACCCTTCTTCTTTGGGAAGAGATCTGCTGGGGAATCCGTCAGACACACAATCTTCTACTTGGGGAAGAGGTGCCAATGAGGATTGGTGTCCGTTTGGCAAACCCGCTAGGGAGGATGGCAGACACTGCTGGGTAGAGAAGAGACTTCAAGCTCTTATGTATCTTCATTTCTGCTAGGGAATGATGAATTCTCTCGTGCTGCTGAGAATAAGAAGATTCTGATGGGGAATATTTCTTCTTTGGAAGAAGGCTCTCTGCTTGGGGAGAATGCTTGCCTTTTCCAATTCTGACTCTACTGTGGATAATGGAGAATGCCCAGGGAGAGACATTTATTGCTGAAGCTGAGAGTCTTGAATCATTTTCGGCTGGAGATAAGGAGAAGAAAGCCTCACACTGGGGATGAGATTCTGACGTTCTTCCGTTCGAGAAGTACTCTTCCTTTTGCTGCTCTGCTGGAGAAAACTTCCATTTCCAATCCAGCTGGGGAGGATGGAGAACTCAACTGAGGATATTTCCAGCTGGAAATGAGAGTTCGATCACCTCTTGTTGGGAGTGATAGGTTGGATGTGTCTCATGCTGGAGATGAGAAGTGGAAGATGTCCTCTGCTGGGGAGGAGGAATAATGATATTCTCTGCCTGTAATATACCATTCCCTTTGTTGTGGCTCTGTTGAAGAGGCGATGATCTGACGAGACTTACTAAGGAGTCATGCTTCAAGATCTACCTAGGAAGACGTTTCTCGAAGCTCTGTGTTGTAGATGGCTTTTGTTGGCAACGCCTGTACTTGCATGTTAATGAAGACAACTGATAGTACCTGCGAAATGGAGAGTTAGTTTGGCCTGCATACCCCAGGGTCATGGTCTGATTCAATCCCAATCACTCAACACATCGGATACGTGTCAAATGTTTTTACTTTCCTACACGTGTTATAAGACATTCATGCATTCACAAAGCAATATTTATCATAATTTGTTGGACGTTTTTGCAATCAAACAGTGATAGATGAAAAACAAAAACTCACGGAAACAAATTTGACTGAAATTACGCTTTTATTGATTGAAGAATGGCCATGAATACGCATTACACGGGAAGAAATCCCTAGAAAGAGGAAACTGCACAAAAGGAAATTAAATTATCCAAATGGCAATGTGAGAAACAAAGTCTCATCAAGCTCCGACCCGACTATGACTTGTATGTCCTCAAGACTCTCCTCTCGTTTCGCTTGGAGGAAGATGATTGAATTGATCTTCAACCCTTAGATAACCTTCGATTGCTAGTGATGTATCACAGATCTCGCAGATCATAGTGGTTCGTTTTAGTCCCTCTTTTATGTGGATTACCCTTTCGAGTTTTCAATCCACCGGGATACCCTTTTTTGCCTGAGCTGTCTAGTGTGGCTTTTCAGCTCAGCGGGTGTACATCTTTTCAGATATTTCCCTAACTTTTACCTGAGCCTTTTATTCTGTTTTTGGCTAACCGGGATGCCCATTTTTTCTTGGATTCTCATTCTGTTTTTGTCCCGCGATTCTTTTATAGAAAGTATTTTCTCACCGTGTTTGCGTTGATAGGGGATTGGAAGTCTTCGCCATCCATGGTCTTTAACATCAAGGCTCCTCCCAAGAAGACCTTTTTAACCACGAATGGACCTTTATAGTTAGGTGCCCACTTGCCCCTGTGGTCGTTTAAGGGAGGAAGAATCCTTTTCAACACCAGGTCACCTGGTATGTACCGTTGAGGCTGCACTTTCTTGTCGAAAGCATATTTAATTCGCCTTTGATACAACTGTCCATGGCATATAGCTGTAAGGTGTTTCCCTTCAATGAGACTCAATTGATTGTACCTGGCTTGGAGCCACTCAGCTTCGTCAAGCTTGACGTTCATCATTATTCTCAGCGAGGGGATCTCGACCTCGACCGGTAGGACTGTCTTCATACCGTATACAAATGAGAATGGGGTTGCCCCAGTTGAAGTGTACACGGATGTCCGGTACCCATGTAGTGAAAATGGTAGCATCTCATTCCAGTCCTTGTATGTCACAACCATCTTCTGCATGATCTTTTTGATGTTCTTGTTGGCTGCCTCGACGACACCATTCATCTTCGGTCGATTTGGCAAACAATTGTGATGCTCGATTTTGAACTCCCGACACAGGTCTACCATCATCTTATTGTTGAGATTAGAACCATTTTCAGTAATGATTATCTCGGGAATTCCATACCGGTAGATGATATCCCTTTTGATGAATCGGGATACCATTTGTTTGGTGACATTGGCATAAGACGTCGCTTCAACCCACTTTGTGAAGTAGTTGATAGCCACCAGGATGAAGCGGTGACTGTTGGAAGCACTCGGCTCGATCTTGCCGATCATGTCAATTCCCCACATGGAAAAGGGCCAAGGTGAAGACATGACGCTCAATGGATTTGGAGGTACATGAACCTTGTCAGCATAGATTTGGCACTTGTGGCACTTACGAGAATATTTGCAGCAATCAGATTCCATTGTGATCCAATAATACCCCGATCTTAGCAGTTTCTTTGCCATAGCATGCCCTCCAGCTTGGGTACCGAAGAAGCCTTCGTGAACTTCTTCCATCAACAGGCCTGCTTCGTGTCTATCCACGTATCTGAGCAAGACTATGTTGAAGTTCCTTTTGTAGAGCACATCATCTTGATTTAAGAAGAACCCACCTGTCAGCCTCCTGAGAGTGTTCTTATCTTTGCTTGATGCGCCTGCCGGATATTCCTGAGACTTCAGAAATTGCTTGATATCATAATACCAAGGTTTGCTATCCTCAACACTGTCAACTGCGAAGACATATGTCGGTCTTTCGAGACGAGAGAAATCGATTCGAGGCACATAGTTCTCCTGATGAACCTTGATCATGGAAGATAAGGTTGCCAGAGCATCAACAAATTGATTCTCATCTTAGGGTATTTAATGCAACTTGACTTTTGTGAAGAAAGTTAGCAGCCTCCTAGTATAGTCGCTGTAAGGAGTCAAATGAGGTTGATGAACCAACCATTTGTCGTTGACTTGGTTGATGACCAAAGCAGAATCGCCGAAGATCTCGAGGTTCTTGATTATCAAGTTGATTACTTCCTCGATCCCCATTATGCAAGCTTCATACTCTGCTTCATTGTTAGTGCATTCAAATGTCAGCCGGGCAGTAAATGGCATATGGATCCTTTCCGGCGAGATAATAACGGCACTAACTCCGCTGCCGTTCATGTTCACGACTCCGTCAAACATCAAACTCCATTTGGATTCGGGGTCTGGCCCCTCCTCCGAGAGTGGTTCTTCACAGTCTTTCGACTTGAGGAACATGATGTCCTCATCCGGAAACTCGAACCTCATTGGCTGGTAATCATCAATTGGCTGCTGGGCCAGATAATCTGATAATACACTTCCTTTGATTTCTTTTTGTGAAGTGTATTGGATATCATACTCCGTTAGAATCAATTACCATCGGGCTACTCTTCTGGTTAGAGCTAGATTTCCGAAGATGTACTTTATAGGGTCCATCTTGGAAATCAGTAGGGTGGTGTGAGTCAGCATGTACTATTTTAGTCGGCGAGCAGCCCATGCCAAAACGTAGAAATTTTTCTCGAGAA
Organism: Lathyrus aphaca; assembly: GCA_963966055.1. Lineage (NCBI taxonomy): Eukaryota > Viridiplantae > Streptophyta > Magnoliopsida > Fabales > Fabaceae > Lathyrus > Lathyrus aphaca. The sequence goes on from OZ014522.1 coordinate 228,569,997, forward strand.
GTGAGTAGCGGGTCTCACAGTCGGTAAACCTTTTTGCTAAGGTAATAAATTGCATGCTCTTTTCGACCAGAATCGTCTTGCTGACCTAGCACACAACCCATTGATCCTTCGAGCATAGTGAGGTACATGATTAGAGGTCTCCCTGACACTAGAGGCATGAGAATCAGAGGTTCTTGCAAATACTCCTTGATTCGATCGAAAGCTTGTTGGCAGTCGTAATTCCATGAGATGGCCTGATTCTTCCTCAGAAGTTTGAAAATAGGTTCACACATGGTTGTTAGGTGTGAGATGAACCTCGCAATGTAGTTCAACCTCCCTAAGAAGCCGCATACCTCTTTCTCGGTTTCGGCTCAGGCATCTCCTGAATTGCCTTTACTTTTGCAAGGTCAACATCGATTCCCATTTCGCTGACGACAAAGCCCAAAAGCTTACTGGAATGTACCCCGAATATGCATTTGTTTGGATTCAACCTCAGTCTGAACTTCCAAATCTTGTCAAATAGCATGGCTAAGTTGACTAGATTCTCTTCTTCTGTTTGTGACTTCACTATCATGTCATCGACGTAGACCTTAATCTCATGATGGATCATGTCATGGAATAGAGTCACCATTGCATGTTGGTATGTAGCTCCAGCATTTTTCAAACCAAACGATATCATTTTATAACAGAAGGTGCCCCATGGGGTAATGAATGTAGTCTTCTCCATGTCCTCTGGCAACATTTTAATTTGGTTGTAGCCCGATAAGCCATCCATGAAGGAAAATACAGAAAACTGGGCAGTGTTGTCAACTAGCACATCAATGTGCAACAAAGGGAAGTCATCTTTGGGGCTGGCCCGATTCAAGTCCCTATAGTCCACGCACATTTGGACTTTACCATCCTTTTTAGGGACTGGTACAATATTCGCAACCCATGGGGGATAACTTGTCACGGCCAAGAATCCGACGTCAAACTGCTTTTGAACCTCTTCTTTAATCTTGATGGCCATATCAGAGTGTGTTCGTCTCAATTTCTGCTTCACCGACGGGCAGTCTTCTCTGAGTGGTAGCTTGTGCACTACAATATCGGTATCCAACCTTGGCATGTCCTAGTAAGAGAAAGCAAAGACATTGACGTACTCTCGGAGCATGGAGATCAAGCGGCTCATGACATTTTCTTCAAATGCGGCCCCGATCTTGACCTTTTTTATGGATTTCTCTATACCCAGGTTTACCACCTCAACGGCTTCCTCGTGTGGCTGAATCATCATCTCCTCTTGCTTGAGCAGTCTGGCCAGTTCTTCGGGCAGTTCACAATCTTCTTCATCTTCCTCGTCGGCTAGATAAATTGGATTGTCGAAGTCATACTAATCCATAGCCAGGTCATCATTGATGAGACCTGATGAGGAGCATCTGCATGAATGACGATTCATGCTAGATTTTAGAAGGAGTGGAGGACATGGAAAAACATTGCCATTTATTTTTGAAAACAAAAAATTGAAAATGAAAGATAGGGAATAGCGTGATTGAATGCAAAAACGTCCATTTTATTAATGATTATGATATTGAAATATGAACAATGAGCCCTTACAATGAGCTGCTACGCCCCGGGCAAGGCATAGAGCTTGAACACAGGAGAATAGAAACATAAAATCATTACTCTTCAGGTTGAGTGACGGAAATGATCGCTTTGACCGACTAGTTGTTGAGTTGAATCCTCGGAGCACAAGGCCTTATCCATTCATCCAGTTTGCAATCACTATCAGTCATTTCTTCCTGCATTGCGCAGACGCTGCCGTGATCAAACCATCCCGCAGTGGTGAAGGTAATTGGGACTTTCCGACTTCTAGAACTTTACTCTGGTGTTAACTGACTAGGTTGGTAGCCAACTCCGAACATATCCTTCTTCTCTGGGACCTCAACCATCTTGCCACATCCCTCAGTTGCTCTTGATTCTACCACCTTTAGGGCTTGCTTGTAGGAGGCTATGGATGCTCCCTTATTTGTCTCCTCTGATAAAGCAGCTGACGATGATGCAATTGCAGTCCTGATGGGCTCAAAGGCTTGGAAAGGGGTTTCAACAATCTCCCCATCCATCTCTACGTATTTGAACGAGGCCAAGTGGCTGATGAAGATATCTTCTTCCCCATACACCGTCACAATTTGTCCTTCCCAGACAAATTTAAGCTTTTGGTGAAGGGTAGAAGACACTGCGCCCGCTGCGTGTATCCAAGGTCGTCCTAACAAGCAACTGTAGCCCTGCTAGATATCCATCACGTGAAAAGTAGCATTGAAGATCTATGGTCCTATCTTGACCGGCAGTTCCACTTTTCCAAATACTGACCTTTTTGATTCGTCGAAATCTTGGATGACTAAATCACTTGGCCTCAGCACAACCCCGTCATAATCCAGCTTAATCAGTGCCTTCTTTGGCAATACATTCAAAGATGACCCAGTTTCTACAAGCACATGAGAGAGCATATCCCCTTTACATTCCATGGAAATGTGCAAGGCATGGTTGTGGTTGCGTCCCTCAGATGTAACGTCCATATCCGTAAATCCCAACCCATGACTGGAATTCACACTTGACACTACAATCTCTAGTTGATTCATAGATATGTCTTGTGGCACATACACATTGTTTAAGATATTCAACAGAGCCTTCCGATGCGATTCTGAACTCACCAACAGGGATAATATCGAGATCTTAGAAGAAGTCTGCTGTAAGTGATCCAAAATCTTGTAGTCACTCTTCTTTATTGTTCTCAAGAACTCTTCCGCATCCTTATCGAAGGTGATGTCAAGCTCTGGAGTTGGCGCAGGTGCATCATTGGTCATAGGCTGCTTGCCCCTGGCATTGGCTTGAGCTTCAGCATTGTCTTTCGGTAGTAACACATTATTTCTTAGTGTCTCTGGAGAAAATAGTATATCACTTCTAATGAATCCTCCGACCCCAACATTCTCGACTTGGTGCAGAGACGAACTGGATGCAGCAATGTCTTGCTTCTGACCATTGTAATATACTTCTCCCCCGTAGTTCCAAGGGATAGCTTTATCACTCTGGTAAGGAACTGGTCCAAAAGTAGTAAAGGTTACTGGTGCCAACCTTGCGGGTGCAGGAACTTGTGCTGGATTGTAGAAAATCGTCTGTAGACCTGAATGGATGATAGCAATGGCTTTCAAACCTTCAAGGTATGGAGTGATTGAATACCTGAATAAACCGGAAACTTTGGACTCTATGGGAAAAAATGATGAGAGAAGAATGTCATTCACGGGTGACAACTCAACACATGGGATTGACCTCTGACAGGACACAAGGAATGAACTCATCGTACTTAGATGATAACTCAAAGGAAACGAGACCATCGTACTTAGATGGAATCGGAAATGAAACCATTGTACTGAAACAGAATCAGAAGGAACGAGATTGTTGTATTTAAACGATAACTCGAAACGTGACCATTGTACTTAAACAGAAATAAAGGAACGAGGCCATTATACTTAAATGGGATCTCGACAACACGAAACCATTGTACTTTAATGGAGTCGTAGACATGAAATCATCGTACTTAGATGAATTCAAGGAAAATGGGATCATTGTACTTAAATGATTACCCGAGACGTGATCGTTGTACTCAAACAGAGATGCAAAACAATGAGACTTTTGTACTTAAACAAGACTCAACTGGGAAGACCATTGTACTTAAATGGAATATCCGAAAGGAGCGGGATCTTTGTACTGAAATGAGAGCCCAAGACGCGACCGTTGTACTTAAACAGAGACGCGAAAAATGAGAGACTGTTGTACTAAAACAGAGAGTCACTGGGGAGACCATTGTACTTAAATGGAATACCCGAAAGAAGAGGGATCGTTGTACTGAAACGAGAGCCCAAAACGCGACCGTTGTACTGAAACGGAGACGCGAAAAAATTGAGATTGTTGTACTTAAACAAGACTCAAAGACGATACCATTGTACTTAAATGGAATCGAGAGGAATGAGATCGTTGTACTTAAATGAGAGCCCAATATGCGACCGTTGTACTTAAACGGAGACGCAAAAAATGAGAGACTATTGTACTGAAACAGAGACTCACTAGGGAGACCATTGTACTTAAATGGAATACCCGAAAGGAGAGGGATCATTGTACTGAAATGAGAGCCCAAGACGCGACCGTTGTACTGAAACGAAGACGCGAAAAAATTGAGACTGTTGTACTTAAACAAGACTCAAAGACGAGATCATTGTACTTAAATGGAACCGCAGAAATGAGAGAGACCGTTGTACTTAAATAGAGACTCAACAACGAGGCCATTGTATTCAAATGGAGGCTCGACTGGGGACGTTAAACAAGACTTGACAAACTCGGCATTCTGTGGGGATACTTCGGTCTGATTACGGAAAAATGGTTTTGGGCTTCTATGTGAGGTACCAAAACTGGCTTATGCTTCATATGCATATGTTTCAATTTTCCCATGGCGTAATGCTCCATAATGATGGAAATGCTATGCGTTTTTAAGGATGCAAATGTAATGATGATTATTAAATGCAAATGCAAGGGATCTCCTGACAAGGAGACAACAGGTATCCTTGACGGCTCCGCTGGGGAAGAAATAATCATTGTATTGATCTGATGAATCCCTGTGGGGAATCAACTCTACATGGGATAAGCAACTCTACAGGGAGATAATGTTAATGATACACCAGCTCTGAACTGCCATCATTGCCAAAAATAAATTGGACTTTGAGATTGAAGAGCCAAGACCCTATTGAAGATGAACTTGACTTGGAAGGTACACTACCCGCCGAACTCTGTTGGGGAAGTGATACTCCTATGACCTGGATGGCGAATCAAATGTGTTGGTACTCTGCTGAGGAAGAGACCTGTTGGGGAATCCCTTAAGTGCACCCTTCTTCTTTGGGAAGAGATCTGCTGGGGAATCCGTCAGACACACAATCTTCTACTTGGGGAAGAGGTGCCAATGAGGATTGGTGTCCGTTCGGCAAACCCGCTAGGGAGGATGGCAGACACTGCTGGGTAGAGAAGAGACTTCAAGCTCTTATGTATCTTCATCTCTGCTAGGGAATGATGAATTCTCTCGTGCTGCTGAGAATAAGAAGATTCTGATGGGGAATATTTCTTCTTTGGAAGAAGGCTCTCTGCTTGGGGAGAATGCTTGCCTTTTCCAATTCTGACTCTACTGTGGATAATGGAGAATGCCCAGGGAGAGACATTTCTTGCTGAAGCTGAGAGTCTTGAATCATTTCCGGCTGGAGATAAGGAGAAGAAAGCCTCACACTGGGGATGAGATTCTGACGTTCTTCCGTTCGAGAAGTACTCTTCCTTTTGCTACTCTGCTGGAGAAAACTTCCATTTCCAATCCAGCTGGGGAGGATGGAGAACTCAACTGAGGATATTTCCAGCTGGAAATGAGACTTCGATCACCTCTTGTTGGGAGTGATAGGTTGGATGTGTCTCATGCTGGAGATGAGAAGTGGAAGACGTCCTCCGCTGGGGAGGAGGAATAATGATATTCTCTGCCTGTAATATACCATTCCCTTTGTTGTGGCTCTGTTGAAGAGGCGATGATCTGACGAGACTTACTAAGGAGTCATGCTTCAAGATCTACCTAGGAAGACGTTTCTCGAAGCTCTGTGTTGTAGATGGCTTTTGTTGGCAACGCCTGTACCTGCATGTTAATGAAGACAACTGATAGTACCTGCGAAATGGAGAGTTAGTTTGGCCTGCATGCCCCAGGGTCATGGTCTGATTCAATCCCAATCACTCAACACATCGGATACATGTCAAATGTTTTTACTTTCCTACACGTGTTATAAGACATTCATGCATTCACAAAGCAATATTTATCATAATTTGTTGGACGTTTTTGCAATCAAACAGTGATAGATGAAAAACAAAAACTCACGAAAACAAATTTGACTGAAATTACGCTTTTATTGATTGAAGAATGGCCATGAATAGCATTACACGGGAAGAAATCCCTAGAAAGAGGAAACTGCACAAAAGGAAATTAAATTATCCTAATGGCAATGTGAGAAACAAAGTCTCATCAAGCTCCGACCCGACTATGACTTGTATGTCCTCAAGACTCTCCTCTCGTTTCGCTTGGAGGAAGATGATTGAATTGATCTTCAACCCTTAGATAACCTTCGATTTCTAGTGATGTATCACAGATCTCGCAGATCATAGTGGTTCGTTTTAGTCCCTCTTTTGCGTGGATCACCCTTTCGAGTTTTCAATCCACCGGGATACCCTTTTTTGCCTGAGCTGTCTAGTGTGGCTTTTCAGCTCAGCGGGTGTACATCTTTTCAGATATTTCCCTAACTTTTTCCTGAGCCTTTTATTCTGTTTTTGGCTAACCGGGATGCCCATTTTTGCTTGGATTCTCATTCTGTTTTTGTCCCGCGGTTCTTTTATACGAAGTATTTTCTCACCGTGTTTGCGTTGACAGGGGATTGGATGTCTTCGCCATCCATGGTCTTTAACATCAAGGCTCCTCCCAAGAAGACCTTTTTAACCACGAATGGACCTTTATAGTTAGGTGTCCACTTGCCCCTGTGGTCGTTTAAGGGAGGAAGAATCCTTTTCAACACCAGGTCACCTGGTATGTACCGTTGAGGCTACACTTTCTTGTTGAAAGCATATTTCATTCGCCTTTGATACAACTGTCCATGGCATATAGCTGTAAGGTGTTTCCCTTCAATGAGACTCAATTGATTGTACATGGCTTGGAGCCACTCAGCTTCGTCAAGCTTGATGTTCATCATTATTCTCAGCGAGGGGATCTCGACCTCGACCGGTAGGACTGTCTTCATACCGTATACAAATGAGAATGGGGTTGCCCCAGTTGAAGTGTACACGGATGTCCGGTACCCATGTAGTGAAAATGGTAGCATCTCATTCCAGTCCTTGTATGTCACAACCATCTTCTGCATGATCTTTTTGATGTTCTTGTTGGCTGCCTCGACGACACCATTTATCTTCGGTCGATTTGGCAAACAATTGTGATGCTCGATTTTGAACTCCCGACACAGGTCTACCATCATCTTATTATTGAGATTAGAACCATTTTCAGTAATGATTATCTCGGGAATTCCATACCGGTAGATGATATCCCTTTTGATGAATCGGGATACCATTTGTTTGGTGACATTGGCATAAGACGTCGCTTCAACCCACTTTGTGAAGTAGTTGATAGCCACCAGGATGAAGCGGTGACTGTTGGAAGCACTCGGCTCGATCTTGCCGATCAAGTCAATTCCCCACATGGAAAAGGGCCAAGGTGAAGACATGACGCTCAATGGATTTTGAGGTACATGAACCTTGTCAGCATAGATTTGGCACTTGTGGCACTTACGAGAATATTTGCAGCAATCAGATTCCATTGTGATCCAATAATACCCCGATCTTAGCAGTTTCTTTGCCATAACATGCCCTCAAGCTTGGGTACCGAAGAAGCCTTAGTGAACTTCTTCCATCAACAGGCCTGCTTCGTGTCTATCCACGTATCTGAGCAGGACTATGTTGAAGTTCCGATTATAGAGCACATCATCTTGATTTAAGAAGAACCCACGTGTCAGCCTCTTGAGAGTCTTCTTATCTTTGCTTGATGCGCCTGCCGGATATTCCTGAGACTTCAGAAATTGCTTGATATCATAATACAAGGGTTTGCTATCCTCAAATCTGTCAACCGCGAAGACATATGTTGGTCTTTCGAGACGAGAGAAATCGATTCGAGGCACATAGTTCTCCTGATGAACCTTGATCATGGAAGATAAGGTTGCCAGAGCATCAACAAATTGATTCTCATCTTAGGGTATTTAATGCAACTTGACTTTTGTGAAGAAAGTTAGCAGCCTCCTAGTATAGTCGCTGTAAGGAGTCAAATGAGGTTGATGAACCAACCATTTGTCGTTGACTTGGTTGATGACCAAAGCAGAATCGCCGAAGATCTCGAGGTTCTTGATTATCAAGTTGATTACTTCCTCCATCCCCATTATGCAAGCTTCATACTCTGCTTCATTGTTAGTGCATTCGAATATCAGCCGGGCAGTAAAGGGCATATGGATCCTTTCCGGCGAGATAATAACGGCACTAACTCCGTTGTCGTTCATGTTCACGACTCCGTCAAACATAAAACTCCATTTGGATTCGGGGTCTGGCCCCTCCTCCGAGAGTGGTTCTTCACAGTCTTTCGACTTGAGGAACATGATGTCCTCATCCGGAAACTCGAACCTCATTGGCTGGTAATCATCAATTGGCTGCTGGGCCAGATAATCTGATAATACACTTCCTTTGATTTCTTTTTGTGAAATGTATTGGATATCATACTCCGTTAGAATCAATTACCATCGGGCTACTCTTCTGGTTAGAGCTAGATTTTCGAAGATGTACTTTATAGGGTCCATCTTGGAAATCAGTAGGGTGGTGTGAGTCAGCATGTACTATTTTAGTCGGCGAGCAGCCCATGCCAAAACGTAGAAAGTTTTCTCGAGAAGTGAGTAGCGGGTCTCACAGTCGGTAAACTTTTTTGCTAAGGTAATAGATTGCATGCTCTTTTCGACCAGAATCGTCTTGCTGACCTAGCACACAACCCATTGATCCTTCGAGCATAGTGAGGTACATGATTAGAGGTCTCCCTGACACTAGAGGCATGAGAATCAGAGGTTCTTGCAAATACTCCTTGATTCGATCGAAAGCTTGTTGGCAGTCGTCATTCCATGAGATGGCCTGATTCTTCCTCAGAAGTTTGAAAATAGGTTCACACGTGGTTGTTAGGTGTGAGATGAACCTCGCAATGTAGTTCAACCTACCTAAGAAGCCGCATACCTCTTTCTCGGTTTCGGCTCAGGCATCTCCTGAATTGCCTTTACTTTTGCAAGGTCAACATCGATTCCCCTTTCGCTGACGACAAAGCCCAAAAGCTTACTGGAATGTACCCCGAATGTGCATTTGTTTGGATTCAACCTCAGTCTGAACTTCCAAATCTTGTCAAATAGCATGGCTAAGTTGACTAGATGCTCTTCTTCTGTTTGTGACTTCACTATCATGTCATTGACGTAGACCTTAATCTCATGATGGATCATGTCATGGAATAGAGTCACCATTGCATGTTGGTATGTAGCTCCAGCATTTTTCAAACCAAACGACATCATTTTATAACAGAAGGTGCCCCATGGGGTAATGAATGTAGTCTTCTCCATGTCCTCTGGCGACATTTTAATTTGGTTGTAGCCCGATAAGCCATCCATGAAGGAAAATACAGAAAACTGGGCAGTGTTGTCAACTAGCACATCAATGTGCAGAAACGGGAAGTCATCTTTGGGGCTGGCCCGATTGAAGTCCCTATAGTCCACGCACATTTGGACTTTACCATCCTTTTTAGGGACTGGTACAATATTCGCAACCCATGGGGGATAACTTGTCACGTCCAAGAATCCGACGTCAAACTGCTTTTGAACCTCTTCTTTAATCTTGATGGCCATATCAGAGCGTGTTCGTCTCAATTTCTGCTTCACCGACGGGCAGTCTTCTCTGAGTGGTAGCTTGTGCACTATAATATCGGTATCCAACCTTGGCATGTCCTGGTAAGAGAAAGCGAAGACATTGACGTACTCTCGGAGCATGGAGATCAAGCGGCTCATGACATTTTCTTCAAATGCGGCCCCGATCTTGACCTTTTTTATGGATTTCTCTATACCCAGGTTTACCACCTCAACGACTTCCTCGTGTGGCTGAATCATCATCTCATCTTGCTTGAGCAGTCTGGCCAGTTCTTCGGGCAGTTCACAATCTTCTTCATCTTCCTCGTCGGCTAGATAAATTGGATTGTCGAAGTCATACTAATCCATAGCCATGTCATCATTGATGAGACCTGATGAGGAGCATCTGCATGAATGACGATTCATGCTAGATTTTAGAAGGAGTGGAGGACATGGAAAAACATTTCCATTTATTTTTGAAAACAAAAAATTGAAAATGAAAGATAGGGAATAGCGTGATTGAATGCAAAAACGTCCATTTTATTAATGATTATGATATTGCAATATGAACAATGAGCCCTTACAATGAGCTGCTACGCCCCGGGCAAGGCATAGAGCTTGAACACAGGAGAATAGAAACATAAAATCATTACTCTTCAGGTTGAGTGACAGAAATGATCGCTTTGACCGACCAGTTGTTGAGTTGAATCCCCGGAGCACAAGGCCTTATCCATTCATCCAGTTTGCAATCACTATCAGTCATTTCTTCCTGCATTGCGCAGACGCTGCCGTGATCAAACCATCCCGCAGTGGTGAAGGTAATTGGGACTTTCCGACTTCTAGCGCTTTACTCTGGTGTTAACTGACTAGGTTGGTAGCCAACTCCGAACATATCCTTCTTCTCTGGGACCTCAACCATCTTGCCACATCCCTCAGTTGCTCTTGATTCTACCACCTTTAGGGCTTGCTTGTAGGAGGCTATGGATGCTCCCTTCTTTGTCTCCTCTGATAAAGCAGCTGACGATGATGCAATTGCAGTCCTGATGGGCTCAAAGGCTTGGAAAGGGGTTTCAACAATCTCCCCATCCATCTCTACGTATTTGAACGAGGCCAAGTGGCTGATGAAGATATCTTCTTCCCCATACACCGTCACAATTTGTCCTTCCCAGACAAATTTAAGCTTTTGGTGAAGGGTAGAAGACACTGCGCCCGCTGCGTGTATCCAACGTCGTCCTAACAAGAAACTGTAGCCCTGCTAGATATCCATCACGTGAAAAGTAGCATTGAAGATCTATGGTCCTATCTTGACCGGCAGTTCCACTTCTCCAAATACTGACCTTTTTGATTCGTCGAAATCTCGGATGACTAAATCACTTGGCCTCAGCACAACCCCGTCATAATCCAGCTTAATCAGTGCCTTCTTTGGCAATAAATTCAAAGATGACCCAGTGTCTACAAGCACATGAGAGAGCATATCCCCTTTACATTCCATGGAAATGTGCAAGGCATGGTTGTGGTTGCGTCCCTCAGATGTAAGGTCCATATCCGTAAATCCCAACCCATGACTGGAATTCACACTTGACACTACAATCTCTAGTTGATTCATAGATATGTCTTGTGGCAAATACACATTGTTTAAGATCTTCAATAGAGCCTTCCGATGCGATTCTGAACTCATCAACAGGGATAATATCGAGATCTTAGAAGAAGTCTGCTGTAAGTGATCCAAAATCTTGTAGTCACTCTTCTTTATTGTTCTCAAGAACTCTTCCGCATCCTTATCGAAGGTGATGTCAAGCTCTGGAGTTGGCGCAGGTGCATCATTGGTCATAGGCTGCTTGCCCCTGGCATTGGCTTGAGCTTCAGCATTGTCTTTCGTTGGTAACACATTATTTCTTAGTGTCTCTGGAGAAAACAGTCTATCACTTCTAATGAATCCTCCGACCACAACATTCTCGACTTGGTGCAGAGACGAACTGGATGCAGCAATGTCTTGCTTCTGACCATTGTAATATACTTCTCCCCCGTAGTTCCAAGGGATAGCTTTATCACTCTAGTAAGGAACTGGTCCAAAAGTAGTAAAGGTTACTGGTGCCACCCTTGCGGGTGCAAGAACTTGTGCTGGATTGTAGAAAATCGTCACAGTTGATACCTCGTCTTTTTTCACGATCTTTTCAAACTGTATGCTTCCTTTGTCCATCATCTTCTGTATACCCGGCCTCAATCGGTCACAACCATCGACAGAATTGACACAGTATGAGCATCCTTCTTCGCAACCTGGGAATTTGTCCTTCTTAGCCAGGAAAGCCTTTACAGTCAACAATGAAGTCTTCAGGTCTTTGACGTCAGATACCAGGTTCAAACATTCCCCATTATCAACCGCTCCTACGGTCCTCCTATGGTCAGGCATGGGATTCTGTAGCACATTCGGAGTTGGAGCGAAGTTGATCGCTTTGGAGTCTATCAAATCATGCACTTTGTGTTTAAGGGCTTTGCAATTTTCAGTACTATGGCCTGGAGCTCCGGAGTGAAACTCGCAGCGAGCGTTGACATCATAGCCCTCAGGAATCTGCCCCGGTCTTGGAGGTTGCAGATTTCTCAATTGAACCATCTGAAGTTGAAGGAGGTTCTGTAGAAGCTGAGAGTAAGACATGGGAGGCTTCTCGAGATGCCTATCCTTTGGCCTGGGAGGGTAGTACGGACGAGGAGCCCTCTGTTGTTGATAATTCTGCTCAACATGTTGCTGATTAGCATAAGCAGAAATAGTGACGGGAGCTGCCTGGTAATAAGCGTTTTGATTCCCCCTCTTCTTTTAAGCATATACGGCCTCAACTTCTGCTTCCTTTCTCTTTTCAAAAGGCTTCTTAACCCCGGAGGTTGACGCTCCTCCGCTCTGAATCTTGCCTTGTTTCATCCAATTCTCGATTCTTTCACCTATCAGAATGATGTCAGAAAAACCATTGGAGGAACAACCAACCAATATCTCCATGAAGGGCCCCGGGAGGGTGTCCATGAAGAGATCAACCATTTCCCTTTCCAGCAAGGGTGATTGGACTCTGGCGGCAACCTCGCGCCATCACTGTGCATAGTCTTTGAAACTTTCTGAATTCTTCTGAGACATGCTTTGTAGCTGAGTTCGGCTGGGAGCCATATCGATGTTATACTGGTACTACTTGAGAAAAGCTTCCCCAAGCTCCTTCCAGTTATGAACAAAATTCTTCTCCAGCTTCATGGACAACTCCAGTGAGCCCCCAGATAGGTTGTCCTGGAAGTAATACATCCAAAGCTTCTCGTCCTTGGTATGTGCAGTAATTTTGCGATAGAAGGCTTGCAAGTAAGTCTTAGGGCAGGAGTTTCCATTGTATTTCTCAAAAGTTGGAGGTCTAAACTTTGGAGGGATAACCACCCCTGACACCAAGCCCATATCAGAAACGTCGATACGAAGAGTATCTTTGCATTCCAGTGCATGCACCTTCTCTGCCAGCATTTGGAAATCCTGATTGCTAGCTCCAGTACCAAACCCCATATCTTCGTTGACCAAGGTGAATTAATCTTCCTGATGGTCCTGCACAAGGACGGGAGTCGGGTCAGCAGCCTCTAGAGTTGGTGTCCTATTCACCACAGGTGGAACAAGAGTTTCGTTGACTGGATTACCTTGAGCGTCTAAGGCAACCACCGGAGGATTTGTTTGTGGGGGGTTGAGCCTTTGAATAGAAGCCCTCATCTCTTGCTGCCCCAGAGCTATACCCTGCATCATCATCATGAACTCCCTTATTCGGGTGCGAAACTTATTCAGTTCTGTCTGCACAGTATCCATGAAATTCCTTTGATTTCGACGGGTAGCGTACCAGTGCGGTGGTATATCGTGCCTGAGGAGATGAGTCTTAGTGGCTCTCACAATCCTTCCTGAAAGTGCACATAAGTTAAGAACCCTGGAAAACCTGCAAAAGAGAAAAATGCAAATGATATGCATGCAATGATGTGTTCATTTCATTCTCAAGGTTTTTTTTACGTTCCCATTCCGGTATTTGAGATTTCAGATAGCTCTTTCAGATTTAGGGAAGAAGACCTATCATGATGCTCAGATAAGATGACAATCGTGAAGAAATGGCGCTTATTATCCCATGTCAGTGCAAGAGATAACAACCAGAGATTCAAACCAAATCAAACATATCATAAACTGGGATCTGAATATAACAATGTCCTTGAAGGGAGCCAATTCATACATCAAAGCAAAGTAAAGAGGAATCCCACAACAAGCCTGTGGGTAATCCAGGTACAAGAGTATGAGACTAAACCCTAGGAAGCTCCATGTCCTACAGCCTCCAGCTAAGACGCTTGACGGATTGGAACAACTAGGAAATGTCTGGATGCTCTGGCTTCTGGATGAGCTTCTGAATAAGAAGATCCCTTAGATCAAAGGAAGTGTGAAGCTCGTTGATCTGTTGCAGGAATACCTCCTCCTTTTCTTTGCTAGGACTCAGCTCAGTCTTGACCTTCTTGATATCAGCCCGAAGCTTAAGCTCTTCTAACTCCCTCTGGACGTTGGCCATTTTCTGAATATGGTCTCTTCGTTGCTAGTGGGCTTTCTGGAGAAACTATCCTTGCTCGTTCAGAGTCTCTTGAAGGCCTTTGATCTCGAGCTTGTACTTGATCTCGGTCTCTTTCTGCTTTCTCAGATGATCCTCCCACTTCTCTTTCTAAAGGGTCACAACTTCGTTAGCTTCATCTAAGGCTTTCTTATCCTTCTGGCGCTGACCTGCCCTGTGGATCTCAGTCAAACCTCTCTTCTTGAAGTAGAGCTCTCGTTCTTCGAAGTCTTGCTGCTTGAGCCTAACCAACTCTTCAGCTTGATAAGCTCTCTCTTCTAGCTTCTGGTTCTGAATCTTCAGCTTCTGACAAGAATTGTTGGCCTTTTGATTTTCTGCTCTAAGTTGTTGGACCCAGGCCTCCAGCTTCTGGTAATCCTCCAAAGGCACAGTTGCAGGAGGTGGAACTGGTGCAGAGAAAGGGATTAGGGATACTTGGGCTTTCTCCATTATCCAAGCTTCGAACTCGAGAAACATTTGGTTGTTGTTTTTACCCAAACACGCCATCCCTTTCCTTCTGATCAATTTCCAGGAACCTGCGACTTTCTTAACCAATGGGAGATTATCCTTCGCTGAGAAATAGAAAGTCTGGTATAACTCTGATTCATCAGGGACTTATTGGAGAGCGTACCCCAACTATCTTCTTAAGAGAATATGGTTATAGTTGATACCCCCTGATACTCCTAACAAAGGAACATTGAGAGAGTTTTCGCAGCTAGCGATGAAGCTCTTCCCTTTCAGTCTCAAAGTAAACTATCTGATGTCTCTGACAGAAACGTTCTCAGCTTTTAGGCCCAAACAGTATTGGGATCAGTGAAGACTTTAGTGGTAGGTAGGTGCCTCATAAACCATCTGTAGAAGAGAGGGGCACAACACTTAACCAAGCCACCCCGTCTTTTCTCGTTCTTGTAATGCACTGAATAATAAATATCACCCAGGAGAGTGGGTACCAGATTCTTCAGTACAAACAAATGAATGGAGTTCATCTCGACAAACTTCTTCATATCAGTAAATAAGACAATCCCGTAGATAGACAATGCCAGGATGGCACACACTGAATCCCACTGATTCGCCAGAACAAGTTTTCCATCTCTTCTAACCAGAAACTCTATAGAGAAACCAATCACTTCCTCTTTGGTAGCGATCAGATTGTCAGACACCTCAGATGAGCTCAAATAAAGAGATTTGGCGATGTCATAATGAGTTGGTCTGGTCATCTCTGAATTGTAGGGAATCCGATCTTGGATTGGCACCCCCAGAATCTCAGCATACTCTTCAAGTAGAGGGCCTAACTAAAAGTCATGAAAGGTGAAGCACCTGAGCCGTGGGTCATAGTACTGCAGCAAAGTATGAATGGTGCTCCTTTGAGAACTATCCAAGTCAACTACTAAGTCCAGAAGACCACCATATTTATCCTTGAAGTATCCCAACTGACCCGGGGTAATAAGAGACACCATCTGGTGGATCAGACCTACTTTGGTGTCAAAGAACTTGTAGTGCACAGTTCTTTTTTTGACATCTTCCATTCTGAAGTAGAAGTATGACCAGGAACAGGGAGTAGTATGAACCTTGAGAATGAAAAAGAACACAAAAGGATTAATGATGTCATGATGCTTATGCAATGCAAGGAATGTGATCGATGACGTGTCTGTGATGTGTCGAGCATATAATCACGTGTCTGTGCAGGGTCACAACATCACAATAATAGTTTCTCTGAACAGGAATCCCGGATCTCAAAACCACGGAACCAAAGAACCAGATCACAATACTGATCAATAATAGAAAAGTGGGTATGTTGGAAGTTTCAGGGTTCCTGCAAACATGTAAACCCCTCCCATCTCACGGGTGTGCTACTCGGGTCAACATCACGGACTCTAAAAGCCGAGCAGCAATAATACGTTCACCATCTCCGAGAAATGGATCATGACCAAATCAGGGAATCGGTTTGGCATTATGCACTACTCCGGGAGGTCTCAGTTGAGTCCAAGGAAACAAGAATCCATCATAAATCCCCAGCTTCAAGCACTGAATTGAGAAAAAAATAGTACATTCAGCCCTTGGGATACAGTACTATCGTCATACGAACAGTTTGCTTTAACTGGATTCCTATGAGAGAACCAGGCCATCCTATGCGAGTTCCCAGCGGGCCCTCGGATGCGAGTGAGTTTGCCACTGTCATTACTGGAGAGGTGCGTTTCCACTAAGGTCCTCGAAGATTGGTCCCCAGATGCACATAACTATCGAGCTCGTACCCTGAAGTGGGGCAAAACCCCCACACAGAATAGTCCCAAGACAATCGCAATCTGGGTGTGGAACACATCGCCACTCATCATGTAACCATGCGAGTACAATGTTTGTCCATGCTAATCCTATGGTGCACTCAAGCTGGGTAGTTGGCTTATCTCACAATAACTCTCACCCCGCAGAAAAAATGGAAACCAACACAGTCTAGACAGTCCAGTATATATGATGCATGTGAAAATAAATACTGAAAACTGTAAATAAATGCGGTAAAGCTGTAAAGTAAAAATGTAAATGAAAATAGTAAATAAACACACAGCAATACACATATAAACACTCAAAGAAACAAAAGCAAATAGGCGTTAGGATTGAATCTCAAGGGGAAACCAGAGATTCTGGGTTCATTCCCCAGCAGACTCACCAGTTATTGCTCCCGGGATTTTCATCCTAGTACAAATGCGAAAGTGGCGCGGAAAAGGTAGAGTCGCCAGCCAGGCATTTTTATCCCGAATGAATGGGAAAGGTAATAATACTGCACAAACCTAAGAGAGAAGGAAAGGACAAGGTCCTGCGAACTAGAGATCTGGGTTCGGGAGTCGGGAGTCGGTTACAACCTGGGAAGGTATTAGTACCCCAGATCGTCAGCCGTACCTGACGGGATCCACGCTTGTTTATCTGTTTCAAAGGGTGAGAAATAAGATGTTGTTGAACATTAAACGCTGACTGGAACTGGAAAATGGAATGAGATTGGATAAGAAAATGGAAAGAAAGAAGGGGGAAATGTAGGGAAAATAAAGAGTGTGCTCGAAAGGGCCCTACCCCGCTGCCTACGTACCTCATCGGGAAAATGAGGATTAGAGTCGACGTAGTTGGCCTAACTGTAAACACCCCAAATTTGCCCTCACCCATTCACCAGGGCTTGTGATCTTTTTATATGCATAAGTTCAATCATAGCATCTCATACCACATTTTTAGTACACTGCATTGCTTCTAAGTCATCTGCATCTAGGGTTTGTGATCTGAGTTATCCCTGAGCCATTTGAGCCACTCCAAAGATCATCAATCACTTCAAAGGGGTTCATGTATGTTCAAGCATCATATTATATCCCCACAAAGTCAAGAAAGTCAAAGAATCACAAGAACTGAGAATGGCATGGAAGCAGAGCCAGGTTTAACTACACAAATGACCTAGAATTAGGGTTTTGGTTTCAAAGGCCATAACTCCAAATTTTTTGGTCATTCTTGTTTCTATTGGTCTCTATATGTCATAAGGTTAATTCATATCAATTTTCATGAAGAAATTCCATGGGGAAGGCATCTGATCAAGGGATGACTTCTTGAGCAAGTCAGTACAAAATCAGGGCATCTGAGGCCCCCAATGACCCAACCAAAGGGTGTTCTTCATCATTTTGAATGTGTATAATCTTTATTTGATCATAGAAGATGTTAGAAGTTCACAAAGTTGAAGAATTTCAAGCCATTTGCAAAATTGCCTTTTTGGGAAAGTGACTTGTAATGGAAACTTTCCATTTTGGGAAAGTTTTTTCAACCCTTTCTTTTTGATTCAAAAATGCTTCAAATGAGAAAACTTTGGTCATTAAAGTTGTAGAATGGATCATTCCCTTTTCAAAAAGTACAAGAACTCATTCTAATTCATTTTGGATCAAAAGTTATGGCTTGTCAAAGTTGGGAAAAATCACATAATTTCAAGTTTTGTACCAAAGAGGCATTTTGCAAAATGGTATGATCAAGCATTCTAAAGACTTCAAATGTGCACAAACTCTTCACAACATGCTCATGTGACTTCTAAAAATCAGAATTGGCCCAAGAATTATGCATTTTGGTGCCTTGAACTTCATGAATTTCCAAAGGGGCCAAAGATGTACCAACTTGCAAAAACTCATGTAGCCATGCCTTTACTTGTTACAGCTCACAAAATCTGATCCACAAGAACTCCATGATCTCAGCTGAGCCAAACCATGCCCCTGTCACAAACTCCCACTTGCCCATACCTCAAGTACACCTAACTTGGACTTTTTGCAAAAACCCCCATACCAATCAGCCTGTGCCACACCAACTTCTCTGACCCATCCAAGTGTGATAAGTGGACCAAAAGAGACTCAACACAACACACACACAAGCCTGATCTCTCCCATAAGCCATAGTTCACAAAAATCCCTCCATTTGCATTTTCTATCGAATCTCTCAACTCAGCAACTAAAACTTGAAATTTCTTCCACCATCCATCTCAAAACACTCCACTGATCATCCCTGACCCTTCACCTTGCCTTGAAACCCCCTGAAACAAAAACAAGATTTCCTCCCCTCTCTGAACAGATCTCCTTCAAACTCACAAACCAGCCAAAATAAACTCCAAACAAGCTTTGCAAACACTTGAGGGAGGTCAGTAGAGGTGATTGGAAGCAAGGAGGCAGGCTGAAAGCTCCAAACTGAAAGCTTCACCTCAGGTAGCTTCGAAATTTATTTTTTCTAGAAGCTCTATTTTAAGTTCTCAACTTGTTAAGTTTGATCCCCTGAGTTCATTGAACTTTTTATTTTTGAAAATGATGAAGAATTGAGAGTGTATTGTCTGCCTGAAATTTCTGCCATTTTTGTTCATAGCTTCGAATCTTGTTAATGGTGAGAAATAAATTCCATTTGAGGGCAGGGATGAGTTTAGGAAGGTGAGAGGAAGTGATCTGGAGCTTTAGAGCTCCAGAAATGGCCAGGGGAGTGAGTTTGAGATTTCTCAGGGAAGGTGTCACCGGAGAAGATGACCGAAGCTCTTCTCCGGTGACCTGTAAGTCATTAGGGCTTTAATTATGATTAGGGTTTGGTTTGAATATGGACCATAGATCTTGTGGACTTTTGTTGACTCCCGCGCGAATGGATGGCTCAGATTCATCACTTAAGCCCTAATCCACGTCATTAAGTTAATTAATTAGGTTTTTAAATTAATCTGGTCAGTTTGAATTGCAGCCGTTGGATGACGCGCCAGTCAAATCCCTCCAAAACCATTTGATTGTCAGCCTTTAGATTTGCATACTTTTCATTATTTTCATTTTTATTTCATTTTCTTTTCATTTTATTTATACGAATTATTTAAAATAGCAAAAATCATTTAAAAATTATGAAAATTTTTGTCAAAGATTTCATTAATTTTTAAAACCCAAAAATATTTTTATTTTTATTTTTTCCACTGAAAATTATTTTTAAATCATTTAAATGTTTATTTTTAATTAGTTAATGAAAATTAATTAATTAAAAATGCATTTAGGTATTTAAAAATCACCAAAAAAAATCACATTGCATTTAGAAATATTTAGAAACATTGTCCAACTCTCAAACCAAATTTCTTTTTGGTTCTTGATGCCTTTTGATCATTTTCATTGGAATTAAATCCATTTTTAGGCAATATTTTGTTTCAAACTTTAAAAATTTCATTCTGCCTAACCATTGAGAGTTGGATGATGATTCTTCTTGCATTGCACTCTTTATAGCATGTAGTTTATAGGATAAATTTGGTTTGATTTGATTTTGCATTTTCAATTTGTTTAGCATTTTTCTTGATAAGGTACCTTAAAACCCTAGCAATCTTAGGAAATTCATAACTTTCACTAGGTTAAGAGTGGGATCATCTCCTTTAGGCAGTGAGCTTATATAGGTTTAGGGTATCTTTGATTGCATTTTCAAATTTTTAGCATGTCATTTGCTTCTGGTTTTGGATGTTTTTGCTTTGCATGATGCATGTAACCCTAATTTGTGCTTTCCTTTGCATCCATTTTTCATTTGCTTACATCCAATGACTTGCCATGACATTTTGTGCATCCACATGATTCATAATACATCTTAGGACATATTATAATCATGTTTGATCATTGCATCTCTCATTTGCCTTGTTATATGTCTTTTGCATTCCATAACTTTTCATGTACATTCATGGTTCAAAGCATGCTTCATCTGCATCCATTGCCTTGTATGATCATTCTCATGTCTTGCCTCATGTTTGTATCATCTCTTGGCATCATTAACATCATGTAATTGCTTCTGACTTTGGTTTGCATCATGTTATTTCATCTCATTCTCATTGCATTTCATTTTCTTGTGCTAACATTTCAGGTGGTAAGTTGTTTGAGAAGTGAATTTGCCTTCACTTCTCACAATCCCTTTTCATCTCTTTCATACTTTCTTTGCTGCATTTTGTATGTGTATTGGGGTGATATTGCTCATTCATGTTCATCTCTTACTTTCTTTCTTCAAGCAACTTGTCTTCTTAAATGAAGCAAGTTGTTTTGCCTCTCTTTCCTCCTTTCATCTGCTTCATTCCTTGGCGGCTCTTTCAAGATTCTTCCTCTCTTAAGCCTCATAAACCCTAGGATCTCCAAGCATGATAACAATTAGGGTTTGACTAGTCCCCCATTTAGTTTTACCTTTGTGTCATCTTTGAGCCTTCTTCTCACCTCATAATCAGGGATTAAACCTTAAAGGTTTTAAGACTTTGTGATTAGGGTTATGCCTGTATCCTTCTATTAGGATGGAGTGTATAACTTTAATCCTAAGTGTTAAACCCTTAATGTGTTTAAACCCTTTAATCAATCCATCTAATAATCATCAAGACATCAAACTTGTAACTTGGGCCTTGCATTAGGGTTCTAATTCTTCCTTAATTGGTTAAGAAGGACTAACCCTAGTGTTAATGGACAAGTCCCCCTCAAGTTGTCTTACAAACCATAAAAATCATTTCTTCATCTTATCATTAACTAAAATCCACTTAAATAAAGGCTTTGTTTTGTCATGAGGTTAATCCCTAATCATGGATTAAGTTGAGGAGCCTTCCTCAGCTTAAATGTTCTCATCTATTATCCTTCTATTAGGATGGTGTAATGAGTCCATTAAATCCTTGATTATGGCTTAAAATCATTACTTAACACTAAACAAAAACTCCAAAAAACATCTAAATAATTACAAGTAGGTTAATGATCTTAATCCTACACCATGGTGATTAAGTGTGAGGTGCTTACTTCACACTTAAGGTATTCTCATTACCCCTAATTAGAGGGAGGATGTGATGAGTTTACTAACCCTTGGTTTAGGCTTAAACTCATTTTCCTATGACAAACTCCAAAAATCAATAAAAGATTGAAAACACAGAAACAAACAATAATCGTCTCCTCCGGGATTCTTTTCTCATCTCATTCACTCATAAACGAGAACTTGCTTCTTCCGTCTAATGTAAGACAGTTTGCACCTGAGCCAGACAAGTCATACACTTGAGCATAGACAAGCAAGCAGTTCACAAGTCAATTTATCTTTCAGTCTCTTTGAGTCGAACTACGGTGTTCTGACTTCCTCATTGCACGAGAGGATACGTAGGCATAACTTAACAGTTATCGAACAAAAGTCTTTGTATATTCCCCCTCCTTCCAGCATTATTCTTTAAGCCTCATAGTCTTGAGAATTTCATTCTTGTTCTTACACTGACACTTCTCTTATACACTTCACATTTCTTTTACACTGACACTTGCATTCTTTCCAGCTTTGATACACAAATTTGCACTGACACTACCCCTTTTAAACACAAATCTTTTAAGCGTGGATCCCGTCGAGTACGACGGACAATCTGGGTGCTAATACCTTCCCAGGTTGTAACCAACCCCCTTTCTCAGTCTCTCTGGTTCGCAACCGTCTTATCCATATCTTTCCTAGGTCTATGCGGCATTACCTTTCCTCCTGGATAAAAATGCCTAGCTGGCGACTCTTGTCTTCTGAGTTCACCTTTGTGTGTTCTCACTCCTTTCACCGACCGTTCGCGTCTGTACCCCTCTTGGCCCCGTGTCATTTTGGTGGGAGCGACAGCTTGGCGACTCTGCTGGGGACCCTTATACTGTAACCAGGGCTTCTAGTTCTTTTTGTGGGTTCCTCCTAGCGCTTGTTTGATTTGTGTTTACTGGGGTGTTATGTGCTAATTGTGTTTATATATTTGCTTTATTTACCGCTTTATGTACAGTTATTTATTGCTTTCTTTACAACTTTATACATCATACTGTCATACTGTCATCTTGTTGGATCTGGTTTGTTTTGATGGGTGGGGTTCTACTGAGAGTTTAAGGTCCTATACCTGGGACCTGAGTGACACCTAGGCTAGAGTGGTTCATGTTCTTTCCCATTCCATTTCGGTCTTGTGCGGGAATATGAAACACGGTTCAGATATGGGTTTCTTCTTGAGAACTCTGTGCTATAGATCTCCTGTAGTGCTAGGGCTATCTGGGAAGCCTGCTAAGTCTAGATGACCTTTATTGTGACCTTCAGAAACTGAGGTGAATTAGAGGAGGATCTTTTATGGTTATTGTAAACACTGTACCTCCGGGTTAGAAGTGTTTACACTTCTCATAACTGATCCAAGTCTGAGGATCCTTGTTTTAGAACATCACCTGTGAGGGGGTTGGGCTGTTTACAGGTTTGCAGGTACCACTGGCCACATCATACTCTGTTACTTGTTTGATTAAGAGTACTCCATTTTGGGACAGTTCTTGTGATTTAACCCTGGACATGTGACTCTTTATTTGAGTCCCCCACCTTGGTTACTGGACTTCTAAACCTCCATCTGGATTTCTTGAACATACTTGGACTTGTATATCAAGGCAGTAATCAGATCCAGCTCTTGATCACAAACCCTTGCATATCATTTGCATACTCATCATTGCATCATTTAACATTTGCTTATTTGTTTTTCAGGGTATCCACATCATATTTGGCTTGGTTTTGACCCCTTCATCTGCATAGACCTCTGTTCATCAGGTATCTGCTTCAGCTATCTTCATCAGTTGTCTGCTTCAACTACCTTCATCACCAGCACCAGCCTATCAGTGGCTCATCCCCAGTATTGATTTTTGATCTTCATCAGCACTTGTCTTTAGCTCTTCATCAGCACTCATGTCTGCACCCAGGAAGAGCAACATTTCATACCATTTCTTTGAGCCTGTGTTGACTGGTATCAGGCAGGTCCAGTCCCTTATCACTCCAGACCACATCCCATTATTCAGAGAGCATTATGGAGGCATCCTTGATATGGTTATGGACCTGGACCCTTCTCAGAGGAGTATGATCCACACCTGCCTACAGTTTTATGACCCTCCTTTGAGATGCTTCACTTTCCAGAACTTTCAGTTGGGACCTCTGCTGGAGGAGTTCTCATCATTGATTGGAGTGCCTGTCAGGGGTGGTATCCCCTTCAACCCAGAGATGACTTCTCCCAGCAATGGAGAGGTGGCAAAAGCACTGTACCTGGAGCCTATTTTGATTGAGCAGAACATGACAACAAAGGCTGGGATCCTTGGTCTACACTTAGACTTTCTGACTTCTCAGGCCATCCTGAAGGCCTCCTTGGGAGAATGGAGGGCAGTTCGTGCATTGTTAGCCCTCAGTATATACGGGGTTATACTATTTGCAGATGAGCCCAAGTTTATCAGCAAGAATGCCATTCATCTTTTCCTTCCGAGGAACCCAGTACCCACATTGCTGGGGGATTTCTATTATTTTGTTCACCAAAGAAATGAGAAACAGAGAGGGAAGTTGGTGAGATGTTATGCTCCCCTGTTTCATACCTGGCTGCTCAAACACTTACCTAAGACTGATGCCTTCTTGAATCCTCACCAACAGAAGAATTGGGCTAAGAGACTTATTGCTTTGACTTCAGATGACATCAGATGGTGCACCCAGAGCACCAAGGGCAAGGACATCATCACTAGCTGTGGGCAGTACCCCAATGTACCTCTAATAGGAGTGAAGGGTTGCATCAACTACAATCCTTTGCTGTTCAAAAGACAATTGGGCTATGCTTTAGTACACCCTCCTAGAGTGCAAGATCTAGATGAGACCCTGTATTGTGAGATAAAGCCTAATCTAGCTGTTGTCAGGCAAGCATCCTGGGCTTGGGACAACATCCAGACCAAAGGTATGGCCATTCTTGGGAGGTGCAATAATGTGGCTTCAGCTCAGTATTATGAGTGGTCCCATGCTAGAGCTCAGATTTTTGGGATGCCCTTCACCATCGAGGATACACCTGGACCTTCCACAGTACAGCCAGCAGCCACTGTCAGCCTGGAAGAATTTGAGAAGCTGAAGGAAAGGAATGAGAATCTGTCTCAAGCTCTGAAGAAGACCCTCTGGGAGAGGAGTGATGGTCGTCTAGACATTGAGAGGTTGGAGAAGCTTAGGGTGGAGCATCTGGCCAGGATTGAGAAAACAGAGGACTACATCAAGAAGTCAAGAGCTGGGGAGCAAATATTGAAGAATGCCTGTAAGGAGGCCAAGCTTCAGAAGGCTAGGACTGATCTCTATCTTCAAGAAAGTCAAGCTAGGTGGGTCAGGATCACTGAAGCTCGTACTCAAGAAGATAAGAGAACTCAAGCCAGGATTGAGCAGTTGGAAGCCAATGAAAAGAAACAACAGGAAGCTTTGCTGGCAGCCCAGAAGGAGATTTCAGAACTAAAGCTTATGGCTGGTTTGAAGAGGTCAAAGGACCAAGACAAGCACAAGAAGCTAACCACTGCTATTGCCACCAGAAACCTCCTCATCAGGACTATTACAGAGCATCCAGCTGATCCGGTGACTGAGGCACTTCTGAAGGAGGTTAAGGAGGATGAGTTTGGGCTAGATGTCTGACTTTTTGATTGTTGTTGTTTTCATTTGATGTACTTTTCTTTTGTGTTGTATTTTAACCCTCCAGGGGCATGTGTTGTAAAAAAAAACTATGTATTATTCATCATTTGTAATATATTTTAGTTTGTTTTCATTTGGGTTTTCTTTTCTCAACAACATCAAAGCATCTTCCTCGAGGTCTGGAAAGGTCAAAACCAAGAACCAAGCCGGATACCTTGGAAAACAAATAAGCATACTGCATTGCATACTAACTTTGTTTTGTTTTGTAGGTTTTGTTATTATTTTGTTTGTTTCTAACTCTATTGTGGTTCAGAAAATATTGCTCGCAGAAGAGTGTTCCCTGTCAACCGTGCACATCGGTATCCTACTCGCAACAACCTTCCGGGTATTCTAATGGAGCAAGTACAACAAGACCTGACTGAGGTCAGAACCCAGATGGCTAATGAAAGAGTGGAAATGAGAAACCAAATGGCCCAATTCATGACCGTGATGACTGGCTTGGCCCAGAGCCAAGAAAGGTTAAGGGCATTGGTAGAAAGACAAACTCCCGAGGAACCTCATCCTAGAACTGGAGGAACAAGTAATAATGAGAGGGGTCAGCCTCATGTTAACCCACCTGTATTTGGACCTCATCTAGACCCGGAAGTCAACATCCCGGGAAATGTGCAAGGAAATACTACTGGGGGGAGAATCCTGCAAGAGGATCCCCAAGAGGAGCAGTTTACTGTCATGGGAGCTGGAGATGAAGTCTATGATAGAAGGTTTGATGAAATTGCTGAGAAATTGAGATCTTTGGAGTCTCAAAACTCTTTGGGCTTCGATGTAATGGATATGGGGTTAGTGGATGGGGTGAGAATTCCCCACAAATTCAAACCCCCGTACTTCGAGAAATACAATGGAACCTCCTGTCCACGAACTCACCTGCAGTCTTTCCTGGGAAGACTTAAAGCATATACCATGGATGAAAAGTTGTGGATGTTCTACTTTGAAGATAGTTTGACTGGGGCTTCAAGAGAGTGGTATTCACACTTGACCAGAGCTACTATCAGATGCTGGAAGGACTTAGCTGAAGCCTTCATCAGGCAATATCAATATAACCTGGACATGGCTCCTAACAGGACCCTCCTAATGGGAATGTCTCAATCCTCCAGAGAAAGCTTTAGGGAATATTCCCAAAGGTGGAGACAGCTTGCTGCTGCTGTCCAACCACCCATGTCGGAAAGAGAAATGGCCGACATGTTCATGAATACTCTGCAAGGAACATATATTGATAGGCTGGCTGCCTTTTCTTCCACCAGTTTTGCTGATGTAGTTATAGTCGGTGAAAGAATTGAAAGTCTATTAAAAATGGGTAAAATTTCTGATAATGGTGCAAGTTCGTCCAGTAATCCCAGGAAGCCTTTTGTGGGACCTCGAAGGACCGGTGAGACAAATGCCATTCATGCCAGCAGGGGCAGACCTCAGTATGTCCACAGATCAGTAGCAGCTGTCACTATTCCAGCTCCGATTCCTCAGCAATCAGCATATCAAGAACCACAACAACCACATTATCAGCAGCAAGTTCAGTATCCGCCACAGAGAACCTACAACAACAACAACAACAGCAATCAACAACAAATACCTTTTCAGCAAAGACCGTCACAGGCAAATAGGGTGATTGACCCTATCCCTATGCCTTATGCTGCCTTATTGCCACAACTCCTGAAACTCAACTTGGTTGAATTAAGGACATTGGCACCACCAGATCCCTCCAATCTTCCAAGGAATTATGATGTCAACGCCAGATGTGCTTTCCACTCCAATGCACCTGGCCACAATAGGGAGAAGTGCAGGGCCTTGCAAATGAAAGTCCAAGACCTGGTGGATTCTAAAGCCCTCAACTTTGCACCCCCTCCAAGTGTCACCAAGAATCCCATGCCCAATCATGGAGGGCCAAGAATTAATGCCATTGAGGAAGACAAGCCATCTTTCTTAATCACCAGTGTTGGACAGATTCGGACACCTCTGGTCGAAATTAAAGCTCAGCTTCTAGAGTACCAGATGTTCCCCGGGTGTGAGCTCGGTTGTGGGTATTGCAACATTGCAGTCAATGGGTGTGATAATTTGAGAAGCGGCATAGATGGTCTTATCAAAAGTGGTATACTTCAGATCACAACAACAGCGCCTACAAATCCAGCAATTCCCTTGACAACAATTCCTGATTCTCCTACAACTGCAGCAACAATCATCCCGGCCAATTCATCAATATCATCAACAATGGCTCCATCCATCACTTCAACAAATCAGATATCAACAACCCTTTCTTCTACAACATCAGCATCCTTTTTACCAGCAGAATCTCCTACAACGCCAACAGAAATTAATGAAGACATCTCAGCAGTCACCATTTACTATGATCCATCAAATGTTCCTCCAAATAACAACTTTCAACAACAAATAGTGGCACCTCCTACCAGGTCACCAGTCACCATTTACTACGATCCGCACACCATTTCAGTACCCTCCTCTGCAGCAGTCAGTCCAGTTACCATCACGGTGCCTGGACCAGTTCCCTATGAAAGCAATAATTCCATACCTTGGCATTATGGCTCTGACATCTACTGCAACGGGGAGAAAATCACTTTGGATTCTTCAACCTCTTCTCCACAAATTGATAATGTTGGGGGAGGCGGAGGCTTCACCAGAAGCGGACGCCTTTTTGCCTCACAATTGCAAAGACCTAATGCCGAAGCAGAAGCTGCTGCCAAAGCAAACGGAAAGAGTGTGGTGCTTGAAGAGCCAGCTATCAAGGAAACTCAGAAGACATCTTTTGAACAAGATGTAGACGAGTTTATGAGAATCATAAAGAGAAGTGATTACAAGGTGGTGGATCAGCTTCACCAAACTCCCTCAAAGATCTCCATATTATCACTGTTGATGTGTTCTGAAGCTCACAGGAATGCATTATTGAAAGTCTTGCACGCAGCATACGTGCCAGAAGAGATTACTGTTAACCAGCTAGAAGCTGTGGTGGCAAATGTCAATACCAGTCATGGACTGGGCTTCACCAATGTTGACTTAACAACTGAGGGGCATAACCACAACAAGGCTTTACACATCACTCTAGAATGCAAGGGTGTTGTTCTATCCCATGTACTGGTGGACACTGGGTCTTCACTCAATGTTCTACCAAAGAAAGCCTTAGTGAAGCTGGAGTATGTTGGCTTGGCACTGCGTCCAAGTAATTTGGTGGTGAGAGCATTTGATGGCTCTAAGAGATCAGTGCTTGGAGAGATTGATCTGCCTGTGATGATTGGCCCGCAGACTTTTAAAATTACCTTCTATGTGATGGACATTCAGCCGGCCTACAGCTGTTTGTTGGGTAGACCCTGGATCCACGCCGCTGGCGCTGTTACGTCTACCCTTCACCAGAAGCTGAAATTCGAGTGGGAAGGCCAGATCATCACCATCTGTGGTGAAGAAGACATCTTTGTTAGCCATCTGGCTACGTACAAGTACATAGAAATGGATGGAGAAATCCATGAAACTATGAGCCAAGGGTTTGAGGCCCTGAACATTAATGAAGCATCTGTTGTACTGGGAACCTCCATGACGTCTTATCAGCAAGCCCGGAGGGTTGTTGAAGAGAGTACTGCCCAAGGCTGGGGCAAGCTGTTGCCCGTGGAGAAGAAAGAAGACAGATTTGGGTTGGGTTACAGACCAACTCAACAAGATCAATCAGAGGCGGCCAAGAAGCCCAATTTTGTCAGCGGGGGAATGCTCACCCCAGATGCAGTAAACAACTTGGAAGACGAGGAGGAAAGCGACCGCAACCTGGAGAGCTGGATACATCCAAGGATCCCGGGGAGCCAAGTCCTTAACTGGTCTTCCCAGGAAATTATAAGGGTTACTCCTGCAGAGTAATTATTATTTCCTGTATTTTATAAGCATGCATCAAGTCTTGCATCTTGCCCAAGATGTCAAGACTCATTTTGTAATCGGGCCATCTTGTAATTTTGTGCAAATGGATTAATCAATGAATATCGGACATCTTTTGCAAATGAGTCTTTTCCTTTTTCGCTCACTGTTTTTCATTTTTCTTTTTGTACAAAAATAAAATGGCAATGTTTTCCAAAATGAAAACTTCATTTCACTTTTTTCTAAACAAGATTAAAATTGATCACTAAAATGAACAATCTAAACCCTTGCAGAGAGTGCCTTTCAGACTGCACCGACAACAACACTGCTATGGCTTCACATGACTTTGACAATCCAATCAATCAAGCTGACGAAGGGGTTGGAGAAGATTATGAGCTTCCTGAAGAGCTAGCCAGGTTGTTAAGGCAAGAGGAGAAGGTTATCACTCCTCATCACGAGGAGGTTGAAACAGTTAATCTCGGTACGGAAGAAGATGTGAAAGAGGTTAAGATTGGGGCCTGCCTACAAGACTCAGTGAAGGGACAACTGATTGATATGCTTCGGGAGTATGTGGATGTCTTTGCTTGGTCTTATCAGGATATGCCTGGGTTGGACACCGATATTGTGATGCACAAGCTGCCGCTGAAAGAAGACTGCCCACCAGTAAAACAGAAGTTACGCCGTACTCGCCCAGATATGGCAATGAAGATAAAGGAAGAGGTGCAAAAGCAGTGGGACGCCGGCTTCCTTGTTGTGACTAGCTATCCGCCGTGGGTTGCTAATATTGTACCTGTACCTAAGAAAGACGGCAAGGTGAGGATGTGTGTGGATTACCGGGATCTGAACAGAGCCATCCCGAAAGACGACTTCCCATTACCTCACATTGATGTATTGGTTGATAATACGGCTCAGTTCTCGGTGTTCTCCTTCATGGACGGATTTTCAGGATATAATCAGATCAAGATGTCACTTGAAGACATGGAGAAGACAACTTTCATCACACCCTGGGGCACGTTCTGTTACAAGGTGATGCCATTCGGACTGAAGAATGCTGGTGCAACCTATCAACGGGCTATGGTAACATTATTCCACGACATGATCCATAAAGAAATTGAATGTTATGTGGATGGCATGATTGCCAAGTCCCTTACATAAGAAGACCACCGGGTAAATCTGTTGAAGCTATTCAAGCGTCTGAGGAAGTACCAACTGAAGCTGAACCCCAACAAGTGCACATTCGGGGTGCGATCTGGTAAACTGCTGGGATTTATTGTAAGTGAAAAAGGGATTGAAGTTGACCCTGATAAAGTTAAAGCCATTCAAGAAATGCCTGCACCGAAGACTGAAAAAGAAGTTCGAGGTTTCTTAGGTAGATTGAACTACATTTCACGGTTCATATCTCACCTTACAGCAACTTGTGAGCCTTTGTTTAAGCTGTTAAGAAAAGAACAAACGGTCAGGTGGAATGAAGACTGCCAGAGGGCTTTTGACAAAATCAAGGAATACTTGCAAGAGCCTCCAATCTTTATGCCTCCAGTCGAAGGAAGACCTCTAATAATGTACTTGACAATATTAGAAGAGTCAATGGGGTGTGTGCTTGGCCAGCATGACGAGTCTGGTCGAAAAGAGTATGCAATTTACTACCTAAGCAAAAATTTTACCGACTGTGAACAACGTTATTCACTGCTCGAGAAAACTTGCTGTGCTTTAGCGTGGGTTGCTCGCCGACTGAGATAGTATATGTTGACCCACACTACTTTATTGATCTCAAAGATGGATCCAGTTAAGTACATTTTTGAGAAGCCAACACTTACCGGACGGGTTGCAAGATGGCAAATGATCCTCACAGAATATGACATCCAGTATACATCTCAGAAAGCCATCAAGGGCAGTGTACTGTCTGATTATCTTGCTGAGCAACCCATTGATGATTACCAGCCTATGAGATTTGACTTCCCTGATGAAGACATCATGTTCATAAAAGCAAAATATCATGAAGAGCCTGTTCACATTGAAGGGCCTGACCCAGAAGAGGAATGGACTATGATGTTTGATGGGGCTGTTAATATGAATGGTCGTGGTGTTGGTGCAGTACTTATTACACCTAAGGGGGTTCACATGCCTTTCTCGGCAAAACTCACCTTCAACTGCACTAACAACGAAGCTGAATACGAAGCTTGCATTATGGGTCTTGAGGAAGCCATTGACCTCAGGATCAAGACTTTAACTGTATTTGGGGTTTCAGCTTTGGTAATCAATCAAACCAACGACAAATGTACACACACCAGGATCATCTGATACCTTATAGGGACTATACAAGAAGGTTATTGACTTTCTTCACAAAGGTCAAGCTTGAGTATATCCCTCGAGACGAGAATCAGTTTGCAGATGCTCTGGCTACCATTTCATCCATGATCAAAGTTCAAGCTACCAACTTCATACCTCGAATTTCAGTATCCAGACTTGACAGACCAACATATGTATTTGCAACAGACGTTGTGAAAGATGATAAGCCTTGGTTCCATGACATTAAGTGCTTCTTGGAGGATCAAGCATACCCACCCGGGGCATCTCCCAATGATAAGAAGACATTAAGAAGGCTAGCTGGTAGTTTCTTCCTGAATGCTGATGGTTCCCTGTATAAGAGAAACTTTGATATGGTACTCCTCAGATGTGTTGATAGAACAGAAGCAGACTCGTTGATGCACGAGGTGCACGAAGGATCCTTTGGTACCCATGCAGGAGGGCATGCCATGGCCAAGAAGTTGCTAAGATCAGGTTATTACTGGATCACAATGGATGCGGACTGTTGTGCCTATGCCAGGAAATGTCATAAATGCCAGATTTATGCGGATAAAGTGCATGTGCCTCCCAATCCTCTGAATGTGATGTCTTCACCCTGGCCCTTTGCCATGTGGGGCATTGATATGATTGGTAAGATTGAACCGACTGCTTCAAACGGCCACAGATTCATCCTGGTTGCTATTGACTATTTTACCAAGTGGGTTGAAGCAGCTTCGTATGCGAATGTTACAAGGCAAGTGGTAGCCCGATTCCTGAAGAGAGAAATCATCTGTCGGTATGGAGTGCCCGAGCGAATCATTACTGATAATGGTTCCAACTTAAACAACAAGATGATGGCTGAGCTATGCCGGGACTTCAAGATCCAACACCACAATTCTTCTCCTTACAGGCCAAAGATGAATGGCGCTGTTGAGGCAGCTAACAAGAATATCAAGAAGATTGTGCGGAAGATGGTAGTCACTTATAAGGACTGGCATGAAATGCTATCGTTTGCTTTGCATGGGTACCGTACGTCAATCAGAACGTCCACTGGGGCAACACCGTATCAGCTTGTGTATGGTATGGAGGCAGTCCTACCTGTTGAAGTGGAATTACCCTCCTTGCGGGTACTGATGGATGTTAAGCTAAACGAAGCAGAATGGGTCCAATCCCGATACGAACAACTAAATCTGATCGAAGAGAAGAGATTAGCTGCAATCTGTCATGGGCAGTTGTATCAGAAAAGAATGAAGAAAGCCTTCGATCAGAAAGTCAGGCTCCGAGAGTACCAAGTAGGAGATCTTGTGCTAAAAAGACTCCTCCCTCCTCATACAGACCACAGGGGCAAGTGGACTCCGAACTATGAAGGGCCATTCGTAGTAAAGAAAGTTTTCTCTGGTGGAGCACTGATGCTCAATACTATGGATGGTGAAGACTTCCCGTCCCCTGTGAATTCAGATGCAGTTAAAAAATACCTCGCATAAAATGACCCGTTGGACATAAAAACAGAATGTAAGTCTAGGCAAAAATAGGGCATCCCGGCGAGTCAAAAACAGAATAAAAGACTCGGGCAAAAATAAGGGAAAATAAACAAAAAAATGTACACCCGCTGAGTTGAAAAGCCACATTGGACAACTCAGACAAAAATGGGTATCCCGGTGGATTGAAAACCCGAAAGGGCGATCCACGCAAAAATAAGGGAATAAGCGAACAACTGCATTCTGAATTCGTCTGTATCACTTACAACATGGCAAGCTTCGAAAGGTCCGAGCGTCAGTCAGAATCAGCCTTCTTCCGAAAGCAAGATGAGAAGAACGTCGAATGTACGAGTCATAGCAAAAGGGAAGCTCCTCGAAGCGTCATCAACATCGCCAGCATCTTTTTGTTTCTCAATTTGTAATAATCTCCTCATTTTAGGGATCTGTTTCCTTGACTGTATCTTGCCAATTCAGGGCACTCGAATTAATAAAATCAGATTTTCAGTCACACATTGTCTTGTACTCTTTTATTTGCAAAAAAATGTCTGATGTCGTTAATATATTGATTGCATAAATACAGATACGTCTTTCTGAAACTACGTTCTTGCAGGAAATATACTTACTATCGGGAGTGTCTAAACTCTTATGATGGAATCTAGTAAGGGACACCTCGGGATTACTTGTGCGTTTCTCTATCTTTTCAGGATCGTAGGTATTCAAAGCACAACATGGGGCGTGAAAGCTTCACCCCAGCAAGCTGGAAAATCATTATCTACTCAGTCAATTAGCACCGGGGGTGCTTTCTCCCCAGCTGAGTTGCCATTTATTATTCCTCCTCAGCAAAGTACTAGACAGGGAACCATCTCCCCACAAAGTTTCAATCTCTATCTAGAAGAGCAACGCCTGAAGATCTCACAACAGAGTGACGAAAGCTTCTACAAACCCCAGCTGGGTCCCTCATTGCTGAGATAGGTCTATCAGTGATCTGTTTCCCCATGCAGATACATCTTATCAGATCTACCGATGATCTCATCCCCA
Organism: Lathyrus aphaca; assembly: GCA_963966055.1. Lineage (NCBI taxonomy): Eukaryota > Viridiplantae > Streptophyta > Magnoliopsida > Fabales > Fabaceae > Lathyrus > Lathyrus aphaca. The sequence continues at coordinate 228,603,666 of OZ014522.1, forward strand.
GCTGGGATGTCCACTTCAAACAGATCATCCAGAGATCTTCACAGCAACGGGATCCGAATCCCGGATCGGTATCTTTTCATAATCATAGCATTCGCATCATATTCTCCCCGCGGAGCGTAGCATTCCGTCTAATACGGAGCATTACGGCAAAAATCAAACATATTGCATAATCATAAGCCATGTTCCGAATCAAACACTTGTAAATACTGACAATCCATCAGCGACATACGAAAAATTTCCTAAATTCCCCGGCAGAGAGCCAAGGCATTTTCCCCAAGGTACAGATACTCATTGACACCCGTCCGTGTCATACCCCCGGCAGAAAGCCAAAGCGTCCCCTTTGCACTCCCCATACAGATACATATACATACAATCCCTTGACACCCGTCCGTGTCACCTTCCCCAACATAGTTACCCAAACACTTTGTAAATCACATGTATTTGCTTATAATACACTTTTTCAGACACCCGTTCGTGTCACGCTCTCCACAGCAAGATAGACACTCGTCCGTGTCTTACTCATACTTGTTACTCCTGTTTCACTCATACAAATACTCGTCCGTATCTTGTATACACCATTTGTATCCCCTCAGATTCGACACTCGTTCGTGTTCTTTGTTAACCAGTTGGTACTCGTCCGTATCATCATCTCTGAACATGTGTCAGCGTTTGTTTCTACTGATACTCGTCCGTATCATAGTCTTAAGGATGCTCGTTCGCATCTTTAATCCATACACAATGTCAGATACTTTTACCTCTTTTTAGAATTCAGACACTCGTCTGTGTCTATTATTCCCCAGAAGAGTCCCCTCAGATCCGGCACTCGTCCGTGTTTACTATTCCCCAACGAAGTCCCCAACAAAACTTGTTGAACTATTTCCTTTTTATCTGATATCCGTCCTATGTCATGATACCTTTGCGGCAGCCGTACCCTGCCAGGTGATCGTCCTTCACCTTTTTGATGATCGTCCTTCATCAAACCCCTAGTGGAGTCTCTATTCATTAGAACCCCTTCTTATCTGACATTCGTCCTATGTCATGATATCTTTAGCAGCCGTCCCCTGCTAGGTGATCGTCCTTCACCTCCTGATGATCGTCCTTCATCATTTTATCTGATGGTCGTCCCCATCGTTGATCTTGTCATCTGACATTCGTCTTGTGTCATGATAAATCCCGAGAGCAGCCGTACCCTGCTAGGTGATCGTCCTTCACCTCTTGATGATCGTCCTTCATCATGCTTATCCGATGGCCGTCCCCATCATCGACCTTGTTACCCGACATTCGTCCTATGTCGTGATACTTTCGGCAGCCGTACCCTGCCAAGTGATCGTCCTTCACCTTAGATGATCGTCCCTCATCTTATCCCCAACAGAACAGCCGTCCCCTGCTAGGTGATCGTCCTTCACCTTTGATGACCGTTCCTCATCATTTATTTCATTTCGTTTACCTATAATCCCCAGGGAGTCTTATATCTTTACCTGATGGCCATCCCCATCATAATCTCTTATATCCCCAGCATGTCGGCCCGTCCCCGTCATTGCTTTATTCCTAGCAGTCGTCCTCTGCTCGACAGTCATCCTCCGTCGCCCGCACTTTATATATATACTTTATTTTCCTTTTACAATCTATATCCCTTTTCTTCTTCATTCCGTGAGTGCAAATTTTGGACTATCTTAGGTATTCAACCACAAGTTATCTTGTTTGCCTGTTAAGTCGTTGCTTACATCCTGCACAGCTAACTCATGCTTGAATAGGGGCAGCTGTAAACACCCCAAATTTGCCCTCACCCATTCACCAGGGCTTGTGATCTTTTTATATGCATAAGTTCAATCATAGCATCTCATACCACATTTTTAGTACACTGCATTGCTTCTAAGTCATCTGCATCTAGGGTTTGTGATCTGAGTTATCCCTGAGCCATTTGAGCCACTCCAAAGATCATCAATCACTTCAAAGGGGTACATGTATGTTCAAGCATCATATTATATCCCCACAAAGTCAAGAAAGTCAAAGAATCACAAGAACTGAGAATGGCATGGAAGCAGAGCCAGGTTTAACTGCACAAATGACCTAGAATTAGGGTTTTGGTTTCAAAGGCCATAACTCCAAATTTTTTGGTCATTCTTGTTTCTATTGGTCTCTATATGTCATAAGGATAATGCATATCAATTTTCATGAAGAAATTCCATGGGGAAGGCATCTGATCAAGGGATGACTTCTTGAGCAAGTCAGTACAAAATCAGGGCATCTGAGGCCCCCAATGACCCAACCAAAGGGTGTTCTTCATCATTTTGAATGTTTATGATCTTTATTTGATCATAGAAGATGTTAGAAGTTCACAAAGTTTAAGAATTTCAAGCCATTTGCAAAATTGCCTTTTTGGGAAAGTGACTTGTAATGGAAACTTTCCATTTTGGGAAAGTTTTTTCAACCCTTTCTTTTTGATTCAAAAATGCTTCAAATGAGAAAATTTTGGTCATGAAAGTTGTAGAATGTATCATTCCCTTTTCAAAAAGTACAAGAACTCATTCTAATTCATTTTGGATCAAAAGTTATGGCTTGTCAAAGTTGGGAAAAATCACATAATTTCAAGTTTTGTGCCAAAGAGGCATTTTGCAAAATGGTATGATCAAGCATTCTAAAGACTTCAAATGTGCACAAACTCTTCACAACATGCTCATGTGACTTCTAAAAATCAGAATTGGCCCAAGAATTATGCATTTTGGTGCCTTGAACTTCATGAATTTCCAAAGGGGCCAAAGATGTACCAACTTGCAAAAACTCATGTAGCCATGCCTCTACTTGTTACAGCTCACAAAATCTGATCCACAAGAACTCCATGATCTCAGCTGAGCCAAACCATGCCCATATCACAACCTCCCACTTGCCCATACCTCAAGTACACCTAACTTGGACTTTTTGCAAAAACCCCCATACCAATCAGCCTGTGCCACACCAACTTCTCTGACCCATCCAAGTGTGATAAGTGGACCAAAAGAGACTTAACACAACACACACACAAGCCTGATCTCTCCCATAAGCCATAGTTCACAAAAATCCCTCCATTTGCATTTTCTATCGAATCTCTCAACTCAGCAACTAAAACTTGAAATTTCTTCCACCATCCATCTCAAAACACTCCACTGATCATCCCTGACCCTTCACCTTGCCTTGAAACCCCCTGAAACAAAAACACGATTTCCTCCCCTCTCTGAACAGAACTCATTCAAACTCACAAACCAGCCAAAATAAACTCCAAACAAGCTTTGCAAACACTTGAGGGAGGTCAGTAGAGGTGATTGGAAGCAAGGAGGCAGGCTGAAAGCTCCAAACTGAAAGCTTCACCTCAGGTAGCTTCGAAATTTATTTTTTCCAGAAGCTCTATTTTAAGTTCTCAACTTGTTAAGTTTGATCCCCTGAGTTCATTGAACTTTTTATTTTTGAAAATGATGAAGAATTGAGAGTGTATTGTCTTCCTGAAATTTCTGTCATTTTTGTTCATAGCTTCGAATCTTGTTAATGGTGAGAAATAAATTCCATTTGAGGGCAGGGATGAGTTTAGGAAGGTGAGAGGAAGTGATCTGGAGCTTTAGAGCTCCAGAAATGGCCAGGGGAGTGAGTTTGAGATTTCTCAGGGAGGGTGTCACCGGAGAAGACGATCGGAGCTCTTCTCTGGTGACCTGTAAGTCATTAGGGCTTTAATTACGATTAGGGTTTGGTTTGAATATGGACCTTAGATCTTGTGGACTTTTGTTGACTCCCGCGCGAATGGATGGCTCAGATTCATCACTTAAGCCCTAATCCACGTCATTAAGTTAATTAATTAGGTTTTTAAATTAATCTGGTCAGTTTGAATTGCAGCCGTTGGATGACGCGCCAGTCAAATCCCTCCAAAACCATTTGAATGTCAGCCTTTAGATTTGCATACTTTTCATTAATTTCATTTTTATTTCATTTTCTTTTCATTTTATTTATACGAATTATTTAAAATAGCAAAAATCATTTAAAAATTATGAAAATTTTTGTCAAATATTTCATTAATTTTTAAAACCCAAAAATATTTTTATTTTTATTTTTTGCACTGAAAATTATTTTTAAATCATTTAAATGGTTATTTTAATTAGTTAATGAAAATTAATTAATTAAAAATGCATTTAGGTATTTAAAAATCACCAAAAAAATTCACATTGCATTTAGAAATATTTAGAAACATTGTCCAACTCTCAAACCAAATTTCTTTTTGGTTCTTGATGCCTTTTGATCATTTTCATTGGAATTAAATCCATATTTAGGCAATATTTTGTTTCAAACTTTAAAAATTTCATTCTGCCTAACCATTGAGAGTTGGATGATGATTCTTCTTGCATTACACTCTTTATAGCATGTAGTTTATAGGATAAATTTGGTTTGATTTGATTTTGCATTTTCAATTTGTTTAGCATTTTTCTTGATAAGGTACCTTAAAACCCTAGCAATCTTAGGAAATTCATAACTTTCACTAGGTTAAGAGTGGGATCCTCTCCTTTGGGCAGTGAGCTTGTATAGGTTTAGGGTATCTTTGATTGCATTTTCAAATTTTTAGCATGTCATTTGCTTCTGGTTTTGGATTTTTTTGCTTTGCATGATGCATGTAACCCTAATTTGTGCTTTCCTTTGCATCCATTTTTCATTTGCTTACATCCAATGACTTGCCATGACATTTTGTGCATCCACATGATTCATAATACATCTTAGGACATATTAGAATCATGTTTGATCATTGCATCTCTCATTTGCCTTGTTATATGTCTTTTGCATTCCATAACTTTTCATGTACATTCATGGTTCAAATCATGCTTCATCTGCATCCATTGCCTTGTATGATCATTCTCATGTCTTGCCTCATGTTTGTATCATCTCTTGGCATCATTAACATCATGTAATTGCTTCTGACTTTGGTTTGCATCATGTTATTTCATCTCATTCTCATTGCATTTCATTTTCTTGTGCTAACATTTCAGGTGGTAAGTTGTTTGAGAAGTGAATTTGCCTTCACTTCTCACAATCCCTTTTCATCTCTTTCATAATTTCTTTGCTGAATTTTGTATGTGTATTGGGGTGAGCTTGCTCATTCATGTTCATCTCTTACTTTCTTTCTTCAAGCAACTTGTCTTCTTAAATGAAGCAAGTTGTTTTGCCTCTCTTTCCTCCTTTCATCTGCTTCATTCCTTGGCGGCTCTTTGAAGATTCTTCCTCTCTTAAGCCTCATAAACCCTAGGATCTCCAAGCATGATAACAATTAGGGTTTGACTAGTCCCCCATTTAGTTTTACCTTTGTGTCATCTTTGAGCCTTCTTCTCCCCTCATAATCAGGGATTAAACCTTAAAGGTTTTAAGACTTTGTGATTAGGGTTATGCCTGTATCCTTCTATTAGGATGGAGTGTATAACTTTAATCCTAAGTGTTAAACCCTTAATGTGTTTAAACCCTTTAATCAATCCATCTAATAATCATCAATACATCAAACTTGTAACTTGGGCCTTGCATTAGGGTTCTAATTCTTCCTTAATTGGTTAAGAAGGACTAACCCTAGTGTTAATGGACAAGTCCCCCTCAAGTTGTCTTACAAACCATAAAAATCATTTCTTCATCTTATCATTAACTAAAATCCACTTAAATAAAGGCTTTGTTTTGTCATGAGGTTAATCCCTAATCATGGATTAAGTTGAGGAGCCTTCCTCAGCTTAAATGTTCTCATCTATTATCCTTCTATTAGGATGGTGTAATGAGTCCATTAAATCCTTGATTATGGCTTAAACTCTTTACTTAACACTAAACAAAACTCCAAAAAACATTTAAATAATTACAAGTAGGTTAATGATCTTAATCATACACCATGGTGATTAAGTGTGAGGTGCTTACTTCACACTTAAGGTATTCTCATTACCCCTAATCAGAGGGAGGATGTGATGAGTTTACTAACCCTTGGTTTAGGCTTAAACTCATTTTCCTATGACAAACTCCAAAAATCAATAAAAGATTGAAAACACAGAAACAAACAATAATCGTCTCCTCCAGGATTCTTTTCTCATCTCATTCACTCATAAACGAGAACTTGCATCTTCCGTCTAATGCAAGACAGTTTGCACCTGAGCCAGACAGGTCATACACTTGAGCATGGACAAGCAAGCAGTTCACAAGTCAATTTATCTTTCAGTCTCTTTGAGTCGAACTACGGTGTTCTGACTTCCTCATTTCACGAGAGGATACGTAGGCATAACTTAACAGTTATCGAACAAAAGTCTCTGTATATTCCCCCTCCTTCCAGCATTATTCTTTAAGCCTCATAGTCTTGAGTATTTCATTCTTGTTCTTACACTGACACTTCTCTTATACACTTCACATTTCTTTTACACTGACACTTGCATTCTTTCCAGCTTTGATACACAAATTTGCACTGACACTACCCCTTTTAAACACAAATCTTTTAAGCGTGGATCCCGTCGAGTACGACGGACAATCTGGGTGCTAATACCTTCCCAGGTTGTAACCAACCCCCTTTCTCAGTCTCTCTGGTTCGCAACCTTCTTATCCATATCTTTCCTAGGTCTATGCAGCATTACCTTTCCTCCGGGATAAAAATGCCTAGCTGGCGACTCTTGTCTTCTGAGTTCACCTTTGTGTGTTCTCACTCATTTCGCCGACCGTTCCCGTCTGTACCCCTCTTGGCCCCGTGTCATTTTGGTGGGAGCGACACTAACTAAGGCAGAAACTATTCGTTTGTGTTTTTTATACGCTGGAACAGCTTATGTCTTTGCTCAGGTGTTGCAGGATCGCCTTGGACAAGTGCGTTTACCGTCTTGCAAATGAGACAAGTCATCGCAAGTTCACGTTGAGAGTGAGTAAGGTGAGAGAAGAATTCTCGCATGAAAAGACAATTATTGTTTGTTGTTTTGTCTTTTAGAGAAGTGTTTTGAATTTGTTTGTGAACCTTCTCATACTAAGACTTGTTCATCGTGGTAGATTTGATTAATTTTCAATTATGCACAACAATGGATGACACAAAGGCACAATTAACATGGATAAATGAAATATTAACATCAACATTAACATGGATTAATGCAACATTAACATGCTTATTTACAAGGGCTTGTTCATGAAAGAATGCATAGAGCACTAAATATGCAACAAGTATGCACTTCAAGTATTTGCATCTAAACACATGGATAAGGATTATGAACATGTATCAAACATCAACACAATGAATCATGCAACTTGATGCAAAAATAAGAATTGGCATTTGCATGAAAGTATGATCAAAATGCAAACAAAATGCAACAACATGTACATTTATGATTACGTGAAATGCAACATACAATATGCAATGCAATTGTGGATCATGAGAATGACATCATAACAGAACGTGAAACACATATAATCATGCTAAATGAAATGCTTGAACATGGCAACAATGATTTACAAGTCACTTTATGCACAATTAACAAGTAAATGCATAATATGCAAAAATTTAACGGAAACACATCGAAACGACTCGAAACGATGGAATGTGGTACCAAAAATAGTTTTGAAAATTCCCTAAATTCACGCTCTATCACTAGATGAAGTTTAAGACACAATGCAATGCAAAAACACAATGAAACAAAAATATTTTTCATGTTTTGAACAACGTTAACCGGTTAACGCTATAGGTTAACCAGTTAACACCCTAAAACTTTCAATTTCCAGAGGCCTTTTTAACGTGTTAACCGGTTAACCAAATGCGTTAACCGGTTAACACTGAACAGAATGGTGAAAAAAGTGTGGAAATAAACACTTATGTTCATGAACCTACTTCTAAGAACCCCTAACACATACATGAACATGTTAACTCGAATTTTCTACTTAAACGAGGTTTTCTAACACCTATTAGGACCAAGATTAAGCTACAAATCTAGCTTCTAACAACCAAAATATGCAAATCGCAATCAAAACGTAATTGAACGGTAAAACGCAAATACAATCAATGAACATGCAAAGAATGCCGTTATGGTGAGATGAAGAGAATAAGTTAAGGAGAAAAGCGGTTTTAGATCACCAACCTACGAAGCGAAGGATTGCTTCAGTGAGTGTTGCGGTGTAGATCAAAGTGCAAGCGAAGACGAAAACCGAAAATTCCGCGAATGCAAAAATAAATTTGATTCGATCTTGATGAACACTTGATTAATCACTTCCAATGAGCTCAAAGTCACTCCAAAAACAAAATTGCTTCTTCAAGTAAGCTCTTAAAGTTGATGATTGATGAAGGTTTAGCTTCAAGTTCTTCGAATTCCAATGAATAATTTGAAGAACTCCTATGAAGAAGCTTTGAGAAATTTGGTAAAAAAGTGGGAGAATTGAGAGAGAAATGAGAGATTAAAGATGAAAATGGTGAGAATGAGGTTCCAACCCTTTGCTTTGGAATGATTTGAGATTATATAGTGTAGGCATGGCATGAGATTTGGGAATGGAGCTTGCTTAGGCTTTAGGTTAGGTTTGGACTTAGGTTAGGAATTAGTTAGAGTTAGTTGGAGTTCTAGAATATTCCTTGGAATATTCCTTGGAATATGCTAGAAGAGTCTAGAAGACGGTGGAGAACTCCAATGTGAAGGGAGTGTAGTGAAGTGTGAAAAAAAGTGAAAAAGAATGAAGACAAAAAGTGGAGGGAAGTGAAGAACCAACCAATTTTCAAACTTTTTTGCCCAAAATCCGCGCTCGTTAACCGGTTAACCATATGCGTTAACTGGTTAACGGCATGAAAACTTCAATTTTTCTTTTCTTTGATTGCACCTCATGGAATTGCATTGGATTATTTTCGTAGTGTTATTTTTCTTCTCTTGAGCTCCAATGCTCGACAAGCCTTACCTGATAACATACCTCATGCATATGCAAATGATCATGATTTATTTTTATTATTATTTTTTCGAATGCGATGCGATACTTGGACGATCATGCAAAAATGACGAAGCATAAACCACTCGAGGTATGTAATAAATAAGAGGGCAACTTTTAGGGTATTACACCATGTTCTCGAGTCTTCGGATACAACAGATCACCATTGTCAGTCTTTTTTACAATTACGAATAGAATCCCTTTTATAGGAAATTGGATCACGCGACAACCTGTCAATTTATATTGAATAAGATAGACGATTTTATTGATTTTATCGATAAAATTGCAACAACTCCCTGGATTCCAAGAAAATACAACCAAACCCGCGAAATTTAGAAGGATTTGTGCGATTCCAAAAATAATGACATTGCAACTTCCTTTTGGGAACCTCAAAAGACTAGATGTTCTGAAATCTAGAACCATCCTAACCCAATAGGTCTCCAGATAAGGAACTACAAACTGCCATGATTTATAGAATCCCGTAAATACAAACAAAATAATCTCTCTATTCCGCGAACCGGGGAAAGCTTGAATAAATACTTATGGTGAGTGCCAAGACTCGAAAGAAGCCCATTTGTTCTTTTTCCATATGCGAATGAATGTTGCAAGAAAATTACAACAAACCCGCCATCGAAGACGATTACTGAACCAGAATGGATGATAAATAACGACATATCTTATAGACCATTTTTGCTATCCGGATCTAACTAGCTAATATTTTTGGATATTAAGGTTCTAGCAAATATGTATTTTTCTTTTTTTATTATCATATTGGATTGGAAAATTTTTATAAATTCCAAAAAATCCAAATTTCCGCGGGCGAATATTGACTCTCTGATTATAAATTGAAGATGTAATGTTGGGTTAGTCCACAACTCCTGAAAAAACTATGAATTTTTATTTTTAGTTCCTTCCGCCATCTCATCGAATGAATCAGTAAGATTTCTAATTTGAATAGAATCTTTTGTAATCATAAGTTTCGTCGTTCCCATCACTTTTCGGTTTATGGTTAGGTCTAAATTCTAAATTGGAGCCTCTGTTAATAAGATTTTTGTTTTGAAATTTTCTTATTTTATTCATTTTTTTAATCAAACTTCTTAGTTTTCTTGATTCGTTTCTCTTGATTTGATTATTCTAATATTCAACTATATATGTAATATTCAACTTTATATGGATAAATTTGGAATATTGATGCTTTATTACACTACTTTTCATGAGATGACCCATAAACCTTTACATAGTAGAATTCTATATCATTGATATCATTTTTCTATCTTTCTTTCACCCCTTCATTTATTTGTATATTCTTATTACTTTAAAACTAATAATCTGGATTTTTATTTCAGTTGCTATAATTATATCACCACATAGATCCTTATTTTGATTTTCGATTTTCGAAGGTTCTTTCTATCGAGATAATGAGAAGCAATGGGTAGGTTTTTTATAGTAAGTAATTCTACGAATTTTTGTAGAAATTCAAACACTCTAAAAAACCAACGAGTCACACACCAAGCATAGCAACTACTTCATTCTAAAATTATAATTCATTTTTTTATTCAATCTACCAAATTGTTGCATTTCTTCTTTGAGAATAAGAATGTAGTAAGAATTCGTCATTTTTTTTTGTTTTATCAAAATATGGAACGTTATTAAGGGGATGTTTATTAGTCGTTGTTTAGAAGTTTTGAAATATCCAAATTTTGATTCTGAATACCCCCCATCCCAAAAAAAGTGATAATTGGAAAGGAACAACAATCAAGTTTAGCTCGAATTGTTTGTAGAGGAACCCTACCTTCTCTGGTCCATATGACACGTGCAATGTCTTTTCCGTTCATACATCCTGCAATTTGTATTTGAACTCCTTTTTTATCTTCCTTTTCAGCTAATTCAACACCTTTTTGGATTTTTTTGCGAAACGAAATTCTATTATGTAATAGTTTGCCAAAAAATTCTACAAGAATCATAGTGTCTCTATAAAGATTTCGACTTGGAAGTTTTGTAATTCCAAGCTAGAGTTCTCGGTTCACACAATTTACTTTTTTTGCACATGTGTCTTTAATTGTCCGATTCTTAGAGCCTTAACCTCTTCTTGTAATAAGTCTGGAAGTCTCACATCAAGTCGATCGATTCTTTTTTTAATCTTTATTCGTCCCATTCCATAGCCAGAGATATCTTGGTTGAATTCTCTGGATGGGTGTATTGTGTTTTGTATATAATCAATGATATAATATCATATCATTTTATCTTCTTTTATATTCTCGGAATAAATTCTTGGTTGTACAAACCAAATAGAATCATGACTTTGAGTTGCACCAAGTCTAAAACCAAGAGGATGTATTTTTTATCCCATAACCCGTCACCACTCTATATCAAATGATATGTCTTATTTGTCTACTTTCTATCTATATCTTTTTTTATTAAACATTATATATCTTTTTTCTTTTTCTATTGCAGAATAAAGCAATTAAAAAAATACAATAAGATGCCCATCTTCATAGAGCACAAGTTTGATTATCATAACCCTTTTCATTTTTTAATATCATTAATTACCATTCAAGCATTATGTTGTGACTAGACACAAATATTTTTTTAACAAAGGGTTTTATTCTCTATAATGGTTCTATTTTTACAAAAAAATGAAATTCGTTTTTTGGATTGCAGAAGAATACAATTATTTTTTTAGTAATTTCTTAATTATTATTCATTAATGACGATTACTAAATATAGGTTTAGGTTGTATCCATTCGGAAAATATGGGTTCGATCAAGATTTGTTTCACCGGAGTGCCAAAAGTAAGCATGACATCATTATGGACATAAAGTCCCAAAGTATGGAACTCCAGAAATAGGTTGGCCCAACTTAAATGGGATATGATAGCTTCTTTGTGCTCTAACATTCTTGCCAATACATTATCCTCATTATATTCGGGATTGTAATCTCTAATAAAAAATATAGCTCCATGAGCAAAAGCCCATGTCATAATAAATCCTGCAATGTATTGATGATGAGTATATAACACAACTTGAGTAGTAAAGTCTTTTGCTATAAACACATAAGCAGATAAGACATACATGTATGTGTTGAGCTACAAAATAAGTAATGACCCCTAATAAGGCTAGAGCAAGGCCTAATTGAAAATGAATTGAATTATTGATTGTGTCATAAAGGCCCTTATGTGCATGCCTCAATCTGCCCCCGGAGGAATATGCACTTCTAAAATATCTTTTATATTATGCCCAATACCGAAGTTCGTTCTAAACAAATGACTAACAATGAGAAAAAGAATTGCAATAGCTAAATGATGATGGGTGTAACACCCCAAAATTTGATCACTCTTTACCTCATCATTTTCATATCATATAGCATAGCATATGGCATAGAAAAATGAGTCACGCCATTCATAGTTACAAGCATAGGGCATATGATCAGTTATCCAGCAGATTTGATTTTTCCAAGACAAGCCAAGAGCCAGGTGGTTTTGCAAGAAGCTCCCAAAATATTCTCACAATTTTACAAGTCCAGAGTCATTCATAAGACCATAGAAGGGAGAAGAATCACAATCAACTATAATGGATGGCGCATGTGCAGTCTTAGAGTTTGCCACCTTAAAGAGGTAAAATTCAAATTTTGCATGCGTTAACCGGTTAACGCATGCAAAATTTGAATTTTACCTCTTAACGCTATGGGTTAACCGGTTAACAACCACGAAATTTGAATTTTTGCAGCAAGAAAGGCATGCATGTTTTTGGCTCCAAATCCAATTTTTCAGATTTTTAATTCACTCAAATTATTTGAATATTGTGGGAAGGATCTAGAATGCTTACCAAGCCTAATTCCAAAGCCAATTCCTAATCACCTTTCTAAGCTCACTCCAAACCACATTTTTGGGCCCCAAACCTAAATGTTATATATCCCATTTCCTTCCAAACCAACACACACACACACACACACACACACACACACACACACACACACACACACACTCATAATTCACACTTTTCATTTCTGAATTTTCAGAGCTCTCATATTTCTCTATCACATTTCTCTCATTCCTCTTCAAACCTTCATCACTCAAAGTTCCTTTTCTTTGAAGATTATCAAATTTTGCATTGAAATTTATTGATCTTGGAACTAGACCTTCATTCCTTGATTTCTATACATCCATTTTCTGGTTTTAGCTACTGGTTCAGATCTGAATTGTTGCTTGGAAGTGCTTTTGGATTAAGATTTTGAATCAAGTTCTTCTACTTGCATTTATTGTGCATTGTGTGTGAAGAAGAGCATCGGATCTTAGGAATTCTTTACTAGATTCAGCATTTTCAGCTAGAACAACATTCACCAAAGCAAATCTCAGCTTTGTAGGTTGGTTAATTTCAGATTCACCTTTGTTTTTAGCTTATTTGCATGTTCATGATGTAAATCCATAATGTACTTGTGTTGTTTGGTTGATTTGTGAATTAATCTATATGGTGATGTTTGTGAATCTATTTGTGCTGATTAGTACTGAATTTGGTGTTATTTTTGTGCAGAATTGATTACTGAAGTGTTGGAAGATTAGTGAAATAAGTTGGTTTTGGAAACTGACTTTTCTGCAGGATTTTTATTACTGTTCGCACAGTATTAACCGGTTAACGCTATAGGTTAACCGGTTAACACGCTGTTTTGCTGACTGTTTGCTGCAGGTTGAGGTCCGTCAACTGGTTAACCCATAGGGTATGGGTTAACCGGTTAACACTGTTGCAGAATGAATTTTCTGATTGTTTTGGGGATGTTTGTTTGCTTTACCTCTTTTGATCATCACGAATCATTGTATTATCATTGTATGTGCTGGTTTAGAGTGATTTGCATGTTGATTAATGTATGTTTGTGTTTCCTTGACACGTGAGTTTGTATGTTTACAATACTTGTCATATTTGGGTGATTATTGTTTGCTTGAAGTTTTGAGTAGGTTGATAATGTGATTTTGTGCTATAAATGCTACTAACCATGTAGGTGCAATGGTAAGTGAAGTGTGGATGTTATCCACATTTCAAATATTTATTTCATCTCCTTATTGCTTTCATATTTGTCTTTGAGATGTGCTTTAGGCTAACACTTCATTTCTTTTCTTCCCCTTTTGAGTTCAACTTAACTTCTTCAAGAGAAGTAAGTTGAATCTCATTCTCCTTTCTTCTTTCTTTTCTTCTTTCCTTCTTCTTCATTAGGATAGACTTCAAACCTCACTAACTTAGGTTCACCATTTGCATGATAACTCCTAGGATGGTTAGTTTCCCCTTAGTTGTTTTACCTTTGAGATCCTTGTGGTGCTCTCTCTTTCTCATCTTCAAACAAAACACAAAAAAACACTTTAATAAAGGTTGAAGTAGTCTTTGATACATGTCCTTATTCCATGAGGCACTTGTATTCGCCCCATCTTGGTGGTGGTACAGGCTTGTCTAGCATGATGAACAAGTTCAATCATAAGACTATTTTCACAAAGAAAAGCATAAAAAAAACATTTCTTCACTTTAATTTACAAAACACTTAACAATTTCAACAAGTTTGTGAATTCAAACCCTATTCTTGGGAAACAAGTTTGAGGATCTTCTTCATTCTTTGTGGACTTGTGACTCATCCTATCTAGGGATGTGGTAATGGGAATACATCCTTAGAAAAGGATTTGCCTTCACTTCCTTGTGCCACACTCCTAAAAAAACTTCATAAAAAACACTCGACAAAGAATAAACGTATCTCCCTCGAGACATCTTTTCTCATCACCTTCACTCCTTTCGTAAGAACTTGCTCCTACTTGTATCTTTGCAAGAAGGTAACGCGATCATGCCAGACGAGCCTTAAACACCTGAGCATTGACATAAGCAGTTCAATCCTTAAAACAGAAGCAATCTTTACACCCCCTATTTAGGGGAACTATGACGATTCTGATCCTCATGTCCAGATGAGGTACGTTGGCAGTGGGGTAGGGCCCATCCGAGCACACTCTTTTATTTTCCCTGCATTTTCCCCCCTTTCTTTTCTTATCCAGTTTCAGTCATTCTTTTTGCAGCAACTTTCATTCTTACACCCTTTGAAACAGTTTATTCGCAAGCGTGGATCCCGTCGGGTATGGCAGACGATCTGGAGTGCTAATACCTTCCCAGGTCGTAATCGACTCCCGAACACAGTCTCTTTGGTTTGCAGGACCTTTGTCCTTCCTTTTCTTTTCTTCTGGTTTATGAAGCATTACCATTCCCGTTCCTTTCGGATAAAAATGTCTGGCTGGCGACTCTACCTTTTACTGCTTTATTTCCAGCTTTATTTACTATTTTTAGTGTTTTATTTCATGCATCATATCTATACTGGACGATCTAGTTGTGCTGGTTTTCTGTTTGGAGGGACTTGGGGGTTACTGTGATTGGTGAGATGAGATTGGCCAAACACCCGGCATGAGAGCACCCTAGGACTTAGCGTGAGCAATCATTGTGGCCACATGGCATCTTGTCATGGGGGTATTGGTTCGTTTACACCCATATTTGCGACTTTCTCGGAAGTGTCTTGATATAGGGGTCTTTCTTACTTCATTACACAGCCTTAATAGTTATGTGCGGCTGGGGACCGATCATTTGAGAACCCTGTGGAAACATCCCTCTCCAGTGGTGACAGTGGCATACCATATTTTGTGGCAAACCCATTCACACCCGAGGGCCCACTTGGAACTCGCATAGGATGGCTTGGTTCTCTTATAGGAACTCAGTCATAGCATCTAGTCATATGACAATAGTACTGTATCCTACGGGATGAATGAACTATTGTTTCTCGATTTCAGCGCTTGAAGCTAAGGACTTATAAGGGATGCTTGTTTTCCCCGAACTCAGATGAGACCTCCCTAAGTAGTATATAATGCTAAACCGATTCCCTGATTTGGTCATGAGCTATTTCTCGGAAATGGTGAACATATTATTGTTGCTCGGCTTTGAGAGTCTGTGATATTTGATCCGGAGCATACCAATGCAGTCTTATGTTCTAATACAATTACTTTGGGCCCAAAATTCTTAGGTTTATTTGGTCCTTGATATGGATTTATCTGTGATTACCTGAGTTCTTATGGGTTGTTATCTAGAGGATTTTTGGGTTTCTGGTCACTTGGCTCTGATATTCGGTCTCCAGACAGTTCCAGATTGATCATATGTGCCTTGCATTGCATTTTCATCATACCATAGCATCATTAACATCTTTTGTGTTTTCATTTCTCAGGTTTCATTTCTATTCATACCCGGTTCTGGTACATCTTGTTTTCTCATATCCAGATGGCAGAAATTACTATTGTACCCTGGAAGAATAATGCGCCCTACACTTTTCAACAGCCGGAGGAAAAAAACCTACACAAGTTGAAAAAACTGATGAATGACAAGGTTCTAGGTGATTTCAAGGCAAAGTTCGGGCAAATTATCTAGTATATGGATAGGCTTACAGAGGATAAGAGGGACAACCTCCATACACTACTGCAGTTCTATGATGCACCATTGCGTTGTTTTGTGTTTCCTGGTTATGTATTGGCTCCCACTCTAGAAGAAATCTCCAGTATGCTTCAGATTTTGTTCAGAGGGATGCGGCCTTATTTTGATTCAAGAAGGGTTCTCAAAGAGGAAGAAATTGTCAGAAGGTATCATCTGCCATTAGCCAGGGTCAGACATGGTTTAAGCAACAACAAGGGGAAAAGGTTGCCTTGTGACCTACTTATTCAATAGGCTTTAACCTACGCTCGGGAAGGAAAATTGGCAAAGTTCGGTGTGTTATTGGCCTTGTTGATATATGGTACTAGTTTGTTTCCAAGTGACAAGGGGATTATATGCATGGAAGCTATGTCTATCATTTTCAGAAGGAATCCTATTCCTACCTTACTAGGTGACTTCTATTATGGGGTCCATTACAGGAACGAGAGAAGAGGAAGGTTTATTAACTATTGTGCTCCTCTTTTTGCTGGTTGGTTCGCTAAGAAATTACCAAAGTCAGGTCCATTCAAAGAATTGAAGAGCGAGTGGAAGTGGTCTCGGAGATTAATGGGGTTGACTGCAGAAGACATAACTTAGGGTTGTGACAAAGATATACTTGGAAAGGAAATGGTTGTTAAATGTGCTGGATTTCCTAATGTTCCTTTGCTAGGAAGGAATGGATTGATCAACTACAATCCGATATTGTAAACACTCCAAATTTTCCCTCACTCATATCACACCTTGGCTTGTGATCTTTCATTTTTGCATAAGCATAAGCATTACATCTCATATTGCATATTTGTTTCATCTGCATAGTTCAAGTTCATCTGGATCTAGGGTTTATGATCTGAGCAATCCAAGACTCCATCTGAGCCATAGCAAAGGCCTCAAAGCTTTACAAGAGGGTCCATGTGTGTTCTATCATCATATTATGTCCCTCAAAGTTCATGGAAGTCAAGAGATCACAGGAACTGGCAAGGCATGGAAGCAGAGCTAGGGTTTTCACTGCATAGATGACCAAAATTAGGGTTTTGGTTTCAGAAGCCTTAACTCCAAATTTTTGGGTCATTCTTGTTTCTAATGTTCTTAAGATGTTATAAGGATCATGTGTACCAAATTTGATGAAGAAATTCATTGTGGAAGTCATTTGTTCACTGGGTAACTTCTTGAGCAAGTTAAGTCAAAATCAGGGCATCTGAGGCCCCCAACAATGGAACCAAAGGGATATTTTCATCAAATTGAAGTTCTATGATCTTTATTTGATCTTAGAAGTGGTTGGAAGTTCACAAGATTGATGAATTTTGAGCTAATTTGCAAACTTGCCAAAAATGGAAATGACTTGTAATGGAAACTTTACTTTTTGGGAAAGTTTTTCAACCTCCTCTTTCTCAACCAAAAATGCTTCAAATTAAAACTTCTTTATCATGAAAGTTGTAGATTAGGTCTTTCCCTTTTCAAAAAGTACAAGAACATGTCTTGATTCATCCTAGAACTCAAGATATGGCCTTTCAAAGTTGGAAAAAATCCTAATATTTCAAGTTTCATGTCAAAGAGGGATTTTGCAAATTGGCATGTTAAGGCATTCTAATGACTTCAAATGGACACAAACACTTCATAACATGCCTATGTGACTTCTAAACATCAAAATTGGCCCAAGAACATTGCATTTTTATGGCTTGATTCACAAGAAACTTCAAAGAGGGAATTTTGCAAAACCTATGAGAACTCTTCATCCAAGCCATCCAGTTGCAATCTTTTGATCCAAAGGCCTTCCACAAAGCCAGCTGAGGCCAGACATGCCTTGGAACCACTCCTGCCATGACCCATGCCCATAGTACACATAACCTTGACTTTTTTTGCAATTTGGCCCATACCAATCAAACTATACCACACCAACTCTCTGAACCAATCAGCATGACTTATGTGAACCTCATGGACCTCATTCCATAACACATTGAAGCCTAAATCTTCCCCATACTCATATTACACAAAATCACCATAAAAATTTCCCTCTTCAATTCTCATCACTCAGCCACTAAAAATCAAAGCTTTCTTCACCATTCAACTCAGCATCACCTAAAGAACAAATCCCAACCATCAAAATGGCCTGAAACACATCACACACAAAATACGATTTTTCATCCCTCACAACTGAACTTCAGAAAGAGGCCAAATAAACTTGTTCCAAGCTTCACATCATCCTCAGGGGGTTCATTGAAGTTGGTTTGCACAAGGGAGGAGGCCAGAAAGCCCAGAATCAGGAAGCGCAATCTCAGGTAACCTCAAGAACTTTTTTTCCAAAATCTTGTTTTCTTGTTAAAATATTTTTCTGCATGTTGCACTGATCATGAGGATGTGTTTAGTTTTGAAAATGAGCAAGAAATAAGCATGTATTGACTCTCTGAAATTTTTCCTGTAAAACTTGATTGCTTTGATTCTTGTTGTTGTTGTGAAATAAATGAAATTTGTTGTTGGATTCTTGTTTGTTGTTGTCCATTGATCATTTCTGGAGAGTTTGATGAGTTTTGGTGGCGTTTTGAGTGAGATAGCTTGAAGGTGTGGCCGGAGAAGATGACCGGAGCTTAGCTCCAGTCACCTGAGATTAATTAGGGCTAATCTCCCCAGTTTGAATGTGGGCCGTAGGATTAAGATTAGGGTTAATGTGTGTACAACTAGGATTAGGTCATTAAACCCTAAATGTAATTAATTAATTTAAATCAGATTAATTAGCTAGATTGAATCCTGACCCTCCATAAATGCGCATAGTCAACCCCTCCCTTTTGAGTTTGAATCTCAGCCTTAGGATGCGTTTACTTTCTCATTTTATTCATTTTATTTTATTTTCTTTCTATTTCTTTTGCATAATTAATAAAAAATATCAAAAAGCTTTCAAAAAATATTTCCTTTTGCATTTTTGTTTCAAATATTTTTCTTAATCAGAAAATGATTTTTATTTTATTTTTTGCATTAAAAAAGTATTTTTAAAATATTTAAATGTTATTTTTAATTAATTAAAGTCTTTTAATTAATTAAAAATACATTTAGGGTCATTTAAATCATATTTTTGAACCCTAACTTGAAAAAATCTTTTCTGCCTAACCAAGAAGAGTTTGAAGATGATTCTTTTTTTATTGTTTTGTGCATAACAATTAGTTTATAGGTAATTTATCTCATAAATTTATCTTACATTTTTGAATTGATTTGCATTTTCCTTTGAGAATCATCAAAAAAAACCTAGAAACTTATGAAATTCATAACCTTTGAGTGGTAAGGATTCTGATCTTCTCCTTTGGGGTGTGACCTAGTATGGGATTAGGGTTTGTTTGAGCTTGATTTCCAATTTTTATAATGTCATTTGTTTCTGTCTTTGTCATTTTCATCTCATATGTCCCTAAAACCCTAATTTCACATGTTCATTTGTATTCATCTTGCATATGCATCCATACATGAACTTTCCATGGCATTTCTTGCATTCATATGTCATCTTAGACATCTTAGGACATGTTGGAATCATGATTGATCATTTCTTCATTCATTTTCCATGACTTGCATTCATTTCACTTCATTAACTTTCATGAACTTTCAAACTTCAAAGCATGCTTACATGACATCTCATCTTTGTATGATCATTCATATGCATTTTGTAGGCCTTTGCATCATCCCGCATGAAATTAACCTTGCATAAACACTTCTGACTTTGTTCATTTCATCTCATCTCATCTCATTTCATTTCATTTCCTTATGCTTTATAATTTATGCATTCATGCTAACATTTTCAGGTGGTAAGTTACTTTGAGAAGTGGATTTGCCTTCACTTCTCATTTCTCTTTATCTCTTTCATATGCATTTTGCTGGTTTCTTTGAAATGAACTTGTTCACTTGTGTTCATTCTTTCTCACTTTCTTTCTTCAAGTTACTTATCTTCTTCAAAGAAGTAAGTAACTTATTTCTTCTGCTTCTTCCTCCTTTCATCTGCTTCTTCCATTGGTGGCTTCCTTGAAGATCTTTCTTAAGCCTTACAAACCATAGGAACATCCAAGCATGATAATAATTAGGGTTGTGATTAGCCCCCCTTAGCTTTTTACCTTTGAGTCTCCTTGAATCTCTCTTCTCATCTCAATAATCAGAGACTAAACTCTTAAAGTTTTAGGACTTTGGAATTAGGGTTATGCCTGCATCCTTCTCTTAGGATGGAGTGTATAACTTTAATCCTAAGTGTTAAAACTTTAATTTGTTTAAAAATCTTAATCAAATCCTCTTAATAATCACTAAGACTTCATCTTGTAACTTGGGCCTTACATTAGGGTTCTAATTCTTCCTTTATGGTTAAAATGGACTAACCCTAGTGTTTAATGGACAAGTCTCCCTCAAGTTGTCTTACAAACCATAAAATCCATTTCTTAATCTCATCCCTTTAATTAGAATCCACTTAATAAAGGCTTGTTATATAATGAATTTAATCTCTAACCATGTATTAAGTTGAGGTATCTTCCTCAGCTTAAGTGTCCTCATCTATTATCCTTCTATTAGGATGGTGTAATGAGTCCACTAATTTGTGATTAGAGATTAAACTCATTACTTAACACTAAACAAAACTCAAAAACATATAAATAATCACAAGTAGGTTAATGATCTTAATCCTACATCATCATGGTAATTAAGTTTAGATTCTTATCTCATACTTAAGTATGCTCATTATCCCTAATCAGGGAGGATATAATGAGTTTACAACCCTTGATTTAGGCTTAAGCTCATTAATTTATGCAAAACACCAAAAACAATAACAAAACTGAAAACACAAAAACAAACAATAATCGTCTCCTTCGGGATTCTTTTCTAGTCATCCTCATTCACAAACAATAACTTGCTTCTTCCGTTTAATGCAAGACAGTTAGCACTCGAGCCAGACGAGTCATACACTTTAGCATAGACAAGAAAGCAGTTCACAGTCAATTTATCTTTCAGTCTCTTTGAGTCGAACTACGGTGTTCTGACTTCCTCATTGCACGAGAGGATACGTAGGCATAACTTAACTGTTATCGAACAAAAGTCTCTTTGTCATCCCCCTCTTTCAGCATTCCTTGAAAGCCTCAGTTCCTGAGCATTCACCCTTTTGCACTGACACTTGTATATTCTTTTCTTAGCTTTTTCACACAGATAGAACCTACACTACCCCTTTAAACACAATCTTTTAAGCGTGGATCCCGTCGAGTACGACAGACAATCCGGGTGCTAATACCTTCCCAGGTTGTAACCAACCCCCTTTCTCAGTTTCTCTGGTTCGCAACCGTCTTATCCATCTTTTTCTGGTTTATGCAGCATTACCTTTCATTCGGGATAAAAATGCCTAGCTGGAGACTCTATTCACCTTCACTTCATCTTCTACTTTCGCCGACCGTTCGCGTCTGTACCCTATCAGACCCGGTGTCTTTTCGGGGGAGCGACAGCTTGGGGACTCTGCTGGGGAACCTTATATTGCAACCAGGGCTTCTGGTTATTTTTTGTGGGTTCCTCCTAGCGCTTGTTTGATTTGTGTTTACGGGGGTGTTATGTGCTACTTGTGCTTATTTATTTATTGCTTTATTTATCACTTTTTATACATCTTTATTTATTGTTTTCATTTACAGTTTTATGCATTTCATATTGTCATTATCATTTGTGTTGGATCTGTTGTTTCCTTGGTGGGAGGGATTTGTTGAGTGATTAAGGTTCCATACCGGGAGCCTGAGTGACACATAGGATAGAGTGTCTTCATATTCTTTCCCATTCCATTTCGGTCTGGTGCGGGAATATGAAACACGGTTCAGACATGGGTTTCTTCTTGAGAACTATGTGCTATAGATTTCCTGTAGTACTAGGGCTATCTGGGAAGCCTGCTAAGTTTGGATGACCTTTTTATGACCTTCAGCATCTGAGGTGAATTAGAAGAGGATCTTTTATGGTTAGTGTAAACACTGTACCTCCGGGTTAGAAGTGTTTACACTTCTCATAACTGACCCAAGTCTGAGGATCCTTGTTCTAGAACAATACATATGAGGGGGTTGGGATGTTTACAGGTTTGCAGGAACCCTTGGCCTCATCATACCTTTGTTACTAGTTTTGTTTTAAGGTTGTATCATTTTGGACAGTTCTTGTGAAACCCTGGACTTGTGACTCTTTATTTGAGTCCCCTACCTGGTTACTGGTTTTCTAAGCCTCCATCCAGACTTATGAACACGCATAGACCATATCAAGGAAGATAACAGATCCAACACTTGATCACAAACCTTTTGCATATCATTTTGCATACATCATTTTGCATCATTTAACATTTGTCTATTTGTTTTACAGGGTATCCACTTCTTATCTTTGGTTTGGTTTTGACCTGTTCTGCTTCTCAGATTCCTCCAGTTATCTTCATCAGAGATTCTTCTCCAGCACCTTCATCAGTTTGTCTTCATCAGAGACTCTTCTCCAGTTATCTTCATTAGAGACTCTTCTTCAGCACCTTCTCCAGTTTATCTTCTTCAGTTTTCAGTAGTTACCTTCATCAGTGCTTCTCCTCAGTTTTCTTCACCATCATCCATTGTCAGCATGGACACTTCCAGGAAGAGCAACATCACATACCACTTCTTTGAGCCCACTTTGACATGCATCAGGCAGATCCGGTCTCTCATCACCCCTGATCATGTCCCATTATCCAGGGAGCATTATGGAGGCATTATGGACATGATCATGGACCTAGATGCATCCCAGAGGAGCATGATTCACACTTGCTTGCAGTTCTATGACCCTCCTATCAGATGTTTCACATTCCCTGATTTTCAGTTGGGTCTTTGCTAGAAGAATTTTCCATGTTGTCAGGTGTCCCCATCAGGAGAGGGATTCCTTTCAACCCTGAGATGGTGGCTCCCAAGAATGAAGATATAGCTAAGGCCTTGTACTTGGAGCCTACTCTCATTGACCAGAGCATGACCACCAAGGCTGGGTTCCCAGGCCTTCACTTGGACTTCTTGATCTCCCAGGCCACCCTGTATGCTGCAGTAGGAAAGTGGGATTCTGTTTGTGCACTTCTAGCCCTCAGCATATATGGAGTTATCTTGTTTGCAGACGAGCCAAAGTTTGTAAGCAAGAATTTTATTCACCTGTTCTTACTGAGGAACCCAGTCCCTACCTTGCTTGGAGACTTATACTATTCAGTGCATCAAAGGAATGAGAAGCAAAGGGGGAGATTGGTCAGATACTGTGCTCCCCTCTTCTACTGTTGGTTGTTAAGACACCTGCTGAAGTCAGACACTTTCCTGAGTCCTCATCAGCCAAGGAACTGGGCTAAGAGGTTGATTTCCCTTACATCAGAAGACATCAGATGGTGCACTCAGAGCACCAAGGTCAGAGATATCATTACTAGCTGTGGGCAATATCCCAATATGCCCTTGATTGGAGTAAAAGGCTGCATCAACTACAACCCTTTGCTTTTCAAGAGGAAATTAGGGTATTCCTTGGTACATCCCCCAAGAGGGAAAGACTTGACAGAGACCCTCTATTGTGACATTCAACACAACTCTGCTATTGTCAGACAGGCAGCCTGGGCCTGGGACAATATTCAGACTAAGGGAACAACTATCCTTGGCAGGTGCAACAACATAGCTTCAGCACAGTATCTTGATTGGTCTCGTACCAGGGGGCAGATCACCTGGATGCCATTCACCTTAGAGGATGTACTTGGTCCTTCAGCAGTGGAGCCTGCAGCTACTGTTAGTTTGGAGGAGTTTGAGAAGTTGAAAGAAAGGAATACTCAGCTCTCTGAAGCTTTGAAGAAGACCCTCTGGGAGAGGAATGACAGCCGTCTAGATAATGAAATATTAGAGAAGCTCTGGATTGAGCACTTGACCAAGATTGAGAAGACGGATGACTGCATCAGAAATGCTAGAGCAGGAGAACTAGTACTGAAGAATGCTTGCAAAGAAGCTAAGACTCAGAAGGCCAGAGCTGAGCATTACTTAGAGGAGAGCCAGGCTAGGTGGATCAGGATCACTGAGGCTCGTGCACAGGAAGATCAAAGGACTCAAGCTAGGATAAAACAACTGGAGGCTAGTGAGAAGAAGAATCAGACAGCTCTGTTAGCAGCACAGAAGGAGATCTCTGAGTTAAAGCTCCGAGCAGGGTTGAAGAGGTCAAAGGATCAAGATAAGCATAAGAAATTGACCAGTGCCATTGCTACCAGGAACCTCCTCATCAGGACCATTACAGAGCACCCAGTTGGTCCAGTGACTGAGGCTCTCCTAAAGGAAGTCAGAGAGGATGACTTTGGACTGGATGTTTGATTTCCTTGTATTTGTACTTCCTTTGTTTGTACTTTTGACTTTGTTGTTCTATTTTGACCCACCATGGGAATTTTATTGTAATCAAACTATGTATCTTCATTTTTGTAATATATGGTTTGTATTATTCTGTGGGTTTTATCTCTCTGCAACATCATCATTTCCTCAAGGTCTGGAAAGGTCAAAACCAAAGAACCAAACCGGATACCCTTGGAAGACAAATAGGCATCCTGCATTGCATACTGACATTTTATTTTTTGTTTTGTAGGGTTTTGTTTGTTGTTGTTTCACACTTTGTTGTGGTTTCAGGAAACATTGCTCGCAGAAGAGTGTTCCCTGTCAATAGAGTGCACTGGTATCCGACAAGAAACAACCTTCCGGGATTACAAATGGATCAGGTTCAACAAGACTTTACTGAAGTGAGAGCCCATATGGCCAATGAGAGGACATAGATGAGGGCCCAAATGAATCAATTTATGACAGTAATGACTGGTTTGGCTCAGAGCCAGGAGAGACTGAGAGAGTTAGTCGAGCGGCAAACTCTCGAGGAAAACCATCTGGGTACAGGAGGTACCAGTAACAACGATCACGTACAGCCTCGTACTGATCCACCAGAGTTTGGACCTCACCTGAACCCAGAAATCAATGCTATAAGAAACACCTAAGGTAACACTAGAGGAAGGGCTTTGCAGGAAGAACCTCAGGAAGAACAGTTTACTGTGGTTGGGGCTGGAGACGAAGTTTACGACCGTCGGTTGGATGAAATTGCAGAGAAGCTAAGGTCTCTTGAATCCCAAAACTCTCTGGGTTTTGATGTCATGGATATGGGATTGGTGGAAGGGGTTAGAATTCCTCACAAGTTCAAACCTCCTTGTTTTGAAAGATACAACTGCACTTCCTACCCATGTACCCATTTCAGACTTTCCTGGGGAGATTGAAAGCCTACACCATGGATGAGAAGATGTGGATGTTTTACTTTGAGGATAGCTTGACAGGGGCATCCCGGGAATGGTACTCCCACTTGACCAGGGCCACAGTGAGAAATTGGAAGACTTGGCTAAAGCTTTCATTCGTCAATATCAGTATAATCTGGACATGGCTCCAAATAGAACCCTTTTGATGGGAATGTCACAGTCTTCCCGTGAAAGCTTTAGAGAGTATGCCCAAAGGTGGAGGCAACTAGCTGCTGCTATTCAACCCCCGATGTCAGAGAGGGAGATGGCAGATATGTTCATGAATACTCTCCAGGGTACTTATATTGACAGATTGGCTGCATTTGCTTCCACCAGCTTTGCAGACGTGGTAATAGCTGGGGAAATAATTGAGAGCTTACTGAAGATGGGAAAGATTTCTGAAAACGGTGCCAGTTCAAGCAGTGCAAGGAAGCCATTTGCTGGGCCCCGTAGATTTGGTGAAATACATTATGTACATATGGGAAGAGGGAGACCCCAGTATTTATCCAGATCAGTTGTTGTCGTCACTATTCCTACTCCACCTCCTCAGTATACTCAACAACCACAACACTTTCCTCAACAACCACAGTTTCCTCAACAGCCACAGTTTCCTCAACAGAGATCCTACAACAACAATAACAACAATCAACAACAACACCCTTTTCAACAGCGGCCATCTCATATCAACAAGGTGATTGACCCTATTCCAATGCCATATGCCACACTACTTCCATAACTCCTAAAGCTCAATCTTGTTGAGTTGAGGACATTGGCTCCACCGGATCCTTAGAACCTTCTGAGAAATTACGATGTCAACACTAGGTGTGCTTTTCATTCTAATGCACCTGGTCATTCCACGGAAAAATGCAGGGCTCTGCATATGAAGGTCCAGGATCTGGTAGATTCAAAGGCCCTGAACTTTGCACCACCTCCCAATGTCATGAAGAATCCTATGCCAAGCCACAGTGGGCCAAGGATTAATTCTATAGAGGAAGGCTCACCCATGATTCCCATTGGAGATGCTGCAAGTATTCAGACACCTCTAGCAGAGGTTAAAGCTCAGACTTTGAAATGCCAAGTGTTTCCAGGTTGTAAGGCCTATTGTGAATCTTGCAAGGTTTCCGAGAATGGGTATGCAAGCTTAAGGAATGGCATCAATGGCTTGATTAAAGAAGGTATTATGCAAATAACGACAACAACTTCTACAACACCAGCACCTCCTTTTTCAAGGACAAATGATTCTTCTTCAACTGCAACAACAATTGTTCCTACCGACTCGTCTACAAAATCAGCAATCACCTCTTCCAGCACTTCAACAAACAAAAGTTCCATTTCATCTCCTTCTACAACTTCAACAACCACCAGCAATGATGTCTCCACAGTTACTATTTATTATGACCCTACAACGGTCCCGAACTCCAACAACTTTCAACAATCTCAGCAACAGTTTCAGCAACAATCATGCTTCAGTTCATCACCACCAACATCCACCAGAAGTCCTGTCACCATTTTCTATGATCCACATACAATAACGGTTCCAACCTCTGCTGCAGTGAGCCCAGTTACCATCACGGTGCCAGGGCATATTCCATATGAAAAAGACAATGTTGTACCATGGCACTATGGTGCAGTCCTTTACTGCAACGGAGAAAAAGTCCTTCTTGATTCTTCAGTTCCTACCCCACAAGTGGATAATGTCGGGGGAGGCGGAGGCTTCACCCGAAGCGGACGCCTCTTCACGTCACAAGCTCCAAGAACTAATACTGAGGCAGAGGATGCTGCCAAAGCTAAAGGGAAAAGTGTGGCACCTGAAGAACCTGCACCAAAAGAAACTCATAAATCATCCTTTGATCAGGATGTGGATGAATTTATGAGGATAATTAAAAGAAATGACTACAAGGTTGTGGATCAGCTCCACCAGACTCCTTCTAAGATCTCAATCTTATCCTTGCTGTTGTGTTCCGAAGCTCATCGGGATGCATTACTCAAAGTTCTTCACGCTGCCTACGTGCCAGAAGAGATCATAGTGAATCAGCTTGAGATAGTGGTGTCCAATGTCAATACTAGCCATGGGCTAGGTTTCACCAATGTTGAATTAACAACGGAAGGACGTCACCACAACAAAGCTTTGCACATAACCCTGGAGTGCAAAGGGGCTGTACTCTCTCATGTTCTTGTAGACACTGGGTCTTCACTCAATATCTTGACGAAGAAAGCTCTTGTCAAGCTCGAATATGATGGAATAGCTCTCCGACCAAGCAATCTTTTGGTCAGGGCTTTTGATGGCTCCAAGAGGTCTGTTCTTGGAGAGGTGGAGCTGCCCGTGATAATCGGTCTGCAGGTCTTTCAGACTACTTTCTATGTGATGGACATACAGCCGGCCTACAACTGTTTGTTGGGTCGACCATGGATTCACGCCGCCGGCGCAATTACGTCGACCCTTCACCAGAAATTGAAATATGAGTGGGAAGGACAAATTATCACCATTTGTGGTGAAGAAGACATCTTTGTTAGCTATCTGGCTACATATAAATATATTGAGATGGATGGTGAAATCCATGAAACTATGAGCCAAGGGTTCGAGGCTCTGAACGTCAATGAGGCGACGACTGAAGTATTTGCAGCATCCCATGAGGATAGGATGGGTACTTCAATTGTCTCATATCAGCAAGCCCGGAAGGTTGTTGAAGATGGTAATGCCCAATGCTGGGGCAAGCTGCTGCCGGTGGAGAAGAAGGAAGACATATTCGGTTTGGGTTACAAACCATTCCGACGAGATCAATTAGAGGCTGCTAAGGAGCCCAAGTTCATCAGTGGGGGGATGCTCACCCCAGATATTGTTAACAACCTGGAAGACGAGGCGAAAAGCGACCTCAACCTGGAGAGCTGGATTCGTCCAAGGATCTCGGGTCATCAAGTCCTTAACTGGTCTTCCTAGGAAATTATATGGGTTACTCCTGCAGAGTAATTATTATTTCCTGCTTTTTTCAGCATGCATCAAGTCTTGCATCTTGCTTAAGGTGTTAGGACTCATTTTTTAAAAGGGCCATATTGTAATTTTGTGCAAATGAATTATCAATGAATATCGGACATCTTTTGCAAACAAGTATATTCTTTCGCTCACTGTCTTTTCATTTTTCACTTTTGTACAAAAAAATAAAATGGCAATGTTTTCAAAATAATTAACTTCACTTTTAAGCAAGATTAAAATTGATCACTAAAATGAACAAATCTCAACCCTTACAGAGATTTCCCTCCAAATTGCACCGACAACATCACTGCTATGACCTTGTATGACTTCGACAATCCAATTAATCAAGCCGATGAAGGGGTTGAAGAAAACTATGAGTTGCCTGAAGAGTTAGCCAGGTTGTTGAGGCAAGAAGAAAAAGTGATTACTCCTCATCATGAGGAAATTGAAACTGTTAATCTTGGTACTGAGGAAGATTTGAAAGAAGTGAAGATTGGGGCCAGTCTGCAAATTTCAGTAAAAGAACAGCTTATCAACATGCTTCGAGAATACGTCGACGTCTTGCTTGGTCCTATCAAGACATGCCGGGTCTAGATACGAATATTGTTATGCACAAACTACCATTAAAGGAAGATTTCCCTCCAGTGAAACAGAAGCTATGCCGTACTCGTCCGGATATGGCCATGAAGATTAAGGAAGAAGTACAAAAACAGTGGGATGCCGGTTTCCTTGCTGTGACTAGTTACCCACCGTGGATTGCTAACATTGTACCAGTGCCTAAGAAGGATGGCAAAGTACGGATGTGTGTGGATTACCGGGACCTGAACAGAGCTAGCCCGAAGGATGATTTCCCATTACCTCACATTGATGTATTGGTCGACAACACAACTCAGTTCTCGGTATTTTCCTTCATGGATGGATTTTCTGGGTATAATCAGATCAGAATGTCACCCAAAGACATGGAGAAGACATCCTTCATCACACCTTGGGGCACATTTTGTTACAAGGTAATGCCTTTTGGATTGAAGAACGCCGGTGCAACTTATCAGCGGGCTATGGTGACATTGTTCCATGACATGATCCATAAAGAAATTGAATGCTACGTGGATGATATGATTGCCAAGTCCCATACTAAAGAAGACCATCTGGTAAATCTGTTGAAGTTGTTCAAACGTCTGAGAAAGTACCAGCTGAAGTTAAACCCCAACAAATGCACATTTGGGGTACGTTCTGGTAAGCTGCTGGGATTTATCGTGAGTGAAAAGGGAATTGAAGTTGATCCCGACAAAGTCAAAGCCATTCAGAAGATGCCTGCACCTAGGACTGAAAAGGAAGTTCGGGGGTTCTTGGGTAGATTGAACTACATCTCAAGGTTCATATCTCACCTCACTACAACCTGTGAACCCTTGTTCAAATTGTTAAGAAAGGAACAAACGGTCAGGTGGAACGAAGATTGTCAGAAGGCTTTTGACAAAATCAAGGAGTACCTGCAAGAACCTCTGATTCTTATGCCTCTAGTAGAAGGAAGACCTTTGATAATGTACCTGACAGTATTAGAAATATCAATGGGGTGTGTGCTAGGCCAGCATGACGAGTCTGGTCGAAAAGAGTATGCAATATACTACCTAAGAAAAAAGTTTACCAACTGTGAACAACGTTATTCACTGCTCGAGAAAACTTGTTGTGCTTTAGCGTGGGCTGCTCGCCGACTAAGACAGTATATGCTGACTCACACTACCTTGTTGATCTCAAAGATGGACCCCGTCAAGTACATATTTGAGAAGCCAACACTTACCGGAAGGGTTGCAAGATGGCAAATGATTCTGACAGAGTATGACATTCAGTACACATCTCAAAAGGCCATTAAGGGCAGTGTATTGTCTGACTATCTGGCTGAGCAACCCATTGATGATTACCAGCCCATGAGATTTGACTTCCCTGATGAAGACATCATGTACTTGAAAGCAAAATATCATGAAGAGCATGTTCACACTGAAGGGCCTGACCCAGAAGAAGAATGGACTATGATGTTTGATGGGGCTATCAATATGAATGGTCGAGGAGTTGGTGCAGTGCTCATTACACCCAAGGGAGTTCATATGCCTTTCTCGGCAAAACTCACCTTTTCCTGCACTAACAACGAAGCTGAATACGAAGCCTGTATCATGGGTCTTGAGGAAGCCATTGACCTCAGGATCAAGACATTAACTGTATTCGGAGATTCAACTTTGGTAATCAATCAGACCAACAGCAAATGGTACACTCACCAAGAGCATCTGATTCCATACCGGGACTATACGAGGAGATTATTGACTTTCTTCACAACAGTCAAACTTGAGTACATCCCTCGGGACGAAAAACAGTTCGCAGATGCTCTAGCTACCATTTCTTCCATGATCAAGGTTCAAACTGCCAATTATTCGCCTCGGATTTCGGTATCCAGACTAGACCGACCAGCATACATTTTCTCTGTGGACATTGCTAAAGATGACAAGCCCTGGTTCCATGCATCAAAAGCTTCTTAGAGGATCAAACATACCACCTGGGGCATCATCCAATGATAAGAAGACACTAAGAAGGCTGGTCGATAGCTTCTTCCTTAATGCTGATGGTTCATTATACAAGCGAAACTTTGACATGGTTCTACTCAGATGTGTTGACAAAAAAGAAGCAGACTTGCTGATGCACGAGGTGCATGAAGGATCTTTCGGTACCTATGATGGAGGACATGCAATGGCTAAGAAATTGTTAAGATCAGGTTACTACTGGATCACAATGGATGCAGACTGTTGTGCCTATGCCAAAAAATGCCACAAATGCCAGATCTATGCAGACAGAGTGCATGTGCCTCCAAATCCTTTGAACGTGATGTCTTCACCTTGGCCCTTTGCCATGTGGGGCATTGACATGATTGGAAAGATCGAACCGACTGCTTCAAATGGCCATAGATTCATCCTGGTAGACATTGATTACTTCACCAAATGGGTTGAAGCAGCTTCGTATGCAAACGTCACCAGACAAGTGGTAGCCAGATTCCTGAAAAGAGACATCATATGTCGATATGGAGTACCCGAGCGAATCATTACTGACAATGGTTCTAATTTGAACAACAAAATGATGGCAGAACTGTGTCGGGACTTCAAAATCCAACATCACAATTCTTCTCCTTACAGGCCAAAGATGAATGGCGTTGTTGAGGCAGCTAACAAAAACATCAAGAAGATTGTGCAAAAGATGGTGGTTACTTATAAAGACTGGCATGGAATGCTACCATTTGCCTTGCATGGGTACCGAACCTCAATTAGAAAGTCCACTGGGGAAACACATTATCAGCTTGTGTATGGTATGGAGGCAGTCCTACCTGTTGAAGTTGAACTACCCTCCTTACGGGTACTGATGGATGTAAAGATGGACGAAGCAGAATGGGTCTGATCTCGGTATAATCAACTGAATTTGATCGAAGAGAAAAGACTAGCGGCCATCTGTCATGGGCAGTTATATCAGAAAAGGATGAATAGAGTCTTCGATCAGAAAGTCAGGCTTCGGGAATACCAAGTAGGAGAGCTTGTGTTGAAAAGACTCTTTCCTCCTCATACATACCACAGAGGCAAGTGGACTCCAAATTACGATGGTCCATTCATATTAAAGAAGGTTTTCTCTGGTGGAGAACTGATGCTCACTACTATGGATGGCGAGGATTTCTTATCCCCTGTGAATTCAGATGTAGTTAAAAAATACTTCGCATAAAGAGACCCGCTGGACATAAAAACAGAATGTAAGTCCAGGCAAGAATAGGGTATCCCGGCGAGTCAAAAATAGAATAAAAGACTCGGGCAAAAATAAGGGGAAAAAATGTACACCCGCTGAGTTGAAAAGCCGCATTGGACAGCTCATGCAAAAATGGGTATCCCGGTGGATTGAAAACCCAAAAGGGCAATCCACGCAAAATAAGGGAATAAGCAAACAAATGCGTTCTGAATTAAGTCTGTACCACTCACAACACGACAAACTCCGAAAGGATAAAGCATCAGTCAGAATCGACCTTCTTCAGAAAGCAAGAGGAGAAGAACTTTAAGGTCATACAAGTCATAGCAAAGGAAGCTCACTGGAGCGTCGTCAACATTGCCAACACTTTTATTTTCTAAGTTTATAGTAATCTCCTCATTCCAGGGGATTTGTTTCTTTGACTGTATTTGCCAATTCAGGGCACCCAAATTAATAAAATCAGAGTTTTCAGTCACACCTCGTTTTGTACATTTTTGTTTCGTTTGCAAAATGTCCAATATTCATGATACAATACTTGCATAAAACAAATGAGCCATTTTCAATAAATGCTTGCAGGAAATATATTTACCTTCAGGAATATCTAACTCCTATGACGGCATCCGGTAAGGGATACCTCGGGATACTTGTGTGTTTCTTTTTCTTAACAGGTTGAAGGTATTCTATACGCAATATGGGGCACATCAAGCATACATCCCCAGCATGCCTCCTCCCTAAGCAGTATCTGAAATGCTCTTCCCCAACGAAGTTGTCAAAGCCTCCTCATCCCCATCATAAGTCAATTCACCAGGAGCATCCCCAGCCGAGATCCCCACCAGAGTACCAGATCTCTCATCCTCAGCAAGGATAAAAGAACTATCTCCCTGCATAAGTTTCCATTCTCTCCCCAGAAGAGCAATGCCTGAAACTCTTACACAACAAAGTGACGAAAGTTTCCTTCTACCCAACTGAGTTCTCCTTACGGATGGATCTACCAATGATCTATTTTCCCAAGCAGAGCTATATCTCCTGAAATATCTACCAATGATCTCTCCCTAGTTGGGATATCTCTCCAAGCAGATCAGCCAGAGATCTTTATCACAGCAGGATCCGAATCTCGGATCAGTTTCCTTTTGCATAATCATAGCATTTACATATTATTCACCAAATAAGCGTAGCATTCCGTCTAATACGGAGCATTACGGCAAAAATCAAACATTTGCATGATCACAAACCAGGCTCAAGCCAATCACCTGCAAATACCATCAGTGTTTCATCAGCAACGTATATAAAAAACTCGCATCCCCTGCAAATAAAAGCCAAAGCGTCCCCTTTGCACTCTCCAACACAAATGCATGTTCATATATACTCTTTTCGACACTCGTCCGTGTCGTATTATTCCTCGCAAATATAAGCCAAAGCGTCCTATTTGCACTCTCAAATATAGATACCTATACATGCTCTTTTGATACTCGTCCGTGTCATACTTCCCCCCAGCATGGTTGCCAAAACACTTGTCGCAAACCAAAATGTTTGTTTATAACACACTCTTTTCGGCACCCGTCCGTGTCATCCTATCCCCACAGGTCGCCAAGACACCTTTTTGCGCTCTCACATATAAATTTTTGTTCATATTCTCTTTCGACACTCGTCCGTGTCATACGTTCCCCAGCAAGTTGAACACTCGTTCGTGTCTTGTTCATGCTTCACCAACAAATCAATATCCACTCATACTTATACAAAAGTCTTTGATACTCGTTCGTATCTCATATATATATATATATATATATATATATATATATATATATATATATATATATATATATATATATATATATATATATCATTCTTCAACAGATTCGACACTCGTCTGTGTTCTTTGTTAACCATTTGGTACTCGTTCGTATCATCATCTTTGAACACGCATCATCGTTTGTTTCTACCGATACTCGTCCGTATCATGGTCCTAAGGATGCTCGTCTGCATCTTTAATCTATACACAACGTCAAACACTTATACATTTTGTTTTTAAGTGTAAGCACTCGTCCGTGTTTACCAATCCTCAGCAAGTCACCAACAAAACAACCTCTCTTCTATCCGACATTCATCCTATGTCGTGATACATTCGGCAGCCGTCCCTTGCCAGATGATCGCCCTTCACCTTTGGATGACCGTCCCTCATCCTTTTCCCCGGCGGAGTCCCTGTTTGTGGAACCCTTTTCTGTCCGACATTCGTCCTATGTCGTGATAAAGAGCAGTCGTCCCCTGCTAGGTGATCGTCCTTCACCTCTTGATGATCGTCCTTTATCATTTTATCTAGTGGTCGTCTGTAAACACCCCAAATTTGCCCTTACCCATTCACACCATGACTTGTGATCTTTTCATATGCATAATTTCAATCATAGCATCCCATATTGCATATTTGCTTCACTGCATAGCTTCTAAGTCATCTGCATCTAGGGTTTGTGATCTGAGCAATCCAAGAGCTTTTTGAGCCACTCCAAAGGTCATCAATCACTTCAAAGGGGTCCATGTATGTTCAAGCATCATATTATATCCTCTCAAAGTCAAGAAAGTCAAAGAATCACAAGAACTGAGAATGGCATGGAAGCAGAGCCAGGTTTGACTGCACAGATGACCTAGAATTAGGGTTTTGGTTTCAAAGGCCATAACTCCAAATTTTTTGGTCATTCTTGTTTCTATTGGTCTCTATATGGTATAGGGATCATGCATATCAATTTTCATGAAGAAATTCCATGGGGAAGGCATCTGATCAAGAGTTGACTTTTTGAGCAAGTCAGTGCAAAATCAGGGCATCTGAGGCCCTCAATGACACAACCAAAGGGTGTTCTTCATCATTTTGATTATGTATGATCTTTATTTTATCATAGAAGATGTTGGAAGTTCACAAAATTGAAGAATTCCAAGTCATTTGCAAAGTTGACTTTTTGGGAAAATGACTTGTAATGGAAAATTGCCATTTTGGGAAAACTTTTTCAACCCTTGCTTTTTGATTCAAAAATGCTTCAAATGGGAAAATTTTGGTCATGAAAGTTGTAGAATGGATCATTCCCTTTTCAAAAAGTACAAGAACTTGACCTAATTCATTTTGGATCAAAAGTTATGGCTTGTCAAAGTTGGGAAAAATCACATAATTTCAAGTTTTCTACCAAAGAGGCAAAGTTGCAAAATCACTTGCCAAGGCAAATTGTGTTACCAAATGGACTTCTAATCTTCATACAAACATGAACCAATGCCTAAATGTCAGAATTCACCAAGAGTTTGCTCATTCTTGTGACTTGTGGAACAAGAAACTTCAAAAGGGCCAAAGATGAAGCAAGTTGCAAAACCTCACTCAAACCCTAATCCACTTGCTTGCTGACTTCAGAATTGATCCTAGGGCTCTCCACACTTCTTGCTGCACAGGACACCCCACTTTTCCTTGGCTAGCTATGAGCCCATACTTCTCTTACACAAAGTTTGACATTTTGGCAACTTGCCCATACCAATCACAATAGGGCACACCAACTCCACAGACCTATCCATGAGTGATAAGTGGACCAAAGGCAAGCCATAACACATAACAATTCATGCTGAAGCTCACACACAACCATAGTTCCAAGTTTATGCCCCATATGCAAAACCATTCGAAACACTCTCCACAAGCATCAAACACACAAACAAACTTCACAAAACATCTCAACATGACTCACTGATCACAAACCAACCATTGAAACAGCCCAGAACCTCACACAAACCAAATACAATTTTCTCACTTCATCGAACAGAACTCTGCCAATCTTCCAAACCAGCCATCCTCAAAGCTTTCTAAGCTTCATTTCATCATCAGAGGGTTCAAAGGAGTGGATTTGCAGCAAAGGAAAGGCCAGAAAGCCCAGAACCAGGAGATTCCATCTCAGGTAGCCATCTCAAACTTTTTTCCAGAAACTCCATTTTAAGTTCTTAAACGATTCTACGTGCTCCCCTGATCATGGGGATATGATTATTTTTGAAAATGGTTGAGAAACCAGGATGTATGGTTGCTCTGAAACTTTCTGACCTAAAAATTGTTTGCTTCGATTCATGATGTTGTTGAGTGATAAATTATTTTTGAGGATTGATTCATGTTTAGGGTTGTTTGAGGTTTGATTATGGAGCTTTTGGTGAAGTTTCATGGCGTTTTGAGGGATTCAGGGGAGGGGATTGGCCGGAGAAGATGACCGGAGCTTGCTCCGGTCACCTGAGAGTGATTAGGGTTAGTTAATTAGGGTTTAATCTTAATTATGTAAGTTTGAATGTGAGCCGTCCAAACGCGCGCCAAGTCCACTCCCGCGTCCCTGAATTTGAATCTCAGCCATCAGATTGGCTGACTTTCTATTTTTCTATTTAAATTCATGCTGCTGCCCGTGGAGAAGAAGGAGGACAGATTTGGGTTGGGTTACAGACCAACTCAACAAGATCAATCAGAGGCTGCCAAGAAGCCCAGTTTTATCAGTGGGGGGATGCTCACCCCGGATGCAGTGAACAACTTGGAAGATGAGTCGGAAGATGAACGCAACCTGGAGAGCTGGATACGTCCAAGGACCCCGGGGAGCCATATCTCAAACTGGTCTTCCCATGAAATTATAAGGGTTACTCCTGCAGAGTAATTATTATTTCCTGTATTTTTTAAGCATGCATCAAGTCTTGCATCTTGCCCAAGATGACAAGGCTTATTTTGTAATCGGGCCATCTTTGTAATTTTTGTGCAAACAGATCAATCAATGGATATCGGACATCTTTTGCAAATAAGTCTTTTTCTTTTCCGCTCACTGTTTTTCATTTTTCTTTTTGTACAAAAATAAAATGGCAATGTTTTCCAAAATGATAAACTTCATTTCACTTTTTTAAACAAGATTAAAATCAATCACTAAAATGAACAATCTAAACCCTTGCAGAGAGTGCCTTCCAGACTGCACCGACAACAACACAGTTATGACTTCATATGACTTTGACAATCCAATCAATCAAGCTGATGAAGGGGTTGAAGAAGATTATGAGCTTCCTGAAGAGCTAGCCAGGTTGTTAAGGCAAGAGGAGAAGGTTATTACTCCTCATCAGGAGGAGGTCGAAACGGTTAATCTTGGTACGAAAGAAGACGTGAAAGAGGTTAAGATTGGGGCCTGCTTACAAGACTCAGTAAAAGAGCAACTGATTGACCTGCTTCGTGAATATGCGGATGTGTTTGCTTGGTCTTATCAGGATATGCCAGGGTTGGACACCGATATTGTTATGCACAAGCTGCCTTTGAAAGAAGACTGCCCACCAGTAAAACAGAAACTGCGCCGTACTCGCCCAGATATGGCAATGAAGATCAAGGAAGAGGTACAAAAGCAGTGGGACGCCGGGTTCCTTGCTGTAAATAGTTATCCGCCGTGGGTTGCTAATATTGTACCTGTGCCTAAGAAAGACGGCAAAGTGAGAATGTGTGTGGACTACCGGGATCTGAACAGAGCTAGCCCGAAAGATGACTTCCCATTACCTCACATTGATGTATTGGTGGATAATACGGCTCAGTTCTCGGTATTCTCCTTCATGGACGGATTTTCAGGATACAATCAGATCAAGATGTCACCTGAAGACATGGAGAAGACAACTTTCATCACACCCTGGGGCACGTTCTGTTACAAGGTGATGCCATTCAGACTGAAGAATGCTGGTGCAACCTATCAATGGGCTATGGTAACATTATTCCACGACATGATCCATAAAGAAATTGAATGTTATGTGGATGACATGATTGCCAAGTCCCTCACAGAAGAAGACCACCTGGTAAATCTGTTGAAGCTATTCAAGCGTATGAGGAAGTACCAACTAAAGCTGAACCCCAACAAATGCACATTCGGGGTGCGATCCGGTAAGTTGCTGGGATTTATTGTAAGTGAGAAAGGGATTGAAGTTAACCCTGATAAAGTCAAAGCCATTCAAGAAATGCCTACACCGAAGACAGAAAAAGAAGTTCGGGGGTTTCTAGGTAGATTGAACTACATCTCAAGGTTCATATCTCACCTTACAGCAACTTGTGAACCCTTGTTCAAGCTATTGAGAAAAGAGCAAACGGTCAGTTGGAACGAAGACTGCCAGAGGGCTTTTGACAAAATCAAGGAATACTTGCAAGAGTCTCCAATCCTTATGCCTCCAGTTGAAGGAAGACCTCTAATCATGTACTTGACAGTATTAGAAGAGTCAATGGGGTGTGTGTTGGGCCAGCATGACGAGTCTGGTCGAAAAGAGTATGCAATTTACTACCTAAGCAAAACTTGATGTGCTTTAGCGTGGGCTGCTCGCCGACTAAGGCAGTATATGTTGACCCACACTACTTTATTGATATCAAAGATGGACCCAGTTAAGTACATTTTTGAGAAGCCAGCACTTTCCGGACGGGTTGCAAGATGGCAGATGATCCTCACAGAATATGACATTCAGTACACTTCTCAGAAAGCCATCAAGGGCAGTGTATTGTCTGATTACCTTGCTGAGCAACCCATTGATGATTACCAGCCTATGAGATTTGACTTCCCTGATGAAGACATCATGTTCATAAAAGCGAAAGATCATGAAGAGCCTGTTCACACTGAAGGGCCTGACCCGGAAGAAGAATGGACTATGATGTTTGATGGGGCTGTTAACATGAATGGTCGTGGTGTTGGTGCAGTACTCATTACACCTAAGGGAGTTCACATGCCTTTCTCGGCAAAACTCACCTTTAACTGCACTAACAACGAAGCTGAATACGAAGCTTATATTATGGGTCTTGAGGAAGCCATTGACCTCAGGATCAAAACTTTGACTGTATTCGGAGATTTAGCTCTGGTAGTTAATCAAACCAACGGTAAATGGTACACGCACCAGGATCATCTGATACCTTACAGGGATTATACAAGGAGGTTATTGACTTTCTTTACAACGGTCAAGCTTGAGTATATCCCTCGGGACGAGAATCAGTTTGCAGATGCTCTGGCTACCATTTCATCCATGATCAAAGTTCAAGCTGCCAACTTCATACCTCGGATCTCAGTATCCAGATTTGACAGACCAGCATATGTATTTGCAGCAGACGTTGTTAAAGATAATAAGCCTTGGTTCCATGACATTAAGTGCTTCTTGGAGGATCAGACATACCCACCTGGGGCATCTTCCAATGACAAGAAGACTTTAAGAAGGCTTGCTGGTAGTTTCATCCTGAATACTGATGGTTCCCTGTACAAGAGAAACATTGATATGGTACTCCTCAGATGCGTTGATAGAACACAAGCGGACTTGTTGATGCACGAGGTGCACGAAGGATCCTTTGGTACCCATGCAGGAGGGCATGCCATGGCTAAAAAGTATCTAAGATCAGGTTATTACTGGATCACAATGGATGCAGACTGTTGTGCATATGCCAGAAAATGCCATAAATGCCAGATTTATGCGGATAAAGTGCATGTACCTCTCAATCCTTTGAATGTGATGTCTTCACCCTGGCCCTTTGCCATGTGGGGCATTGATATGATTGGCAAGATTGAACCGACTGCTTCAAATGGCCACAGATTCATCCTGGTAGCCATTGACTATTTCACCAAGTGGGTCGAAGCAGCTTCCTATGCAAATGTTACAAGGCAAGTGGTAGCCCGATTTCTGAGGAGAGACATCATCTGTCGATATGGAGTTCCCGAGCGAATCATTACTGATAATGGTTCCAACTTAAACAACAAAATGATGGCAAAGCTATGTCGGGACTTCAAGATCCAACACCACAATTCTTCTCCTTACAGGCCAAAGATGAATGGCTCTGTTGAGGCAGCTAATAAGAATATCAAGAAGATTGTGCAAAAGATGGTAGTCACCTATAAGGACTGGCATGAAATGCTACCATTTGTCTTGCATGGATACCGAACGTCAATCAGAACATCCACTGGGGCAACACCGTACCAGCTTGTTTATGGTATGGAAGCAGTCCTACCTGTCGAAGTTGAGTTACCCTCCCTGCGTGTATTAATGGATGTTAAGCTGAACGAAGCAGAATGGGTCCGATCCCAATATGAACAACTGAGTCTGATTGAAGAAAAGAGATTAGCTGCAATTTGTCATGGGCAGCTGTATCAGAAAAGAATGAAGAAAACCTTCGATCAGAAATTCAGGCTCCGAGAATACCAAGTAGGAGATCTTGTGCTGAAAAGACTCCTCCCTCCTCATACAGACCACAGGGGAAAGTGGACTCCGAACTATGAAGGACCATTCTTAGTAAAGAAAGTTTTCTCTGGTGGAACACTGATGCTCAGCACTATGGATGGTGAAGACTTCCCGTCCCCTGTGAATTCAGATGCAGTTAAAAAATACTTCGCATAAAATGACCCGCTGGACACAAAAACAGAATGTAAGTCCAGGCAAAAATAGGGCATCCCGGCGAGTCAAAAACAGAACGAAAGACTCGGGCAAAAATAAGGGAAATAAACAAAAAAATGTACACCCGCTGAGTTGAAAAACCGCATTGGACAACTCAGGCAAAAATGGGTATCCCGATGGATTGAAAACCCGAAAGGGCGATCCATGCAAAATAAGGGAATAAGCGAACAACTGCATTCTGAATTTTCCTGTATCACTTACAACTTGGTAAGCTTCGAAAGGATCAAGCTTCTTTCAGAATCAGCCTTCTTCAGAAAGCAAGACGAGAAGAACGTCAAATGTCATACGAGTCATAGCAAAAGGGAAGCTCCTTGAAGCGTCGCCAACATTGCCAACATCTTGTTTCTCAATTTGTAACAATCTCCTCATTCTAGGGGACTTGTTTCTTTGACTGTATCTCGCCAATTCAGGGCACATGAATTAATAAAATCAGCTTTTCAGTCACGTTCCGTCTCGTATATTTTATTTTGCAAAAATGTCCGATGTCTTTAAGATACTGATTACATAAATACAAATGCTTTTCTTCTAAAAATATGTGCTTGCAGGAAATATACTTACTCCCGGGAGTGTCTAAACTCCTATGATGGAATCCGGTAAAGGATACCTCGGGATTACTTGTGCGTTTCTCTGTCTTTTCAGGATTGCAGGTATTCAAAGCACAGTCTGGGGCATGAAAGCTTCATCCCAGCAAGCTGGCAAATCATTATCTACTCAGTCTTAGCACCGGAGGTGTTTTCTCCCCAGCCGAGTTACCATCCATTATTCTTCCCCAGCCGAGTTTCCATTTACTATTCCTCCACAGCCAAGTGCAAAAGCCGGGAAACCATCTCCCCACAGAGCTCCAGCCTCTATCCAAAAGAGCAACACATGAAGGAATCACAACAGAGTGACGAAAGCTTCTACAAACCCCAGCTGGGTCCCTTATTACCAAGATAGGTCTATCAGTGACCTATTTCCCCAAGCAGAGTCGTATATGCTAGATCTACCAATGATCTCATCCCCAGCTGGGATGTCCATTTCAAGCAGATCAGCCAGAGATCTTCGCAGCAACGGGATCCGAATCCCGGATCGGCATCTTTGCATAATCATAGCATTCGCATCATATTCTCCCCACAAAGCGTAGCATTCCGTTTAATACGGAGCATTACGGCAAAAATCAAACATATTGCATAATCATAAGCCATGGTCTGAATCAAACACTTGTGAATACTGACAATCCATCAAAGATATACAGAAAACTCCCCAGATTCCCCAGCAGAGAGCCCAGACATTTCTCTCACAAAACAAATACTTCTTGACACCCGTCCGTGTCATATCTCCAGCAGAAAGCTAAAGCGTTTACCCTACACTCACAATTACATACTCCTTGCGGCACCCGTCCGTGTCATCATTCCCCAGTAAAGTCGCCCGAGCATTCTTTACAAACAGACCACTTATATATTAAAGATACTTCTTGACACCCGTCCGTGTCATACCCCCAGCAGAAAGCCAAAGCGTCCCCTTTGCACTCACAGAGACATATATATACAGCTTCCTTGACACCCGTCCGTGTCACTTTCCCCAGCATAGTTACCTGAACATTTTGTAAATCAGACACTTGTTTATATTACGCCTTTCTCTCTTTTGACACTCGTCCGTGTCACTCTCCCCAGCAGGATAAACACTCGCCTGTACACCACTTATACTTGTTACTCCTGTTCCCCTCATACAGATACCCGTCCGTATCTTGTATATACCACTTACGTCCCCTCAGATTCGACACTCGTCCGTGTTCTTTGTTAACCCGTTGGTACTCGTCCGTATCATCATCTCAGAGCATGCGTCAAGCGTTTGTTTCTACCTGATACTCGTCCGTATCATACTCCTAAGGATGCTCGTCCGCATCTCTAATCCATACACGTGTCAAGCACTCATGTCTTCTCGGATTTAGACACTCGTCTGTGTCTACTATTCCCAAAAGAGTCCACTCAGATTCGACACTCGTCCGTGTTCCTTGTTAACCAGTTGATACTCGTCCGTATCATCATCTCTGAACATGTGTCAGTTTTTGTTTCTACCCGATACTCGTCCGTATCACAGTCTTAGGGATGCTCGTCCGCATCTTTAATCTATACACAACATCAAAACACTTATACCTTTTATTTCTTGGATGTGAACACTCGTCCGTGTTTACTATTCCCCAGTAGGTCGCCAGCAAAGCAACTTTTTTCTATCCGACATTCGTCCTATGTCGTGATACCTTTCGGCAGCCGTACCCTGCCAGGTGATCGTCCTTCACCTTTGGATGACCGTCCCTCATCCCTTCCCCAGCGGAGTCTCTATTTCATTAGAACCCCGTTTTATCCGGCATTCGTCCTATGTCGTGATATTTAGCAGCCGTCCCCTGCTAGGTGATCGTCCTTCACCTTTTGATGATCGTCCTTCATCATTTTATCCGATGGCCGTCCCCATCGTTGATCTTGTTATCTGACATTCGTCCTATGTCATGATAAACCTTGAGAGCAGCCGTCCCCTGTTAGGTGATCGTCCTTCACCTCTTGATGATCGTCCTTCATCATGCTCATCCGATGGCCGTCCCCATCGTTGACCTTGTTATCTGACATTCGTCCTATGTCATGATAAACCTTGAGAGCAGCCGTCCCCTGCTAGGTGATCGTCCTTCACCTCTTGATGATCGTCCTTCATCATGCTCATGCGATGGCCGTCCCCATCGTCGACCTTTTATCCGGCATTCGTCCT
Organism: Lathyrus aphaca; assembly: GCA_963966055.1. NCBI lineage: Eukaryota > Viridiplantae > Streptophyta > Magnoliopsida > Fabales > Fabaceae > Lathyrus > Lathyrus aphaca. Next base: position 228,647,194 of record OZ014522.1, read on the forward strand.
ATGTCGCGATACTTTCGGCAGCCGTACCCTGCCAGGTGATCGTCCTTCACCTTAGATGACCGTCCCTCATCTTATCCCCAACAGAGCAGCCGTCCCCTGCTAGGTGATCGTCCTTCACCTTTGATGACCGTCCCTCATCATTATTTTATTTATTCTTTAACCCGATGGTCGTCCCCGTCGTGGTCCCTTTTCCTTTTCCTGGTGATCGTCCTTCACCTTTGATGACCATCCCTCATCATTATTTCATTTATTCTTTAACCCGATGGCCGTCCCCGTCGTGGTCCCTTTTCCTTTTCCTGATGATCGTCCTTCATCAGTTTAGCCCGATGGTCGTCCCCATCGTTGTTTGCATTACTTTATGAACATGATAACCGTACCTCATCATTTATTTCTACCTATAATCCCCAGAGAGTCCTGATGGCCGTCCCCATCATAATCTCTTATATCCCCAGCATGTCGGCCGTCCCCGTCATTGCTTTATTTCCCGCATTTTTCCCAGCATGTCGGCCGTCCCCGTCATTGCTTTATTTCCCGCATTTTTCCCAGCATGTCGGCCGTCCCCGTCATTGCTTTATTTCCCGCATTTTCCCCAGCGTGTCGGCCGTCCCCGTCATTATTCTTTCCCCAGCAGTCGTCCTCTGCTCGACGGTCGTCCTCCGTCGCTCGCACTTTATATTATACTTTATTTTCTTTTACAATCTATATCCCTTTTCTTCTTCATTCAGTGAGTGCAAATTTTGGACTGTCTTTGGTATTCAACCACAAGTTATCTTGTTTGCCTGTTAAGCCGTTGCTTACATTCTACACAGCTAACTCATGCTTGAATAGGGGCAGCTGTAAACACCCCAAATTTGCCCTTACCCATTCACACCATGACTTGTGATCTTTTCATATGCATAATTTCAATCATAGCATCCCATATTGCATATTTGCTTCACTGCATAGCTTCTAAGTCATCTGCATCTAGGGTTTGTGATCTGAGCAATCCAAGAGCTTTTTGAGCCACTACAAAGGTCATCAATCACTTCAAAGGGGTCCATGTATGTTCAAGCATCATATTATATCCTCTCAAAGTCAAGAAAGTCAAAGAATCACAAGAACTGAGAATGGCATGGAAGCAGAGCCAGGTTTGACTACATAGATGACCTAGAATTAGGGTTTTGGTTTCAAAGGCCATAACTCCAAATTTTTTGGTCATTCTTGTTTCTATTGGTCTCTATATGGTATAGGGATCATGCATATCAATTTTCATGAAGAAATTCCATGGGGAAGGCATCTGATCAAGAGTTGACTTTTTGAGCAAGTCAGTGCAAAATCAGGGCATCTGAGGCCCTCAATGACCCAACCAAAGGGTGTTCTTCATAATTTTGATTATGTATGATCTTTATTTGATCATAGAAGATGTTGGAAGTTCACAAAATTGAAGAATTCCAAGTCATTTGCAAAGTTGACTTTTTGGGAAAATGACTTGTAATGGAAAATTGCCATTTTGGGAAAACTTTTTCAACCCTTGCTTTTTGATTCAAAAATGCTTCAAATGGGAAAACTTTGGTCATAAAAGTTGTAGAATGGATCATTCCCTTTTCAAAAAGTACAAGAACTTGACCTAATTCATTTTGGATCAAAAGTTATGGCTTGTCAAAGTTGGGAAAAATCACATAATTTCAAGTTTTCTACCAAAGAGGCAAAGTTGCAAAATCACTTGCCAAGGCAAATTGTGCTACCAAATGGACTTCTAATCTTCATACAAACATGAACCAATGCCTAAAAGTCAGAATTCACCAAGAGTTTGCTCATTCTTGTGACTTGTGGAACAAGAAACTTCAAAAGGGCCAAAGATGAAGCAAGTTGCAAAACCTCACTCAAACCCTAATCCACTTGCTTGCTGACTTCAGAATTGATCCTAGGGCTCTCCACACTTCTTGCTGCACAGGACACCCCACTTGTCCTTGGCTAGCTATGAGCCCATACTTCTCTTACATAAAGTTTGACATTTTGGCAACTTGCCCATACCAATCACAATAGGGCACACCAACTCCACAGACCTATCCATGAGTGATAAGTGGACCAAAGGCAAGCCATAACACATAACAATTCATGCTGAAGCTCACACACAACCATAGTTCCAAGTTTATGCCCCATATGCAAAACCATTCGAAACACTCTCCCCAAGCATCAAACACACAAACAAACTTCACAAAACATCTCAACATGACTCACTGATCACAAACCAACCATTGAAACAGCCCAGAACCTCACACAAACCAAATACAATTTTCTCACTTCACCGAACAGAACTCTGCCAATCTCCCAAACCAGCCATCCTCAAAGCTTTCTAAGCTTCATTTCATCATCAGAGGGTTCAAAGGAGTGGATTTACAGCAAAGGAAAGGCCAGAAAGCCCAGAACCAGGAGATTCCATCTCAGGTAGCCATCTCAAACTTTTTTCCAGAAACTCCATTTTAAGTTCTTAAACGATTCTACGTGCTCCCCTGATCATGGGGATATGATTATTTTTGAAAATGGTTGAGAAACCAGGATGTATGGTTGCTCTGAAACTTTCTGACCTAAAAATTGTTTGCTTCGATTCATGATGTTCTTGAGTGATAAATGATTTTTGAGGATTGATTCATGTTTAGGGTTGTTTGAGGTTTGATTCTGGAGCTTTTGGTGAAGTTTCATGGCGTTTTGAGGGATTCAGGGGAGGGGATTGGCCGGAGAAGATGACCGGTGCTCCGGTCACCTGAGAGTGATTAGGGTTAGTTAATTAGGGTTTAATCTTAATTACGTAAGTTTGAATGTGAGCCGTCCAAACGCGCGCCAAGTCCACTCCCGCGTCCCTGAATTTGAATCTCAGCCATCAGATTGGCTGACTTTCTATTTTTCTATTTAAATTCATTTTATTTTCATTTGTTTTGCATTTATTTTCTTCATTTTATTTAAAATAGCAAAATACATTGAAAAATTCTGAAATTTTTTATCAAACCTTTTATTAATTTTCAGAAACCAAAAATATTTTTATTTTTATTTTTTTGCATTGAAAAATATTTTTAAATCATTTAAAAGATTATTTTCAATTAGTTAATGAAAATTAATTAATTAAAAATACTTTTAGGTATTTAAAAATCACAAAAAATTTCATGTAACATTCAAAAACATTTAGAAACATTGTTCAACTCTCAAACCAAATTTATTTTTGATTCTTGATGCCTTTTGATCATTTTGAATGGAATTAATTTCATTTCAAAGCATTATTTTGATTCAAACTTCAAAAATTCATTTCTGCCTAACCATTGAGAGTTGGACAATGATTCTTTTTGCATTGCATCTTGCATAACATGTAGTTTATAGGATTAAATTGGCATGAATTGATCTTGCATTTTCAATTTTTTTGGCATTTTTCTTGACCAGGTACCTTAAAACCCTAGCAATCTTAGGATATTCATAACTCTCACTAGGTTAAGAGTTGGATCCCCTCCTTTGGGAAGTGAGTTTGTATAGGCTTAGGGTTCCTTTGATTGCATTTTCAAATTTTTATCATGTCATTTGCTTCTGGTTTTGGATTTTTGCTTTGTATGTTGCATATAACCCTAATTCATGCTTTCCTTTGCATCCATCTTCCATTTGCTTGCATTCATTGACTTGCCATGACTTTTTGTGCATTCATTTAATTCATGATACATCTTAGGACATGTTAGAATCATGTTTGATCATTGCATCATTCATTTGCCATGTTGTATGTCATTTGCATTTCATAATTTTCATGAACATCCATGGTTCAAAGCATGCTTCTCTTGCATCCACATGCTTGTATGATCATTCTATTGTCTTGCCTCATGTTTGCATCATCTCTTAGCATCATTAACATCATACCCATGCTTATGGTTTTGGTTTGCATCATCACATTTCATCCCATTTGCACTGCATTTCACTTCTTTACTAACTTTTCAGGTGGTAAGTTGTATTGAGAAGTGAATTTGCCTTCACTTCTCACATTTTCTTTTCATCTCTCTTATGCATCATTGCTGCATTGTTGTATGTGTATTGGATTGAGCTTGCTCATTCTTGTTCATCTCACTTTCTTTCTTCAAGCAACTTGTCTTCTTAAGTGAAGCAAGTTGTTTTGCTTCTCTTTGCTTCATTCTCCTTTCATCTGCTTCTCACCTTGGTGGTTCCTTGAAGATTTCTTTCTTAAACCCCACAAACCCTAGGAATAACCAAGCATGACAATAATTAGGGTTTGATTAGTCCCCCATTAGTTTTACCTTTGTGTCATCTTTGAGTCTTCTCCTCTCATCTCATAATCTGGGACTAAACCCTAAAGGCTTTAAGGCTTTGTGATTAAGCTTATGCCTACATCCTTCTATTAGGATGGAGTGTATAACTTTAATCCTAAGTGTTAAACCCTTAATGTGTTTAAATCCCTTAATCAATTCAATTAATAACCATCAAGACATCAAGCTTGTAACTTGGGCCTTGCATTAGGGTTCTAATTCTTCCTTAATTGGTTAAGAAGGACTAACCCTAGTGTTAATGGACAAGTCCCCCTCAAGTTGTCTTACAAACCATAAAGCTCACTTCTTCATATAATCATTAACTAAAATCCATCTAATAAAGGTTTTGTTTTGTCATGAGGTTAATCCCTAATCATGGATTAAGTTGAGGAGCTTTCCTCAGCTTAAACATTCTCATCTATTATCCTTCTATTGGGATGGTGTAATGAGTCTGTTTAATCCCTGATTATGGCTTAATCTCATTACTCAACACTAAACAAAAACAACAAAAACATCTAAATAATCACAAGTAGGTTAATGATCTTAATCCTACATCAGGGTGATTAAGTGTGAGAAGCTGACTTCACACTTAAGGTATTCTCATTACCCCTAATCAGAGGGAGGATGTGATGAGTTTACTAACCCATTGGTTTAGGCTTAAGCTCATTAATTTATGACAAACTTTCAAAAGCAATAAAAGACTGAAAACACAAAAAACAAACAATAATCGTCTCCTCCGGGATTCTTTTCTCATCACACTCATTCACAAACGAGAACTTGCTTCTTCCGTCTAATGCAAGACAGTTTGCACCTGAGCCAGACAGGTCATACACTTGAGCATAAACAAGTAAGCAGTTCACAAGTCAATTCATCTTTCAGTCTCTTTGAGTCGAACTACGGTGTTCTGACTTCCTCATTGCACGAGAGGATACGTAGGCATAACTTAACAGTTATCGAACAAAAGTCTCTGTATATTCCCCCTCTTTTCAGCCTCATTCTTTAAGCCTCATGATCTTGAGCATTTCATTCCCATTCCTACACTGACACTGTACATTTATACACTTCACTTCTTTTACACTAACACTTGCATTCTTTCCAGCTTTGATACACAAATTGCACTGACACTACCCCTTTAAAACACAAATCTTTTAAGCGTGGATCCCGTCGAGTACGACGGACAATCTGGGTGCTAATACCTTCCCAGGTTGTAACCAACCCCCTTTCTCAGTCTCTCTGGTTCGCGATCGTCTTATCCATATCTTTTCTTAGGTTTATGCAGCATTACCTTTCCTCCGGGATAAAAATGCCTAGCTGGCGACTCTTTCTTTCTCTTGAGTTCACTCCTGTGTGTTCTCATCCCTCCTTTCGCCGACCGTTCGCGTCTGTACCCCTCTTGACCTTGGTTGTCATTTTGGTGGGAGCGACAGCTTGGCGACTCTGCTGGGGACCCTTATACTGTAACCAGGGCTTCTGGTTCTTTTTGTGGGTTCCTCCTAACGCTTGTTTGATTTGTGTTTACTGGGGTGTTATGTGCTGTTTGTGTTTGTATATTTGCTTTATTTACTGCTTTATGTACAGTTATTTATTGCTTTCTTTACAGCTTTATATATCATACTGTCATATTGTCATCTGGCTGGATCTGGTTTTTTGCTTTGGTGGGTGGGGTTCTATTGAGAGTTTAAGGTCCTATACCTGGTACCTGAGTGACACCTAGGCTAGAGTGGTTCATGTTCTTTCCCATTCCATTTCGGTCTGGTGCGGGAATATGAAACACGGTTCAGATATGGGTTTCTTCTTGAGAACTCTGTGCTACAGATCTCCTGTAGTGCTAGGGCTATCTGGGAAGCCTGCTAAGTCTGGATGACCTTTATTATGACCTTCAGAAACTGAGGTGAATTAGAGGAGGATCCTTTATGGTTATTGTAAACACTGTACCTCCAGGTTAGAAGTGTTTACACTTCTCATAACTGATCCAAGTATGAGGATCCTTGTTCTAGAACACCACCTGTGAGGGGGTTGGGCTGTTTACAGGTTTGCAGGAACCCTTGGCCACATCATACCCTGATACTTATTGTGATTAAGAATGCTTCATTTTGGACAGTTCTTGTGATTTAAACCAGGACATGTGACTCTTTATTTGAGTCCCCCACCTTGGTTACTGGACTTTTGAACCTCCATCTGGACTTCTTGAACATACATGGACTTATATCAAGGCAGTTAATCAGATCCAGCTTGATCACAAACCCTTGCATATCATTTGCATACATCATCATTGCATCATTTAACATTTGTTTATTTGTTTTTCAGGGTATCCACATCACATTTGGCTTGGTTTTGACCCCTTCATCTGCATAGACCCCTGCTCATCAGTTATCTGCATCAGCCATCTGCTTCAGCTATCAGTTGCCTGCTTCAGCTACCTCCATCATCATCCTCAGCCTATCAGTGGCTCATCACCAGTATCAGCCTTCATCATCAGTACTTGTTTTCAGCTCTTCATCAGCAGTCATGGCACCCAAGAAGAGCAACATCTCATACCACTTCTTTGAGCCTGTGCTGACTGGCATCAGGCAGGTCCAGGAACTTATCACTCCAGACCACATACCACTATTCAGAGAGCATTATGGAGGCATCCTTGGTATGGTTATGGACTTGGACCCTTCTCAGAGGAGTTTGATTCACACTTGCCTACAGTTCTATGATCCTCCTTTGATATGCTTCACTTTCCAGAACTTTCAGTTGGGACCTCTGCTGGAGGAGTTTTCATCTTTGATTGGAGTACCTGTCAGGGGTGGTATCCCCTTCAACCCAGAGATGGCTTTTCCCAGCAATGAAGAAGTGGCAAAAGCACTGTACCTGGAGCCTATTATGATTGAGCAGAACATGACAACAAAGGCTGGTATCCCTGGTCTACACTTGGATTTCTTGATTTCTCAGGCCATCCTGAAGGCCTCCTTGGGAGAATGGAAGGCAGTCTGTGCATTGTTAGCCCTCAGTATATATGGGGTTATACTTTTTGCAGATGAGCCCAAGTTTATCAGCAAGAATGCCATTCATCTTTTCCTTCTGAGGAACCCAGTGCCCACATTGCTGGGAGATTTTTATTATTTTGTTCACCAAAGAAATGAGAAGCAAAGAGGAAGGTTGGTGAGATGCTGTGCTCCTCTATTTCATACCTGGCTGCTTAAACACTTACCCAAGACTGATGCCTTCCTGAATCCTCACCAACAGAAAAATTGGGCTAAGAGACTTACTGCTCTGACTTCACATGACATCAGGTGGTGCACCCAGAGCACCAAAGGCAGGGACATAATTACTAGCTGTGGACAGTTCCCCAATGTGCCTTTAGTGGGAGTGAAGGGCTGCATCAACTACAACCCTTTGCTATTTAAAAGACAATTAGGCTATGCATTGGTCCACCCTCCTAGAGTGCAAGACTTGGCTGAAACCCTTTATTGTGAGATAAAGCCTAACCTAGCTGTTGTCAGACAAGCATCCTGGGCTTGGGACAACATCCAGACCAAGGGGATGGCCATTCTTGGAAAGTGCAACAATGTGGCTTCAGCTCAGTATTATGAATGGTTTCATGCTAGGGCTCAGCTTTCTGGGATGCCTTTCACCATTGAGGATGCACCTGGACCATCCACAGCACCACCTCCAGCCACTGTCAGCCTAGAGGAATTTGAGAAACTGAAGGAGAGGAATGAGAATCTGTCTCAAGCTCTGAAGAAGACCCTCTGGGAGAGGAGTGATGGTCGTCTAGACATTGAGAGGTTAGAAATGCTAAAGGTGGAACATCTAGCCAGGATTGAGAAAGCATGGGACTACATCAAGAAATCAAGAGCTGGAGAGCAAATTTTGAAGAATGCCTGTAAAGAGGCCCAGTTTCAGAAGGCTAGGACTGATCTCTATCTGAAAGAAAGTTAAGCTAGGTGGGTCAGGATCACTGAAGCTCGCACTCAAGAGGATAAGAGAACTCAGGACAGGATTGAGCAGTTGGAGGCCAATGAAAAAAATCAACAGGAGGCTCTGCTAGCAACCCAGAAGGAGATTTCAGAATTAAAACTTAGGGCTGGTGTGAAGAGGTCAAAAGACCAAGACAGGCACAAGAAGCTGACCACTGCTATTGCCACCAGGAACCTTCTTATCAGAAACATTACAGAGCATCCGGCTGGTCCTGTAACTGAAGCACTTCTGAAGGAGGTTAAGGAGGATGAGTTTGGTCTTGATGTCTGACTTTTTGTTTGTTGTTGCTTTCATTTCATGTACTTTTCCTTTTATGTTGTATTTTGACCCCTCAGAGGGTATGTGTTGTAAAAATAGACTATGTACTATGCACCATTTGTAATGTATTTGCCAGTTTGTTTTATTTGGGTTTCTTTTCTCAAACAACATCAAAGCATCTTCCTCAGGGTCTGGAAAGGTCAAAACCAAATGCCAAGCCGGATACCTTGGAAACAAATAAGCATACTGCATTGCATGCTAAACTTTGTTTTGTTTTGTAGGTTTTGTCATTGTTGTTTGTATCTAACTCTGTTGTGGTTCAGGAATTATTGCTCGCCGTCGGGTGTTCCCTCTCAACCGTCCACACAGATATCCTACTCACAACAATCTTCCCGGTATCCAGATGGACCAAGTACAACAAGATTTGACAGAAGTCAGGACTCAGATGGCCAATGAAAGGCTGGAGATGAGAAACCAAATGACCCAGTTCATGGAAGTAATGAATGGCTTGGCTCAAAGCCAAGAAAGATTGAGGGCATTGGTAGAAAGGCAGACCCCAGAAGAACCCCATCTGGGAACTGGAGGAACAAGTAACAATGAGAGGGTTCAGCCTCATGTTAATCCACCAGTGTATGGGCCTCATATACATCCGGAAGTCAACATCCCGACTAATGTGCAAGGGAATACTACTGCAGGCAGAATCTTACAAGAAGACCTCCAAGAGGAGCAATTCACTGTAATGGGAGCTGGGGATGAAGTCTATGATAGGAGACTTGATGAAATTGCTGAGAAGTTGAGATCTCTGGAGTCTCAAAATTCCCTGGGTTTTGATGTCATGGATATGGGGCTAGTGGACGGGGTAAGGATTCCCCACAAGTTTAAACCCCCGTGCTTCGAGAAGTACAACGGAACTTCCTGCCCACGAACTCACTTGCAGTCCTTCCTGGGAAGACTTAAGGCATACACTATGGATGAAAAACTGTGGATGTTCTATTTTGAAGACAGTTTGACAGGGGCTTCCAGGGAGTGGTACTCTCACTTAACCAGAGCTACAATCAGATGCTGGAAGGACCTAGCAGAGGCCTTCATCAGACAGTACCAATATAATCTGGACATGGCTCCTAACAGGACCCTTCTGATGGGAATGTCTCAGTCCTCCAGAGAAAGCTTCAGGGAATATGCCCAGAGGTGGAAACAGCTTGCTGCTGCTGTCCAGCCACCCATGTCGGAAAGAGAAATGGCCGACATGTTTATGAACACTCTGCATGGAACATATATTGATAGGCTAGCTACCTTTTCTTCCACCAGCTTCGCGGACGTAGTTATAGCTGGAGAAAGAATTGAGAGCCTTCTGAAGATGGGCAAAATTACTGATAATGGTGCAAGCTCGTCAAGTAATCCCAGGAAGCCTTTTGTGGGACCTAGAAGAACCGGTGAGACAAATGCCATTCATGCCAGCAGGGGCAGACCTCAATATGTCCATAGGTCAGTGGCAGCAGTCACTATTCCAGCTCCGATTCCTCAGCAACCAGCATATCAACCACCACAACAACCACATTATCAGCAGCAAGTTCAGTATCCGCCGTAGAGAAACTACAACAACAACAATAACAACAATCAACAGCAAAGACCCTTTCAGCAAAGACCATCACAGGCAAATAGGGTGATTGATCCAATCCCTATGCCTTATGCCGCTTTATTGCCACAACTCCTGAAACTCAACCTGGTTGAGTTAAGGACATTGGCACCACCAGATCCTTCCAGTCTTCCAAGAAACTACGATGTCAACGCCATATGTGCTTTCCACTCCAATGCACCTGGCCACAGTACAGAGAAATGCAGGGCTTTACAAATGAAAGTGCAGGATCTGGTGGATTCTAAAGCCCTCAACTTCGCACCCCCGCCAAATGTCAACAAGAATCCCATGCCCAATCATGGAGGACCAAGGATCAATGCCATTGAGGAAGACAAGCCATCTTTCTTAATCACCAGTGTTGGGCAGATTCGGACACCTCTGGTAGAAATCAAAGCTCAGCTCCTAGAATGCCAGATGTTCCCCGGGTGTGAGCTCGGTTGTGGTTATTGCAACATTTCGGTCAACGGGTGTGATAACTTGAGAAGCGGCATAGATGATCTTATCAAAAGCGGTATACTTCAGATCACAACAACGGCTCCTACAAATCCAGCAATCCCTTTGACAACAATTCCTGACTCTTCTACAACTGCAACAACAATCATTCCGAACAATTCATCGATATCATCAACAATGGCTTCATCCATCACTTCAGCAAATCAGATGTCAACAACCATTTCTTCTACAACATCAGCACCCCTTCATTCAACAGAATCTTCTACAACGCCAACAGATATCTCAGCAGTCACCATTTATTATGATCCAGCATATGTTCCTCCAAATGACAACTTTCAACAACAAGCAGTGGCACCTCCTGCCAGGTCACCAGTCACCATCTACTACAATCCTCACACCATTTCAGTATCCTCCTCTGCTGCAGTCAGTCCAGTTACCATCACGGTGCCTGGACCCGTTCCATACGAAAGCAGTAATGCCATACCTTGGCATTATGGCTCTGACCTCTACTGCAATGGGGAGAAAATCACCTTGCACTCTTCAACTTCTTCTCCACAGATTGATAATGTTGGGGGAAGCGGAGGCTTCACTAGAAGCGGACGCCTTTTTGCCTCACAATTGCAAAAACCTAATGCCGAGGCAGAAGCTGCCGCCAAAGCAAAAGGAAAGAGCGTGGTATTTGGGTTGGGTTACAGACCAACTCAACAAGATCAATCAGAGGCTGCCAAGAAGCCCAGTTTTATCAGTGGGGGGATGCTCACCCTGGATGCAGTGAACAACTTGGAAGATGAGTCGGAAGATGAACGCAACCTGGAGAGCTGGATACGTCCAAGGACCCCGGGGAGCCATATCTCAAACTGGTCTTCCCATGAAATTATAAGGGTTACTCCTGCAGAGTAATTATTATTTCCTGTATTTTTTAAGCATGCATCAAGTCTTGCATCTTGCCCAAGATGACAAGGCTCATTTTGTAATCGGGCCATCTTTGTAATTTTTGTGCAAACAGATCAATCAATGGATATCGGACATCTTTTGCAAATAAGTCTTTTTCTTTTCCGCTCACTGTTTTTCATTTTTCTTTTTGTACAAAAATAAAATTGCAATGTTTTCCAAAATGATAAACTTCATTTCACTTTTTTAAACAAGATTAAAATCAATCACTAAAATGAACAATCTAAACCCTTGCAGAGAGTGCCTTCCAGACTGCACCGACAACAACACAGCTATGACTTCGTATGACTTTGACAATCCAATCAATCAAGCTGATGAAGGGGTTGAAGAAGATTATGAGCTTCCTGAAGAGCTAGCCAGGTTGTTAAGGCAAGAGGAGAAGGTTATTACTCCTCATCAGGAGGAGGTCGAAACGGTTAATCTTGGTACGGAAGAAGACGTGAAAGAGGTTAAGATTGGGGCCTGCTTACAAGACTCAGTAAAAGAGCAACTGATTGACCTGCTTCGTGAATATGCGGATGTGTTTGCTTGGTCTTATCAGGATATGCCAGGGTTGGACACCGATATTGTTATGCACAAGCTGCCTTTGAAAGAAGACTGCCCACCAGTAAAACAGAAACTGCACCGTACTCGCCCAGATATGGCAATGAAGATCAAGGAAGAGGTACAAAAGCAGTGGGACGTCGGGTTCCTTGCTGTAACTAGCTATCCGCCGTGGGTTTCTAATATTGTACCTGTGCCTAAGAAAGACGGCAAAGTGAGAATGTGTGTGGACTACCGGGATCTGAACAGAGCTAGCCCGAAAGATGACTTCCCATTACCTCACATTGATGTATTGGTGGATAATATGACTCAATTCTCGGTATTCTCCTTCATGGACGGATTTTCAGGATACAATCAGATCAAGATGTCACCTGAAGACATGGAGAAAACAACTTTCATCACACCCTGGGGAACGTTCTGTTACAAGGTGATGCCATTCGGACTGAAGAATGTTGGTGCAACCTATCAACGGGCTATGGTAACATTATTCCACAACATGATCCATAAAGAAATTGAATGTTATGTGGATGACATGATTGCCAAGTCCCTCACAGAAGAAGACCACCTGGTAAATCTGTTGAAGCTATTCAAGCGTCTGAGGAAGTACCAACTAAAGCTGAACCCCAACAAATGTACATTCGGGGTGCGATCCGGTAAGTTGCTGGGATTTATTGTAAGTGAGAAAGGGATTGAAGTTAACCCTGATAAAGTCAAAGCCATTCAAGAAATGCCTACACCGAAGACAGAAAAAGAAGTTTGGGGGTTTCTAGGTAGATTGAACTACATCTCAAGGTTCATATCTCACCTTACAGCAACTTGTGAACCCTTGTTCAAGCTATTGAGAAAAGAGAAAACGGTCAGTTGGAACGAAGACTGCCAGAGGGCTTTTGACAAAATCAAGGAATACTTGCAAGAGCCTCCAATCCTTATGCCTCTAGTTGAAGGAAGACCTCTAATCATGTACTTGACAGTATTAGAAGAGTCAATGGGGTGTGTGTTGGGCCAGCATGACGAGTCTGGTCAAAAAGAGTATGCAATTTACTACCTAAGCAAAAAGTTTACCGACTGTGAACAACGTTATTCACTGCTCGAGAAAACTTGCTGTGCTTTAGCGTGGGCTGCTCGCCGACTAAGGCAGTATATGTTGACCCACACTACTTTATTGATATCAAAGATGGACCCAGTTAAGTACATTTTTGAGAAGCCAGCACTTACCGGACGGGTTGCAAGATGGCAGATGATCCTCACGGAATATGACATTCAGTACACTTCTCAGAAAGCCATCAAGGGCAGTGTATTGTCTGATTACCTTGCTGAGCAACCCATTGATGATTACCAGCCTATGAGATTTGACTTCCCTGATGAAGACATCATGTTCATAAAAGCGAAAGATCATGAAGAGTCTGTTCAAACTGAAGGGCCTGACCCGGAAGAAGAATGGACTATGATGTTTGATGGGGTTGTTAACATGAATGGTTGTGGTGTTGGTGCAGTACTCATTACACCTAAGGGAGTTCACATGCCTTTCTCGGCAAAACTCACCTTTAACTGCACTAACAACGAAGCTGAATACGAAGCTTGTATTATGGGTCTTGAGGAAGCCATTGACCTCAGGATCAAAACTTTGACTGTATTCGGAGATTCAGCTCTGGTAGTTAATCAAACCAACGGTAAATGGTACACGCACCAGGATCATCAGATACCTTACAGGGATTATACAAGGAGGTTATTGACTTTCTTTACAACGGTCAAGCTTGAGTATATCCCTCGGGACGAGAATCAGTTTGCAGATGCTCTGGCTACCATTTCATCCATGATCAAAGTTCAAGCTGCCAACTTCATACCTCGGATCTCAGTATCCAGATTTGACAGACCAGCATATGTATTTGCAGCAGACGTTGTTAAAGATAATAAGCCTTGGTTCCATGACATTAAGTGCTTCTTGGAGGATCAGACATACCCACCTGGGGCATCTTCCAATGACAAGAAGACTTTAAGAAGGCTTGCTGGTAGTTTCATCCTGAATACTGATGGTTCCCTGTACAAGAGAAACATTGATATGGTACTCCTCAGATGCGTTGATAGAACACAAGCGGACTTGTTGATGCACGAGGTGCACGAAGGATCCTTTGGTACCCATGCAGGAGGGCATGCCATGGCTAAAAAGTATCTAAGATCAGGTTATTACTGGATCACAATGGATGCAGACTGTTGTGCATATGCCAGAAAATGCCATAAATGCCAGATTTATGCGGATAAAGTGCATGTACCTCCCAATCCTTTGAATGTGATGTCTTCACCCTGGCCCTTTGCCATGTGGGGCATTGATATGATTAGCAAGATTGAACCGACTGCTTCAAATGGCCACAGATTCATCCTGGTAGCCATTGACTATTTCACCAAGTGGGTCGAAGCAGCTTCCTATGCAAATGTTACAAGGCAAGTGGTAGCCCGATTTCTGAGGAGAGACATCATCTGTCGATATGGAGTTCCCGAGCGAATCATTACTGATAATGGTTCCAACTTAAACAACAAAATGATGGCAGAGCTATGCCGGGACTTCAAGATCCAACACCACAATTCTTCTCCTTACAGGCCAAAGATGAATGGCGCTGTTGAGGCAGCTAATAAGAATATCAAGAAGATTGTGCAAAAGATGGTAGTCACCTATAAGGACTGGCATGAAATGCTACCATTTGTCTTGCATGGATACCGAACGTCAATCAGAACATCCACTGGGGCAACACCGTACCAGCTTGTTTATGGTATGGAAGCAGTCCTACCTGTCGAAGTTGAGTTACCCTCCCTGCGTGTATTAATGGATGTTAAGCTGAACGAAGCAGAATGGGTCCGATCCCGATATGAACAACTGAGTCTGATTGAAGAAAAGAGATTAGCTGCAATTTGTCATGGGCAGCTGTATCAGAAAAGAATGAAGAAAGCCTTCGATCAGAAAGTCAGGCTCCGAGAATACCAAGTAGGAGATCTTGTGCTGAAAAGACTCCTCCCTCCTCATACAGACCACAGGGGAAAGTGGACTCCGAACTATGAAGGACCATTCGTAGTAAAGAAAGTTTTCTCTGGTGGAGCACTGATGCTCAGCACTATGGATGGTGAAGACTTCCTGTCCCCTGTGAATTCAGATGCAGTTAAAAAATACTTCGCATAAAATGACCCGCTGGACACAAAAACAGAATGTAAGTCCAGGCAAAAATAGGGCATCCCGGCGAGTCAAAAACAGAACGAAAGACTCGGGCAAAAATAAGGGAAATAAACAAAAAAATGTACACCCGCTGAGTTGAAAAACCGCATTGGACAACTCAGGCAAAAATGGGTATCCCGATGGATTGAAAACCCGAAAGGGCGATCCATGCAAAATAAGGGAATAAGCGAACAACTGCATTCTGAATTCGCCTGTATCACTTACAACTTGGTAAGCTTCAAAAGGATCAAGCTTCTTTCAGAATCAGCCTTCTTCAGAAAGCAAGACGAGAAGAACGTCAAATGTCATACGAGTCATAGCAAAAGGGAAGCTCCTTGAAGCGTCGCCAACATTGCCAACATCTTGTTTCTCAATTTGTAACAATCTCCTCATTCTAGGGGACTTGTTTCTTTGACTGTATCTCGCCAATTCAGGGCACATGAATTAATAAAATCAGCTTTTCAGTCACGTTCCGTCTCGTATATTTTATTTTGCAAAAATGTTCGATGTCTTTAAGATACTGATTACATAAATACAGATGCTTTTCTTCTAAAAATACGTGCTTGCAGGAAATATACTTACTCCCGGGAGTGTCTAAACTCCTATGATGGAATCCGGTAAAGGATACCTCGGGATTACTTGTGCGTTTCTCTGTCTTTTCAGGATTGCAGGTATTCAAATCACAGCCTGAGGCATGAAAGCTTCATCCCAGCAAGCTGGCAAATCATTATCTACTCAGTCTTAGCACCGGAGGTGTTTTCTCCCCAGCCGAGTTACCATCCATTATTCTTCCCCAGCTGAGTTGCCATTTACTATTCCTCCACAGCCAAGTGCAAAAGCTGGGAAACCATCTCCCCACAGAGCTCCAGCCTCTATCCAAAAGAGCAACACATGAAGGAATCACAACAGTGACGAAAGCTTCTACAAACCCCAGCTGGGTCCCTTATTACCAAGATAGGTCTATCAGTGACCTATTTCCCCAAGCAGAGTCGTATATGCTAGATCTACCAATGATCTCATCCCCAGCTGGGATGTCCACTTCAAGCAGATCAGCCAGAGATCTTCGCAGCAACGGGATCCGAATCCCGGATCGGCATCTTTGCATAATCATAGCATTCGCATCATATTCTCCCCACAAAGCGTAGCATTCCGTTTAATACGGAGCATTACGGCAAAAATCAAACATATTGCATAATCATAAGCCATGGTCTGAATCAAACACTTGTGAATACTGACAATCCATCAAAGATATACATAAAACTCCCCAGATTCCCCGGCAGAGAGCCCAGACATTTCTCTCACAAAAAAAAATACTTCTTGACACCCGTCCGTGTCATATCCCCAGCAGAAAGCTAAAGCGTTTACCCTACACTCACAATTACATACTCCTTGTGGCACCCGTCCGTGTCATCATTCCCCAGTAAAGTCGCCCGAGCATTCTTTACAAACAGACCACTTATATATTACAGATACTTCTTGACACCCGTCCGTGTCATACCCCCAGCAGAAAGCCAAAGCGTCCCCTTTGCATTCACAGAGACATATATATACAGCTTCCTTGACACCCGTCCGTGTCACTTTCCCCAGCATAGTTACCTGAACATTTTGTAAATCAGACACTTGTTTATATTACGCCTTTCTCCCTTTTGACACTCGTCCGTGTCACTCTCCCCAGCAGGATAAACACTCGCCTGTACACCACTCATACTTGTTACTCCTGTTCCCCTCATACAGATACCCGTCCGTATCTTGTATATACCACTTACGTCCCCTCAGATTCGACACTCGTTCGTGTTCTTTGTTAACCCGTTGGTACTCGTCCGTATCATCATCTCAGAGCATGCGTCAAGCGTTTGTTTCTACCTGATACTCGTCCGTATCATAGTCCGTGTTTAATATTCTCTAGTAGGTCGCCAGCAAAGCAACTTTTTTCTATCCGACATTCGTCCTATGTCGTGATACCTTTCGGCAGCCGTACCCTGCCAGGTGATCGTCCTTCACCTTTGGATGACCGTCCCTCATCCCTTCTCCAGCGGAGTCTCTATTTCATTAGAACCCCTTTTTATCCGGCATTCGTCCTATGTCGTGATATTTAGCAGCCGTCCCCTGCTAGGTGATCGTCCTTCACCTTTTGATGATCGTCCTTCATCATTTTATCTGATGGCCGTCCCCATCGTTGATCTTGTTATCTGACATTCGTCCTATGTCATGATAAACCTTGAGAGCAGCCGTCCCCTGTTAGGTGATCGTCCTTCACCTCTTGATGATCGTCCTTCATCATGCTCATCCGATGGCCGTCCCCATCGTTGACCTTGTTATCTGACATTCGTCCTATGTCATGATAAACCTTGAGAGCAGCCGTCCCCTGCTAGGTGATCGTCCTTCACCTCTTGATGATCGTCCTTCATCATGCTCATCTGATGGCCGTCCCCATCGTCGACCTTTTATCCGGTATTCGTCCTATGTCGCGATACTTTCGGCAGCCGTACCCTGCCAGGTGATCGTCCTTCACCTTAGATGACTGTCCCTCATCTTATCCCCAACAGAGCAGCCGTCCCCTGCTAGGTGATCGTCCTTCACCTTTGATGATCGTCCCTCATCATTATTTCATTTATTCTTTAACCCGATGGCCGTCCCCGTCATGGTCCCTTTTCCTTTTCCTGGTGATCGTCCTTCACCTTTGATGACCGTCCCTCATCATTATTTCATTTATTCTTTAACCCGATGGCCATCCCCGTCGTGGTCCCTTTTCCTTTTCCTGATGATCGTCCTTCATCAGTTTAGCCCGATGGTCGTCCCCATCGTTGTTTGCATTACTTTATGAACCTGATAACCGTACCTCATCATTTATTTCTACCTATAATCCCCAGAGAGTCCTGATGGTCGTCCCCATCATAATCTCTTATATCCCCAGCATGTCGGCCGTCCCCGTCATTGCTTTATTTCCCGCATTTTTCCCAGCATGTCGGCCGTCCCCGTCATTGCTTTATTTCCCGCATTTTTTCCAGCATGTCGGCCGTCCCCGTCATTGCTTTATTTCCCGCATTTTCCCCAGCGTGTCGGCCGTCCCCGTCATTGCTCTTTCCCCAGCAGTCGTCCTCTGCTCGACGGTCGTCCTCCGTCGCTCGCACTTTATATTATACTTTATTTTCTTTTACAATCTATATCCCTTTTCTTCTTCATTCAGTGAGTGCAAATTTTGGACTGTCTTTGGTATTCAACCACAAGTTATCTTGTTTGCCTGTTAAGCCGTTGCTTACATTCTACACAGCTAAATCATGCTTGAATAGGGGCAGCTGTAAACACCCCAAATTTTCCCTTACCCATTCACACCATGACTTGTGATCTTTTCATATGCATAATTTCAATCATAGCATCCCATATTGCATATTTGCTTCACTGCATAGCTTCTAAGTCATCTGCATCTAGGGTTTGTGATCTGAGAAATCCAAGAGCTTTTTGAGCCACTCCAAAGGTCATAAATCACTTCAAAGGGGTCCATGTATGTTCAAGCATCATATTATATCCTCTCAAAGTCAAGAAAGTCAAAGAATCACAAGAACTGAGAATGGCATGGAAGCAGAGCCAGGTTTGACTGCACAGATGACCTAGAATTAGGGTTTTGGTTTCAAAGGCCATAACTCCAAATTTTTTGGTCATTCTTGTTTCTATTGGTCTCTATATGGTATAGGGATCATGCATATCAATTTTCATGAAGAAATTCCATGGGGAAGGCATCTGATCAAGAGTTGACTTTTTGAGCAAGTCAGTGCAAAATCAGGGCATCTGAGGCCCTCAATGACCCAACCAAAGGGTGTTATTCATCATTTTGATTATGTATGATCTTTATTTGATCATAGAAGATGTTGGAAGTTCACAAAATTGAAGAATTCCAAGTCATTTGCAAAGTTGACTTTTTGGGAAAATGACTTGTAATGGAAAATTGCCATTTTGGGAAAACTTTTTCAACCCTTGCTTTTTGATTCAAAAATGCTTCAAATGGGAAAACTTTGGTCATGAAAGTTGTAGAATGGATCATTCCCTTTTCAAAACGTACAAGAACTTGACCTAATTCATTTTGGATCAAAAGTTATGGCTTGTCAAAGTTGGGAAAAATCACATAATTTCAAGTTTTCTACCAAAGAGGCAAAGTTGCAAAATCACTTGCCAAGGCAAATTGTGCTACCAAATGGACTTCTAATCTTCATACAAACATGAACCAATGCCTAAAAGTCATAATTCACCAAGAGTTTGCTCATTCTTGTGACTTGTGGAACAAGAAACTTCAAAAGGGCCAAAGATGAAGCAAGTTGCAAAACCTCACTCAAACCCTAATCCACTTGCTTGCTGACTTCAGAATTGATCCTAGGGCTCTCCACACTTCTTGCTGCACAGGACACCCCACTTGTCCTTGGCTAGCTATGAGCCCATACTTCTCTTACACAAAGTTTGACATTTTGGCAACTTGCCCATACCAATCACAATAGGGCACACCAACTCCACAGACCTATCCATGAGTGATAAGTGGACCAAAGGCAAGCCATAACACATAACAATTCATGCTGAAGCTCACACACAACCATAGTTCCAAGTTTATGCCCCATATGCAAAACCATTCGAAACACTCTCCACAAGCATCAAACACACAAACAAACTTCACAAAACATCTCAACATGACTCACTGATCACAAACCAACCATTGAAACAGCCCAAAACCTCACACAAACCAAATATGATTTTCTCACTTCACCGAACAGAACTCTGCCAATCTCCCAAACCAGCCATCCTCAAAGCTTTCTAAGCTTCATTTCATCATCAGAGGGTTCAAAGGAGTGGATTTGCAGCAAAGGAAAGGCCAGAAAGCCCAGAACCAGGAGATTCCATCTCAGGTAGCCATCTCAAACTTTTTTCCAGAAACTCCATTTTAAGTTCTTAAACGATTCTACGTGCTCCCCTGATCATGGGGATATGATTATTTTTGAAAATGGTTGAGAAACCAGGATGTATGGTTGCTCTGAAACTTTCTGACCTAAAAATTGTTTGCTTCGATTCATGATGTTCTTGAGTGATAAATGGTTTTTGAGGATTGATTCATGTTTAGGGTTGTTTGAGGTTTGATTCTGGAGCTTTTGGTGAAGTTTCATGGCGTTTTGAGGGATTCAGGGGAGGGGATTGGCCGGAGAAGATGACCGGAGCTTGCTCCGGTCACCTGAGAGTGATTAGGGTTAGTTAATTAGGGTTTAATCTTAATTACGTAATAGAGGGTATATGAAGAGAATTGTAGGCGTATATTAAGATGCGAATTCTAATAAGTATCATAAGCGCATGTTAAGATGTGGATCCTGATCAGTGCATGTCTACCCCACAGACTCGAATGCACCAATGGGAAGCGTAAAAAGACGTGATATTCGTAGGGAATCACCCATTTCAAAGTCCACCGTCGATGTGGCAAGCCAGTAGTCGCCTGGCGTTGTTCAAAAGAAAGTTTCAAAGTCCACCGTCGTTGTGGCATGCCAGTAGTCTCTTGGCATCATTTAAAAGACATTTTCTTTGGTTCTTTGGTTACTTGTTCTTCAGCAGAGTGCAAATTTCAGGTTTATTTCGGTATTCAACCACAGTTCTTCTCGAACGGTCGACAGTAGGAGCTATCGTTCTTTTCAGATTAACAGATGCTTGAATAGGGGCAGCTGTAACACCCCAAAATTTGATCACTCTTTACCTCATCATTTGCATATCATATAGCATAGCATATGGCATAGAAAAATGAGTCACGACATTCATAGTTACAAGCATAGGGCATATGATCAGTTATCCAGCGAATTTGATTTTTCCAAGACAAGCCAAGAGCCAGGTGGTTTTGCAAGAAGCTCCCAAAATATTCTTACAATTTTACAAGTTCAGAGTCATTCATAAGACCATAGAAGGGAGGAGAATCACAATCAACTCAAACGGATGGTGCGGGTGCAGTCTTAGAGTTTGCCACCTTAAAGAGGGAAAAATTCAAATTTTGCATGCGTTAACCGGTTAACGCTATGGGTTACCGTTAACGGCCACGAAATTTGAATTTTTGCAGCAAGAAAGGCATGCATGTTTTTGGCTCCAATTCCAATTTTCATATTTTTAATTCACTCCAATTATTTGAATATTGTGGGAAGGATCTAGAATGCTTACCAAGCCTAATTCCAAAGCCAACTCCTAATCACCTTTCTAAGCTCACTCCAAACCACATTTTTGGGCCCCAAACCTAAATGCTATATATCCCATTTCCCTCCAAACCAACACACACACACACACACTCTCATAATTCACACTTTTCATTTCTGAATTTTCAGAGCTCTCACATTTCTCTCTCATATTTCTCTCATTCCTCTTCAAACCTTCATCACTCAAATTTCCTTTTCTTTGAAGATTATCAAATTTTGCATTGAAATTTGTTAATCTTGGAACTAGACCTTCATTCCTTGCTTTCTATACATCCATTTTCTGGTTTTAGCTACTGGTTCAGATCTGAATTATTGCTTGGAAGTTCTTTTGGATTAAGCTTTTGAATCAAGTTCTTCTACTTGCATTTATTTTGCATTGTGTGTGAAGAAGAGCATCGGATCTTAGGAATTTCCTTACTAGATTCATCATTTTCAGCTTGAACAACATTCACCAAAGCAAATCTCAGCTTTGTAGGTTGGTTAATTTCAGATCCACCTCTATTTTTAGCTTATTTTCATGTTCATGATGTACATCCATAATGTGCTTGTGTTGTTTGGTTGATTTGTGAATTAATCTATGTGATTATGTTTGTGAATCTATTTGTGTTGATTAGTGCTGAATTTGGTGTTATTTTCGTGCACAATTGATTATTGAAGTGTTGGAAGATTATTGAAATAAGTTGGTTTTGGAAACTGACTTTTCTGCAGGATTTTTATTGTTATTCGCACAGTGTTAACCGGTTAACGCTATAGGTTAACCGGTTAACACGGTGTTTTGCTGACTGTTTGCTGCAGGTTGAGGTCCGTTAACCGGTTAACACTGTTGTAGAATGAATTTTCTGATTTGTTTTGGGGCAGTTTGTTTGCTTTACCTCTTTTGATCATCACGAATCATTGTATTATCATTATATGTCCTGGTTTAGAGTGATTTGCATGCTTATTAATGTATGTTTGTGTTTCCTCGACACGTGAGTTTGTATGTTTCCAATACTTGGAAAATTTGGGTGATTATTGTTTGCTTGAAGCTTTGAGTAGGTTGATCATGTGATTTTGTGCTATAAATGCTACTAACCATGTAGGTGCAATGGTAAGTGAAGTGTGGATGTTATCCACATTTCAAATCTTCATCTCATCTCTTTATTGCTATCATATTTGTCTTTGAGATGTGCTTTAGGCCAACACTTCATTTCTTTTCTTCCCCTTTTGAGTTCAACTTAACTTCTTCAAAAGAAGTAAGTTGAATCTCATTCTCCTTTCTTCTTTCTTTTCTTCTTTCCTTCTTCTTCATTAGGATAGTCTTCAAACCTCACTAACTTAGGTTCACCATTTACATGATAACTCCTAGGATGGTAAGTTTCCCATTAGTTGTTTTACCTTTGATATCCTTGTGGTGCTCTCTCTTTCCCATCTTCAAACAAAACACACAAAAAACACTTTAATAAAGGTTGAAGTAGTCTTTGATACATAGCCTTATTCCATGGGGAACTTGTATTCACCCCATCTTGGTGGTGGTACAAGCTTGTCTAGCATGATGCATAAGTTCAATCATAAGACTATTTTCACAAAGAAAAGCATAAAAAAAACATTTCTTCACTTTAATTTACAAAACACTTAACAATTTCAACAAGTTTATGAATTCAAACCCTATTCTTGGGAAACAAGTTTGAGGATCTTCTTCATTCTTGGTGTACTTGTTACTCGTCCTATCTAGGGATGTGGTAATGGGAATACATCCTTAGAAAAGGATTTGCCTTAACTTCCTTGTGCCACACTCCTAAAAATACTTCATAAAAAACAATGGACAAAGAATAAACGTCTCTCTCTCGGGACTTCTTTTCTCATCACCTTCACTCCTTTCGTAAGAACTTGCTCCTACTTGTCTCTTTGCAAGATGGTAATGCACTCGTGCCAGATGAGCATGCAACACCTAAGCATTAAGATATGCAGTTCAAACCTTAAGACACAAGCAATCTTTCCACACCTAGTTAGGGGAACTACGACGAATTTGATACTCATGTCCATATGAGGTACGTAGGCAGCGGGGTAGGGCCCGTCCGAGCACACTCTTTTATTTTCCCTACATTTCCACCCCCCCCCCCTTTCTTTTCTTTTCTTATCCAGTTTCAGTATTTCTTTTTGCAGCAACTTTCATTCTTAAATCCTTTGAAGCAGTTTCTTTGCAAGTGTGGATCCCGTCGGGTACATCGGACGATCTGGAGTGCTAATACCTTCCCAGGTCGTAACCGACTCTCGAAACCAGTCTCTTTGGTTCACATGACCTTTTTCCTTCCTTTTCTTTTCTTCTGGTTTGTGCAGCATTACCATTCACGTTCCTTCGAGATAAAAATGCCTGGCTGGCGACTCTACCTTTTCCGTGCCACTTTCGCGTTTGTACCAGGATAAAAACCCAGGGATCGACAATGGGCCATATTGGTAAGCCATAAAATTTGAGTTTGAGGATGGAATCCCCCGAGAAGTGTTAAAATGGAAGTTCCCGCGCCTTGCGTAGTACTAAATAAATTATTACTAGAATCAGTGTTTTGAGCATAAAGATTCCACTAACCCATAAAAAGTGGCCCTAATCCTTGAGGGTGAGGCAATACACTTACCAAATTATTCCATCGAACATATTCTCCTCTAGATCCTAGAATAGCTGCATGGACTAAATTCCCTACCCAAGCTAAGAAACTAACTCCATATAGTCCTGAAAAATGATGATTGAGGCAGGATTCAGCTTTTTTAAACCACGAAACGCTCGGTTTCGATTTCGGTTGTAGATGTAACCAATCCGCTAATAAGGATATGAAAGAAATAAGTAATATAAAAATAACTCCAGTATAAAGATCCTCATTAGTACGTAAACTAATGTATACCACCATTGATTAACACCAGAATAGGCAATATTCATTGGGCCAAGAGCACCCCCTCGAGTAAAAGCTTCTACAGTCGGTTGACCAAAATAGGGATCCCAAATTGCATGAGCAATATGTCTTACATGTAAAGGATCTTGTACCCATGCCTCACAATTCCTTCCCAAGCTACATTGAAGAGATTTCCGGAAGTCCACGGAATAATTATTACTGATTGTCCAAAATAAGAAGCAAAAATATTCTAATAAAGATGTTTTTCAGTAATATCATCATGACTCTCGGAGTCATGTGCGGTAGCAATATCAAACCAAATACGAAGATTAGTGGGGTCCAACAATAAGCCTTGGCTAAACCTTGAAAATCTTAATGCCATAATGCTTTTCAAATTCTCCTAACCATTATCCTATTATAATAATTCTTGCTAAGAAGAATGTCGACATTGTGGCAATTCCACACAGAAGTTAATGTGTTACTCTTATAGCATGTCCCTTTATAATGCTCAAGGATCTAGGCTGAGTAGCAGGAGCAACTTTTAATTTATTATGAGCCTAAACGATGGATTCAATAAGTTCTTGCCAAAAACCACGGCCATTGAATAGAAATATTAAACTAAAATCCCATATAAAATGGGCGCCTAAGAAAAAAAGAACATATGCAGATAATGAGGAACCATAAGACTGAATTACTTGGGATGCCCGCACCCATAAGAAATCGTGAAGCCACCCATTAATAGTAATCGAACTCTGCGCACAGTTTCCTCCTATGATATAAGTTATTACTCGATCATTTGCACATCCCCAAGAATCTTATTGAATTTTAAAAATGAAATGGAATATTACCACATAAATTTCATTGTACATCCAAAATAATCCTAGAAAGACATTATCCCAAGCGGATACATGGCATGTCTCCCCTCTTCCCGCACCATCACAAGGGAACCGAAAACCAAGATTTGCTTTATCTGGTATCAATGTGAGCTACGAGAAAATAGAATACCTTTTAGGAGTATCAATACCGTCACATGAATTGTAAATGTATGAATATGATGTACCAAAAAATCTGCAGTTCCTAATGGAATAGGCAACAAAGCTACTTTGCCGCCCACTGTCACTAAATCACCACCGCCCCAAGTCAAATTGGATCTTGTTATTGCACCACGAGCTATTGTGCCAGGTGTTAAAGCATGGGTATTTTTTATCCATTGAGCAAAGACAGTTTTTAATTGTATAGCGGTATCAGAAAACATATCTTGAGGGTGACCTAAAGCAGTCATGGTATCATTATGAATATACCGCCCAAAATTGTGAAATCCTAAATATATACACGCCCAATTAAGATGTGATATGATTGCATCACAATGTCTAAGAAAACGGTCTAATAGACCGTTGTATCAATTAGTTGGATCATAGTCTTTTACCATAAAAATGGTCACATGTGCAGCAACACCAACTATGAGAAAGACCCCAATCCATATGTGATGTGTGAATAATGACAGTTGTGTACCATAGTCAGTAGCTAGGTATAGATAAGAAGGCATCACATACATATGGCGATCTAAAATAATTGTCAAAGAGCTTAACATAGTTAGGTTAATAGATAATTGAGCATGCCATGACCTTGTTAGAATATCAGATAGACCTTTATGACCCTTGTAATACCCATATACAAAATACATACAGCAAAGCATACATTTTTCATATATAAGTTCAAGTTTGGTACTGAAATACAAATAAGTTCTTAGTACAATACATTGTAAAATTTTAGCCAACTAAATACATAAGGTACTATAACAAAAGGCTAACAATAATACAAGATGTCAAGACAAAAGGAAACTAAGAACTAGATCCGAAGATCTCAAAATATCCACTGCGGAAGTAAAAGTCATCGAGAAGTAAGGATAATCAAACTGTCTTATCCTTACCCTTCACGGAACCTAAAGTACCACAAAATATATCAACAACATGGGATGAGATAACAATATCTCAGTGAGTTCCCTATCTTAGAGTTCTCTCGGCTCTAAAGGTTCGAATCTAACCACTACTCGAATCTTTGGTCATTTCTCTACAAGGAACCAAAACAAGATGGAAACATCCATACAACGCTCTCACACTTCACGCGGGACTCAGTGGAATACCCTCCTCAAGTGTTATCGGCAAGGCTTCCCGTGGGACTCAGTGTAATACCCACCTCAAGCCACTACCAAGTCTTTACGGATGCTTCCCGTGGGACTCAGCGTAATACCCACCTCAAGACTTACTCAAGACTTCACTGGGAAAGGCTTCCAATGGGAATCAGTGTAATACCCATCTCAAACCACCACCATGCATCCCGTGGGACATAGTGTAATACCCACCTCAAGCCTTTACCATGATTCCTGTGGGACTCAGTGTAATACCCACCTCAAGCCTTTACCATGCTTCTCGTGGGACTCAGTGTAATACCCACCTTAAGCCTTTTCTCGGGAAAGGATTCCCATGGGACTCAATGTAACAACCATCTCAAGCCTCTACCATGTTTCCCATGGGACTTAATGTAATACCCACCTCAAGCCTTTACTCACCTTTGCAACGGTTTCGCATCAACCTAGGGTAGTCCTAAACATCTCACAATGTATACCTTTTTATTTCCAAGAGCTCACAATTACCTAACTAACATAATTACTATTAATTAGAAAAGTCGGGTAAAGTTCGGCTCAAAATAATATTTCTCAGTCTTATAAGATAGAACATATTATTAGCTTCAAATCGATATAAAGAACAATTAAATCAGATAAACGACGAAGAAGTAATGAATTTTTAAAGAAGGATAAAAAATAATATTTTTCTTAAACTTACAGTGTTAACCGGTTAACGCATTTGGTTAACCTGTTAACTAGATCAGATTGACAAAGTCAGTAGTGTATCAAAGTCTCATTAACCGGGTAACCCATTCTGTTAACCGGTTAACTGACAGTTAGTGGCTAAAAAACCAGCGTTTTCAAATACTCAACTTCTCCAAATTCAATCCAAACAACACCAAACATCAAAACAATTATCAACAGAGGTTCTCATACATATTGCCAACATATTCATGCATTTAATCGATATTTCAACCGTTCAAACTCTCGATTCTATGATTTCTAGCATTTTGACCTAACCTCAAGAAATTTATAACTTCTAAAAATAAAAGTTTCTAACTAGAACCCACCTCTACCAAAGATGATTGAGAAGATTGAGAGATGAATGGATGGTGAATCTTCAAGACCAAGAGCTTCTTCTTCTTCTTCTTCAAGCTTTACCATTCTTCTCACTTTCCTCTTCTTTCTCTTATTCTTTCCCTTTCTCTTACTATGTTTATGTTTCTAAGCAACATAACATAAAGAAAACAATTATAGGTTTATACGGGAAAAGTATAATTTCCTCCCAATGGGTCCATATAGAGGGTATCCAAAAATGCCTCTTAATCAATAATTTAATAAAACCTCTAAGTCAGATAATATTAGTTAATAAAAATTAATTCGCATATTGTTCCAATTATTTTTGTTAAAATCTCTCAGAGCAACCCGAAAACTTATTGATATCAATTAATATTACTCAGAACATTAAACTAAATTACGGGGCGTTACATCCTCCCCCCACCATAAATAGAAATTTGTCCTCGAATTTAAAGATTGCTTGAATAGATGAGGATACACCTCTCGCATCTCTGATTCCAGTTTCCACGTAGCATCTCCCGGATGCGTCCCATCCCATTGTACCTTACAAAGTGGAATCTCTTTGTTTTTTAACACTTTGGTTTCTCTTCCAACAATATGGCTCGGTTGGGGTTCAAAAGTCAAGTCTGTATCTATTTCAATAGAATCAGGCAGAATAGGCGGAAGAGGATCAGGAACAAACCTATGAATTTGAGATACGTGAAAAACATCATGCATCTCAGACAGAGAGGGTGGTAAGGCTAATCTGTAAGCAACTTCACCAATCCTTTCTAAGATCTGATACGGTCCTACGTATCTTAGACTTAACTTACGTGACTTGAACGGTCCTTTCAATCTCAATCTAGGAGTAACTTTGAAATAAATATGGTCACCTTCCTCAAACTCCAAACGTCTCCTTCGATTGTCAGAATAAATCTTCTAACAGTCTTGGGCTTGCTTGATTTTCTCTCGAATCATTTAAATCTTTTTTGTAGTCTCTTGTATAATCTCAGGTCCCAAAATTTTATCTTCACCCACTTGCGACCAACACAAAGGCGTTCTACATTTTCTTCCATATAAAGCCTCATACGGAGCCATACCAATGCTCGCATGGTAACTATTATTATAAGAAAACTAAATCAAAGGTAAAACTTCCTTCCAATTTTCTTTACTTTCCAACACAAGCTCTTAACATGCCTTTCATTGTTTGAATCGTTTGTTCAGTCTGACCATCCGTTTGAGGATGATTAGAAGTGCTCAATCGCAGATTCGTACCCATAGCTTGTTGAAACACTTTCCAAAACCTTGAATTAAACTTTGGATATCTATCAGACACAATGCTAGACGGAACACCATACAACCTTACAATTTTAGCAATAAACAACCTTGCAAGATGACTTGCCTTGTATGTAGTCTTAATGGCTAAGAAATGTGTAGATTTCATTAGTCAATCTAAAATCACACAAATAGAATCATAACCACCTTTAGTACTAGGTAAACCCACTTCCAAATCCATAGAAATATTATCCCACTTCCAAATTGGAATATCCAAAGGTTGCAACAAACTGCCTGGTCTTTGGTGCTCGATCTACACTTGTTGGCACACTACACACTCGAACACAAACACTGCAATATCCTTTTTCATACCGGACCACCAATACTCTTTCTTTTAAGTCTCTATACATCTTCGAAGAACCCGAATGTAACGTGAAAGTACCTTTATGAGCTTCCTCCAAAATCTTTCTTTTTAACTCAACATCATTCGGAATACAAATCCTTTGATTAAATAGGATAATCCCATCCAACGCTCTTACAAAACCCGGTTGGAGTAACATCTCTTTTAACTTCTAATCTAGAACTTGTTCTTGTTGATTATCACTTCTTAAGGTAGAATTGATATTCAAATTTCCCATGATCACACCATTCATAGTCCATACAAATTGAAGATTAAGATCTCGAAACTTCTCCAATAATGCATATTCCAACATCATCAACTCGGTACCATGAATCACTTTATGGCTCAAAGCATCTGCCACTTTATTCTCTTTTCTTGGATGATACTTAAATTCTAGGTCATAATCCTTCAAGTACTTCATCCACCTTCTTTGTCTCGTATTCAATTGTTTCTGATCTAAAAGATACTTCAAACTTTTATGGTCGTTGAATATCTCAAAGTGCACACCATACAAATAATGTCTCCACACCTTCAGAGTGAACACCACGGCCACTAACTCCAAATCATGAATTGGATAATTCTTCTCGTGAACTTTCAACTGTCGAGAAGCATAAGCTACAACATGTCCTTCCTGCATAAGAACACCTTTTAACCCCATCTTAGAATAATCGCAAAACACTTCGTAAAACTTATTAGGATCGGGAATAATCAACACCGGAGCAGTCATCAAGCTTTCCTTTAGACACATGAAACTTTGTTCACAACCAGAATCCCATTCGTAAGCGAAACCCTATCTAGTAAGCTTAGTCACTGGCAACGCCAACTGAGAAAAACCATTGATGAACCTTCTGTAATAACTTGCCAAACCTAAGAAACTTCAAACTTTCGAAGCATTCCTTGGTCTCTCCCAATTTATCACGGCTTCAATTTTCGATGGATCCATTGCTACACCTCCTTGAGATATAACATGTCCAAGAAATTTGACTTCAGACATCCAAAACTCACACTTGTTGAACTTGGCGAAACGTTGTTTCTCTTGCAACACCGATAGAACAATTCTCAGATGCTCTTTGTGCTCTTGTGGAGTACGAGAATAAATGAGAATGTCATCAATAAAGATTACAACAAACTTATCTAAATAAGCTTGAAATATCCAGTTCATGCAATCCATAAAAACAGCTAGAGCATTCGTCACACCGAAAGGCATCACTAGGAATTCATAATGTCCATAACAGGTTCTGAACGCATTCTTTGGTACATCGGAACTCTTTACACGAATCTGGTGATAGCCCGACCTCAACTCAATCTTCGAGAACACACAAGCTCATTTCAATTGATCCAAAAGGTCTTCTATTCTAGGTAAAGGATACTTGTTCTTGATAGTGACCTTGTTCAACTTACGGTAATCAATACACAACCGCATACCACCATCCTTCTTCTTTACCAACAAAACAGGAGCTCCCCACGGTGAAACACTTGATCTAACAAAATGCTTCGCCATCAAATCTTCTAACTGGTCCTTGAATTCTCTTAATTTAAGCGGTTCCATCCGATAAGGGGAAACGAATATAGGAGTCGTACCCGGTATCAGGTCAACTAAGAACCCAACTTCCCTCATAGGAGGTAGAGAAGTGAAATCCTCGGGAAAGACTTCAGGATACTCATAGACTATTAGGATATTCAGCACTTACTGATCATTACTCTAATCTTTAGTAAGGACCAGTAAAACAGATTTCTCTAATTCAAACAAAAAGTTTACCATTCCAACTGTACCTTCTAAGATTGTTGTCAACACATATTTCAGAGGAGCTTCCACAGATGGAATGATGATTAATTTCTCTTCGCACCCAATAAACACAGAATTAGTAGACAACCAATCCATTCCCAAAATAACATCGACTTTCTTAAGGGTAGACAAATAAGATCAATCTGGAAAACTCTACCATCCACAAACAAAGTGCAATTTTCACACATAAGAGGTGTCTCAAGCGTTTCATCCATAAAGGTAGTAACCACCATAGGAGGAGACAAGGTAATAACTCATAACCTAATTCGCTTCACACAACGAGTAGTCACAAAAGAATGTGTTTCTCCACAATCAAATCAAATAAGACAAGGATGTTCATTAACAAGACATGTACCCGCAATCAGAGAGTTGTCAACTTTAGTCTTCCTCGCATCCATGGTATAAACCCTTCCTTGACCTGATTCCTTTTTTGTGGAAAATCTCTAGCAACATGTCCTTCTTTCTGGCAAAGGAAATATATCACACCTCCTGGACCACACCTACCATAATGATTCTTATGGTAATTGGGACATGAAGGAGGAATATTAGGTCTATGATTTTCCACTTGCTTCCCCTTGAAGGGTTGGGGCCTTGGCCTAAAAAGTTGATTCTTCCTCCCATGATCACTTTGAATAACTCTTCCAACATTCACTTCATTCTGCATTTTCTTCAAACTATGCACAACAACATAATATTGTCTAAACAATTCAGAATAAGTAGTGAACTTCCTCTGAGAGACACTATAAGAAATTTCAGCCCTTAACCCAAACAAAAACTGATCAATCTTCCACTTCTCGTCTGGAGCATACATAGCTTGCCTTGAGTAAGTCGCCATGTCTTCAAACTTTTATTCATAACTGGCCAGAGTCATGCTTCTCTGCCTTAGCTGCTGAAACTCAAACTCCTTCTGAGTCCTTAGAGAACTTGGAAAATATTTCTTCATAAAAGTCGCTTTAAACTGTTCTCATACCTTCGGAACCTCTTGTACAGTCATGAGAGTAGAAGCACTCTCCCACCATCTAGCAGCATGACCTTTCAATAAGTGTGATACAAATGTCACCTTGTTCTCTTCACTACACAGCACAGCCTGGAAGATACTATCCATACCAGTTATCCATTCATGAGCTATTACTGGATCTAATCCGCCATGAAATTCTTGAGGATTCATGCAGAAAAAGTCACGAAAAGTTCCACCTTGAGTTTCAGGAACAACCACCTAAGGATGAAGACCCCCATTCATTTGGTGAACCATCTCTTGCATAAACTGGTTATGTTGTTGCTGCATCTGCTGCATGAACCGATACTAAGGAGCATTCCCATCGCCAGTCGGCGGATTCCCAGCATGAGGAGTGGCATTATGCCTACCACGAGTTCTACATCATGTAGCCATATCCCAAAATGTCATCAAAGCAGGATTAAGTTGATCAAGCTCAATACCATAAACATAACGTTTAGTTATATCGCGATATTACGTATATGAACGGAAAGAAACACTTATAATATTCCAAGGCTAGATGGAGGATATGACCTGCTCTGATATCAACTGTAATACCCATATATAAAATACATACATTAAAGCATACATTTTTCATATATAAGTTCAAATTTGGTACTGAAATACAAATAAATTCTTAGTACAACACATTGTAAAATTTTAGCCAACTAAATACATAAGGTACTATAACAAAAGGCTAACAATAATACAAGATGTCAAAATAAAAGGAAACTAAGAACTAGATCCGAAGATCTCAAAATATCCACTACGGAAGCAAACTCCATTGAGAAGTAAGGATAATCAAACTTCCTTATCCTTACCCTTCGAAGAACCTGAAGTACCCGAAATATATCAACAACATGGGGTGAGATAACAACATCCCAGTGAGTTCCCAATCTTATAGTTCTCTCGGCTCTAAAGGTTCGAATCTAACCACTACTCGAATATGTGGTCACTTCTCTACAAGGAACCAAAACAAGATGGAAACGTCCATACAACGCTCTCACACTTCATGTGGGACTCAGTGGAAAACCCACCTCAAGTGTTATCAGCAAGGCTTCCTGTGGGACTCAGTGTAATACCCACCTCAAGCCACTACCAAGTATTTACAGATGCTTCTCGTAGGACTCAGTATAATACCCACCTCAAGACTTACTCAAGACATCATTGGGCAAGGCTTCCCATGGGACTCAGTGTAATACCCATCTCAAGCCACTACCATGCTTCCCATGGGACTCAGTGTAATACCCACCTCAAGCCTTTACCATGCTTCCCGTGGGACTCAGTGTAATACCCACCTCAAGCCTTTACCATGCTTCACGTGGAACTCAGTGTAATACCCACCTCAAGCCTCTACCATGCTTCATGTGGTGAATGTATACCTACCTCAAGCCTTTACTCACCTTTCCAACGGTTTCACATCAACCTAGGGTTGTTCTAAACATCTCACAATTTATACCTTTTTATTTCCAAGAGCTCACAATTACCTACCTAACATAATTACAGTTAATTAGAAAAGTCGGGTAAAGTCCTGCTCAATTAAATCGGATAAACGATGAAGTTATGAATTTTTAAAGATGGGTCAAAAATAATATTTTTTCCTAAACTTACAGTGTTAATCGGTTAACACATTTGGTTAACCATATCAGATTGACAAAGTCAGTAGCGTATCAAAGTCCCATTAACCGGTTAACCCATTTTGTTAACCGGTTAACCGACAGTCAGTGGCTGAAAAACCTGCGTTTTCAAATACTCAACTTCTCCAAATTCAATCCAAACAACACCAAACATCAAAACAATTATCAACAGAGGTTCTCATACATATTGCCAACATATTCATGCATTTAATCGATATTTCAACCGTTCAAACTCTCGATTCTATGATTTCTAGTATTTTGACCAAACCTCAAGAAATCTATAACTTCTAAAGATAAAAGTTTCTAACTAGAACCCACCTCTACCAAAGATGATTGAGAAGATTGAGAGATGAATGGATGGTGAATCTTCAAGACCAGTTGCTTCTTCTTTTTCTTCAAACTTATCCCTTTTTCTCACATTCCTCTTTTTTCTCTTCTTTTTTCCCTTTCTCTTACTATTTTTATGTTTCTAAGCAACATAACATAAAGAAAACAATTTTATGTTTATACGGGAAAAGTATAATTTCCTCCCAACGGGTCCAAATAGAGGGTATCCAAAAATGTCTCTTAATTAATAATTTAATAAAACCTCTGAGTCAGATAATATTAGTTAATAAAAATTAATTCGTTGATTGCTCCAATTAATTTTCTTAAAATCTCTTAGAGCAACCTGGAACCCTATTGATATCAATTAATATTACACAGAGCATTATAATAAATTACGGGGCGTTACATCATCCCCCCTAAAATAGAAATTCGTCCTCGAATTTAAAGATTATCTGAATAGGTGAGGATACACCTCTCACATCTCCGATTCCAGTTCCCACGTAGCATCTCCCGGATGCGTCACATCCCATTGTACCTTAACAAGTGGAATCTCTTTGTTTCTTAACACTTTGGTTTGCCTTCCAACAATACGGCTTGGTTGGGGTTCAAAAGTCAAGTCCATTTTTATTTCAATAGAATTAGGCAGAATAGGCTGAAGAGGATCAGGAACACACCTATGAAGTTGAGATACGTGAAAAACATCATGCATCTCAGACAGAGAAGGTGGTAAGGCTAATCTGTAAGCAACTTCACCAATCCTTTCTAAAATCTGATATGGCCCTACGTATCTCAGACTTAACTTACGTGACTTGAACGGTCCTTTCAATCTCAATATCGGAGTAACTTTCAAATAAACATGGTCACCTTCCTCAAACTCCAAACGTCTCTTTCGATTGTCAGAATAACTCTTCTGAAGGTCTTGGGCTTGCTTAATTTTCTCTTGAAACATTCGAATATTTTTTGTAGTCTCTTGTATAATCTTGGGTCCCAAAATTCTATCTTCACCCATTTCCGACCAACACAAAGGCATTCTACATTTTCTTCCATATAAAGCCTCATACGGAGCCATACCAATACTCGTATGGTAACTATTATTATAAGAAAACTAAATCAAAGGTAAAGCTTCCTTCCTAATTCCTCTACTTTCCAACACACAAGCTCTTAACATGTCTTTCATTGTTTGAATTCTTCTTTCAGTCTGACCATCTGTTTGAGGATGATTAGAAGTGCTCAAACGCAGATTCGTACCCATGGCTTGTTGAAACACTTTCCAAAACCTTGAAGTAAACTTTGGATCTCTATCGGACACAATACTAGACGGAACACCATGCAACCTTACAATTTCAACAATAAACAACCTTGCAAGATGACTTGCCTTGTATATAGTCTTAACGGTTAAGAAATGCGAAGATTTCGTTAGTCGATCTAAAATCACCCAAATAGAATCATAACCACCTTGAATACTAGGTAAACCCACTTCAAAATCCATAGAAATACTATCCCACTTCCAAATTGGAATATCCAAAGGTTGCAACAAACCGCCTGGTCTTTGGTGCTCGATCTTTACTTGTTGGCACAACGCACACTCATACACAAACAATGCAATATCCTTTTTCATATCGGACCACCAATACTCTTTCTTTAAGTCTTGATACATCTTCGAAGAACCCGGATGTAACGTGAAAGTACCTTTATGAGCTTCCTCCAAAATCTTTCTTTTTAACTCAACATCATTCGGAATACAAATCCTTTGATTAAATAGGATAATCCCATCCAGCGCTCTTACAAACACGGTTGGAGTAACATCTCTTGTAACTTCTCATCTAGAACTTGTTCTTGTTGAATTTCACTTCTTAAGGTAGAATTTATATTCAAACTTTCCATAATCACACCATTCAAAGTCCATACAAATTGTAGATTATGATCTCAAAACTTAACCAATAATGCATATTCTAACATCATCAACTCGGCACCATGAATCACTTTCTGGCTCAAAGCATCTGCCACTTTATTCTCTTTTCCTAGATGATACTTAAATTCTAGGTCATAATCCTTCAAGTACTCCATCCACCTTCTTTGTCTCATATTCAATTCTTTCTGATCAAAAAGATACTTCAAACGTTTATAGCCGTTGAACATCTCAAAGCGCACACCATACAAATAATGTCTCCACACCTTCAGAGTGAACACCACAGCCAATAACTCCAAATCATGAGTTGGATAATTCTTCTTGTGAACTTTCAACTATCAAGAAGCATAAGCTACAACTTGTCCTTCCTGCATAAGAACACCTCTTAACCCCATCTTAGAAGAATCGCAAAACACTTCGTAAGACTTGTTAGGATCGAGAATAATCAACACCAGAGCAGTTGTCAATCTTTCCCTTAGACACATGAAACTTTTTTCACAACCAGAATCCTATTTGTAAGCGAAATCCTTTTTAGTAAGCTTAGTCATTTGCAACGTCAACTGAGAAAAACCTTTGATGAACCTTATTTAGTAACCTGCCAAACCTAAGAGACTTCTAACTTTCGAAGCATTCCTTGGTCTCTCCCAATTTATCACAGCTTTAATTTTCGATGGATCCACTGCTACACCTCCTTGAGATATAACATGTGTCGCTCCCGGGATTTTCATCCTAGTACAAACGCGAAAGTGGCGCGAAAAAGGTAGAGTCGCCAGCCATGCATTTTTATCCCGAAGGAACGGGAAAGGTAATGCTGCACAAACCTAAGGAAGAATGAAAGGACATGGTCCTGCGAACCAAAGATCTGGGTTCGGGAGTCGGTTATGACCTGGAAAGGTATTAGCACCCCAGACCGTCTTCCGTACCCGACGGGATCCACGCTTGTTTGTTTTGTTTCAAAGGGTGAGAAATAAGATGCTGCTGAATAAAACTGCTGACTGGAAGGGAAATGAAATGAGAAAGGAACTTAAAGAGAACAAAAAGAAATAATGGGGAAAATGTAGGGAAAACAAAGAATGTTCTCGAATAGGCCCTAACCCACTGCATACGTACCTCATCGGGAAAATGAGGATCAGAGTCGACGTAGTTCGCCTAACTAAGGTGGTAACTATTTGTTTATGTTTTTTATGTGCTGGAACTGCGTATATCTATGATAAGATGTTGCAGGCTCGTCTGGTATGAGTGCTTTTACCTTTTTGCATGCGAGACAAGTCGTCGCGAGTTCATGTTGAGAATGAATGAGATGAGAGGAGAAGTCCTCGCGGGAATGTCGCTTATTGTTTGTTGTTTGCTTTTTAAGAGTTTTCATGAATTTGGCACAAGGAAGTGAATTCAACTCTTTTCCCTGGAATGTGTACTTGTTACTACATTCCAAGATGGAATTATAGAACAAGCACACCCAGCAAGGAGAATTTATCCAAGACTGGTTTCCAAGGATTAGGGTTTAAGTTCACTAGCTTGTTGAACTTATTAAATGTTTTTGTAGCTTTTGTGAAGAAGTATTTTTTAGATTTTTCTTTGTGAAATAAACTCTTGATCAGACTTGTACATCATGCTAGACAAGCCTACACTATTCCAAGATGGAATGAATGTAAGTGCCCCCATGGAATAAGGTTATACACAAGAGATTATTTCATGCATTTATTAAGGCTTTTTGGATTTTGTTTGAAGATGAGAGAAGAAGACTCAAGAGGCAAAAGGTCAAAGCTAATGGGGGACTAAGACACAACCCTAAGTTATCTTATTATGCATAAAATGTGGTCCTATGGTTAATGAGTCATTCTAACCTAAGGAGAAGAAAGAGCAAACTAGAATTCAACTTACATCCTAAGGAAGTTAAGTTGAAACCTAAAGATTGAAGGAAGCCCTATGAACAAAACACAAAGGTGCTAAGGTGAAAGCAAATAGATGCATTAAGGAATAAGAATTAAGTGATTACCTCATATTCCCCCCAACAAAACAAATATTAGTATGATGAATAAAAATGAGCAATTATTACATGGTAATCTTCACAAACAATTCACACCATCTAAGGAAAAGATTAATTAACTCCTAAGACAAATACCTAAGCATAAGGCACCTTATAAGATGGTAAACTTAAAAAGTCAGTAGCTAAACTCAACTTAAGCATTCTAAAGCTACAAGAGTGAACAAATTCAAACTATTTCCTAAAGGGATACTAAACCCTAATGAGAGCTAAGGTAAAGTTACATGAAGAAACTTAAAGGGTTAAGTAAACCAAACTTGCATAAATCCTAAGGTGAATAGAAAATCAATGGGCTAACATCTCACTAAAGTCCTCTAAGATGTAAAACTACAAGGGGATGAAGAGATCCAAGTGAAAGAGATGCAAACTATATGTGGAAAGGTGTGAACATAAGAAGGAAATGCATATGAAACTTCAAAGGAACAAAAACTTAAAGTAGAAAATCAAACATGAATAATAGGATTTGAAATCCCCATACAGAGACCAGGGACTTGATGAAATGTTAAAATGTGGTTTAATCATGCAATGATCATCACAATATAGGTTTTGAAAGGTTAAGATGGAGAATGAAGAAGAATTAGGTCAAAAGGAAGCAAAGGCAACTTATGACTCAAGCAAACCCTAAAATCAAAAGATAAAGACCTAATGATTGCACTCTACACTTAAGAACCTCTAATGTGACCTACAAGAATCAGAACCAAGACCTTAGATCCATGGCATGAATGCCTTATTCAAATGGAGATGAAGGAACATTCTAAAAGGGATCAAAAATGACTTAAGGCTTAAGTAACTTGAGAAAAATATCAAATGACTTAGAAAAATTATGAAATTTTATATTGAACCTCACAATCTAGAGAATGACATGTTTAAAAAAAATGTCATGAAAAATCCTAATTTTGAAAGGTGAAAGAATCATTATAATGCAATTAGGGTTATGTGAACCTAGGTGGAAGAATGGACTCAAAAGGACTTAAACAGTGACCTAAAAATCCAGAAAAAAATATTTTGAGGAAATTAAATGAGCTATTAAAATGACACAAAAGGAATGGGATATTTATCCTATGTGGTTTGAGAGGAAAAAAATGAACAAATTTATTGGTTAAAAATGAGAAAATTGAGAAACAATTAAAGTGAAAATTATTTCTGACTTCAAAAATGGACAAAAATAAAATCTAAAAATATGGAAAATTAGAGAAAATTATAAGGATCCTATGTGAATTTAATTGCAATTTTTTGTGGCTTTTTGGTATTTTTAATGATGTGAAACGAAAATGATATAAAGTGAGAAAAGAAAATAAAATGAAAAGAAATGGT
This sequence comes from Lathyrus aphaca, assembly GCA_963966055.1. NCBI lineage: Eukaryota > Viridiplantae > Streptophyta > Magnoliopsida > Fabales > Fabaceae > Lathyrus > Lathyrus aphaca. The sequence goes on from OZ014522.1 coordinate 228,686,408, forward strand.
TTGGGCCTCGGGGGGGTGCCAAAAGTGACAAAAAACACATGACTGGGCTGAACACATGCATGCAGGGGGTGTGAGTAGGAAACTGAAGACTTTGTGTTGACTTTTGGACACGTGAATGGCACGTTCTCATTAATTTGATTGCACATCCTGGACTCTTGGATCAAACACATCCAATGGCTGTGTTATATTCTCTCCACTGACCTAGGGTTATTGTTCAGGTGACCGGAAGTGACCTCCAGTCATCTTCTCCGGTCACCCCTGGCCTAGGGTTTCTTCAATTCTTCATGAAAATTAATTTTACAACCACTATTGCACTCGCCTCTCACTATTGGTCATAAATATGGCTTCAAAACTTATTTAAGGTTCTTAAATTTCCAGAATCGAAAACAAGAACTAAACCTGAGAAAATTGAATTTATGCATCTATGATGCCTATCAACTAGCCAGTCAATCCATAACCTCTATCAGGCCTCAAGCAACATAAAACCACTTAGAAATGTGCAATTCGGGCAAGTAGAAGTTCAGGACATACCTGAGTTGCAGAGATGACAAATTGTTGCTAGAAGGCCAGAGATGTGACTCCTTAGAATGCTTGAGCTTGCTTCAGTACAATTAGAGTGAAATAAACACTCTGTGATGCGTGGATCTTGGGAAATTGAGGAAGATGCAGTGAGAATCAATGATATGCAATGTTGAATCCTTGATGATTTGAGCTGATCAAGCCATGGAAATGAACCTATACACAATGCAGATGATGAATTGAGGTAGAGGGAAGCAAGATTGTGGCAATTTGAAGAGCTTGCATCCAAACTGCAGTGAAGATCAACAATGTGCAGTGATGAATCTTGAAGCTTTCAGGCTGTGCAATATATGATGATTGATCTTAAGATGATGAAGATGATGGCTGGATGAAGAATGGATCCAGATCAATGAAGATGATGCTTGCTCGAATCCTCTTGCAATATGAAAATTCACAGTGCACTTTGCAATTTTTGGTGAAGAATGAAGCCGACCCTTGCACTAAAGTGATGACCTTGCTTTATAGAGCTCTTAAACATGATTAATCATCCCTTGGGATAATTGAGTGAGTGAGGTTAAATGAGTGAGGTAGTTATGGCAGTTATGCCAGCTGTAACATCTAGAAGCTTCTCAATGGAAATGAATTCCATGCTGCAAGTTTCATGTTGCTTATGGTGTGGTTTAATGTGATGCAATGAAGCTGAGTTGATCTGATTTTATAGCTTGCTTGTAATACTTAGAAGCTCATAATTTGGCTTGGATTGGAAAGGATGCATAACAATTGGTGTGATCATGCACACACATGATAACTTGAGCTCTTGGACATGAGGTTTGTGATTGTAGCATGCTAATTGAAGTGTGCAAGCTGAACTGAAGTGGAATCCTCTTATGATTTAATGACTTAGTCTGCAAGAAATCAGATTGCATGTTGTGATCTTCCAAGAGGTGTAACTTCATGATCAAGGCATCCATTGATGAACTTCTTGTGCTCAATTTGAAGTAGAAAGAACAAGGAACAAGATTGATATTCAAACCATGATAAGACATGACCTCTAATTCACTTAAATGCCTCTATGAAAATCAAGTCACCAAACTGCACATTGGCTAGCACGAATTTGGCTTGCCTTGTGCCTATGGGCCTATGGTTGGCCAGTTGCAACCTCTCCACTTTGACCCTCAAATAGCCCAAGAAGACTTGCTCAAATGAAAAATCTTTGAACACCAATATTGTAGGGATTGCATCAAGGAACAACTTTGTAGTTCACCAAAAATTGATTTGAAGCATATTTTACCAAGAAAAATGGCATGACATTTGACCCTCCACCTGTTTGATGATATGCCAGGCAGGGCGCGCGCTGGCCTGCATTTGCCTTGCCCATGACTTGCCTTGGGCCTTGAATTCTTCAAACTTGCTAAGATCATATCTCACTCATTTTTGATAATATGGAGCAGTTCCACCTATGGATTTGAAGCTCAATATTCTCTCTTTAATTGGATCCAAGTAGAATTTTGATATCCCTCATATTTTGGGAGAAGGCCTCTCTTAAAGATGCTGCAAAAATGGCCAAAACTTGCCATTTTTGGAAACCCTAATTTTACAAAAATGGTAATTTTTGGTTTTCTTTATTTCTCTTGATTCCTCCATCATTTCTTAATAAAATTTGAACCATAGGATCCTTGTAACCCTAATTTCATGATTTTGATCTCAAAAAGTCAAGAGTTGACTTTTTCTTTAGCATGGTTGACTTTTCCCCAAATCCCTGATTTTCAGTCATCTAGCCAATTGAACCTCTTCCCTAATGAATTTGTGAATGAAATTTGATCCCTAGGAACTTTCCATCATGTATAAGACAATGAAATCCACTTTGAATCAAAACTTCATGCAGAAGCCCAGTAGAAATGAAACCCTAATTTGGCCTTTTTCATCAGGAGATGTTGCACTGCCTGCCTTCTCTGATCAAATCAAATCTTTCCATGGCTTGTGGCTTCAAATGAAAACTTGTGGTATGTTGTGAACCCTTTGCACAATGTTGAGAAGCTTTATGACCCTTTGATTGCCCTTGTATAGCCTTCAGTTGCTCCAATCATTGATCAGATACCTATGCCTCAGCTATGCCACACATGATGCAATGTTTTGGGTTATTTTATGAACTTATTTATGATAGATGCTATGCAAAATGTTGAGGAAATGAGAGGGCAAATTTTGAGGTATTACAGCTACCCTTATTCAATCATCTGCAGGCTTGAACGAATAAATGCAAAAGCTTTTAGACATTCAAGGTATGGAGTGATTGAATACTCGAATAAAACCTAGAAATTTGAACTCGGTGGATAATAGAAATGCCATCTGCCTTTTATTTATTTTTTATTTTTTTTCGACCTCTAAATAGGTAATGGGAAGAGAACAAGGTGGAATAGAATCATTGCAATAACCTGCAATGTGAATACTGAGCGAATCAAGCCACAAAGAGGATGCATGTTGGTGAAATAGGGCTTTAAAACGAGACCATTAGCGGAATGGAACTCGACAATGTGACTGTTGAGCGAATCAAGCCACGGAAAGTGCCTGTTGGCAAAACAGGGCTTAAAAAACGAGACCGTTAGCGAAACAGAACTCGACAATGTGAATGTTGAGCGAACCAAGCCACAAAGAAGGGTGCCTGTTGGCGAAACAGGGCTTAAAAAACGAGATCGTTAGCAAAAAAAAACTCGACAATGTGACTGCTGAGCAAATCAAGCCACAAATAAAACACGCGACTACTGAGCGAATCAAGCCACGGAAAGTGCATGTTGACGAAACAGGGCTTAACGAGACCATTAGTGGAATGGGACTCGACAATGTGACTGCTGAGCGAATCAAGCCACAAAGAAAACACGCGACTGCTGAGCGAATCAACCCACGGAAAGTGCCTGTTGGCGAAACAGGGCTTAACGAGACCATTAGCGGAATAGGACTCGACAATGTGACTACTGAGTGAATCAAGCCACAAAGAAAACACGCGACTGCTGAGCGAATCAAGCCACGAAAACAATGACAAACATTAACTTGGAAAGACAAAGATGTCTGGAAAATGGTATAAGTATCTTCTGTGAGGGAGTACTTCAGGTTGAGAAGATGTTATAGGTTGTATGTAATATACCTCTAAACTGGCCCATGCTGGTATGCACATGTTTGAATTTATAGTGTAATGCTCCAGGCCAATGGAAATGCTACGCTTTGGGAAGATGAAATGATAAATATGTGTATGCAAATACAAAAGGATCTCCTGGAAGGAGACTGCAAGTATCCCAGATGGCTTGACTGGGGAGAGCTGATGATCACTGCATTGATCTGGTTAGTCCTGGTGAGGAGGAAACAACTTTGCGGGGAATGTTATTAATGATACACCGGCTCTGAACTGCCGCCTTTTCCAAAAATAAATTGGACTTTGAGATTGGAGAGCCAAGACCCTGTTGGAGATGGACCCGTTTTTTAACTCTGATGGGGAAATGGAGACCTCCTAACTTGGCTGGGGGAGCCAGATGTATGGCACTGCTGAGGAAGCAACCTGCTGGGGAGAAAGAAATTCCTTGTACTGCTAAGGATTGCTCCTGTATTGAAGGGAAACCTCTGCTTGGGGAGGACAAACATCTTTTGTCAACCTCACTTCTACTAGGGATAATGAGAGACACACGGGAAGGCACCTGTTCTTGTCCAAGTATGTTGTTGAAATATTCCTCCTAGAAGTCTGCTTTAGCTCTGCTAATAACACATGTACCTGCATCTGCTTAAACACAACTGATAGTTCCTGCAATAAGGAGAATTAGTTTGGACTTGTATGCCCCAGACTCATAGCATGAATCATCATCCTAGCCTCTTAACACCCTTTTTAGAGTTGTATTAAATGTTTCTGTCATCCTGCATGAGTTAGAAATCATTCAAATGTTCACAACACAATATAAATCACAATTGGCTGGACGTTTTTTGCAATCAACAATGCTAGATGAAAAACAAAAACAAGAAGAAAATAGTTACAAGCTGCATGAAATTGGAATTTTATTGATTTGGAACATGGACATTGTCGCTCCCACCTGATGACACGGGGCCAAGAGGGGTACAAACGCGAACGGTCGGCGAAAAGAAGAGAACACACAGGGGTGAACTCAGAAAGACAAGAGTCGCCAGCTAGGCATTTTTATCCCGGAGGAAAGGTAATGCTGCATAGACCTAGAAAGATATGGATAAGACGGTTGCGAACCAGAGAGACTAAGAAAGGGGGTTGGTTACAACCTGGGAAGGTATTAGCACCCAGATTGTCCGCCGTACTCGACGGGATCCACGCTTAAAAGATTTGTGTTTTAAAGGGGTAGTGTCAGTGCAATTTGTGTATCAAAGCTGGAAAAGAATGTGAGTGTCAGTGTAAAAGAAAAGTGAAATGTATAAGAGAAGTGTCAGTGTAAGAACAAGAATGAAATGCTCAAGACTGAGGCTTAAAGAATAATGCTGGAAGAGGGGGGGAATATACAGAGATTTTTGTTCGATAACCGTTAAGTTATGCCTACATACCTCTCGTGCAATGAGGAAGTCAGAACACCGTAGTTCGACTCAAAGAGACTGAAAGGTAAATTGACTTGTGAACTGCTTACTTGTCTATGCTCAAGTGTATGACCTGTCTGGCTCAGGTGCTAACTGTCTTGCATTAGACGGAAGAAGCAAGTTCTCGTTTGTGAGTGAATGAGATGAGAAAAGAATCCCGGAGGAGACGATTATTGTTTGTTTTTTGAGTTTTCAGTCTTTTATTGCTTTTGAGATTTGTCATAAGTTAATGAGCTTAAGCCTAAACCAATGGGTTAGTAAACTCATCACATCCTCCCTCTGATTAGGGGTAATGAGAACACCTTAAGTGTGAAGTCAGTATCTCACACTTAATCACCATGATGTAGGATTAAGATCATTAACCTACTTGTGATTATTTAGATGTTTTTGTTGTTTTTGTTTAGTGTTAAGTAATGAGATTAAGCCATAATCAGGGATTAAACAGACTCATTACACCATCCTAATAGAAGGATAATAGATGAGAGCATTTAAGCTGAGAAAAACTCCTCAACTTAATCCATGATTAGGGATTAACCTCATGACAAAACAAAGCCTTTATTAAGTGGATTTTAGTTAATGATAAGATGAAGAAGTGAGTTTTATGGTTTGTAAGACAACTTGATGGGGACTTGTCCATTAACACTAGGGTTAGTCCTTCTTACCCAATTAAGGAAGAATTAGAACCCTAATGCAAGGCCCAAGTTACAAGCTTGATGTCTTGATGATTATTAAGTGGATTGATTGAAGGAGTTAAACACATTAAGGGTTTAACACTTAGGATTAAAGTTATACACTCCATCCTAATAGAAGGATGCAGGCATAAACTTAATCACAAAGCCTTAAAGCCTTTAGGGTTTAGTCCCTGATTATGAGGTGAGGAGAGAAGACTCAATGAGACACAAAGGTAAAAGCTAAATGGGGGGACTAATCAGAACCCTAATTATTGTCATGCTTGGTTGTTCCTAGGGTTAGTGAGGTTTGCAAGAAGATCTTCAAAGAACCACCAGGAAGCAGATGAAAGGAGCAAAGAGAAGCAAAACAACTTGCTTCACTTAAGAAGACAAGTTGCTTGAAGAAAGAAAGTAAGATGAACAAGAATGAGCAAGCTCAATCCAAAGCACAAGATAAAATGCAGCAATGATGCATAAGAGAGATGAAAAGAGATTGTGAGAAGTGAAGGCAAATTCACTTCTCAATCAACTTACCACCTGAAAAGTTAGCAAAAGAAATGAAATGCAATGCAAATGAGATGAAATGGCATGATGCAAGACAAAATCAGAAGCAAATACATGATGTTAATGATGCTAAGAGATGGTGCAAACATGAGGCAAGGCATGAGAATGATCATACAAACATATGGATGCAAGAGAAGCATGCTTTGAACCATAAAAGTTCATGAAAGTTTATGAAATGATATGAATGCATAACATGGAAAATGAAAGATGCAATGATCAAACATGATTTCAATATGTCCTAATATGTCTTATATGTCATGAGGATGCACAAAATGTCATGGCAAGTTCATGTATGCAAGCAAATGAAAGAAGGATGCAAAGGAAGGCAAGAATTAGGGTTTATGAACAACATGCGACACAAAATCAAAAATCAGAAGCAAATGACATGATAAAAAATTGAAAATGGGATCAAAGGAACCCTAACCCTACACAAGTTCACTGCCCAAAGGAGGAGACCTAAATCTAAACCTAATGGGAGTTATGATTTTCTCAAGATTACTAGGGTTTTGGGGTGCCTCACAAAGAAAAATACCAAACAAACTGAAAATGCAAGATCAAATCAAACCAATTTTACCCTAGAAACTACATGCTATGAAGGATGCAATTCAAGAAGAACCATCAACAAACTCCTCATGGTTAGGCAGAATGGATTTTTTCAAATTAGAATCAAAATATTGCTTTTAAACAAATTTAATTCCAATGAAAATTGTCAAAATAGGTCAAGAACCAAAAAGAAATTTGTTTTGAGAGTTTGATAATGTTCCTAAATGTTTTAAAATGCAATGTGAATTTTTTTGTGATTTTTAAATACTTAAATGTATTTTTAATTAATTAATTTTCATTAACTAATTAAAAATAAACATTTAAATAATTTAAAAATAATTTTTAATGCAAAAAAATAAAAATAAAAATATTTTTGGGTTCTGAAAATTAATGAAATGTTTGACAAAAAATTTCAGAATTTTTCAAAGTGTTTTGCTAGTTTTTAAAATTCATGCAAATAAAATACAAACAAAATGAATTAAAATTGGTTAGCAGAAGAATGAATCGATTCAAGCTTGGATGAATCGATTCATAATGATCAATTTTGAGAAAACAGAATTATTTAAATAGCATGAATCGATTCATCAAAGGATGAATCGATTCATTTTGCGAAATCCAGGAACCACTCAACAGCATGAATCGATTCAAGCTAGAATGAATCGATTCATTATGCTGTTTTTTCCAAAAATTCATAATCAAACTCATTCCCTAGGCTGTTTTAAGTGCTCTAACTCTCCATATTTCATCCTCTACCCACCCCAAACATGAATCAATCACAAGATCACATTTACAATGCATCAACAACAAGATTTGAGCAAAATCAAGAAAACTGCAAAAACTTCAGAACATGCATACACACTCATTTCTCAACCATTTTCAGTGTTTCAAAGCTTAACATGATCAGTGAAACAAACTCTATCATCCTATAACAAGAGATTGCATTTCTAAAAAAAAATGTTCTTGATGATACCTGAACTGGAGCTTTGAACTTTGGAGCTTTCTGGCCTCAAACTTGGTGCAATCCTTCTCCTTTGAACACCCTGATGATGAACTGAAGCTTGGAGAGCTTTGAGAATGGCTGGTTATGGCTGTTTTGCTCTGGTGTAGCAGAAATGAAAGTCTTTGTGTGTGATGTTTCAAGCTGTTTCAGGGGGTGGTTTTTGTTCTAAGGGTGATTTGTGACTTGTTGGTGAAAGAAAAAGTGAAGTTTGATGGCTGTGTGAAGAGATTTTCAGAGAAGAAGTTTGCGACAGATTTTGTGCAAGTTGGATTGTGTGTTGTTTCAATGCTGAAAGAGTTGCTATATCACTCCCATAATGTTTGAGTAGGTTGTGGAGCAGGTTAGTAGAGGCTGCTGATCACTATTCCAAAAGCATGGGAGAAATTGCAAAAATTCAAGGTTTGGTGTACTTGAGGCATGGGCTGTGGCAGAGAAGATTTCTGTGTTTGGATTGCCTCAGCTGAGTTTGAGGATGACCCTTGGATGGTTTATGAAGGACTGCAACACTTGGATTGCAAGATAGCATGTGTTTTGCCAATTTCCAACTTTGTGCATCTTGTGATTTTTGGCCATGGACATGTGACATCCCTTGCTGAATTCTTGTGGTGGAATGTTACATGATGTTATGGTGATGTCTTGAAATCGGTTAGAGGCCATACAAAACTTTGGGGATCAATTTTGCAAGAGTTCCTCTTTGTGATTTTCATGAAAAATGGTTTATGATACTTGGATATCAAGGCATGAAAATGAGAAATTTCTTGGGCCAATCTGAGTTTTAGGCATTGCATTGTGTTTGTATGAAGATTAGAAGTCACTTTGAAGTCATATTTGGCCTTGGCATGAGGTTTTGCAAGTTTTCCATCTTGTGCAAAAGTGAAATTTCAATGATTTTATCCAACTTTGCAAGGCCATAACTTTTGATCCAAAAGGAATTAGAATGAGTTCTTGTACTTTTTGAAAAGGGAATGATCCAATCTACAACTTTCATGACCAAAGTTTTCTCATTTGAAGCATTTTTGAATCAATAAGAGGAGGTTGAAAAACTTTCCCAAAATAGCAATTTTCATTACAAGTCATTTTCCCAAAAAGTCAACTTTGCAAATGGCTTGAAATTCTTCAATTTTGTGAACTTCTAACATCTTCTATGATCAAATAAAGATCATACACATTCAAAATGATGGAGAAACCCCTTTGGTTGGGTGATTGGGGGCCTCAGATGCCCTGATTTTGCACTGACTTGCTCAAGAAGTCACCTCTTGATCAGATGCCTTCCCCATTGAATTTCTTCATGAAAATTGGTATGCATGATCCTTATAACATATAGAGACCAATAGAAACAAGAATGACCAAAAATTTGGAGTTATGGCCTCTGAAACCAAAACCCTAATTTTAGGTCATCTGTGCAGTTAAACCTGGCTCTACTTCCATGCCAATCTCAGTTCTTGTGATTTTTTGGCTTCTTTGACTTTGAGAGGATATAATATGATGCTTGAACATACATGGACCCCTTTGAAGTGGTTGATGACCTTTGGAGTGGCTCAAATGGCTCTTGGATTGCTCAGATCACAAACCCTAGATGCAGATGACTTAGAATCAATGCAGTGAATCAAAAATGCAATATGAGATGGTATGATTGAACTTATGCATATGAGAGGATCACAAGCCATGGTGTGAATGGGTGAGGGCAAATTTGGGGTGTTTACAGCTGCCCCTATTCAAGCATGAGTTAGCTGTGTAGAATGTAAGCAACGGCTTATCAGGCGAACAAGATAACTTGTGGTTGAATACCAAAGACAGTCCAAAATTTGCACTCACAGAATGAAGAAGAAAAGGGATATAGATTGTAAAAGAAAATAAAGTATGTTTATAAAGTGCGGGCAACGGAGGACGGCCGTCGAGCAGAGGACGACTGCTGGGGAAAGAGCAATGACGGGGACGGCCGACATGCTGGGGATATAAGAGATTATGATGGGGACGGCCATCATGTAAAGCTATGAGATTCTCTGGGGATTATAGGTAAAAATAAATGATGAGGTACGGTCATCAGGTTCATAAAGTAATGTAAACAGCGATGGGGACGACCATCGGGCTTCACTGATGAAGGACGATCATCAGGAAAAGGAAAAGGGACCACGACGGGGACGACCATCGGGTTAAAGAATAAATGAAATAATGATGAGGGACGGTCATCAAAGGTGAAGGACGATCACCAGGAAAAGGAAAAGGGACCACGACGGGGACGGCCATCGGGTTAAAGAATAAATGAAATAATGATGAGGGACGGTCATCAAAGGTGAAGGACGATCACCTAGCAGGGGACGGCTGCTCTGTTGGGGATAAGATGAGGGACAGTCATCTAAGGTGAAGGAAGATCACCTGGCAGGGTACGGCTGCCGAAAGTATCGCGACATAGGACGAATGTCGGATAAAAGGTCGACGATGGGGACGGCCATCGGATGAGCATGATGAAGGACGATCATCAAGAGGTGAAGGATGATCACCTAGCAGGGGACGGCTTCTCTCGAGGTTTATCATGACATAGGACGAATGTCAGATAACAAGATCAACGATGGGGACGGCCATCGGATAAAATGATGAAGGACGATCATCAAAAGGTGAAGGAAGATCACCTAGCAGGGGACGGCTGCTAAATATTACGACATAGGACGAATGTCGGATAACAAGATCAACGACGGGGACGACCATCGGATAAAATGATGAAGGACGATCATCAAAAGGTGAAGGACGATCACCTAGCAGGGGACGGCTGCTAAAGGTCACGACATAGGACGAATGTCGGAAAAAAAGGGTTCTAATGAATAGAGACTCCGTTGGGGAAAGGATGAGGGACGGTCATCCAAAGGTGAAGGACGATCACCTGGCAGGGTACGGCTGCCGAAAGGTATCATGACATAGGACGTATGTCAGGTAGAAAAAGGTTGCTTTGCTGGCGACCTACTGGGGAATAGTAAACACGGACGAGTGTTTACATCCGAGAAATAAAAGGTATAAGTGTTTTGATGTTCTGTATAGATTAAAGATGCGGACGAGCATCCCTAAGACTGTGATACGGACGAGTATCGGTAGAAACAAACGCTGACGCATGTTCAGAGATGATGATACGGACGAGTATCAACTGGTTAACAAAGAACACGGACGAGCGTCGAATCTGAAGGGACTCTTCTGGGGAATAGTAGACACAGACGAGCGTCTATATTCAAGAAGACATAAGTGTTTGACACGGTGTATAGATTAAATATGCGGACGAGCATCCTTAAGACTATGATACAGACGAGTATCAGGTAGAAACAAATGCTTGACGCATGCTCAGAGATGATGATACGGACGAGTATCAACTGGTTGACAAAGAACACGGACGAGTGTCGGATCTGAGGTGGCATAAGTGGTGTATACAAGATATGGACGAGTATCTGTAGGAGTAATAAGTATGAGTGGTGTACCGATGAGTGTTTACAAAGTGTTTAGGTGACTATGCTGGGGAGGTGACACGGACGGGTGTCAAGGAATCTGTATATATATGTATCTGTGAGTGCAAAGAGGACGCTTTGGCTTTTTGCTGGGGATATGACACGGACGGGTGTCAAGAAGTATCTGTAGTATAAGTGTCTGTTTGTTCGGGCAACTTTACTGGGGAATCATGACACGGACGGGTGCCAAAAGGAGTGTGTATTGGTATTTGTGAGTGAAAGGCAAAAGCCTTAGCTTTCTGCTGGGGATATGGCACGGACGGGTGCCTGGAAATATCTGTATTTGTAAGAGAAATGTTTGGGCTCTCTGCCGAGGAATCTGGGGAATTTTCCGTATACCGTTGATGGATTGTCAGTATTCACAAGTGTTTGATTCAGACCATGGCTTATGATTATGCAATATGTTTTATTTTTGTCGTAATGCTCCGTATTAGACGAAATGCTACGCTCTGTGGTGAGAATAATGATGCGAATGCTATAATTATGCAAAAGGTAACCATCCGGGATCCGGATCCCGTTACTGCGATGATCTCTGGCCGATCTGCTTGAAGTGGACATCCCAGCTGGGGGTGAGATCATTGGTGGATCTGTCATGTATGACTTCGCTTGGGGAATAGGTCATTGATAGACCTATCTTTGTAATGGGGGACCCAGCTGGGGTTTGTAGAAGCTTTCTTCACTCTGTTGTGATATCTTCAGGCGTTGCTCTTCTGGATAGAGGCTGAAACTCCGTGGGGAAAGGGTTCCTTGTCTAGCACTTGGCTGAGGAGGAATAATGGATGGTAACTCGGCTGGGGAAGAAGAAAGACCATGGGAAGGTCTTCCTGGAGATTTCTGTAGGGGTCCTGCTGAGGATGATACTTGACAACTCAGCTGGGGGAAAACCATCTCCGGTGCTAAGGCTGAGTAAATAATGATTTGCCAGCTTGCTGGGGTGAAGCTTTCATGCCCCATGTCGTGCTTTGAATACCTGCAATCCTGAAAAGACATAGAAACACACAAGTAATCCTGAGGTATCCCTTACTGGATTCCATCATAGGAGTTTAGACACTCCTGGGAGTAAGTATACTTCCGGCAAGCATGTATTTTGGAAGAAAAACATCTGTATTTATTCAACCAGTATCTTAATGACATCGGACATTTTTGCAAATGAAAATAAAATGTACGAGACGAAACATGACTGAAAACCTGATTTTATTAATTCAAGTGCCCTGAATTGGCAAGATACAGTCGAAGAAACAGATCCCCTAAAATGAGGAGATTGTTATAAATTGAGAAATAAAAGGTATTGGCAATGTTGACGATGCTTTAAGGAGCTTCCCTTGGCTATGACTCGTATGACATTTGATGTTCTTCTCGTCTTGCTTTCTGAAGAAGGCTAATTCTGACCGGCTTGATCCTTTTGAAGCTTACCAAGTTGTAAGCGATACAGACGAATTCGGAATGCAGTTGTTCGCTTATTCCCTTATTTTGCATGGATCGCCCTTTCGGGTTTTCAATCCATCGGGATACCCATTTTTGCCTGAGTTGTCCGATGCGGCTTTTCAACTCAGCGGGTGTACATTTTTTTATTTATTTCCCTTATTTTTGCCCGAGTCTTTTATTCTGTTTTTGACTCGCTGGGATGCCCTATTTTTGCCTGGACTTATATTCTATTTTTATGTCCAGCGGGTCATTTTCATGCGAAGTATTTTTTAACTGCATCCGAATTTACAGGGGACGGGAAGTCTTCACCATCCATAGTGCTGAGCATCAGTGCTCCACCAGAGAAAACTTTCTTTACTACGAATGGTCCTTCATAGTTCGGAGTCCACTTGCCCCGGTGGTCTGTATGAGGAGGGAGGAGTCTTTTCAGCACAAGATCTCCTACTTGGTACTCTCGGAGCCTGACTTTCTGATCGAAGGCTTTCTTCATTCTTTTCTGATACAACTGCCCATGACAGATTGCAGCCAATCTCTTCTCTTCGATCAGACTTAGTTGTTCGTATCGGGATCGGACCCACTCAGCTTCATTCAGTTTAACATCCATCAGTACCCGCAGGGAGGGTAATTCAACTTCAACTGGTAGGACTGCCTCCATACCATAAACAAGCTGATACGGTGTTGCCCCAGTGGATGTTCTGATTGACGTACGGTACCCATGCAAGGCAAATGGTAGCATTTCATGCCAATCTTTATAGGTAACTACCATCTTCTGCACAATCTTCTTGATATTCTTATTAGCCGCTTCTACAGCGCCATTCATCTTTGGCCTGTAAGGAGAAGAATTGTGGTGTTGGATCTTGAAGTCCCGGCATAGTTCTGCCATCATTTTGTTATTCAAGTTGGAACCATTATCAGTAATGATTCGCTCGGGAATTCCATACCGACAGATGATGTCTCTTTTCAGGAATTTGGCTACCACTTGCCTTGTAACATTTGCATAAGAAGCTGCTTCAACCCACTTGGTGAAATAGTCAATGGCAACCAGGATGAATCTGTGGCCATTTGAAGCAGTTGGTTCAATCTTGCCAATCATATCGATGCCCCACATAGCAAATGGCCAAGGTGAAGACATCACATTCAAAGGGTTGGGAGGCACATGCACTTTATCTGCGTAAATCTGGCATTTATGGCATTTCCTGGCATAGGCACAACAGTCAGCATCCATTGTGATCCAGTAATAGCCTGATCTTAACAACTTTTTAGCCATTGCATGCCCTCCTGCATGGGTACCAAAGGATCCTTCGTGCACTTCGCGCATTAACAAGTCTGCTTCTGCCTTATCAACGCATCTGAGGAGTACCATATCAAAGTTTCTCTTGTACAGAGAACCATCAGTATTCAGGAAGAAACTACCAGCTAGCCTTCTTAATGTCTTCTTATCATTGGAAGATGCCCCAGGTGGGTATGTTTGATCCTCCAAGAAGCATTTAATGTCGTGGAACCAAGGCTTATTATCTTTAACAACATCTGCTGCAAATACATATGCTGGTCTGTCAAGTCTGGACACTGAAATCCGAGGCACAAAGTTGGCAGCTTGAACTTTGATCATGGATGAAATAGTAGCCAGAGCATCTGCATACTGATTCTCGTCCCGAGGGATATACTCAAGCTTGACCGTTGTGAAGAAAGTCAATAACCTCCTTGTATAATCCCTGTAAGGTATCAGATGATCCTGGTGTGTGTACCATTTGCCATTGGTTTGATTAATTACCAGAGCTGAATCTCCGAACACAGTCAATGTTTTGATCCTGAGGTCAATGGCTTCCTCAAGACACATGATACAAGCTTCGTATTCAGCTTCGTTGTTAGTGCAGTTAAAGGTGAGTTTTGCCGAGAAAGGCATGTGAACTCCCTTAGGTGTAATGAGTACTGCACCAACACCACGACCATTCATATTAACAGCCCCGTCAAACGTCATAGTCCATTCTTCTTCTGGGTCAGGCCCTTCAGTGTGAATAGGCTCTTCATGATCTTTTGCTCTTATGAACATGATGTCTTCATCAGGGAAGTCAAATCTTATAGGCTGGTAATCATCAATTGGTTGCTCAACAAGATAATCAGACAATACACTGCCCTTGATGGCTTTCTGAGATGTGTACTGAATGTCATATTCTGTGAGGATCATCTGCCATCTTGCAACTCGTCCGGTAAGTGCTGGCTTCTCAAAAATGTACTTAACTGGATCCATCTTTGAGATCAATAAGGTAGTGTGGGTCAACATATACTGTCTCAGTCGGCGAGCAGCCCACGCTAAAGCACAGCAAGTTTTCTCGAGCAGTGAATAACGTTGTTCACAGTCGGTAAACTTTTTGCTTAGGTAGTAAATTGCATACTCTTTTCGACCAGACTCGTCATGCTGGCCCAGCACACACCCCATTGACTCTTCTGATACTGTCAAGTACATTATTAGTGGTCTTCCTTCAACTGGAGGCATAAGGATTGGAGGCTCTTGTAAGTACTCCTTGATCTTGTCAAAAGCCCTTTGGCAGTCTTCATTCCACCTGACCGTTTGTTCTTTTCTTAACAACTTAAACAAAGGTTCACAGGTTGCTGTAAGGTGAGATATGAACCTTGAAATGTAGTTCAATCTACCTGAGAAACCTCGAACTTCTTTCTCTGTCTTCGGTGCAGGCATTTCTTGAATAGCTTTGACTTTATCAGGGTCAACTTCAATCCCTTTCTCTCTTACAATAAATCCCAGCAACTTACCGGATCGCACCCCGAATGTGCATTTGTTGGGGTTCAGCTTCAGTTGGTACTTCCTCAGACGCTTGAATAGCTTCAGCAGATTTACCAGGTGGTCTTCTTCTGTGAGGGACTTGGCAATCATGTCATCCACATAACATTCAATTTCTTTATGGATCATGTCGTGGAATAATGTTACCATAGCCCGTTGATAAGTTGCACCAGCATTCTTCAGTCCGAATGGCATCACCTTATAACAGAACGTGCCCCAGGGTGTGATAAAAGTTGTCTTCTCCATGTCTTCAGGTGACATCTTGATCTGATTGTATCCTGAAAATCCGTCCATGAAGGAGAATACCGAGAACTGAGCCGTATTATCCACCAATACATCAATGTGAGGTAATGGGAAATCATCTTTCGGGCTGGCTCTATTCAGATCCCGGTAGTCCACACACATTCTCACTTTGCCGTCTTTATTAGGCACAGGTACAATATTAGCAACCCACGGCGGATAGCTAGTTACAGCAAGGAATCCGGCGTCCCACTGCTTTTGTACCTCTTCCTTTATCTTCATTGCCATATCTGGGTGAGTATGGCGCAGCTTCTATTTAACCGGCGGACAGTCTTCTTTCAAGGGCAGCTTGTGCATGACAATATCGGTGTCCAACCCTGGCATATCCTGGTAAGACCAAGCAAAAACATCCACATATTCACAAAGCATATCAATCAGTTGCTCTTTTACTGAATCTTGTAGGCAGGCCCCGATCTTAACCTCTTTCACGTCTTCTTCCGTACCAAGATTAACCGTTTCGACCTCCTCCTGATGAGGAGTGATAACCTTCTCCTCTTGCCTTAACAACCTGGCTAGCTCTTCAGGAAGCTCATAATCTTCTTCAACCCCTTCATCAGCTTGATTGATTGGATTGTCAAAGTCATACGAAGTCATAGCAGTGTTGTTGTCGGTGCGGTCTGAAAGGCACTCTCTGCAAGGGTTTAGATTGTTCATTTTAGTGATTGTTTTTAATCTTTGTTTAGAAAAAAGTGAAATGAAGTTTATCATTTTGGAAAACATTGCCATTTTATTTTTGTACAATAAGAAAAATGAAAAACAGTGAGCGGAAAAGAAAAAGACTCATTTTGCAAAAGATGTCCGATATTCATTGATTGATCTGTTTGCACAAAATTACAAGATGGCCCGATTACAAAATGAGTCTTGACATCTTGGGCAAGATGCAAGACTTGATGCATGCTTAAAAATACAGGAAATAATAATTACTCTGCAGGAGTAACCCTATAATTTCCTGGGAAGACCAGTTAAGGACTTGGCCCCCCGGGATCCTTGGACGTATCCAGCTCTCCAGGTTGCGGTCGCTTTCCTCCTCGTCTTCCAACTTGTTCACTACATCCGGGGTGAGCATTCCCCCGCTGACAAAACTGGGGTTCTTGGCAGCCTCTGATTGATCTTGTTGAGTTGGTTTGTAACCCAACCCAAATCTGTCCTCCTTCTTCATGGGCAGCAGCTTGCCCCAGCCTTGGGCAGTCCCCTCTTCAACAACCTTCCTGGCTTGCTGATAAGACGTCATGGAGGTTCCTAGTACAGCAGATGCTTCATTTATGTTCAGGGCCTCAAACCCCTGGCTCATGGTTTCATGGATCTCTCCATCCATTTCAATATACTGTACGTAGCCAGATGGCTAACAAAGATGCCTTCTTCACCACAGATGGTGATGATCTGGCCTTCCCACTCGAATTTCAGCTTCTAGTGAAGGGTAGACGTAACTGCGCCAGCGGCATGGATCCAGGGTCTACCCAACAAACAACTGTAGGTTGGCTGAATGTCCATCACATAGAAGGTAATTTTAAAAGTCTGCGGGCCAATCATCACAGGCAGATCAATCTCCCCAAGCACTGATCTCTTTGAGCCATCAAATGCTCTTACCACCAAATTACTTGGACGCAGTGCCAAGCCATCGTACTCCAGCTTCACCAAGGCTTTCTTTGGTAGAACATTGAGTGAAGACCCAGTGTCCACCAGTACATGGGATAGAACAGCACCCTTGCATTCTAGAGTGATGTGTAAAGCCTTGTTGTGGTTACGTCCCTCAGATGTTAAGTCAGCATTGGTAAAGCCCAGTCCATGACTGGTGTTGACATTTCCTACCACAGTTTCTAGCTGATTAACAGTGATCTCCTCTGGTACGTATGCTGCGTGCAGGACTTTCAATAATGCATTCCTGTGAGCTTCAAAACACATTAGCAGGGATAATATGGAGATCTTTGAGGGAGTTTGGTGAAGCTGATCCACCACTTTGTAATCACTTCTCTTTATAATCCTCATAAACTCGTCTACATCTTATTCAAAAGATGTCTTCTGAGTTTCTTTGACAGTTGGCTCTTCCACTACCACACTCTTTCCTTTTGCTTTGGCAGCAGCTTCTGCTTCGGCATTAGGTCTTTGCAAAAAGTCAAGGTTTGGTGTACTTGAGGCATGGGCTGTGGCAGAGAAGATTTCTGGGTTTGGATTGCCTCAGCTGAGTTTGAGGATGACCCTTGGATGGTTTATGAAGGACTGCAACACTTGGATTGCAAGATAGCATGTGTTTTGCCAATTTCCAACTTTGTGCATCTTGTGATTTTTGGCCATGGACATGTGACATCCCTTGCTGAATTCTTGTGGTGGAATGTTACATGATGTTATGGTGATGTCTTGAAATCGGTTAGAGGCCATACAAAACTTTGGGGATCAATTTTGCAAGAGTTCCTCTTTGTGATTTTCATGAAAAATGGTTTATGATACTTGGATATCAAGGCATGAAAATGAGAAATTTCTTGGGCCAATCTGAGTTTTAGGCATTGCATTGTGTTTGTATGAAGATTAGAAGTCACTTTGAAGTCATCTTTGGCCTTGGCATGAGGTTTTGCAAGTTTTCCATCTTGTGCAAAAGTGAAATTTCAATGATTTTATCCAACTTTGCAAGGCCATACCTTTTGATTCAAAATGAATTAGAATGAGTTCTTGTACTTTTTGAAAAGGGAATGATCCAATCTACAACTTTCATGACCAAAGTTTTCTCATTTGAAGCATTTTTGAATCAATAAGAGGAGGTTGAAAAACTTTCCCAAAATAGCAATTTTCATTACAAGTCATTTTCCCAAAAAGTCAACTTTGCAAATGGCTTGAAATTCTTCAATTTTGTGAACTTCTAACATCTTCTATGATCAAATAAAGATCATACACATTCAAAATGATGGAGAAACCCCTTTGGTTGGGTGATTGGGGGCCTCAGATGCCCTGATTTTGCACTGACTTGCTCAAGAAGTCACCTCTTGATCAGATGCCTTCCCCATTGAATTTCTTCATGAAAATTGGTATGCATGATCCTTATAACATATAGAGACCAATAGAAACAAGAATGACCAAAAACTTTGGAGTTATGGCCTCTGAAACCAAAACCCTAATTTTAGGTCATCTGTGCAGTTAAACCTGGCTCTGCTTCCATGCCAATCTCAGTTCTTGTGATTTTTTGGCTTCTTTGACTTTGAGAGGATATAATATGATGCTTGAACATACATGGACCCCTTTGAAGTGGTTGATGACCTTTGGAGTGGCTCAAATGGCTCTTGGATTGCTCAGATCACAAACCCTAGATGCAGATGACTTAGAATCAATGCAGTGAATCAAAAATGCAATATGAGATGGTATGATTGAACTTATGCATATGAGAGGATCACAAGCCATGGTGTGAATGGGTGAGGGAAAATTTGGGGTGTTTACAGACATGAATAGGCATTACAATAGGAAGTAATTCCGTAGAAAGAGGAAATAGCCAAAAAGGAAAACAAATTATCCTATTGGCAATGTGAGAAGTGAATCTCATCAAGTTTCGACCCGGCTATGACTTGTATATCTTCGAGACCATCCGCTCGCTCTACCCCTTGAGAAATATGATTGAACTGGTCTTCAACCCTTATAATAACCTTAGTTGCAGATGGATTATGAATCTCGTAGATCTCAGTCGTTCGTGTTAGTCCCTCTTTTGTGTGGATCGCCCTTTCGGGTTTTCAATCCACCGGGATACCCTTTTTTGCCTGAGTTGTCCGATGTGGCATTTCAACTCAGCGGGTGTACATTTTTTTAATATTTCCCAAATTTTTCCCGAGCCTTTTATTTTGTTTTTGGCTCGCCGGGATGCCCATTTTTTTCCTAGATCTTTATTCTATTTTTATCCAGCGGGTCCTTTTTACACGAAGTATTTTCTTACTGCGTCTGCATTGACAGGGGAATGGAAGTTTTCTCCATCCATGGTTGTTAGCATCAAGGCTCCACCTGAGAAAACCTTTTTAACCACGAATGGTCCTTCATAATTGGGTGTCCATTTGCCTCTGTGATCGTTAAGAGGAGGAAGAATCCTTTTCAGCACCAGGTCACCTGGTATATACCTTTGAGGTCGTACCTTTTTGTCGAAAGGTTGTTTCATGCGCCGCTGATACAACTATCCATGGCATACAAATGTTAGGCATTTTTCTTCAATGAGGCTCAATTGATTATACCTAGACTGGAGCCACTCAGCTTCATCTAGCTTAATGTCCATCATTAACCTCAACGAGGGGATCTCCACTTCAATTGGTAGGACTGCCTCCATACCATATACCAATGAGAACGGGGTCGCCCCTGTTAAGGTACGCACTGACGTTCTGTACCCATGTAACACAAATGGTAGCATCTCATGCCAGTCTTTATATGTCACAACCATCTTCTGCACGATCTGCACGATCTTCTTGATGTTCTTGTTGGCCGCCTCGACGGCGCCGTTCATCTTTGGGCGATATGGAGAAGAGTTGTGATGCTCTATTTTGAAATCTCGACACAAGTCAACCATCATCTTGTTGTTGAGGTTAGAACTATTATCAGTAATGATTCTTTCGGGAATTCCGTACCGGCAAATGATGTTTCTTTTAATAAACTAGGCTACCACTTGCTTTGTAGTGTTGGCATAAGACGTTTCTTCGACCCACATCGTGAAATAGTCTATAGAAACTAGGATGAAGCGGTGACCGTTGGAAGTTGTTGGCTCAATCTTGCCAATCATATCAATGCCCCACATGGCGAACGACCATGGTGAAGACATTACACTTAATGGATTCAGAGGTACACGGACCTTATCAGCATAAATCTGGAACTTGTGACATTTACGGGAGTATTTACAGCAGTTGGATTCCATGGTGATCCAATAATATCTCGATCTCAACAATTTCTTGGCCATAGCATGTCCTCCAGCATGGGTACCAAATGAGCATTCATGAACCTCTTGCATCAACAGGTCTGCTTCGTGTCTATCCACGCATCTGAGCAGAACCATGTCAAAGTTTCGCTTGTATAACACACCATCTTTATTCAAGAAGAAACCACATGCTAGTCTTCTTAGGGTCTTCTTGTCTTTACTGGATGCCCCGGTCGGGTATTCTTGAGTCTTCAAGAAGTGCTTGATATCATGATACCAAGGTTTGTTATCTTCACCACTGTCAAATGCAAAGACATAAGCAGGTCTTTCAAGACGGGAGACCATGATTCGAGGCACACAATTCTCTTGATAAACGTTAATCATAGATGACAAAGTTGCTAGAGCATCAACGAACTGATTCTTGTCTCGAGGAATATAACTCAGCTTGACTTTGGTGAAGAAAGTTAGCAGCCTCCTGGTATAACCCCTGTAAGGAACCAAGTGAGGTTGATGAACTAACCATTTACCATTGACCTGATTCACAACCAGAGCAGAATCTTCGAAGATCTCGAGGTTCTTGATTCGCAAGCCAGTTGCCTCTTCAACCCCCATGATACACGCTTCATACTCAGCTTCGTTGTTGGTGCATTCGAAGGTCAACCGAGCAGCGAAAGGCATATGGACACCCTCTGGTGAGATAATGATAGCACCTACTCCGCTTCCGTTTACGTTCACAGCTCCGTCAAACATCAACTTCCATTTGGATTCAAGGTCTGGATCCTCTTCCGGAAGTGGTTTTTCACAGTCTTTCGACTTGAGGAACATGATGTTCTAATCCGGAAACTCGAACTTCATGGGTTGATAATCGCCAATTGGCTGCTGAGCTAGGTATTCTGACAATACACTCCCTTTTATTGCTTTTTTCGAAGTGTAATGGATATCATACTCCGTTAGAATCATCTACCATCGGGCTACCCTTCCTGTTAGATCCGGCTTCTCGAAGATATACTTTATAGGATCCATCTTGGAAATCAGGAGAGTGGTGTGAGTCAGCATGTACTGTCTTAGTCGGCGAGCAGCCCATGCCAAAGCGCAACAAGTTTTCTCGAGTAGTGAGTAGCGTGTCTCATAATCGGTAAACTTTTTGCTAAGGTAATAAATGGCGTGCTCTTTTCGACCAGACTCGTTGTGCTGACCTAACACACACCCCATTGATCCTTCGAGCATAGTAAGATACATGATCAAGGGTCTCCCTGGAACTGGAAGCATGAGAATTGGAAGTTCTAGCAGGTACTCCTTGATTCGATCAAAGGCTTGATTCTTCCTTAGAAGTTTAAAGATGGGCTCACATGTGGCTGTTAAGTGAGAGATAAACCGTGCAATGTAGTTTAGTCTCCCTAAGAAACCACACACTTGCTTTTCAGTCTTTGGTTCAGGAATCTCTTGGATGTCTTTTACTTTGGCCGGGTCAACCTCAAATCCCCACTCACTAACAATGAAGCCCAGTAGCTTGCCGGAACGGACCCCAAAGGTGCACTTGTTCGGATTCAACCTCAATTTGAATTTTCGGAGTCTGTCAAACAACTTTTCTAGATTGACCAAGTGCTTTTCTTCTGTTTGGGATTTTGCTATCATATCATCAACATAAACTTCGATTTCATGATGAATCATGTCGTGAAATAGTGTGACCATTGCCCGTTGGTAAGTGGCCCCATCATTCTTAAGACCAAACAGCATGACCTTGTAACATAAGGTGCCCTAAGGCGTGATGAAGGTAGTCTTTTCCATATCATCGGGAGACATCTTAATCTGGTTATAACCTGAGAACCTGTCCATGAAAGAGAACACAGAAAACTGAGTAGTATTATCAACAATCACATCTATGTGAGGCAGAGGGAAATCATCTTTAGGGCTGGCCCTGTTCAAATCCCTGTAGTCTACACACATCCTGACTTTACCGTCTTTTATAGGGACCGGTACAATATTAGCAACCCATGGAGGGTAACTGGTCACATCCAAAAAACTAGCATCAAATTGTTTTTTTTACTTCCTCCTTGATTTTGATTGCCATATCAGGGCGCGTGCGCCTCAACTTTTACTTCACTGGTGGGCAGTCTTCTCTCAAAGGCAACTTGTGTACCACAATATCAGTGTCTAAACCAGGCATATCCTGGTAAGACCAGGCGAAGACACCAACTTATTCTCGAAGCATGGTGATTAGACGAGTCTTGATATATTCCTCTAATGCGGCCCCGATCTTAACTTCTTTATTATATTCTTTGGTACCCAGGTTTATTACTTCGATGGCCTCTTCATGCGGCTGAATCATCTTTTCCTCCTGTTTAAGAAGTCTGGCTAACTCTTCGGGTAGTTCGCAATCTTCTTCACCTGCCTCATCGGCTTGGTAAATTGGATTGTCAAAGTCATACTTAGCCATAGCAGGGTCATCATTGATAAGATCCGGTGACGAGCACCTACATGAATGGTGATTCATGCTAGGCTTTAGAAAGAGTTTGAGAAAACGAGAAACATTGCCACTTTAAAACTTTTCTTTCTTTTTGAAAAACAAAAGCAAAAATGAAAGACAAGGAACAACATGGATGAATGTGAAACGTCAGCTTTATTAATGATTATGAGTTGTGTTAGGAACAAAAGAACCCTTACAATAAGCTACTATGCCCCGGGCAAGACATAGTTCTTGAGTACAGGAAAGAAAAAAGCAAAAAATAATTACTCTTCAAAGGAGGTGACTGGGATAAGCCTTTCAGATGACCAATTATTGAGCTAAGTCTCTGGACTGCCCCAACCTTCTCGCGCTCCTGATTCCACTACCTTCAAAGCTTGTTTATAAGAAGTTATGGAAACCCCCTTCTTTGATTCTTCAGAAGAAGCTGCTGACGAAGATGCCAATTCAGTTTTCAGGGGCTCAAAAGCCTGACATGGAGTCTCTACTATATCACCATCCATCTCCACATATTTGAATGAAGCCAGATGACTGATGAAGATATCCTCTTCCCCACAGACTGTTACAATTTGTCCTTCCCAGACGAACTTCAGTTTCTGATGGAGTGTGGATGATACTGCCCCTGCCGAATGTATCCAGGGCCTTCCCAGAAAACAACTATATGCAGGTTGTATGTCCATTACATAGAATGTGGCGTTGAAGATTTGTGGACCCACTTTGATTGGAAATTCTACCTCCCCAAACAATGACCTTCTTGATCCATCGAAAGCTCGAACTACCAGGTCACTGGGCTTCAAAATCACTTCGTCATACCAAATTCATCAATGCCTTCTTAGGAAGAACATTCAGGGATGATCTGGTATCCACCAACACATGAGACATCATTGCACATTTACATTCTGAGGAAATATGCAATGCACGATTGTGAGCCCGACCCTTAGAGGTTAGATCCATGTCTGTAAAGCCCAATCCATGACTGGCATTGACACTAGATACCACCATCTCCAATTGGTTCACCGAGATATCCTGAGGTACATAAGCTTTATTCAGGATGTTCAAACGAGATTTTCTATGGGAATTATAACACATTAGCAGAGACAAGATGGAGATCTTTGATGGAGTTTGTTGCAAATGATCCACAATCTTGTAATCACTCTTTTTTATTCAAGAACTCCTCGGCCTCTTTATCAAATGTAATGTCTGGGTCCACTGCTGGTGTGGGTTCATTAGCAGTCATTGGTTGTTTCCCTCTAGCTTTAGCCTGGGCTTCTGCAGTGTCTCTGGGTGTTATCACACTGTTTCTCAGTGTTTCCGGCGCGAACAACCTCCCACTCCTAGTAAAGCCTCCTACCCCAACATTTTCTACTTGAGCTGGAGACGTACTAGAAGTAGCCAATTCTTGCTTCTGGCCGTTACAATATACTTCACCACCATAATTCCAAGGAATGGCCTTATCACTTTGATACATTATTGGCCCTGCAGTGGTGATAGTTATCGGTGCTATTCTGGCTTGTGGAGGAACTTGAGACAGGTCAGAGAAAATGGTTACTGTAGAGACTTCTCTTTCTTTCACAACTTTGTCAAACTATAAAACCCCTTCATTAATCATGCTTTGGATCCCCTTTTTCAACTACTCACAACCATCTGGAGCTACAACACACCTTGGACAATCCTCCTCACAACCTGGAAAAATACCCATCTGGGCCAAATAAGCCTTAATAGCATTCAACGGAGTTTGCAGGTCGTTGACATTGCACACCAGATTTAGACTCTCTCCATCATTAATTGCCCTAACTGCACCCCCGTGAGGAGGCATGGGGTTCTGTATCACGTTTGGAGTAGGAGCGAAGTTAATCGCTTTAGAATCTACTAGGTCTTGGACTACATACTTTAAGGCTTTATAGTTTTCTGTGGTATGTCCGGGAGCTCCGGAATAAAATTCGCATCGGGCATTCGTATCATAACCTTCAGGGAGTTGCCCCGACTTCGGGGGTTGCAAAGTTCTGAGCTGAACCATCTAGAGTTGGAGGAGATTCTTCAGAAGTTGAGAATAGGACATAGGTGGAGTTTCAAACTGTCTTTATCTAGTCTTATGGGGATAATATGGATGAGGGGCTCTTTGTTGATACCTTTTTTGGCGTTACTGCTGCGGTTGTTGGATTTGTTGTTGAATAGGCCGAGCTGAGATAGTGACAGGAGCCACTTGCTGATAAACACCTATGATACCTCCGCCTTTTTATGTGTATACTACCCCCGTCTCCCCTTCTCTCCTCTTCAGGAAGGGTTTCTTGACACCAGAAGTTGAAGCGCCCCCATTTTGAATCTTCCCTTGCTTGATCCAGCTCTCTATCCTTTCGCCGGTCAAAATAATATCTGAAAATCCGCTTGAGGAACATCCCGCCAACCTTTCCATAAAGTGCCCAGGAAGAGTATCCATGAAAATGTCCACCGTCTCCCTTTCTAGCAGTGGTGGTTGCACCCTAACGGCCACCTCACGCCATCTCTGTGCGTAATCTTTGAAGCTCTCTGAGCTCTTCTGAGTCAGACTTTGGAGTTGAGTGCGACTGGGCGCCATGTCAATGTTATACTGATATTATTTAAGGAATGCTTCTCCTAATTCTTTCCAGCTTCTCACGGAGCTTCTCTCTAACTTCATATACCATTCCAAGGATCCTTCGGAGAGACCATCCTAGAAATAGTACATCAAGAGATTCTCATCCCTTGTATGGGCAGCAATCTTTCGGTAGAACGCTTGCAGATGAGTTTTGGGGAAGGAGTTACCGTTATACTTGTCAAAAGTAGGTGGCCTGAACTTGTGAGGAATAACCACCCTAGGGACTAGGCCCATGTCAGATACGTCTATCCCAAGAGTGTCCTTACACTCAAGGGCTTTGACCTTCTCAGCCAGCAGCAAAAAGTCCTGGAAATTTCCTTCCGCGCCAAATCTCATATCATTGTTAAAGGGAGAAAACTGATCCTCTTGTTTGTCTTGCACAGGGATGAAGGTTGTACCAAGTTATGGAACTGGAGGTCCACCTGGGCCATTGTTGGTTTTTGGAGGATTCACTTGTACTTCTGGAGTGACTACATGAGGATCAGTCTGAGGAGGGTTGAGTCCCTGGATTGCAGCCCTCAAATCTAGTTGGCCTTGGGCCATCCCTTGCATCATGACCATGAATTCGCACATCCTGGTGTGGAGTTTGTTGAGCTAAGTTTACATAGCGTCCATGACTGTCCTCTGGTTGTTGTGTGTTGCGTAACGATGGGGAATGTTCTGTTTGAAGTGTCGGGTCTTGGCAGCTCGTGCAATCTTTGCCTAAAACGCAGATAAGTTAAGCAACCTATAGGAAACCTGCAAAAACAAAGAAAAATGCAAATGATGTGTGTAACACGGTGGGAGAACTGACTTTAGTTATGTTGCGGATAGCAAGAGTCGCCACCGACTTTTATTTTATCCAAAGGAAAGGCATAAAAGAACAGGAAAGACCTTTTAAAAGATTTTTGGGTCCGGGGGGTAGGTTATGTAAAGGGAAGGTGTTAGCACCCTTTACATCCATGGTTATCCATGGGCTCTTAGTTACTTAGCTCACTTTGAATTGTTTTTGAAAATGTGAAGTGTGTGGATAAAAATTTTCATAAGAGTTTAATAATGATCCATGTACGGATGCGTAAAAAACTTGTGTTTGAAAATTGTTTGAAATTGTGAAGTGTTTGAAAAGTTTTTGAATAGTGAGCAAGTAACTATGAGGAACCTACCCTAAAGTTTAAGTCTTTATGTTCTTTATCCTTTAAATGGTAAGACTGTCCCTATTATTAAGGAATAGGTAGTCATTACCTTGGATGTGAGGGACATATGAAGGGACATCTGTTTAATGAAGGCAACTGTAGGGTGTATTAAGCATTTTGGAGGGACTGTCATCATTATTCGAAAGGGATAAGATCATATTGAAAGGCAACCATTAAGGGACTTGATCTTTGATTATGAAGGGACTAGATGACTTTTCTTTTAAGGGGCTTGGCTTTATACACCCTACTTGACCTTTTTGTATAGGCAACATTGAGAGGCAACCCTAGAAAGTGAGATGGCGATCAAAGATCGACTTACGTGTGTGAGTGTTCAATTTTATATTTATCTTATAATTTAAATGATCTAAATTCAATTTTAAATATCATACATGTTACACTCCCTATTTTTACTAACCATAGCATAAGAAATAAATAATTTAAATATTTAAGAAAATTACATCCAGGAGCAATTACATAATAATAAAGCAATTTAAATAAATAGCAAAAATAAATAAATAAGTAAATAAGAAAAATATAAATAATAAGTAAAATAAATAAGCAATTTAATTGGGTTAGTAATAATAATTAAAAATAAATAAGGTTAGTAATAAACATGATTAATAATAATAATAATAATTAAAATAAATGGGGTTAGCAAAAATATTATAAGAACATAATTAAAATAATAAGCAAAAAAGAATAATATAATAATTAAAAGATTAGATTTTAATATGGACAATTATAAAAGAAAATATGAACAATTAAGTAATTATTATAACAAATTATTAAATTATTTTTAAACATATTATAATTACAAGATTAAATTAGCATAGACTCAATTATTTCTAAACATATATTTAAAAATTATTTATATATAAAATTTAGATTTATAAACAAATTATAGAAATAATTACATATTATAAAAAAATTGATTATAATTGTATTTACAAAAATTCAATTATATTAAACAAAATATATACATGATAATTATATTTACAAAAAATTAGAAAATAAAATTACAAGATAAAATTAGGTTTTTTAATTGTTTAGAAAAATAAATTAGGGTTTGTCAAATATTAGGGTTTAATTTACAATAATAATTTATTTAACTAAATAATATATATACATTTTATAATCTAAATACATAATAATAAAAACTAAATTTTGAATTTAGAAAATATTTTTTTAGAATTTAGAAAAAACATTGAATATATATTTATAGAATTATTTAATTATATCTATGATTATTAATAAAAACAAAATCAATTAAACAAAATAGAAAAAAGAAGCAAAAAATTGAAACTTACCTGGCTGGGGTTTGAACCCAGGACATTCTGCTTGCCAGCAACAAAACACACCACCAGGCCATCAGCGCGCGTGTGATAAGGGAGTGGACCAAATTTGTTTTATGCAGTAAACCTAAAAATCACAAAAATAAGAAAAACAAAAGGCCTGGGGGAGAATCGACCCCAGGACCTCTCAAGCAAACGCACATTACCATCCCAGCTAGGTGAGCGAATCTGTTCATATAATGACAACCAAACATAATATATAATGTTTAATGAAAAGACTGAAAAATAAGAAAAAACATTGGGAAGCCAGGATTCGATCCCCTGCCCTCTCATAATACGCATGCCTGACTTTCCACTAGGACAAGCGTGTGCTTGTGAAATACAAACAGGATTAATTCATAATATTTTAAGACAGTTTTTAAACTTGAATTTTGGCGCCAGCATAACTTCATCTTCTTCCTTGAATTCGCAGGTTTTCCTGCGAAATTATCTGGGAAAACACCTGCGAATTTTCCTGCACCTTAAACCTGCGAATTTCAAACCACCATCATACAGTACAATTTTATCAAATTAGAAACATCTGTGAATTCCTTGAAACTTGTACAATCCAATTATGCCCATAGAATTCATTTATATGGTGTGAATCGAATAACCCTATTTTTGAGCTCTAAACCCTAAACATGGCATGTTCACGATTCAGCCAGAATCCTTCACCAAACGATCCAGATTTCATCTATAGCTAATAACAAACATCAATATGTCATCAAAATTCATTATAAATCAATAAATATGGTGATTCGAAAAAAAATATATGAAGCACATGGATGATCCGGTTTATGCATTATGGAGTGTATTGGCTGCAAATAAGAGTTGAGATCCACTCAATGATGTCCAAGGATCACTGCTGTGTCCTTAGTTTACCTTCAAATGCCTTGTGGGAATGAATCCGAATGTGAGTTTTGAGAGGTTTTTGTGAGATGCAAACTTACACTTGAGGAGGCTGAAATTCGTGGCTTGTGCTAGGGTTTCACTATGTACTTATAGAACAATGAGTTTAGGTTAAAAAATCATGTCATTGTGTGGAAGATTTGATATAAAAAGATTCAAAATGATAAGGCCTTAAAAATCAAATATTCTTGTATGAACACTTGCTATTTTAGGCTAATCATCATAACTTCCATATCAATTTGATCCAAGGCACAATTATGATTTTCTAGAAGCTTGATCATATTCAAATCTTTTGATTTTATATTTTATTTTAATTTAAAATGATTTTAAATGAATTAAATCAAAATAAATAAAAATAAAATAATAAAAAATCTGATTTTTGATGACTTGGGTCGTGCATGAAGTTATTGTATGGATTGGGTCATCATTTGGCAGGCCCATTTGGAAGAAATTAGTTTTAGACCTCCATTTTCATCATAAACCAACCCAAAATTTCCCAACTTTGCAAGGGCACATATCCTTCAATTTTAATGCTATGAGGGTGTTCTTGGACATTTTGGAAAGCTTGAAGAGTCCTATAACCAACCCCACTGGTTTCATGTTCATATCATTCACCATTCTCAAGTTATGCTCTTTTGAAGTTGTTGACTTTTTGTTGACTTTTAAAAGGACCTATAATGTCTTAGCTCATACCTTCCAAATGAAGCATTTTTGGGCTTGGCTTGTGAGACACAAAGTTGTAGAGAATTAAATTTCCTTCAAAATGAGATTTGAGTGGAGACTTGGTGATGAAGTATGTGAAAGTTATGGCTGGTCAAAGTTCAGTTGACTTTTACTAAGAAAACCCTAATTTAGAAACTCCTGATTCTTGATGATCTGAAATCTCCTTGATGAATCATGATCAACCCTTGATCAAATGATGAATTTTACTTCATATACTTGATGTTGGCAAAAAATCATGAAGTTTGACTTTGGTTTGACCACAGTTGACCTTAGTTTGACTTTTTAACTACTTTGACTGATTTTGACTTATCTGATCATCTGACTGAGCAAACTTTTGAGAAAAGTCTTGAAACTTGTCATGGGGGCTCTTACATACATATAAGATGTTATGAAGCTCATTTGAAGTCTTGGAAGTTCATTTAGCCTGATTAAAGTCAAAACCCTAGTTTTGGATGCACTGCTTAGGAGGTGCATTGTCTGAGGGAATTGTCAACTCTTCTGACCAATTGTGAACTTTGTGAATCTTGTGAACCATCATAAAATGTCTTGTGAACCTCATGGGAGGTATTGTGAACCTTGTGAACCTTGTGAACCTCATAAAGTGACTTGTAGGCTTCATGAACCTCATGAAAGGTCTTGTAAGCATTGTGAATCTTGTGAACCTTGTGAACCTCATAAAGTGACTTGTGGACTTCATGAACCTCATGAAAGGTCTTGAAAGCATTGTGAATCTTGTGAACCTTGTGAACTTCATAAAGTGACTTGTGGACTTCATGAACCTCATGAAAGGTCTTGTAAGTGTTGTGAATCTTGTGAACCTTGTGAACCTTCTTAGCACACAAAGTCTTGTATTGTGAGGGCAAATTTTGGGGTGCAACAGCTGCCCCTGTTCAATTTTCTGAAACCTGAGGGGTTAGATTGGTATATTTGCCAGTCGTGACCTGGAAGGTTGAAGGGGATTGAACACAAAAGCCCAAAAATTTGCACTCACTAGTGCATAGAGTAATACAGATGGCTAGTTGAATACACTTGAGTGGGCTTAAAGATGCCACTTGGAGAAAATTCCTTCAGATACATTTCTTGGAGGATAAAGCAGTCCAAAATATGAAGATATAATGATAGCTTTCAGGAGGATAAAGCAGTCCTGATGTAGTAATATGCTTTCAAGAGGATGAAGCAGTCTTGAGAGATTGATAATATGCTTTCAGGAGGATGAAGCAATCCTGAGGTAATGATGATAGCTGTCAGGAGGATGAAGCAACCCTGAGGTATAAGAAGCTGTCAGGAGGATAAAGCAGTCCTGAGGTAATAATAAGCTTTCAGGAGGATGAAGCAATCCTGAGGTACAAGAAACTGTCAGGAGGATAAAGCAGTCCTGAGGTGATAGTATGCTTTCAGGAGGATAGAGCAATCCTGGTGAGATAATAAGCTTTCAGGAGGATGAAGCAGTCCTGATGTAGTAGAAGTTTTTCAGGAGGATGAAGCAGTCCTGATGGATGATATGCTTTCAGGAGGATAAAGCAATCCTGAGGGATGATAATTTTCAGGAGGATAAAGCAGTCCTGATAATCACAAGTCTGTTTGCTGGAGAATTAACCTGAAAACAAGGTAGCATTCTGTATGATAATATTAGTTTATGCATTATGTATGCATGATATGATGCACCTGAGTAATGTATTATGTATCTATGGATATGTATGATATGGTATGATGTAAATGATGTATGTATGATATGACACTGCCGGAAGCGTCTGGATATCTTCGTATAATAACTGCTGGCCTGGGAAAATAAATCCCGATCCGTTGCTGAAGAATATGAGGAACTCAGTCCCGTCTTGTTTGATAATATATTATACATAACCTCCCGTCTGCTGGGGATAGCAAGGTATATATAACCTCCCGCCTGCTGGGGATAGCAAGGTATATATAACCTCCCGTCTGCTGGGGATAGCAAGGTATATATAACGTTCGTCTTCGTTTGATAGTAGGATAGATATAACATCCCGTCTTCGTTCATCGTACCCTTATTGGAAAGTAAATTCCTGAATATCCGTATGAGGATAAAAGAGATGGATATAAATTCCAGGGGAGATGTGACTTTATGAAGATGGATTTGCCCTACTGGGGATTTGTAACTGTCTCGTAGAGATGAACCGGCGAAGCCTCGTTGAAATCCTTCCCTCGTTCGTCCTTAGTAAATACTATTACTGCATTTTCATGCATTTTTGGTAAACATCAATCATATTAAGCATACATGCATTTCTGGTAAACATCAATCATATTCAAAAGCATAATACATTCAAACACAACCAATGGACGTTTCGCTTATGTAAATAGGGTAAAAGTAAATCTGGATTCAAAAGATGGAATTTATTTATATCAAAGAATGACCCATACATGGGTAAGTTTGTACAAAGAGACATAAACCCTAGTAAGAGGATTTTGTCATAAAGTTTTACAAACAAATAGAATCAGCTATGTGAGAAATAATCCTATTGAGTTTCAATTCTACTATTGCCATTATCTTCAAGTATCTCATCTTCTGCTGTTGAGACAGAAACGATTGAATTGAGCTTTATTTGTTCGAACTTGAGTAAGTAGTACAGCTGGTTGCAGTTTTATGGGTGATCCAAACGCGACATAGTCATACGCTTTAATCCCTAACTTTTGCCTGGATTTCCCTTTCAGGTTTTCAATCCACCGGGATACCCTTTTTTGCCCAAGCCGCCTTTTCAGGTTTTCGACTTGCCGGGTGTACATCTTTTTATATATATCCCTAATTTTTGCCCAAACCCTTTTGGTTTGCCGGGATGCCCTTATTTTTGCCTAGGCCCGTCAACCTAGCGGGTCTCTTTTTATGCGTAGTATTTTTTAACTATGTCTGCGTTTACAGGCTGTGGGAAGTCTTCACCATCCATTGTAGTGAGTATCATGGCACCTCCTGAAAACATTGTCTTGACTACAAATGGTCCTTCATATGTAGGAGTCCACTTGCCCCTAGGATCACCCTGCGGTAATATGATACGCTTGATTACCAAGTCACCGGCCTGATATACCTTTGGCTTAACCTTCTTGTTAAAAGCTTTGATCATTCGCTTCTGGTACATCTGGCCATGACAAACTGCTGCTAACCTCTTCTCATCAATCAAATTTATCTGGTCAAGTCGAGTCTGAATCCACTCATCTTCATCCAAGCCTGCATCCTTCATAATTCTTAAAGAGGGAATCTGGACTTCAATGGGCAGAACTGCTTCCATACCATAGACTAAGGAGAATGGGGTTGCCCCTGTTGAAGTACGTATTGTGGTACGATAACCATGAAGAGCAAATGGTAACATCTCATGCCAATCCTTGTAAGTAACAGTCATCTTCTGTACAAT
Source organism: Lathyrus aphaca (assembly GCA_963966055.1). Lineage (NCBI taxonomy): Eukaryota > Viridiplantae > Streptophyta > Magnoliopsida > Fabales > Fabaceae > Lathyrus > Lathyrus aphaca. The sequence continues at coordinate 228,719,753 of OZ014522.1, forward strand.
CTTCTTGATGTTCTTATTAGCAGCTTCAACTGCCCCATTCATCTTTGGACGATACGGAGAAGAGTTGTGATGCTTAATCTTGAACTGCGTGTAGAGATCAGTAATCATAGTGTTGTTCAGATTAGAGACATTGTCAGTAATAATCCTTTCGAGGATGCCATACCTACATATGAGATTATTCTTAATGAATCGAGCCACAACATTCTTGGTAACAGATGCAAATGAAGCTGCCTCTACCCACTTCGTGAAGTAATCAATAGCAACCAGGATGAAACGATGCCCATTAGAAGCAGTAGGCTTGATCTCACCAATCATATCAATGCCCCACATGGCAAAGGGCCAAGGAGCAGTCAATACATTCAATGGTGATGGAGGTATGTGTACTTTATCAGCATAAATTTGACACTTGTGACATGTTCTGGAGTGTTGATAGCAATCAGCTTCCATGGTAGACCAATAGTAACCTGCTCTCAATATCTTCTTTGCCATAGTATGACCACTAGAATGAGTGCCAAAGATCCCATCATGCATATCTTCCATGATCTCAGTTGCTTCTTTCTTATCCACACAACGAAGCATAATTGAATCATGATTGCGCTTGTACAGAATACCATTACTCAAAAAGAACTTAGCAGAGAACCTCCTCAGGAACTTCCTATCTTTGACAGATGCCCCTTCAGGGAACTCCTGAGCTTCAAGATATCTTTTCACTTCATAGAACCAAGGCTTCTTCTCTGCCCCTTCAGTGTCAATCTCATTGCAGTATGCAGGCTTTTCAAATTTATCAATAGTAATCTTGGGAGCTTCATCATCCCAGCTGATCTCGAACATGGGTGCCATGGTGGCTAATGCATCTGCCAACTAATTCTCTCTTCGTGGAATATGTCCAAAGGTAATCTCTTTGAAATGTGGGATCAAAGACAAAACATGCTCTCTGTAAGGAATGAGGTTATCATGCTTGGTATCCCAATCTCCTTTGATCTGACTTACTACCAGGGCTGAATCTCCATACACGTCTAGGAACTGAATCTTCATATCAATAGCAGCTTTAATACCCAGGATACATGCCTCATACTCAGCCATGTTATTGGTACAATAGAAACAAAGTCTGGCAGTAATCGGGGTATGACAACCTCCAGGGGAACTAACCACAACACCAACACCATTACCAAGTGCATTAGAGGCACCATCAAAAACCATAGTCCATTGGGATCCTTGTTCAGGTCCGTCATATTGTCCAGGTTCTTTGGTAATAATCATAATGTCTTCATCGGGGAACTCAAAACTCATTGACTGGTAATCATCCACTGCTTGATGAGCCAAATGATCAGCAACAACACTTCCCTTAATGGCCTTCTGAGTAGTATATTGTATATCATATTCTGTCAAGATCATTTTCCATCTTGCAATTCTTCCGGAGAGAGCAGGTTTCTCCAATATGTACTTGATTGGATCCATCTTTGAAATCAACAGGGTAGTATGGGTCAACATATACTGTCTTAGTCGGCGAGCAGCCCATGCCAAAGTGCAGCAAGTTTTCTCGAGCAGTGAGTATCTTGTTTCACAGTCGGTAAACTTTTTGCTAAGGTAGTATATTGCCTGCTCTTTTCGACCAGACTCTTCATGTTGCCCCAACACACACCCCATTGAGTTGTCTAACACTGTTAAGTACATAATCAAGGGTCTTCCATCAACTGGTAGCATCAAAATTGGAGGTTCTAGCAGATATCTCTTGATTTCATCAAAGGCAGTCTGGCATTCATCATTCCATTCCATCACCTGATCTTTCTTCAACAACTTGAAGATTGGCTCACAGATGGCAGTTAATTGGGAAATAAATCTTGCAATGTAATTTAATCGCCCCAAGAAACCTCTAACCTCCTTCTCAGTACGGGGAGCTGGCATTTCTCGTATAGCTTTCACTTTTGCTGGATCTACTTCAATACCTTTTCCACTGACTATGAAGCCCAGGAGTTTACCAGACCTAACTCCAAAAGTACACTTGTTTGGGTTCAATCTCAACTTGTATTTCTTTAATCTCTCAAACAACTTATGCAGATGATCAAGATGTTGCTCTTCATTCTGGGACCTGGCTATCATATCATCCACATATACCTCTATCTCATGATGAATCATATCATGAAACAAAGCCACCATAGCACGCTGATATGTTGCCCCTGCATTCTTCAAACCAAATGGCATCACCTTATAACAAAAAGTGCCCCACTGTGTAACAAAGGTTGTCTTCTCCATATCTTCAGGTGCCATCTTGATCTGATTGTAACCAGAGAAACCATCCATAAAAGAGAATACCTTATGCTGAGCAGTGTTGTCTACCAGAACATCGATATGAGGAAGTGGAAAGTCATCTTTAGGGCTGGCCTTGTTCAAATCCCTGTAGTCTACACACATACGTACCTTACCATCTTTCTTAGGTACCGGCACCACATTTGCAACCCACTGAGGATAAGAAGTTACTGCTAAGAACCCTGTATTGAACTGTTTCATTACCTCTGCCTTGATCTTCTCTGACATTTCAGGACGCATACGACGAACCTTCTACTTCTTTGGACGACAATCTTCTTTCACTGGTAAACGGTGAACCACAATGTCTGTATCCAATCTTGGCATATCTTCATAAGACCAAGCAAAGATCTCCACATAGTCACGTAACATCTGAACCAGTTTGTTCTTGACACTATCCTCTAAATCAGCCCCTATCTTGACCTCTTTCCTGTTTTCTTCAGTTCCCAGATTCACAACTTCGACTGGCTCTTCATGTGGCTGTATGGCTTTCTCTTCTTGTTGTAATAACCTAGCAAGCTCTACAGGTACTTCATAATCGTCCTCATTTCCGTCTTCAGTTTGATAGATCGGATTCTCGAAATTATAATTGGCAATAGTAGAACTGTTATCAACAGGATCCAGAGTGGATGAGGATCTGCATTTTAGTGATGTGGGTGTGTGTAAGAACACATAGCTGATGAAGCAAAAATAAAAGAAAAGAAAGACAAGGAACACAATATTTACGAAAACGAAACGTCCACTGATTTTTATTGAATGATGTATGCAAATGAAATGACAGCCCGTAACAAGCACACCATTGTGCCCCGGGTAAGGCACAAGGCTTAAGAGTTTTAATTGTTCAAGAAATTACAAACTTAAAAAAAAACATAGTAATAGTATTTACTCCTGACTAAAGGAGATAGGGATAACATCTTCAGCTTTCCAATTATTGAGTCCAGCACCCACAGTAGGAAAAATCCAAGCATCCAAGTTGTAGTCTTCATCATAGTCTCCCACAGCATTGATCTGATTTTTCATAACCCCTTGATTGGTGATACGAACAGCACGAGCACGACGAACAGCCTTATGGGACTCTGCAGTGAAACCCAAACCAAACTTGTCAGACTTGTATGGAATATCAGGAAGCTGACCCCAAATAGTACAACCACCTTCATCCACCACAGCTCTAGCATCATTGAGGGAGGCCATTGCCATTGTTGGAGGTACTCTGGTGACCACAGGAACTTTCTTCGCAACAGGAGGAGCTACATAATCATTAACAATCCAGGGAACCACTTCAAATGTCTGACACGGAGTTTCAATGTATTCACCTTCCATTTCCAGATACTTGAAGGTATTCACATGGCTGACAAAATATTCTTCCTCTCCATAAACAGTAACAACCTTTCCTTCCACCGAATATCTTAGCTTCTGATGTAATGTAGAGGTTACAGCACCTGCCCCATGGATCCAGGGACGACCAAGCAAACAAGAGTACGAAGGACGAATATCCATCACATAAAATGTAGTAGTAAAAACCTGAGAGCCAACTTTGATTGGAAGATCAATTTCCCCATGCACTACTCTTCTAGAACCATCAAAAGCCTTTACCACGATATTACTGGGCTTCAGCACAGCATCTTCAGGACTCAGCTTGTTCAGGACTTCCTTAGGCAACACATTTAGAGAGGAACCATTGTCTATCAATACATGGGACAGGGTAGTGCCCCTGCATTCTATTGAAATATGCAGAGCCCTGTTATGATCTCTCTTGGCAGGGGTCAAATCAGCATCAGAAAATCCCAACCCATTATCATAGGTCAGGTGGGCAACACAATTCTCAAACTGGTCAACAGAAATTGCATTGGGTACATGAGCAGTCTTCAGAAACTTGATCAAAGCTTTTGCATGAGCTTCAGAACATAACAACAAGGATAACATGGAAATCTTTGAGGGAGTATGCCCCAACTGATCAACAATGTCATAATCACTCTTGCGAATGATTTTCAATACTTCTTCCATCTGCTTAGAGAGATCATCAGCAGCTGGCACATCAGTAATTATTGGTTCAATAACAGGACCCTTTCCCCGAGCATCAGTGGTAGAGGTAGCAGCAGGAGTAACTGCATTCTTGGAAGTGACTGGAGGAGAGAACACTCTTCCGCTTCGTGTGATCTTACTAGATCCAACAATATTGTCAACATCAACAGGCACATCAGCTAAGGGCTCCTGCTTAACACCATGGATGTAAACATCAGACCCATAGTGCCAAGGCACAGCTTTATCAGATGTATACGGAATAGGACCAGGAGTAGTAATGATCAGAGGAGCCACTCTGGCTTCAGCAACGACTTTCACAGGGCCTTCAGCAGTAATCCTGATTGGACCCTGATGGGTGATTTTAATAGGTCCCTTTGAAGTGATTCTCACCGGCACTTTGTCAACCATATCAACCTCTTCAATCTTCTTACCTCTAGTAATATGCTCCACCATACTCTCCACAGAAGGTGGTCTCCTTTCAAACACTATAGTGTAATTATTCATGAGACGCTGAATCCCGTCCTTCAACCTCCAACACTTATCTGGATTATACTCACAATAGACACAATCTTCACGACAACCCGGAAAGAAACCAGCTTGTACTAACTTCTTCCTGATGACAGACAATGGTGTGGTCAACTCCGCAACTGAATGGATATGTAAATCTTCATCAATGGCATTGACAGTCTTCTCATGATTTGGCATTGGAGCAGTAATCACATTTGGAGTACCCGGAGGGTCAAACTCAATCTCTCCAGCCTCAATCATATCTTGAATTTTGTTTTTCAAAACCCAACAGTTATTAGTATCGTGTCCCTGACAGTTTGAATGATATGCACATCGTGCATTGGGATTGTACCTGGGAGAGGTAACATTAGGATTCTGAGGAGCTTCTTTCAAAGTAATAAGTTCAGCCTTCAACAAGTGTTGCAATGCCTGAGCCATTGACATGTTGATCTTCGTGAACTTCCTTCTAGCCCTCTGTTGGTTACCCTGTGGCTGCTCTGATGTTGTAGGAGTTGGATTTGAGATGTGAACTACACTCACAGACTGATGCCTTCTATTACGATCAGGTTGACCATAAACAGCATTGGATTCTTTCTTCCCAGTGGGAGGCTTCTTTGCAGCACCTGATGAAGAAGTACCCACTTGGATCTTGCCATTCTTTATACCATTTTCCACTCGCTCTCCTGTCATGATCAACTCAATGAAGCCAGATGATGAGCTTCCAATGAGATGACTGTAAAACGGACCATTCAGTGTACACATGAACATATCAAGCAACTCCCTGTCAGTCAAAGGGGGTTGTACTCTTCCAGCTAGATCTCTCCACTTCTGAGCATACTCCTTAAAACTTTCTTTGGCACCCATAGACATGCTTTGCAGCTGCATGTGAGTGGGAGTTAAGTCAGCATTGTATTGATACTGCTTATAGAAAGCTTCAGCAAGATCATTCCACTCCCTGATGTTGACACTCTCCAATTGATAATACCACTCCAACTGAGCTCCAGATAAGCTCTCTTGGAAAAAGTGGATCCACAACTTCTTATCAGCAGTGTGAGGTTGAATTCTTCTGACATAAGACCTCAAATGCAGCTTGGGACAGGAGACCCCATCATAAACAACTAAGGTAGGAACCTTGAAACCAATGGGTATGACAACCCCAGATATCTGACTCAAATCTTCAAAATCTAGCCCAGAAGATTTCTGCAACTCCATAGCATCCATTCTATCCACCAGCATCTTGAATTTGTCTTCATTAGGATCATGGTAATAATTAGCCTCAGAATCAGAGTCCCCCATAGTGTTGTGGAGACTGCCTCCCTCTTTTTCAAACTCTTCAGACTCAGAATCTTCAACTGGTTCTTTGGTCTTGGCAAGGCCTTTGAACCTCCTTCCCATGTTGACCAGGCCACCTGACCTTCTAGTCTTCTTGGTCTTCTTGGCCAGCAGTGTCTTCAATTCATCTTGCCCCTTGGACAAGTTCAGGATCAGCTCTTGGAACTGTGCATTCTGTGCCTGGAGATCCTTAACTGTTTGTTCAAGAGCCATTGCTGAAATAAACAGCGAGAAGATGAGAAACCTGTGCACAAATAAACCTGTGATGCAATGATATGATGTTTTAATGCGTATGCAATGTTTTCAAGGACCGCAGGATTTAAATTTGCTTAAACAAACAAGAAGGTAAACTTTTATTAGTAATAAATTTGTTTTGCCTCTTGGGCTTACAGAAAATGAAATGCAATAAATACAAGAGATGGGGTTTTAAGTCTCCCATGGACGTTTCCTCTTTGTGTTGAGGTATGAGTTGAGATTCCGTTCCTCATGAAGTTGCTTTGTTAGTTCTAGGATTCTTTCTTGGCTTGTTTTGTAATGAGCCTCGAAAGTATCCCTTTGCTCCTTCAACTGGATCCAAGATCTCTGCAAGTCTTCCATGTCAGTAGGCATGTCTGGGTGAAGGATGGTATAAGCAGTATCTCCTTCAGCAACAGGTTCCATGGTAACTGGCAGGATAACAGGATATGGCATCATGAGAGTCTGAGCACGAGATCGCACCCATCTGAGATAAGCCTCCATAGGAATAGTGTACTTAGGCTCCAGTGTCTTGCTGTCAACCCTGTTTACTTTTCCCCAAGCTCGTATGAATCTCTGATGGTAACCTTGAAGATTGTTGTCGTAGTCAAACACAATGCCCTGGATTAACATGTCATGTGGACCGTCACTCCGAGCGTAACCAAACTGTCGTAAAGCTAGAGAGGGGTTGTAAGTGATGCCTCCTCTTATGCCTAGAAGTGGCACATTAGGAAACTCCCCACAACGGTCAATGATGGTAACATTTTCCATAGATCTGGAGCACCAATGAATATCTGAATGCGAGAGTGACATGATCCTCTTGGACCATCTGAACCCTTGCTCATTCTTCATTACTGAGCGAGGGAGGTGAGAAATAAACCACCTAGAAAGCAAAGGTATGCAGCACATCAAAGTTCCTCTTGCCCTTGTAGTACGGGTATGAAGAGAATGTAGGATGTCTCCAAGCAATGTAGGCACTGGATTGTGACTCAGGAAAATGTTGATGGCATGAACATCTATGAACTGATCTGGATTGGGGAATAATACTAAGCCATATATCAGCAAGGCTAAGATCTCCTCAAAAGCATCATAGCTCATGGCCTTCAAGAACATTTGAGCCTTCTCTATCAACACCTTAGCTAGAACACCCTTGACTCCACTTCTCGTTTCTAGAACAATATCAGACTTCTTCAGATGTAGAGCTGCAGCAATAACCTCAGGTTTAGGCTCTTTCTCCAAGCCTGTGAAGGGTTTTTGATCAAGAACAGGTATACCCAGAAGTTTAGAGAACTCTTCCATGGTTGGAACCAACTGATAGTCGGGGAATGTGAAGCAATGGTGCTTAGGATCAAAGAACTGAAACAGAACACTCATCATGTCTTCATTGAACCCTGAGATGACTAGATCCAATAGGTGGCCATGTCTCTTGATGAACTGGGAGTGATCAGACACTTGAGAAACCAACTCTTTAAGCTTAGCAGGTATACCCACAAAGTTGATCCTGATGGTGTTTCTACGAGCAGAAGCCATGACCTGCAACAAAGAACAAAGATAAATCCTTTGGTCCTTGAAATGGTTAGTGAAAATGCTATGCTTATGATGCATGATGATGTCATGATGTTATGCTCAATCACAAACATGTGGCACACACAAACAAGTCACACCATAGCCCTAGGTTTGAAGGCTTGCATGAGGTTCAAAGGTAAGTACGCTCCCCTGAAGTTAGTTGGTTCATCCTGTCCTACAAAAGTAACCATGTTCTAAGGGATCTCAATATCATTGATCCTTCACAAGGGTGGTTGTTCAGTAGGCAACTTACTTGCCAACCAAAACCCTCCAAGTTTAGAATCTCAATGAGCGTAGTATCGAGTATCAACCAACTTCAGTCTTCACCAAAGCCGGTTATCTCACTACTTTCTAAAGGCCAAGATGAGTTAACTAGGGTTCTAAAAGTTAGTTACTGCATTGACAACATATGGCAGCCTCATATTATCCTCAACTTGACTTAAGGAACATAAGCACCAACCAAGAAGTCACACTAACTATGGCCACCAGATCAACCATATCGATATACGTCGTACAGTTTCCTTGGTCTATTGCCATTTACCTAAGGTACACTAGATCCGGGTTAGGACCTTTCACACATAAGAGCCCAACAAGTAAGTATAAAGCAAACAAGGCAAACAATTTTAAAGTGATCTAATTCCTAAGGGTACCCCTCTTTTATTAAATCCCCAGCAGAGTCGCCAGTTCTGTAACACGGTGGGAGAACTGACTTTAATTATGTTGCGGATAGCAAGAGTCGCCACCGACTTTTATTTATCCAAAGGAAAGGCATAAAAGAACAGGAAAGACCTTTTAAAAGATTTTTGGGTCCGGGGGGTAGGTTATGTAAAGGGAAGGTGTTAGCACCCTTTACATCCATGGTTATCCATGGGCTCTTAGTTATTTAGCTCACTTTGAATTGTTTTTGAAAATGTGAAGTGTGTGGATAAAAATTTTCATAAGAGTTTAATAATGATCCATGTACGGATGCGTAAAAAACTTGTGTTTGAAAATTGTTTGAAATTGTGAAGTGTTTGAAAAGTTTTTGAATAGTGAGCAAGTAACTATGAGGAACCTACCCTAAAGTTTAAGTCTTTCTGTTCTTTATCCTTTAAATGGTAAGACTATCCCTATTATTAAGGAATAGGTAGTCATTACCTTGGATGTGAGGGACATATGAAGGGACATCTGTTTAATGAAGGCAACTGTAGGGTGTATTAAGCATTTTGGAGGGACTGTCATCATTATTCGAAAGGGATAAGATCATATTGAAAGGCAACCATTAAGGGACTTGATCTTTGATTATGAAGGGACTAGATGACTTTTCTTTTAAGGGACTTGGCTTTATACACCCTACTTGACCTTTTTGAATAGGCAACATTGAGAGGCAACCCTAGAAAGTGAGATGGCGATCAAAGATCGACTTACGTGTGTGAGTGTTCAATTTTATATTTATCTTATAATTTAAATGATCTAAATTCAATTTTAAATATCATACATGTTACACTCCCTATTTTTACTAACCATAGCATAAGAAATAAATAATTTAAATATTTAAGAAAATTACATCCAGGAGCAATTACATAATAATAAAGCAATTTAAATAAATAGCAAAAATAAATAAATAAGTAAATAAGCAAAATATAAATAATAAGTAAAATAAATAAGCAATTTAATTGGGTTAGTAATAATAATTAAAAATATATAAGGTTAGTAATAAACATGATTAATAATAATAATAATAATTAAAATAAATGGGGTTAGCAAAAATATTATAAGAACATAATTAAAATAATAAGCAAAAAAGAATAATATAATAATTAAAAGATTAGATTTTAATATGGACAATTATAAAAGAAAATATGAACAATTAAGTAATTATTATAACAAATTATTAAATTATTTTTAAACATATTATAATTACAAGATTAAATTAGCATAGACTCAATTATTTCTAAACATATATTTAAAAATTATTTATATATAAAATTTAGATTTATAAACAAATTATAGAAATAATTACATATTATAAAAAAATTGATTATAATTGTATTTACAAAAATTCAATTATATTAAACAAAATATATACATGATAATTATATTTACAAAAAATTAGAAAATAAAATTACAAGATAAAATTAGGTTTTTTAATTGTTTAGAAAAATAAATTAGGGTTTGTCAAATATTAGGGTTTAATTTACAATAATAATTTATTTAACTAAATAATATATATACATTTTATAATCTAAATACATAATAATAAAAACTAATTTTTGAATTTAGAAAATATTTTTTTAGAATTTAGAGAAAACATTGAATATATATTTATAGAATTATTTAATTATATCTATGATTATTAATAAAAACAAAATCAATTAAACAAAATAGAAAAAAGAAGCAAAAAATTGAAACTTACCTGGCTGGGGTTTGAACCCAGGACATTCTGCTTGCCAGCAACAAAACACACCACCAGGCCATCAGCGCGCGTGTGATAAGGGAGTGGACCAAATTTGTTTTATGCAGTAAACCTAAAAATCACAAAAATAAGAAAAACAAAAGGCCTAGGGGAGAATCGACCCCAGGACCTCTCAAGCAAACGCACATGCACATTACCATCCCAGCTAGGTGAGCGAATCTGTTCATATAATGACAACCAAACATAATATATAATGTTTAATGAAAAGACTGGAAAATAAGAAAAAACATTGGGAAGCCAGGATTCGATCCCCTGCCCTCTCATAATACGCATGCCTGACTTTCCACTGGGACAAGCGTGTGCTTGTGAAATACAAACAGGATTAATTCATAATATTTTAAGACAGTTTTTAAACTTGAATTTTGGCGCCAGCATAACTTCATCTTCTTCCTTGAATTCGCAAGTTTTCCTGTGAAATTATCTGGGAAAACACCTGCGAATTTTCCTGCACCTTAAACCTGCAAATTTCAAACCACCATCATACAGTACAATTTTATCAAATTAGAAACATCTGTGAATTCCTTGCAACCTGTACAATCCAATTATGCCCATAGAATTCATTTATATGGTGTGAATCGAATAACCCTATTTTTGAGCTCTAAACCCTAAACATGGCATGTTCACGATTCAGCCATAATCCTTCACCAAACGATCCAGATTTCATCTATAGCTAATAACAAACATCAATATGTCATCAAAATTCATTATAAATCAATAAATATGGTGATTCGAAAAAAAATATATGAAGCACATGGATGATGCGGTTTATGCATTATGGAGTGTATTGGCTGCAAATAAGAGTTGAGATCCACTCAATGATGTCCAAGGATCACTGCTGTGTCCTTAGTTTACCTTCAAATGCCTTGTGGGAATGAATCCGAATGTGAGTTTTGAGAGGTTTTTGTGAGATGCAAACTTACACTTGAGGAGGCTGAAATTCGTGGCTTGTGCTAGGGTTTCACTATGTACTTATAGAACAATGAGTTTAGGTTAAAAAATCATGTCATTGTGTGGAAGATTTGATATAAAAAGATTCAAAATGATAAGGCCTTAAAAATCAAATATTCTTGTATGAACACTTGCTATTTTAGGCTAATCATCATAACTTCCATATCAATTTGATCCAAGGCACAATTATGATTTTCTAGAAGCTTGATCATATTCAAATCTTTTGATTTTATATTTTATTTTAATTTAAAATGATTTTAAATGAATTAAATCAAAATAAATAAAAATAAAATAATAAAAAATCTGATTTTTGATGACTTGGGTCGTGCATGAAGTTATTGTATGGATTGGGTCATCATTTGGCAGGCCCATTTGGAAGAAATTAGTTTTAGACCTCCATTTTCATCATAAACCAACCCAAAATTTCCCAACTTTGCAAGGGCACATATCCTTCAATTTTAATGCTATGAGGGTGTTCTTGGACATTTTGGAAAGCTTGAAGAGTACTATAACCAACCCCACTGGTTTCATGTTCATATCATTCACCATTCTCAAGTTATGCTCTTTTGAAGTTGTTGACTTTTTGTTGACTTTTAAAAGGACCTATAATGTCTTAGCTCATACCTTCCAAATGAAGCATTTTTGGGCTTGGCTTGTGAGACACAAAGTTGTAGAGAATTAAATTTCCTTCAAAATGAGATTTGAGTGGAGACTTGGTGATGAAGTATGTGAAAGTTATGGCTGGTCAAAGTTCAGTTGACTTTTACTGAGAAAACCCTAATTTAGAAACTCCTGATTCTTGATGATCTGAAATCTCCTTGATGAATCATGATCAACCCTTGATCAAATGATGAATTTTACTTCATATACTTGATGTTGGCAAAAAATCATGAAGTTTGACTTTGGTTTGACCACAGTTGACCTTAGTTTGACTTTTTAACTGCTTTGACTGATTTTGACTTATCTGATCATCTGACTGAGCAAACTTTTGAGAAAAGTCTTGAAACTTGTCATGGGGGCTCTTACATACATATAAGATGTTATGAAGCTCATTTTAAGTCTTGGAAGTTCATTTAGCCTGATTAAAGTCAAAACCCTAGTTTTGGATGCACTGCTTAGGAGGTGCATTGTCTGAGGGAATTGTCAACTCTTCTGACCAATTGTGAACTTTGTGAATCTTGTGAACCATCATAAAATGTCTTGTGAACCTCATGGGAGGTATTGTGAACCTTGTGAACCTTGTGAACCTCATAAAGTGACTTGTAGGCTTCATGAACCTCATGAAAGGTCTTGTAAGCATTGTGAATCTTGTGAACCTTGTGAACCTCATAAAGTGACTTGTGGACTTCATGAACCTCATGAAAGGTCTTGAAAGCATTGTGAATCTTGTGAACCTTGTGAACTTCATAAAGTGACTTGTGGACTTCATGAACCTCATGAAAGGTCTTGTAAGTGTTGTGAATCTTGTGAACCTTGTGAACCTTCTTAGCACACAAAGTCTTGTATTGTGAGGGCAAATTTTGGGGTGCAACAATGTGTATGCAATGCAATGTGTTCCTTTTATTCTCAAGGTTTTGTTTACTTTCCATTTCCGGTGTTGAGAAAAAGAAGACATTGTGTGACATCCAGATGTGCAGTAGCAGCATTCAATATCTTGTGTTTGTGTGACAGATAAACAATCAGAGACTTCAGGTGAATCAAAAGGAAACTATAATAGCAAAAACCCTCAATGGGTACAAGTTCATACATCAAAAGGTACATCAAGTGAGAGAGGACTCCCACAACAAGCCTGTGGGTAATCCAAGTCATATGAATACAAGACTAAGGCTTAGGAAAATCTATATCCTGTAACCTCCAACTAAGGCGCTTGACACCTTGCAACAGCTGAGCTATATCTGGATGCGTAGGTTCCTGCACAAGCTTCTGAATCAAGATATCCCTAAGGTCAAAGGAGGCATGCAATTCCTCAATCTGTTGTAGGAACACTTTTTCACTATCCTGGCTTGTAGTGGAATCAGTCTTGGTTCTCTTGACATCAACTTTCAATTTCAACTCTTCTATTTCTTTCTGGGCTTCCTTTACTGCTTGTTGACTTTATGCTAGACCTTGGAGATGACTATTCTCTTCATGATAAGCCTTCTGAAAGAGCTCTCTTTGTCCATCCAAAGAATCTTGAAGACTCTTGATTTCTAGCTTGTGCTTGACTTCCAGCTCTTTCTGCTTCTTCAAATTGTCTTCCCATTTCTCTTGCCATAAGGTGATAGCTTCATTAGCTTCATTCAACTATTTCTTCTCTTTCCGGTGCTGGGCCGCCTTGTGAGTTTCAGCTAATCCCCTTTTCTTGAAGTAGAGCTCTCTCTCTTGAAAGTCTTGCTGCTTGAGCCTGGCCATTTCTTCCGCTTTGTGAGCCCTTTCTTCCAATTTCTGGTTTTGCATTTTCAACTTCTGGCATGAATTGTAGGCTTCTTGATTCTCCAACCTGAGTTGTTGAATCAAGGCTTCCAATTTTTGATATTCCTGAAGAGGAACTGAAGTTGTAGGTGCTACCTCCTTAAGGTAGAGAGGTGTTTCCTTAAAGAATGGGAGCAACAGAGTCTCTACACGATCTTCCAACCAGGTGGAAAAAGAATCATAAGTCTTGGGATCTACTCTCCCAAAGTCTTTCTTCCCTTTCATCACTCTAACCTCCCAAGCCTAGGATGCTAGTATACTCATCTTGAGATTTCCTTCTGCTGGAATGTATAAAGACTCAGTCATCTCCTCAATCAAAGGTACAACTCTTAAGGGGTAACCAAATTGTTTCCTGGATAAGATAGGATTGTAGCTAATCCCACCTTTCCTTCCTATCAAGGGCACATTTGGGAAGCTACCACAACTGACCAAGATTTCTTTGCCCACAAGACCCCTGTTGCATCCCCAAGCAATGCCAACTGAGGTTAAGCCCATTAATCTTTATGACCATTTCCAAGATTGTTTCAAATCCTGGAAAGGCCCTGATTTAGGAGTTGCCTTACAAACCAATCAGCAAACAGGGGAGCACAACAATTTACATGCCCTTCCTCTTTTCATTCCTGTGGTGGACTCCATAGTAAAGGTCACCTAGCAAAGTAGGCACTGGATTTCTTTTGGCAAATATAGTGATGGCTTCCATGCTGATTAAACATTTTTCTCCTGGAAACAAACTGGTCTCATACACTATCAAAGCAAGTAAGGTACCGAACTTAGCCCATTTGTTTTCAGAGGCCAGATCCTGAGCTTCATTGATAAGAAAATCCAAGAAAAGTCCTTTACCTTTGGTGGCATCCAGTCCTCTACTAACCTTAGATAAGTCCAAAATAAAGGAGTCAGCTATATCTTTGGATGAAGGCATCTTCTCTAAGCCATAGTAAGGAGCACCATTTTTTATGGGAATAGAGGATGCTGGATATCTCTTCTAATGTGGGAGCCAAGATGTAGTCAGGGAAAACAAATACCCTCAGTTGTGGATCATAGAACTGCAGTAGAGAATGCAAGCTATCCCTCTGGTCAATGGTTGGCTTATTCACATAGTCTAGGATCTTTCCAAACTCTTTTCTGGAATCATCATGCACTTTGTCACCCATCAAGATAATTAACTTCTGAATACCATCTGTTTCAGGGTGTGGGAAAGTATAATGGACATTTCTTTTCCTTAGAATCTCCATATTGAAGCAACAAATATGACCAGGAATATGAGGTAATGAACCCTGAGAATAAAAATAACACAAATGATTAAGGATGTTATGATGTTATGCAAGGCAAGTCATGTGATCAGTGATGTGTATGTGTAGTGAATCAGGTAATCAAGTGTCTGTGCAAGGCCACAACATCATCACAAGTATCTTTCTGATCAGGAGTTCATGATTTCAGAATCCATATTTAGCATAACAAGATCATATCACTGAAGCATGCATGAATAATGGGTATGTTGAAGTTTAGGGTTCCTGCAAACCTGTAAACCCCTCCCCATCTCACGGGTGTGCTACTCGGGTCAAAACATCACAGACTCTCAAAGCCGAATAGCAATAATACGTTCACCATTTTCGAGAAATGGCTCATGACCAAATTAGGGAATCGGTTTGGCATTATGTACTACTCAGGGAGGTCTTAGTTGAGTCCAAGGAAACAAGCATCCCTCATAAGTCCTCAGCTTCAAGCACTGAATCGAGAAACAATAGTACATTCATCCCGAAGGGTACAATACTATCGTCATACGAACAGTTTGCCTTAACTGGATTCCTATGAGAGAACCAGGCCATCCTATGCGAGTTCCCAATGGGCCCTCGGATGCGAGTGGGTTTGCCAACAAATGTGGTCTGCCACTATCATCACTGGAGAGGGATGTTTCCACAAAGGTTCTCAATGATCGGTCCCTTGACTGCACATAACTATCAAGGTAGTGTACTGCTCCAGAAAGATTCTGGCGTCAATACATTTTCGAGAAGGTCGCAAGTCAAGGCGTGGAACTCACTAATACCAACATAGCAAGATGCCATGAAGCCAAAGTTGAACCACTCTAAATCCTAGGTGCACTGAAGCCGGGTATTTGGCTTATCTCACAGTAACAAAGCCCATCCCATAGAAAAAATTAAACCAGCACAGTCCAGTACATGATGCATGTGAAAATAAATACTGAAAGCAGTAAATAAAGCTGTAAAGTAAACTGTAAACAAGAACAGTAAATAAGCACACAACAACATACATGTAAACACCCAAAGAAACAAAACAAACAGGCGATAGGATTGAATCTACAAGGGAAACCAGAGATTTTGGGTTCGGCCCCCAGCAGAGTCGCCAGCTGTCGCTCCCGGGATTTTCATCCTAGTACAAACGCGAAGGTGGCGCGGAAAAGGTAGAGTCGCCAGCCATGCATTTTTATCCTGAAGGAACGGGAAAGGTAATGCTTCACAAACCTAAGGAAGAAGGAAAGGACATGGTCCTGCGAACCAAAGATCTGGGTTTGGGAGTCGGTTAAAACCTGGAAGGTATTAGCACCCCAGACCGTCCTCCGTACCCGACGGGATCCACGCTTGTTTGTTTTGTTTCAAAGGGTGAGAAATAAGATGCTGCTGAATAAACCTGCTGACTAGAAGGGAAATGAAATGAGAAAGGAACTTAAAGAAAACAAAAAGAAAGAATGGGTAAAATGTAGAGAAAATAAAGAATGTGCTCGAATGGGCCCTACCCTACTGCCTACGTACCTCATCAGGAAAATAAGGATCAGAGTCGACGTAGTTCGCCTAACTAAGGCGGGAACTATTTGTTTATGTTTTTTATGTGCTGGAACTGTGTATGTCTATGCTCAGGTGTTGCAGGCTCGTCTGGTACGAGTGCGTTTACTGTCTTGCATGCGAGACAAGTCGTCGCGAGTTCACGTTGAGAATGAATGAGATTAGAGGAGAAGTTCCCGTAGGAAAGTCTCTTATTGTTTGTTGTTTGCTTTTTAAGAGTTTTCATGAATTTGGCACAAGGAAGTGAATTCAACCTCTTTTCCCTGGAATGTGTACTTGTTACTACATTCCAAGATGGAATTATAGAACAAGCACACCCAGCAAGGAGAATTTATCCAAGATTGGTTTCCAAGGATTATGGTTTAAGTTCACTAGCTTGTTGAACATATTAAATGTTTTTGTAGCTTTTGTGAAGAAGTATTTTTTTAGATTTTTCTTTGTAAAATAAACTCTTGATCAGACTTGTACATCATGCTATACAAGCTTACACTATTCCAAAATAGAATGAATGTAAGTGCCCCCATGGAATAAGTTTATACACAAGAGATTCTTTCATGCATTTATTAAGTCTTTTTGGATTTTGTTTGAAGATGAGAGAAGAAGACTCAAGAGGCAAAAGGTCAAAGCTAATGGGGGACTAAGACACAACCCTAAGTTATCTTATTATGCATAAAATGTGGTCCTATGGTTAATGAGTCATTCTAAACCAAAATTGCATAAACCCTAAGGTGAATAGAAAATCCAGGGGCTAACATCTCACTAAAGTCCTCTAAGATGTAAAACTACAAGGGGATGAAGAGATCCAAGTGAAAGAGATGCAAACTATATGTGGAAATGTGTGAACATATGAAGGAAATGCATATGAAACTTCAAAGGAACAAAAACTTAAAGTAGAAACTCAAACATGAATAAGAGGATTTGAAATCCCCATACAAAGACCAGGGACTTGATGAAATGTTAAAATGTGGTTTAATCATGCAATGATCATCACAATATAGGTTTTGAAAGGTTAAGATGGAGAATGAAGAAGAATTAGGTCAAAAGGAGGCAAAGGAACCTTATGACTCAAGCAAACCCTAAAATCAAAAGATAAAGACCTAATGATTTCACTCTACACTTAAGGACCTCTAATGTGACCTACAAGAATCAGAACCAAGACCTTAGATCCATGGCATGAATGCCTTATTAAAATGGAGATGAAGGAAGCTTCTAAAAGGGACCAAAAATGACTTAAGGTTTAAGTAACTTGAGAAAAATATCAAATGACTTATAAAAATTATGAAATTTTATATTGAACCTCACAATCCAGAGAATAGCATGTGTACAAAAAATCTCATGAAAAATCCTAATTTTTAATGGTGAAAGAATCATTAGAATGCAATTAGGGTTATGTGAACCTAGGTGGAAGAATGGACTCAAAAGGACTCAAACAATGACCTAAAAATCCAAAGAAAAATCTTTTGAGGTAATTCAATGAGATATTAAAATGACACAAAAGGAATGGGATATTTATCCTATGTAGTTTGAGAGGAAAAAAATGAACAATTTTATTGGTTAAAAATGAGAAAATTGAGAAACAATTAAAGTGAAACTTAATTCTGACTTCAAAAATGGACAAAAATAAAATCTAAAAATATGGAAAATTAGAGAAACTTATATGGATCCTATGTGAATTTAATTGGAATTTTTTGTGCCTTTTTGGTATTTTTAATGATGTGAAACGAAAATGATATAAAGTGAGAAAAGAAAAAAAAATGAAAAAAAAGGGTTTGGGCCTGGGGGGTGCCAAAAATGACAAAAAAACACATGACTGGGCTGAACACACGCATGCAGGGGGTGTGAGTAGGAAACTGAAGACTTTGTGTTGACTTTTGGACACGTGAATGGCACGTTCTCATTAATGTGCTGGCGCATCCTGGACTCTTGGATCAAACACATCCAATGACTGCGTTATATTCTCTCCACCGACCTAGGGTTACTGTTCAGGTGACCGGAATTGACCTTCGGTCATCTTCCCCGGTCACCCCTGGCCTAGGGTTTCTTCAATTCTTCATGAAAATGAATTTTACAACCACTATTGCACTCGCCTCTCACTACTGGTCATAAATATGGCTTCAAAACTTATTTAAGGTTCTTAAATTTCCAGAATCGAAAACAAGAACTAAACCAGAGAAAATTGAATATATGCATTTATGATGCCTATCAACTAGTCAGCCAATCCATAACCTCTATCAGGCCTCAAGCAACATAAAACCACTTAGAAATGTGCAATTCGATCAAGTAGAAGTTCAGGACATACCTGAGTTGCAGAGATGACAAATTGTTGCTAGAAGGCCATAGATGATACTCCTTAGAATGCTTGAGCTTGCTTCAGTACAATAAGAGTGAAACAAACACTCTGTGATGTGTGGATCTTGGGAAACTGAGGAAGATGCAGTGAGAATCAATGATATGCAGTGTTGAATCCTTTATGATTTGAGCTGATCAATCCATGGAAATGAACCTAAACACAATGCAGATGATGAATTGAGGTAGATGGAAGCAAGATTGTGGCAATTTGAAGAGATTGCATCTAAATTGCAATGAAGATCAACAATGTGCAGAGATAAATCTTGAAGCTTTCAAGCTGTGCAATGCATGATGATTGATCTTAAGATGATGAAGATGATGGTTGGATGAAGAATGGATCCAAATCAATAAAGATGATGCTTGCTCGAATCCTCTTGCAATGTGAAAATTCAGAGTGCACTTTGCAATATTTGTTGAAGAATGAAGCTGACCCTTGCACTGAAGTGATGACCTTGCTTTATAGAGCTCTTAACCATGATTAAGCATCCCTTGGGTTAACTGAGTGAGTGAGGTTAAACGAGTGAGGCAGTTATGGCAGTTATGCCAGCTGTAACATCCAGAAGCTTCTCAATGGAAATCAATTCCATGCTGCGAGTTTCATGTTGCTTATGGTATGGTTTAATGTGATGCAATGAAGCTGAGTTGATCTGATTGTGTAGCTTGCTTGCAATACTTAGCAGCTCATCATTTGGCTTGGATTGGAGAGGATGCATAGCAATTGGTGTGATCATGCACACACATGATAACTTGAGCTTTTGGACATGAGGTTTGTGATTGTAGCATGCTAATTGAAGTGTGCAAGCTGAACTGAAGTGGAATCCTCTTATGATCCAATGACTTAGCCTGCAAGAATTCAGATTGCATGTTGTGATATTCCAAGACGTGTAACTTCATGATCAAGGCATCCATTGATGAAGTTCTTGTGCTCAGTTTGAAGTAGAAAGAACAAGGAACAAGTTTGATATTCAAACCATGATGAGACATGACCTCTAATTCACTTAAATGCCTCTATGAAAATCAAGTCACCAAACTGCACATTGGCCTGCACGAATTTGGATTGCCTTGTGCCTATGGGCCTATGGCTGGCTAGTTACAACCTCTCCACTTTGACCCTCAAATAGCCCAAGAAGACTTGCTCAAATGAAAAATCTTTGAACACCAATATTGTATGGATTGCATCAAGGAACAACTTTGTAGTTCACCAAAAATTGATTTGAAGCATTTTTACCAAGAAAAATGGCATGACATTTGACCTTCCACCTGTTTGATGATATGCCAGGAAGGGCGCATGCGTTGGCCTGCATTTGCCTTGCCCATGACTTGCCTTGGGCCTTGAATTGTTCAAACATGCCAAGATCATATCTCACTCATTTTTGATGATATGGAGGAGTTCCACCTATGGATTTGAAGCTCAAGATGCCCTCTTTAATTGGCTCCAAGTAGAATTTTGATATCCCCCATATTTTGGGAGAAGGCCTCTCTTAAAGATGCTGCAAAAATGGCCAAAACTTGCCATTTTTGGAAACCCTAATTTTCCAAAAATGGTAAGTTTTGGTTTTCTTGATTTCTCTTGATTCCTCCATCATTTCTTGATCAAATTTGAACCATAGGATCCTTATAACCCTAATTTCATGATTTTGATCTCAAAAAGTCAGGAGTTGACGTTTTCTTTAACATGGTTGACTTTTCCCCAAATCCCTGATTTTCAGTCATCTAGCCAATTGAACCTCTTCCCTAATGAATTTCTGAATGAAATTTGATCCCTAGGAACTTGTCATCATGTATAAGACAATAAAATCCACTTTGAATCAAAACTTCATGCAGAAGCCCAGTAGAAATGAAACACTAATTTGGCCTTTTTCATCAGGAGATGTTGCACTGCCTGCCTTCTCTGATCAAACCAAATATTTCCATGGCTTGTGGCTTCAAATGAGAACTTGTGGGATGTTGTGAACCCTTTTCACAATGTTGAGAAGCTTTATGACCCTTTGATTGCCCTTGTATAGCCTTCAGTTGCTCCAATCATTGATCATATACCTATGCCTCAGCTATGCCACACATGATGCAATGTTTTTGGTTATTTTATGAACTTGTGTATGATAAATGCTATGCAAAATGTTGAGAAAATGAGAGGGAAAATTTTGAGGTATTACGACATGTCCAAGAAATTTGACTTCAGACATCCAAAACTCACACTTGCTGAACTTGGCAAAACATTGTTTCTCTTGCAACACTGATAGAACTATTCTCAGATGCTCTCTGTGCTCTTGTGGAGTACGAAAATAAATGAGAATGTCATCAATAAAGATTACAACAAACTGATCTAAATAAGCTTGAAATATCTGGTTCATGTAATCCATAAAAACAGCTAGAGCATCTGTCACACCAAAAGGCATCACTAGGAATTCATAATGTCCATAACGGGTTCTGAACGCAGTCTTCGGTACATCGGAACTCTTTACACGAATCTGGTGATAGCCCGACCTCAACTCAATCTTCGAGAACACACTGGCTCATTTCAATTGATCCAAAAGGTCTTCTATTCTAGGTAAAGGATACTTGTTCTTGATAGTTACCTTGTTCAACTTACGGTAATTAATACACAACCACATACCTCCGTCTTTCTTCTTTACCGATAAAACAGGAGCTCCCCACGGTGAAACACTTGGTCTAACAAAATGCTTCGCCATCAAATCTTCTAATTGGTCCTTCAATTCTCTTAATTCAAGTGGTGCCATCCAATAAGGGGAAACGGATATAGGAGTCATCCCTGATATCAGGTCAACTGAGAACTCAACTTCCCTCACAGGAGGTAGAGAAGTGACATCCTCGGGAAAGACTTCAAGATACTCATAGACTATTGGCATATTCAGCACTTGCTGATCATTACTATCATCTTTAGTAAGGACCAGTGAAACAGATTTCTCTTTTTCAAACAAAACGTTTACCATTCAAACCGTACCTCTAAGATTTTTGTCAAAACATCTTTCGGAGGAGCTTCCAAAGATGGAATGATGATTAATTTCTCTTCGCACCCAATAAACACAGAATTAGCAGACAACTAATCCATTCCCAAAATAACATCGAATTTCTTAAGGGTAGACAAATAAGATCAATATGGAAAACTCTACCATCCACATACAAAGTGCAATTTTCACACATAAGAGATGTCTCAAGTGTTTCATCCATAGCGGTAGTAACCACCATAGGAGGATACAAAGGAATAACTCGTAACCCAAGTCGTTTCACACAACAAGTAGACACAAAAGAATGTGTTGCTCCACAATCAAATCAAATAAGACTAGGATGTTCATTAACAAACTCGGTTGGGGTTCAAAAGTCAAGTCTGTTTCTATTTCAATAGAATCAGGCAGAATAGGCTGAAGAGGTTAAGGAACAAACCTATGAAGTTGAGATACGTGAAAAACATCATGCATCTCAGACAGAGAGGGTGGTAAGGAATAGTATGTAAGCAACTTCACCAATCCTTTCTAAGATCTGATGCGGTCCTACGTATCTCGGAATTAACTTACGTGACTTGAACGGTTCTTTTAATCTCAATCTCGGAGTAACTTTCAAATAAACATGGCCACCTTCCTCAAACTCCAAACTTCTCCTTTAATTGTCAGAATAACTCTTTTGACGGTCTTGGGCTTGCTTAATTTTCTCTCGAATCATTTGAATCTTTTATTTAGTATCTTGTATAATCTCGGGTCCCAAAATTCTATCTTCACCCACTTTCGACCAACACAAAGGCGTTCAATATTTCCTTCCATATAAGGCCTCATACGGAGCCATACCAATGCTCACATGGTAACTATTATTATAAGAAAACTAAATCATAGGTAAAACTTCCTTCCAATTTCCTCTACTTTCTAACACACAAGCTCTTAACATGTCTTTCATTGTTTAAATCGTTCGTTCAGTCTGACCATCCGTTTGAGGATGATTAGAAGTGCTCAAACGTATATTCGTACCCATAGCTTGTTGAAACACTTTCCAAAACCTTTAAGTAAACTTTGGATCTCTATCGGACACAATACTAGACGGAACACCTTTAACCTTACAATTTCAGCAATAAACAACCTCGTAAGATGACTTGACTTGTATGTAGTCTTAACGGCTAAAAAATGCACAGATTTCGTTAGTCGATCTACAATCACCAAATAGAATCTTAACCACCTTGAGTACTAGGTAAACCCACTTACAAATCCATATAAATACTATCCCATTTCCAAATTGGAATATCCAAAGGTTGCAACAAACCACCTGGTCTTTGGTACTCGATCTTCACTTGTTGGCACACCGCACACTCAGACACAAACACTGCAATATCCTTTTTCATACCGGACCACCAATACTCTTTCTTTAAGTCTTGATACATCTTCGAAGAACCCGAATGTATCGTGAAAGTATCTTTAAGAGCTTCCTCCAAAATCTTTCTTTTTAACTCAACATCATTCGGAATACAAATCCGTTGATTAAATAGGATAATCCCATACAACGCTCTTACAAAACACGGTTCGAGTAACATCTCTTATAACTTCTAATCTAGAACTTGTTCTTGTTGAATTTCACTTCTTAAGGTAGAATTTATATTCAAATTTCCCATGATCACACCAATCAAAGTCCATACAAATTATAGATTAAGATCTCGAAACTTCTCCAATAATGCATATTCCAATATCATCAACTTGGCACCATGAATCACTTTTCGGCTTAAAGAATCTGCCACTTTATTCTCTTTTCCTGGATGATACTTTAATTCTAGGTCATAATCCTTCAAGTACTCCATCCACCTTCTTTGTATCATATTCAATTCTTTCTGATCAAAAAGATACTTCAAACTTTTATGGCTGTTGAACATCTCAAAGCGCACACCATACAAATAATGTCACCACACCTTTAGAGTGAAGACCACGGACACTAACTCCAAATCATGAGTTAGATAATTCTTCTCGTGAACTTTCAAATGTCGAGAAGCAAAAGCTACAACATGTCCTTCCTGCATACGAACACCTCTTAATCCCATCTTAGAAGAATCTCAAAACACTTCGTAAGACTTGTTAGGATCGGGAATAATCAACACTGGAGCAGTCGTCAATCTTTCCTTTAGACACATGAAACTTTTTTCATAACCAGAATCCCATTCGTAAGCGAAATCCTTTCTAGTAAGCTTAGTCATTGGCAATGCCAACTGAGAAAAACCTTTGATGAACCTTCTGTAGTAACCTTCCAAACCTAAGAAACTTCTAACTCTCGAAGCATTCCTCAGTCTCTCCCAATTTATCACGGCTTCAATTTTCGATGGATCCACTGCTACACTTCCTTGAGATATAACATCTCCAAGAAATTTAAATTCAGACATCCAAAACTCACACTTGCTGAACTTGGCAAAAAGTTGTTTCTCTTGCAACACTGATAGAACTATTCTCAGATGCTCTCTGTACTCTTGTGGAGTACGAGAATAAATGAGAATGTCATCAATAAAGATTACAACAAACTGATCTAAATAAGCTTGAAATATCTGGTTCATGTAATCCATAAAAACAACTAGAGCATCCGTCACACCGAAAGGCATCACTAGGAATTCATATTGTCCATAACGGGTTCTGAATGCAGTCTTCGGTACATCGGAACTCTTTACACGAATCTGGTGATAGCCCGACCTCAACTCAATCTTTGAGAACACACTGGCTCATTTTAATTGATCCAAAAGGTCTTCTATTCTAGGTAAAGGATACTTGTTCTTGATAGTGACCTTGTTCAACTTACGGTAATTAATACACAACCGCATACCACCGTCCTTCTTCTTTACCAATAAAACAGGAGCTCCCCATGGTGAAACACTTGGTCTAACAAAATGCTTCGCCATCAAATCTTCTAACTGGTCCTTCAATTCTCTTAATTCAAGCGGGGCCATCCGATAAGGGGAAACAGATATAGGAGTCTTCCCCGATATCAGGTCAAATGAGAACTCAACTTCCCTAACCGGAGGTAGAGAAGTGACATCCTCGGGAAATACTTCAGGATACTCATAAACTATTGGGATATTCAGCACTTGCTGATCATTACTCTCATCTTTAGTAAGGACCAGTAAAACAGTTTTCTCTTTTTCAAACAAAAAGTTTACCATTCCAACCGTACCTTCTAAGATTGTTGTAAACACATCTTTCGAAGGAGCTTCCACAGATGGAATGATGATTTATTTCTCTTCGCACCCAATAAACACAGAATTAGAAAACAACCAATCCATTCCCAAAATAACATCGACTTTCTTAAGGGTAGACAAATAAGATCAATCTGGAAAACTCTACCATCCACAGACAAAGTTCAATTTTCACACATAAGAGGTGTCTCAACCATTTCATCCATAGAGGTAGTAACCACCATAGGAAGAGACAAGGGAATAACTCGTAATCCAAGTCGTTTCACACAACGAGTAGACACAAAAGAATGCGTTGCTCCACAATCAAATCAAATAAGACAAGGATGTTCATTAACAAGACATGTACCCGCAATTAGAGAGTTATTTGATTTAGTCTTCCTTGCATCCATGGTATAAACCCTTCCTTGACCTGATTCCTTTTCTGTGGAAATCTCTAGCAACATGTCCTTCTTTCTGGCGAAGGAAACATATCACACCACCCGGACCACACCTTCCATAATGATTCTTATGGCACTTGGTACATGAAGGAGGAGTATTAGGTCTAGGATTTGCCACTTGCTTCCCCTTGAAGGGTTGGGGCCTTGGCCTAAAAGGTTGATTCGCCCTCCCACGATCATTTTGAACAACTCTTCCAGGATTCACTTTATTTTGCATTTTCTTCAAACTATGCTAAGCAACATAGCATTGCCTCAACAATTTTGAATAAGTAGTGAACTCCCTCTGAGAGACACTATGAGAATAATCCAAACAAAAACTGATCAATCTTCCACTTCTCGTCTGGAGCATACATACCTTGCCTTGAGTAAGTCGCCATGTCTTCAAACTTTTCTTCATAATTGGCCACAGTCATGCTTCCCTGCCTTAGCTGTTGAAACTCAAACTCCTTCTGAGTCCTTAGAGAACTTGGAAAATATTTCTCCATAAAAGTTGCTTTAAACTATTCCCATACCTTCGGAACCTCTTGTACAATCATGAGAGTAGAAGCACTCTCCCACCATCTAGCAGTAGGACCTTTTAATAAGTGTGAAACAAATGTCGCCTTGTTCACTTCACTGCATACCACAACCTGGAAGATTCTCTCCATACCAGTTATCCATTCATGAGCTTTTACCTGATCTAATTCGCCATGAAATTCTTGAGGATTCATGCAGAAAAAGTCACGGAAAGTTCCACCTTGAGTTTCAGGAACAACCACCTAAGGATGAAGACCTCCATTCATTTGGTGAACCATCTCTTGCATAAACCGGTTTTGTTGTTGTTGCATCTGATGCATGAACTGATACTGGGGAGCATTCCCATCGCCACCGGGCGGATTCCCATCAGGAGGAGTGGCATTATGCCTACCACGAGTTCTACGTCCACTAGCCATATCCCAAAATTTCATCAAAACAGGATTAAGTTGATCAGGCTCAATACCATAAACATAACATTTAGTTCTATCACGAGATTATGTATATGAACGGAAAGAAACACTTATAATATTCCAAGGCTAGGTCGAGGATATGACCATCTCTGATACCAACTGTAATACCCATATATAAAATACATACATCATATATATGGTACTGAAATACAAATAAGTTCTTAGTATAACACATTGTAAAATTTTAGCCAACTAAATACATAAGGTACTATAACAAAAGGCTAACAATAATACAAGATGTCAAGATAAAAGGAAACTAAGAACTAGATTCGAAGATCTCAAAATATCCACTACGGAAGCAAAATCCATCGAGAAGTAAGGATAATCAAACTTCCTTATCCTTACCCTTCGCGGAACCTGAAGTACCTGAAAATATATCAACAACATGGGGTGAGATGACAACATCCTAGTGAGTTCCCTATCTTAGAGTTCTCTCGGCTCTAAAGGTTCGAATCTAACCACTACTCGAATCTTTGGTCACTTCTCTACAAAGAACCATAGCAATATGGAAACCTCAATACAACACTCTCACACTTCACGTGGGACTCAGTGGAATACCCACCTCAAGTGTTATCGACAAGGCTTCTCGTGGGACTCGGTGTAATACCCACCTCAAGCCACTACCAAGTCTTTACAGATGCTTCTCGTGGGATTCAGTGTAATACCCACCTCAAGACTTAATCAAGACTTCACTTGGCAAGGCTTCCCATGAGACTCAGTGTAATACCCATCTCAAGCCACTATCATGCTTCCCATGGGACTCAGTGTAATACCCACCTCAAGCCTTTACCATTCTTCCTACCCACCTCAAGCCTTTACCATTCTTCCCGTCGGACTCAGTGTAATACCCACCTCAAGCCTTTTCTCGGGCAAGACTTCCCATGGGACTCAGTATAATACCCATCTCAAGCCTCTACCATGCTTCATGTGGTCAATGTAATATCTACCTCAAGCCTTTACTCACATTTCCAAAGGTTTCACAACAACCTAGGGTAGTCCTAAACATCTCACAATTTATACCTTTTTATTTCCAAGAGCTCACAATTACCAAACTAACATAATTACGGTTAATTAGAAAAGTCGGGTAAAGGTCGGCTCGAAATAATATTTTTTGGTCTTATAAGATAGAACATATTATTAGCTTCAAATCGATATAAATAACAATTAAATCGGATAAATGATGAAGAAGTTATGAATTTTTAAAGAAGGATAAAAATAATATTTTTCCTAAACTTACAGTGTTAACCGGTTTACAAATTTGGTTAACCGGTTAACCAGATCAGATTGACAAAGTCAGAAGCATATCAAAGTCCCGTTAACTGGTTAATCCATTTTGCTAACTGGTTAACCGACAATCAGTGGCTGAAAAACATGTGTTTTCAAATACTCAACTTCTCCAAATTCAATCCAAACAACACCAAACATCAAAACAATTATCGACAGAGGTTCTCATACATATTGCCAACATATTCATGCATTTAATCGATATTTCAACCGTTCAAACTCTCGATTCTACAATTTCTAGCATTTTGACCTAACCTCAAGAAATCTATAACTACTAGAAATAAAAGTTTCTAACTAGAACCCACCTCTACAAAATATGATTGAGAAGATTGAGAGATGAATGGATGGTGAATCTTCAATACCAAGAGCTTCTTCTTCAAGCTTTTCCCTTCTTCTCACTTTCCTCTTATTTCTCTTCTTCTTTCGCTTTATCTTACTATGTTTATGTTTCTAAGCAACATAACATAAAGAAAACAATTTTAGGTTTATACGGGAAAAGTATAATGTCCTCCCAACGGGTCCAAACAGAGGGTATCCAAAGATGTCTCTTAATCAATAATTTAATAAAACCTCTGAGTCATATAATATTAGTTAATAAAATTAATTCACTAATTACTCCAATTATTTTTGTTAAAATCTCTCAGAGCAACCCGGAACCCTATTGATATCAATTAATATTATTCATAACATTAAAATAAATTACGGGGCGTTACATCCTTCCCCCCTTAAATAGAAATTCGTCCTCGAATTTAAAGATTACCTGAATAAGTGAGGATACACCTTTCGCATCTCTGATTCCAGTTCCCATGTAGCATCTCTCGGATGCGTCACATCCCATTATACCTTAATAAGTGGAGTCTTTTTGTTTTTTAACACTTTGGTTTCTCTTCCAACAATACGGCTCGGTTGGGGGTTCAAAAGTCAAGTTTGTTTCTATTTTGATAATATCAGGAAGAATAGGATGAAGAGGATCAGGAAAAAACCTACGAAGTTGAGATGCATGAAAAACATCATGCATCTCAGAGAGGAAGGGTGGTAAGGCTAATATGTAAGCAACTTCACCAATCCTTTATAATATCTGATACGGTCCTACGTATCTAGGACTTAACTTACGTGACTTGAACGGTCCTTTCAATCTCGGAGTAACTTTCAAATAAGCATGGTCACCTTCCTCAAAATCCAAATGTCTCCTTCGATTGTTAGAATAACTCTTCTAACGGTCTTGGGCTTGCTTAATTTTCTCTCGAATCATTCGAATATTTTCTGTAGCCTCTTGTATAATTTCGGGTCCAAAAATTCTATCTTCACCCACTTCCGACCAACACAAAGGCATTCTACATTTTCTTCCATATAAAGCCTCATATGGAGCCATACCAATGCTCGCATGGTAACTATTATTATAAGAAAACTCAATCAAAGGTAAAACTTACTTCCAATTTCCTCTACTTTCTAACACACAAGCTCATAACATATCTTCCCTATTTTGAATCGTACGTTCAGTCTGACCATCCGTTTGAGGATGATTAGAAGTGCTCAAACACAAATTCATACCAATAGCTTGTTGAAACACTTTCCAATACCTTAAAGTAAACTTTGGATCTCTATCGGACATAATGCTAGACAGAACACCATGCAACCTTACATTTTCAGCAATAAACAACCTTGCAAGATAACTTGCCTTGTATGTAGTCTTAACGGCTAAGAAATGTGCATATTTCGTTAGTCGATCTACAATCAACCAAATATAATCATAACCACCTTGAGTACTAGTTAAACCCATCGCAAAATCCATAGAAATACTATCCCACTTCCAAATTGGAATATCCAAAGGTTGCAACAAATCACCTGGTCTTTAGTGCTCGATCTTCACTTGTTGGCACATCGCACACTGTAACACGGTGGGAGAACTGACTTTCTATAAATGTTGCGGATAGCAAGAGTCGCCACCAACTTTTATTTTATCCAAATGGAAAGGACATAAAAGAACAGGAAAGACCTATTTTAAAAGACTTGAGTTCGGGGGGTAGGTTATATAAAGGGAAGGTGTTAGCACCCTTTATATCCATGGTTATCCATAGGATCTTAGTTACTTAGCTCACTTAAATTGTTTTTGAAGAATGTAGTGTGTGATTAGAAATTTTCTAAGTACATTGTAATGATCCTCGTATGGATGTATACAAAGCCTTGTTTTGAAAATGTTTTGAAAATATTGTGAGGTGTGAAAAGTATTTTGAAATGTGAGCAAGTAACTAAGATATACCTACCCTAGATTATGTCTTTCATGTTCTCGTATGTTCTTTCAATGGTAAGATTATCCCTATTATTAAGGAATAGGTAGTCAGTACCTTG
Organism: Lathyrus aphaca; assembly: GCA_963966055.1. Taxonomy (NCBI): domain Eukaryota; kingdom Viridiplantae; phylum Streptophyta; class Magnoliopsida; order Fabales; family Fabaceae; genus Lathyrus; species Lathyrus aphaca. Next base: position 228,749,944 of record OZ014522.1, read on the forward strand.
GATGTGTTAAGGGACAAGCGTAGGGTCGTCGTATGGTCATAGAAAGCAACTTAAGGGATGTCTTTAGCAATTCGTAGGGACTACCATCATTTATTCGAAGGGACAAGATCATTATTCCGTAGGCAACCTCGTAGGGACTTGATCTTTTAATCCGAAGGGACTATGATGATTTATATTTGAAGGGACTTTGCTTTAGACATCCCTAGATTCGAGGGACTTGACCATATAAATGCAACCAAGAGGAATACCCTAGGAAGTGTGAGATGGCGATCAAAGATCGACTTACGTGTGTGAGTGTTTATATTCAGGTATCTATCTTATTTAAATTAATTTTCTAACTTATTTTTAATCACATATAGGTTATACACACCCTAAGATTACTAACCATACAATACAATATTTACAAAATAAAATAAAGACGGAAAATAAACCTACAAGTATTACATGGCTTTAGCAGATACATAATAATCAAATAAAAATAATAATAAGAAAAACATGGAAAAGACCTAAAAAGATAGGACCTGGGATTTGAACCCAGGTCCTTTACCTCAACAACAACATACAAAACCAACTGAGCCAGCACGCGCTGGTGTCATCTATGTGCAACACGTCCATCATATTGTAAACCTACAAAAACAAATGAAAATTAAACAAAATGGCCTACGGCCAGATTCGAACTCATGCCCATCACAACAACAACCAAACGCTTCAGCCAATTGAGCCACATGGGGCGCGTCTAACATATAACCACTACTAATCATAATAAAATAAGACAAATTTTTAAACTGGATTTCTGCGCCAAACTTCATCTTCTTCGTTTGAATTTCCGGCGAATTTTCACACTATTCTTCCTGCGAATTTACCTGCGAACTAGTTTTCGTAGGTTCTCCTAGCTTTCTTCAATGAGCATCAAACCTGTAATAATTCATCAAATTGAAAGTTCTATTGCATTCTATACAACAAACCCAGTTCATTTACGTTTTTAGAATTCATTTATATTCATTATTTCGCAAAACCCCAAATGAGGAGCATAAACCCTAGCCATGGCAGTTTACAATTCAGGTCATGAACCTTCAATCTAATTGTCCAGAAAGTATCCTAAGGTCATTACAAACACAAAACAGCCATTAGAATCAATTAATAATGCATCAAAATATGAAATCGAAAAAGACATTAATCTTGAACAAAAACGATTCGGTTAGGGCATATGGGATGGTTTTGGACAATGTGAATGATGTAAATGCGTTCTATGATCATCAAGGAAAGTGTTTCAACCTTGAGAAAGCTTGGAAACAGCCTCTAGGGTCAAAACTAAATCCTACCTTTTCTTGAAAATTTTGAACTTTGTTACTTTGTTCTTGGCTACAAAAATTTGTCCTCAATGCAATGGTCTTGTTATCCTTATATCATAGAGTGAATTAGGTCAACAATCTTGTGGATTTGTGGGCTTTATGATGTAGCTTGATCATGAAGAAATCAAATATTTGAAAATCACCAAAAATCAAATCTAACAATGCCAAATTGATTAAGCACGAATTTGGATGTGATCAATCAACTCTAAATGATGTTTATGACCTTCTAGAACAAGAATCAAATTTAAATATTGAGTTTTCATATTTTATTTTAATTTAAATTGATTTTTAATGAATAAAATCAAAATAAATAAAAAATAAACTATAAAAATCTGAATAAATGATATTTGAGTCGTGCATGATGTCATGGTAAAGATTGTATCATAAAATTGCAAGCCCATGTGGAAAGAATTTGTTCTAAGACCCCATTTGCTCAATATACCTCCCAAACATTTTCCAACTTTGCAAAGGCACATATCCCTCAATTTTAAGGCTATGAAGGTGTTATTGTACATTTTGGAAAGCTTAGATAGTCCTCTAACCAACCTCTTTGGTCTCATGTCCATATCCTTTACCATTTTCAAATTATGCCCTTTGGAAGATGTTGATTTTTTGTTGACTTTTAAAATGACCTATAAAGTTTTAGCTCATACCATCCAAATTAAGCATTTTTGGGATTGGCTTGTGAGACACAAAGTTGTAGAGAATTCAATTTCCTTCAAAATGAGCTTTGGATGGAAAATTTTTGATGAAGCATGTGAAAGTTATGGCTGGTCAAAGTTCAGTTGACTTTTCCTATGAAAACCCTAATTTAGAAACTCCTGATTCTTGATGATCTGAAACTTCCTTGATGAACCATGATCAACCCTTGATCAAATGATGAATTTTACTTAATATACTTGATGTTGGCAAAAAAATCATGAAGTTTGACTTTGGTTTGACCACAGTTGACCTTAGTTTGACTTTTTAACTGCTTTGATTGATTTTAGCATATCTGATCATCTGACTGAGCAAATTTTTTGGGAAAGCCTTGAAACTTGACATAGGGATTCTTGAAGACATATAGGATGCTATGAAGCTCACTTGAGGTCTTGAAAGTCGATTTAGCCTAATGAAATCCAAAACCCTAGTTTAGGGTGCATTGCTTAGGAGGAGGCTTTGTCTGAGGGAACTTCCAAGCTTTCTGACTAATTGTGAACCTTGTGAACCTCTTGGGATACCTTGTGAACCTTGTGAACCTCTTGGTACACCTTGTTACACAATGCCTTGACTATGGGAGGGCAAATTTTGGGGTGCAACAGCTGCCCCTGTTCAATTTTCTGAAACCTGAGGAGTTAGATTGGCCTGTGTGCCATTCGTGACTTGGAAGGTTGAAGGGGATTGAACACAAAAGCCCAAAAATTTGCACTCACCGGTGCGTAAAGTAACACTGCTGATTGGTTGCATATGCTGGAGTGGGCTTAAAGATGCCACTCAGAGGAACTGGATATGGGCTTATAGATGCCATCCATAATATCAAAAGGTGATGGTATCTTTATGTTGTCACTGGATATCAGTACTAGGTCTTCCTATAGGCCGTCTCTGAATCATTCCTATAACATGGTTTGAGTTGAATGTCAGCACTAGATCTTCATATAGATCGTCTCTGCATTATCTTTGGGGGAAAAGAATATCCTTCATTAGGTATCAGTACTTAGATCTTCGTATAGATCAGCTCTGAACCATTTTTAGGAACATGCTTTAATTTAAGCATCAGATTCAGATCTTCGTGGCGATCTTTTCTGAATTTCTTTTAGCAATATCTTGGGCTAAGTACAAGATCTTCGTATCGATCATTTATGTACCCTCCCACAGATAAACTGTTGCATAGACCATTAGAAATAAATCTTCGTAGCGATTATCTCTTTTGGAAATATCTCGGACTAGGTAATATATCTTTGTATGGACCATTTACATACCTTCCCAAGGACAAAAAGAATATCAGGATTAAATCTTCATGGCGACTATCCCTGAACTTCTTCGGAAAGAATCTCTTGGATTAAGTGCTAGATCTTTATATAGATCATTTACACACTATCCCAAAGATAGTTTGACCATCAGAGATAAATCTTCGTAACGATTATCTCCTCTGGAAATATCCTGGATTAAGCACTAGATCTTCGTATAGATCATTTACGTACACTTCCAAGGATAACTTGAGCATCAGGATTAAATCTTCGTGGCAATTACTCATGAATTGCTTCTGGTAATATCCTGGACTGAACACTAGGTCTTCGTATAGACCATTTATGTGCCATCTCAAGGACAACTTGTATTGATCATTAGAAATGAATCTTCGTAGCGATTATATTTGAATTAAGTATCAGCACTAGATCTTTGTATAGATCGTCTCTGAACTGTTTCGAGGAGTTGATAATGTTTATCTGCCTACAACTATCCTGAAAAGAAAAGGTTAGTTTATGCAAGATTGTTTGATGTATGCATGTATGGCATGATGCTCTTAAATAAGAATGTCATATGTATTATGGATGTGTATCCTGTGATATGGTGTAAATGATGTATGTATGAATCATGTAGCCTGATGTGTCTAGGTATCTATGTATAACAACTGCTAGTTGGGGAAGATAAATCCGGGTTCGTTGCTGAGGAACATGAGGACTTTGCTCCCGTCTTGTTTAATAATATGGTACTCAGAACCTCCCGTCTTCGTTCGTCGTGCTTTTTATTGAAGGAATAAGTTCCTGAATATCCTGACTGAGGATAAAAGAGATGGACATAAATCCGGGAGACTTAATTCTTCGGAGGATAGGAAACTGCTTGAAGACTTCATCGAGTGGGAAGTTTAAGATATTACTTGAAAAGTTTTGTATGGATATCCGTAAAGATTACCCTATGGGGATGAACCGGAGAAGCTTCGTCGAATCCCTACCTTCGTTCGTCCTTAGTAAATACTATTACTGCATTTTATGCATTTCTGGTAAACATCAATCATATTCAAAAGCATACATACATTCAAACACAAATAATGGACGTTTCGCTTAAGTAAACAGGGGAAAAGTAAACTTGGATTAAAACATGAGGCTTTATTTATTTAGAAAGTGGCCTATACACAGGCTAGTCTGTACAAGGAGACAAAAATCCTAGTAAGAGGAATTCGTCATAAATTTTTTTTTACAAAAACAAAGAAAAGCAGCTATGTGAAAAATAATCCTATTGAGTTCCAATTCTACTATTGCCATTATCTTCCAGTATCTCATCTTTTGCTGTCGAGATGGAAATGATTGGATTGATCTTTATCTGTTTGAACTTGATTTAGGTAGCACAAATGGTTGAGGTTCCATGAGTGATCCAACGAGACATAGTCATACGCTTTAATCCCTAACTTTTTCCTGGATTGCCTTTTCAGGGTTTCAATCCACCGGGATACCCTTTTTTGCCCAAGCCGCCTTTTCAGGTTTTCGACTTGCCGGGTGTACATTTTTTTTATATATATCCCTAATTTTTGCCTGAACCTTTTTGGTTCGCCGGGATGCCCTTATTTTTACCTAGGCCAATCAACTTAGCGGGTCTCTTTTTACGCGTAGTATTTTTTAACTATGTCTGCGTTCACGGGTTGTGGGAAATCTTCACCATCCATAGTAGTAAGTATCATGGCACCTCCTGAAAATACTCTTTTGACTACAAATGGTCCTTCATATGTAGGAGTCCACTTGCCCCTAGGATCACCTTGTGGTAATACGATAAGCTTGATTACCAAGTCTCCAGTCTGATATACCTTTTGCTTAACCTTCTTATTAAAAGCTTTGATCATCCATTTCTGGTACATCTGACCGTGATAAACAGCTGCCAACCTTTTCTCATCAATCAAATTTATCTGGTCAAATCGAGTCTGAATCCACTCATCTTCATCCAAGCCTGCATCCTTCATGATTATTAAGGAGGGGATTTGAACTTCAATGGGTAGAACTGCTTCCATACCATAGACTAAGGAGAATGGGGTTGCCCCTGTTGAAGTACGTATTGTAGTACGATAACCATAAAGAGCAAATGGTAACATCCCATGCCAATCCTTATATGTAACAGTCATCTTCTGTAGAATCTTCTTGATGTTCTTATTAGCAGCTTCTACTGCACCATTCATCTTTGGACGATACGGAGAAGAGTTATGATGCTTAATCTTGAACTGCGTGCAGAGGTCAGTGATCATAGTGTTGTTCAGATTTGAGCCATTATTTGTGATAATCCTTTCAGGGATGCCATACCTACATATGAGGTTATTTTTAATGAATCGAGCCACAACATTCTTAGTAACAGATGCAAATGAGGCTGCCTCTACCCACTTTGTAAAGTAATCAATGGCAACAAGGATGAAACGATGCCCATTGGAAGCAGTAGGCTTGATCTCACCAATCATATCAATGCCCCACATGGCAAAAGGCCACGGAGCAGTCAACACATTCAACGGAACTGGAGGTACATGCACCTTATCAGCATAAATCTGACACTTGTGACATGTTTTGAAATGTTGATAGCAGTCAGCTTCCATGGTAGACCAATAGTAACCTGCTCTCAATATCTTCTTTGCCATGGTATGACCACTAGAATGAGTGCCAAAGATCCCATCATGCATGTCTTCCATAATCTTTGTTGCTTCCTTCTTATCCACACAACGAAGCAAAGTCGAATCATGATTGCGTTTGTACAAAATTACATTACTCAAGAAGAACTTAGCAGAAAACCTCCTCAGAAACTTCTTATCATTGACAGATGCCCCTTCAGGGTACTCCTGAGCTTCAATATACCTTTTCACTTCATAGAACCAAGGACTTCCCTCTACTCCTTCAGTATCAATCTCATTACAATATGCAGGCTTCTCAAATCTATCAATAGTGATTCTGGGAGCTTCATCATCCCAACTAATCTCAAACATAGATGCCATGGTGGCTAATGCGTCTGCCAACTGATTCTTTTCTCGTGGAATATGTCCAAAGGTAATCTCTTCAAAATATGGGATCAAAGACAACACATGCTCTCTGTAAGGAATGAGGTTTGGGTGCTTGCTATCCCAATTTCCTTTAATCTGACTAACTACCAGGACTGAATCTCCATATACATCCAGAAACTGAATCTTCATCTCAATGGCAGCTTTGATACCCATGATACATGCTTCATATTCAACCATGTTATTGGTACAATAGAAACAATGTCTAGCAGTAATTGGGGTATGACAACTTTCCGGGGAAATGATCACAACACCAACACCATTACCAAGCGCATTAGAAGCTCCGTCAAAAACCATAGTCCATCGGGATCCCTGTTCAGGTCCATCATATTGTTTAGGCTCTTTAGTAACAATCATAATGTCTTCATCCGGAAACTCAAAATTCATAGATTGATAATCATCCACTGCCTGATGAGCTAAAAGACCAGATAACACACTGCCCTTAATGGCCTTCTGAGTGGTGTACTGTATATCATATTCTGTTAAAATCATTTGCCATCTCGCTATTCGTCCGAAGAGAGCAGGTTTCTCGAATATGTACTTCATTTGATCCATCTTTGAAATCAACAAGGTAGTATGAGTTAACATATACTGTCTTAGTCGGCGAGCAGCCCATGCCAAAGCGCAACAAGTTTTCTCGAGCAGTGAATATCTTGCTTCACAGTCGGTAAACTTTTTGCTAAGGTAGTATATTGTCTGCTCTTTTCGACCAGACTCGTCATGTTGCCCCAACACACACCCCATTGAATTGTCTAATACTGTTAAGTACATAATCAAGGGTCTTCTATCAATTGGTGGCATCAAAATTGGAGGTTCTTGGAGGTATTTCTTGATCTCATCAAAGGCCACCTGGCATTCGTCATTCCATTCCATTACCTGATCTTTCTTCAACAACTTGAAGATTGGCTCACAAGTAGCAGTTAATTGGAAAATAAATCTTGCAATGTAATTCAAACGTCCCAAGAAACCTCTAACTTCCTTTTCAGTATGGGGAGCCGGCATTTCTTGTATAGCTTTTACCTTTGCAGGATCCACTTCAATACCTTTTCCACTGACAATGAAACCCAGGAGTTTACCAGACCTAAATCCAAAAGTACACTTGTTTGGATTCAATCTCAGTTTATACTTCTTCAACCTCTCAAACAACTTGTGCAGGTGATCAAGGTGTTGTTCTTCATTCTAGGACCTGGCTATCATATCATCCACATATACCTCTATCTCATGGTGAATCATATCATGAAACAAAGCCACCATAGCACGCTGATATGTTGCCCCAGCGTTCTTCAAAACAAATGGCACCACCTTATAACAAAAAGCGCCCTATTGTGTAACAAATGTAGTCTTCTCCATATCTTCAGGCGCCATCTTAATCTGATTGTAACTAGAGAAACCATCCATGAAAGAGAATACCTTATGCTGAGCAGTGTTGTCTACCAAAACATCAATATGTGGAAGTGGAAAGTCATCTTTAGGAAAGACCTTATTCAAATCCCTGTAATCCACACACATGCATACCTTACCATCCTTCTTAGGTACCGGTACCACGTTTGCAACCCATTGAGGATAAGAAGTCACAGCTAAGAACCCTATATCAAATTATTTCATCACCTCTGCTTTAATCTTTTCTGACATTTCAGGCCGCATGCGACGAACCTTTTGCTTCTTCGGACGACAGTCTTCTTTTACCGGTAGACGGTGAACCACAATGTCTGTATCCAACCCTGGCATATCTTCATAAGACCAAATAAAGATCTCCACATAGTCACGTAACATCTAGATCAGTCTGTTCTTAACACTATCTTCTAGTTTGGCCCCTATCTTGACCTCTTCCTGTTTTCCTCTGTTCCCAGATTCACAACTTCGATTGGCTCTTCGTGTGGCTGTATAGCTTTCTCTTCTTGTTGTAACAACCTATCAAGCTCTACAGGTACTTCACAATCTTCCTCCTTTCCATCTTCAACTTGATAGATCGGATTCTCAAAGTCATAATTGGCAATAGTAGAACTGTTATCAACAGGATCCAGAGTGGATGAGGATCTGCATTTTAGTGATGTGGGTGTGTGTAAGAACACATAGCTGATAAAACAAAAATAATAATAAAAGAAAGACAAGGAGCACAATATTTACGAAAACGAAACGTCCATTGATTTTATTGAATGAAGTATGCAAATGAAATGACATCCCGAAATAAGCATACCATTGTTCCCCGGGTAAGGCACAAGGCTTAAAAGGTTTTATTGTTCGAAATTACAAACTTAAAACAAAACATAGTAATAGTATTTACTCCTGACTAAAGGAGATAGGAACAACGTCCCCAGCCTTCCAATTGTTGAGCCCATCACCCATGGTAGGAAAGATCCAATTATCCAGGTTGTAGTCTTCATCATGGTCACCCACAACATTGATTTGATCTCTTATGACCCCTTGATTAGTGATACGAACAACACGAGCACGACGAACAGTCTTCTGGGATTCTGCAGTGAAACCCAAACCAAACTTGTCAGACTTGTAAGGGATGTTGGGAAGCTGACCCCAAATAGAAGAACCACCTTTTTCAACCACAACCTTAGCATCTTTGAGGGAGGCCATTGCATGAGGTATTCTAGTAACCACATGAGCTCTTTCAGAAGCAGGGACAGACTGAGGAACAGGAGCAGAGCAAGGAACAACTTCAAATGTTTGGCACAGAGTTTTAACCATTTCACCCTCCATTTCTACATATATGAAAGTATTCACATGGCTAACCATGTACTCTTCTTCACCATAGACAGTGACAATTTTGTTTTTCACCGGATATTTCAACTTCTGATGCAAGGTGGAAGTCACATCACCTGCCCCATGGATCCATGGGCGCCTAAGCAAACAAGAATATGCAGGACGAATATTCATCACATAGAAAGTGGAGTTGAAGACTTGAGAGCCTACTTTGATTGGGAGGTCTACTTCTCCATGTACCACTCTTCTTGAACCATCAAAGGCCCTTACCACCATATCACTTGGTCTTAACACAACATCCTCCAGATTGAGCTTGTCCAGAACCTCTTTAGGGAGCACATTTAATGAAGAACCATTGTCCACCAGTACATGAGACAAAGTAGTGCCCTTACATTCAATGGAGATATGTAGAGCTCTGTTGTGATTTCTCTTGGCAGGAGTCAGATCAGCATCAAAAAAGCCCAGACCATTATCACTAGTCAGATGTGCAACACAATTCTCAAATTGATCCACAGAAATTTCATTTGGCACATGAGCAGTCCTTAAGAACTTGATTAAGGCTTTAGCATGGGCCTCAGAACACAACAGCAAAGATAACATGGAGTTTTTGGAGGGAGTATGCCCCAACTGGTCAACAATATCATAATCACTTTTGCGAATGATCTTTAGTACTTCTTCCATATGTTTAGAAAGATTTTCAGCATTCGGTGCCTCAGCTTGGAGAGGTTCAATCACTGGTCCTTTGCCCCGAGCCTCAGTACTTGGCCCAGAGTTAGAGATATGAACTGGAGCAGCAGCTTTTGAGGTGTCTTCTGGAGAGAAACCTTTTCCACTCCTGGTAACCTTACTGGATCCAGCAATATTGTCCACATCCAGATTAACATCTGTAACAGGTGCATCAGTCAAAGGCTCTTGTTTGACACCATGGATATAAACATCATAACCATAATTCAAAGGTATAGCTTTATCAGAAGTATAAGGAACAGGGCCAAGAGTGGTAATGATCATGGGAGCCACTCTAGCTTCAGCAACAGTCTTCACCGGGCCTTCAGCAGTAATCCTGATAGGACCTTTAGAGGTGATCCTGACAGGACCTTTGAAGGTAATCTTCACTGGTACTTTATCAACCATAGCTACATCTTCAAACTTCATGTTTCGAGTCAGATGTTCACACATACTTTCCACAGAAGGAGTCTTCTCAAACAATATAGTGTAATTGTCCATGAGGCGTTGAATACCATCCTTCAACTTCTAGCAACTATCAGGTTTATAGGCCCAGTAAAAACAGTCTTCCTTGCAACTTGGAAAGAACCCAGCCTGCACCAGTTTCTTCTTGATAATGGATAGAGGAGTAGTCACGTCTGCTACTGAGGAAACATAGGAAACCTCATCAACATCATTAACAGTCTTCTCATGATTGGGCATTGGAGCAGTGATCACATTTGGGGTCCCAGGAGGGTCAAATTCAATTTCCCCAGCTTCGATCATGTCTTGAATCTTGTTTTTCAACACCCAGCAGTTGTTGGTGTCATGTCCCGGACTATTAGAATGATATGCACATCTTGCATTAGGATTGTACCGAGGAGAGGATGTATTAGGATTCTGAGGAGGATCCCTTAAAGTAATTAACTCCCCTTTCAACATGTGTTGCAAGGCTTGGGCCAGTGACATGTTGATCTTGGTGAACTGTCTTCTAGGCTTCTGTTGATTGTTTTGTTGTTGTTCTGGTGCTGTAGGGGCATGATTGGAGATGTGAACTGCTCCCACAGATTGGTGACTCCTGTTACGACTATGTTGACCATACACAACATTAGACTCCTTCTTTCCACTAGGGGGCTTCTTAGCAGTGCTTGATGAAGAGGAACCCACCTGTATCTTACCACTTCTTATCCCACTTTCCACACGTTCTCCAGTCATTATCAACTCAGTGAAACCAGATGATGAGCATCCAATGAGGTGACTATAAAAAGGACCATTCAGCGTACTCATAAACATATCCACCAGCTCCCTGTCAGTCAGAGGAGGTTGAACTTTGCTAGCCAAGTCTCTCCATTTCTGGGCATACTCTTTGAAACTCTCCTTAGCACCCATAGACATGCTTTGGAGCTGCATGCGAGTTGGTGCTAAATCCGCATTATATTGGTATTGTCTATAGAAGGCCTCAGCAAGATTATTCCAATCACGAATATTAACACTTTCAAGTTGATAATACCATTCCAATTGAGCTCCAGATAAACTCTCTTGGAAGAAATGAATCCACAGCTTCTTGTCAGCAGTATGTGGTTAAATCCTCCGGATATAGGACCTCAAATGCAGTTTAGGACATGAAACACCATCATACACCACAAAAGCAGGAACCTTGAAGCCAATAGGTATAACCACTCCAGAAACTAAACTCAAATCTTTAAAATCAAGCCCAGGAGATTTTTGTAGTTCCATAGCGTTCATTCTATCTACCAACATCTTGTACTTCTCCTCACTAGGATCATGATAATAGTTCTCCTCAGAATCAGAATCTTCCACAGTACCATGGAGACTACCTCCTTCTTTCTCAGAATTTTCAGACTCAAAATCCTCAACCTCTTCTTTGGTCTTGACAGGACCTCTGAATCTTCTACCCAGGTTGATAAGGCCCCCTGATTTTCTAGTCTTCTTCTTTTTCTTAGCCAGAAGAGCCTTCAGCTCATCTTGTCCCTTGGACAAGTTCAGGATCAGTTCTTGGAATTGTGCATTCTGAGCCTGGAGATCCTTAACAGTTTGTTCAAGATCTATTTCTGTTGAAATAAACAGCGAGAAAATAAGATACTTGTTCATAAGAAACCTGTGATGCAATGACATGGTATGTAGATGCATATGCAATGTTTTCAAGGACCGCAGGATTTAAATTTGCTTAAACAACCAGAAAGGAAACTTTTATTAGTAAGCAATAAACTTGTTTTCCTCTTGGGCTTACAATAAAATGAAATAAATACAAAGATGGGGTTTTAAGTCTCCCATGGACGTTTCCTCTTTGTATTGAGGTATGTGTTGAGATTCCGCTCCTCGTGAAGTTGTCTTGTCAGCTCCAGGATTCTTTCTTGACTAGCTTTGAAATGAGTCTCAAAAGTATTCCTTTGCTCCTTCAACTGGATCTAGGACCTCTGCAACTCTTCCATGTTAGTGGGCATGTCTGGATGAAGGATGGTATAAGGAGTATCTCCTTCAGCAACAGGCTCCATGGTAACTGGAAGGATAGCAGGATATGGAATCATAAGAGTCTGAGCGCGTGCTCGTACCCATCTGAGATAAGGTTCCATAGGAATGGAGTACTTTGGTTCCAGAGTCTTGCTGTCAACCTTGTTCACTTTACCCCAAGCTCGTATAAACCTTTGCCGGTAACCTTGCAGATCGTTGTCGTAGTCGAACACAATACCCTGAATAAGCATGTCATGGGAACCATCACTCCGAGCATAACCAAACTGACGTAGAGCTAAAGAAGGGTTGTAAGTAATTCCCCCTCTTATGCCAAGGAGTGGCACATTAGGGAACTCCCCACAACAATCAATAATAGTAACATTCTCCATAGATCGAGAGCACCAATGAATATCTGAATGAGAAAGTGACATGATCCTTTTAGAACACCTTAACCCTTGTTCCTTCTTCATCACTGATCGAGGAAGGTGAGAAATAAACCACCTAGACAATAGAGGTATACAATAGATCAGAGTTCCTCGTGCCTTCGTAGTACGGGTATGGAGGGAATGTAAGATGTCTCCAAGTAATGTAGGCACTGGATTGCGAGTCAGAAATATGTTGATGGCGTGTACATCTATGAACTGGTCTGGATTAGAGAACAACACTAAGCCATAGATCAATAGGGCTAGTATCTCCTCAAAAGCATCATAACTCATAGCCTTCAGGAACACTTGAGCTTTCTCCATCAATACCTTAGCAAGAATACCCTTAACTCCACTTCTCGTTTCTAGAACAATGTCTGATTTCTTCAGATGTAGGGCTGCAATAATGTCTTCAGGTTTAGGCTCTTTTTCTAAGCCTGTGAAGAGTCTTTGATCAAGAATAGTTATACCCAATAGTTTGGAGAATTCTTCCATTGTGGGAACCAGCTGATAGTCGGGGAATGTGAAGCAATGATGTTTAGGATCAAAGAACTGAAACAGAACACTCATCATGTCTTCATTGAACCCTGAAGTGACTAGATCCAATAGGTGACCATGCCTCTTGATGAATTGGGAGTTTTTAGAAACTTGAGAGACCAATTCCTTAAGCTTAGGAGGTATCCTTACAAAGTTGATCCAGATAGTATTCCTATGAGCAGAAGCCATGACCTGCAACAAAGAACAAAGATAAATCCTTTGGTCCTTGAAATGGTTAGTGAAATGCTATGCTTATGATGCATGATGATGCTATGATGTTATGCTCAATCACAAACATGTGGCACACACAAACAAGTCACACCATAGCCCTAGGTTTGAAGGCTTGCATGAGGTTTAAAGGTAAGTACCCTCCCTGTAATTTTAGATGGTTCATCCTATCCTATAAAGTAACCAGGTTCTAAGGGATCTCAATATCATTGATCCTTCACAAGGGTGGTTGTTCAGTAGGCAACTTACTTGCCAACCAAAACCCTCAAAGTTTAGGATCTCAATGAGCGTAGTATCGAGTATCAACCAACTTCAGTCTTCACCAAAGCCGGCTATCTCACTACTTTCTAAAGGCCAAGATGGGATAACTAGGGTTCTAAAAGTTAGTTAGTGTATTGACAACATATGGCAGCCCCATATTATCCTTAACTTACTTAAGGAACATAAGCACCAACCAAGAAGTCACACTAACTATGGCCACCAGATCAACCATATCGGTATACGCCGTACAGTTTCCTTGGTCTATTGCCATTTACCTAAGGTACACTAGATCCGGGTTAGGATCTTTCACACATAAAGCCCAACAAATAATATAAAGCAAACAAGGCAAAAAATAAAGTGATCTAATTCCTAAGGGTACCCCTCTTTTATTAAATCCCCAGCAGAGTCGCCAGTTCTGTAACACGGTGGGAGAACTGACTTTCTATAAATGTTGCGGATAGCAAGAGTCGCCACCGACTTTTATTTTATCCAAATGGAAAGGACATAAAAGAACAGGAAAAACCTATTTTAAAAGACTTGAGTTCGGGGGATAGGTTATATAAGGGAAGGTGTTAACACCCTTTATATTCATGGTTATCCATGGGCTCTTAGTCACTTAGCTCACTTAAATTGTTTTTGAAGAGTGTAGTGTGTGATTAGAAATTTTCTAAGTACTTTGTAATGATCCTCGTATGGATGTATACAAAGTCTTGTTTTGAAAATGTTTTGAAAATATTGTGAGGTGTGAAAAGTATTTTGAAATGTGAGCAAGTAACTAAGATGTACCTACCCTAGATTAAGTCTTTCATGTTCTCGTATGTTCTTTCAATGGTAAGGTTATCCCTATTATTAAGGAATAGGTAGTCAGTACCTTGGATGTGTTAAGGGATAAGCGTAGGGTCGTCGTATGGTCATAGAAAGCAACTTAAGGGATGTCTTTAGCAATTCGTAGGGACTACCATCATTTATTCGAAGGGACAAGATCATTATTCCGTAGGCAACCTCGTAGGGACTTGATCTTTTAATCTGAAGGGACTATGATGATTTATATTTGAAGGGACTTTGCTTTAGACATCCCTAGATTCGAGGGACTTGACCATATAAATGCAACCAAGAGGAATACCCTAGGAAGTGTGAGATGGCGATCAAAGATCGACTTACGTGTGTGAGTGTTTATATTCAGGTATCTATCTTATTTAAATTAATTTTCTAACTTATTTTTAATCACATATAGGTTATACACACCCTAAGATTACTAACCATACAATACAATATTTACAAAATAAAATAAAGACGGAAAATAAACCTACAAGTATTACATGGCTTTAGCAGATACATAATAATCAAATAAAAATAATAATAAATAAACCACAAAATATTAGCAATAATAAAATAATGATAAAAATAATGATTAGAATAATAAATAAAGAGAATAAAGAAAAATTATTTTTAGGTTAAACAAATATTAGAAAATTATTTAGAGGTTAATTAACAAATTTAATAAGAATAAGAAAAATATTAAGTTATTTATATAATAATAAAGATAAAGATTAAATAATTTAATTAGAGTTTAGAAAAAATAAGTTAAAATTTAGGGTTAGAAGAAAAATTAGGGTTAACATTTTAATTAAGAAAATTAGGGTTTTTGATTATAATTAAAATGCATTATTTATTTGTTTACAAAAATATATATAATAATTATATACAAATATACTATAAAATTAATACAAATAATTAACATTAAGAAAATAATTATGAGTTTTTCTTAGAAAATATAAGATTTATGAAAATATTATTGGTTATTAGTTTAGAAAATATTTTAATTATATTAATTTAAAATAAAGAAAATAAGAAAAATAAGAAAAACATGGAAAAGGCCTAAAAAGATAGGACCTGGGATTTGAACCCCGGGTCCTTTACCTCGACAACAACATACAAAACCAACTGAGCCAGCACGCGCTGGTGTCATCTATGTGCAACACGTCCATCATATTGTAAACCTGCAAAAACAAATGAAAATTAAACAAAATGGCCTGCGGGCAGATTCGAACTCATGCTCATCACAACAACAACCAAACGCTTCAGCCAACTGAGCCACATGGGGCGCGTCTAACATATAACCACTACTAATCATAATAAAATAAGACAAATTTTTAAACTGGATTTCTGCGCCAAACTTCATCTTCTTCGTTTGAATTTCCTGCGAATTTTCACACTATTCTTCCTGCGAATTTACATGCGAACCAGTTTTCGTAGATTCTCCTAGCTTTCTTCAATGAGCATCAAACCTGTAACAATTCATCAAATTGAAAGTACTATTGCATTCTATACAACAAACCCAGTTCATTTACGTTTTTAGAATTCATTTATATTCATTATTTCACAAAACCCCAAATGAGGAGCATAAACCCTAGCCATGACAGTTTACGATTCAGGTCATGAACCTTCAATCTAATTGTGCAGAAAGTATCCTAAGGTCATTACAAACACAAAACAACCATTAGAATCAATTAATAATGCATCAAAATATGAAATCAAAAAAGACATTAATCTTGAACAAAAACGATTCGGTTAGGGCATATGGGAAGGTTTTGGACACTGTGAATGATGCAAATGCGTTCTATGATCATCAAGGAAAGTGTTTCAACCTTGAGAAAGCTTGGAAACAGCCTCTAGGGTCAAAACCGAATCCTACCTTTTCTTGAAATTTTGAACTTTGTTACTTTGTTCTTGGCTGCAAAAATTCGTCCTCAATGCAAAGGTCTTGTTATCCTTATATCATAGAGTGAATTAGGTCAACAATCTTGTGGATTTGTGGGCTTTATGATGTAGCTTGATCATGAAGAAATCAAATATTTGAATATCACCAAAATTCAAATCTAACAATGCCAAATTGATTAAGCACGAATTTGGATGTGATCAATCAACTCTAAATGATGTTTATGACCTTCTAGAACAAGAATCAAATTTAAATATTGAGTTTTCATATTTTATTTTAATTTAAGTTGATTTTTAATGAATAAAATCAAAATAAATAAAAAATAAACTATAAAAATCTGAATAAATGATATTTGAGTCGTGCATGATGTCATGGTAAAGATTGGATCATAAAATTGCAAGCCCATGTGGAAAGAATTGGTTCTAAGACCCCATTTGCTCAATATACCTCCCAAAAATTTCCCAAATTTGCAAAGGCACAAATCCCTCAATTTTAAGGCTATGAAGGTGTTATTGGACATTTTGGAAATCTTAGAGAGTCCTCTAACCAATCTCTTTGGTCTCATGTCCATATCCTTTACCATTTTCAAGTTATGTCCTTTGGAAGATGTTGACTTTTTGTTAAACTTTTAAAATGACCTATAAAGGTTTAGCTCATACCTTCCAAATGAAGCATTTTTGGGCTTGGCTTGTGAGACACAAAGTTGTAGAGAATTCAATTTCCTTCAAAATGAGCTTTGAATGGAAAAAAATTTCTGAAGCATGTGAAAGTTATGGCTGGTCAAAGTTCAGTTGACTTTTCCTGTGAAAACCCTAATTTAGAAACTCCTGATTCTTGATGATCTGAAACTTCCTTTATGAACCATGATCAACCCTTGATCAAATGATGAATTTTACTTCATATAATTGATGTTGGCAAAAAATCATGAAGTTTGACTTTGGTTTGACCACAGTTGACCTTAGTTTGACTTTTTAACTGCTTTGACTGATTTTTGCATATCTGTTCATATGACTGAGCAAATTTTTTGGGAAAGCCTTGAAACTTGACATAGGGATTCTTGAAGACATATAGGATCCTATGAAGCTCACTTGAGGTCTTGAAAGTCCATTTAGCCTGATGAAATCCAAAACCCTAGTTTAGGGTGCATTGCTTAGGATGAGGCTTTGTCTGAGGGAACTTCCAAGCTTTCTGACTAATTGTGAACCTTGTGAACCTCTTGGGATACCTTGTGAACCTTGTGAACCTCTTGGGACACCTTGGTACAAAATTCCTTGACTAGGGGAGGGCAAATTTTGGGGTGCAACACACACTCAGACACAAACACTGCAATATCCTTTTTCATACCGTACCACCAATACTCTTTCTTTAAGTCTTGATACATCTTCGAAGAACCCTAATGTGTTGTGAAATTAGCCTTATGATCTTCCTCCAAAATCTTTCTTTTTAACTCAACATCATTCGGAATACAAATTCTTTGGTTAAATTGGATAATCCCATCCAACACTCTTACAAAACCCTGTTGGAGTAACATCTCTTGTAACTTCTCATCTAGAACTTATTCTTGTTCAATTTCACTTCTTAAGGTAGAATTTATATTCAAATTTCCCATTATCTCACCATTCGGAGTCCATACAAATTGAAGATTAAGATCTCGAAACTTCTCCAATAATGCATATTCCAACATCATCAACTCGGCAACATGAATCACTTTCTGGCTTAAAGCATCTCCAATAATAACAAGAAAAGAGGTTAATTACATGAGTTTAAAACTTGAATTTGGATTAATAATTCAATCCTTTGTTTTTAGTTTTATCTTTTCTTCTACCTTCTAAAGAATAGAATAAAGCATCGACATTAACACTAATGATAACGCTCTTATTTTGCTTTTCTCAAAGGTAACTATCTCGATTTCATATATATATATATATATATATATGTATATTTCTATAGAATATTTGAGAAAGACTTTTTTTTCTTCATAAGAAAAGACTTACTATCTTTGGGATCTGACACTACACCGTTGCTCTAAACCTTAGGGGATCCGCTTTATTACATTAGTTGATTTCCAGTCTATCATCATAGACATAAGCAGTTCTTGTTGTATCGGCCAAAAACCTTGTTAATTGATCTTTATGGTGTTTCATATATCAAGTACATATATATATATATATATATATATATATATATATATATATATATATATATTCTATGTCTTCATATTTTTACTTCTATGAAGTTTCTTTCTTCGGTACAGCTCATAAAAATCGTTGTTTCGAATGATATATATGTAGAAAGCCGATTTATATTGTTTTTGTCTAGTATTTATTACTATTAGTGGAGGTTCTTTTATTTTTTCTTTCTATAGTGGAGATAGTCGGCACGTAATGACAAATCACAACCATATTGTTAAAAGCTTGAGGTAAGAAAGGGTTTCGTTCGAGTGCCCAGAAATAGTATTCCAAAGCTTTTGTGTTGATAAGGCCTATGTTATAAAGTATATAAATTCGATCAAAGGGATAAATTTCTAGTCGCATAGCCTCATAATAATTTTGTAAAGCTTTCGCATAATTTCCTTCTGATTGATCTGACATTCGTTACGATCGTCATTCGGTTCAAAGAATCTTTGTTTTATAACTGTACATGAGATTTTCATCTCATATGACGCCTCCTTTATGTGGATAATGATAAACATCCATGGAATAAAAAAAAATTGCAATATTCTCATTATCAACTGAGTGGAACTATTGTTTTTACACGAAATCTCTAGCCAACCTTTCTGTAAAGGATCTTTTATTAGCATTTATTAAGTTATTACTAGACAAATAGTAATTTCAACAATTTATTTGTCCTCAACGCCACTTTGTTTCCCGGAATTAGTCACTTCAACAGTTTTTGATGGTTATATGGGTATCCAAAATTCGAACGAGATGGATGTTTGTTGTCCCAACCATTCTAGCTAGTTAGTCTCAATCCTGATAAGAAAGGGAGGATTTTTTGACAAATTTTTCTCCTGTTGTTAATTCCCTAGCGTAATGTTTCTTCCCCCCATGCCGCCTATTGGTACTAGTGGAGTAGAATTCACCTAACCTCATCCATAGGTATATAGAGGTATAACCTTTCACTCAATACTATAAACCTAAAATTGAAGCATATTGAGGTTGCATTTATCGGGAATACACGACAGGAGGGATTAATTGTTTTATTTCCAAACTTTAACTTCAGCAAGCATATGTTTTGTTTGTTTTTTTTTATTTTTCTCTGAAGAATCTATCTTTATCCTAAGACTGAGATCGGTAAAAAAAAGAATCAAAATGCACCATCTATGTAATAAGTGAATGCCTATTTTTCTCCAGAAGTTGTCGGAATTATTCATAATAAGATATTGGCTACAATGGTAAAGGTCTTGTCAATAAAACTTCCATTTATCCGAGATCTAGTCATAGGTAGCAATCCATTCTATAATTTCATTTTTTATCGCACCTGAAAAATCCTTGTTAGATTGTTGTGTTGAATTTGATCCCATAACTTGGACACGTATCTTTATCTCAACAATCCCTACCGATTATATAAATAATATATCAATTTAGAGAATGAAATTATCAAAATTTATATATTACTAGATTTTTTTTCAGGTTAGTTAGATTCTTGTGTTGAATTTGATCCCATAACCTGGACCCGTATCTTTATCTCGGCAATCCCTACCATTTATATAAATAATATATCAATTTAGAGAGTGAAATGATCCAAGTTGATATATTACTAGAATTTTTAAGTTTAGTTAGATTCTTGTGTTGAATTGGATCCCACAACTTGGACCTGTATCTTTCTTGGGACAATCCCTACCGTTTATATAAATAATATATCAATTTAGAGAATTAAATTATCCAAATTGATATATTAGTAGAATTTTTCAGTTTTGTTAGATTCTTGTGTTTAATTGGATCCCACAACTTGGACTGGAATATTGAGAAATCCAGACAACTCCTGGCCTTTTTGCAGTAGATTCCCAACTGAATTGACTGGAGTCAAGGCCAATGTGCCATGTTCTCGAGTCTTCAGATACAACTAATCCCCTTTATGGGTCTTTTTTACTATTATTAATTGAATATCAGTTATTGGAGATTGGATCACGCAAGAACGTGTTGTCGCTCCCGGTGTAAACACCCCAAATTTGCCCTCTCACTTTTATCACATTTTCACATTGCATATCCATCCTTCAGCAATTCATCTGCATAGCTGCATAGCTAGGGTTTGTGATTTGAGCAATCCAAGAAGTAATATAAGCAATCTCAAAGGTCATGAAGCATGCTCAGAGATTCCTTGAGTGGTATATGATCATATTATGCTCCCATGAGTCCATTGAAATCAAGAAATGTCAAAGCATTGCAGAGGTATTGAAGCTAAGCTGAGGATTCCTACACAGATGACCTGAAATTAGGGTTTTCGTTTTGAAGGCCTTACACCCAAAACTTTTGGTCATTCTTGTTGCTATTAGTCCTTATATGATATAAGGAGCATGTGTATCAAATTTCATGGAAAAATTCAATGTGGAAGTCATTTGATCAAGTGGTAACTTCCTGAGCAAGAAAAGTCAGATTCTGGGCATCTGAGGCTCCCAACAAGGGTACCAATGGGTCATCATCATCAATTTGAAGTCATATGGTCTTTATTTGATCATTGGAATGCTTGGAAGTTCACAAAATTGAAGAAAAATGAGCAAAGCCAAAACTTGCCAAAAATGGAAATGACTTGTAATGTAAACTTTCTATTTTGGGAAAGATTTTCAACCTCCTCTTTCTTGATCAAAAAGGTTTCAATTGAAGTTTCTTCAAACATGAAAGTTGTAGATTGGATCCTCCCATTTTTAAAAAGTACAAGAACTCATTCTAATTCATCCTAGAACTCAAGTTATGGCCTTGCAAAGTTGGCAAAAATCACATAAATTTCATGTTCATATCAAAGAGGGATTTTTGCATATTGGCATTTCAAGCTTCTAAGTGACCTCTAATGTGCTCAAATGTATCATAACATGGCCAAGAAACTTCCAAAGATCAGAATTGGCCTTTGAACCTAGGGTTTTGATGGCTTGATTCTTAAGAAACTTCAAAATGGCAATTATGCATAAACCATGAGAACACTTGATCAAGGCCATCCAGCTGCATAAACTTCATCCAATGGCCTTCCTTGAAGCTAGCTGAGGAAATCCAAGCACAAAAATCTCCTCTACCATGGCCCATACCTATAGTACACAATTTTTGACTTTTTGGCCAATCACCCCATACCATTCCCATAGTGCATATCTGCCCTCCTGGATTGTTGGGATTGCTTATGGATTGCCTCAAGGTCATAAAACAAGAAGGACAAAGGCTCAGAAGATACACAACATCAGATTTCACAAAATTTGCCAAAAACTTCTCTTCTTCGATTCTCTCTAACCATCCATCAAACTTCAAAGATTTTTTCACCATTCAATCAGAAATCACCTCTAGAACACAAAGCAGCCATCACCATGACCTGAAACCTCATAAACCAAAGCTTCCATTTCTGCCATATCAGAATCGAGCCACCCAAAATATCCACTTTCAAAGCATTCTAAGCATCCCAATAGCTTCAGGAGGATCAAAGGAGTTCATTTGCACAAGTGGGAGGTTCTGAAAGCTCACATTTGAAGGTTTCCAGCTCAGGTATACTCAAGAACATTTTTTCTCAAAGCTTTGATTTCTTGTTATAAAATGAAACTGCATGCTCTAAGGATCACTATGATGCTTTTATAATTGAAAATGGTGAAGAAATGAACATTTCATGAACTTCTGAAAATTTGCCCATGTTTAGGTTTTGCTTCGATTCAGCTTGTTTAGGTGTTATAAATTATGTTTGATGATTGGTTTGAGTTCCTAGGAGGGTGAGGATCATTTCTGGGCAGGTTAGAGGTTGTGAAATGGCCTAGGGAAGAAGTTGATGTTTTGGTTGGCCGGAGAAGATGACCGGAGCAATTTTCTGGTCATCTGAAAGTCATTAGGGTTAGGGTTCCTAGTTTAAATCACAACCCTTGGATCTTGATTAGTTTAAGTTTTGAATGGTCCAGATGCGTCATTAGTTTTAAATCCTGATTAATTAATATAAAACTTAATTAAAATGCCATAATGAATCATAGCCCTTGGATAACGCGCGCGTGTTAGTTTTAAATCCTGGCCCTAAGACCTGATTACCCCCTGGTCTTACTAACTCACGCCCTTAACCACTGATCTTGTTTCCTCTCAATCTCAGCCACTGATCTTGCTTACTTTTCATTTTTTCTTTTATTTTATTTTCTTTTATTTCATTTTCTTTCTTTTAATTATTAAAAATGCCAAAAATCATTTTAAAATTCTGAATTTTTTTATCATCACTTGAATTGATTTTCAGAAACCAAAAACAATTTCATTTTTATTTTTTCATTAAAAAATGCATTTTTAAATATTTTAATTGTATATTTTAATTAATTAATTCCATTTAATTAATTAAAAATACTTTAAAGTATTTAAAAATCACAAAAAAAATTCAGAGAGGTTCTTTTAACATTTAGAAAGATTTACAAACTCATCTCACAAATTTCTTTTTGGTTTTGATCGTGCTTTAACATTTTCCTTTGAATTAGGGTTTCTAAATTTCATGTTTTCTAACCCTAACTTCAAAAATTCATAACTTTCAAACCACGATGAGTTTGCATTTGATTATTTTTGCAATCTTTCACAAAAGACCTCTAGTTTCTAAAATTATTTGTCACATTTTTATCTTGCATTTTCAAATTAATTTGCAATTTCCCTTGAGAAGTATCCAAAACCCTAGCCAATTTTAGGATGACCATAACTTGAACTTGGTAAGCCTTTAGACCTCCCCCTTTGGATGGTGATTTCATGAGTGCTTAGGGTCCCCTTGGATGCATTTTCAAATTTTTTATCATGTGATTTGCTTGTGCTTTTGAATTTGTACATATCTTGCTTTCAAAACTAACCATTTCAGGTGCATTTGGTAAGTTAATCAGGATGTGGATGTGCATCCATATCCAACCTCTCTTTCTTTCTTTATTTTTATGCACTTTGTTTGTGTTTGAAGTGAATCTCATTCACTTATGTTTTCTCTTGTTCTTAGGTTACTTAACTTCTTCATGAAGTAAGTAACCTAATCCTTCTCTCTCTCTCTCTCTCTCTCTCTCTCTCTCTCTCTCTCTCTCTCTCTTTTCATCTGCTTCTCTTCCTTTGGTGGCCAACTTGAAGACTTCTCCTGATGCCTCACAAACCTTAGGAATATCCAAGCATGATAACTTTAGGGTTGTACATAGTCCCCCCTAGTTTTTTACCTTTTGAGTCTCCTTGAGTCTCTCTCTCTCTCTCTCATCTCATAATCAAGGCTAAACAGTTAAAGTTTTGAGACTCTGAATTAGGGTTATGCATGTATCCTTATCTTAGGATGGAGTGTATAACTTTGATCCTTAGTACTAAACCTTTAATTTGTTTTCACCTTCAATCAAAATACCTAATAATAATTAAAGACTTAAGCTTGTAACTTGGGCCTTATATTAGGGTTATATCTCTTCCTAGTGGTTCAGAGGGACTAACCCTAGTGTTCAATGGACAAGTCCCCTCATGCTAAAGTCTTGAAAACATAAAAAACACTTCTTCATCTCACCTTTAATTAAAATCCACTTAATAAAGGCTTGTTATATAATGAATTTAATCCCTAACCATGGATTAAGTTGAGGTATCTTCCTCAGCTTAAGTGTTCTCATCTATCATCCTTCTCTTAGGATGGTGTAATGAGTTCACTAATCTTTGATTAGAGATTAAACTCATTACTCAACACTAAACAAAAACCCAAAATAACTTAATACTTACCAAATTAGGTTAATGATCTTAATCCTATATCATCATGGTAATTAAGTTGGGATCTTCATCTCATGCTTAAGTAGGCTCATTATCCCTAATCAGGGAGGATATAATGAGTTTACAGCCTTTGATTTAGGCTTAAGCTCATCGTCCTATGCAAAACATCAAAAACAATAAAAAACTGAAAACACAAAAACAAACAATAAACGTCTCCTCCGGGATTCTCTTCTCATCATACTCACTCTGAAAACGAGAACTCGCTTCTTCTGTCTAATGCAAGAAAGTTAGCACTCGAGCTAGACGAGTCATACACTTAAGCATAAACAAGCAAGTAGTTCACCCAAAAACACTATGTCTCTTTGAGTCGAACTACGGTGTTCTGACTTCCTCATTGCACGAGAGGATACGTAAGCATAACTTAACAGTTATCGAACAAAAATCTATTTGTCTTCCCCCTCTCCTCTTCCCAGTTTCTCTTTCCTTAGCCTCAGTTCCGAGCAATCATTTTCTCCTTGCACTGACACTCTGTACATCCTTTTCTCCCTAGCTTTTTATGCACAATTTAGCACATACACTACCCCCTTTTAAAACACAATCAGGTAAGCGTGGATCCCGTCGAGTACGACGGACGATCTGGGTGCTAATAGCTTCCCAGGTCGTAACCAACCCCCTTACTCGGTTTCTTTGGTTCGCAACCGTCTTATCCATCTCTTTCTAGGTTTATGCAGCATTACCTTTCCTTCGGGATAAAAATGCCTAGCTGGCGACTCTATTCAACCCCAACCTCCAACATTGCTGACAGTTCGCGTTTGCACCGGGACACAAGTCCGGGGAGCGACACTCGGGATTCTCATCCTAGTACAAACACGAAAGTGGCGCAGAAAAGGAAGAGTCGTCATCCAGGAATATTTATCCCGAATGAATGGGAAAGGTAATGTTGCACAAATCAAATGATAATGAAAGAACAAGGTCTTATGAACCATAAAGACTAGGTTCGGGAGTCGGTTAAGAACTAGGAAAGTATTAGCACCCCAGATCATTCGTCGTACTCGATGGGATCCATGCTTTCTTGAATTGTTTCAAAGGGTAAAGAAATAAACTGATGTTGAACTGGAAGAAAGAAAAAATTGAGAAAGAATGTAGGGAAAATAAAGAATGTGCTCGAATGGGCCCTACCCCCACTTCCTACGTATCTCATCGGGAATGAGAATCAGAGTCAACGTAGTTCCCCTAACTAGGGAGGAAGTTAGTTTGTTTGTGTTTTTTATGATTGAACTGCTTATGCCCATGCTCAGGTGTTGCAGGCTCTCCTGGAACGAGTTCATTTACCGTCTTGCAAGAGACAAGTCAAAGAGAGTTCTTTCATTTAGAGTGAAGGAGATGAGAAGAGAATTCCTGAAGGAAAGACGCTTATTGTTGGTTTAAAGCTTTTAGAAGTTTTTATTGAATTTGGCATAGGAGAATGTATTCATGTCTTATTCAAAGGAATGTGTACTTCTTACATAACTCCGAGATGGGGTGGATAAGAAGTACACCTAGGTATGAAGGAAATCCCCAAACCTAGTTCCAAAGATTAAGGGCTAAACACATTACCCTAATTTTTTTATTAAGTGTTTTTTGTAGTTTTGATGAAGAGGTGATTTTTAGGTGTTGTTTATGAAGCATCCTCATGCTAAGACTTATTCATCATGATAGATACACTACACCTCATCCCTATATGGAATGTGTGCAAGTATCCCATGGCAAAGTCCCTTGGCACATGAATAAGCTTACCCTTTATTAATTGTTTTTAGAGTTGTTTAGATATGAGAAGAGAAGACTCAAGTTAAAAAAGGGCAAACACAAAGGAAACTAAGACTCACCCTATGTTATTATACAATGGAGATCCTAAAGGTTAAGTGTGGTATTCTAATCCTAAAATAAGAGAGAAGAAGAATAAGTTCTAACTCACTTCAAGGATTGAAGATGAGATTAGAACTCAAAGGGGATGGAAGAAATGAAATGTCAAAGAAGCATAATGATGCTTTTAAAAATCACATAAGAGAGAGCTTTTAAAAAAGAAGGGAGAAGAGGTATGATTATGGATAAGCATCTATATACTCAATTACTTACCATAGCCCTTACACAAAAATTTAGCAAAAATGCACAAGTAAAGAAATAAAGAGAGAAGAACAAAGAAAGGTCTAAGACTAAAGGACCCTACCAAACAGATAAAGATCTATAGCCACATAAGTGCGCCTGATAAAATCATAAAAGCACCTATGATTAATAAGCAAACAAGTTAGTAATGCATTAATGTTCACAAAATTAAATTCATTAAACCCCTTTTGTGGCATTCCCCATTTTGGTGTACCTTGCACACATCAACCAATCATATTAGAAATAACAAGGAGGTAAGTGAATTAAAGCGAACTTAAACCATAAGCTCTACATACATTTGAGGTACCTTATCTAAGGTAAAATACTTGAAATAAATGGATAAACACAATTCACATTCTAACTATGAAGTTAAACTAAACTACTTTGAAATTAGAAGTAAACTTGTAAAATGAAACACCCAAATGAAGTAAGTATAGGTGTGGGACATGGATGCTAACAAAATTCAGAAGTGAATGGAGTTTGGAATGTGTAAAACAACCTATCAATAACCTATCATTACTAGATAAAACTGAACTTAGTTCACTAAAGCAATACAAAGTGGTTAGAAGTCAAGCTAGTTCGTAAGGATGCATAACTTGCAAAGTAGGTAAAGGATGAACAAGAGAAGTGTAAGCAACCATAAAAATAACAAGTTACAACAGCTACATGATGTGTATTACTTATTTGAAGTCAATTAAAGCACCACACAAACTTTGGAGCAAAACTAGGTATGCATTTGTTAAATGAAGCACAATGAAGTCATCTTACTTCTACTAAGTCACATGGGTGCAAGTAAGAAAATACATACAACCTAAGTCTATATTAGATATTATAGAACAAATTGAATTCAAGTTGAGGTTAGTAGAAGCATTTATAGGTCAATGATATTTTATTTCTTAATGATCAAGCAAATAAGTTAAAAGTTAACCTAATTGTACTTCTAAAAGCTTATGCAAGTTAGTATGCATGAACAACTTTAGATGACATGTGAAATTTCTAACTTAAGTCTAAAGTCACTAGTAAATGATGAATGAATTATGTGAATTAAAAGTGGTGTGAAATGATAATGTAATTGTGTTATGAGTCATGGATATTAATGCATCACATACACAAAGAAAGCACAAAGAAAGTAGTCAACTTAAAGTCAAGCAAACACAAACAATGGATGACTTGTAATCCTATTTTATGACCTATAAGTGACCTATAATCATCACCTAAAGTGTCCTCAAAGTGTTCCAAAAAAATGGCATAAATGCCTTCTTACAATCTCATATACAAGTTAAGACATTCTAAAATAGGACCTATAATCCAAATAGAAAAGAAAATAGAAAAGAGATGAGAAAAATTATGAAACCTGGACCTATAATTCATAAGACCAAAAATGAACCATACACTAAAGCTTTGCATCAAAAGATCAATTAACATGCACCAAATGATCACACAACACTCAAAGGATCAATTTACAAGTCATTCTAATTACCAATTCCAATGGTCATGAAGGAAGGACCTAAAAATTACCTCAAAAATGCAAAATGCTTTTTAAGATGTATGAAATGATGTCACTAAATATCATGAAAACATCATAAGGAAACTAGGTGAATTAAAATATTGTGGTGCCTTGGTTAAGAAGGAATTACAAAAGAATGTCATGGAAATAAAATATCTCAAAAATTAGTAAAATAAAATAAAATTGAAAATAAAATTTGTGAAAATTTAATTTGAGGTATTTTTAAGTTCCATGAATTTTTTTCAAGATTTTTAGATACTCTTTGGTTTTTTTTTAAATCATTTTCAAAAGTATATGAAAAAGAAAATTAAGTTTGTAAGAAAAATGGGTTGGGGGTATGAAAGGAGTAAAACAATAGTAGAAATGAATGGGTCTTGAAATGGGGGTTTGCAAAAAGCAACTAGCAAAGGCCCACTGCGCCTTGAAATATGAGGGTCTATGGTGGGTCTTTAGTCAATTTATTGACTATTTTCCATCCGTCGGATGCATGATGATGATGGCGATGGAAAAGTAAGCAAATCTTGTGGTTAGAAAAAATACTGGCCCATGGTGTTATGTTGTATGCGTGCACGGAGGATTATTCCTCATATATCTCTATGTTTCAAAACCATAACTTACATTAATGATTTTTCCATGCAAAAGTGACGTTGGGAGTTTAAGACTCACGTGCCACTATTCTCACATCAATGCTACGTGGCAACATCATAAAGACTAACATTCAAACCACACGAATGGCCATGCGATGTGTGGCAGAGGCCATGCAGAACCAGTTCACCGGAGAAAACTTCTGGTCGTCTTCTCCGACGAGTGCACCACCGGCCGAAATATTTTTTTTCTAGAAAAAATACATCATTTTGCTTGATTTTTCGGGTAGGTTTCAAATATGGACTCGGTTTTTTCATATCATGCACGGACAATTCGGAAAGCACTGAACAACTTCAAGATCACAAAAATAAAAATCACAATTATCCTAATTTGAACTACCATACATTTCCTATATCACCACAGGACTTCAATTCCAGCATCCTCCTTTGATCCTAACCACATACTAAGGTATAATTTAAAAATCAAGAAGCTTCACCAATGGATTCTTGTAGAACCTTGTGCAAGAACTTCTATGAACATCACCAAATAACCTCTACATCTCCAAGAAAGCTTCACAAATGCTTGAAATTGCATGAATTAAAAATTGATGTTGAAGTTGGTGAAATTGGTGGACGAAAATGGAGGCACTACAGCTCTATTTCCTTGCTTGCAAGAGCTTCCATGAAGTCTGTAGATGAAGATTATTAAGATATATTGAAGGTTGGTGGCTTCTAGAGAAAGTTTTCAAGAAAAATGCAAAAATTGCAAAAATGGTGAAAATGAGAGAATGAGAGAAAACAAATGAGAGAGTCCCCTCCAAAATTCTGTTAGGATGGAATTTATATGGTAGGTTAGTGCTTAACCACTATGGTTAATGGTTATAACTAGGTTTAATTTAAAGGATTATGAAAAACAAATGAATTTTAAGTTGAAAATGCAATGTAGCCTTTGTTCAGGTGTGGTACACTCACACTTCTTATGGTGAGGAAGTGATAATAATGAATGATGGAATAGTGTCTGTGAATTCAAGTAAATCAATGCATAACAATCTAACGAGACTTTCATGATAAGTAACAAAAATACAATGAAAAGTATGATTTTTAATGATGAAATTCTCTCAAAATAATGGATAAAATGAAGTGATTTTGGATGCTAATGATCAAGAATGAATGGTAGAACAAGTTTGTAATCAAAATCAAAGTCAAAGAATGATTCTATGATGATAAAAAATGATAAAAACTCAAATAGTACTATCTAGGCCCAAGCCTTAGAGGAAAAATCATTTTTGCAACCCCCTCTTTGAACCACCATAACTCTTGATCCTTTGGTCGGATGAAAAATCTTTCAACATCAAAGTTGAAGAGGAGATGAAACTGAACAACTTTGATGTTCAACAAAGTTTCCTTTGAAGCTTTATTGATGGAGAAAAATAGCTTGACATTTGGCACGCCACATGTTTAATGAAATGCAGGGCTGCTGGCTCGCCCATGCCCAAGTTGCCTAGCAAAGTTGCCCTAGTTTTGCTCCACTTTGATTGATCATATCTCTCTCAATTATGATCCAATATAGGTGTTCTAGCTATAGATTTGAAGCTTAGGATGTGATCTTTAATTGGATCAACTTAGGCCTGAAGTTTAAGGCCTTTATCTTGAAGAAAGAATGCCTTGAACATGACCCCTTAGGTGACCAAAATTGCCATTTTTGGAAACCCTTAATATTTCTATTTTGGGCAGCTTTGTGATTTTTTTTTATTTTTCTATGATTCTATGGACTTTTCTTGATCAAATTTCAATCATTGAACATATTCAAATTATGGAACATGATTTTGGCCTCAAAAAGTCGGGAGTTGACTTTTTCCTCTGTACAATTGACTTTTCCCTAATTTATTGATTTCCGAGTAACTGATCAATTGGAGACCTTCTGAAATGATTCAATGGACAATATTCCATCCCTATATACTTGAAATCATGTGGAAAACATTGAAACCCAATTTGAACTAAAATTTCATTAGGAAGCTCCTTTAATCAGAAACCCTAATTTGGGCCCCTTTTGTTAGGAGATGTTGCACTGCTTGAACTTCTTGATCAATCCAACTCTTCTGATGACTTGAGGATTCAATTGAGGTAATGAGTGTCGCTCCCCGGATTTCCATCCTGGTACAAACGCGAAAGTGGCACGGAAAAAGAATAGAGTCGCCAGCCAGGCATTTTTATCCCGAAGAGAGGGAATGGTAATGCTGCACAAACCAGAAGAAAGAAGAGGAAGGACACAGGTCCTGCGAACCAAAGAGACTGAGTTTGGGAGTCGGTTACGACCTGGGAAGGTATTAGCACCCAGATCGTCCTCCGTACCCGACGGGATCCACGCTTGCAAAAGAAACTATTTCAAAGGGTGAGGGTATGAAAACTGCAGCAAAAGAAATGAAAATGAAAAGAAACTGGAACTGGAAAAGAAATGAAATAAGAAAAAAAAATGTAGGGAAAATAAAGATTGTGCTCGAACGGGCCCTACCCCGCTGCCTACGTACCTCATCAGGATAATGAGGATCAGAGACGCCGTAGTTCCCCTAACTAGGGGTACCAAAGGAAATTTCTTGTGAATTAAGGCTTGAACTGCCTATGCCATTGCTCAGGTGTTGCAGACTCGGACGACGAGTGCTTAACCGTCTTGCAAGATGACAAGTAGGAGCAAGTTCACGTACGGAGCGAATGAGATGAGAAAAGAATTCCCGAAGGAAAGACGCTTATTGTTTGTTTGTGTTTTTTAGAAGCTTTTATGAGTGTGTCACAGGGAAGTGAACTCAAACTCTTTTCCATGGAACGTGCACTTGTCACTACATTCCAAGATGGAATAATAGAACAAGCACACTCAAGTAAGGAGAAGATCCCCAAAACTTGAAACCAAAGATTAGGGCCTAAGCTCACTAACTTGTTGAATTATTAAGTGTTTTTGGTATTTACAAATGAAGAAGTGTTTTTTATGCTTTTCTTTTATGAAGAAGATACCTTGATCAGACTTGTGCACCACAAGGTAAACCTGTACTATCCCAAGATGGGAAGACTACAAGCATACCTCATGGGATAAGGCTATGGAGCGAGACATCACTTCGAATTTATTAAGTATTTTTTAGAGTTATGAGATGAGAAGAGAAGAAGAACCAAAAGGATCACAAAGCCAAAATTCTAAAGGGGGACTAAAGAATCCTAAATGTTATCATGCATGGATGCCCTAAGGTTAGTGTGGTTTCTATCCTAATGAAGAAGAGAAGAAGAAGATAGAAGAAGGGATGAGAAAGGCCTAAGCCCAACAACAAAGGGTTAGTTCACATAAACATAAGAGGAAGAGACGAGAATTGGAGATGTGGAACTCAATTCCCACACCTCACAATTACCATAGCCCCTGCAAGGTTAGCAAAATCCAGCAAATGCTTATTAATAAAATCAAGGCAATAACATGCTCAAAGTTCACAACAATCAAGATCACCTAATTAGATCATACATGGCGCAAACAAGCATTTACGTGTCGAAAACACGGAAGCATGCGTGGATCAGCAAGAAAATCACTCAAACGAACATGTTCAATGATCATATAATGATCCATGGTATTTAGGACAAGTATGGAGATCAAACATGCCAAAAATAACTCAAAAGTAGCCCACTGCTTCAGTGTTAACCGGTTAACCAATCTGTTAACCGGTTAACCTTGCCAAATTCACATTAATTCACATTAAATAGTGCATCAATTCACATTAAATGGCATCATGAAGCTCATGAACACTAACACACGGATCCCGTCACAAATCAATCAACCAATTCACTCAATACAAGCAAATACGCAAACACAAGGCGGATCTAAAACACAAGCATGCGAATAAACTAAAAATAGAGCTAGATCTGAAATTAACCAACCTACAAAGCTGAGGTATGCTTTGGTAATTGTTGATTAAGCTGAAAATGAGAGATCTCGCGCAAAACCTTGAAGATCCGATGCTAAGCTCCACCCTCCATGCAAAATAAATGCAAGAACAAGCTCTTGATGCAGAATTTTGGATCCAAAAGCACTTCTAGATCCCAAACCAGATCTGAATCACCACTAAAACCAGCAAAAAGATGTAATGAAGTTATGAATGGAGGTTTAGTTCCAAGATCTACACACCTCAAGGCAAGGTTGTGTGATCTTCAAAGAGGAACTTTGAGTGATTTGGAAAATTGGGAGAGAAAAGTGAGAGAATTGTGAGTGAGAGGAGTGAAAATTCAGAAAATGAGAGTGAAAAATGAGGGAAGACCCCTTTGGTTTGGAGAGAAATGATTAAATATGGTTTAGGTTTGGGGCCCAAAAATTAGGATTGGGATCCAAAATTATGGTTTGGGTAGTGTGATTAGGATGTAGCAATGGGATTAGGCTTGGACAAGAGCTCTAGATCTTTCCTTTAATTTCCAATTAATTCAAAAATGAATAAAAATAAAAAAAAATGGAAATTGGTGCAAAAAATACACATGCTGAAATGCTGCTGGAAATTCAAAATTCGTGGCCGTTAACCGGTTAACCAATCCGTTAACCGGTTAACGCCAGTGAATTTTGAATTTCCCTCCTCTTGGTGGGAACCTTCAAAAAATAAACCGGTGCCAACCAAATTGATCTGATTTTGATCCCTGATCTTGTCAAATCTCTTCTAACATTATAAGAACATCCCTTGGCTAGAAGAAAGGGGTTGGATCCCTCGAAGTCTCACAGTTGACTTTTTCAAGGCTCTGTTGACTTTTTCCTTCATCTGCAAGCAACTGAGGCATTGTTTGACTTCCACATGGAATTTTCTCACGATATTTGACACATAGGATCCTCTCAACATATAGAAGACTTGGCCCACAAGAAATGGCCAAAGTTGTGAGGTCTTGGTGATTGAATCCCAAACCCTGATTTGGGTGCACTGCATAGGAGCTTTGCCTTGTCCGGAGATCTCTGATGATCATGCAATCTTATGAGCTTTTGCCAATGGACTTGATCTTGTAATTGGAGTGTAGACTCACCACATAACTTGTACAAACTCATCGGGACCCTTGTCATGGCTTGAAATGCATCTGGGAAAATCCACAGATGACCATATGCTGGTGCTAGGACATGAGGGATGTTATGCTTCATCTTTCCATGATAGGATGCTGAGGAAATGATATGAGTTTGATGAATATGATGTGATATGATGCTTAAAATGAAGAGGGAAAATTTGGGGTGTTACAGCTGCCCCTATTCAATCATCAGTTAATCTGAAAAGGACGATAGTACGGGCTATCGACCATTCAAGATAAACTGTGGTTGAATACCAAAAAGACCAGAAATTTGCACTCTGACGAAGAATGCAACGCTGGGAAATAAACCCAACCAGATGACGCTCTGGGGACTGCAGGGGAGAAAGAAGCAGACGAGCTTCTTCCAAGTTGAACTGATATCTGGAATAAGAACATGTTGACAGACGAGTCTTCAAACGATCCTGTGACGCCAGGAACTTGACATACGAGTCCTCAAACACTTCAAACATAATCTGAGACAGACGAGTCTTCAAACAATCCTGTGACGCCAAGAGCTGGACATACGAGTCCTCAAACACTTCATAAATCACGAGACAAACGAGCCTCCTTCGGATTTACCTGTTACGCCAGGACCGGAAACGCATTTAAGTCTGTGGGATAGACATGCAATCAAGGTAGATGAACCTTATTCATATATTATCCGTGGATATATGGTATAAGACAGACGAGTCTTCTTAGCAAACCTGTGACGCCAGGTGCAGCAACCATAACTGGTGCTTGAGACAGACGAGCCTCCTTCGGATTTACCTGTTACGCCAGGACCGGTAACCATTTTGACATTAATTCCCACTGTCAGGATTTGAAACCTCTTCAATACAGACGAGTATTGGATGATCATCAAGACAACACAGACGAGTGTTATAGGTCAATGATACAGACGAGTATCAGACGATGATCCGAGAAACACAGACGAGTGCTTCAGGCAATGATACAGACGAGTATCAGCCACTGGTATATACGAATACCAGAAATTCAAACACAGACGAGCATTTGAAGCAGAAATAGAAGAATATTAGTAAAAACAACAAATCCTCACAATACAGATGTAAGCTAGCACAGACGAGTGCTGGGGAGGATACAGACGAGTATCCAAGCAAAGCAGACGAGCTTCGGAACACAGACGACTTCTGGGGAATAAAAGCAGACGAGCTTCCAACAAACACATACGAGTGCTGGACAGTTGCAGACGAGCAACAACAGAGAATACATATCAAGGCACAGACGAGTGCAACAAAGGATCCAATACCAAACACATACGAGTGTTGGGAAGTTGCAGACGAGCAACAGCAAATATCATACCAGAACACAGACGAGTGTTGAGGAGTTGCAGACGAGCAATCACAAAGATAACCACAACACAGACGAGTGTTGGGAATTTGCAGACGAGCAAAATCAAGGTAATCATAACCACTGCTGGGTGTTGCACCCCAAAATTTGCCCTCACAATATAAGACTTTGTGTGCTAAGAGGTTCACAAGGTTCACAAGGTTCACAAGCTTTACAAGACCTCTCATAAGTTTCACAAGGGTCACAAGACATCTTATGAGGTTCACAAGCTTTACAAGACCTCTCATAAGGTTCACAAGGGTCACAAGACATCTTATGAAGTTCACAAGGTTCACAAAGTTCACAATTGGTCAGCAGATTTGACAATTCCCTCAGACAATGCATTCTCCTAAGCAGTGCATCAAAAACTAGGGTTTTGACTTTAATCAGGCTAAATGGATTTCCAAGACTTCAAGTGAGCTTCATAATATCTTATATGTGTTTGAGAATCCCCATGACAAGTTTCAAGACTTTTCTCAAAGGTTTGCTCAGTCAGATGATCAGATAAGTCAAAATCAGTCAAAGTAGTTAAAAAGTCAAACTGAGGTCAACTGTGGTCAAACCAAAGTCAAACTTCATGATTTTTTGCCAACATCTAGTATATGAAGTAAAATTCATCATTTGATCAAGGGTTGATCATGATTCATCAAGGAGATTTCAGATCATCAAGAATCAGGAGTTTCTAAATTAGGGTTTCCTCAGGAAAAGTCAACTAAACTTTGACCAGCCATAACTTTCACATGCTTCATCAAGAATTTTCCATCCAAATCTCATTTTGAAGGAAATTGAATTCTCTACAACTTTGTGTCTCACAAGCCAAGCCGAAAAATGCTTCATTTGGAAGGTATGAGCTAAGACATTATAGGTCCTTTTGAAAGTCAACAAAAAGTCAACAACTTCAATAGGGCATAACTTGAGAATGGTAAATGATATGAACATGAAACCAATGGGGTTGGTTAGAGAACTCTTCAAGCTTTCCAAAAAGTCCAAGAACACCCTCATAGCATTAAAATTGAAGGATATGTGCCCTTGCAAAGTTGGGAAATTTTTGGGTGGTGTATGAGGAAAATAGGGTCTTAAAACCAAATTTCTCCAAATGGGCTGAACTTTTTGTGACCCAAAGTGTTCCATGACATCATGCACGAAATTTATTTGATATTTTCATAATTTTATTTTATTTTATTTATTTATTATGATTTTTTATATTCAAAATCATTTTAAATTTAAATAAAATATCAAATGTGAATATTTAAAATATATTTTGGTTCTAGAAGGTCATTAACATGATTTGGATGGAATTGATACACAATTGATGATGATTGGCTTGAAATAGAAAGGTCTCATTCACAAATATTTGAAATTTAAGTTCTAATCTTTTTCAATCTCAAAAAATCAAAAAGTCCATACAACAATCAAATCTTTTGACCTAATTTCATTGCACTATAAGTATACAAGATAACCCAATGCAAAGGCCACGAATTCCCTGCCTCAAAGAGTAAGTTTGCATATCAAAAAAATCACCAAAAACTTCAATTCGGATTCTCCATTACCAAGTGTTTCAAGGTATTTTAAGGACACTATCAGCTTCCTCAAGCATTCCTGAGTCGAAACCAATCATCATACACCTCTGAATCATAGCATAATGCATAAACCGATTCATCATGTTCAGGATATTTTTGATTTTCGATTCTGGATATTGATTGGTTTTTAATGAATTTTGATTGATGTTTCTTGTTTGTGATAAGTTGTAGATTGATTCTGGACAGGTTTTATGAAGTTTCATCACCTAGAATGAGATCCACCATTTTTAGGGTTTCGGTTAAGGTTTAGGGCTTTATGATTCATCAAGTATAAACAAATTCTAAAACCATAGATCAATTTGAATTAACCTCTGGACCTTATTTGCGCTTTTAATTTGATGTAATTTTACTGTTTTGATGATAGTTGAGATTCGTAGGTTTTGCTACAAACTTGAATTCGCAGGAAAATTCATAACAAAATTCGCAGCAAAATCCCCAGGTCTGGAGGAAGAAGAAGAAGCCAGCGCGCGCTTTCTGGATTTTAAATTTTGTTTTAATATTTTATTGAATTGTCTGTAATTTATTTCACAAATGTGTGGTTGGCTCAGTTGGTTATTGTGCGTGTATGTTATGTGGATGGTCCTGGGTTCGAATCCCCCCAGGCCATTTTGTTTTGTTTTGTTTTTCTGGATTTTTTGCAGGTTAACAACAAAAGGAATTAGACTCCTGATTCTAACGCCAGCGCGCGCTTGGCCTGGTGGTGATGCTGTTGGTCTTGTGGATGTAAACCCTAGGGCCTGGGTTCGAATCCCAGCCCCAGGTATGTTATTTTTTCATATTTTCTCTTATTTTGTTTTGTTTATAATATATTTAACTAATTTCTTAAATGAAAAATGTTTAAAATCAAATTGTTATTTTATTTTCTTGTATATATTTCAAAACTTATATTTTAAAAAAAAAATAAACTTTATTAATAAAATTATTTAACATTTATTTTATTGCATATTATTAATATTATATATTTTGTACAAATAATTTAATTATATTTATATTAAACCATAAACCCTAAAATATTTTGTAAAACCTAATTATTTTTATAAACCTTAATTATAAATGTTAATTAATTTATTAATTGTAACTTTTAATAAACTTTAATTATATGTATATATTTTGTAATTTGTTTATAATTATTATTCATGTAGGTAAATAATTTTTAGTATATGTTTAAAAATAATTAAAACTTTCTAATTTAATTTTTGTAAATATAATTTATTTTCATAATATGTTTATAATTAACCTAATTTTTATAATTTGT
This sequence comes from Lathyrus aphaca, assembly GCA_963966055.1. Classification (NCBI taxonomy): domain Eukaryota; kingdom Viridiplantae; phylum Streptophyta; class Magnoliopsida; order Fabales; family Fabaceae; genus Lathyrus; species Lathyrus aphaca. Next base: position 228,787,695 of record OZ014522.1, read on the forward strand.
ATATAATTTAAAACTTTATAATAATTAGTATATAATTGTTTATATTTTCTTCATAATTTTAAAAAATAATTGTTTATATAAAAAAAATTGATCTTTTAATTATTATGCTAATATTCTTGTTTATTTTATTATTAATTCTATTTATTTTCATATGATATTTATTTTATTATTACTAACCCCATATATATATATTGTGATTTATTATTATTATTATTACTAACCCAATTATTTATTATTATTTATTTTGCTTATTTATTTAATTTGTTATTAATTATTATTATGTAATTGTCTCCTTTATGTAATATTTTAATAGTAATGTTTATTTTTAAATGTTATGGTTAGTAAAATAGGGAGTGAAACATGTTTGTATTTAAAAAATTGAATTTAGATCATTAATTTAAAAGATAAATATTTAAACTTGTACACTCACACACGTAAGTCGATCTTTGATCGCCATCTCACTTCCTTAAGGATACCTCTCAAGTTGCCTAATCAAAAGGTCAAGTAGGGTGTATGAAGCAAAGTCCCTCATTTTCACATCATCTAGTCCCTAAACAGATAAAAAGATCAAGTCCCTTCGAATGTTGTCTTCGCAATGATCTTGTCCCTTTCGAATAAAGATGATAAGTCCCTTCGAATTGCTTATACACCCCACAGTTGCCTAAATAACAGATGTCCCTTCATTTGTCCCACACATCCAAGGTAATGACTACATATTCCTTAATAATAGGGATAGTCTTACCATTTAAAGGATTCAAGAACATAAAAGACTTAAACTTAGGGTAGGTTTCTCTTAGATACTTGCTCACTCTTCAAAACATTTCAAACACTTCATACATTTCAAACAATTTTCAAAACAAAGGTTTTATATACATCCGTACATGGATCATTATAAAATACTTAAGAAAATTTTTATTCACACACTTCACATTTCAAAAACATTTTAAAGTGAGCTAAGTAACTAAGAGCCCATGGATAACCATGGATGTAAAGGGTGCTAACACCTTCCCTTTACATAACCTACCCCCCGGACCCAAAAATCTTAAAAAGGTCTTTCCTGTTCTTTTATGCCTTTCCTTTGGATAAAATAAAAGTCGGTGGCGACTCTTGCTATCCGCAACATTTAACTAAAGTCAGTTCTCCCACCGTGTTACAGAACTGGCGACTCTGCTGGGGAATTAATATTAAAGAGGGGTACCCTTAGGAATTAGATCACTTTAAAATTGTTTGCCTTGTTTGCTTTATACTTACTTGTTGGGATCTTATGTGTGAAAGATCCTAACCCGGATCTAGTGTACCTTAGGTAAATGGCAATAGACCAAGGAAACGGTACGGCGTATACCGATATGGTTGATTTGGTGGCCATAGTTAGTGTGACTTCTTGGTTGGTGCTTATGTTCCTTAAGTCAAGTTGAGGATAATATGAGGCTGCCATATGTTGTCAATGCACTAACTAACTTTTAGAACCCTAGTCATCCCATCTTGGCCTTTAGAAAAGTAGTGAGATAACCGGCTTTGGTGCAGATTGAAGTTGGTTGATACTCGATACTACGCTCATTGAGATTCTAAACTTGGAGGGTTTTGGTTGGCAAGTAAGTTGCCTACTGAACAACCACCCTTATGAAAGATCAATGATATTGAGATCCCTTAGAACCTGGTTACTTTGTAGGACAGGATGAACCATCTAAACTTCAGGGGAGGGTACTTACCCTTAAACCTCATGCAAGCCTTCAAACCTAGGGCTATTGTGTGACTTGTTTGTGTGTGCCACATGTTTGTGATTGAGCATAACATCATAACATCATCATGCATCATAAGCATAGCATTTTCACTAACCATTTCAAGGACCAAAGGATTTATCTTTGTTCTTTGTTGCAGGTCATGGCTTCTGCTCGTAGAAACACTATCAGGATCAACTTTGTAGGAATACCTGCCAAGCTTAAAGAATTGGTTTCCCAAGTTTCTGAAAACTCTCAGTTCATCAAGAGACATGGCTACCTACTGGATCTAGTCACTTCAGGGTTCAATGAAGACATGATGAGTGTTCAGTTTCAGTTCTTTGATCCTAAGCACCATTGCTTCACATTCCCCGACTATCAGTTGGTTCCTACGATGGAAAAGTTCTCTAAACTTCTGGGTATACCTGTTCTTGATCTAAAACCATTCACAGGCTTGGAAAAAGAGCCTAAACCTGAGGTTATTGTTGCAGCTCTACATCTGAAGAAGGCTGACATTGTTCTAGAAACGAGAAGCGGAGTCAAGGGTATTCTTGCTAAGGTGTTGATAGAGAAGGCTCAAATGTTCTTGAAGGCAATGAGCTATGATGCTTTTGAGGAAATCTTAGCCTTGCTGATTTATGGCTTAGTATTATTCCCCAATCCAGATCAGTTCATAGACGTTCATGCCATCAACATATTCCTGAGTCACAATCCAGTGCCTGCATTACTTGGAGACATTCTGCACTCTCTTCATACTCGTACTACAAGGGCACAAGGAACTCTGATGTGTTGCATACCTTTGCTATCTAGGTGGTTTATTTCTCACCTTCCTCGCTCAGTGATGAAGAATGAACAGGGATTCAGGTGGTCTAAGAGGATCATGTCACTCTCGCATTCAGATATTCATTGGTGCTCCAGATCTATGGAGAATGTTACTATCATTGACCGTTGTGGGGAGTTTCCTAATGTGCCACTTCTAGGCATAAGAGGAGGCATTACTTACAACCCTTCTTTAGCTTTACGACAGTTTGGTTATGCTCGGAGTGATGGTCCACATGACATGTTGACTCAGGGTATTGTGTTTGATTACGACAACGATCTGCAAGGTTACCGTCAGAGTTTCATACGAGCATGGGGAAAAGTGAACAAGGTTGACAGCAAGACTCTGGAGCCTAAGTACACTATTCCTATGGAACCTTATCTCATATGGGTGCGATATCGTGCTCAGACTCTCATGATGCCATATCCTGTTATCCTGCCAGTTACCATGGAACCTGTTGCTGAAGGAGATACTTCTTATACCATCCTTCACCCAGACATGCCTACTGACATGGAAGATTTACAGAGATCCTGGATCCAGTTGAAGGAGCAAAGGGATACTTTCGAGGCTCATTACAAAGCAAGCCAAGAAAGAATCCTGGAACTAACAAAGCAACTTCATGAGGAGCGGAATCTCAACTCATACCTCAACACAAAGAGGAAGCGTCCATGGGAGACTTAAAACCCCATCTCTTGTATTTATTACATTTCATTTTCTGTAAGCCCAAGAGGCAAAACAAATTTATTACTAATAAAAGTTTACCTTCTTGGTTGTTTAAGCAAATTTAAATCCTGCGGTCCTTGAAAACATTGCATATACATTCACATATCATATCATTGCATCACAGGTTTATTATGCACATGTTTCTCATCTTCTCGCTGTTTATTTCAGCAATGGCTCTTGAACAAACAGTTAAGGATCTCCAGGCACAAAATGCACAGTTCCAAGAGCTGATCCTGAACTTGTCCAAGGGGCAGGATGAATTGAAGACACTGCTGGCCAAGAAGACTAAGAAGACTAGGAGGTCAGGTGGCCTGATCAACATGGGAAGAAGGTTCAGAGGTCCTGTCAAGACCAAAGAACAGGTTGAAGATTATGAGTCTGAAGAGTCTGAGAAAGAGGGAGGCAGTCTCCACAACACAATGGGGGACTCTGATTCTGAAGCTAACTACTATCATGAGCCTAATGAAGATAAGTTCAAGATGCTGGTGGATAGAATGGATGCTATGGAATTACAAAAGTCTTCTGGACTGGATTTTGAAGACCTGAGTTTGATATCTGGGGTGGTTATACCCATTGGTTTCAAGGTTCCTACTTTTGTTGTTTATGATGGTGTCTCTTGTCCCAAGCTGCATCTGAGGTCTTATGTCCGGAGGATCCAACCCCATACTGCTGATAAAAAGTTGTGGATCCATTTCTTCCAAGAGAGCTTATCTGGAGCTCAATTGGAGAGTGTCAACATCCGTGATTGGAATGATCTTGTTGAAGCCTTCTATAAGCAGTATCAATACAATGCTGATTTAGCCCCTACTCGCATGCAACTTCAGAGCATGTCTATGGGTGCTAAAGAGAGCTTCAAGGAGTATGCTCAGAAGTGGAGAGACTTGGCTGGAAGAGTGCAACCCCCTTTAACTGACAGGGAGTTGGTTGATATGTTCATGTGTACGTTGAATGGTCCATTTTACAGTCATCTCATTGGAAGCTCATCATCTGGCTTCACTAAGTTGATAATGACAGGAGAGCGCGTAGAAAGTGGTATAAGGAGTGGCAAGATTCAAGTGGGTGCTTCTTCATCAGGTGCTGCAAAGAAGCCTCCCAGTGGGAAGAAAGAGTCAAATGATGTTTATGGTCAACCTGATCGTAATAGAAGGCATCAGTCTGTGAGTGCAGTTCATATCTCCAATCCAACTCCTACAACACCAGAGTAGCCACAGGGAAATCAACAGAGGGCTAGAAGGCAGTTCACTAAGATCAACATGTCAATGGCCCAAGCCTTGCAACACTTGTTGAAAGCTGAACTGATCACTCTGAAAGATCCTCCTCAGAATCCTAATGTTACCTCTCCCAGGTACAATCCTAATGCACGATGTGCATATCATTCGAATTGTCAGGGACATGATACCAATAGTTGCTGGGTATTGAAGAACAAAATTCAAGATATGATTGATGCTGGAGAGATTGAGTTTGACCCTCCGGATACTCCAAATGTGATCACTGCTCCCATGCCAAATCATGAGAAGACTGTCAATGCCATTGATGAAGATTCACATATTTCCTCAGTTGCAGAGTTGACTACACCATTGTCTGTCATTAAGAAGAAGCTAGTACAAGCTGGGTTCTTCCCAGGTTGTCGTGAAGATTGTTTATATTGTACCTATAAGCCGGATAGCTGCTGGAGGTTGAGAGATGGAATTCAACGTCTCATGAATAATTACACCATAGTGTTTGAGAGGACTCCACCTTCTGTAGAGAGTATGGTTGATCATATAACTAAGCGTGCGAAGGTTGAAGAAGTGGATATGGTTGATAAAGTGCCGGTGAGGATTACTTCTAAGGGTCCTGTCAAAATCACTCATAAGGGTCCAATTAAGATTACTGCTGAAGGCCCTGTGAAGATTGTTGCTGAAGCTAGAGTGGCTCCTATGATCATTACCACTCCTGGTCCTATTCCGTATACTTCTGATAGAGCTGTGCCTTGGCATTATGGGTCTGATGTTTATATCCATGGAGTTAAGCAGGAACCCTTAGCTGATATGCCTGTTGATGTTGATAATATTGCTGGATCTAGTAAGATCACACGAAGCGGAAGAGTTTTCTCTCCTCCGGTTACCTCCAAGAATGCAGTTACTCCAGCTGTTACCTCCACCACTGATGCTCGGGGCAAAGGTCCTGTTATTGAACCTATACCAACTGATGTGCCAACTGCTGATGATCTTTCTAAGCAGATGGAAGAAGTATTGAAAATCATTCGCAAGAGTGATTATGACATTGTTGATAAATTGGGACATACTCCCTCCAAGATTTCTATGTTGTCTTTATTGTTGTGTTCTGAGGCTCATGCCAAAGCTTTGATCAAGTTTCTGAAGACTTCTCATGTACCAGATGAAATTTCTGTTGACCAGTTTGAAAATTGTGTTGCACACTTGACCTATGATAATGGGTTAGGTTTTTCCGATGCTGATTTGACTCCGGCCAAGAGAGATCATAATAGGGCTCTACATATCTCTATTGAATGCAGGGGCACTACCCTGTCACATGTATTGATAGACAATGGTTCCTCTCTGAATGTGTTGCCCAAAGAAGTCCTGAATAAGCTTAGTCCTGAAGATGCTGTGTTGAAACCCAGTAATATAGTGGTGAAGGCTTTTGATGGCTCGAGAAGAGTGGTGCATGGAGAAATTGATCTCCCAATCAAAGTTGGTTCTCAGGTCTTCAAAACTACCTTTTATGTCATGGATATTCGTCCGTCGTATTCTTGTTTGCTTGGGCGTCCCTGGATCCATGGGGCAGGCGCTGTAACCTCCACTTTACACCAGAAGCTGAGATATCCGGTAGAAGGAAAAGTTGTCACTGTTTATGGAGAGGAAGAATATATAGTTAGCCATGTGAATACCTTTAAATATCTTGAAGTGGAAGGTGAATATGTTGAAACTCCGTGCCAGACATTCGAAGTAGTTCCTTGGGTTGTTAATAATTATGAAGCTCTTCCTGTTGTCAAGAAAGTTCCTGTGGTCACTAGAGTACCTCCAACAATGGCCTCCCTCAAAGATGCTAGAGCTGTGGTGGATGAAGGTGGTTGTACTATTTGGGGTCAGCTTCCTGACATTCCTTACAAGTCTGACAAGTTTGGTTTGGGTTTCACTGCAGAGTCCCAGAAGGCTGTTCGTCGTGCTCGCGCTATTCGTATCACCAATCAGGGGATTATGAAGAATCAAATCAATGCTGTGGATGACTATGATGAAGACTACAACTTGGATGCTTGGATTTTTCCTACTGTGGGTGCTGGGCTCAATAATTGGAAGGCTGAAGATGTTATTCCTATCTCCTTTAGTCAGGAGTAAATACTATTAATGTGTTGTTACTTTTAAGTTTGTAATTTCTTGAACAATTAAACTCTCAAGCCTTGTGCCTTACCCGGGGCACAATGGTGTGCTTGTTACGGGATGTCATTTCATTTGCATAATTCATTCAATAAAAATCAGTGGACGTTTCGTTTTCGTAAATATTGTGTTCCTTGTATTTCTTTTCTTTTATTTTTGTTTCATCAGCTATGTGTTCTTACACACACCCACATCACTAAAATGCAGATCCTTATCCACTCTGGATCCTGTTGATAACAGTTCTACTATTGCCAATTATAATTTCGAGAATCCGATCTATCAAGCTGAAGACGGAAATGAGGACATTTGTGAAGTACCTGTAGAGCTTGCTAGGTTGTTACAACAAGAAGAGAAAGCTATACAGCCACATGAAGAGCCAATCGAAGTTGTGAATCTGGGAACTGAAGAAAACAGGAAAGAGGTCAAGATAGGGGCTGAATTAGAGGATAGTGTCAAGAGCAGATTGATTCAGATGTTACGTGACTATGTGGAGATCTTTGCTTGGTCCTACGAAGATATGACAGGGTTGGATACAGACATTTTGGTTCACCGTTTACCAGTAAAAGAAGATTGTCGCCCAAAGAAGCAGAAGGTTCGTCGCATGCGTCCTGAAATGTCAGAGAAGATCAAAGCAGAGGTAATGAAACAGTTTGATGCAGGGTTCTTAGCTGTGACTTCTTATCCTCAGTGGGTTGTGTAAACACCCCAAATTTGCCCTCACCCATTCACACCATGGCTTGTGATCATTTCATATGCATAGACTCAATCATAACATCTCACACCACATTTTTGATTCACTGCATTGGTTCAAAGTCATCTGCATCTAGGGTTTGTGATCTGAGCAATCCAAGAGCTTCTTGAGCCACTCCAAAGGTCATAAATCACTTCAAAGGGGTCCATGTGTGTTCAAGTATCATATTATATCCTCTCAAAGTCAAGAATGTCAAAAAATCACAAGAACTGAGAATGGTATGGAAGCGGAGCCAGGTTTGACTGCACAGATGACCTAAAATTAGGGTTTTGGTTTCAAAGGCCATAACTCCAAATTTTTTGGTCATTCTTGTTTCTATTGGTCTCTATATGGTATAGGGAGTATGCATATCAATTTTCATGAAGATATTCCATGGGGAAGTCATCTGATCAAGAGTTGACTTTTCAAGCAAGTCAGTGCAAAATCAGGGCATCTGAGGCCCCCAATGACCCAACCAAAGGGTGTTCATCATCATTTTGATTGTATATGATCTTTATTTGATCATGGAAGACATTAGAAGTTCTCAAAATTAAAAAGAATTTCAAGTCTTTTGCAAAGTTGACTTTTTGGGCAAGTTTGACTTTTAATGAAATTGTCATTTTAGGCAACTTTTTCAAACCTTACTTTTTGATTCAAAAAAGTTTCAAATGGAAAAACTTTGGTCATGAAAGTTGTAGAATAGATCTTTCCCTTTTCAAAAAGTACAAGAACATGACCTAATTCATTTTGGATCAAAAGTTATGGCTCACCAAAGTTGGCAAAAATCACTAAATTTCAAGTTATGCACCAAAGAGGGAAACTTGCAAATTCTTGTACCAAGGCAATTTGTGACTTCTAATTGATGTCTAGCCTTTACACAAACATCACACATGACCTAAAATCAGAATTGTCCCAAGGGATTTCTCATTTTTGTGCCTTGATTTTCAAAGGTCCATAAGTCATTTTTCATAAAAGTGCAAAAAGGGATTCTTGGCAAAATCATTCTCCCATGAATTGTGTGATCACTAGCTGGTTCAAACACATTGCCATGACCAAATGAAGTATCATGCATCAAAATTCAGCAAGAATTATCTCATGTACATAACACAAAATCATGGAATAACACAATTGGGCAAGTTGCAAAATCACTCTCAATTCATGATCCACATGCTGCAGACATTCACAAGCCATCCAAGGGTCATCCTTGACTCAAGCTGAAGCAAGACAAGCCCTTAGTCTGCTGCTGCCATAGCCCATGCTGCAAGTACACCAACTATTTACTTTTTGGCCAATTGCTCCATACCATTCCCACAGTGCATGTCAAGTCTTCTGACTCATTCCAATAGTTTAGGAATGGTATATGGATCATAAAACACAACACCCACAAGCCTGGAACACACACATTGCAGCACACTCCAAAAACTGTCAAAACTTTCCTCTCTTCGAATCTCCTTCCACAGCCATCAAACACTCATTTTTTCTTCACCAATCAACCAGAAATCATTCATAGAACAAATCCCACCCCTCACAATGATCTGAAACAGCCCACACAAGAACCTCATTTTCTGATACACCAGAACTGAACCTCTCAAAATAGCCTGTTTAAACTCCATCCAAGCTTGCCATTAGCACAAGGGGGATCATTGGAGTGAGTTTGCACCAAGGAACAACCCAGAAAGCCCAGAACCAGAAGATTCCATCTCAGGTATAGCTCAAGAACTTTTTTCTCAGAACTCCATTTTCTTGTTGCAAACTGATTCTGCATGTTATCCTGATCATCATGATGTGTTTGAAATTAAAAATGAGTGAAAAATGAGGATGTATTGATGTTCTGAAATTTCTCCCGTGAAAAATGTTTGCTTCGATTTGCTTGATTCATGAAGTTTAAATGTTGTTTGATGGTTGATTCGTGTTCTAGGATGTTAGAGGATCATTTCCCTGTGTTTAATTTGAAGTGGGGTGGCTTGTGGTGAAACCTAGGGTTTTGGTTCGCCGGAGAAAACGACCGGAAGTCTTCTCCGGCCACCTGAGAACCATTAACCCTAATCCCTGTAATTAATTGATGTTTGAATCTGATGCGTTGGATGAGTTGACAAAGGAGACTGGCGCGTGTTTGGATGGTCAGGATGCACCATTAGAAACCCTAATTTATAATTAACCTAATTAATTCAGCTTAATTTAATTTAATTAGAAATTAGGTCAGTTTGAATTGTGACCTTTGGATTGCGCGCGCAGTCAACCATTTATTTCCCAGATTCAATCCTGGCTCTCCATTGCGTTTACTTTTCATTTTCTTTAATTTTAATTCATTTATTTTGTATTTCTTTTGTGCATTTATTTAAAAATAGCAAAACCTTTTTAAAAATTCTGAAATTTTTTATACAAACTTTTATTAATTTTCAGAAACCAAAAACATTTTTATTTTTATTTTTTGCATTAAAAAATATTTTTAAATCATTTAAAAGTTTATTTTTAATTAATTAATGAGAATTAATTAATTAAAAATACTTTTAGGTATTTAAAAATCACCAAAAAATTCATGAAACATTTAAAACCATTTAGAAACATTGTCCAACCCTCAAACCAAATTTCTTTTTTGATCTTGATGCATTTTGATAATTTTACATGGAATTAATTCATTTTCAAAGCATTATTTTGATCCAAACTTCAAAAAATCATTTCTGCCTAACCATTGAGAGTTGGACTTTGATTCTTCTTGCATTGCATTTTGTTTAGCATGTAGTTTGTGAGATTAAATTGGCATGATTTGATCTTGCATTTTCCATTTGTTTGGCATTTTTCTTGTTAAGGTACCCTAAAACCCTAGAAATTTTAGGAAATTCATAACTCTAATTAGGTTAAGAGTTGGAACCTCTCCTTTGGGCAGTGATTTAGCATAGGTTTAGGGTTCCTTTGAATGCATTTTCAATTTTTTATCTTGATGTTTGCTTCTGATTTTGGTTTTGGTTTGATGCATTGATCATAAACCCTAATTTGGGCTTCCATATGCATCCATCTTGCATTTGCTTGCATACCTTGACTTGCCATAGCATTTTGTGCATCCATTAGACATCTTAAGACATATTAGAAGCATGTTTGATCATTGCATCTTGCATTTGCCATGTTGTATGCTATTTACACTTCATAACTTTTCATGTATGATCATGGTTCTTAACTTGCTTCATTTGCATCCATTTGTTCATGTGATCATTCTCAAGCCATGTTTCATGTTTGCACCATCTCATAGCATCATTATCATCTCCTATATGCTTCTGGTTTTGGTTTGCATCATGCCATTCCATTTCATTTTGCATTGCATTGCATTTCCTTTACTAATTTTTCAGGTGGTAAGTAACCTTGAGAAATGAATTTGCCTTCACTTCTCACAATTTCTTTTCATCTCTCTTATGCATCATTGCTGCATTTTATCTTGTGTTTGAGATTGAGATTGCTCTTTCTTTTTTCTCCTTACTTTCTTTCCTCAAGTGACTTGACTTCTTGAATGAAGCAAGTTGCTTTGCTTCTCTTTGCTCCATTCATCTGCTTCCTGGTGGTTCCATTGAAGATTTCTTTCTTAAACCTCACAAACCTTAGGAACAACCAAGCATGACAATTATTAGGGTTTTGATTAGTCCCCCATTAGTTTTACCTTTGTGTCATCCTTTGAGTCATCTCTTCTCACCTCATAATCAAGGACTAAACCTTAAAGGTTTTAAGGCTTTGTGATTAGGGTTATGCCTGCATCCTTCTATTAGGATGGAGTGTATAGCTTTAATCCTAAGTGTTAAACCCTTAATATGTTTAAATCCCTTAATCAATTCATCTAATAATCATCAAGACATCACACTTGTAACTTGGGCCTTGCATTAGGGTTCTAATTCTTCCTTAATTGGTTAAGAAGGACTAACCCTAGTGTTAATGGACAAGTCCCCCTCAAGTTGTCTTACAAACCCTAAAAATCACTTCATCATCTTATCATTAACTAAAATCCACTCAATAAAGGCTTTGTTCTGTCATGAGTTTAATCCCTAATCATGGATTAAGTTGAGGAGCTTTCCTCAGCTTAAACATTCTCATCTATTATCCTTCTATTAGGATGGTGTAATGAGTCTGTTTAATCCTTGATTATGGCTTAATCTCATTACTCAACACTAAACAAAAAACACCAAAAACACCTAAGTAATCATAAATAGGTTAATGATCTTAAACCTACATCATGGTGATTAAGTGTGAGAAGCTGACTTCACACTTAAGGTATTCTCATTACCCCTAATCAGAGGGAAGATGTGATGAGTTTACTAAATCCATTGGTTTAGGCTTAAGCTCATTAACTTATGACAAACTTCCAAAAGCAATAAAAGATTGAAAACACAAAAACAAACAATAATCGTCTCCTCCGAGATTCTTTTCTCATCTCATTCACTCATAAACGAGAACTTGCTTCTTCCGTCTGATGCAAGACAGTTTGCACCTGAGCCAGACAGGTCATACACTTGAGCATAGACAAGCAAGCAGTTCACAAGTCAATTCACCTTTCAGTCTCTTTGGGTCGAACTACGGTGTTCTGACTTCCTCATTGCACGAGAGGATACGTAGGCATAACTTAACAGTTATCGAACAAAAGTCTCTGTATATTCCCCCTCCTCCCAGCCTTATTCTTTAAGCCTCATGGTCATGAGCATTTCATTCCTGATCTCACACTGACACTTCACTTATACACTTCACTTCTCTTACACTGACACCTGTACATTCTTTTCCAGCTCTTTATACACAAATTGCACTGACACCACCCCTTTAAAACACAAATCTTTTAAGCGTGGATCCCGTCGAGTACGACGGACAATCTGGGTGCTAATACCTTCCCAGGTTGTAACCAACCCCCTTTCTCAGTCTCTCTGGTTCGCAACCGTCTTATCCATATCTTTCTAGGTCTATGCAGCATTGCCTTTCCTCTGGGATAAAAATGCCTAGCTGGCGACTCTATTCATTCCCTGCGAGATTCACTCCTGTGTGTTCTCGCATCCTCTTTCGCCGACCGTTCGCGTCTGTACCTTTATCTGGGCCATTTCCCATTTATCGGGAGCGACAGCTTGGCGACTCTGCTGGGGACTCTTATACTGCAACCAGGGCTTCTGGTTCTTTTTGTGGGTTCCTCCTAGCTCTTGTTTGATTTGTGTTTATTGGGGTGTTATGTGCTATTTGTGCTTGTATTTGTATTTATTTTTGCTTTATGTACAGTTGTTTTATTGCTTTCTTTATAGCTTTACATATATCATACTGTCATACTGTGCTGGCTGGATCTGTTTTGTTGCTTTGGTGGGTGGGTGTTCCATTGAAAGTTGAGGTCCTATACCTGGGACCTGAGTGACACCTAGGCTAGAGTGGTTCATGTTCTTTCCCATTCCATTTCGGTCTGGTGCGGGAATATGAAACACGGTTCAGATATGGGTTTCTTCTTGAGAACTCTGTGCTACAGATTTCCTGTAGTGCTAGGGCTATCTGGGAAGCCTACTAAGTCTGGATGACCTTTAGTACTGACCTTCAGAAACTGAGGTGAATTAGAGGAGGATCTTTTATGGTTATTGTAAACACTGTACCTCCGGGTTAGAAGTGTTTACACTTCTCATAACTGATCCAAGTCTGAGGATCCTTGTTTTAGAACATCACCTGTGAGGGGGTTGGGCTGTTTACAGGTTTGCAGGTACCCTTGACCTCAACATACCCTGTTACATTTGTTAAGAGTACTCCATTTTGGAACAGTTCTTGTGATTTTTTAACCCTGGACATGTGGCTCTTTATTTGAGCCCCCCACCTTGGTTACTGGACTTATGAACCTCCATTTGGATTTCTTGAACATATATGGACCTATATCAAGGCAGTTAATCAGATTCAGCTCAGTCACAAACCCTTGCATATCATTTGCATACATCATCATTGCATCATTTTAACATGTGTTTATTTGTTTTTCAGGGTATCCATCCTACATTTTGGCTTGGTTTTGACCCCTTCTTCAGCATAGACCTACCTTCATCAGTACTTACTCCAGCTATTAGCTACCTGCTTCAGTCACCTGCATCACCAGTCTCAGCCTGTCAGTAGCCCACCTTCAGTGTTATTCTCAGCATTTGTCTCAGCTCTTCTTCAGAAACATGACACCCAAGAAGAGTAACATCTCCTATCATTTCTTTGAGCCTGAGTTGGCTAGCATCAGGAAGATTCAGACCCTGATTACTCCAGACCATATACCACTTTTCAGAGAACATTATGGAGGAATCCTTGATGTGGTTATGGATTTGGACCCTTCACAGAGGAGCCTGATTCATACTTGCCTGCAGTTCTATGATCCCCCTCTGAGGTGCTTCACCTTCCAGAATTTTCAGTTGGGACCCTTGTTGGAAGAGTATTCATCACTGATTGGTGTACCTATCAGGGGTGGAGTCCCTTTCAACCCTGAGATGGCTTTCCCTAGTAATGAAGAGGTGGCAAAAGCTTTGTATCTGGAACCAGTCCTGATTGGGCAGAATATGACTACCAAAGCAGGAATCTCTGGTCTACATCTGGATTTCTTGACCTCTCAGGCCATCCTGAAGACCTCCTTGGGGGAGTGGAAGGCAGTCTGTGCTTTGTTGGCCCTTGGCATATATGGGGTCATACTTTTTGCAGATGAGCCTAAGTTTGTTAGCAAGAATGCAATCCATCTTTTCATCCTGAGGAACCCAGTGCCCACCTTACTGGGAGATCTCTACTACTCTATTCACCAAAGGAATGAAAAGCAAAGGGGAAGATTAGTGAGATGCTGTGCTCCTTTGTTCCATACCTGGCTGCTCAAACATTTGCCAAAAACTGATGCATTCTTGAACCCTCACCAGCAGAAGAACTGGGCTAGGAGGCTGGTTGCTTTAACCTCAGATGATATCAGGTGGTGTACTCAGAGCACCAAGGGCAGAGACATCATTACTAGTTGCGGGCAATTTCCCAATGTGCCTCTGATAGGAGTGAAGGGTTGCATCAACTACAACCCTCTGCTATTCAAAAGACAACTGGGCTATGCATTGGTCCACCCTCCTAGAGCACAGGATCTGACTGAGACCCTTTATTGTGAGATCAAGCCTAATCTGGCTATTGTCAGGCAAGCATCCTGGGCTTGGGACAATGTACAGACTAAAGGGGTAACCATCCTTGGGAGATGCAACAATGTAGCCTCAGCTCAGTACTATGAGTGGTCTCATGCCAGGGCTCAAGTTTCTGGGATGCCCTTCACCCTTGAAGATGTGCCTGGACCCTCCACAGCCCCACCTCCAGCAACTGTCAGCTTAGAGGAATTTGAGAAATTGAAGGAGAGAAATGAGAATCTGACTCAGGCTCTACAGAAGACCCTCTGGGAGAGGAGTGATGGTCGGCTGGACATTGAAAGGTTAGAAAAGCTAAAGGTGGAGCATCTAGCCAGAATTGAGAAGTCAGAGGATTATATCAAGAAGTCTAGGGCTGGAGAGCAGATCTTGAAAAATGCCTGCAAAGAGGCCCAATTCCAGAGAGCTAGGACTGATTTGTATCTGAAGGAGAGTCAGGCTAGGTGGGTCAGGATCACCGAAGCCCGTACTCAGGAGGATAAGAGGACTCAGGACAAGATTGAGCAGCTGGAAGCTAGTGCAAAAGAGCAGCAGGAAGCCCTGGCAGCAGCCCAGAGGGAAATCTCCGAGTTGAAGATTAGAGCTGGTGTGAAGAGGTCAAAGGACCAGAGTAGACACAAGAAGCTAACTGCAGCTGTTACTACAAGGAATCTCCTTATCAGGAACCTTACAGAGCGTCCAGCTGATCCGGTGACTGAAGCACTTCTCAAGGAAGTTCAGGAGGATGAGTTTGGTCTCGGTGTCTGACTTTTGCTTGTTGTTGCTTTCATTTCATGTACTTTTCTTTATGTTGTATTTTTGACCCCTCAGAGGGCATGTATTGTAAAAAACAAACTATGTATCATTTACTTTTTGTAATATATGTGTTGGTTTGTTTTATCTAAATTCTTCAAAGCAACATCACAAGCATCTTCCTCAAGGGTCTGGAAAGGTCAAAACCAAGTGCCAAGCTGGATACCTTGGAAACAAATAAGCATACTGCATTGCATACTAACCTTTTGTTTTGTTTTGTAGGTTTTTGTTTTATTGTTACTAACTCTGTTGTGACTTCAGGAACTATTGCTCGACGTCGGGTGTTTCCACTCAACCGTCCACACAGATATCCAACCCGCAACAACCTTTCGGGTATACAAATGGACCAAGTACAGCAGGACCTTACAGAGGTCAGGACTCAAATGGCCAATGAGAGATTGGAAATGAGGAATCAGATGACACAGTTTATGGAGGTGATGAATAATATGGCTCAAAGCCAAGAGAGATTAAGAGCACTGGTAGAAGGGCGGAATCAGGAAGACCCCCATCCAGGGACTGCGGGGACAAGCAATAATGAGAGAGTTCAACCTCATGTTAATCCTCCATTCTATGGACCCCACCTTCATCCAGAGGTCAATATCCCTGTTAATCCTCCAGTCTATGGACCCCACCTTCATCCAGAGGTCAATATCCCTGTTAATGTGCAAGGGACTGCCACTGCAGGTAGAGTGCTGCAAGAAGACCCCCAGGAAGATCAGTTCACAGTGATGGGAGCTGGGGAGGAAGCCTATGACAGAAGGCTAGATGAGATTGCTGAAAAACTGAGATCCCTGGAGTCCCAGAATTCTTTGGGCTTTGATGTTATGGACATGGGTCTAGTGGACGGGGTCAGGATTCCCCATAAATTTAAACCACCGTGCTTTGAGAAGTACAACGGAACCTCCTGTCCCCGGACCCATTTACAATCCTTTCTGGGGAGGCTGAAGGCATATACCATGGACGAAAAGCTATGGATGTTTTATTTTGAGGATAGCTTAACAGGAGCTTCAAGGGAATGGTACTCTCACCTGACCAGAGCAACCATCAGGTGCTGGAAGGACATGGCTGAGGCCTTTATCAGACAATACCAGTACAACTTGGATATGGCTCCCAACAGGACCCTCCTAATGGGGATGTCTCAATCATCCAGGGAAAGCTTCCGGGAGTACGCTCAGAGGTGGCGACAGCTTGCTGCTGCTGTCCAGCCACCCATGTCAGAGAGGGAGATGGCTGATATGTTTATGAACACCCTCCAAGGGACATACATTGACAGGCTGGCTGCCTTCTCTTCCACTAGCTTTGCTGATGTAGTCATAGCCGGGGAAAGAATTGAGAGCCTGTTAAAGATGGGCAAAATTTATGACAACGGTTCCAGCTCATCCAGCAACACAAGAAAGCCTTTTGTGGGCCCAAGAAGAACTGGTGAAACCAATGCTATCCATACCAGCAGGGGCAGACCCCAATATGTTTATAGGTTTGTGGCAGCAGTCACCATTCCCGCTCCAATTCATCCACAACAAGCTTATCAACCACCGCAACAAAATTACCAGCAACAAACTCAGTATCCTCCTCAGAGAAATTATAACAACAACAACACCAACAACAACAATCAGCAAAGACCATTTCAACAGAGACCTTCTCAGGCCAATAGGGTGATTGATCCGATCCCTATGCCCTATGCCACATTACTGCCACAACTCCTAAAACTCAACCTAGTTGAGCTAAGGACATTGGCACCTCCAGATCCTGCCAGTCTACCCAGAAATTATGACGCCAGCGCCAGATGTGCTTTTCACTCAAATGCACCTGGCCACAGTACAGAGAAGTGCAGGGCTTTGCACATGAAAGTACAGGATCTAGTGGATTCCAAAGCTCTAAACTTTGCACCACCGCCAAATGTTAACAAGAACCCTATGCCACACCACGGAGGACCCAGAATCAATGCTATTGAAGAAGATAAGCCGTCTTACTTGATAACCAGTGTGGGTCAGATTCGGACACCCTTGGTAGAGATTAAAGCTCAACTCCTTGAATGTCAAATGTTCCCGGGATGTGAGCTAGGATGCGCTTATTGCAACATCTCAGTGAATGGGTGTGACAACTTGAGGGATGGCATAGATGGTCTCATCCAGAGTGGCCTGCTTCAAATCACAACATCAATACCTACCAATCCAGCAATCTCCCTAACAACAGTTCCAGAATCGTCTACAACTGCAACAACCATTGTTCCAAACAACTTTTCAGTTTCGTCAACAAATGCTTCATCTGTTACTTCAACGGACCTAATATCAACAAACATCCCTTCTACAACTTCAGCACCCCTTCATTCAGAGTCCCCTACAACAACAACACCAATCCTTCCAACAATGTCTCCTACAACTTCAACAGCAAGTGTCTCAACAGTTACAATTTATTATGATCCTGCAAATGATTCTGCCTACAACTCACAAAATGCCACTCCTACCAGAGCACCAGTCACAATATACTATGATCCACAGACTATCATGGTCCCTTCTGCAGCTGCCGTCAGTCCAGTCACTATCACAGTGCCTGGGCCAGTACCTTATGAAAGCAGTAATGCCATCCCTTGGCATTACGGCTCTGATCTATACTGCGAAGGACAGAAAATCACTCTCGAATCATCAACTTCTTCACCACAAGTAGACAATGTGGGGGGAGGCGGAGGCTTCACTCGAAGCGGACGTCTCTTTGCCCCGCAAATTCAAAGACCCACTGCTGAAGCAGAAGCTGCTGCCAAGGCAAAAGGGAAGAGCATGGTGCAAGAAGAGCAAATTGTTAAAGAAGCTTTGAAAACACCTTTTGATCAAGAAGTTGATGAATTCATGAGAATCATCAAGAAAAGTGATTACAAGATAGTGGATCAGCTTCACCAGACGCCTTCCAAGATCTCCATTCTATCATTGCTTATGTGCTCCAAGGCTCATCGGAACGCACTACTAAAGGTCTTGCACGCATCTTATGTGCCAGAAGAGATCACGGTCAATCAGTTGGAAGCTGTGGTTGGAAATGTTAATGCTAGTAATGGACTAGGATTTACCAACACCGATTTGACTACGGAAGGCCGCAATCATAACAAGGCTTTGCACATTACCATGGAATGTAAGGGTGCAGTTCTTTCCCATGTGCTGGTAGACACAGGATCATCCCTCAATGTCTTACCTAAAAAAGCCCTTGTGAAGCTGGAATATGAAGGATTGGCGTTACGTCCCAGTAACTTGGTAGTGAGAGCCTTTGACGGCTCTAAGAGATCAGTTCTGGGAGAAATTTAGTTGCCTGTGACGATTGGCCCACAAACTTTCAAAACGACCTTCTACGTGATGGACATTCAGCCTGCCTACAACTGTTTGTTGGGTAGACCATGGATTCATGCCGCTGGCGCAGTTACGTCTACCCTTCACCAGAAGTTAAAATTCGAGTGGGAGGGCCAAGTCGTTACTATTTGTGGAGAGGAGGATATTTTTGTTAGCCATCTGGCTACATACAAATATATTGAGATGGATGGGGAGATCCACGAAACGATGAGTCAAGGGTTTGAGGCCCTAAATATTAATGAAACATCTGCTGTACTTGGGACTTCCATGACATCCTACCAGCAAGCCAGGAAGGTTGTTGAGGAGGGGAATGCTCAAGGCTGGGGCAAACTGTTGCCTGTGGAGAAGAAAGAAGATAGATTTGGGTTGGGTTACAAACCAACTCAACAAGATCAAGCAGAGGCTACTAAGAAGCCCAACTTTGTTAGTGGGGGGATGCTCACCCCTGATGTTGTCAACAACTTGGAAGATGAGTCGGAAGATGAACGCAACCTGGAAAGTTGGATTCGTCCAAGGATCCCGGGGAGCCGTATCTCAAACTGGTCTTCCCAGGAAATTATAAGGGTTACTCCTGCAGAGTAATTATTATTTCCTGTATATTTTAAGCATGCATCAAGTCTTGCATCTTGCCCAAGATGACAAGACTCATTTTGTAATCGGGCCATCTGTAATTTTTGTGCAACAAGATTAATCAATGAAATATCAGACATCTTTTGCAAATGAGTCTTTTTCTTCTGCTCACTGTTTTTCCATTTTTCTTTTTGTACAAAAAATAAATGGCAATGTTTTCAAAATGACAACTTTATTTCACTTTTCTAAACAAGATTAAAATCAATCACTAAAATGAACAAACTTAACCCTTGCAGAGAGTGCCTTCCAGACCGCACCGACAACAACACGGCTATGACTTCGTATGACTCTGACAATCCGATCAATCAAGCTGACGAAGGGGTTGAAGAAGATTACGAGCTTCCTGAAGAGTTAGCCAGGTTGTTGAGACAAGAGGAGAAGGTTATGACTCCTCATCAGGAGGAGGTAGATACGATTAATCTTGGTACGGATGAAGATGTGAAAGAAGTTAAAATCGGGGCCTGCTTACAAGACTCGGTGAAGAAACAACTGATTGACCTGCTTCAAGAATATGTGGATGTGTTTGCTTGGTCTTACCAGGATATGCCAGGGTTGGATACCGATATCGTCATGCACAAGCTGCCTTTGAGAGATGATTGCCCACCGGTCAAGCAGAAACTGCGCCGTACTCGCCCAGACATGGCAATGAAGATCAAAGAAGAGGTACAAAAGCAGTGGGACGCCGGGTTCCTTGCTGTAACTAGCTATCCGCCATGGGTTGCTAATATAGTACCTGTGCCTAAGAAAGACGGCAAAGTAAGAATGTGTGTTGACTACCGGGATCTGAACAGAGCCAGCCCGAAAGATGATTTCCCATTACCTCACATTGATGTATTGGTGGATAATACGGCTCAGTTCTCGGTATTCTCCTTCATGGACGGATTTTCAGGATACAATCAGATCAAGATGTCACCTGAAGACATGGAGAAGACAACTTTCATCACACCTTGGGGCACGTTCTGTTACAAGGTGATGCCATTCGGATTGAAGAATGCTGGTGCAACATATCAACGGGCTATGGTAACATTATTCCACGATATGATCCATAAAGAAATCGAGTGTTATGTGGATGACATGATTGCCAAATCCCTCACAGAAGAAGACCACCTGGTAAATCTGCTGAAGCTATTCAAGCGTCTGAGGAAGTACCAATTGAAGTTGAACCCCAACAAGTGCACATTCGGGGTGCGATCTGGTAAGCTGCTGGGTTTTATTGTAAGCGAGAAAGGGATTGAGGTTGACCCTGATAAAGTCAAAGCCATTCAAGAAATGCCTGCACCAAAGTCTGAAAAAGAAGTTCGAGGGTTTCTAGGTAGATTGAACTACATATCAAGGTTCATATCTCACCTTACAGCAACCTGTGAACCCTTGTTTAAACTGTTAAGAAAAGAACAGACGGTCAGGTGGAATGAAGACTGCTAGAGGGCTTTTGACAAGATCAAAGAATACTTGCAAGAACCACCAATCCTTATGCCTCCAGTTGAAGGAAGACCTCTGATAATGTACTTGACAGTATTAGAAGAGTCGATGGGGTGTGTGCTGGGCCAGCATGACGAGTCTGGTCGAAAAGAGTATGCAATATACTACCTGAGCAAAAAGTTTACCGACTGTGAACAGCGTTATTCACTGCTCGAGAAAACTTGTTGTGCTTTAGCGTGGGCTGCTCGCCGACTGAGAAAGTATATGTTGACCCACACTACCTTATTGATATCCAAAATGGACCCAGTTAAGTACATTTTCGAGAAGCCAGCTCTTACCGGACGGGTTGCAAGATGGCAAATGATCCTCACAGAATATGACATCCAGTACACATCTCAGAAAGCCATCAAGGGCAGTGTATTGTCAGAATATCTTGCTGAGCAACCTATTGATGATTACCAGCCTATGAGATTTGACTTCCCTGATGAAGACATTATGTTCATAAAAGCGAAAGATCATGAAGAGCCTGTTCACACTGAAGGGCCTGACCCGGAAGAAGAATGGACTATGATGTTTGATGGGGTTGTTAATATGAATGGTCGTGGTGTTGGTGCAGTACTCGTTACACCTAAAGGAGTTCACATGCCTTTCTCGGCAAAGCTCACTTTCAACTGCACTAACAACGAAGCTGAATACGAAGCTTGCATTATGGGTCTTGAGGAAGCCATTGACCTCAGGATCAAGACATTGACTGTATTCGGAGATTCAGCTCTGGTAGTTAATCAAACCAACGGCAAATGGTACACACACCAGGATCATCTGATACCCTATAGGGATTATACAAGGAGGTTATTGACTTTCTTCACAACGGTCAAGCTTGAGTATATCCCTCGGGACGAGAATCAGTTTGCAGATGCTCTGGCTACCATTTCGTCAATGATCAAAGTTCAGGCTGCCAACTTTGTACCTCAGATTTCAGTGTCCAGACTTGACAGACCGGCATATGTGTTCGCAGCAGATGTTGTCAAAGATGATAAGCCTTGGTTCCATGATATTAAGTGCTTCTTGGAGGATCAAACATACCCACCTGGGGCATCTTCCAATGATAAGAAGACCTTAAGAAGGCTTGCTGGTAGTTTCTTTCTGAACACTGATGGCTCCCTGTACAAGAGAAACTTTGATATGGTACTTCTCAGATGCGTTGACAGAATAGAAGCAGACTTGTTAATGCATGAAGTGCACGAAGGATCCTTTGGTACCCATGCTGGAGGGCATGCCATGGCTAAGAAATTGCTAAGATCAGGTTATTACTGGATCACAATGGATGCCGACTGTTGTGCTTATGCCAGAAAGTGTCATAAATGCCAGATTTATGCAGATAAGGTGCATGTGCCTCCCAATCCTTTGAACGTGATGTCTTCACCCTGGCCCTTTGCTATGTGGGGCATTGACATGTTGGCAAGATTGAGCCTACTGCTTCAAACGGCCACAGATTCATCCTGGTCGCCATTGACTATTTCACCAAGTGGGTCGAAGCAGCTTCCTATGCTAATGTTACAAGGCAAGTGGTGGCCAGATTTCTGAAGAGAGATATCATCTGTCGGTATGGAGTGCCCGAGCGAATCATTACTGATAATGGTTCCAACTTAAACAACAAAATGATGGCTGAGCTGTGCCGGGACTTCAAGATCCAACACCACAATTCTTCTCCTTACAGGCCAAAGATGAATGGCGCTGTTGAGGCGGCTAATAAGAATATCAAGAAGATTGTGCAAAAGATGGTAGTCACCTACAAAGACTGGCATGAGATGCTGCCATTTGCCTTGCATGGGTACCGCACGTCAATCAGAACATCCACTGGGGCAACACCGTATCAGCTTGTGTATGGTATGGAGGCAGTCCTACCTGTTGAAGTTGAATTACCCTCTCTACGGGTATTGATGGATGTTAAGCTGAACGAAGCAGAATGGGTTCGGTCCCGATACGAACAACTGAGTCTGATTGAAGAGAAAAGATTGGCTGCAATCTGTCATGGGCAGTTGTATCAGAAAAGGATGAAGAGAGCCTTTGATCAGAAAGTCAGGCACCGAGAGTATCAAGTAGGAGATCTTGTGCTGAAGAGAATCCTCCCTCCTCATACAGAACACAGGGGAAAATGGACTCCGAACTATGAAGGACCATTCGTGGTAAAGAAAGTTTTCTCTGGTGGAGCACTGATGCTCAGCACCATGGATGGTGAAGACTTCCCGTCCCCTGTGAATTCAGATGCAGTTAAAAAATACTTCGCATAAAATGACCCGCTGGACATAAAAACAGAATGTAAGTCCAGGCAAAAATAGGGCATCCCGGCAAGTCAAAAACAGAATAAAAGACTTGGGCAAAAGTAAGGGAAATAAACAAAAAAAAATGTGTGTACACCCACTGAGTTGAAAAGCCGCATTGGACAACTCAGGCAAAAATGGGTATCCCGATGGATTGAAAACCCGAAAGGGCGATCCATGCAAAATAAGGGAATAAGCGAACAACTGCACTCTGAATTCGTCTGTATCACCTACAACTTGGTAAGCTTCGAAAGGATCAAGCTTCTATCAGAATCAGCCTTCTTCAGAAAGCAAGACGAGAAGAACGTCAAAAGTCATACGGGTCATAGCAAGAGGGAAGCTCCTTGAAGCGTCGTCAACATTGCCAGCATTTTTTTTTCTCATTTTGTAACAATCTCCTCATTCCAGGGGATATGTTTCTTTGACTGTATCTTGCCAATTCAGGGCACACGAATTAATGAAATCAGATTTTTCAGTCATGTTTCGTCTTGTACATTTTTATTTACAAAGAATGTCTGATGTCTTAAGAAAAACTGATTGCATGAATACAGATGCTTATCTTTTAAAAAAATATATATATAAAAACTACGTGCTTGCAGGAAATATACTTACTCTCGGGAGTGTCTCACTCCTATGACGGAATCCGGTAAGGGATGCCTCGGGATTACTTGTGCATTTCTCTGCCTTTACAGGATTGCAGGTTTTAAAAGCGCAACATGGGGCATGAAAGCTTCATCCCAGCAAGCTGGCAAATCAACACTCACTCATTCTTAGCACCCAAGTGCTTTCTCCCCAGCTGAGTTGCCACTTGTTGTTTCTCCCCGGCTGAGTTGCCATCCGTTACTCCTCCTCATCCAAATACAAAAAGCCAGGGAACCATCTCCCCACAGAGAATCAGCCTCTATCCAGAAGAGCAATGCATGAAGGAATCACAACAGAGTGACGAAAGCTTCTACAAACCCCAGTCGGGTCCTTCATTTACAGGAATAGGTCTATCATTGACCCATTTCCCCAAACAGAATCATTTCATCAGATCTACCAACGATCTAATCCCCAGCTGGGATGTTCACTTCAAACAAATCGACCAGAGATCTTCACAGCAACGGGATCCGAATCCCGGATCGGTATCTTTTGCATAATCATGGCATTCACATCATATTCACCCACAAAGCGTAGCATTCCGTTTAATACGGAGCATTACGGCAAAAATCAAACATATTGCATAATTATAAGCCATGGTCTGAATCAAACACTTGTGAATATTATCAACCCATCAACAATATACAGAATCCCCCCAGATTCCCCAGCAAAAGCAGTTGCCTCACATTCACAAACATCAGTATATAATCCTTGTGGCACCCGTCCGTGTCATATCCCCAGCAGAAAGCCAAAGTATCCCCTTTGCACTCACAGATACTTGAATATATACAATTCCTTGACATCCATCCATGTCATTTTCCCAGTACAGTAATGTAAACACTTTGTATACCAGATACTTGTTTATTTTATACTCTTCTCCTTTCGACACTCGTCTGTGTCGCTCTCCCCAGCAGTTAAACACTCGTCTATACATCACTTATACGTACTACGCATGTTACTTATATAGATACTCGTCCGTATCTTGTATACACCATTTATATCCCCGCAGATTCGACACTCGTCCGTGTTCTCTGTTAACCCGTTGGTACTCGTCCGTGCCATCATCTCAGAACATGCGTCAAGCGTTTGTTTCTACTGGATACTCGTCCGTATCATAGTCTTAAGGATGCTCGTCCGCATCTTTAATCCATACACCGTGTCAAACACTTTTGTCTTCTTGAATATGGATACTCGTCTGTGTCTACTATTCCCCAAAAGAGTCCCTTCAGATTCAACACTCGTCCGTGTTCCTTGTTAACCAGTTGATACTCGTCCGTATCATCATCTCTGAACACGTGTCAGTATTTGTTTCTACCCGATACTCGTCCGTATCATAGTCTTAAGGATGCTCGTCCGCATCTTTAATCTGTACACAATACCAAACACTTATACCTTTTATTTCTTGGATGTAAACACTCGTCCGTGTTTACTATTCCCCAGTAAAACAATTTTCTTTTTATCTGACATTCGTCATGATAAACCCTGAGAGCAGCCGTACCCTGCTAGGTGGTCGTCCTCCACCTCTTGATGATCGTCCTTCATCATGCTCATCCGATGGCCGTCCCCATCGTTGACCCTTTTTATCCGACATTCGTCCTATGTCGTGATATATTTAGCAGCCGTTCCCTGCTAGGTGGTCGTCCTCCACCTTTTGATGATCGTCCTTCATCATGTTATCCAATGGCCGTCCCCATTGTTGATTATGGTTATCTGGCATTCGT
This sequence comes from Lathyrus aphaca, assembly GCA_963966055.1. Taxonomy (NCBI): domain Eukaryota; kingdom Viridiplantae; phylum Streptophyta; class Magnoliopsida; order Fabales; family Fabaceae; genus Lathyrus; species Lathyrus aphaca. Next base: position 228,813,047 of record OZ014522.1, read on the forward strand.
CCTATGTCATGACAAACCTTGAGAGCAGCCGTCCCCTGCTAGGTGGTCGTCCTCCACCTCTTGATGGTCGTCCTCCATCATGCTCGTCCGATGAACGTCCCCATCGATGACCTTTTATCCGGCATTCGTCCTATGTCGCGATATTTTTGGCAGCCGTACCCTGCCAGGTGGTCGTCATCCACCTTAGATGACCGTCCCTCATCTTATCCCCAACAGAGCAGCCGTCCCCTGCTAGGTGATCGTCCTTCACCTTTGATGACCGTACCTCATCATCTGTTTATTTCATTTATTCTTTAACCCGATGGCCGTCCCCGTCGTGGTCCCTTTTCTTTTTTAGCACCGATGGCCGTCCCCATCGTTGGTTGCTTTGCTTTATGATCTTGATGGCCGTCCCCATCATAATCCCTTTTACCCCCAGCATGTCGGCCGTCCCCGTCATTGCTTTATTTTTCGCACTTTTCAGCATGTCGGCCGTCCCCGTCATTGCTCTTTCCCAGCAGTCGTCCTCTGCTCGACGGTCGTCCTCCGTCGCCCACTTTACAATATACTTTATTTTCTTTTACAATCTATATCCCTTTTCTTCTTCATTTTATGAGTGCAAATTTTGGACTGTCTTTGGTATTCAACCACAAGTTATCTTGTTTGCCTGTTAAGCCGTTGCTTACATCCTGCACAGCTAACTCATGTTTGAATAGGGGCAGCTGTAACCACCCCAAATTTGCCCTCACCCATTCACACCATGGCTTGTGATCATTTCATATGCATAGACTCAATCATAACATCTCACACCACATTTTTGATTCACTGCATTGGTTCAAAGTCATCTGCATCTAGGGTTTGTGATCTGAGCAATCCAAGAGCTTCTTGAGCCACTCTAAAGGTCATCAATCACTTCAAAGGGGTCCATGTGTGTTCAAGTATCATATTATATCCTCTCAAAGTCAATAATGTCAAAAAATCACAAGAACTGAGAATGGTATGGAAGCGGAGCCAGGTTTGACTGCACAGATGACCTAAAATTAGGGTTTTGGTTTCAAAGGCCATAACTCCAAAATTTTTGGTCATTCTTGTTTCTATTGGTCTCTATATGGTATAGGGAGTATGCATATCAATTTTCATGAAGAAATTCCATGGGGAAGTCATCTGATCAAGAGTTGACTTTTCAAGCAAGTCAGTGCAAAATCAGGGCATCTGAGGCCCCCAATGACCCAACCAAAGGGTGTTCATCATCATTTTGATTGTATATGATCTTTATTTGATCATGGAAGACATTAGAAGTTCTCAAAATTAAAAATAATTTCAAGTCTTTTGCAAAGTTGACTTTTTGGGCAAGTTTGACTTTTAATGAAATTGTCATTTTAGGCAACTTTTTCAAACCTTACTTTTTGATTCAAAAAAGTTTCAAATGGAAAAACTTTGGTCATGAAAGTTGTAGAATAGATCTTTCCCTTTTCAAAAAGTACAAGAACATGACCTAATTCATTTTGGATCAAAAGTTATGGCTCACCAAAGTTGGCAAAAATCACTAAATTTCAAGTTATGCACCAAAGAGGGAAACTTGCAAATTCTTGTACCAAGGCAATTTGTGACTTCTAATTGATGTCTAACCTTTACACAAACATCACACATGACCTAAAATCAGAATTGGCCCAAGGGATTTCTCATTTTTGTGCCTTGATTTTCAAAGGTCCATAAGTCATTTTTCATAAAAGTGCAAAAAGGGATTCTTGGCAAAATCATTCTCCCATGAATTGTGTGATCACTAGCTGGTTCAAACACATTGCCATGACCAAATGAAGTATCATGCATCAAAATTCAGCAAGAATTATCTCATGTACATAACACAAAATCATGGAATAACACAAGTGGGCAAGTTGCAAAATCACTCTCAATTCATGATCCACATGCTGCAGACATTCACAAGCCATCCAAGGGTCATCCTTGACTCAAGCTGAAGCAAGACAAGCCCTTAGACTGCTGCTGCCATAGCCCATGCTGCAAGTACACCAACTATTGACTTTTTGGCCAATTGCTCCATACCATTACCACAATGCATGTCAAGTCTTCTGACTCATTCCAATAGTTTAGGAATGGTATATGGATCATAAAACACAACACCCACAAGCATGGAACACACACATTGCAGCACACTCCAAAAACTGTCAAAACTTTCCTCTCTTCGAATCTCCTTCCACAACCATCAAACACTCATTTTTTCTTCACCAATCAACCAGAAATCATTCATAGAACAAATCCCACCCCTCACAATGATCTGAAACAGCCCACACAAGAACCTCATTTTCTGATACACCAGAACTGAACCGCTCAAGAACTTTTTTCTCAGAACTCCATTTTCTTGTTGCAAACTGATTCTGCATGTTATCCTGATCATCATGATGTGTTTGAAATTAAAAATGAGTGAAAAATGAGGATGTATTGATGTTCTGAAATTTCTCCTGTGAAAAATGTTTGCTTCGATTTGCTTGATTCATGAAGTTTAAATGTTGTTTGATGGTTGATTCGTGTTCTAGGATGTTAGAGGATCATTTCCCTGTGTTTAATTTGAAGTGGGGTGGCTTGTGGTGAAACCTAGGGTTTTGGTTCGCCGGAGAAGACGACCGGAAGTCTTCTCCGGCCACCTGAGAACCATTAAACCTAATCCCTGTAATTAGTTGATGTTTGAATCTGATGCGTTGGATGAGTTGACCAAAGGAGACTGACGCGTGTTTGGATGGTCAGGATGCACCATTAGAAACCCTAATCTATAATTAACCTAATTAATTCAGCTTAATTTAATTTAATTAGAAATTAGGTCAGTTTGAATTGTGACCTTTGGATTGCGCGCGCAGTCAACCATTTATTTCCCAGATTCAATCCTGGCTCTCCATTGCGTTTACTTTTCATTTTCTTTAATTTTAATTCATTTATTTTGTATTTCTTTTGTGCATTTATTTAAAAATAGCAAAACCTTTTTAAAAATTCTGAAATTTTTTATACAAACTTTTATTAATTTTCAGAAACCAAAAACATTTTTATTTTTATTTTTTGCATTAAAAAATATTTTTAAATCATTTAAAAGTTTATTTTTAATTAATTAATGAGAATTAATTAATTAAAAATACTTTTAGGTATTTAAAAATCACCAAAAAATTCATGAAACATTTAAAACCATTTAGAAACATTGTCCAACCCTCAAACCAAATTTCTTTTTTGATATTGATGCATTTTGATAATTTTACATGGAATTAATTCATTTTCAAAGCATTATTTTGATCCAAACTTCAAAAAATCATTTCTGCCTAACCATTGAGAGTTGGACTTTGATTCTTCTTGCATTGCATTTTGTTTAGCATGTAGTTTGTGAGATTAAATTGGCATGATTTGATCTTGCATTTTCCATTTGTTTGGCATTTTTCTTGTTAAGGTACCCTAAAACCCTAGAAATTTTAGGAAATTCATAACTCTAATTAGGTTAAGAGTTGGAACCTCTCCTTTGGGCAGTGAGTTAGCATAGGTTTAGGGTTCCTTTGAATGCATTTTCAATTTTTTATCTTGATGTTTGCTTCTGATTTTGGTTTTGGTTTGATGCATTGATCATAAACCCTAATTTGAGCTTCCATATGCATCCATCTTGCATTTGCTTGCATACCTTGACTTGCCATAGCATTTTGTGCATCCATTAGACATCTTAAGACATATTAGAAGCATGTTTGATCATTGCATCTTGCATTTTCCATGTTGTATGCCATTTGCACTTCATAACTTTTCATGTATGATCATGGTTCTTAACTTGCTTCATTTGCATCCATTTGTTCATGTGATCATTCTCAAGCCATGTTTCATGTTTGCACCATCTCATAGCATCATTATCATCTCCTATATGCTTCTGGTTTTGGTTTGCATCATGCCATTCCATTTCATTTTGCATTGCATTGCATTTCCTTTACTAATTTTTCAGGTGGTAAGTAACCTTGAGAAATGAATTTGCCTTCACTTCTCACAATTTCTTTTCATCTCTCTTATGCATCATTGCTGCATTTTATCTTGTGTTTGAGATTGAGCTTGCTCTTTCTTTTTTCTCCTTACTTTCTTTCCTCAAGTGACTTGACTTCTTGAATGAAGCAAGTTGCTTTGCTTCTCTTTGCTCCATTCATCTGCTTCCTGGTGGTTCCATTGAAGATTTCTTTCTTAAACCTCACAAACCTTAGGAACAACCAAGCATGACAATGATTAGGGTTTTGATTAGTCCCCCATTAGTTTTACCTTTGTGTCATCCTTTGAGTCTTCTCTTCTCACCTCATAATCAAGGACTAAACCTTAAAGGTTTTAAGGCTTTGTGATTAGGGTTATGCCTGCATCCTTCTATTAGGATGGAGTGTATAGCTTTAATCCTAAGTGTTAAACCCTTAATATGTTTAAATCCCTTAATCAATTCATCTAATAATCATCAAGACATCACACTTGTAACTTGGGCCTTGCATTAGGGTTCTAATTCTTCCTTAATTGGTTAAGAAGGACTAACCCTAGTGTTAATGGACAAGTCCCCCTCAAGTTGTCTTACAAACCCTAAAAATCACTTCATCATCTTATCATTAACTAAAATCCACTCAATAAAGGCTTTGTTCTGTCATGAGTTTAATCCCTAATCATGGATTAAGTTGAGGAGCTTTCCTCAGCTTAAACATTCTCATCTATTATCCTTCTATTAGGATGGTGTAATGAGTCTGTTTAATCCTTGATTATGGCTTAATCTCATTACTCAACACTAAACAAAAAACACCAAAAACACCTAAGTAATCATAAATAGGTTAATGATCTTAAACCTACATCATGGTGATTAAGTGTGAGAAGCTGACTTCACACTTAAGGTATTCTCATTACCCCTAATCAGAGGGAAGATGTGATGAGTTTACTAAATACATTGGTTTAGGCTTAAGCTCATTAACTTATGACAAACTTCCAAAAGCAATAAAAGATTGAAAACACAAAAACAAACAATAATCGTCTCCTCCGAGATTATTTTCTCATCTCATTCACTCATAAACGAGAACTTGCTTCTTCCGTCTGATGCAAGACAATTTGCACCTGAGCCAGACAGGTCATACACTTGAGCATAGACAAGCAAGCAGTTCACAAGTCAATTCACCTTTCAGTCTCTTTGGGTCGAACTACGGTGTTCTGACTTCCTCATTGCACGAGAGGATACGTAGGCATAACTTAACAGTTATCGAACAAAAGTCTCTGTATATTCCCCCTCCTCCCAGCCTTATTCTTTAAGCCTCATGGTCATGAGCATTTCATTCCTGATCTCACACTGACACTTCACTTATACACTTCACTTCTCTTACACTGACACCTGTACATTCTTTTCCAGCTCTTTATACACAAATTGCACTGACACCACCCCTTTAAAACACAAATCTTTTAAGCGTGGATCCCGTCGAGTACGACGGACAATCTGGGTGCTAATACCTTCCCAGGTTGTAACCAACCCCCTTTCTCAGTCTCTCTGGTTCGCAATCGTCTTATCCATATCTTTCTAGGTCTATGCAGCATTGCCTTTCCTCCGGGATAAAAATGCCTAGCTGGCGACTCTATTCATTCCCTGCGAGATTCACTCCTGTGTGTTCTCGCATCCTCTTTCACCGACCGTTCGCGTCTGTACCTTTATCTGGGCCATTTCCCATTTATCGGGAGCGATAGGTTGCAAATGTGGTACCGGTACCTAAGAAAGATGGTAAGGTACGTATGTGTGTGGACTACAGAGATTTGAACAAGTCCAACCCCAAAGATGAATTTCCACTTCCTCATATTGATGTTCTGGTAGACAACACTGCTCAACATAAGGTATTCTCTTTCATGGATGGTTTTTCTGGTTACAATCAGATAAAGATGGCACCTGAAGATATGGAAAAGACAACATTTGTTACACAGTGGGGCACTTTTTGTTATAAGGTGATGCCATTTGGTTTGAAGAATGCAGGGGCAACATATCAACGTGCTATGGTGGCTTTGTTTCATGATATGATTCATCATGAGATAGAGGTATATGTGGATGATATGATAGCCAGGTCCCAGAACGAAGAACAACATCTTGATCATCTGCATAAGTTGTTTGAGAGGTTGAAGAAATACAAGTTGAGATTGAACCCACATAAGTGTACTTTTGGAGTTAGATCTGGTAAGCTCCTGGGTTTTATTGTCAGTGGAAAAGGTATTGAAGTAGATCCTGCGAAAGTGAAAGCTATACGAGAGATGCCAGCTCCCCGTACTGAGAAGGAGGTTAGAGGTTTCTTTGGACGATTGAATTACATTGCAAGATTTATTTCCCAATTAACTGCTACCTGTGAGCCAATCTTTAAGTTGTTGAAGAAAGATCAGGTGATGGAATGGAATGATGAGTGCCAGACTGCCTTTGATGAAATTAAGAAATATCTGCTAGAACCACCAATTTTGATGCCACCAGTTGATGGAAGACCCTTGATTACGTACTTAACAGTGTTAGACAACTCAATGGGGTGTGTGTTGGGGCAACATGACGAGTCTGGTCGAAAAGAGCAGGCAATATACTACCTTAGCAAAAAGTTTACCGACTGTGAAACAAGATATTCACTGATCGAGAAAACTTGCTGCGCTTTGGCATGGGCTGCTCGCCGACTAAGACAGTATATGTTGACCCATACTACCTTATTGATTTCGAAGATGGATCCAATCAAGTATATATTCGAGAAACCTGCTATCTCTGGAAGAATAGCAAGATGGCAAATGATCTTAACAGAATATGACATACAGTATACTACTCAGAAGGCCATTAAAGGAAGTGTTGTGGCTGATCATTTGGCTCATCAAGCAGTGGATGATTACCAGTCAATGAGTTTTGAGTTCCCTGATGAAGACATTATGATTATCACCAAAGAACCTGGACGATATGACGGACCTGAACAAGGATCCCGATGGACCATGGTTTTTGATGGAGCTTCTAATGCACTTGGTAATGGTGTTGGTGTTGTGATCAGTTCCCCTGAAGGTTGTCATACCCCGTTTACTGCCAGACTTTGTTTCTATTGCACTAATAACATGGCTGAGTATGAGGCATGTATCCTGGGTATCAAAGCTGCCATTAATATGAAGATTCAGTTCCTTGACGTATATGGAGATTCAGCCCTGGTAGTGAGTCAGATCAAAGGAGATTGGGATACCAAGCATGACAATCTCATTCCATACAGAGAGCACGTGTTGTCTTTAATCCCACATTTCCAAGAGATTACCTTTGGACATATTCCATGACGAGAAAATCAGTTGGCAGATGCATTAGCCACCATGGCATCCATGTTTGAGATTAGCTGGGATGATGAAGCTCCCAAGATTACTATTGATAGATTTGAGAAGCCTGCATACTGCAATGAGATTGGCACTGAAGAAGCAGAAGAAAAGCCTTGGTTCTATGAGGTGAAAAGATATCTTGAAGCTCAGGAGTTCCCTGAGGAGGCATCTTTCAAAGATAGGAAGTTTCTGAGAAGGTTTTCTGCTAAATTCTTTTTGAGTAATGGGATTTTGTACAAACACAATCATGATTCAATTATGCTTCGTTGTGTGGATAAGAAGGAAGCAACAGAGATTATGGAAGACATGCATGAGGGGATCTTTGGCACTCATTATAGTGGACATACCATGGCAAAGAAGATATTGAGAGCAGGTTACTATTGGTCTACCATGGAAGCTGATTGCTATCAACACTCCAGAACATGTCACAAGTGTCAAATCTATGCTGATATCGTTTCATCCTGGTTGCTATTGATTACTTCACGAAGTGGGTAGAGGCAACTTCATTTGCATCTATTACCAAGAATGTTGTGGCTCGGTTTATTAAAAATAATCTCATATGTAGGTATGGCATCCCTGAAAGGATTATTACTGACAATGGCTTTAATCTGAACAACACTATGATTACTAATCTCTGCACACAGTTCAAGATTAAGCATCACAACTTTTCTCCGTATCGTCCGAAGATGAATGGGGCAGTAGAAGCTGCTAATAAGAATATCAAGAAGATTATACAGAAGATGACTGTTACTTACAAGGATTGGCATGAGATGTTACCATTTGCTCTTCATGGTTATCGTACTACAATACGTACCTCAACAGGGGCAACCCCATTCTCCTTAGTATATGGTATGGAAGCAGTTCTGCCCATTGAAGTTTAGATTCCCTCCTTGAGAATTATGAAGGATGTAGGCTTGGATGAAGATGAGTGGATTCAGACTCGACTTGACCAGATAAATTTGATTGACGAGAAGAGGCTAGCAGCAGTTTGTCATGGCCAGATGTACCAGAAACGAATGATCAAAGCTTTTAACAAGAAGGTTAAGCCAAAGGTATATCAGGCTGGTGACTTGGTAATCAAGCGTATCATATTACCACAGGGTGATCCTAGGGGCAAGTGGACTCCAACATATGAAGGACCATTTGTAGTCAAGACAGTATTCTCAGGAGGTGCCATGATACTTACTACTATGGATGGTGAAGACTTCCCACAGCCTGTAAACGCAGACATAGTTAAAAAATACTACGCATAAAAAGAGACCCGCTAGGTTGACTAGCCTAGGCAAAAATAAGGGCATCCCGGCGAACCAAAAAGGTTCGGGCAAAAATTAGGGATATATATATATATAAAAGAATGTACACCCGGCAAGTCGAAAACCTGAAAAGGCGGCTTGGGCAAAAAAGGGTATCCCGGTGGATTGAAAACCTGAAAGGGAAATCTAGGCAAAAGTTAGGGATTAAAAGCGTATGACTATGTCTCGTTTGGATCACCCATGAAACTACTACCAGTTGTACTACTTACTCAAGTTTGAACAGATAAAACTCAATCCAATCGTTTCCGTCTCGACAGCAGAAGATGAGATACTTGAAGATAATGGCAATAGTAGAATTGAAACTCAATAGGATTATTTCCCACATAGTTGATGTTCTTTGTTTTGTAAAAAAAAAATGTTTTACGACGAATTCCTCTTACTAGGATTTATGTCTCCTTGTACAAACTTACCTATGTATAGGTCACTTTTTTTTATATAAATAAAATTCCATCTTTGGGTCCTGATTTACTTTTACCCTATTTACATAAGCGAAACGTCCATTGGTTATGTTTGAATGTATGTATGCTTTTGAATATGATTGATGTTTACCAGAATGCATAAATGCTTAATATGATTGATGTTTACCAGAAATGCATGAAAATGCAGTAATAGTATTTACTAAGGATGAGCGAGGGAAGGATTTCAACGAAGCTTCGCCGGTTCATCCCCACAAGACAGCTACAAAACCCCCAGTAGGGAAAATCCACCTTCATAAAAACTGCAAGTCACATCTCCCCTAGAATTTATATCCATCTCTTTTATCCTCATACGGATAGTCGGGAATTTATTCTTCCAATAGGAGTACGACGAACGAAGACGGGAGGTTATGGATACCTTACTATCGAACGAAGACGGGAGGTTATGTATACCTTACTATCGGACGAAGACAGGAGGATATGTATACCTTACTATCGAACGAAGACGGGAGGTTATGAATACTATATTATTAAAAAGACGGGAACGAGTTCCTCATATTCTTCAGCAACGAATCGGGATTTATTTTCCCTGGCTAGTAGTTGTTATACGAAGATATCCAGGCGCTTCAAGCTGCATGATACATACATACATCATTTACATCATAACATACATATACATAAATACATAATACATTACTTAAGTGCATCATATTATACATGCATGCATAATGCATAAACTAATGTTATCATACAGAATGTTATAATCTTGTTTTTCAGATTAATTCTCCAGCAGACAAACTTCATCAACGATTTGTTACCTTGGGTCGTTGTTTATCTTCCCAGAGGTTACCTCATTATCATGGGACGTCGTTTATCTTCCCGAAGGCTATTTTGAGACGTCGTTTATCTTCTCAAAAGCCATATCATGACTATTGGGCCGTTGTTTATCCTCCCAAAAGTTATGTTTATACCTCAGGACGTTGTTTATCCTCCTGAAAGCTTCTTATACCTCAGGACGTTGTTTATCCTCCTGAAAGCTATCATTATACCTCAGGACGTTGTTTATCCTCCTGAAAGCTATCATGACCTTGGGCCGTTGTTTATCTTCCCAAAGGTTACCTCATTATCATGGGACGTCGTTTATCTTCCCGAAGGCTATTTTGAGACGTCGTTTATCTCCTCAAAAGCCATATCATAACTATTGGGCCGTTGTTTATCCTCCCAAAAGTTATACTTATACCTCAGGACGTTGTTTATCTTCCTGAAAGCTATCATCATACCTGAAAGCTACCATTTCTTTGGGTCGTTGTTTATCCTCCCAAAAAGCTATATCTTCATATTTTGGACTGCTTTATCCTCCAAGAGATATATTTGAAGAATTTTTCTCCAAGTGGCATCTTTAAGCCCACTCAAGCATATACAACTAGTCATCAGCATTATTCGACGCACCGGTGAGTGCAAATTTTTGGGCTTTTGTGTTCAATCCCTTTCAACCTTCCAGGTCACGACTGGCACATATACCAATCTAACCCCTCAGGTTTCAGAAAATTGAACAGGGGCAGCTGTTGCACCCCAAAATTTGCCCTCACAATATAAGACTTTGTGTGCTAAGAGGTTCACAAGGTTCACAAGCTTTACAAGACCTCTCATAAGGTTCATAAGGGTCACAAGACATCTTATGAGGTTCACAAGCTTTACAAGACCTCTCATAAGGTTCACAAGGGTCACAAGACATCTTATGAAGTTCACAAGGTTCACAAAGTTCACAATTGGTCAGAAGATTTGACAATTCCCTCAGACAATGCATTCTCCTAAGCAGTGCATCCAAAACTAGGGTTTTGACTTTAATCAGGCTAAATGGATTTCCAAGACTTCAAGTGAGCTTCATAATATCTTATATGTGTTTGAGAATCCCCATGACAAGTTTCAAGACTTTTCTCAAAGGTTTGCTCAGTCAGATGATCAGATAAGTCAAAATCAGTCAAAGTAGTTAAAAAGTCAAACTGAGGTCAACTGTGGTCAAACCAAAGTCAAACTTCATGATTTTTTTCCAACATCTAGTATATGAAGTAAAATTCATCATTTGATCAAGGGTTGATCATGATTCATCAAGGAGATTTCAGATCATCAAGAATCAGGAGTTTCTAAATTAGGGTTTCCTCAGGAAAAGTCAAATGAACTTTGACCAGCCATAACTTTCACATGCTTCATCAAGAATTTTCCATCCAAAGCTCATTTTGAAGGAAATTGAATTCTGTACAACTTTGTGTCTCACAAGCCAAGCCCAAAAATGCTTCATTTGGAAGGTATGAGCTAAGACATTATAGGTCCTTTTGAAAGTCAACAAAAAGTCAACAACTTCAAGAGGGCATAACTTGAGAATGGTAAATGATATGAACATGAAACCAATGGGGTTGGTTGGAGGACTCTTCAAGCTTTCCAAAAAGTCCAAGAACACCCTCATAGCATTAAAATTGAAGGATATGTGCCCTTGCAAAGTTGGGAAATTTTTGGGTGGTGTATGAGGAAAATAGGGTCTTAAAACCAAATTTCTCCAAATGGGCTGAACTTTTTGTGACCCAAAGTGTTCCATGACATCATGCACGAAATTTATTTGATATTTTCATAATTTTATTTTATTTAATTTATTTATTATGATTTTTTATATTCAAAATCATTTTAAATTTAAATAAAATATCAAATGTGAAGATTTAAAATATATTTTGGTTCTAGAAGGTCATTAACATGATTTGGATGGAATTGATATACAATTGATGATGATTGGCTTGAAATAGAAAGGTCTCATTCACAAATATTTGAAATTTAAGTTCTAATCTTTTTCAATCTCAAAAAATCAAAAAGTCCATACAACAATCAAATCTTTTGACCTAATTTCATTGCACTATAAGTATACAAGATAACCCAATGCAAAGGCCACGAATTCCCTGCCTCAAAGAGTAAGTTTGCATATCAAAAAAATCACCAAAAACTTCAATTCGGATTCTCCATTACCAAGTGTTTCAAGGTATTTTAAGGACACTATCAGCTTCCTCAAGCATTCCTGAGTCGAAACCAATCATCATACACCTCTGAATCATAGCATAATGCATAAACCGATTCATCATGTTCAGGATATTTTTGATTTTCGATTCTGGATATTGATTGGTTTTTAATGAATTTTGATTGATGTTTCTTGTTTGTGATAAGTTGTAGATTGATTCTGGACAGGTTTTATGAAGTTTCATCACCTAGAATGAGATCCACCATTTTTAGGGTTTCGGTTAAGGTTTAGGGCTTTATGATTCATCAAGTATAAACAAATTCTAAAACCATAGATCAATTTGAATTAACCTCTGGACCTTATTTGCGCTTTTAATTTGATGTAATTTTACTGTTTTGATGATAGTTGAGATTCGTAGGTTTTGCTACAAACTTGAATTCGCAGGAAAATTCATAACAAAATTCGCAGCAAAATCCCCAGGTCTGGAGGAAGAAGAAGAAGCCAGCGCGCGCTTTCTGGATTTTAAATTTTGTTTTAATATTTTATTGAATTGTCTGTAATTTATTTCACAAATGTGTGGTTGGCTCAGTTGGTTATTGTGCGTGTATGTTATGTGGATGGTCCTGGGTTCGAATCCCCCCAGGCCATTTTGTTTTGTTTTGTTTTTCTGGATTTTTTGCAGGTTAACAACAAAAGGAATTAGACTCCTGATTCTAACGCCAGCGCACGCTTGGCCTGGTGGTGATGCTGTTGGTCTTGTGGATGTAAACCCTAGGGCCTGGGTTCGAATCCCAGCCCTAGGTATGTTATTTTTTCATATTTTCTCTTATTTTGTTTTGTTTATAATATATTTAACTAATTTCTTTAATGACAAATGTTTAAAATCAAATTGTTATTTTATTTTCTTGTATATATTTCAAAACTTATATTTTCAAAAAAAAAAAACTTTATTAATAAAATTATTTAACATTTATTTTATTGCATATTATTAATATTATATATTTTGTACAAATAATTTAATTATATTTATATTAAACCATAAACCCTAAAATATTTTGTAAAACCTAATTATTTTTATAAACCCTAATTATAAATGTTAATTAATTTATTAATTGTAACTTTTAATAAACTTTAATTATATGCATATATTTTGTAATTTGTTTATAATTATTATTCATGTAGGTAAATAATTTTTAGTATATGTTTAAAAATAATTAAAACTTGCTAATTTAATTTTTGTAAATATAATTTATTTTCATAATATGTTTATAATTAACCTAATTTTTATAATTTGTATATAATTTAAAACTTTATAATAATTAGTATATAATTGTTTATATTTTCTTCATAATTTTAAAAAATAATTGTTTATATAAAAAAAATTGATCTTTTAATTATTATGCTAATATTCTTGTTTATTTTATTATTAATTCTATTTATTTTCATATGATATTTATTTTATTATTACTAACCCCACATATATATATATATATATATATATATATATATATATATATATATATATATTGTGATTTATTATTATTATTATTACTAACCCAATTATTTATTATTATTTATTTTGCTTATTTATTTAATTTGTTAATAATTATTATTATGTAATTGTCTCCTTTATGTAATATTTTAATAGTAATATTTATTTTTAAATGTTATGGTTAGTAAAATAGGGAGTGAAACATGTTTGTATTTAAAAAATTGAATTTAGATCATTAATTTAAAAGATAAATATTTAAACTTGTACACTCACACACGTAAGTCGATCTTTGATCGCCATCTCACTTCCTTAAGGATACCTCTCAAGTTTCCTAATCAAAAGGTCAAGTAGGGTGTATGAAGCAAAGTCCCTCATTTTCACATCATCTAGTCCCTAAACAGATAAAAAGATCAAGTCCCTTCGAATGTTGTCTTCGCAATGATCTTGTCCCTTTCGAATAAAGATGATAAGTCCCTTCGAATTGCTTATACACCCCACAGTTGCCTAAATAACAGATGTCCCTTCATTTGTCCCACACATCCAAGGTAATGACTACCTATTCCTTAATAATAGGGATAGTCTTACCATTTAAAGGATTCAAGAACAGAAAAGACTTAAACTTAGGGTAGGTTTCTCTTAGATACTTGCTCACTTTTCAAAATATTTCAAACACTTCATACATTTCAAACAATTTTCAAAACAAAGGTTTTATATACATCCGTACATGGATCATTATAAAATACTTAAGAAAATTTTTATTCACACACTTCACATTTCAAAAACATTTTAAAGTGAGCTAAGTAACTAAGAGCCCATGGATAACCATGGATGTAAAGGGTGCTAACACCTTCCCTTTACATAACCTACCCCCCGGACCCAAAAATATTAAAAAGGTCTTTCCTGTTCTTTTATGCCTTTCCTTTGGATAAAATAAAAGTCGGTGGCGACTCTTGCTATCCGCAACATTTAACTAAAGTCAGTTCTCCCACCGTGTTACACTGGGGAAAGCAAACGAGCAATACCAAAGGGTCAACACAGACAAGTGTTGAAAGATGCGGATGAGCAGCAATGAATCAGTAACATGCCCCTGCTGGGGAAAATCTTGCTTAGGGATAACACGGACGAGTGCTGAAAAGTTGCAGACGAGCAACAAACAAATGTCTGATTGGCAGCAAGGTATACAACTCTGCAGGGGAAGACAAATAAAGAGGTCTGGACACTCAACTCTGACTGAGGTGATGAATACCTGGTTGTATCATCAAATACCCAAAAGTATGGCAACTTTGCTGGGAAATATTTCACGGAAGGAGTGAACATCAAACGTGATCTCTGTGGGGACAGGATCACCTTCAGACTTGGCTGGGGAAGCTGCTTGAACAATACTCTGGCTAAGGAGAGCATCTGACGATTCAAGACTCTGAGGGGATATCAGGCTTTCAAATACACCTACCGGGAAGGACTCTTGCTGAGGATAGAATACTGATGATTCTAACTCTGGTGACGTCAGGCTTTCAGATACCTGTTGGGCATACTCCGTTGGGGAAGCATGGACTTCTACTTCATTGGGGAAGAAGAACTGCTTGGGCTGCTGCCAAGGCTTAGCTGAAGAAAATATATGTTGGAGATGTCAGGCTTCAGATACCTGCTGGGAGAAAAAATCTCTGCTTGGGGAGATATCAGGCTTCAGATACCTGCTGGGAGAAGAAATCTCTGCTTGGGGAGATACTCCATTGGGGAAGAGAAAATTTGCTTGGGAGAATGTGACGCCATCCTGCAACCTGCAACAATAGAAAACACAAGTGTGCCCCGGGAATTTGCGTGGAATGATCTGTTCATCCATCGTCACCCGACACTCAAAGAGGGTTACAGTTTCCCTGCATGTCAGTTTTCCTTTCAAAATTATCACCATGTTTAGATGCAATGTTATTTTTGTCAAAAATTCAGGACATTTTGCAAACAAAAATAAACACACACAACTTTTTGATTGAATATTATTTTTATTGAATGACCTCTGAATAGGCAAAGATTTTACAACAGGAAGCAACCACCTGGAAAGAGGTAGCCACTATAAAAATTGAGAAAAAGAAACTATCCTAATGGCAATGTACACGACATTCCAAGGAGTTCCATTTCTGCTATGACTTGCATGTCTTCGAGACTCTCCATTCTGCTTTGGCTTTCTGAGAGGATGAGGGAACTGTTTCCGATCCTTCTGATATTGTCAAGTTGTACGAAACGATGACGTGGTTCAGATAACTCGGATCGCAGTTGTTCGCTTATTCCCTTGTTTTGCGTAGATCGCCCTTTCGGGTTTTCAATCCACCGGGATACCCTTTTTTGCCTGAGTTGTCCGATGTGGCTTTTCAACTTAGCAGGTGTACATATATATATATTTTTTTATTTCCCTAACTTTTGCCCGAGCTTTTTATTCTGTTTTTAGCTCGCCGGGATGCCCTTTTTTTGCCTGGACTATAATTCTGTTTTTGTGTCCAGCGGGTCTCTTTATGCGAAGTATTTTTTAACTGCGTCCGAGTTAACAGGGAACTGGAAGTCATCTCCATCCATAGTGGTGAGCATCAGTGCTCCTCTTGAGAAGACTTTCTTCACTATGAATGGTCCTTCGTAGTTTGGGGCCCACTTTCCCCTGTGATCTGAACCTGGAGGAACGATCCTCTTCAATACAAGCTCTCCCACTTGATACTCTCGAGTACGTACTTGTTGGTCGAATGCACGCTTCATTCTCCTCTGATAAAGCTGACCATGACAGATAGTCGCTAATCTCTTTTCCTCAATTAGACATAGCTGATTATAACGAGCACGCACCCATTCAGCCTCATCCATCTTGACATCCATCATCACGCGCAGTGAAGGAATCTCTACTTCAACAGGCAGGACTGCTTCCATGCCATACACCAGAGAGAAGGGAGTTGCCCCTGTTGACGTCCTGACTGACGTTCGGTACCCATGCAAGGCAAATGGTAACATCTCATGCCAATCTTTGTAGGTGACAACCATTTTCTGCACAATCTTCTCGATATTCTTGTTAGCTGCCTCTACCGCACCATTCATCTTTGGTCGGTAAGGAGAAGAATTGTGATGTTGTATCTTGAAGTCCCGACACGATTCTGCCATCTTCTTGTTGTTCACGTTAGAACCATTGTCGGTAATGATCCTTTCGGGAACTCCGTATCTGCATATGATATCTCTTTTCAGAAATCTTGCCACCACTTGACGAGTGACATTGGCATAAGATGCTGCTTCTACCTACTTGGTAAAGTAATCAATCGCGACCAGGATGAAGCGATGACCATTTGAAGCAGTTGGATCAATCTTCCCGATCATGTCAATGCCCCACATAGAAAAGGGCCAAGGAGATGACATGACGTTGAGTGGGCTTGGAGGAACATGCACTTTGTCTGCGTATATCTGGCACTTGTGGCATTTACGAGCGAATGAACAACAGTCTGCATCCATTGTCATCCAGTAATACCCTGATCTCAACAATTTCTTTTCCATAGCATGCCCTCCTGCATGGGTACCAAAAGATCCTTCGTGGACTTCCTGCATCAACAGGCTTGCTTCGTGTCTATCCACGCATCTGAGCAAGACCATGTCGAAGTTTCTCTTGTACAAAACCCTGTCTGTATTCAAGAAGAAACTAGCAGCAAGTCGCCTTAAGGTCTTTTTGTCATTGGAAGATGCCCCCGTTGGGTACTCTTGCTTTTCCAGGAACAACTTGATATCAAAATACCAAGGTTTCTCGTCAGACACGGCGTCTACAGAGAAGACATAAGCTGGAGCGTCAAGCCTGGATATATCAATTCTAGGCACATAATTCCAACACAGGACTTTAATTGATGAAGAGAGAGTGGCCAACGCGTCGGCAAACTAATTTTCGTCACGTGGTATGTATTTGAGCTCAACTGTCGTGAAGAACGTCAACAGTTTTCTAGCATAATCCCTGTATGGAATTAGATGCTCTTGATGTGTATACCACTTGCCGGTAACCTGGTTAATGACTAGGGTTGAATCTCCGAATATGTCAAGGTTCTTAATCCGAAGATCAATTGCCTCCTCTATTCCCATTATACATGCCTCGTATTCCGCTTCATTGTTGGTACAGCCAAAAGTAATTTTGGCAGCGAAAGGTAAATGAACACCTTCGGGAGTAATGAGTACGACACCAACTCCACGACCATTGATATTGACGGCCCCATCAAACATCAACTTCCATTTGGATTCAGGGTCAGGCCCCTCCTCCGGAAGTGGTTCCTCATAATCGTTTGTTTTGAGGTACATGATGTCCTCATCAGGGAAATCAAACTTCATCGGCTGATAATCATCCTCAAGAGGTTGCTGTGCAAGGTAATCCGACAATACACTTCCCTTGATGGCTTTCTTAGAAGTATACTGGATGTCGTATTCAGTTAAAATCATCTGCCACCTAGCAACCCTTCCGGTCAACGCTGGTTTCTCAAAGATGTACTTGACAGGATCCATTTTGGAAATGAGCAATGTGGTATGAGTCAACATGTACTGCCTCAGTCGGCGAGCAGCCCATACCAAAGCGCAGCAAGTTTTCTCGAGCAGTGAATATCGGGATTCACAGTCGGTAAACTTTTTGCTAAGGTAATAAATGGCATACTCTTTTCGACCAGACTCGTCATGTTGGCCTAGCACACACCCCATTGACCCTTCTAGCACGGTCAAGTACATGATTAATGGTCTTCCTTCCACTGGAGGCATTAGAATTGGAGGCTCCTGCAAATATTCTTTTATTTTGTCGAAAGCTCTTTGGCAGTCATCGTTCCACCTGACCGTTTGCTCTTTTCTTAGCAATTTGAATATTGGTTCGCACGTGGCAGTTAGATGAGATATGAACCGAGAAATGTAGTTCAACCTCCCTAAAAACCCGCGCACTTCTTTTTCTATCTTCGGTGCAGGCATATCTTGAATAGCTTTTACTTTAGCAGGATCTACCTTAATCCCTCTTTGACTAACAATGAAACTCAGCAGTTTCCCGGAACGCACTCCGAAAGTGCACTTGTTCGGATTCAACCTCAGCTTGTACTTGATCATCCTATCAAATAACTTCTTCAGGTTGACCAGATGCTCCTCTTTGTCTCGGGACTTCGCAATCATATCGTCCACATAACACTCGATCTCCTTGTGGATCATGTCATGGAACAATGTGACCATCGCCCGTTGATAAGTTGCCCCAGCGTTCTTCAAACCAAAGGGCATGACCTTATAGCAGAATGTACCCCACGGGGTAATGAACGTTGTCTTCTCCATGTCTTCCGGCGCCATCTTTATCTGGTTATAACCGGAGAAGCCATCCATGAAGGAAAACACCAAGAATTGAGCAGTATTGTCTACCAACACGTCAATGTGCGGCAACGGAAAATCATCCTTTGGGCTTGCACTGTTCAAATCCCGATAGTCAACGCACATCCGGACCTTGCCGTCCTTCTTAGGTACAGGAACAATGTTAGCTACCCAAGGTGGGTAACTAGTCACAGCAAGGAACCCGACATACCACTGCTTCTGAACCTCCTCTTTAATCTTCATCGCCATGTCAGGACGAGTTCTTCTCAATTTCTGCTTCACGGGAGGACAATCCTCTCTCAGAGGTAGCTTATGCATCACGATGTCGGTATCTAAACCTGACATATATTGATATGACCAAGCAAAGATATCCACATACTCTCTCAGCATACTGATCAGCTCTTTCTTGATGTCGGCCTGCAGACTGGCCCCTATCTTGATCTCCTTCTTTGCATCTTCACTGCCAATGTTGATAGTCTCAATCTCCTCTTGATGAGGCTGAATAACTCGTTCCTCTTGTTTCAACAATCTGGCCAATTCTTCAGGGAGGTCACAATCTTCCTCAACCCCTTCATCAGCTTGGTAGACTGGATTGTCAAAGTCATGCATAGTCATAGCAGGAACATTATCCGTGGAATCTGGATGATCAACACTGCACAGATGATGTGCTTATTCAGAATCTGCTTATTTTGAAAAAGAGACGCTAACACAAAACAAAAAGGAAAAAACACATTGCCATTTTTATATTTTTTGTGAAAAAGTTTAAAAACAAAGACAGGGAACACATTTTGTCTGAAAATGTCCTTTTATTTCATAGCAAAATAACGATGCAATACCAAACATGGTGGCCCAATACAATGGATCCAAGCATCTTGGGCAGAATGCTGGATTTGACAATGCAGTATGCTAATAAAAGGAAACAAAATAATTACTCTGAGAGCCAGGTGACTTGAACAATGTCTGCTGCAAACCAATTTCCTAGCTCCTCGCCGGGCACACACGGGTGGATCCAATTGTCCCAGTCTCCGTCACTATCCCCATCTTGGCTTGACGTACAGATCTGATCGCGGTTGAGCAACCCAACACTTGTGAACGTGATAGCCTTACCACTTTTAGTAGATCCACCAGGCTGATACCCTAAGCCGAACTTATCATCTTTCTTTTCCAGCTCCCATAGCTTGCCCCAGCCTTGGGCACTGCCTGATTGAACAACCTCTTTTGCTTCCCGGTAGGAATGAATAGACGTACCCTCCTTTTCATTGCTCTTCTCCACAGGAGTCAGGATGCTGACGTCTGCTTCAAAAGCTTGGCATAAAGTCTCATGGATTTCTCCATCCATCTCTACGTACTTAAATGTCGACAAATGGCTGACGAATATATCCTCTTCCCCACAAACTGTGATGACCTGGCCGTCAATCACGTATTTTAGCTTCTGATGCAGGGTTGAAGTGACGGCTCCAGCAGCATGTATCCACGGCCTTCCCAACAAACAGCTATATGCAGGCTGGATGTCCATAACATAGAAAACACTTTTGAAGACTTGAGAGCCTATCCTGACGGGCAGCTCAACCTCTCCAAAAACTGATCTTCTTGAACCATCAAAAGCTTTAACAACCAGATCACTTGGCGTCAGGACAATCCCATCAATGTTAAGCTTCATCAACGCCTTCTTCGGAAGTACATTCAAGGAAGAATCCGTGTCTACAAGAACATGAGACATTACAACGCCCTTGCATTCCATCGTGATGTGTAGTGCTTTGTTGTGGTTTCTACCCTCCGAAGTGAGGTCTGTGTCAGTAAAACCTAAACCATGGCTAGCATTGACACTTCCAACAACAGCCTCGAGTTGGTTGACAGTAATCTCCTGAGGAACGTAGGCCATTTGGAGTACTTTCAGTAGGGCCTCTCGGTGTGCAGGAGAGCACATCAGCAGTGACAAGATAGAAATCTTTGAAGGCGTCTGGTTCAGTTGATCAACCACCTTGTAGTCACTCATTTTAATAATCCTCATGAATTCCTCGACTTCTTTTTCAAATGTACCCTGCCCAGCCATAGGAGTACTTGACTCATCATTCACAACCTGCTTTCCTTTGGTCTTGGACGGAGCTTCGGCCTCAGGATCCCCTCTCAGCGCAGGGGGAGCGAACAAACGGCCACTTCGGGTGAAACCCCCTACACCCCCGACATTCTCTACAGTCGGGTCAGCAACAGACCTGCTCTCCATCTTCCGTCCAGCTACATAAACATCGGAGCCATAATGCCAGGGAATGGCTCTATCATCTGTGTACGGCACAGGCTCAGGTACTGTTATAGTCACGGGACTAATCTGAGGAGCATAGATTGTAACCGGCTCTCTTCTGACAAGCATGTCAGCTTCATCGTAGAAAATAGTAATGGTTGACACATCATCAGCCTCTTCATTACCAACTTTACTGAACTGCAAGGATCCAACATCAATCAAACCTTGCAAAATCATATTCAACTTTTCACAGCCACTCTCAGCATTCATACAGTCTTCACAATCAAAACAGCAACCAGGAAATACTTGAACCTTCAGCAGTCTTTCCTTCACTACCCTCAACGGAGTCTTGACTTCATCGATACTCAGCACCAAACTCAACTTGTCATCATCTTCAACAGCATTGACTCTTGCCCCTCCATGATTAGGCATAGGGTTCGAGTTAATATTCGGCGACGGTGCAAAGTTGATTGCCTTAGAATATACAAGATCCTGAACCTTGTGATGCAAAGCCCTGCACTTCTCAGTCGAGTTCCCGGGTGCTCCAGAGTGGAAAGCGCATCGTGCATTGACATCATAACCAACTGGAATCTCTCTAGGAGGAGGTGGTGCCAAAGTTCTTAGTTGAATCAGGTTCAAATCTAACAGTCTTGGAAGTAAGGCAGCATACGTCATCGGGATAGCCTCAATCACCCTATTAGTCGGACGAGTCTGCCTAGGCTGATACGGTCTCTGCTGATAATTGGTACGAGGTTGTTGTTGTTTCTGATGTTGTTGTGGTGGAGGTAGCATCTGTTGTACGGGAGCTGCAGGAATGGTGACAGCAGCCACATGTTCATATTGTCTTCTATAACCACGGCCCCGACCTCGGCCAAATACAGCGTTTG
This sequence comes from Lathyrus aphaca, assembly GCA_963966055.1. Taxonomy (NCBI): domain Eukaryota; kingdom Viridiplantae; phylum Streptophyta; class Magnoliopsida; order Fabales; family Fabaceae; genus Lathyrus; species Lathyrus aphaca. The sequence goes on from OZ014522.1 coordinate 228,835,046, forward strand.
TCTCACCTTCTCTTCTTCTAGGAGGTCCACTGAAAGCTTTCCTCGCTCCGCTTGAGCTATTAGCACTTGGGTCTTGTATCTTCCCCATTTTCAGCAATGTCTGAACTCTTTCTCCAGCAATAACAATGTTGTTGAATTTAGTAGCAGAGCTGGACGCCAGTCTTTCAAGAAATACACCCTGCAGAGTGCCCATAAACATGTCGGCCATTTCGTTCTCTAACAGTGGTGGTTGCATCCTGGCAGCTAGCTGGCGCCACCTCTAGGCATATTCTTTGAAGCCTTCTTTTGTTGTCTGAGCCATGTGCTGCAACTGCGTGCGGTTCGGAGCCATGTCCAAGTTATATTGATATTGCCTCACAAAGGCTTCAGCTAGATCCTTCCAACTCTTGATATTGACCCTACTGAGCTTCATGTACCATTCGAGAGAAGCTCCCACCAAACTGTCTTGAAAATAATACATCCAAAGTTTCTCATCATCTGTGTGAGCAGCAATTCTCCCAACAAATGATTGAAGATGGGTCTTCGGGCAGGCAGTGCCATTATACTTCTCGAAGGTCGGAACTTTGAACTTGTACGGAATCCTGACCCCAGGAACCAAACCCAAGTCGGTTATGTCAAATCCCAAAGAGCTCTGGGACTGAATAGCTTTGATTTGCTCAGCCATCTCTTCGAACCTCTTGTTCATCTCTGCTCCTTGACCTTCAGCTTCATCAAGTAGAGTGAACTGGTCGTCATGATTATCCATCTGAGTGTTGTTCATCCCATCATTGATGATAGTTACTCCTGGTTGAGCAATAGGAATTTCAACCTGACGTGCGCCCGCACCGATACGATTGTCAGCAGTAGCAGCAGGAGCAGTGTTCCTGTTCTGATTCTCAATCATCTCCCTCAGACACTCTTGATTTTTCCCCATGTCGGCCATCACTGTCATAAAGTTATCCATTCTCAGTCTCAGATCTTCCAAGTTTGCTTGCATCTGGTCCATGACTCGTTCTCTGTTAATCTTGGTTGGATATCTGTGCACTGCTGGTTGTTCCTGAACTTTACGAGGAGCTATAGTGCCTGTAACACAAAACACATTAGTAACTGAGACAACACCTGCAAAACAAACAAACAGGTTATATGCAATGCAATGTAACTGTTCATGTTCCCAAGTTTTAAGTATTTGGCGTGCCCGCAGTTCTGGCATCTAATCTCAGACAATCACTTTCAGTATTTACTTTCAAACTTCCTCTTTGATAAGTGTTCAGACATTAGCAGTATCCAGAAAAACGAGTCTTGCACATTCAAAATGATAACTTGCACATTAATACTATATATGAATAGAACACTGCAAGCCAAAAGTCAGAATACAACCAGAAATATTCCCCGAAGGGTTACATGTCAGTACATAAATAAAAACAAAAGAAAAAGCAAGACTCCTACAACAAGCCTGTAGGTAGCCTGAACAATAAACAACTACGCCAAGGACCCAGAATCTGCCACCTCTGCCCTGCTTTTCTTGACACCCGCTCTCAACTTGAGCTCTTCGATCTCTTTCCTTGCTTCCTCCAGAGCTAATTGACTTTGGGCTAGCTGTTGGGTCTTCTCCCTCCGGATGGTATGGACTTGCTCCACTTCCTCCTTCTTGAAAGCCATCTGAACTTCAAAGAACTCTTCCTTATCTTTGAATTTCTTCTGCTCTTCATCCCTATGGCCTTGCAGCCAAGCAAGGGATTGACGAGCATCTTTGAGAGTATTTAGAGTCTTCTTGCGCTTAGCTTCTCTTTGAGCTTCCATCATACCCAACCTGTGGAAATGGGCTTCTCTACCAGCAAAGTCCTTCTCTTTGGCTTCTAGAGAGGCTTGGAGCTTCTGCAGCTTGTTTTCAGCTTCATTCTTGGCCCTGTTGGCTTGGTGGTACAGGCTTACCATCTCAATATTCTCCACTCTGACCTCATGCAGCTGAGCTTCTAGCTTCTTGTACTCCTCCAAGGAAACAGTATTGCTCTGACTAGGCATCTCTCGGGGATAAAGCGGAGCCTCGACTGAAAAAGGCATGAGAACTGACTCGATATGTCTTTGCAACCATTCAGCATATGGTGGGTATGTCTTGGGATCAACTCGGCCGAAGTCTTTCTTCCCCTTTTTTATCCTGTGAGCCCAGGCTTGGACTGCTTGTTGAACTAACTCTCTGTTTCCGTCAGCAGGAAAGTACAAAGATTCAGCAAACATTTCCATATGAGGAGGATCTTTCAAAGGGTAGCCAAACTGCTTTCTGGCTAATGTTGGATAGTAACTGATGACACCTTTCCTTCCCAACAAAGGTACTCCAGCAAACCTTCTGCAACTAACCATCAACTCCTTTCCTAGCAAATCCCTGTCATATCCCCAAGCAATGTCTTCTACGGTCAATCCCATCAGTCTTCTGGACCATCTCCATTCGTCTCGCATCTCCTTGAAGGCACCTGACTTAGGCAACTGTCTAGCAAACCACTCAGCAAACAAAGGAGCACAGCAGACCACTGGACCACCTCTACCCTTCTCGTTTCTGTAATGGACACTGAAGTAAAAGTCACCCAATAAAGTAGGCATTGGATTGCCTTTTGCAAAGATTGAGATTACCTCCAAGCTGACAAACTCTTTCTCTCCAGGAAACAGACTGGACCCATATACCATCAATGCAAGCACAGCTCCAAAGTCATTCCACTTAGCCTCTGTAGCGTATCTCTCCGCCTCTGGGATAAGCACATTCCAGGGTAGACCTTTGCCTTCACTCTCTTGCAGAGCCTTCCTGACTGAAGCAGCTGGCAACCTACAAACCTTGGCTATGTCTTCATCTCTGAGCACAACCTCTGACCCGTAGAACGACAATGTCTCTTTGATCGGAACATTCAGCATGTTGGAGATCTCTTCTAATGTCGGAGCTAAGATGTAACCTGAAAAAACAAAGCAACGCAGCAGAGGATCATAAAATTGTAGCAGGGTATGCAGGCTGTCTTTCTGGTCTGCAGTGGGCTTGTCCACAAACTTCAGTATCTGGCCATATCTTTTCTTGAAATTACCCAAGTCATGATTGTTCATCAGACCCGCTAACCTCTGAACACTTTTAACCTCAGGCTGAAGAAAGGTGTAATGCACATTCTTTTTTCTCGGAACTCTTATAATTTTCTGCCATGGAGATAAGAATACCAGAACTGGGAACAGATGTGAACAATGACCTGAAAAATGGAAAACATAAACAGTTAATGCAAAGAATGACGCAAATGCAATGCAAGCATATGATCAACTGGGACCGTCTGAACTGGATCACTGATAAGGGCCCCTCTGAATAATCGTCAAACCAAAAGTCCACTGAGTCACACTCTCTGATAGTCACAACCCACTGAAGAAAACCTCAGGACCACAGTATCAAGAAATCCAGAACCAAGAAAACCAGTATCAAGAAAACCAGAACTCCAGAACCAGAACTCCGGAATCATAGGACCATAGAACCAAAGATCATAATCACAGGACCACAGATCATAACAAGAACCACTATATAGATGAGTGTATGTTGAGGTCATGGGTTCCTGCACACCTGTAAACACCCCCCCAATCTCACGGGTAAAAGGCTCCGGGTCAAACATCACGGACTCTCAAAGCCGAATAGCAATAATACTGTCACCATCTCCGAGAAATGGCTCATGACCAGATCAGGGAATCGGTTTGGTATTATATACTACGCAGGGAGGCCTCAGCTGAGTCCAGGACGCAAGATCATCCTATGCGATCCCCAAGTGGGCCCTCGGATGCGAATGGGTTTGCCACAAAATGTGGGCTGCCACTGTCATCACTAAAGAGGGATGTTTCCACAAGGTTCTCAATGATCGGTCCCCAGCTGCACATAACTGTCATAGTTATGAAATGAGAGAGGAAGATCCCCAAATCAAGACATTTCCAAGACAATCGCAACCTGGGTGTGGAACTCACTACTACCCCCATGACAAGATCTCATGAGGCCAAAGTGGAACCACGCTAAGTCCTATGGTGCACTCGAGTCGGGTACTTGGCTCATATCTCTCAAGAACAAGTAACACCCATCCCACCAAAGAAAACCAGTCCAGACAGTCCAGTATATACACATGATGCAGAAAATAAATACTGAAAACTGTAAGTAAAGCTGTAAATAAAGTTGTAAATAAACAACAATAACATACAACAAGCCACAACAAACATCACCCAAAGAAACAGGAACAAACAAGCGCTAGGAGAGACTCACAGGGGAACCAGAGATTCCGGGTTTGGTCCCCAGCAGAGTCGCCAGCTGTCGCTCCCCGGATTTCCATCCTGGTACAAACGCGAAAGTGGCGTGGAAAAAGAATAGAGTCGCCAGCCAGGCATTTTTATCCCGAAGAGAGGGAATGGTAATGCTGCACAAACCAGAAGAAAGAAGAGGAAGGACACAGGTCTTGCGAACCAAAGAGACTGAGTTCGGGAGTCGGTTACGACCTGGGAAGGTATTAGCACCCAGATCGTCCGCCGTACCCGACGGGATCCACGCTTGCAAAAGAAACTATTTCAAAGGGTGAGGGTATGAAAACTGCAGCAAAAGAAATGAAAATGAAAAGAAATTGGAACTGGAAAAGAAATGAAATAAGAAAAAAAAATGTAGGGAAAATAAAGATTGTGCTCGAACGGGCCCTACCTCGCTGCCTACGTACCTCATCAGGATAATGAGGATCAGAGACGCCGTAGTTCCCCTAGCTAGGGGTACCAAATGAAATTGCTTGTGAATTAAGGCTTGAACTGCCTATGCCATTGCTCAGGTGTTGCAGACTCGGACGACGAGTGCGTAACCGTCTTGCAAGATGACAGGTAGGAGCAAGTTCGCGTACGGAGCGAATGAGATGAGAAAAGAATTCCCGAAGGAAAGACGCTTATTGTTTGTTTGTGTTTTTTAGAAGCTTTTATGAGTGTGTCACAAGGAAGTGAACTCAAAATCTTTTCCATGGAACATGCACTTGTCACTACATTCCAAGATGGAATAATAGAACAAGCACACTCAAGTAAGGAGAAGATCCCCAAAACTTGAAACCAAAGATTAGGGCCTAAGCTCACTAACTTGTTGAATTATTAAGTGTTTTTGGTATTTACAAATGAAGAAGTGTTTTTATGCTTTTCTTTTATGAAGAAGATACCTTGATCAGACTTGTGCACCATAAGGTAAACCTGTACTATCCCAAGATGGGAAGACTACAAGCATACCTCATGGGATAAGGCTATGGAGCGAGACATCACTTCGAATTTATTAAGTATTTTTTAGAATTATGAGATGAGAAGAGAAGAAGAACCAAAAGGATCACAAAGGCAAAATTCTAATGGGGGACTAAAGACTCCTAAATGTTATCATGCATGGATGCCCTAAGGTTAGTGTGGTTTCTATCCTAATGAAGAAGAGAAGAAGAAGAAGATAGAAAAAGGGATGAGAAAGGCCTAAGCCCAACAAAAAAGGGTTAGTTCACATAAACATAAGAGGAAGAGACGAAAATTGGAGATGTGGAACTCAATTCCCACACCTCACAATTACCATAGCCCCTGCAAGGTTAGCAAAATCCAACAAATGCTTATTAATAAAATCAAGGCAATAACATGCTCAAAGTTCACAACAATCAAGATCACCTAATTAGATCATACATGGCGCAAACAAGCATTTACGTGTCGAAAACGCGGAAGCATGTGTGGATCAGCAAGAAAATCACTCAAACAAACATGTTCAATGATCATATAATGATCCATGGTATTTAGGACAAGTATGGAGATCAAACATGCCAAAAATAACTCAAAAGTAGCCCACTGCTTCAGTGTTAACCGGTTAACCAATCCGTTAACTGGTTAACCATGCCAGAACCTGCGTAAAACAGCAAAAACCAGGTGCGTTAACCGGTTAACCAATCCGTTAACCGGTTAACACTGCTAAAACAGCAGCAAAAACCTATAGAAACCAGCTCACAAACAGCTTATTCCAAACAATCTCATACCAGTCCAGCAAGCATTTGGACATGAAAATAGTGCATCAATTCACATTAAATGGCATCATGAAGCTCATGAACACTAATACACGGATCCGGTCACAAATCAATCAACCAATTCACTCAATACAAGCAAATACGCAAACACAAGGTGGATCTAAAACACAAGCATGCGAATAAACTAAAAACAGAGCTAGATCTGAAATTAACCAACCTACAAAGCTGAGGTATGCTTTGGTAATTGTTGATTAAGATGAAAATGAGAGATCTCGCGCAAAACCTTGAAGATCCGATGCTAAGCTCCACCCTCCATGCAAAATAAATGCAAGAACAAGCTCTTGATGCAGAATTTTGGATCCAAAAGCACTTCTAAATCCCAAACCAGATCTGAATCACCACTAAAACCAGCAAAAAGATGTAATGAAGTTATGAATGGAGGTTTAGTTCCAAGATCTACACACCTCAAGGCAAGGTTGTGTGATCTTCAAAGAGGAACTTTGAGTGATTTGGAAAATTGGGAGAGAAAAGTGAGAGAATTGTGAGTGAGAGGAGTGAAAATTCAGAAAATGAGAGTGAAAAATGAGGGAAGACCCCTTTGGTTTGGAGAGAAATGATTAAATATGGTTTAGGTTTGGGGCCCAAAAATTAGGATTGGGATCCAAAATTATGGTTTGGGTAGTGTGATTAGGATGTAGCAATGGGATTAGGCTTGGACAAGAGCTCTAGATCTTTCCTTTAATTTCCAATTAATTCAAAAATGAATAAAAATCAAAAAAATGGAAATTGGTGCAAAAAATACACATGCTGAAATGCTGCTGGAAATTCAAAATTCGTGGCCGTTAACCGGTTAACGCCAGTGAATTTTGAATTTCCCTCCTCTTGGTGGGAACCTTCAAAAAATAAACCGGTGCCAACCAAATTGATCTGATTTTGATCCCTGATCTTGACAAATCTCTTCTAACATTATAAGAACATCCCTTGGCTAGAAGAAAGGGGTTGGATCCCTCGAAGTCTCACAGTTGACTTTTTCAGGGCTCTGTTGACTTTTTCCTTCATCTGCAAGCAACTGAGGCATTGTCTGACTTCCACATGGAATTTTCTCACGAAATTTGACACATAGGATCCTCTCAACATATAGAAGACTTGGCCCACAAGAAATGGCCAAAGTTGTGAGGTCTTGGTGATTGAATCCCAAACCCTGATTTGGGTGCACTACATAGGAGCTTTGCCTTGTCCGGAGATCTCTGATGATCATGCAATCTTATGAGCTTTTGCCAATGGACTTGATCTTGTAATTGGAGTGTAGACTCACCACATAACTTGTACAAACTCATCGGGACCCTTGTCATGGCTTGAAATTCATCTGGGAAATCCACAGATGACCATATGCTGGTGCTAGGACATGAGGGATGTTATGCTTCATCTTTCCATGCTAGGATGATGAGGAAATGATATGAGTTTGATGAATATGATGTGATATGATGCTTAAAATGAAGAGGGCAAATTTGGGGTGTTACAATGAGGACCACAAGAGACCTTTGAGGCTTGTTGGGAGACACTTGTCTCTTATTCTTTGACTTTTAATGACCACAACTTTTCAAATAAACTAATCACACACCCTAAGCCCCCAACCAATGAATGTATGCTTTCATTCCTTTTGATTTTAATGCAATGCAATATATGAGAATGGTATGCAAAATGTTATGAAAATGAGAGGCAACATTTTAGGGTGTTACACCTGTCAATTCATATCGAATAAAATAGATGATTCCATCGATTTTATTTATCAAATTCCAAACCACACCCTAAATTCCAAGAAAAGGCAAGCAACCTCCCAAAACATAGAATCAGCTGTGCGATTCCAAAAAGAATGACAACACCGCTTCCTTTTGGGAACCGCAAAAGGCCAGATGTTCTGAACTCACAAGCATAGTTACCCAATAAGTCTCCAAAAAGGTAACTCTAAACTGCCACGATTTATAGAATCCTGTAACCACAAACAAAAGAATTGTGGTACTGCGGGAACCAGGGAAAGTTTGAATCAATCTGTCGCGTGATTTCCAGGACTCAAAACTAGCAGGTTTGTTTTTCCCCAGATTCGAACGAATGCTCCAAGAAAATGGAAACAAATGAGCCATTGAAGAAGATCCTTCAACCAGAAGAAAGGCCAAAATTTTAGGATTGCCTTCAGATACCAATTACTTAGAAAGTTTGTTTCCATTTTCAGTTGAGCAATTGAAATTATAAAATATATTAGAAAAAAGCCATTAAATATCCATTTTAATACCATTTGAAATCTCCTCATTATTCTGTTATTATTTTTTATTACATAAAGAATAAGGGAACGATAACATCTATACATGATTTTAATTAGAATCACATTGATCAAAAACATTATAAAAATATATGTGAACGATCGGTATCATTTTGCATTCGAGAATCAAAATGACGTTCAAAAATATTACGAAGATTATTTGAATGAAAATGAAAATGATTATATGTTATATCACCATAATTACTTTCATTCTCTCCAGAATTATCTTCTGAGACTTTTTTATATAAAAAAAAGCATTTTTTTTTAGTATTCCATGCAGCCTATTATTTAGTGACATGTAACGTCTCCTGTATGTAAAATAAATGGGAAAATTAAAAGGATATGTATTCTATTACGTTAACCAAAAATTCCTAATTTGCTTTTTTTTACATTTTATTTTTCTAATTTTATATATATTAACTGGAATTAAAATGTCATCAGGCATGTTTCTTGATCCAAGAGTACAGAGAAAACAAAAAGGAAATTTGCGTGGCAATCCCTTGATGTGAGTTATTGCCAGTTTTACAAATATTTTTCTGCCTAAAACTAGAAAGCGATTTCGACAACGCTTCTGCACAAATTGGATGCTTCCCAATGTCAAGAGTAGTCCTATTTATAGAGCCGTAAAACCTCTAGTAACTTCTTGGACGTGTAGGGAAGTTTTAGGGAAAAGGAAGTGGAGAGAGGTGGTTTAAAAACTGATTCCACACATAACTACTTTTGCACAAGAATAATGAACGCCATTAGGGCAATGGCGAAAGCCTTTGTCTCATTCATTAAATGATGTGGTTGTTGGCACATGCAGGACGCCATTAGGGCATGGAGAACACCATGTACCATAAAACTCAGTTTTATGCTCTTTTGGTGCTCTTTTGCTCCCTTTCCAAATATCTCGCAAAGTTTCACTGGAACTAAATGAAATATGCAAAATAATTAAGACACAATGTAAAAGTGGTAAAAATATACCAAATTAACTATGAATAACATGTGACATGATCCTAAAAACACAATACATTTTCACATTATCATTTGTTAACAGGTACAAAATATGAATTTATCCCTTTTTGAGCAGAGCTTGAAAAGGAAGGTTATGCAAGTTTAATCAAGGTTTCAGACCTTGGATTAAAAGATTTTTGAGTAAAACCAAGAATTTATCATTTTCTTCTACTTACACCATAAATCTTGGATGCAAATTTTGTTTTGTTAAAGGCATTTATGATAAACTCCTGAAGAACCATTTCATTCTCATCAATGGGTTTATCAGATATTTATTTTACTAGAGAAATATGATTTCAGTTTAAAGTTTCATTTTTGTTTTGAGAATATTTTAATTCATATTTCAATAAATGACATTTATTTTTCAAGATTTTCATATGTTTAGCTTTTTCATGACTTCTACCCAGAAGGTCTTGAATAAAAGTAATCAAATCAGAACGAGATAGTTTAGAAAACACATCATCATCTTCTTCAAAATCTGAACTAGAATTTGAGTCAGATTTTGTGTCTGGAGATGTAAGAGCCATCAAAGTTAGATTGTCTTATTCCTCATCATTTTCTGATTCATCTTCTTTGTCAAGTTCATCCCATATTTCCATGAGACTCTTCTTAAACTTGTTTCTGAAGCTGTCATTTTGATAGCTTCTTTTCTTTGACTTGTCATTTTACAACTCCAAATAGTCATCAATGAAGTGACCATGCTTTTTATAGTTGAAACATCCATTTTAATCATCTTTATTGTCTCTTAAACTAGATCCTCTACAGTCATTGCTTCTTTTTGAGAATCTTTTGTTCTTCTTTTTCAAATATTGGAATATTTTGATAATAAAGTCCATCTCCTAATCATTTGAATCTTATTTAGAAACTTCTACATGAGAAGCTTTTTTAGACTCTCAGAACTGAGGACCCTTAGCAGATATAAAAACAAATTTCAAAGTAAGATACTTTGATTTTTTGGTCGGTTCATCTCCATTGAGCTCCATCTCATGGATTTGGAGGTTGCTTATAAGGCTTTCAAGACTTATTGTGTTTAAGTCTTTGGATTCCTGGATTGTTGTCACCTTTGGTCTATATCTTACAAGAAGACTCCTAAGAATCTTTTTGACATGATCAAAGGTTGTGTGGCATTTGTTCATAACCTGAAGTCCACACCAGAACATGAAACCTTGAGAATATGTTTTCAATATCTTCTCTTCCTTCATTCTGAATAGTTCATACTGTTGAACCAAGAGATTAAGCTTTTCTTCCTTTACTTGTTGATTTCCTCCATATGTACTACATATGGGTTTAAAAATTTCTTTAGTATTAGATATTTCAATAATCTTGATGTACTTAGAGTGAGGTAGAACATCTACCAAAATTCCTCTAATTTTGTGATATTTCATATAAGCTTTTTTTTAGAGCAGTTGTGAGACTTTTTATGTCAGTTACCATTCCAACTCCATTAACTAGAATATAAATGCCATACTCAATAGTTTCTCGTAGCTTATCATCAAGACATATGATGTGAGTGTACATCTTACTCTTCCACCATTCAAACTCTATAAAGTATCCACTAAACGTTGGAGGTCTAGCTATATATGTATTATTTTCAAAATATTATAACCATGATTAATAGTAACATGTAGGTTAGGAGTACCACTCCTATTCATATATATTTCAAACATGATTTAATATGTTTTTCTCTCAAGATCTTGTATGTGCCACTGTTAATTGTTTGGCACAGACCCTACAATGATATAAACTGAATGTGAGAAAAACATAAAGGAGGTTGAATTGTGTTAGACTTTTTCATTATTTTTAAAAATATATTCAGATTCTAAACATAAAGTCTAGAGTCTTGATCAGAGGTGAGTGATAAGAAGAAAATAATGAATCAAAGAAAGAAGGTAACACACAAAATTATCCAGGTTCCTCTCACAAACCGAGAGTAATTTAGTCCCCTTGCACTTCCAAGGAATTTCACTATAATCATACAAGATTACGATTTACACAAGCACATAAGAAAGATAATTCTGATTCTTAAACACAAATTAAGAGACTTGTAATACTCAAGAACACAAGCAAGAGGCTTCAGATGCTCAAGCATAAAAGCAAGAGACTTCAGATGCTCAAACACTAAGTAAGAGACTTCTAAAAATCTACATAACAGATAAAAGATTGTTTTGGGTAATACATTTGATATACATTTAGAGGTGTAGACAAAATACAATACAAGAAGATTCTTTAAGAGTTAGGGATTTCAAAGATATACAAAGATAGGAAATCCTAAGTTAAACTTGTGTTTATGTTTTGACAAAGTAACAAACTTTTGAATGTCAATAGTTCGTTGTTGTTCTTCAAGTCTTAATCTATTTATATAGAGAGGGAAATAATTCGTTGGAGAGTTTGAACAAGAGAATCTTTTAGAAGCTTGATTCAGAGGCATTGAGATGTTTCTTGATATGGTTAATGTCGTTGAAAGATGATTTGAAATTCATTTGCTTCAAAATGAATTATAAGTTACATCCTAGTTGTCTATATGAAAAAGGACTTAGGTCGTCACTGTTAGCTCATAATTTCGACGCCTAGTTTGGATTAATGGAATAAATAAAGGAAAGTGAATTTCTGTGAAGTTATAAAACACTTTGACAAAAGGACACAATTTGGAATATCCAGTTGAAGTCGCTCTTATATAAAGGGAATGCATTGGTTAGACTTAAGAAGTGTAGTTGCAGAGATATCCTAAGAGGGGGGGTGAATTAAGTTATATGAAACTTTCTCAGTTATTTATCGGTGGATAGATTTTTCTCTTTTAAGTGTTTAAGAAAAGAAAGAGGTAATGCGGAAAGTAAAAAGACACAAGCAATTATCCTGGTTCCCTTCACAATCCGAAGGTACATCCAGTCCCCTTACAACTCGTAAGAGATTTTCACTATAGTTTCAGATCGTACAACCTATCACACCAAAATCGGTGAGGCCTACTATCTAAAAACTATACATTAACAGTGTGCAAGAACAATCCTCTTGTAAGCACTAACCCTTACGTCCAACAATCCTGGATCGTAAGTCGATACAAGAAATAATCTTTGAATTAGATGAAATGTAGAAATGTTGAAGTCTTGTAATATCAAGAAATGTTGATCTTCTCCTTTTATATTTCTCACTCACAAACAATGGATATTAGTGTTTTTCGCTCCCGGGATTTTCATCCTATTACAAACACGAAAGTGGCACGGAAAAGGTAGAGTCGCCAGCCATGCATTTTTATCCCGAATGAATGGGAAAGGTAATGCTGCAAAAACCTGAGGAAGAAGGAAAGGACAAGGCCTTGTGAACCAAAGATCTGGGTTCGGGAGTCGGTTACGACCTGGGAAGGTATTAGCACCCCAGATCGTTTGTCGTACCCGACGGGATCCACGCTTGTTTGTTTTGTTTCAAAGGGTGAGAAATAAGATTCTACTAAACAAAATAACTGTTACTGGAATGGAATGAGAAAGGAACTGAAAAAAAGAGAATGAAAAGAAAGGGGGAAATGTAGGGAAAATAAAGAATGTGCTCGAACGGGCCCTACCCCGCTTCCTACGTACCTCATCGGGAAAATGAGGATCAGAGTCGACGTAGTTCACCTAACTTAGGCGGGAACTAATTGTTTGTGTTTTTTTATGTCTGGAATTGTGTATGTCTATGCTCAGGTGTTGCAGGCTCGTCTAGTACGAGTGCGTTTACCGTCTTGCATGCGAGACAAGTCGTCGTGAGTTCGCGTTGTGAGTGAATAAGGTGAGAAAAGAAGTTCCTGCAGGAAAGCCGCTTATTATTTGTTGTTTGCTTTTTATGAGAGTTTTTATGAATTTGGCACAAGGAAGTGAATTCAAACTCTTTTCCATGGAATGTGTACTTGCTACTACAGTCCTAGATGGAATAATAGAACAAGAACACCAAGCAAGGATAATTTATCCAAGACTTGTTTCCATGAATTAGGGTTTAAGTTCACTAGCTTGTTGAACTTTATTAAGTGTTTTTGTAGCTTTTGTGAAGAAATATCTTTTAGATTTTCTTTGTGAAACAACCCCTTGATAAGACTTGTGCATCATGCTAGACAAGCTTAAACCATTATAAGATGGAATGAATGTAAGTGCCCCATGGAATAAGGCTATACACAAGGGATCCTTTCATGCAATTATTAAGTCTTTTTGGATTTTGTTTGAAGATGAGAAGAGAAGGACTCAAAAGGAGAAAGGTAAAAGCTAAGGGGGACTAAGACACAACCCTAAGTTATCTTATTATGTACAAGTGTGGTCCTATGGTTAATGAGGTATTCTAACCTAAGGAGAAGAAAGAACAAGCTAGAATTCAACTTACTTCCTAAGGAAGTTAAGTTGAAATCTAAACCAAGAAGGAAGCCCTATGAACAAAGCACAAAGGTGCTAAGGCAAAAGAAAATAGATGCATAAAAGAATAAGAATTAAGTGATTACCTCATATTCCCCCCTACAAAAAAAAACATTAGTATGATGAAAAAAAAGAGCAATTATAGCATGGTAAATCTCTCAAAACAACTCACACTAGCTAAGGAAGATGTTAGTGAACTCCTAAGACAAATACCTAAGCCTAAGGCAATCTATAAGATGGTAAACTTAAAAAGTCAGTTGATAAACTCAACTTAAGTATTCTAAAGCTATTAGAGTGAACAACTTCAAACTATGCCCTAAAAGGAAGCTAAACCCTAATAAGAGTTAAGGTGAAGTTACATGGAGAAACTTAAAAGCTTAAGTATGCTAAACTTATATAAACCCTAATGTGAATATAAATTCCAGGGGCTAACACTTAATAAAAGTATACTATGATGTCACACTAAAAGAGGATGAAGAGATCCAAGTGAAGAGATCCAAACATTATGTGTAATGGTGTGAGAATGAGAAGAAATGAGTATTGAACTTCAAAGGAAAGGAAAAAACTTAAAATAAAACTCAAACATGACCAAGAGAATTTGAATTCCCCATATAAAAACCAGGGGCTTGATGAAGTTTTAGAATGGAATTAGAACTCACAAATGACTTACAAGTAAGGTGATATGGAAGCATTAGGACTAAGGACACCAAAATGTTAAGTATGAAGCATTAAGAAAGCATATGACACTAAATGAAGCCTAAAGACTCATGACTTGAAATGAACACTTGAAAATATTTATGAAACACTTATGAGATGTATGACAAGGATTTAACATGCATAACATGGCCATAAAGTTGGTTTTGAGGGGTTAAGATGGAGGATGAAGAAGAATTAGGTCAAAAGGAGGCAATGATGACTTATGACTTAGAAAAACCCTAAAACCAAGAGACAAAGATCCAATGAGGGTGCTTTATACTTAAGGACCTCTAATATGACCTACAAGACTCAGAATCAAGACCTTAGAACAATGGAATGAATGCCTTATTCAAATGGAATGAGGGAAACTTGTAAAAGGGGCCAAAAAGGACTTAGGGCTTAAGCAACTTGGGAAAAATATCAAATGACTTAGAAAAATTATGAAATTTAATATTGGACATCACAATCCAGAGAATGACTTGTGTACAAAAAGTCTCATGCAAAATCCTAATTTTGAATGCTCAAAGGAACACTAGAATGCAATTAGGGTTTATTGGGACCTATGTGAAGGAATGGACTCAAAAGGACCTAAACATGACCTACTAAAAATCCAGAAAAAATATTTTTGGGAAGTATGATTAAACATTAAGAGAATGCCAAAAGAATGGGGTCTTTATCATCTTTTGTTTAGGAGAACAAAAATCTAGAAAATGATGAGTCAAAAATGGAGAAAGTATGAAACAATTTAAAGGGAAATTAATTCTGACTTTAAAAATGAATAAAAGTAAAATCTAAAAATATAGAAAATTAGAGAAAAATGAGAAGAATGTTCAAGAATTTATTTAGAATTGTTTGATGCAATTTAGTATTTTTAATAATATGAAACGAAATTGGAATAAAAGAGAAAAAAGAAATAAAATAGAATTAATTGGTTTGGGCCTGGGGGGTTCAAAGAGCAACAAAAACAACATGACTGGGCCTAACCAACGCACGTGGGGGTGTGGATAAGAAGTCAATAGTCAACCAAGATGAAGGCTTGAGTCACGTGATAAGCACAACCTCATTAATGCGCTGGCATGCCCATGGATGTTGGATGAACAAAGATCAATGGTTGTGACTTAAAATTGGGATTAAATTAGGGCATTGTTCAGATGATCGAAGATGAATTCCGGTCATCTTCTCCATTCAACATTCCGGTAGGGCAAAACCTAATCATTACTAAAATGAAAACTAGGACCATCAATGGATTCGCCTCTCTTCACAGATCATAAATATGGCCTCAAAAATCATTTAGGGTTCTTAAAATTCCTGAATCGAAAGCAAGAACTAAACCTGAGAAAATTGAATCTCTGCATCTACCATGCCTATCAACTAGCCAGTCAATCCATAACCTCTATCAGGCCTCAATCAACATAAAACCAATTAAAAATATGCAATTCGAGCAAGTGGAATTTCAGGACATACCTGAGTTGCAGAGATGTCAAATTGTTGCTAGAAGGCCAGAGATGAGGATCCTTAGCTTGCTTGATCTTGATCTTGATCAATGGAAGTGAAATAAACACTATGGGAGCTATGAATCCTGAGTAATTGAGGAAAGTGCAGTGAAGATCAATGCCATGCAGTGTTGATTCTTTGATGTTTCAAGCTATGCCTTCCATGGATCTTCAACTTGAGATGATGTTGATGATGGATTGAGAGAGATTGAAGCAGGATTGTGGAAATTTGAGGAGTTTGAATCCAAAATGCAGTGAAGATCAACAATGTGAAATGTTGGATCTTGAAGCTTTTAGGTTGTGTAATGCTTGGTGATTGAGCTTGAGATGATGAAGATGATCAATGGAGGAAGAATGGACCTAGATCAATGGTGATAAAGCTTGCTCGAATCCATTTGCAATGTGAAAATTCAGAGAGAAAACTTTGCAAATTTTGGTGATTTGTGATGAAAAAATGAAGTTGAACCTTGCACTGAAGTGATGATATTGCTTTATAGAGCCCTTAACCATGGTTAATAATGCCTTAGGTTAACTGAGTGGAGGAGGTTAAATGAGTGAGGCAGTTATGCTAGTTATGCCAGCTGTAACATCTAGAATCTTCCACATTCAAGCTGGATCATATGTTGCAAGCTCCATGAAGTTTATGGTATGGATCCAAGCATGGAAATGAGCAACATGATCTAAGGACTGTAGCCTGCAGTGCATTGTGATTTAGAATGAGCTCCATGAGGTGCATAGCAAGAGGCATGGTCCTGCAAGCATTCAAATGCACCCTGCTTGTGCTTGAACATTTGAATCCTATACACTTGTGTCCATGATCTTATGATGGAATGCAATGTAATTGAGTGATTTAGTCATGCTTAATCCATTTGGCTTAACCAAAGTGAAGTGCATGGCAATGGTGTGGAGAGGCATCCATGAGATCACATCCCCTTAGAATAATGTATTTTGATCATGCTTTATGGATTGGTGCCAATGGAATGAACTGATTTGAAGCTTGGTGCAATGCCTTGCCATCCAAGCAAATAGTTGGCTTTGATGATCTTCAATGGAAAAAATTTTCTAACTCAAGCAAGCAATTCAAGGAAAATTTGTACTTAATTTGAAGTGGAGGGATCATAGAACAAGTTTGGTGTTTGGGCCATAATGGAATGATGTCTCTAAGGCACTCAAATGATCCCATGAAAATCATGCCACAAGACTTCACATTTGCCTACACGAATTTGGCTTGCCTTGTGCCAATGGGCCTATGGCTGGCCAGTTACAACCTCCCCACTTTGACCCTCAATAAGCCCAAGAAGACTTGCTCAAATGAAAAATCTTTGAACAGCAATATTGTAGGGATTGCATAAAGGAACAACTTTGTAGTTCACCAAAAATTCATTTGAGGTCTTTTTGGCACATAAAAATGGCTTGACATCCTGCTCACCACGTGTTTGATGAATTTCCAGGCAGGGCGCGCGCGGTGGCCTGCATTTTCCTTGCCCATGACTTGCCTTGGGCCTTGAATTGTTCAAACTTGCCAAGATCATATCTCATTCATTTTTAATGCTATGGAGGAGTTCTACCTATGGATTTGAAGCTCAAGATGCCCTCTTTAATTGGCTCCAAGTAGAATTTTTATAGCCCTCATATTCTAGGAGAAGGCCTCTCTCAAAGATGCTGCAAAAATGGCCAAAACTTGCCATTTTTGGAAACCCTAATTTTCCAAAAATGGTAAGTTTTGGTTTTCTTGATTTCTATTGATTCCTCCATCATTTCTTGATCAAATTTGAACCATAGGATCCTTGTAACCTTAATTTCATGATTTTGATCTCAAAAAGTCAGAAGTTGACTTTTTCTTCAGCATGGTTGACTTTTCCCCAAATCCCTGATTTTCAGTCATCTGGACAATTGAACCTCTTCCATAATGAATTTGTGAATGAAATTTGATCCCTAGGCACTTGTCATTATGTATAAGAAAATGGAATCCTCTTTGAATCATAAATTCTTGCAGAAGCCCAATAGAAATGAAACCCTAATTTGGCCTTTTTCATCATGAGATGTTGCACTGCCTGCCTTCTCTGATCAAACCAAATCTTTCCATGGCTTGCTGCCTCAAATGAGAACTTGTGGGATGTTGTGAACCCTTTGCACCATGTTGATAAGCTTTATGGCCCTTTGATTGCCTCTGTATAACCTCCAATTGCTCCAATCATTGATCACATACCCATGCCTCAGCTATGCCACACATGATGCAATGGATTTGGTTATTTTATGAATTTATTATGCTAAATGTCATGCAAAAATGTTGAGGAAATGAGAGGGCCAATTTTGAGATATTACAGTTGCCCTTATTCAATCATCTGCAGGCCTGAACGAATAATTGCAAGAGCTTTTAGACGTTCAAGGTATGAAGTGATTGAATACTCGAATAAAACCTGGAAATTTGAACTCGATGGATAATAGAAATACCATTTGCCTTTTATTTATCTTTTTTTGTGTGTTTCGACCTCTGAATAGGTAACTGAAATAGAACCAGGTGGAATAGAAATATTGCAATAACCTGCAATGTGACTGCTGAGCGAATCAAGCCACATAGAGGATGCATGTTGGCGAAACAGGGCTTAACGAGACCGTTAGCGAAATAGAACTCGACAGTATGACTGCTGAGTGAATCAAGCCACAAAGAAAACACACGACTGCTGAGCGAATCAAGCCACGGAAATTGCCTGCTGGCGAAATAGGGCTTAAAAATGAGACTGTTAGCGAAACAGAACTTGACAATGTGACTAATGAGAGAATCAAGCCACAAAGAAAACACGCGACTGCTGAGCGAATCAAGCCACAAAAATTTCCTGTTGGCGAAACAGGGCTTAACGATACCATTAGCAGAATGGGACTCGACAATGTGACTGCTGAGCGAATCAAGCCACAAAGAAAACACACAAGCCACAGAAATTGCCTGTTGGCGAAACAGGGCTTAAAAACGAGACTATTAGCGAAACAGAACTCGACAATGAGACTGCTGAGCGAATCAAGCCACAAAGAAAACACGCGATTACTGAGCGAATCAAGCCACAGAAAGAATGACAAACATTGACTTGGAAAGACAAAGATGCCTGGAAAATGATATACGTATCTTATGTGGGGAGTACTTCAGGTTGAGAAGATGTTATAGGTTGTATGTAAAATACCTCAAAACTGGCCCATGGTGGCATGTGTATGCTTAGGTTTATGGCGTAATGCTTCATGATGATGGAAATGCTACGCTTTGGAGGATGCACATGTAATGATGATTATGCATAAGCAAATGCAAAGGATCTCCTGGAAGGAGACTGCAAGTATCCCAGATGGCTTGACTGGGGAGAACTAATGATCACTGCATTGATCTGGTTAGTCCTGGTGAGGAGGAAACAACTCTGCGGGGAATGTTATTAATGATACGCCGACTTTGAACTTCCTCCTTTTCCAAAAATAAATTGGACTTTGAGATTGGAGAGCCAAGACCCTGCTGGAGATGAACCCTTTTTTGAACTCTGATGGGGGAGTGGAGACCTCCGGACTTGGCTGGGGAGCCAGATGTATGGCACTGCTGAGGAAGCAACCTGCTGGGGAGAAAGCAATTCCTTGTAATGCTAGGGATTGCCCTTGTATTGAAGGGAAGCCTCGGCTTGGGGAGGACAAACATCTTTTGTCATTACTGCTGGGGAAGAACTTCAACTTCACTTCTATTGGGGATAACAGGAGACACACGGGAAGGCACCTGTTCTTGTTCAAGTATGTTGTTGGAATATTCCTCCTAGAAGTCTGCTTTAACTCTGCTAGCAATACATGTACCTGCACCTGCGTAAACATAAATGATAGTGCCTACAACATGGAGAGTTAGTTCCGGACCTGTATGTCCCAGGCTTATGGTATGAATCACGATCCCAACCACTTAACCTTTTTAGAGTTGTATTAAATGTTTCGGTCCTTCTGCATGAGTTAGAAAGCATTCAAATGTTCACAACGCAATAAAAAAATCACAATTTGCTGGACGTTTTCGCAATCAATCAATGTTAGACGAAAAACAAAAACAAGAAGCAAATAGTCACGAGTTGACTGAAATTGGATTTTTATTGATTTGGAACATGGCCATGAATAGGCATTACAATAGGAAGCAATTCCCTAGAAATATGAAATAGCCCAAAAAGGAAAACAAACTATCTTATTGGAAATGTGAAAAATGGATCTCATCAAGTTTCGACCCGACTATGACTCGTATATCTTCAAAATTGTCCACTTGCTTTGCCCCTTGAGAAAAGTGATTGAACTGGTCTTCAACCCTTAGAATAACCTCAGTTGTAGATGGATTACGAATTTCGCAGATCACAGTCGTTCGTGTTAGTCCCTCTTTTGCGTGGATCGCCCTTTCGGGTTTTCAATCCACCGGGATACCCTCTTTTGCCTGAGCTGTCCGATGTGGCTTTTCAACTCAGCGGGTGTACATTTTTTCGATATTTCCTTAATTTTTGCCCGAGCCCTTTATTTTATTTTTGGCTCGCCGGGATGCCCATTTTTGTCTGGATCTTTATTCTGTTTTTATCCAACGGGTCTTTTTACACGAAATATTTTCTTACTGCGTCTGTGTTGACAGGGGAATGGAAGTCTTCTCCATCCATGGTTGTTAGCATTAAGGCTCCACCTGAGAAAACCTTTTTAACCACGAATGGTCCTTCATAATTGGGTGTCCATTTTCCCCTATGATTGTTAAGAGGAGGAAGAATCCTTTTCAGCACTAGGTTGCCTGGTATATACCTTTGAGGTCGTACCTTTTTGTCGAAAGCCTGTTTCATCCGCCGTTGATACAATTGTCCATGGCATACAGATGTTAGGCATTTCTCTTCAATGAGGCTCAGTTGATTGTATCTAGATTGGAGCCACTCAGCTTCATCTAGCTTAATGTCCATCATTAACCTCAACGAGGGGATTTCCACTTCGATCGGTAGGACTGACTCCATACCATATACCAATGAGAACGGGGTTGCCCTTGTTAAGGTACGCACAGATGTTCGGTACCCATGTAGCGCAAACGGCAACATCTCATGCCAGTCTTTGTATGTCACAACCATCTTCTGCACAATTTTCTTGATGTTCTTGTTGGCCGCCTCGACGGCGCCATTCATCTTCGGGTGATATGGAGAAGAGTTGTGATGTTCTATTTTGAAATCCCGACACAAGTCAGCCATCATCTTGTTGTTGAGGTTAGAACCATTATCAGTAATGATTCTTTAGGGAATTCCGTACCGGCAAATGATGTCTCATTTGATAAACCGGGCTACCATTTTTTTTGTAACGTTGGCATAAGACGCCGCTTCGACCCACTTCATGAAATAGTCTATAGCAACCAGGATGAAGTGGTGACCGTTGGAAGTTGTTGGCTCGATCTTGCCAATCATATCAATACCCCACATGGCGAACGACTAAGGTGAAGACATGACATTCAAAGGATTTGGAGGTACATGGACCTTATCAACATAAATCTGACACTTGTGACATTTATGGGAGTATTTACAACAATCGGATTCCATGGTGATCCAATAATATCCCGATCTCAACAATTTCTTGGCTATAGCATGTCCTCCAGTATGGGTACTGAAGGAGTCTTCATGAACCTCTTGCATCAACAAGTATGCTTTGTGTCTATCCACGCATCTGAGCAGAACCATGTCGAAGTTTCGCTTGTATAGCACACCATCTTGATTCAAGAAGAAACCACATGCTAGTCTTCTGAGGGTCTTCCTATCTTTACTGGATGCCCGAGTCGGGTACTCTTGAGTCTTCAAGAAGTGCTTGATATCATGATACCAATGTTTGTTATCCTTACCACTGTCAACTGCAAAGACATAAGCAGGTCTTTCAAGACGGGAGACCATGATTCGAGGCACGAAATTCTCTTGAAAAACTTTAATCATAGATGACAAAGTTGCTAGAGCATCAGCGAACTGATTCTCGACTCGAGGAATATAACTCAGCTTGAATTTGGTGAAGAAAGTTAGCAGCCTCCTTTTATAATCCCTGTAAGGAACCAAGCGAGGTTGATGAACTAACCATTTACCATTGACCTAATTCACAACCAGAGTAGAATCTCTGCAGATCTCGAGGTTCTTTACTCGTAAGTTGATTGCCTCTTCAACCCCCATGATGCAAGCCTAATACTCTGCCTCATTGTTAGTGCATTCGAAAGTCAGTCGAGCAGCTAAAGGTGTATGGACCCCTTCTGGTGAGATGATAACATCACCTATTCTGCTTCCGTTTACGTTCACAGCTCCATCAAACATCAACTTCCATTTGGATTCAGGGTCTGGCCCCTTTTCCGGAAGTGGTTCTTCACAGTCTTTCAATTTGAGGAACATGATGTCCTCATCCGGGAACTCGAATTTCATGGGCTGATAATCGTCAATTGGCTGCTGATCTAGGTATTCTGACAATATGCTCCCTTTTATTGCTTTTTGCAAAGTGTAATGGATATCATACTCCGTTAGAATCATCTGCCATTGGGCTACCCTTCCTGTTAGAGCTGGCTTCTCGAAGATATATTTCACATGATCCATTTTGGATATTAGGAGAGTGGTGTGAGTCATCATGTATTATCTTAGTCGGCGAGCAGCCCATGCCAAAGCGCAGCAAGTTTTCTTGAGTAGTGAGTAGCGTGTCTCACAATCGGTAAACTTTTTGCTAAGGTAATAAATGGCGTGCTCTTTTCGACCAGACTCGTCGTGCTGACCTAACACACAACCCATTGATCCTTCGAGAACAGTAAGATACATGATCAAGGGTCTCCCTAGCACTAGAGGCATGAGAATTGGAGGTTCTAGCAGGTACTCCTTGATTCGGTTAAAGTCTTGTTGATGGTCTTCATTCCATTTGATGGTCTGATTCTTCCTCAGAAGTTTAAAGATTGACTCACACGTGGCTGTTAGGTGAGAGATAAACCGCGCAATGTAGTTTAGTCTCCCTAAGAAACCAAGCACTTGCTTTTCAGTCTTTGGCTCGGGCATCTCTTGGATGGCCTTTACTTTGGCTGGATCAACCTCAATTCCCCTCTCAATAACAATGAAGCCCATTAGCTTGCCGGAACGGACCCCAAAGGTGCACTTGTTCGGATTCAACCTCAATATGAACTTCCGGAGTCTGTCAAACAACTTTGCTAGATTGACCAAGTGCTCTTCTTCTGTTTGGGATTTTGTTATCATATCATCAACATAAACCTCAATTTCATGATGAATCATGTCATGAAATAACGTTACCATTGCCCGTTGGTAAGTGGCTCCAGCATTCTTAAGACCAAACGGCATGACCTTGTAACAGAAGGTGCTCCAAGGCGTGATGAAGGTAGTCTTTTCCATATCATTGGGAGACATCTTAATCCGGTTATAACCTGAAAACCCGTCCATGAAAGAGAACACATAAAACTGAGCAGTATTATCCACAAGCACATCTATATGAGGTAGAGGGAAATCATCTTTAGGGCTGACCCTGTTCAAATCCCTGTAGTCTAGACACATCCTGACTTTACCGTCTTTTTTAGGGACTGATACAATATTAGCAACCCATGGAAGGTAACTGGTCACAGCCAAAAACCCAGCATCAAATTGTTTTTGTACTTCCTCCTTGATTTTGATTGCCATATCAGGGCGTGTGCGTCTCAACTTTTGCTTCACTGGCGGGCAGTCTTCTCTCAAAGGCAGCTTGTGTACCACAATGTCAGTGTCTAAACCAGGCATGTCCTGGTAAGACCAGGCGAAGACATCAACATATTCTCAAAGCATGGCAATTAGACGTGTCTTGATAGATTCTTCTAATGCGGCCCCGATCTTAACTTCTTTCTTGTCTTCTCCGGTACCCAGGTTTATTACTTCGATGGCCTCTTCATGCGGCTGAATCATCTTTTCCTCCTGTTTAAGCAGTCTGACAACTCTTCGGGTAGTTCACAATCTTATTCACCTTCCTCATTGGCTGCGGTAAATCGGATTGTCAAAGTCATACTTAGCCATAGCAGGGTCGTCATTGATAAGATCCGGTGATGAGCACATGCATGAATGGTGATTCATGCAAGGCCTTAGAAAGAATTTGAGAAAACGAGAAACATTGCCACTTTAAAACTTTTCTTTCTTTTTGAAAAAACAAAAACAAAAATGAAAGACAAGGAACAACATGGATGAATGTGAAACGTCAGCTTTATTAATGATTATGAATTGTGTTAGGAACAAAAGAACCCTTACAATAAGCTATTATGCCCCGGGCAAGACATAGCGCTTGAGTACAGGAAAGACAAAAGCAAAAATCATTACTCTTCAAAGCAAGTGACTGAGATAAGCCTTTCAGACGACCAATTGCTGAGCTGAGTCTCTGGAACACAAGGTCTGATCCACTCCTCTAAGTCACAGTCACTATCAACTGTGTCGTCCTGCACGACACTGATGCTCCCATAATCCACCATTCCCGCACTCGTGAAGGTAATCGGGCCTTGACGACCTCTAGCGCTATGTTCAGATGATGACTGCCCAGGGTGGTAGCCAACACCAAACATATCCTTCTTTTCTGACACTTCTACTGGACTGCCCCAACCTTCTCACGCTCCTGATTCAACTACCTTCAAAGCTTTCTTATAAGAAGTTATGGAAACCCGCTTCTTTGATTCTTCAGAAAAAGTTGCTGATGAAGATGCCAAACCAGTCTTCAGGGGCTCAAAAGCCTGACACGGAGTCTCTACTATCTCACCATCCATCTCCATATATTTGAATGAAGCCAGATGACTAATGAAGATATCCTCTTCCCCACAAACTGTTACAATTTGTCCTTCCCAGACGAACTTCAGTTTCTAATGGAGTGTGGACGATACTGCCCCTGCCGAATGTATCCAGGGCCTTCCCAGCAAACAACTATATGCAGGTTGTATTTCCATTACATAGAATGTGGCATTGAAGATTTGTGGACCCACTTTGATTGGCAATTCTACTTCCCCAAACATTGACCTTCTCGATCCATCGAAAGCTCGAACTACCAGGTCACTGGGCTTCAAAATCACTCCGGAAAAATCCAACTTCATTAATGCCTTCTTGGGAAGAACATTCAGGGATGATCCGGTATCCACCAACACATCAGACAGCATTGTGTAACACGGTGGGAGAACTGACTTTTAGTCATGTTGCGGATAGCAAGAGTCGCCACCGACTTTTATTTTATCCATAAGGAAGGGACATAAAAGAACAGGAAAGACCGTTTTTAAAAGACTTGGGTTCGGGGGGTAGGTTATATAAAGGGAAGGTGTTAGTACCCTTTATATCCATGGTTATCCATGGGCTCTTAGTTACTTAGCTAACTTAAATTGTTTTTGAAGAGTGTAGTGTGTGATTATAAATTTTCTAAGTACTTTGTAATGATCTTCGTATGGATGTATACAAAGCCTTGTTTGAAAATGTTTTGAAAATATTGTGAGGTGTGAAAAGTATTTTGAAATGTGAGCAAGCAACTAAGAGGTACCTACCCTAGACTAAGTCATTCATGTTCTTATATGTTCTTTCAAGGGTAAGACTATCCCTATTATTAAGGAATAGGTAGTCATTACCTTGGATGTGTAAGGGACGGGCGTAGGGTCATCGTATGGTCAATGAAGTCAACTTAAGGGGTGTCTTTAGCAATTCGTAGGGACTATCATCATTTATTCGAAGGGACAAAATCATTATTCCGTAGGCAACCTCGAAGGGACTTGATCTTTTAAATTTATAGGGACTTGATGATTTTATAAGTGAAAGGACTTTGCTTAAGACACCCCTATATTCGAGGGACTTGACCATTTTATTTTAAGGCAACAAAGAGGAATACCCTAGGAAGTGCAAGATGGCGATCAAAGATCGACTTACGTGTGTGAGTGTTTATTTTCAAATATTTATCTTTTAAAGTTAATTATCTAAATTAATTTTAATTACAAATAGTTTCCACACCCTATTTACTAACCACGCAGTTAATATGAAAAATAAATGGCAGAAATTAAAAGGCAGAAAATAAAATTCCTACACTATTACATGGCTTAGGGGAAATTACATAATAATAATAATGGCAGAAAATAATAAAAACCAATTATTACAAAGGCGAAGCAGTTACATAATCAGGCAAACAGTGAATGAATAACATAAAAATGAGTGAATAAATTAGAGAAAAAAAAAGTTTGCAAACTAGGTTAAGAAAACAATTAGGGTTAGGATTTGAGAAAAATTTCAAGGTTTAAAAAAAATTTTAAGGTTTAGGAAAAATTTTAGGGTAAAAATTAGGGCGAAATCTGGGTTTTAAGATAAAGATTAGGGCTAAATTTTTAGGGTTTAAAGTTTATGAAAAAAAAATTAAGACTTAGGTTTAAAATTAAGGTTTAGGGAAAAAATTAAGGTTTATGAAAAAAAATATAAGTTTTAAAAAAAAGATTTTTTTTTATCTTTTAAAAATTAGTTTAATAATAATAATAAGGAAATTCAAAGAAAATACATAATTTGATGAAAAAGGGAAAAATAAAGTTAAAGATACCCAAAATATTTGGGGTTGGTGTTGAAACCCTGACTTTGCCTTTGCCAACAAAAACCTTCAGCCACTACGCTACGCCACGTTTCTTTGCCAAAATGTTGGGAATGAGTGTTGAACCCACGTTTCTTTGCCAAAATGTTGGGAATGAGTGTTGAACCCACGTTTCTTTGCCAAAATGTTGGGATTTATAATGACCTCCTTGTTTCTTTTAACTTTACAGTCAGTGGGATGTCTTAAGTTTTTTACTAAGTCTCCTTCGTAGGTATTGACTTAGTGAGCTTTTCTTTTGCTAGGTATTGACTTGCAGACTTTAGTGATTACAGGGAAACATCATTAGTTGTGTACAACACAAACAATTGGCATAGTTGAGTTAACCGAGTAACTGCCCTGCCCCAGGTTATGAATAAGGGTTTTAATTTGCATGAGAATGAAAAACTCCTACTTCATAGGCTCAAAAAGGTTGACTAGGGATTAACTTCCTTATATCTCCACTGTTTAGGAATTGAAACAATGCATGTACATCGTCAGCATAGTCTGTTCAAAAGCATATTGCATAAGATTATGGTATTGTTTTCGTCATCCTCCCTCTACAGGCTTATAGCTTTATCAAGAGTTAAATATCACAAAATAGAGATATGAAGCATAGTTCAAAATATAGTGAAACGAATGGATTAATTCAAGACAAACATATGCAATGCATTAATGAAAACAAAAGTTTAACATAATAGTAAGTGTTTAGGCAAACAAAAGAAATTACAAACAAAAATTCAAATGTTCTCAAAGCCTCTTCCTCTAAACTTGTCACTCTAGTTATCTAGAAACTTTGATGCTTGATGGACGATAGAAGAACTCAACCTGGCCTTCTGGCGTAACCTCGAGTATTCCTTCGTCAATTAGGTCTTGAATCTTATTCTTCAATGCCCAACAGTTATTAGTGTCATGTTCGGGACTGTCGGAGTGGTACATACACCTTGCTTTGTGATTATAGTGAGGAGAAGAGGTATTAGGATTTTTAGGAGAATTTTCCAAGGAAATTAGCTTTATTTCCAACAAGCATTGCAGCATTTGTGGCATTGGCGTGTTGAATTTGATGAACTGTCTTTTATATTCCTTGTGTCGAAGTGGATGAATCTTACAGGGTCTTCCTTCTTCCATTGAAGAACAATCAGTGGTAGCCTGTCTCTTTCCTTCTTCTATCATTATCTTCCTTTCAACCAAGTCAGCTTGTTTCAACGGAGGTTGACTGATGATTAGATCCCCGTCTCTGTTACTTTGAAGTTTGTCGACAAAGGTTCTCATCTCTTCTTGCCCCTGAGCTAAACTTTGGATAACAGCCATTTGGCCACTCGTCTGGATCCTTATCTCTGCCATCTCAGCTTGAAATTGTTTCAACTGATCATCCTTGTTGTCTCCAGGATTCTTCTTCTTCATGTCCTTAGAGAGGAGTGCATTTAAATCATCTTACCCCTTAGACAAATTTAGGATCACTTCTTGAAACTGAGCATTCTGAGCTTGAAGATCTTTGATAGATTGTTCGAGAGCCATTTCTGCTGAAATAAATAGCGAGAAGATGAGAAACCTGTTGTGAAAACCTGTCATGCAATGATATGGTATGTAGATGCATATGCAATGTTTTCAAGGACCGCGGGATTTAAATTTGTTTAAAGAAAAACAAAAACAAATTTTTATGAGTAAATGTTTAATGAAGTACAAAAATAAATATATGGGGTTTTAAGTCTCCCATGGACGTTTCCTTTTTGTATGGAGATATTTGTTTGGTTCCGTTCCTTGTGAATTTGCCTTGTTAGCTCCAGAATTCTTTCTTGACCAGCTCTAAAATGAGTCTCAAAAGTATCCCTTTGCTCCTTACACTGAATCCATGACTTCTGCAACTCTTCCAAATCAGTGGGCATGTCTGGATGAAGGATGGTATAAGGAACATCTCCTTCAGCAACAGGCTCCATAGTGATTGGTAGAACAGTAAGATATGGCATCATAAGAGTCTAAGCACGAGATCGCACCCATCTGAGATAAGGCTCCATAGGAATAGAATACTTCGGCTCCAAAGTGTTGCTATCAACCCTGTTCACCATGTTCCAAGCTCGTATAAACCTTTGACGGTAACCCTGAAGATCGTTGTCGTAGTCGAACACAATACCCTGAATAAGCATGTCATGAGGACCATTACTCCGAGCATAACCAAACTGACGTAGTGCTAAAGAAATGGTTGTAGGTAATGCCCCCTCTTATGCCAAGGAGTGGCACATTAGGGAATTCCCCACAACGATCAATGATAGTAACATTCTCCATAGATCGAGAGCACTAATGAATGTCTGAATGAGAAAGTGACATGATCCTCTTAGACCACTTGAACCCTTGTTCATTCTTTATCACTAATCGAGGAAGGTGAGAAATAAACCACCTAGATAGTAAAGGTATGCAGCACATCAGAGTTCCTCTCGCCTTCGTAGTACGAGTGTGAAGAGAATGTAAGATGTCTCCAAGTAATGTAGGCACTGGATTATGAGTCAGAAATATGTTGATGGCGTGTACGTCTATGAACTGGTCTGGATTAGGGAACAATACTAAGCCATAGATTAATAAGGCCAAGATCTCCTCAAAAGCATCATAACTCATAGCCTTCAGGAGCACTTGAGCTTTCTCCATCAACACCTTGGCAATAATACCCTCAACTCCACTTCTCGTTTCTAGGACAATGTCTGATTTCTTCAAATGTAGGGCTGCAGCAATAACCTCAAGTTTAGACTCTTTTTCTAAGCCTGTGAAGAGTCTCTGATCAAGGATAGGTATACCCAGTAATTTGGAGAACTCTTCCATTGTAGGAACCAGCTGATAATCGGGGAATGTGAAGCAATGATGTTTAGGATCAAAGAACTGAAATAGGACACTTATCATGTCTTCATTGAACCCTGAAATGACTAAATCCAGTAGGTGACCATGCATCTTGATGAATTGGGAGTTTTCAGAAACTTGAGAGACCAATTTCTTAAGCTTATGAGGTATTCCTACAAAGTTGATCCGAATAGTATTCCTACGAGCAGAAGCCATGACCTGCAACAAAGAACAAAGATAAATCCTTTGGTCCTTGAAATGGTTAGTGAAAATGTTATGCTTATGATGCATGATGTCATGATGTTATGCTCAATCACAAACATGTGGCACACACAAACAAGTCACGCAATAGCCCTAGGTTTGAAGGCTTGCATGAGGTTTAAAGGTAAGTACCCTCCCTTGAAGTTTAGTTGGTTCATCCTGTCCTACAAAAGTAACCAGGATCTAAGGGATCTCAATACCATTGATCCTTCCCAAGGGTGGTTATTCAGTAGGCAACTTACTTGCCAACCAAAACCCTCCTAGTTTAGGATCTCAATGAGTGTAGCATCGAGTATCAACCAACTTCAGTCTTCACCAAAGTCGGTTATCTCACTACTTTCTAAAGGCCAAGATGGGATGACTAGGGTTCTAAAAGTCAGTTAGTGTAATGACAACATATGGCAGCCTCATATTATCCTCAACTTACTTAAGGAACATAAGCACCAACCAAGAAGTCACACTAACTATGGCCACCAGATCAACCATATCGGTATACGCCGTACAATTTCCTTGGTCTATTGTCATTTACCTAAGGTACACTAGATCCGGGTTAGGATCTTTCACACATAAAACCCAACAAGTAATATAAAGCAAACAAAGCAAACAAATTTAAAGTGATCTAATTCCTAAGGGTACCCCTCTTTTATTTTTTCCCAGCAGAGCCGCCAGTTCTGTAACACGGTGGGAGAACTGACTTTTAGTCATGTTGCGGATAGCAAGAGTCGCCACCGACTTTTATTTTATCCATAAGGAAGGGACATAAAAGAACAGGAAAGACCGTTTTTAAAAGACTTGGGTTCGGGGGGTAGGTTATATAAAGGGAAGGTGTTAGCACCCTTTATATCCATGGTTATCCATGGGCTCTTAGTTACTTAGCTCACTTAAATTGTTTTTAAAGAGTGTAGTGTGTGATTAGAAATTTTCTAAGTACTTTGTAATGATCCTCGTATGGATGTATACAAAGCCTTGTTTGAAAATGTTTTGAAAATATTGTGAGGTGTGAAAAGTATTTTGAAATGTGAACAAGCAACTAAGAGGTACCTACCCTAGACTAAGTCATTCATGTTCTTATATGTTCTTTCAAGGGTAAGACTATCCCTATTATTAAGGAATAGGTAGTCATTACCTTGGATGTGTAAGGGACGGGCGTAGTGTCATCGTATGGTCAATGAAGGCAACTTAAGGGGTGTCTTTAGCAATTCGTAGGGACTATCATCATTTATTCGAAGGGACAAGATCATTATTCCGTAGGCAACCTCGAAGGGACTTGATCTTTTAAATTTATAGGGACTTGATGATTTTATAAGTGAAAGGACTTTGCTTAAGACACCCCTATATTCGAGGGACTTGACCATTTTATTTTAAGGCAACAAAGAGGAATACCCTAGGAAGTGCAAGATGGCGATCAAAGATCGACTTACATGTGTGAGTGTTTATTTTCAAATATTTATCTTTTAAAGTTAATTATCTAAATTAATTTTAATTACAAATAGTTTCCACACCCTATTTACTAACCACGCAGTTAATATGAAAAATAAATGGCAGAAATTAAAAGGCAGAAAATAAAATTCCTACACTCTTACATGGCTTAGGGGCAGTTACATAATAATAATAATGGCAGAAAATAATAAAAACCAATTATTACAAAGACGAAGCAGTTACATAATCAGGCAAACAGTGAATGAATAACATAAAAATGAGTGAATAAATTAGAGAAAAAAAAAGTTTGCAAACTAGGTTAAGAAAACAATTAGGGTTAGGATTTGAGAAAAATTTTAAGGTTTAAAAAATATTTAAGGTTTAGGAAAAATTTAAGGGTAAAAATTAGGGCGAAATCTGGGTTTTATGATAAAGATTAGGGCTAAATTTTTAGGGTTTAAAGTTTATGAAAAAAATTAAGACTTAGGTTTAAAATTAAGGTTTAGGGAAAATATTAAGGTTTATGAAAAAAAATATAAGTTTTAAAAAAAAGATTTTGTTTTATCTTTTAAAAATTAGTTTAATAATAATAATAAGGAAATTCAAAGAAAATACATAATTTGATGAAAAAGGGAAAAATAAAGTTAGAGATACCCAAAATATTAGGGGTTGGTGTTGAACCCCTGACTTTGCCTTTGCCAACAAAAACCTTCAGCCACTACGCTACGCCACGTTTCTTTGCCAAAATGTTGGGAATGAGTGTTGAACCCACGTTTCTTTGCCAAAATGTTGGGAATGAGTGTTGAACCCACGTTTCTTTGCCAAAATGTTGGGAATGAGTGTTGAACCCACACCCTCAGACTTTCAACCATAGGTCTTTGTCACTAGGCCAATTAGCGCACGCCACACACCATCTTCTTCCTCCCACCTGCATATTTTTGGTATATACTATTGGAAGAATAAAAAAAAGAAATAAACAAGATCAAATAAAATCGCTGCAGATTTTAAAATAATGAAAAATAAGAAAAGCGATTAAAATAAAATCTAAAAAATATTAAAACGATGCTAAAAATCTAATAAAATCAAATAAAGAACGCACAATTTTTTTTAGATTTTTTTGAGAATATGAAAATAGAAAATAAATCAAATAAAATAGAAAAAAGAGGAATTTGCGATTTTGAGGGTCGGAATCTTTTAGAATTATATTCTAAAAGAGTATTGTTCTTCGATTTTTTTCTGAACTTCTAGAAAAAATTTGGAGTAAATCGAAACAGTAGTACTTACCTGACTTACCTGTCAGCCTGAAATTCTTATCACTACTGCAACCTTCGAAGTATCGACGAAAGCAGATTACAGCAGATTAACCAATAGTTTAGTTCTCCATGGTGCCTTATGATTCCTGCATCAAAACTTAAATCCAACTATCCAAAAACCATCTACACAATCAAACAAACATATTATGTAATTAAAATCAATTAATCATGCATAAATCATTGAAATTTAAAAAAATCAAAAGAAAAGCAAGAATATGAATTTGGTTTGTATGATTGGGCATGAATTTGATGATGAGGATGATTGGAATAGGTTCAGGAAACCTCAAGGATTCAATTGCAACCTTTAATCAACTTGTAAAAGTGGTGGATTGTGGAAACCTAATTTTGAATTATGTGAAATTTTAAAGTATGAATATCATCCTCTTGCTCTCCATCCTTTTTTTGTCTTGTGATGTTGTTGTGGTTATATAGTAATGTAATCAGGTTAAGAATTTGGGCCTTGGTTGGAGTTGTATGGGTTGCTTGAAGGTGAAGAAAGCTATGGTCAAAAATATCAAAAAAAATCAAATGATATGTTTCCAAATTGGTTGTGCACAAAATTGGAGAGTATCAAATCAACTTAAATGATGTTTAAGAGCTTCTAGAAGAAGAATCAAATCAAATATTTGTATTTTCATATTTTATTTTGATTTAAAATGAATTTTAATGAATAAAATCCAAATAAATAATAAATAAATTATAAAAATCAGAAAATATTTGAATTGGGTCGCGCTTGATGTTATCATGAAGATTGGGTTGCAAAATGATAGGCCCATTTGGAAAAAATTAGATTTAAGCCCTTATTTTCTTCATACACCCCTTGAAAATCTCCCAACTTTGACAAGGCATAAATCCCTCAATTTTAAGGCTATGAAGGTGTTCTTGGACATTTTGGAAGTCTTAAAGAGTCCTATAACAAACCTCTTTTGTCTCATGTCCATATCTTTTACCATTTTCAAGTTATGCCCTTTGGAAGATGTTGACTTTTTGTTGACTTTTGAAATGACCTGTAATGTTTTGGCTCATACCTTTCAAATGAAGCATTTTTAGGCTTGGCTTGGGAGACACAAAGTTGTAGAGAATTCAATTTCCTTCAAAATGAGATTTGGATGGGAAATTTTTTATGAAGCGTGTGAAAGTTATGGCTGTTCAAAGTTCAGTTGACTTTTCCTATGAAAACCCTAATTTAGAAACTCCTGATTCTTGATGATCTGAAATCTCTTTGATGAATCATGATCAACCCTTGATCAAATGATGAATTTTACTTCATAAACTTGATGTTGGAAAAAAATCATGAAGTTTGACTTTGGTTTGACCACAGTTGACCTCAGTTTGACTTTTTAACCACTTTGACTGATTTTTGCATATCTGATCATCTGACTGAGCAAACCTTTTGGGAAAGCCTTGAAACTTGACATATGGATTCTTGAAGACATGTGGGATGTTATGAAGTTTATTTGAGGCCTTGGAAGTCCATTTAGCCTGATCAAATCCAAAACCCTAGTTTAGGGTGCATTGCTTAGGAGGAGGCTTTGTCTGAGAGAACTTCCAAGCTTTCTGACTAATTGTGAACCTTGTGAACCTCTTGGGATACCTTGTTAACCTTGTGAACCTATTGGGACACCTTGGTACACAATGCCTTGACTAGGGGAGGGCAAATTTTGGGGTGCAAGACATTGCATTTTTACACTCTAAGGAAATATTGAATGCCCGATTGTGAGCACGACCCTAAGAAGTTAGATCCATGTCTGTGAAGCCCAATCCATGACTGGCATTGAAACTAGATAGCACCGTCTCCAATTGGTTCACTGAGATATCCCGAGGTACATAAGCTTTATTCAGGATGTTCAATAGAGCCTTATGGTGGGAGTCAGAACACATTAACAAGGACAAGATAGAGATCTTCGATGGAGTTTGTTGCAAATGGTCCACAATCTTGTAATCACTCTTCTTGATGATTCTCAAGAACGCCTCAGCCTCTTTATCAAATTTAATGTCTGGGTCCACCGCTGGTGTGGGTTCGTTAGCAGTCATTAGCTACTTTCCCCTAGCTTTAGCCTAGGCTTCTACAGTGTCTCGGGGTGGTATCACACTGTTTCTCAGTGTTTCTGGCGCAAATAACCTCCCACTCCTAGTAAAGCCTCCTACTCCAACATTTTCTACTTGAGCTGGAGACGTACTAGAAGTGGCCAATTCTTGCTTCTGGCTGTTACAATATACTTCACCACCATAATGCCAAGGAATGGCCTTATCACTTTGATACATTATTGGCCCTGCAGTGGTGATAGTTATCGGTGCTATTCTGGCTTGTGGAGGAACTTGAGACGGGTCATAGAAAATGGTTATTGTAGAGACTTCTCTTTCTTTCACAACTTTTTCAAACTGTACAACCCCTTCATTAATCATACTTTGGATCCCCTTTTTCAACTACTCACAACCATCTGGAGCAACAGCACACCTTGGACAATCGTCTTCACAACCTGGAAAAACACCCCTCTGGGCCAAACAATCCTTAATAGCATTCAACGGAGTTTGCAGGTCGTTGACATTGCACAACAGATTTAGACTCTCTCCATCACTAATTTCCCCAACTGCACCTCCATGAGGAGGCATGGGGTTCTGTATCACGTTTGGAGTAGGAGCGAAGTTAATCGCTTTAGAATCTACCAGGTCTTGGACTACATACTTTAAGGCTTTACAGTTTTCTGTGGTATGTCCGGGAGCTCCGGAATGAAATTCGCATTGGGCATTCGTATCATAACCTTCAGGGAGTTGCCCCGGCTTCGGGGGTTGCAGAGTTCTGAGCTGAACCATCTGGAGTTGGAGGAGATTCTTCAAAAGCTGAGAATAGGACATATGTGGAGTTTCAAACTGTCTTTCTCTGGTCTTCTAGGGATAATATGGACGAGGGGATCTTTGTTGATACCCTTGTTGGCGTTGCTGCGGCAGTTGTTGGACTTGCTATTGAACAGGTTGAGCGGAGATAGTGACAGGGGCCACTTGCTGATAAACACCTCAGTTACCTCCGCCTCTCTGTGTGTATACTGCCCCAGTCTCTCCTTCTCTTCTCTTCAAGAAGGGTTTCTCAACACCAGAAGTTGAAGCGCCCCCATTCTGAATCTTCCCTTGCTTGATCCAACTCTCTATCCTTTCGCCGGTCAAGATAATATCTGAAAATCCGCTTGAGGAACATCCAGCCAACCTTTTCATAAAGTGCTCATGAAGAGTATCCATGAAAAGGTCCACCATATCCCTTTCTAGCAGCGGTGGTTTCACCCTAGAGGCCACTTTACACCATCTCTGTGCATAATCTTTGAAGCTCTCCGAGCTCTTCTGAGTCAAACTTTGGAGTTGAGTGCGACTGGACGCCATGTCAATGTTATACTGATATTGTTTAAGGAATGCTTCTCCCAATTCTTTCCAACCTCTCACAGAGCTTCTCTCTAAATTCATATACCATTCCAAGGATCCTCCGGAGAGACTATCCTGGAAATAGTACATCCAGAGCTTCTCATCCCTGGTATGGGCACCAATCTTTCGGTAGAACGCTTGCAGATGAGTTGTGGGGCAGGAGTTGCCGTGATACTTGTCAAAAGTAGGTGGCCTGAACTTGTGAGGAATGACCACCCCAGGGACTAGGCCCATGTCAGATACATCTATCCTAGGAGTGTCCTTACACTCAAGGGCTTTGACTTTCTCAGCCAGCAGCAAAAAGTCCTGGAAATTTCCTTCTGCACCAAATCCCATATCATTGTTAAAGGGGGAAAACTGATCTGCTTGTCTGTCTTGCACAGGGATGAAGGTTGTACCAGGTTCTAGAACTGGAGGTCCACCTGGCCATTGTTGGTGTTGGGAGGATTCACTTGTACTTCTGGAGTGACTACAGGAGGATCAGTCTGAGAAAGGTTAAGTCCTTGGATTGCAGCCCTCAAATCTTGTTGTCCTTGGGCCATCCCTTGCATCATGACCATGAATTCGCCCATCCTAGTGCGGAGTTCGTTGAGCTCAGTTTGCATAGCGTCCATGATTGTCCTCTGGTTGTTGCGTGTTGTGTAACGATAGGGAATGTTCTGTCTGAAGTGTCGGGTCTTGGCAGCTTGCGCAATCTTTGCCTGAAACGCAGATAAGTTAAGAAACCTGTAGAAAACCTGCAAAAACAAAGAAAAATGCAAATGATGTGTATGTAATGCAATGTGTTCCTTTTATTCTCAAGGTTTTTTTTACTTTCCATTTCCGGTGTTGAGAAAAAGAAGACATTGTGTGACATCCAGATGTGCAGTAGCAGCATTCAGTATCTTGTGTTTGTGCGACAGATAAACAATCAGAGACTTCAGGTGAATCAAAAGGAAACTATAATAGCAAAAAACCTCAATGGGTACAAGTTCATACATCAAAAGGTACATCAAGAGAGAGAGGACTCCCACAACAAGCTTGTGGGTAATCCAAGTCATATGAATACAAGACTAAAGCTTAGGAAAATCTACATCTTGTAACCTCCAACTAAGGCACTTGACACCTTGCAACAGCTGAGTTATATCTGGATATGTAGGTTCCTGCACATGCTTCTTAATCAGGATATCCCTAAGTTCAAAGGAGGCATGCAATTCCTCAATCTGTTGTAGGAACACCTTTTCACTTAGCTAGCTTGTAGTGGAACCAGTCTTGGTTCTCTTGACATTAGCTTTCAATTTCTACTCTTTTATTTCTTTCTGAGCTTCCTTTACTACTTGTTGACTTTCTGCTAGACCTTGGAGACGACTCTTCTCTTGATGATAAGCCTTCTGAAGGAGCTCTCTCTATCCAACCAAAGAATCTTGAAGACTCTTGATTTCTAGCTTGTGCTTGACTTCCAGCTCTTTCTGCTTCTTCAAATTGTCCTCCCACTTCTCTTGCCACAAGGTGATAGCTTCATTCAGCTCTTTCTTCTCTTTCTGGCGTTGGGCTGCCTTGTGAGTTTCAACTAATCCCCTTTTTCTTGAAGTAGAGCTCTCTCTCTCTCTTGAAAGTCTTGCTGCTTGAGCCTGACCATTTCTTCAGCTTTGTGAGCCCTTTCTTCCAATTTCTGGTTTTGCATTTTCAACTTCTGGCATGAATTGTAGGCTTCTTGATTCTCTAATCTGAGATTCTGAATCAAGGCTTCCAATTTTTGATATTCCTGAAGAGGAACTGAAGTTGTAGGTGCTACCTTCTTAGGGTAGAGAGGTGTTTCCTTAGAGAATGGGAGCAACAGAGTCTCTACACGATCTTCCAACCAGGTGGCAAAAGGATCATAAGTCTTGGGATCTACTCTCCCAAAGTCTTTCTTCCCCTTCATCACTCTAACCTCCCAAGCTTGGGATGCTAGTATACTCATCTTGAGATTTCCTTCTGCTGGAAAGTATAAATACTCACTCATCTCCTCAATCAAAGGTACAGCTCTTAAGGGATAACCAAATTGTTTCCTGGATAAGATAGGATTGTAGCTAATCCCACCTTTCGTTGCTATCAAGGGCACATTTGGGAAGCTACCACAACTGACCAAGATTTCTTTGCCCACAAGATCCCTGTTGTATCCCCAAGCAATGTCAACTGAGGTTAAGCCCATTAATCTTTTGGACCACTTCCAAGATTGTTTCAAATCCTGAAAAGGCCCTGACTTAGGGAGTTACCTTACAACCCAATTAGAAAATAGGGGAGCACAACAATTTACATGTCCCTTCCTCTTTTCATTCCTGTGGTGGACTCCATAGTAAAAGTCACCTAGCAAAGTAGGCACTGGATTTCTTCTGGAAAATATAGTGATGGCTTCCATGCTGATTAAACCTTTTTCTCCTGGAAACAAACTGGTCCCATACACTATCAAAGCAAGCAAGGTACTAAACTTAGCCCATTTGTTTTTAGATGCCAAATTCTGAGCTTCCTTGATAATAAAATCCAAGAAAAGTCCTTTACCTTTGGTGGCATCCAGTCCTCTATTAACCTTGGATAAGTCCAAAAGAAAGGAGTCAGCTATATCTTTGGATGAATGCATTTTCTCTAAGCCATAGTAAGGAGAACCATTTTTATGGGAATTCTGAGGATGCTGGATATCTCTTCTAATGTGGGAGCCAAGATGTAGTCTAGGAAAACAAAAACCCTCAGCTTTGGATCATAGAACTGCAGTAGAGAATGCAAGCTATCCCTATGGTCAGTGGTTGGCTTATTCACATAGTCTAGGATCTTTCCAAACTCTTTTCTGAAATCATCAAGCACTTTGTCACCCATCAAGTTAATTAACTTATGAATACCATCTGTTTTTGGGTGTGGGAAAGTATAATGGACATTTCTCTTCCTTGGAATCTCCATGTTGAAGCAGCAAAATATGACCAGGAATAGGAGGTAATGAACCCTGAGAATAAAAAGAACACAAATGATTAATGATGTTATGATGTTATGCAAGGCAAGGCATGTGATCAGTGATGTGTATGTGTAGTGAATCAGGTAATCAAGTGTCTATGCAAGGCCACAACATCATCACAAGTATCTTTCTGATCAGGAGTTTATGATTTCAGAATCCATAATTAGCATAACAAGATTATATCACTGAAGCATGCTGGAATAATGGGTATGTTGAAGTTTAGGGTTCCTGCAAACCTGTAAACCCATCCCCCTCTCACGGGTGTGCTAGTCGGGTCAAACATCACGGACTCTCAAAGTCGAATAGCAATAATACATTCACCATTTCTGAGAAATGGCTCATGACCAAATCAGGGAATCGGTTTGGCATTATGTACTACTCAGGGAGGTCTTAGCTGAGTCCAAGGAAACAAGCATCCCTCATAAGTCCTCATCTTCAAGCACTAAATCTAGAAACAATAATACATTCATCTCGAAGGGTACAATACTATCGTCATACGAACAGTTTGCGTTAACTGGATTCCTATGAGAGAACCAGGCCATCCTATGCGAGTTCCCAGTGGGCCCTCGGATGCGAGTGGGTTTGCCAACAAATGTGGTCTGCCACTGTCATCACTGGAGAGGGATGTTTCCACAAGGGTTCTCAATGATCAGTCCCTTGACTGCACATAACTATCAAGGTAGTGTATTGCCCCAAAAAGATTCCAGCGTCAATACATTTCCGAGAAGGTCGCAAGTCAAGGCGTGGAACTCACTAATACCAACATAGCAAGATGCCATGAAGCCAAAGTGGAACCACTCTAAATCCTAGGTGCACTCAAGTCGGGTATTTGGCTTATCTCACAGTAACAAAGCCCATCCCACAGAAAAAATGAAACCAGCACAGTCCAGTACATGATGCATGTGAAAATAAATACTAAAAGCAGTAAATAAAGTTGTAAAGTAAACTGTAAACGAAAACAGTAAATAAGCACACAATAACATATATGTAAACACCCAAAGATACAAAACAAATAGGCGCTAGGATTGACTCTACAAGGGAAACCTGAGATTCTGGGTTCGATCCCCAGCAGAGTCGCCAGCTGTCGCTCCCGGGATTTTCATCCTAGTACGAACGCGAAAGTGGCGTGGAAAAAGTAGAGTCGCCAGCCATGCATTTTTATCCCGAATGAATGGGAAATGTAATGCTGCACAAACCTGAGGAAGAAGGAAAGGACAAGGCCTTGTGAACCAAAGATCTGGGTTCGGGAGTCGGTTATGACCTGGGAAGGTATTAGCACCCCAGATCGTCCGTCATACCTGACGGGATCCACGCTTGTTTGTTTTGTTTCAAAGGGTGAGAAATAAGATGCTGCTGAACAAAAGAACTGCTACTGGAATGGAATGAGAAAGGAACTGGAAAAAAAGAGAATGAAAATAAAGGGGTAAATGTAGGGAAAATAAAGAATGTGCTAGAACGGGCCCTACCCCGCTGCCTACGTACCTCATTGGGAGAATGAGGATCAGAGTCGACGTAGTTCACCTAACTAAGGCGGGAACTATTTGTTTGTGTTTTTTTATGTCTGGAATTGCGTATGTCTATGCTCAGGTGTTGTAGGCTGGTCTGGTACGAGTGTGTTTACCGTCTTTCATGCGAGACAAGTCGTCGCGAGTTTGCGTTGTGAGTGAATGAGGTGAGAAAAGAAGTTCCCACAAGAAAGCCGCTTATTGTTTGTTGTTTGCTTTTT
Organism: Lathyrus aphaca; assembly: GCA_963966055.1. NCBI lineage: Eukaryota > Viridiplantae > Streptophyta > Magnoliopsida > Fabales > Fabaceae > Lathyrus > Lathyrus aphaca. The sequence continues at coordinate 228,875,392 of OZ014522.1, forward strand.
ATGAGAGTTTTTATGAATTTGGCACAAGGAAGTGAATTCTAACTCTTTTCCATGGAATGTGTACTTGTTACTACATTCCAAGATGGAATAATAGAACAAGCACACCAACCAAGGAGAATTTATCCAAGACTTGTTTCCATGAATTGGGGTTTAAGTTCACTAGCTTGTTGAACTTTTTTAAGTGTTTTTGTAGCTTTTGTGAAGAAATATCTTTTAGATTTTCTTTGTGAAACAACACCTTGATAAGACTTGTGCATAATGCTAGACAAGCTTACACTATTCCAAGATGGAATGAATGCAAGTGCCCCATGGAATAAGGCTATACACAAGGGATCCTTTCATGCAATTATTAAGTCTTTTTGGATTTTGTTTGAAGATGAGAAGAGAAGGACTCAAAAGGAGAAAGGTAAGAGCTAAGGGGGACTAAGACACAACCCTAAGTTATATTATTATGTACATGTGTGGTCTTATGGTTAATGAGGTATTCTAACCTAAGGAGAAGAAAGAACAAGCTAGAATGCAACTTACTTCCTAAGGAAGTTAAGTTGAAATCTAAAGCAAGAAGGAAGCCCTATGAACAAAGCACAAAGGTGCTAAGGCAAAAGAAAATAGATGCATAAAAGAATAAGAATGAAGTGATTACCTCATCTTACCCCCCTACAAAACAAACATTAGTATGATGAAAAAATGAGCAATTGTAGCATGGTAAATCTCTCAAAACAACTCACACTAGCTAAGGAGGATGTTAGTGAACTCCTAAGACAAATACCTAAGCCTAAGGAAATCTATAAGATGGAAAACTTAAAAAGTAAGTAGATAAACTCAACTTAAGTATTCTAAAGCTATTAGAGTGAACAACTTCAAACTATGCCCTAAAAGGAAGCTAAACCCTAATAAGAGTTAAGGTGAAGTTACATGGAGAAACTTAAATGGTTAAGTGTGCTAAACTTATATAAACCCTAAGGTGAATAGAAATTCTAGGGGTGTAAACACCCCAAATGTGCCCTCACTTTTTATCATACCATGGCATGTGATCTTTCATTTATGCATTTACATAAGCATTACATCTCATATTGCATATTTGTTTCATTTGCATAGTTCCATTTCATCTGCATCTAGGGTTTGTGATCTGAGCAATCCAAGAATCAATCTGAGCCATCCCAATAGTCTTGAATATTTCCAAGAGGGTCCATGTGTGTTCCGTAATCATAATATACTCCCCAAAGTTCATGAAAGTCAAAATAGCACAAAGAATGACAAAGGCATGGAAGCAGAGCTAGGGTTTTCCTGCACAAATGACCAAAATTAGGGTTTTGGTTTCAGAGGCCTTAACTCCAAATATTTAGGTCATTCTTGTTTCTAATGTTCTTAATATGTTATAAGGATCATGTGTACCAAGTTTGATGAAGAAATTCATTGTGGAAGTCATCTGATCATTGGGTAACTTCTTGAGCAAGTTAAGTCAAAATCAGGGCATCTGAGGCCCCCAACAATGGAACCAAAGGATCATTTTCATCAAATTGAGGTTCTATGATCTTTATTTGATATTATAAGTGGTTGTAAGTTCACAAAGTTGAAAAATTTTGGGCCAATTGCAAACTTGCCATTTTTGGAAATGACTTGTAATGGAAACTTTCCATTTTGGGAAAGATTTTCAACCTCCTCTTTCATAACCAAAAATGCTTCAAATGAAAAATTCTTGGACATGAAAGTTGTATATTAGGTCTTTACCTTTTCAAAAAGTACAAGAACATGTCTTGATTCATCCTAGAACTCAAGATATAGCCTTTCAAAGTTGGCAAAAATCACATAATTTCAAGTTTCATGTCAAAGAGGCAAATGTGCATTTTTGGTTTCCAAGCACTCAAATGACTTCTAATGTGCCCAAATGTGACATAATATGTACATAAACCTTGCCTAGACCAGAATTGAGCCTTGCATCACAAGTTTTCATGGCCAATTTCTCAAGAAAGTTCAAAGAGGGAAAGTTGCAAAATGCCTTGGATCCTTCCATCCACTAGTGCCAGCTGCATCAAACCAATTATATGGCTCTCCATGAATCTTGCTGAGGCCAGACACCCCCAAAAGCCAGATCTGCTATGGCCCATACCTTCAAGTACACAAATTTGACTTTTTGGCAAAACCTCTCATACCAATCAAGCTGAGCCACAACAACTCTTCTGACCAATCAAGACTTCACATACATGCCTCATGGACCTCATTTCATAACATCTTGGAGCCTGAAACATCACACAACTCAGAATCCCAAAAATTACAATAGAACTTCCTCTCTTCGAATCTCACTGCACAGGCCTCAAACTTCAAATATTTTTCCACCAATCAACTCAAAATCATCCATATATCACAAAGCACCCCCTCCCATGGCCTGAAAGCTCCCTAAACCAAAACACGATTTCTGTAAAACCAGAACCATATACTTCAAAATAGCCATCACAAGCTTTCTCTAAGCTCCTCATCATCATCAGAGAGCTCATTGGGGGTGATTTGAACCAAGAAAGAGGCCAGAAATCTCAGGAATCGAAAGCTTCATCTCAGGTAACCATGAAGAACAATTTTTCCAGAACTCTTATTTAAAGTTCTTAAATGCTTCTACATGATGCACTGATCATCCTGATATGTTTACTTTTGAAAATGGTTAAGAATCAAGCATGTATTGAACTTCTGAAAGTTTTGATTATTTTTTCGTTTTGCTTCGAATCATGATTTTCTTGAGTGATAAATGTTGTTTGATGCTGGATTCATGTTTAGGGATGTTAGAGGATCATTTCTGGAGCTTTAGAGGGTTTGATTTAACCTAGGGAAGAAGTTAGGGTGAGTGGGCTGCCAGAGAAGATGACCGGAGCTAGCTCCGGTCACTTGGAAATCATTAGGGCTCTAATTAGGGTTTAGGGGGTCAGTTTGAATGTGGGTCGTACGATTAGGTTTAACGCGTGAATGGAGGGCCAGGATTAGTTCATTAAAACCATAATCAGATTAATTAGTTTAATTAATTAGGTTTAATTTTAAAAATGCCAGATTGAATCCTAGCCACACAAACGCGCGCCAGTCAATTCCCTCTCTTTTTATTCAAATCTGGGCCACTGGATCAGTTGATTTCCCATTTAATCCATTTTTATTTCATTTTATTTTATTTCTTTTGCATAATTTATTTAAAATAGTTAAAAACATCACAAAAATATTATTTTTTTGCATTTCTGATCCAAATATTTTTCTCAACTCAAAAATGATTTTTTATTTTATTTTTTGCATTTAAAAAGTATTTTTAAAATATTTAAATGTTATTTTTAATTAATTAATGGATTTTAATTAATTAAAAATACATTTAGGTTTCTAAAAATCACCAAACAAATCATGAACCATTCCAATACATTTAGAAACATTTAAAATCATGAACCATTCCAATACAGAAGAAAGAAAGAGGAAGGACACAGGTCCTGCGAACCAAAGAGACTGAGCTCGGGAGTCGGTTACGACCTGGGAAGGTATTAGCACCCAGATCGTCCGCCGTACCCGACGGGATCCACGCTTGCAAAAGAAACTGCTTCAAAGGGTGAGGGTATGAAGACTGCAGCAAAATAAATGAAAATAAAAAGAAACTGGATCTGGAAAAGAACTGAATAAGAAACAAAGGAAAAATGTAGGGAAAATAAAGAGTGTGCTTGAACGGGCCCTACCCCGCTGCCTACGTACCTCATCAGGATAATGAGGATCAGAGACGCGGTAGTTCCCCTAACTAGGGGTACTAAAAGGAAATTGCTTGTGAATTAAGGCTTGAACTGCCTATGCCATTGCTCAGGTGTTGTAGACTCGGACGACGAGTGCGTAACCGTCTTGCAAAGTGACAAGTAGGAGCAAGTTCGCGTACGGAGCGAATGAGATGAGAAAAGAATTCCCGAAGGAGAGACGCTTATTGTTTGTTTGGTGTTTTTTTTAGAAGCTTTTATGAGTGTGTCACAAGGAAGTGAACTCAAGCTCTCATCAATGGAATGTGCACTTGTCACTACATTCCAAGATGGAATAATAGAACAAGCACACTCAAGTAAGGAGAAGATCCCCAAAACTTGAACCCAAAGATTAGGGTCTAGGCTCACTAACTTGTTTACTTATTAAGTGCTTTGGTATTTACAATGAAGAAGTGTTTTTTAGCTTTTCTTTTATGAAGAAGATACCTTGATCAGACTTGTGCATCACAAGGTAAACTTGTACTATCCCAAGATGGGAAGACTACAAACATACCTCATGGAATAAGGCTATGGATCAATGCATCACTTCACATTTATTAAAGTGTTTTTTTTAGAGTTATGAGATGAGAAGAGAAGAAGAACCAAAAGGATCTCAAAGGAAAAATTCTAAAGGGGGACTAAAACAATCCTAAGTGTTAACATGCATGGGTGTCCTAAGGGTTAGTGAGGTTTCTACCCTAATGAAGAAGAGAAGAAGAAGATAGAAGAAGGGATGAGAAAGGCCTAAGCCCAACAACAAAGGGTTAGCACATAAACATAAGAGGAAGAGATGAGAATTGGAGATGTGAAACTTAATTCCCACATCTCACACTTACCATAGCCCCTGCAAGGTTAGTATGCACATAAATGAAACAAAATGAGCAAGATAACATGCTAACATTAAAAAATCAGAAGTGACATGATATGAAACAAATGTACAATGCACATGCAACTCAAAGAAATAAGGAGAAGAGACTTATGACTCAAAAGGATGCAACATGAATACATATGAAAACAAATGCACACTTATGAAATATGCAAAGCAAAATGCACAAAATATGAACACAAGACTCACAACCAGAATCAAAATGGGATGAAGAATGGCTTAGGAAGCCAACAAGATGAAGAGAAAAGAGGTACAAGACCAAACAATATCAAAATGGAAGCAAAAGAAACCATAAGATGAACTTAAATCACTTAAAGAAGCAAATGACTTGAATAAGAAACAAATTCAAAAATTCATAAGACACAAGACTTATCCTAGGACCAGGAAGGTACCCACACCCCAAAGGAACCCCAAATGAGAAGAAGAAGTGGGTACAAGTGCCTTTTTAGGCTTATGAGAGGCTTAAAGGTTCAAAGGAAGCAAAACGGGACAAGGTTCAAGATAAAATCCACAATAAACCAACCAGCCACATAAAAATTCCACAATTGAAACCAAATGATCCTCAAACATGTTATATCAACCAGCCAAACGGATTTGCAAAGATTCAGAAAGGAACTAAGTCAAATGGAGGCAAGAACACAAGTTAGGACAGAAAGTTTACATCACAAGATACCAGACCAAGACTCAAGAAATAAATTTCTAAAAATTCATGGAAAAATCACATGAAATGTACAATGAATTAGGAGTACAAAGCAAAAAGAATAGGATCAAAACTCAAAATATTGAAGACTATGGAAATTAGACAAGGCAGACTGGTCAAGAAAGGCTTAAAAAGAAGCTATGAGCAATGGAGAATTAATTTGACACGTGGATCAATGAAAAAAATAAATAAAATATGACAAAAAACTAGAGACTCAAAATAACATTCAGGATTTTTTTAGGAATTTTTAGATGAACGAAACTATTTTATATGAATTAAAAGCAAACTGAAATAAAAGAGATTAAGTTGAAGAAAAAGAAATTAAAATAAAAATGAAGGAGGTGTGATGAAGTAAAGCTTGGAAGTGTGATTTGGTTGGGCTGGATTTGGGGTGGTGCGAATAACAGTACTGCCTGGGCCCAGTACCTGCACTGGACCATGCTGCTGTTGTGGACTTTATTTGAATTTAAAAAAAGAAATGCAGGAAAATGGGAGATCCGCTAGATCTATCACGCGGCTGGTGTTGCTCACCTCATTAAATGAGGTGGCAGCATGCTGGAATGTTAATGGTGAGTGCATGGGACTTACTATGAGCATGTCCACACGAATAATTAAAAATAGAACATAAATTATAATATGAAAATGCAGCAACAAGAGGGACACGTGGCAGCGTCTCACACGTTGGATGTGAGATCACTGAATCCAAATATGACATCAAAAATAGCTAAAACTCAAAGGATCGGTCGGATCGAAGCAAAACAACATTGATCATCAAACTTTAAATGCTCATAACTTATGATATAATGCACCAAAATCAAATCTACGAAGTGCAGAATGATCAGGGAAGAACAAGGAACACAAATCAACCATTAAATTCCATTTCCAGAACAAAAAGTTTCAAGCCATACCTGAGATGGAGACCTTGAAATGTTGAAATAGAAAGCCAAATAATCCGTGCAAATCACTCCTCTTACTCCTTAGATGCAAAATAAATGCATCTAAGGTCTTGAAATAACTTGGATCTGAGATCTCAACACAAGAGGCTTTGAAATGGTGAACCTCCAATTCTGTGTTCTAAGCTTGAATGAGTGGATGATTCTTGATCTAGATGATTCACTGATCAAGAATATGGAAGAGATTTGTGGAGAATGTAAAGGAATCAAGAGGTATGGAGCAAGCAAAAATGCAAGAAGGTTGAGAATGAGAGAATGAGAGAGAATTCAGATCTGGTTTTTTGCTTCTTTTTCTTTGTTATGATGTTTAGAGTGAGTGCTGAAAGTGTGATGAAAAGTGCACGAAAATTGAATGAGAAAAGTGTGAATATGCAAATTATGCACTTGGTGGAATATGCATGCTTTACTCATGATTCCTTGGGCTTCTCAGCATGTGTAAGTTTCAATCTCCACCCTTGATCCAAATCCATTAACTCCTGGCCCTTAGATCAAACCCTCACACTTAATTCATGATTTTTGCAATTTGGCTTGTTTTGGAGGGAGTTTTCAAAAGTGTATGAAAATGACTATTTTTTTGGAGAAAATTGGTCTTAAGGCAATGTATTTCAAGTTAGAAACAAGTTTGGTCCTGAACCAATTCACAAAAATCAAGATTGGAGCCTTCTTGCACATGATGCACTTTTGGAAAGTTGAAAAATACCCCTAGGATGCACAATTTTCGAATGGTCTAGAAGAAGATTGGTAAATCCGGTGAAAACGCACTTGTAATCTTTAAAAATGGCAGCCCTTACTCTCCAACTTTCATGTTTGACTTTGGTCCATTCGGAGAATTTTTGATCATGTTAAGGCCACTTGAAGATTAGGGCCAAAGTTGCCAAATTTGCAAAATTTCAAAAACCAACTTTGTACCATTTTTGCAAAACCCCTCAAATATCCATGATTCTTGAACTTTAGGCATTCCAAACCTCTTATAACATTGTAAGGACCCCTCTTGGCCAAAAACAATTGGGTTGGACCTCTTGAAATTGCACAGTTGACTTTTTCAAGGCTCTGTTGACTTTCTGCTTCATCTGCAAGCAACTAAGGCATTGTCTGACTTCCACATGGAATTTTCTCATGAAATTTGACACATGGTATCCTCTTAAAATGTATAAGACTTGGACCAAGAGAAATGGCCAAAGTTGTGAGGTCATGGTACTTGAATCCCAAACCCTAATTTGGGTGCACTGCATAGGAGCTTTGCCTTGTCCTGAGATCTCTGATGATCATGCAATCTTATGAGCTTTTGCCAATGTACTTGATCTTGTAATTGGAGTGTAGACTCACCATAGAACTTCTACAAACTCATTGGGACCCTTGTCATGGCTTGAAATGCTTCTGGGAACTCCACAGATGACCATATGCTTGATGCTAGGACATGAGGTATATTATGCTTCATCTTTCCATATTAGGATGCTGAGGAAATGATATGAGTATAATGAATATGATGCTTAAAAGGAAGAGGGCAAATTTGGGGTGTTACAGCTGCCCCTATTCAATCATCAGTTAATCTGAAAAGGACGATAGTACGGGCTATCGACCATTTAAGATAAACTGTGGTTGAATACCAAGAAGACCAGAAATTTGCACTCCGACGAAGAATGCAACACCGGGAAATAAACCCAACCAGATGATGCTCTGGGGACTGCGGGGGAGAAAGAAGCAGACGAGCTTCTTCCAAGTTGAAACTGATATTTGGAATAAGGACATGTTGACAGACGAGTCTTCAAACCATCCTGTGACGCCAGGAGCTGGACATACGAGCCCTCAAAACACTGCAAGAACATAAACTAAGACAGACGAGTCTTCAAACAATCCTGTGACGCCAGGAACTGGACAGACGGGTCCTCAAACGCTTCAATGAGACAGACGAGTCTCCTTCGGATTTACCTGTTACACCAGGACCGGTAATGCACTAAAGTCTGTGGGATAGACATGCAATCAAGGTAGACGAACCTTCTTCATATATTATCCGCGGATATATGGTATAAGACAGACGAGTCTTCTTAGCGAACCTGCGACGCCAGGTGCAGCAACAATAATAATTGGTGCCTGAGACAGACGAGCCTCCTTCGGATTTACCTGTTAGGCCAGGACTGGTAACCATTTTGACATTAATTCCCACTGTCAGGATTTGAAACCTCTTCAATACAAACGAGTATTGGATGATCATCAAGATAACAACGAGTGCCAAAAGTCAATGATACAGACGAGTATCAGACGATGATCTGAGAAACACAGACGAGTGCTTCGAGCAATGATACAGACGAGTATCAGCAACTGGTATAGACGAATACCAGAAATTCAAACACAGACGAGCATTTGAAGCAGCAATAGAAGAATATCAGGATAAACAGCAAATCCTCACGATACATATGAGTGTTGGGGATGATACAGACGAGTATCCAAGCAAAGCAGACGAGCTTCAACAGGCAAACGACGCAGACGAGTGCTGGAAATGATACAGACGAGTATCCACAAATATCAGGCATTCCAAACACAGACGAGTGTTGGAAAGTTGCAGACGAGCAACAGTTGAAATTACATATCAAGGCACAGACAAGTGCAGCAAAGGATCCAATACCAAACACAGACGAGTGTTGGGAGTTGCAGATGAACAACAGCCTATGAGATACCACAACACAGACGAGTGTTGGAACTTGCAGACGAGCAACAACAAATATCACATCAGAACATAGACGAGTGTTTGAGGAGTTGCAGACGAGCGACAGCAAAGATATATCACAACACAGACGAGTGTTGAGGAATTGCAGACGAGCGACAACATAGATATAGCACAACACAGACGAGTGTTGAGGAATTGCAGACGAGCAACATCAAGGTAATCATAAACCACTGCTGGGGATAGAAAACGAGCAATACCAACGGGCCAACACAGACGAGTGTTGAAAGATGCAGACGAGCAGCAATAAAGCAGTAATATGCCCCTGCTGGGGAAAACTTTTCTTAGGGATAACACAGACGAGTGTTGAGGATTGCAGACGAGCGGTAGACAATGCCTGATTGTCCACAAGAGTTACAACTCTGTAGGGGAAGACAAGTCAAGAGGTCTGGATACTCAACTCTGACTGTGGTGATGAATACCTGACTGTATCATTAAATGACCCAAAAGTACGGCAACTTTGCTGGGAAATATTTCACTGACGGAGGTGAAAATCAAATATGAACTCTGTGGGGACAGGATCATCTTCAAGCTTGGCTGGGGAAGCTGCTTGAGCAACACTCTGGCTGGGGAGAGCATCTGATGACTCAAGACTCTGAGGGGATATCAGGCTTTCAGTCCCACCTGCTGGGAAGGACTCTTGCTGAGGATAGAATACTGATAATTCCAACTCTGGTGACGTCAGGCTTTCAGATACCTACTGGCATACTCCACTGGGGAAGAATGAACTGCTTGGGCTGCTGCCAAGGCTTAGCTGGAGAAAATCTCTGCTGGAGATGCCAGGCTTCAGATACCTACTGGGGGAAGTCTCTGCTTGGGGATGCACTCTACTGGGGAAGAGTAAATTGCTTGGGAGAATGTGACGCCATCCTGCCACCTGCAACAACAGAAAACACAAGTGTGCCCCGGGGATTTGCATGGAATGATCTGTTCATCCATCGTCACCCGACACTCAAAGAGGGTTACAGTTTCCCTGCATGTCAGTTTTCTTTTTAAAATTATCAACATGTTTAGATGCAATGTTATTTTTACTGAAAATTCAGGACATTTTGCAAACAAAAATAAACACACACAGCTTTTTGACTGAATATTCTTTTTATTGAATGGCCTCTGAATAGGCATAGATTTACATCAGGAAGCAACCACCTGGAAAGAGGTAGCCACTATAAAATTAAGAAAAAGAAACTATCCTAATGGAAATATACACGGCATTCCAAGGAGTTCCATTTCTGCTATGACCTGCATGTCTTCGAGACTCTCCATTCTGCTTTTGCTTTCTGAGAGGATGAGGGGACTGTTTCCTATCCTTCTGATATTGTCAAGTTGTACGAAATGATAGCGTGGTTCAGATAACTCGGATCACAGTTGTTCACTTATTCCCTTGTTTTGAGTGGATCGCCCTTTCGGGTTTTCAATCCACTGGGATACCCTTTTTTGCCTGAGTTTTCCAATGTGGCTTTTCAACTCAGCGGGTGTACATTTTTTATTATTTATTTCCCTAACTTTTGCCCGAGCTTTTTATTCTGTTTTTAGCTCGTCGGGATGGCCTTTTCTTGCCTGGACTTTAATTCTATTTTTGTGTTCAGCGGGTCTCTTTATGCGAAGTATTTTTTAACTGCGTCCGAGTTAACAGGGGATTGGAAGTCATCTCCATCCATAGTGGTGAGCATCAGTGCTCCTCCCGAGAAGACTTTCTTTACTATGAATGGTCCTTCGTAGTTTGGGGTCCACTTGCCCCTGTGATCTGAACCTGGAGGAACGATCCTCTTCAACACAAGCTCTCCCACTTGATACTCTCGAGTACGTACTCGTTGGTCAAATGCACGCTTCATTCTCCTCTGATAAAGCTGACCATGACAGATAGCCGCTAATCTCTTTTCCTCAATTAGACATAGTTGATTATAACAAGCACGCACCCATTCAGCCTCATCCAGCTTAACATCCATCATCACGTGCAGTGAAGGAATCTCTACTTTAACAGGCAGGACTGCTTCCATGCCATACACCAGAGAGAAGGGAGTTGCCCCTGTTGACGTCCTGACTGACGTTCGGTACCCATGCAAAGCAAACGGTAACATCTCATGCCAATATTTGTAGGTGACAACCATTTTCTGCACAATCTTCTTGATATTCTTGTTAGCTGCTTCTACCGCACCATTCATCTTTGGTCGGTAAGGAGAAGAATTGTGATGCTGAATTTTGAAGTCCCGACACAAGTCTGCCATCATCTTGTTGTTGAGATTAGAACCATTATCAGTAATGATCCTTTCGGGCACTCCGTATCTGCATATGATATCTCTTTTCAGAAACCTTGCCACCACTTGATGAGTGACGTTGGCATAAGATGCTGCTTCTACCCACTTGGTGAAGTAATCAATCGCGACCAGGATGAAGCGATGACCATTCGAAGCAGTTGGCTCGATCTTCCCGATCATGTCAATGCCCCATGTAGAAAAGGGCCAAGGAGATGACATGACGTTGAGCGGGCTTGGAGGAACATGCACTTTGTCTGCATATATTTGGCACTTGTGGCACTTACGATCGAATGAAAAATAGTTTGCATCCATTGTCATCCAGTAATACCCTGATCTCAGTAGTTTCTTTGCCATAACATGCCCTCCTGCATGGGTACCGAAAGATCCTTCGTGGACTTCTTGCATCAACAGGCTTGCTTCGTGTCTATCCACGCATCTGAGCAAGACCATGTCGAAGTTTCTCTTGTACAAAACCCCGTCTGTGTTCAAGAAGAAGCTAGCAGCAAGTCGCCTCAAGGTCTTCTTGTCATTGGAAGATGCCCCAGTTGGGTATTCTTGCTTTTCCAGGAATAACTTGATATCAAAATACCAAGGTCTCTCGTCAGACACGGCGTCTACAGAGAAGACATAAGCTGGAGCGTCAAGCCTGGATATGTCAATTCTAGGCACATAATTCCAACACAAGACTTTAATTGACGAAGAGAGAGTGGCCAATGCGTCGGCAAACTGATTTTCATCACGTGGTATGTACTGAAGTTTAACTGTCGTGAAGAACGTCAACAGTTTTCTAGCATAATCCCTGTATGGAATTAGATTCTCTTGATGCGTATACCACTTGCCGGTAACTTGGTTAATGACGAGGGATGAATCTCCGAATATATCGAGGTTCTTAATCCGAAGATCAATTGGCTCCTCTATTCCCATTATACATGCCTCGTATTCCTCTTCATTGTTGGTGCAGCCAAAAGTAATTCTGGCAGCGAAGGGTAAGTGAACACCTTCGGGAGTAATAAGTACGGCACCAACTCCACGACCATTGATATTGACGGTCCCATCAAACATCAGCTTCCATTTGGATTCAGGGTCAGGCCCCTCCTCCGGAAGTGGTTCCTCATAATCGTTTGTTTTGAGGTACATGATGTCCTCATCAGGGAAATCAAAATTCATCGGCTGATAATCATCCTCAAGAGGTTACTGTGCAAGGTAATCCGACAATACACTTCCCTTGATGGCTTTCTAAGAAGTATACTGGATGTCGTATTCAGTTAAAATCATCTGCCACCTAGCAACCCTTTCGGTCAACGCTGGTTTCTCAAAGATGTACTTGACAGGATCCATTTTGGAAATGAGCAATGTGGTATGAGTCAACATGTACTGCCTCAGTCGGCGAGCAGCCCATACCAAAGCGCAGCAAGTTTTCTCGAGCAGTGAGTATCGGGACTCACAGTCGGTAAACTTTTTGCTAAGGTAATAAATGGCATACTCTTTTCGACCAGACTCGTCATGTTAGCCTAGAACACACCCCATTGACCCTTCTAGCACGGTCAAGTACATGATTAAAGGTCTTCCTTCCACTGGAGGCATTAGAATTGGAGGCTCCTGCAAATATTCTTTTATTTTGTCGAAAGCTCTTTGGCAGTCATCATTCCACCTGACCGTTTGCTCTTTTCTTAGCAATTTGAATATTGGTTCGCACGTGTCAGTTAGATGAGATATGAACCGAGAAATGTATTTCAACCTCCCTAAAAACCCTCGCACTTCTTTTTCTGTCTTCGGTGCAGGCATATCTTGAATAGCTTTTACTTTAGTAGGATCTACCTCAATTCCTCTTTGACTAACAATGAAACCCAGCAATTTCCCGGAACGCACTCCGAAAGTACACTTGTTCGGATTCAACCTCAGCTTGTACTTGATCAGTCTATCAAAAAGCTTCTTCAGGTTGACCAGATGCTCCTCTTCGTCTCGGGACTTGGCAATCATATCGTCCACATAACATTCAATCTCCTTGTGTATCATGTCATGGAACAATGTGACCATCGCCCGTTGATAAGTTGCCCCGGCGTTCTTTAAACCAAAGGGCATGACCTTATAGTAGAATGTACCCCACGGGGTAATGAATGTTGTCTTCTCCATGTCTTCTGGCGCCATCTTGATCTGATTATATCCGGAGAAGCCATCCATGAAGGAAAATACCGAGAATTGAGCAGTATTGTCTACCAACACATCAATGTGTGGCAACGGAAAGTCATCTTTTGGGCTTGCTCTATTCAAATCCCGATAGTCAACGCACATCCGGACCTTGTCGTCCTTCTTCGGTACAGGTACAATGTTAGCTACCCAAGGTGGGTAACTAGTCACAGCAAGGAAACCGGCATCCCATTGCTTCTGAACCTCCTCTTTGATCTTCATCGCCATGTCAGGACGAGTTCTTCTCAATTTCTGTTTCACAGGAGGACAGTCCTCTCTCAAAGGTAGCTTATGCACAACGATGTTGGTATCCAAACCTGGCATATCTTGATATGACCAAGCAAAGATATCCACATACTCTTTCAGCATACTGATCAGCTCTTTCTTGACGTCGGCCTGCAGACTGGCCCCAATCTTGATTTCTTTCTTTGCATCTTCACTGCCAATGTTGATGATCTCAATTTCTTCTTGAAGAGGCTGAATAACTCGTTCCTCTTGTTTCAACAATCTGGCCAATTCTTCAGGGAGGTCACAGTCATCCTCAACCCCTTCATCAGCTTGGTAGACTGGATTATCAAAGTCATGCATAGTCATAGCGGGAACGTTATCCGTGGAATCCGGATGATCAACACTACACAGATGATGTGCTTATTCAGAATCTGCTTATTTTGAAAAAGAGACGCTAACACAAACGAAAAGGAAAACACATTGCCATTTTTATATTTTTGTGAAAAAGTTTAAAAACAAAGAAAGAGAACACAGTTTGTCTGAAAATGTCCTTTTATTTCATAGCAAAATAACGATGCAATACAAAACATGGTGGCCCAATACAATGGATCCAAGCATCTTGGGCAAAATGCTGGATTTGACAATGCAGTATGCTAATAAAAGGAAACAAAATAATTACTCTGAGAGCCAGGTGACTTGAACAATGTCTTCAGCAGACCAGTTTGCTAGCTCCTCGCCGGGCGCACACGGGTGGATCCAGTTGTCCCAGTCTCCGTCATTATCCCCATATTGGCTTGCTGTACAGATCTGACTGTGGTCGAGCAACCCAGCACTTGTGAATGTGATAGCCTTACCACTTGGAGTAGGTCCACCAGGCTGATACCCTAAGCCAAACTTATCATCTTTCTGTTCTAGCTCCAATAGCTTGCCCCAGCCTTGGGCACTCCCTGATTGAACAACCTCTTTTGCTTCCCTGTAGGAATGGATGGATGTTCCCTCCTTCTCATTGCTCTTCTCCACAGGAGTCAGGATGCTGACGTTGACTGCTTCAAAGGCCTGGCATAAAGTCTCATGGATTTCTCCATCCATCTCTACGTACTTGAACGTCGACAAGTGGCTCACGAATATGTCCTCCTCCCCACAAACTGTGATGACCTGGCCGTCAACCACATATTTAAGCTTCTGATGCAGGGTTGAAGTAACGGCTCCAGCAGCGTGTATCCACGGCCTTCCCAACAAACAACTATATGCAGGCTGGATGTCCATAACATAGAAAACACTTTTGAAGACTTGAGAGCCTATCTTGACGGGCAGCTCAACCTCTCCAAAAACTGATCTTCTCGAACCATCGAAAGCTTTAACAACCAGATCACTTGGTGTCAGGACAATCCCATCAATATTAAGCTTCATCAGTTCCTTCTTCGGGAGCACGTTCAAGGAAGAGCCTGTGTCCTCAAGAACGTGAGACAGCACAGCGCCCTTGCACTCCATCGTGATGTGTAGTGCTTTATTGTGGTTTTTGCCCTCCGACGTGAGGTCTCTATCAGTAAAGCCTAAGCCATGGCTTGCATTGACACTTCCAACAACAGCCTCGAGTTGGTTGACTGTGATCTCCTGAGGAACGTAGGCCATTTGCAGGACTTTCAATAAGGCCTCCCGGTGCGCGGGTGAACACATCAGCAGTGACAAGATGGAAATCTTTGAAGGCGTCTGGTTCAGTTGATCAACCACCTTGTAGTCACTCTTTTTAATAATCCTCATGAATTCCTCGACTTCTTTTTCGAACGTACCCTGCCCAGCCACAGGAGTAGTTGACTCATCATTCACAACTTGTTTTCCTTTGGCCTTGGATGAAGCCTCAGCCTCAGGATCCCCTCTCAGCACAGGGGGAGCAAATAACCTACCACTTCTGGTGAAACCCCCAACTCCTCCGACATTCTCTATAGTCGGGTCCACAGAAACAGATCTGCTCTCAATCTTCTGTCCGGCTACATATACATCTGAGCCATAATGCCAAGGGATGGCTTTATCGTCTGTGTACGGCACAGGCCCAGGTACGGTGATGGTCACGGGACTAATCTGAGGAGCATAGATTGTAACCGGCTCTCTTCTGACAGGCATGTCAGCTTCATCGTAGAAAATGGTAATGGTTGACACATCATCAGCCTATTCATTACCCACTTTGCTAAACTGCAAAGATCCAGCATCAATCAAACCCTGCAAACCCATCTTCAATTTCTCACAGCCATTCTCAGCATTCATACAGTCTTCACAATCAAAACAACAACCAGGAAACACCAGACCCTTCAACAGTCTCTCTTTCACTACCCTCAAAGGTGTCTTCACTTCATCAACACTCAGCACAAGACTCAACTTTTCTCCATCCTCAACAGCATTAACTCTTGCCCCTCCATGATTAGGCATAGGGTTCGAGTTGACATTCGGCGGCGGCGCAAAGTTGATTGCTTTAGAGTCTACAAGATCCTGAACCTTGTGATGCAAAGCCCTGCACTTCTCAGTCGAGTGCCCGGGTGCTCCAGAGTGAAAAGCGCATTGTGCGTTGATATCATAACCAACTGGAAGCTCTCCAGGAGGTGGCGGTGCCAAAGTTCTCAGTTGGATTAGGTTCAAATCTAGCAGTCTTGGAAGTATAGCAGCATAGGTCATAGGGATAGCCTCAATCACCCTATTAGTCGGGCGAGTTTGCCTCGGCTGATACGGTCTCTGCTGATAGTTGGTACGGGGTTGTTGTTGTTGTTGATGTTGTTGTGGAGGAGGTAACATCTGTTGCACTTGAGCTGCAGGAATTGTGACAGCAGCCACATGTTCATAGGGTCTTCTATAACCACGGCCCCGGCCTCGGCCAAATACAGCGTTTGTCTCGCCCTCTCGTCTTCTAGGAGGTCCACTGAAAGCTTTCTTCGCTCCATTTGAACTACTAGCACTTGGGTCTTGTATTTTCCCCATCTTCAGCAATGTCTCAACTTTTTCTCCAGTAATAACAATATCGTTGAACTTAGTAGCAGAACTGGACGCCAGTCTCTCAAGAAATACACCCTGCAGAGTACCCATAAACATGTCAGCCATTTCGTTCTCAAGCAGCGGTGGTTGAACCCGGGCAGCCAGCTAGCGCCATCTCTGTGCATACTCTTTGAAGCCTTCCTTAGCCGTCTGAGCCATGTGCTGCAACTGCGTGCGGTTCGGAGCCATGTCCAAGTTATATTGATATTGCCTCACAAAGGCTTCAGCTAGATCCTTCCAACTCTTGATATTGACTCTACTGAGCTTCATGTACCATTCCAGAGAAGCTCCTACCAAGTTGTCTTGAAAATAATACATCCAGAGTTTCTCATCATCCGTGTGAGCAGCAATTCTCCCAACAAATGATTGCGGATGGGTTTTTGGGCACGCAGTGCCATTATACTTCTCAAAGGTTGGAACTTTGAACTTGTATGGGATCCTGACCCCAGGAACCAAGCCCAAATTTGTTATGTCAAATCCCAAAGAGCTCTGGGACTGAATAGCTTTGATTTGCTCAGCCATTTCCTCGAACCTCTTGTTCATCTCTGCTCCTTGACCTTCAGCTTCATCAAGTAGAGTGAACTGGTTGTCATGATTATCCATCTGAATGTTATTCAACCCATCATTGATTATTGTCACCCCTGGTTGAGCAATGGGGATTTCAACCTGACGTGCGCCCGCACCGGTACGATTGTTAGCAGCAGCAGCATTAGCAGTGTTCCTGGGTTGATTGTTCTCAATCATCTCCCGCAAACGCTCTTGGTTTTGCCCCATGCCGGCCATCACTGTCATAAAGTTATCCATTCTCAGTCTCAGATCTGCCAAGTCCGCTTGCATCTGGTCCATGGCTCGTTCTCTGTTAATCTTTGTCGGATACCGGTGAGCAACTGGTTGTTCCCGAACTTTACGGGGAGCTATAGTGCCTGCAACACAAAACATGTTAGTAACTGAGACAACATCTGCAAAACAAACACACAGGTTATATGCAATGCAATGTAACTGTTCATGTTCCCAGTTTTAAGCATTTGGCATGCCCCAGTTCTGGCATCTATTCTCAGACAATCACTTTCAGTACTAGCTTTCAAACTTTCTCTTTGATAAGTGTTCAAACATTAGCAGTAATCAGACAAACGAGTCTTGCACATTCAAAATGATAACTTGCACATTAATACTGAATATGAACAAACCACTGTAGGCTAAAAGTCAGAATACAACCAGAAAATATTCCCCGAAGGGTTACAAACCAGTACATAAAAATAAAGACAAAAGAAATAAAAGCAAGATTCCTACAACAAGCCTGTAGTTATTCTGCAAAAAATAAACAACTAAGCTAAAGACCTCGGCTCTGCCACCTCTGCCCTGCTTTTCTTGACACCCGCTCTCAGCTTGAGCTCTTCGATCTCTCTCCTTGCTTCCTCTAGAGCTAGCTGACTTTGTGCTAGCTGTTGGGTCTTTTCTCTCCGGATGGTGTGGACCTGCTCCACTTCCTCCTTCTTGAAGGCCATATGAACTTCAAAGAACTCTTCTTTCTCTCTGAATTTCTTCTGCTCTTCATCCCTTTGGCCTTGCAGCCAAGCAATGGATTGACGAGCATCTTTGAGGGTCTTTAGAGTCTTCTTACGTTCAGCTTCTCTTTAAGCTTCCATCATACCCAATCTGTGGAAATGGGCTTCTCTACCAGCAAAGTCCTTCTCTTTGGCTTCTAGAGAGGCTTGGAGCTTCTGCAGCTTGTCTTCAGCTTCGTTCTTGGCCCTGTTGGCTTGGTGGTACAGGCTTACCATCTTAGTATTCTCCACTCTGACCTCATGCAGCTGAGCCTTTAGCTTCTTGTACTCTTCGAGAGAAACAGTACTGCTCTGGCTAGGCACCTCTTGGGGATAAAGCGGAGCCTCAACTGAAAAAGGCATGAGAATTGCTTCTACATGTCTTTGCAGCCATGCAGCATATGGAGGATATGTCTTGGGATCAACTCGGTCGAAGTCCTTCTTACCCTTTCGTATCCTGTGAGCCCAGACTTGGACTGCTTGTTGTACCAACTCTTTGTTTCCTTCAACAGGAAAGTACAAAGATTCAGCAAACATTTCCATCTGAGGAGGATCTTTCAAAGGGTAGCCAAATTGTTTTCTGGCTAATGTTGGATAGTAACTGATGACACCTTTCCTTCCCAGTAAGGGTACTCCAGCAAACCTTCCGCAACCGACCATCAACTCCTTACCTAGCAAATCCCTGTCATAACCCCAAGCAATATCTTCTGCAGTCAACTCCATCAGTCTTCTTGACCACCTCCATTCATCCCGCATCTCCTTGAAGGCACCTGACTTAGGCAAATGTCTAGCAAACCACTCAGCGAACAGAGGAGCACAGCACACTACCGGACCACCCCTACCCTTCTCGTTTCTGTAGTGGACACTGAAGTAGAAGTCACCCAATAGAGTAGGCACTGGATTTCCTTTTGCGAAGATTGAGATCACTTCTAAGCTGACAAACTCCTTTTCTCCAGGGAACAGACTGGACCCATATACCATCAATGCAAGCAAAGCCCCAAAGTCATTCCACTTAGCTTCTGTAGCATATCTTTCAGCCTCTGGGATAAGCACACTCCAGGGTAGACCTTTACCTTCACTCTCTTGCAGAGCCTTCCTGACTGAAGCAGCTAGCAACCTACAAACCTTGGCTATGTCTTCATCTCTAAGCACAACCTCTAACCCGTAGAATGGCAGTGTCTCTCTGACCAGAACATTCAGCATGCTGGAGATCTCTTCCAATGTTGGAGCTAAGATGTAACCTGGAAAAACTAAGCAACGCAGCAGAGGATCATAAAATTGCAACAGGGTAGCAGACTGTCCTTCTGGTCTGCAGTGGGCTTGTCCACAAACTTCAGTATCTGGCCATATCTTTTCTTGAAATTACCCAAGACTTGATCGTTCATCAGACCCGCTAACCTCTGAACACTTCTAGCTTCAGGCTGAAGAAAGTTATAATGCACATTCTTTTTCCTCGGAACTCTTCTGATTTCTGCCATGGAGATAAGAATACCAAAACTGGGAACAGATATGAGCAATGACCTGAAAAATGGGAAACATAAACAGTTAATGCAAAGAATGATGCAAATGCAATGCAATGCAAGCATATGATCAACTGGGACCATCTGAACTAGATCACTGACAAGGGCCCCTCTGAATAACTGGAAAACCAAAAGTCCACTGAGTCACACTCTCTGATACAAATCACTGAAGAAGATCTCAGGACCACAGTACCAAGAAATCCAGAACCAGAAAACCAGCATCAAGAAAACCAGAACTCCGGAACCATAGGACCATAGAACCAAAGATCATAACCACATGACCACAGATCATAACAAGGACCACTGAATAGATGAGTGTATGTTGAGTTCATGGGTTCCTGCACACCTGTAAACACCCCCCAATCTCACGGGTAAAAGGCTCCGGGTCAGACATCACGGACTCTCAAAGTCGAATAGCAATAATACTGTCACCATCTCCGAGAAATGGCTCATGACCAAATCAGGGAATCAGTTTGGCATTATATACTACGCAGGGAGGCCTCAGCTGAGTCCAGGACACAAGGTCATCCTATGCGATCCCCAGGTGGGCCCTCGGATGCGAATGGGTTTGCCACAAAATGTGGGCTGCCACTGTCATCACTAAAGAGGGATGTTTCCACAAGGTTCTCAATGATCGGTCCCCAGCTGCACATAACTGTCAAGGTTATGTAATGAGAGAGGAAGATCCCCAAATCAAGACATTTCCAAGAAAATCGCAACCTGGGTGTGGAACTCACTACTACCCCCATGACAAGATCTCATGAGGCCAAAGTGGAACCACTCTAAGTCCTATGGTGCACTCGAGCCAGGTACTTGGCTCGTATCTCTCAAGAACAAGTAACACCCATCCCACCAAAGAAAAACCAGTCCAGACAGTCCAGTATATACATGATGCAGTAAATAAAGCTGTAAATAAACAACAATAAAATACAACAAGCCACAGCAAACAAACATCACCCAATGAAACAGCAACAAACAAGCGCTAGGAGAGACTCACAGGGGAACCAGAGATCATCTGGTGTGCAGTCCCCAGCAGAGTCGCCAGCTGTCGCTCCCCGGATTTCCATCCTGGTACAAACGCGGAAGTGGCGCGGAAAAAGAATAGAGTCGCCAGCCAGGCATTTTTATCCCGAAGAAAGGGAATGGTAATGCTGCACAAACCAGAAGAAAGAAAGAGGAAGGACACAGGTCCTGCGAACCAAAGAGACTGAGCTCGGGAGTCGGTTACGACCTGGGAAGGTATTAGCACCCAGATCGTCCGCCGTACCCGACGGGATCCACGCTTGCAAAAGAAACTGCTTCAAAGGGTGAGGGTATGAAGACTGCAGCAAAAGAAATGAAAATAAAAAGAAACTGGAACTGGAAAATAACTGAATAAGAAACAAAGGAAAAATGTAGGGAAAATAAAAAGTGTGCTCGAACGGGCCCTACCCCGCTGCCTACGTACCTCATCAGGATAATGAGGATCAGAGATGCCGTAGTTCCCCTAACTAGGGGTACTAAAAGGAAATTGCTTGTGAATTAAGGCTTGAACTTCCTATGCCATTGCTCAGGTGTTGCAGACTCGGACGACGAGTGCGTAACCGTCTTGCAAAGTGACAAGTAGGAGCAAGTTCGCGTACGGAGCGAATGAGATGAGAAAAGAATTCCCGAAGGAGAGACGCTTATTGTTTGTTTGGTGTTTTTTTAGAAGCTTTTATGAGTGTGTCACAAGGAAGTGAACTCAAGCTCTCATCAATGGAATGTGCACTTGTCACTACATTCCAAGATGGAATAATAGAACAAGCACACTCAAGTAAGGAGAAGATCCCCAAAACTTGAACCCAAAGATTAGGGCCTAGGCTCACTAACTTGTTTACTTATTAAGTGCTTTGGTATTTACAATGAAGAAGTGTTTTTTAGCTTTTCTTTTATGAAGAAGATACCTTGATCAGACTTGTGCATCACAAGGTAAACTTGTACTATCCCAAGATGGGAAGACTACAAATATACCTCATGGAATAAGGCTATGGATCAATGCATCACTTCACATTTATTAAAGTGTTTTTTTTAGAGTTATGAGATGAGAAGAGAAGAAGAACCAAAAGGATCTCAAAGGAAAAATTCTAAAGGGGGACTAAAACAATCCTAAGTGTTAACATGCATGGGTGTCCTAAGGGTTAGTGAGGTTTCTACCCTAATGAAGAAGAGAAGAAGAAGATAGAAGAAGGGATGAGAAAGGCCTAAGCCCAACGACAAAGGGTTAGCACATAAACATAAGAGGAAGAGATGAGAATTGGAGACGTGGAACTTAATTCCCACATCTCACACTTACCATAGCCCCTGCAAGGTTAGTATGCATATAAATGAAACAAAATGAGCAAGATAACATGCTAACATTAAAAAATCAGAAGTGACATGATATGAAACAAATGCATAATGCACATGCAACTCAAAGAAATGAGGAGAAGAGACTTATGACTCAAAAGGATGCAACATGAATACATATGAAAACAAATGCACACTTATGAAATATGCAAAGCAAAATGCACAAAATATGAACACAAGACTCACAACCAGAATCAAAATGGGATGAAGAATGGCTTAGGAAGCCAACAAGATGAAGAGAAAAGAGGTACAAGACCAAACAATATCAAAATGGAAGCAAAAGAAACCATAAGATGAACTTAAAGCACTTAAAGAAGCAAATGACTTGAATAAGAAACAAATTCAAAAATTCATAAGACACAAGACCTATCCTAGGACTAGGAAGGTACCCAAACCCCAAAGGAACCCCAAATGAGAAGAAGAAGTGGGCACAAGTGCTTTTTTAGGCTTATGAGAGGCTTAAAGGTTCAAAGGAAGCAAAACGGGACAAGGTTCAAGATAAAATCCACAATAAACCAACCAGCCACATAAAAATTCCACAATTGAAACCAAATGATCCTCAAACATGTTATATCAAACAGTCAAAAGGATTTGCAAAGATTCAGAAAGGAACTAAGTCAAATGGAGGCAAGAACACAAGTTAGGACAGAAAGTTTACATCACAAGATACCAGACCAAGACTCAAGAAATAAATTTCTAAAAATTCAGGGAAAAATCACATGAAACTTACAATGAATTAGGAGTACAAAGCAATAAGAATGGGATCATAACTCAAAATATTGAAGACTATGGAAATTAGACAAGGCAGACTGGTCAAGAAAGGCTTAAAAAGAAGCTATGAGCAATGGAGAATTAATCTGACACGTGGATCAATGAAAAAAATAAATCAAAAATATGAAAAAAAACTAGAGACTCAAAATAACATTCAGGATTTTTTTAGGAATTTTTAGATGAACGAAACTATTTTATATGAATTAAAAGCAAACTGAAATAAAAGAGATTAAGTTGAAGAAAAAGAAATTAAAATAAAAATGAAGGAGGTGTGATGAAGTAAAGCTTGGAAGTGTGATTTGGTTGGGCTGGATTTGGGGTGGTGCGAATAACAGTACTGCCTGGGCCCAGTACCTGCGCTGGAGCATGCTGCTGTTGTGGACTTTATTTGAATTTAAAAAAAGAAATGCAGGAAAATGGGAGATCCACTAGATCTATCACGCGGCTGGTGTTGCTCACCTCATTAAATGAGGTGGCAGCATGCTGGAATGTTAATGGTGAGTGCATGGACTTACTATGAGCATGTCCACACGAATAATTAAAAATAGAACAGAAATTATAACATGAAAATGCAGCAACAAGAGGGACACGTGCCAGCGTCTCACGCGTTGATGTGAGATCCAATGGTGTGGACTTCATCTTCTTCATAGAGACTCACAAGACAAATTCCGGTGACCGGAGTTAGAACTCCGGCACCGGAGACCAAACCAGAAGCAAAAATTCATCAAATAATGCAAACCAATAGTCCAAATTGACTAACTCAACATCACTGAATCCAAATATGACATCAAAAATAGCTAAAACTCAAAGGATCGTCCGGATCGAAGCAAAACAACATTGATCATCAAACTTTAAATGCTCATAACTTATGATATAATGCACCAAAATCAAATCTACGAAGTGCAGCATGATCAGGGAAGAACAAGGAACACAAATCAACCATTAAATTCCATTTCCATAACAAAAGGTTTCAAGCCATACCTGAGATGGAGACCTTGAAATGTTGAAATAGAAAGCCAAATAATCCGTGCAAATCACTTCTCTTACTCCTTAGATGCAAAATAAATGCATCTAAGATCTTGAAATAGCTTGGATCTGAGATCTCAACACAAGAGGCTTTGAAATGGTGAACCTCCAATTCTGTGTTCTAAGCTTGAATGAGTGGATGATTCTTGATCTAGATGATTCACTGATCAAGAATATGGAAGAGATTTGTGGAGAATGTAAAGGAATCAAGAGGTATGGAGCAAAATGCAAAAATGCAAGAAGGTTGAGAATGAGAGAATGAGAGAGAATTCAGATCTGGTTTTTTGCTTCTTTTTCTTTGTTATGATGTTTAGAGTGAGTGTTGAAAGTGTGATGAAAAGTGCACGAAAATTGAATGAGAAAAGTGTGAATATGCAAATTATGCACTTGGTGGAATATGCATGCTTTCCTCATGATTCCTTGGGCTTCTCAGCATGTGTAAGTTTCAATCTCCACCCTTGATCCAAATCCATTAACTCCTGGCCCTTAGATCAAACCCTCACACTTAATTCATGATTTTTGCAATTTGGCTTGTTTTGGAGGGAGTTTTCAAAAGTGTATGAAAATGACTATTTTTTTTGGAGCAAATTGGTCTTAAGGCAATGTATTTCAAGTTAGAAACAAGTTTGGGCCTGAACCAATTCACAAAAATCAAGATTGGAGCCTTCTTGCACATGATGCACTTTTGGAAAGTTGAAAAAATACCCCTAGGATGCACAATTTTCGAATGGGCTAGAAGGAAATTGGTAAATCCGGTGAAAACACACTTGTACTTTTTAAAAATTGCAGCCCTTACTCTCCAACTTTCATGTTTGACTTTGGTCCATTCGGAGAATTTTTGATCATGTTAAGGCCACTTGAAGATTAGGGCCAAAGTTGCCAAATTTGCAAAATTTCAAAAACCAACTTTGTACCATTTTTACAAAACCCCTCAAATCTCCATGATTCTTGAAATTTAGGCATTCCAAACCTCTTATAACATTGTAAGGACCCCTCTTGGCCAAAAACAATTGGGTTGGACCTCTTGAAATTGCACAGTTGACTTTTTCAAGGCTCTGTTGACTTTCTACTTCATCTGCAAGCAACTAAGGCATTGTCTGACTTCCACATGGAATTTTCTCATGAAATTTGACACATGGTATCCTCTTAAAATGTATAAGACTTGGACCAAGAGAAATGGCCAAAGTTGTGAGGTCATGGTACTTGAATCCCAAACCCTAATTTGGGTGCACTGCATAGGAGCTTTGCCTTGTCCTGAGATCTCTGATGATCATGCAATCTTCTGAGATTTTGCCAATGGACTTGATCTTGTAATTGGAGTGTAGAATCACCATAGAACTTGTACAAACTCATTGGGACCCTTGTCATGGCTTGAAATGCTTTTGGGAACTCCACAGATGACCATATGCTTGATGCTATGACATGAGGTATGTTATGCTTCATCTTTCCATATTAGGATGCTGAGGAAATGATATGAGTATAATGAATATGATGCTTAAAAGGAAGAGGGCAAATTTTGGGTGTTACAGTTTGATCATAATTTCACAATTTTCTTTGAATTAGGGTTCTTTAAAATCACATATTTTAACCCTAATTTGAAAAATTCATTTATGCCTAACCATGAAGAGTTTGAACTTGGTTCTTTTTGCATTATTTCACATATTGCATATAGTTTCTAGGTTAGTTTTATCATGAATTTATCTTTCATTTTCAAATTGATTTGCATTTTCCTTTGAGAATCACCAAAAACCTTAGCAAACTTAGAAAATTCATAACTTTCAATAGGATTAGTTTCTGACTTTCTCCTTTGGGGTTTGACCTTTTATAGGTTTAGGGTTTGATTGAGCTTGGTTTTCAATTTTTTTATCATGTTGTATGCTTCTGTTTTGTTCATTTGCATCTCATATGTTCATAAAACCCTAATTTCTCATGTTCATTTGCATTTACCTTGCATATTCATCATCATGTGAACTTGCCATGACATTTCAAGTATTCATATGAAATATTAGGCATCTTAGGACATGTTAGAACATTTCTTGATCATTTCTTAATTCATTTGCCATGTCTTGCATTCATTACATTTCATAAACATCCATGTATTTTCAAGCTTCTAAGCATGCTTCCTTTGCATCTCATCTTGTATGACTTTGCATCATCTCATATGCCATTTGCATTTCATAATCACTTTTGACTTTGGTCTTTACTTCTCATTTCAATTCATTTCTTTATGCTTTATGTCTTAAGCATTCATACTAACACTTTCAGGTACTTTTGGTAAGTTATTTTGGAGGAGGATTTGCCTTCACTTCCCACCTCTTCTTATCTCATTCATATGCATTTTTACATGTCTTTGAAGTGAACTTGTTCACTTATGTTCCATCTTTCTCACTTTCTTTCTTTCAAGTTACTTATCTTCTTCAGGAAGTAAGTAACTTGTTCTTCTTTCTCCTTATCTTTTCATCTGCTTCTCCCATTGGTGGCCTTGAAGATCTTTTCTCTTAAGCCTAACAAACCATAGGATACCCAAGCATGATAAATTTTAGGGTTGTCTATAGTCCCCCTTAGACTTTTACCTTTGAGTCTCCTTGAGTCTCTCTTCTCATCTCAATAATTAGAGACTAAACTCTTAAAGTTTTAGGACTTTGGAATTAGGGTTATGCTTGCATCCTTCTCTTAGGATGGAGTGTATAACTTTAATCCTAAGTGTTAAACCTTTAATTTGTTTAAACCTCTTAATCAAAACACACTAATAATCACCAAGACTTTATATTGTAACTTGGGTCTTACATTAGGGTTCTAACTCTTCCTTATGGTTAAGAGGGACTAACCCTAGTGTTTAATGGACAAGTCCCCCTCAAGTTGTCTTAAAAACTTAAAATACACTTCTTAATCTCATCCCTTGATTAAAATCCACTTAATAAAGATTTGTTATATAATGAATTTAGTCCCTGACCATGGATTAAGTTGAGGTATCTTCCTCAGCTTAAGTGTTCTCATATATTATCCTTCTATTAGGATGGTGTAATGAGTTCACTAATCTGTGATTAGAGATTAAATTCATTACTTAACACTAAACAAAACCCAAAAGCATCTAATTAATCACAAGTAGGTTAATGATATTAATCCTACATCATCATGGTAATTAAGTTGAGGTGCTTATCCCATACTTAAGTAGGCTCATTATCCCTAATTAGGGAGGATATAATGAGTTTACAAGCCCTTGATTTAGGCTTAAGCTCATCAACTTACAAAAAAAACACCAAAAACAATAACAAAACTGAAAACACAAAAAACAAACAATAATTGTCTCCTCCGAGATTCTTTTCTCATCACACTCATTCACAAGCGAGAACTTGCTACTTTCGTCTAATGCGAGACAGTTAGCACTCGAGTCAGACGAGTCATACACTTGAGCATAGACAATGCAAGCAGTTCACAGTCAATTTATTTTTCAGTCTCTTCGAGTCGAACTACGGTGTTCTGACTTCCTCATTGCACGCAAGGATACGTAGGCATAACTTAACAGTTATCGAACAAAAGTCTCTGTGTCTTCCCCCTCTTTCAGCATTCTTTAAAAGCCTCAGTTCCTGGGCAATTAACCTTTTGCACTGACACTTGTACATTCATTTCTAGCTTTTGCACACAGATAGCACATACACTTACCCCTTTTAAACACAATCTTGTAAGTGTGGATCCCGTCGAGTACGACGAACAATCTGGGTGCTAATACCTTCCCAGGTTGTAACCATCCTCCTTTCTCAGTTTCTCTGGTAGGCAACCATCTTATCCATCCCTTTCTAGGTTTATACAACATTACCTTTCCTTCGGGATAAAAATGCCTAGCTGGCGACTCTATTCATTTCATTTTCACTTTCTCTTTTTGCTGATCGTTCGCGTCTGCACCGGGATGCAAATCTCTGGGAGCGACAGCTTGGCGACTCTGTTGGAGATGTTATCTTGCAACCAGGGCTTCTGGTTCTTTTTGTGGGTTTCTCCTAGCGCTTGTTTGATTTTTGTTTATGGGGGTGTTATGTGCTATATGTGTGTTTGTTTATTGCTTTATTTATTGCTTTCTGTACATCCTTATTTATTGCTTTCATTTACTGTTTTTATGCATTTCATACTACTGTCATCATATCATTGTGTTGGATCTGTTGTTTACCTTGGTGGGAGGGATATTCAGTGAGTAAGGTTCCATACCGGGAGCCTGAGTGACACATAGGATAGAGTGGCTTCATATTCTTTCCCATTACATTTTGGTCTGGTGCGGGAATATGAAACACGATTCAGACATGGGTTTCTTCTTGAGAACTATGTGCTACGGATTTCCTGTAGTACTAGGGCTATCTGGGAAGCCTTCTAAGTCTAGATGACCTTCAGCATCTGGGGTGAATTAGATGAGGATCCTTTATGATTATTGTAAACATTGTACCTCCGGGTTAGAAATGTTTACACTTCTCATAACTGATCCAAGTCTGAGGATCCTTGTTCTAGAACAATACCTGTGAGGGGGTTGGGATGTTTATAGGTTTGCAGGAATCCTTAGCCTCATCATACCCTGTTACTGATATTGTTAAGGTTACACTATTTTGGACTGTTCTTATGAAACCCTAGACTTGTGACTCTTTATTTGAGTCCCCCACCTAGTTACTGGTTCTCTAAGCCTTCATCTGGACATATGAACACACATGGACCTTATCAAGGCAGATAACAGATCCAACACTTGAACAAACCCTTGCATATCATTCTGCATACATCATTTTACATCATTTTAACTCTTGTCTATTTGTTTTACAGGGTATCCACATCTTATCTTTGGTTTGGTTTTGATTGTTGAACTACTCAGCCACCTTCATCAGATTTTGTTCTCAGGGATCTTCTTCATCAGATATATTCATCAGCCATCTTCATCAGAGATTCTCTTCAGCACCTTCATCAGTTGCCTTCATCAGCACTTCTCCTCAGTTATCTTCATCAGCATCCATTACCAGCATGGACCCATCCAGGAAGAGCAACATTACATATCATTTCTTTGAGCCCTCTCTAGAAGGCATCATGAAGATTCAGACACTCATCACTCCTGATCATGTCCCTTTATTCAGGGAACATTATGGTGGTATCATGGACATGATCATGGACTTGGATGCATCACAGAGGAGTATGATCCACACTTGCCTTCAGCTTTATTACCCTCCTCTCAGATGTTTTACCTTTCCAGACTTTCAGTTGGGCCCTTTGTTAGAGGAGTTTTCCATGTTGTTGGGTGTCCCCATCAGGAGAGGGATTCCTTTCAACCCTGAGATGACTGCTCCCAGGAATGATGACATAGCTAAGGCTCTGTGTTTGGAAACTACCATCATTGATCAGAATATGACCACCAAGGCTGGAATCCCAGGCCTCCATTTGGACTTCTTGGTTACTCAGGCCACCAGTCATGCTGCAGCAGGGAAGTGGGACACTGTTTATGCTCTCTTGGCCCTTAGCATATATGGTATCATCTTGTTTGTAGAAGAGCCTAAGTTTGTAAGCAAGAATGCTATCCATCTTTTCCTACTGAAGAATCCAGTTCCTACCTTGCTCGGGGATTTCTATTACTCAGTGCATCAAAGAAATGAGAAGCAGAGGGGAAGATTAGTCAGATGTTGTGCACCTCTCTTCTACTGCTGGTTATTGAGACACTTGTCAAAGTCAGAAGCTTTCTTGAATCCTCATCAGTCAAGAAACTGGGCTAAGAGATTGATTGCTCTCACTTCAGAAGACATCAGGTGGTGCACTCAGAGCACCAAGGGCAAAGACATAATCACCAGCTGTGGGCAGTATCCCAATGTACCTCTTATTAGAGTGAAAGGTTGCATCAACTACAATCCTTTGCTATTCAAAAGGCAGGTAGGGTATACCTTAGTACATCCACCAAGAGAGCAAGACTTATCAGAAACCCTTTAGTGTGACATTCAGAATAATCATGCTATCGTCCGACAAGCAGCCTGGGCTTGGGATAACATTCAGATAAAAGGGACTGCCATTCTTGGCAAGTGCAACAACATAGCTTCAGCTCAGTATATTGATTGGTCTCGTATCAGAGGACAGATCACCCGTATGCCATTCACCCTAGAGGATGTGCCTGGACCATCAGCAGTAGAGCCTGTAGCTACAGTCAGTTTAGAGGAATTTGAGAAGTTGAAGGAAATGAATACCCAGTTGTCTGAAGCTCTAAAGAAGACCCTTTGAGAGAGGAATGATAGTCGTCTGGACAATGAGAGGTTAGAAAAGCTCCAGATTGAGCACTTGACCAAGATTGAGAGGACAGATGATTACATCAAAAGGGCCCGAGCAAGGGAGTTGGTATTGAAGAATGCTTGCAAAGAAGCCAAGATTCAGAAGGCCAGAGTTGAGCACTACTTAGAAGAGGGTCAGGCTAGATGGATCAGAATTACTGAAGCTCCTTCACAGGAAGATCAGAAGACCCGGGCTAGGATAGAGTAGCTAGAATCTAATGAGAAGAAGAGTCAGGAAGCCTTGTTAGTAGCACAGAAGGAAATCTCCGAGTTGAAACTCCGGGCGGGGTTGAAGAGATCAAAAGACCAAGACAAGTATAAGAAGTTGACAAATGCTATTGCTACCAGGAATCTTCTTATCAGGACCATCACAGAGCATCCAGTTGGGCCAGTGACTGATGCTCTCCTAAAGGAAGTCAAAGAGGATGACTATGGGCTGTATGTCTGATTTCTTTGTATTTATACTTCATTTTGTTTGTATTTTTGTTGATTTTGATGTATTTTGACCCATCATGGGAACTTGTTATAACAATAAACTATGTATCTTTGCATTTGTAATATATGGTTTATGTGTTATCCTTTGGGCTTCATTTCTCTTCAATATCATCATTCCTCGAGGTCTGAAAGGTCAAAATCAAAAAACCAAACCGGATACCCTTGGAAGACAAATAGACATACTGCATTGCATATTAACCTCATTTTTTTGTTTTGTAGGTATTTTTTGTTTTTGTTTTCTCACTCTACTGTGGTTTCAGGAAACATTGCTCGTAGGAAGGTCTTCCCCATCAACAGAGTTCATCGGTACCCTACAAGAAACAACCTTCTGAGCTTACAGATGGACCAGGTTCAACAAGATTTGACTGACATGAGAACCCAGATGGCTAATGAAAGGACTGAAATGAGAGCTCCGATGAACCATTTCATGGTAGTAATGACTGGGTGGCCCAAAGCCAAGAAAGATTAAGAGAGTTGGTCGAGCGGCAAACTCTTGAAGAAAATCACCCGGGTACAGGGAGTACCAGCAACAATGATCATGTACAGCCTCGTACTGACCCCCCGGAGTTTGGGCCTCATCTCAACCCTGATGTTAATGCTATCAGGAATACCCAAGGTAATAATGGGGGACGGGCCTTGCAAAAGGACCCTCAGGAGGAACAGTTCACTGTAGTTGGAGCTGGAGATGAAATCTATGATCGTCGCCTGGACGAGATAGTAGAAAAGCTAAGATCTTTGGAGTCTCAAAACTCCTTAGGATTTGATGTTATGGATATGGGGCTGGTGGAGGGAGTAAGAATTCCTCACAAATTCAAACCTCCCTGCTTTGAAAGATACAATGGAACATCTTGCCCTTACACCCATCTTCAATCCTTTCTAGGAAGATTGAAGGCTTACACTATGAATGAAAAGCTATGGATGTTTTATTTTGAGGATAGCTTGATCGGGGCATCCCGTGAGTGGTACTCTCATCTAACTAGGGCAACAATCAGAAATTGGAAAGATTTGGCCGAGGCTTTCATACGCCAATACTAATACAATCTAGACATGGCTCCCAACCAAACTCTTCTAATGGGTATGTCACAATCCTCCAGGGAAAGCTTCAGAGAGTATGCTCAGAGATGGAGGCAATTAGCTGCTGTTGTTCAAGCTCCAATGTCAGAAAGGGAAATGGCAGATATGTTTATGAACACCCTACAGGGGATGTACATTGATAGGTTGGCAGCTTTCTCTTCCACTAGCTTTGCTGACGTAGTCATAGCAGGAGAAAGGATTGAGAGTTTATTAAAAATGGGTAAGATTTCTAATAACGGAGCCAGCTCTAGTAGCACAAGGAAACCTTTTGCAGGGCCTCGAAGTTCGGGTGAAACTAATTCAGTACACGTGGGCAAAGGAAGGCCCTATATATGCCAAGATCAATTTCCGTTGTCACAATTCCTACTCCACCAACTCAACAACAATACACTCCGCAACCACAACATTTCCCTCAGCAACAACATTTTCCTCAACAAAGGTCTTATAACAACAACAACAACCAACAACAACGTCCTTTCTAGCAAAGGCCATCTCAAGTCAACAGGGTAATCGATCCTATACCGATGCTCTATGCCACTTTTCTACCACAACTTCTGAAGCTTAATCTTGTTAAATTAAGGACTCTGGCTCCACCAGATCCTCATAACATTCCAAGAAATTACGACGTCAATGCCAGATGTACCTTCCATTCTAATGCACCTGGTCACACCACAGAAAAGTGCAGAGCTTTGCACATGAAGGTCCAGGATCTAGTTGATTCAAAGGCTTTAAATTTTGCACCGCCTCCTAATATCACAAATAATCCTATGCCTAGCCACGGTAGGCCCAGGATAAATGCAATTGAGGAGGATCAACCAGTGAACTTGATTGAAGCTCAGCTTTTAAAATAACAAGTGTTCCCAGGTTGTGAGGCCTGCTGTGAATCTTGCAAAGTTTCCGCCAATGGTTGTGCAAGTTTAAGAAGTGGCATCAATGGTCTTATCAAAGAAGGTATCCTGCAGATAACATCAACGGTTTCTACAACATCAACAATTCCTACTACAGCAACAACAAGCACCCCTCTTAAAACTTCAAAAACAATTGTTCCGACAAACTCATCTACAAAATCAACAATCATCTCTTCCATCACTTCAACAAATATTAGTTCAACCGCATCCGCTTCTACAACTACATCAACCATTAACAATGACATCTCCATAGTCACCATATACTACGACCCAGCAATGGTCCCCGATTCCAACAATTTCCAGCAACAATCTCAACAACAACCCAGTTTCATTCTTCCACCACCACCAGTCAGAAATCCTGTCACCATATATTACGATCCAGAGACAATCACAGTTCCTACTTCTGCTGCAGTCAGCCCAGTCACCATCACGGTACCTGGACCTATTCCGTATGAAAAAGATAATGGTGTACCATGGCACTATGGTTCAGACCTCTACTGCAACGGGGAGAGAGTCGTTCTTGATTCTTCAACTCATACACCACAGGTCGATAATGTCGGGGGAGGCGGAGGCTTCACCCGAAGCGGACGCCTCTTTGCGTCACAAATTCCAAGAGTTAGCACTGAGGCAGAAGCTGCTGCCAAGGCTAAAGGTAAAAATGTGGTGTCTGAAGAACCAGTTTTGAAAGAAGCTCATAAAACGTCCTTTGATCAAGATGTGGATGAATTTATGAGGATAATCAAGAGAAGCGAATATAAGGTTGTGGATCAGCTCCACCAGACCCCTTCCAAGATCTCCATTCTATCATTGATGTTGTGTTCCGAAGCTTATCGGGATGCATTACTTAAAGTCCTGCATGCAGCCTACGTGCCTGAGGAGATCACGGTAAATCAGCTAGAGATAGTGGTTTCTAATGTTAATACTAGCCATGGGCTAGGCTTCACCAACACTGATTTTACTACGGAAGGTCGTCATCATAATACAGCTTTATACATCACTCTGGAGTGTAAAGGGGTTGTGCTTTCACATGTTCTAGTTGACACTGGGTCCTCACTCAATGTTTTGCCAAAGAAAACCCTTGTTAAGATTGAATATGATGGTATAGCTCTCCGACCAAGCAATCTGGTGGTTAGAGCTTTTGATGGTTCCAAGAGGTCTGTTCTTGGAGAAGTGGAGCTGCCTGTGATAATTGGCCCGATGGACATTCAGCCGGCCTACAGTTGTTTGTTTGGTCGATCATGGATTCATGCCGCTGATGCAGTTATGTCGACCCTTTACCAGAAATTAAAATACGAGTGGGAAGGGAAAATTATTACAATTTGTGGTGAAGAGGATATTTTATTAGCCATCTGGCCACCTACAAATACATTGAGATGGATAGTGAAATCCATGAGACCATGAGCCAAGGTTTCGAAGCGCTGAACATCAATGAGGCAACAACTGAAGTATTTGCTGCATCCCAGGAGGATAGGATGGGTACTTCAATTGTCTCCTACCAACAACCTCGGAAGGTTGTTGAAGATGGAAATGCCCAAGGCTGGGGCAAGCTGCTACCTGTAGAGAAGAAGGAGGACAAATTCGGTTTGGGTTACAAACCATTTTGACAAGATCAAGCAGAGGCTGCTAAGGAGCCCAAGTTCGTGAGTGGGGGAATGCTAACCCCAGATGCTGTCAATAACGTGGAAGACGAGGCTGAAAGCGATCTCGACCTGGAGAGCTGGATTCGTCTAAGGATCCCGGGCCAACAAGTCATTAACTGGTCTTCCCATGAAATTATAAGAGTTACTCCTGTAGAGTAATTATTATTTCCTGCTTTAGCATGCATCAAGTCCTGCATCTTGCCCAAGGTGTCAGGACTCATTTTTTAATAGGGTCATATTTGTATTTTGTGCAAATGGAATATCAATGGACAATGGACATCTTTTGTAAACAATTTTCGCTCAATGTCTTTTCATTTTTGTTATTTTTCCTGAACAAGATTAAAATTAATCACTAAAAAGAACAAATCTCAACCCTTGCAGAGATAATCCTCCAGATTGCACCGACAACAACACTGCTATGACCTTGTATGACTTTGACAATCCAATTAATCAAGCAGATGAAGCGGTTGATGAAGACTATGAGTTGCCTGAAGAGTTAGCCAAGTTGTTGAGGTAAGAAGAGAAAGTGATTACTCCTCATCAGGAGGAGATCGAAACTGTTAATCTTGGTATCGAGGAAGATTTAAAAGAATTAAAGATTGGGGCCAGTCTGCAAGCTCCAGTAAAGGAACAGCTTATCAACATGCTTCGGGAATATGTTGACGTCTTCGCCTGGTACTATCAAGACATGTTAGGTCTAGATACGGATATTGTCGTGCACAGGCTACCATTAAAAGAAGATTGCCCTCCAGTTAAACAGAAGTTGCGCCGCACTCGCCCAGATATGGCCATGAAGATTAAGGAAGAAGTACAAAAGCAGTGGGACGCTGGTTTCCTTGCTGTAACTAGCTACCCGTTGTGGGTTACTAACATTATACCCGTGCCTAAAAAGGATGGCAAGGTGCGTATGTGTGTGGATTACTGGGACCTAAATAGAGCTAGCCCGAAGGATGATTTCCCATTACCTCACATTGATGTATTGGTAGATAACACAGCTCAGTTCTCGGTATTTTCTTTCATGGACGGATTTTCTGGATACAATCAGATCTAGATGTCACCCGAAGACATGGAGAAAACAACTTTCATCACACCTTGGGGCACATTTTGTTACAAGGTAATGCCATTTGGACTGAAGAATGTCGGTGCCACTTATCAACGGGCTATGGTAACATTATTCCACGATATGATCCACAAAGAAATCGAATGTTATGTGGATGATATGATTGCCAAGTCCCTTACTGAAGAAGATCATCTGGTGAATCTGCTGAAGTTGTTCAAGCGTCTGAGGCAGTATCAGCTGAAGTTGAACCCCAACAAATGCACATTCGGGGTACGTTCTAGTAAACTGCTGGGTTTCATCGTAAGTGAAAAGGGAATTGAGGTTGATCCTGACAAAGTCAAAGCCATTCAGGAAATTCCTGCACCTAGGACTGAGAAAGAAGTTTGAGGGTTCTTAGGTAGATTGAACTACATATCAAGGTTCATATCTCATCTCACTGCAACCTGTGAACCTTTGTTCAAACTTCTAAGAAAAGAACAAACAGTAAGGTGGAACGACGATTATCAGAAATCTTTTGAAAAGATCAAGGAGTACCTGCAAGAACCTCCAATTATCATGCCTCCAATTGAAGGAAGACCTCTAATAATGTACCTGGCAGTATTAGAAGGGTCAATGGGGTGTGTGTTGGGTCAGCATGATGAGTCTGGTCAAAAAAGAGTATGCAATATACTACCTAAGCAAAAAGTTTACCGACTGTGAACAACGTTATTCATTGCTCGAGAAAACTTGTTGTGCTTTAGCGTCGGCTGCTTGCCGACTAAGACAGTATATGCTGACTCACACTACCTTGTTGATCTCAAAAATGGACCTCGTCAAGTACATATTTGAGAAACCAACACTTACCGAAAGGGTTGCAAGATGGCAAATGATTCTAACATAGTATGACATTTAGTACACTTCCCAAAAAGCCATCAAGGGCAGTGTATTGTCTGATTATCTGGCTGAGCAATCCATTGATGATTACGAGCCTATGAGATTTGACTTCCCGGATGAAGACATCATGTACTTAAAAGCAAAGGATTGTGAAGAGCCAGTTCACACTGAAGGGCCCGACCCAAAAGAAGCATGGACTATGATGTTTGACGGGGCTGTCAATATGAATGGTCGTGGAGTTGGTGCAGTGCTCATTACACCTAAAGGAGTTCATATGCCTTTCTCGGAAAAACTCACCTTTGCCTGCACTAACAACAAAGCAGAATACGAAGCCTGTATCATGGGTCTTGAGGAAGCCATCGACCTCAGGATCAAAACCTTGAATGTAATCGGAGATTCAGCTTTGGTAATCAACCAGACCAATGGCAAATGGTACACTCACCAGGAGCATCTGATTCCATACCGTGACTATACGAGGAGATTATTGACTTTCTTCACAACAGTCAAACTTGAATGCATCCCTCGAGACGAGAATCAGTTTGCAGACGCTTTAGCTACCATTTCCTCCATGATCAAAGTTCAAGCTTCCAATTATGTGCCTCAGATTTTGGTATCCAGACTGGACCGACCGACATATGTTTTCTCTGTGGACACTGCTAGTGATGACAAGCCTTGGTTCCATGACATCAAATGCTTCTTAGAGAATCAGACATACCCACCTGGGGCATCATCCAATGATTAGAAGACATTAAGAAGGTTGGCCGGCAGTTTCTTCCTCAATGCTAATGGTTCATTATACAAGCGAAACTTCGACATGGTTCTGCTCAGATGTGTTGACAAGAAGGAAGCAGACCTGTGGATGCAGACTGTTGTGCCTATGCTAGAAAATGCCACAAGTGCCAGATCTACGCAGATAAAGTGCATGTGCCTCCAAATCCTTTGAACGTGATGTCTTCACCTTTGCCCTTTGCCATGTGGGGCATTGACATGATTGGAAAGATTGAACCAACTGCTTCAAATGGTCACCGATTCATCCTGGTGGCCATTGATTACTTCACCAAATGGGTTGAAGCAGCTTCGTATGAAAACGTCACCAGACAAGTGGTAGCCAGATTTATGAAAAGAGACATCATCTGTCGATATGGAGTTCCCGAGCGAATCATTACTGATAATGGTTCCAATTTAAATAACAAAATGATGGCAGAACTTTGTCGGGACTTCAAAATTCAACATCACAACTCTTCTCCTTACAGGCCAAAGATGAATGGCGCTGTTGAGGCCGCTAATAAGAACTTCAAGAAGATTGTGCAAAAGATGGTAGTTACCTACAAGGACTGGCATGAGATGCTACCATTTGCCTTGCATGGGTACCGAACCTCAATCAGAACATCTACTGGGGAAACGCCTTATCAACTTGTGTACGGTATGGAAGCTGTCCTACTTGTTGAAGTTGAGCTACCCTCCTTACAGGTAATGATGGAGGTGAAACTGGACGAAACAGAATGGATCCGGTCCCGATACAATCAACTGGATATGATTGAAGAAAAGAGATTAGCAGCTATTTGTCATGGGTAGTTATATCAGAAGCGAATGAAGAAAGCCTTCGATCAGAAAGTCAGACCTCGGGAATACCAAGTGGGAGAGCTTGTTCTGAAAAGAATCATTTCTCCTCATACAGACCACAAGGGCAAGTGGACACCAAACTATGAAGGTCCCTACGTAATAACCAAAGTCTTCTCCGGTGGAGCATTGATGCTCGCAACCATGGATGGTGAAGACTTCCCGTCTCCTGTGAATTCAGATGCAGTTAAAAAATACTTCGCATAAATGACCCGCTGGACATAAAAAATAGAATGTAAGTCCAAGAAAAAATAGGGCATCCCGGCGAGTCAAAAACAGAATAAAAGACTCGGGCAAAAATAAGGGAAAAATCAAAAAAATGTACACCCGCTGAGTTGAAAAGCCACATTGGACAGCTCAGGCAAAAATGGGTATCCCGATGGATTGAAACCCCGAAAGGGCGATCCACTCAAAATCAGGGAATAAGCAAACAATTGCATTCTGAATTAGTTTGTATCACTCACAACTGGCAAACTTCGAAAGGATAAAACGTCGGTCAGAATCATCCTTCCTCAGAAAGAAAGATGAGAAGAACGTCAAGGTCATACAGGTCATAGCAAAGGAAGCTCACTGAAGCGTCATCTTCAACATTGCCAACACTTTTATTTTCTCAATTTACAGCAATCTCCTCATTTCAGGGGATCCTCTTCTTTGACTGTACTTGCCAATTTAGGGCACAAAAATCAATAAAATCAGAATATTCAGTCACACCTGGTTTTGAACATTTTTGTTTCGTTTTCAAAATGTCCAATGTTCATAATACAACACTTGCATAAAACATATGAGCCATTTTAACAAATGCTTGTAGGAAATATATTACTTTCAGATAAATCTAACTCCTATGACGGAATCCGGTTAAGGATACCTCGGGACACTTGTGCGTTTTCCTTTTAACAGGTTGCAGGTACTCAAGACAAACAATCTTTAGCGACGTGGGGCATATCAAGCATTGAATCCCCAGCATACTATTTTCCAGAAGTTATGTCCTCCCCGAGCGGGACCTCCCGAGCAGTGCCTGACAGCATCTTCCACAAGCAAAGTGGTCAAAGAAATTTCTTTCCCTCACCAGAGATGCCAGATTTCTCTCATCCTTAGCAGAGTTAGTGGAATTGATTCCCACAGAATTGCAATACCTGAAACGCATCCCAGCGGAGTTGCTAAAACCTCCTCGTCCCCGTTGAGAGTTCTCCCTCCGGACAGATCTATCAATGATCTATTTCCCCAAGCAGAGTCCTCCCTCCGAACAGACCTATCAATGATCTCTTCCCCCAATCGGGTTATCCCTCCAACAGATCAGCCAGATATCTTTATCCCTGCAGGATCCGAGTCCCGGATCAGTCTCTCTACTTTGCATAATCATGGCATTTGCATCATATTCACCGAAATAAGCGTAGCATTCCGTCTAATACAGAGCATTACGACAAAAATCAAACATTTACATGATCATAAAAGCCAAAGCATCCCCTTTGCACTCTCAAGACACAAATACCTGCTCAAGCATGCTCTTTTTGACACTCGCCTGTGTCATCTTACCCCCGCAGGTCTCCAGAATACCTTCTGCACTCTCAAATACAAATAATGGTTCATAACTTGTACATATTCCTTGTGAAGCTCGTCCGTGTCATACTTCCCCAGCTAGTCAAACACTCGTCCGTGTCTTGCACATACTTCACCAACAGATAAACACTTATACTTATACACCATCCTCTGATACTCATCCGTATCTAGTATATATCATCTCCTCAGCAGATCAACA
The DNA here is from genome assembly GCA_963966055.1 of Lathyrus aphaca. Classification (NCBI taxonomy): domain Eukaryota; kingdom Viridiplantae; phylum Streptophyta; class Magnoliopsida; order Fabales; family Fabaceae; genus Lathyrus; species Lathyrus aphaca. The sequence continues at coordinate 228,915,016 of OZ014522.1, forward strand.
CTCGTTCGTGTTACCTGCTTAACCGATTGATACTCGTCCATATCATCATCCTTACACACGTGTCAGTGTTTGTTTCTGCCGATACTCGTCCGTATCAAGGTCCTAAGGATGCTCGTCCGCATCTTTAATCCATACACAACGTCAAACACTTATACTGTTTATTTCAAGGCGTAAGCACTCGTCCGTGTTTACCACTCCCTAGTAAGTCACCAACAAAACAACTTTCTTCTATCCGACATTCGTCCTATGTCGCGATACTTTCGGCATCCGTCCCCTGCCAGGTGATCGTCCTTCACGTTTGGATGACCGTCCCTCATCCTTTTCCCTAGTGGAATCTCCATTGTTGGAACCTTCTATCTGACATTCATCCTATGTCGTGATATTCTTTTAGCAGCCGTCCCCTGCTAGGTGATCGTCCTTCACCTCTTGATGATCGTCCATCATCATTTATCCGATGGTCGTCCCCATCGTTGATCTTTTCTTATCCGGCATTCGTCCTATGTCGTGATAATCCCCAGAGCAGTCGTACCCTGCTAGGTGATCGTCCTTCACCTCTTGATGATCGTCCTTCATCATGCTTATCTGATGGTTGTCCCCATCGTTGACCTTTTTCTATCCGACATTCGTCCTATGTTATGATAGCAGTCGTCCCCTGCTAGGTGATCGTCCTTCACCTTTGATGACCGTCCCTCATCACTATTTCATTTATTCTTTAACCCGATGGTCGTCCCCGTCGTGGTCCCTTTTTCTTTTCCTGGTGATCGTCCTTCATCAGTTTAGCCCGATGGTCATCCCCATCGTTTGTTTACTTTACTTTTCAAACCTGATGGTCATCCCCGTCAGTGCTTTCTTTATTTCTTTAATCCCTAGAGAGTTTTATTTTGTTACCCGATGGCCGTCCCCGTCGTGGTCTCCTTATTTCCCCAACTTGTCGGCCATCCCCGTCATTACTTAACTTACCATCTTATCCAGCAGTCGTCCTCTTCTTGATGGTCGTCCTCCATCGCCTTAATTTGATAATCATACTATACTACCTTTTACAATTTATATCGCTTTTCTTCTTCTCTCCAGCGAGTGCAAATTTCGGATTGTCTTTGGTATTCAACCACAAGTTATCTTGTTTGTCTATTAAGCCAGGCGCTTACACCCTGCACAACTAACTCATGCTTGAATAGGGGCAGCTGTAAACACCCCAAATTTTCCCTCACTTTTTCTCACACCATGGCTTATGATCTTTCATTTTTGTATTTACATAAGCATTACATCTCATATTGCATATTTGTTTCATCTGCATAGTTCCATTTCATCTGCATCTAGGGTTTGTGATCTGAGCAATCCAAGAATCAATCTGAGTCATCCCAATGGTCTTGAAGCTTTCCAAGAGGGTCCATGTGTGTTCCATGATCATAATATTCTCCCCAAAGTTCATGAAAGTCAAGAGAGCACAAAGAATGGCAAAGGCATGGAAGCAGAGCTAGGGTTTTCTTGCACAGATGACCAAAATTAGGGTTTTCGTTTCAGAGGCCTTAACTCCAATTTTTTTGGTCATTCTTGTTTATAATATTCTTAATATGTTATAAGGATCATTTTTACCAAGTTTGATGAAGAAATTCATTGTGGAAGTCATTTGATCATTGGGTAACTTCTTCAGCAAGTTAAGTCAAAATCAGGGCATCTGAGGCCCCCAACAATGGAACCAAAGGATCATTTTCATCAAATTGAGGTTCTATGATCTTTATTTGATCTTAGAAGTGGTTGTAAGTTCACAAAATTGAATAATTTTGTTCCAATTGCAAACTCGCCATTTTTGGAAATGACTTGTAATGGAAACTTTCCATTTTGGGAAAGATTTTCAACCTCCTCTTTCATAACCAAAAATGCTTCAAATGAAAAATTCTTGGACATGAAAGTTGTAGATTAGGTCTTTCCCTTTTCAAAAAGTACAATAACATGTCTTGATTCATCCTAGAACTCAAGATATGGCCTTTCAAAGTTGGCAAAAATCACATAATTTCAAGTTTCATGTCAAAGAGGCAAATGTGCATTTTTGGTTTCCAAGCACTCAAATGACTTCTAATGTGCCCAAATGTGTTTTTATATGTACATACACGTTTCCTAGACCAGAATTGAGCCTTGCATCACAAGTTTTCATGGCCAATTTCTCAAGAAAGTTCAAAGAGGGAAAGTTGCAAAATGCCTTGGATCCTTCCATCCACTTGTGCCAGTTGCATCAAACCAATTCTATGGCTATCCATGAATCTTGCTGAGGCCAAACACCCCAAAAAGCTAGCTCTGCCATGGCCCATACCTCCAAGTACACAAATTTGACTTTTTAGCAAAACCTCCCATACCAATCAAGCTGAGCCACAACAACTCTTCTGACCAATCAAGACTTCACATACATGCCTCATGGACCTCATTTCATAACATCTTGGAGCCTGAAACATCACACAATTCAGAATCCCAAAAATCACCATAGAACTTCCTCTCTTTGAATCTCATTGCACATGCCTCAAACTTCAAATATTTTTCCACTAATCAACTCAAAATCATCCATAGATCACAAAGCACCCCCTCCCATGGCCTGAAAGCTCCCTAAACCAAAACACGATTTCTACAAAACCAAAACCATACACTTCAAAATAGCCATCACAAACTTGCTCTAAGCTCCTCATCATCATCAGAGAGCTCATTGGGGGTGATTTGAACCAAGAAAGAGGCCAGAAATCTCAGGAATCGAAAGCTTCATCTCAGGTAACCATGAAGAACAATTTTTCCAGAACTCTTATTTTAAGTTCTTAAACGCTTCTACATGATGCACTGATCATCCTGATATGTTTACTTTTGAAAATGGTTAAGAATCAAGCATGTATTGAATTTCTGAAAGTTTTGATTATTTTTCCGTTTTGCTTCGAATCATGATTTTCTTGAGTGATAAATGTTGTTTGATGTTGGATTCATGTTTAGGGATATTAGATGATCATTTCTGGAGCTTTAGAGGGTTTGATTTAACCTAGGGAAGAAGTTAGGGTGAATGGGTTGTCGGAGAAGATGACCGGAGCTAGCTCTGGTCACCTGAAAAATCATTAGGGCTCTAATTAGGGTTTAGGGGGTCAGTTTGAATGTGGGTCGTAGGATTATGTTTAGCACGTGAATGGAGGGCCAAGATTAGTTCATTAAAACCCTAATCAGATTAATTAGTTTAATTAATTAGGTTTAATTTTAAAAATGCCAGATCGAATCCTTGCCACACAAATGCGCGCCAGTCAATTCCCTCTCTTTTTATTCAAATCTGGGCCACTGGATCAGTTGACTTCCCATTTAATCCATTTTTATTTCATTTTATTTTATTTCTTTTGCATAATTTATTTAAAATAGTTTAAAACATCACAAAAATATTATTTTTTTGCATTTCTGATCCAAATATTTTTCTCAAACCAAAAATGATTTTTATTTTATTTTTTGCATTTAAAAAGTAGTTTTAAAATATTTAAATGTTATTTTTAATTAATTAATGGATTTTAATTAGTTAAAAATACATTTAGGTTTCTAAAAATCACCAAAAAAATCATGAACCATTCCAATACATTTAGAAACATTTTCAAACTCTTCATACAAAATTCTTTTTAGGTTTGATCATAATTTCACAATTTTGTTTGAATTAGGGTTCTTTAAAATCAAATTTTTTAACCCTAATTTGAAAAATTCATTTCTGCCTAACCATGAAGAGTTTGAACTTGGTTCTTTTTGCATTGTTTCAAATATTGCATGTAGTTTCTAGGTTATTTTTCTTATGAATTTATCTTGCATTTTCAAATTGATTTGCATTTTCCTTTGAGAATCACCCAAAAACCCTAGCAAACTTAGAAAATTCATAACTTTCAATAGGATTAGTTTCTGACTTTCTCCTTTGGGATTTGACCTTGTATAGGTTTAGGGTTTGATTGAGCTTGGTTTTCAAATTTTTTATCATGTTGTATGCTTTTGTTTTGTTCATTTGCATCTCATATGTTCATAAAACCCTAATTTCTCATGTTCATTTGCATTCACCTTGCATATTCATCATCATGTGAACTTTCCATGACATTTCAAGTATTCATATGACATCTTAGGCATCTTAGGACATGTTAGAACATTGCTTGATCATTTATTCATTCATTTTCCATTTCTTGCATTCATTACATTTCATAAACATCCATGTGTTTTCAAGCTTCTAAGCATGCTTCCTTTGCATCTCATCTTTGTATGATCACTCATATGCATCTTGTATGACTTTTCATTATCTCATATGCCATTTGCATTGAATAATCACTTCTGACTTTGGTCTTTACATCTCATTTAAATTCATTTCCTTATGCTTTATGTCTTAAGCATTCTTACTAACACTTTCAGGTACTTTTGGTATGTTATTTGGGAAGAGGATTTGCCTTCACTTCCCACCTCTTCTTATCTTATTCATATGCATTTTTAAATGTCTTTGAAGTGAACTTGTTCACTTATGTTCCATCTTTCTCACTTTCTTTCTTTCAAGTTACTTATCTTCTTCAGGAAGTAAGTAACTTGTTCTTCTTTCTCCTTCTCTTTTCATCTGCTTCTCCCATTTGTGGCCTTGAAGATCTTTTCTCTTAAGCCTAACAAACCATAGGATACCCAAGCATGATAAATTTTAGGGTTGTGTATAGTCCCCCTTAGACTTTTACCTTTGAGTCTCCTTGAGTCTCTCTTCTCATCTCAATAATTAGAGACTAAACTCTTAAAGTTTTAGGACTTTGGAATTAGGGTTATGCTTGCATCCTTCTCTTAGGATGGAGTGTATAACTTTAATCCTAAGTGTTAAACCTTTAATTTGTTTAAACATCTTAATCAAAACACACTAATAATCACCAAGACTTTATATTGTAACTTGGGTCTTACATTAGGGTTCTAACTCTTCCTTATGGTTAAGAGGGACTAACCCTAGTGTTTAATGGACAAGTCCCCCACATGTTGTCTTACAAACTTAAAATCCACTTCTTAATCTCATCCCTTGATTAAAATCCACTTAATAAAGGTTTGTTATATGATGAATTTAGTCCCTAACCATGGATTAAGTTGAGGTATCTTCCTCATCTTAAGTGTTATCATCTATTATCCTTCTATTAGGATGGTGTAATGAGTTCACTAATCTGTGCTTAGAGATTAAATTCATTACTTAACACTAAACAAAACCCAAAAGCATCTAATTAATCATAAGTAGGTTAATGATCTTAATCCTACATCATCATGGTAATTAAGTTGAGGTGCTTATCCCATACTTAAGTAGGCTCATTATCCCTAATCGGGGAGGATATAATGAGTTTACAAGCCCTTGATTTAGGCTTAAGCTCATCAACTTACAAAAAAAAACACCAAAAACAATAACAAAACTGAAAACACAAAAAACAAACAATAATCGTCTCCTCCAGGATTCATTTCTCATCACACTCATTCACAAACGAGAACTTGTTTCTTCCGTCTAATGCGAGACAGTTAGCACTCGATCCAGATGAGTCATACACTTGAGCATAGACAATTTAAGCAGTTCACAGTCAATTTATTTTTCAGTCTCTTTGAGTCGAACTACGGTGTTCTGACTTCCTCATTGCACGCGAGGATACGTAGGCATAACTTAACACTTAACGAACAAAAGTCTATGTGTCTTCCCCCTCTTTCAGCATTCTTTAAAAGCCTCAGTTCCTGGGCAATTCACCTTTTGCACTGACACCTGTACATTCATTTCTAGCTTTTGCACACAGATAACACATACACTTACCCCTTTTAAACACAATCTTGTAAGCGTGGATCCCGTCGAGTACGACGGACAATATGGGTGCTAATACCTTCCCAGGTTATAACCAACCTCCTTTCTCAATTTCTCTGGTAAGAAATCGTCTTATCCATCCCTTTCTAGGTTTATGTAGCATTACCTTTCCTTCGGGATAAAAATGCCTAGTTGGCGACTCTATTCATTTCATTTTCACTTTCTCTTTTCGCCGACCGTTCGCGTCTGCACCGGGATGCAAATCTCCGGGAGCGACAAGGGGCTAACACTTAATGAAAGTATCCTATGATGTCACACTAAAAGGGGATGACGAGATCCTAGTGAAAGAGATCCAAACATTATGTGTAATGGTGTGAGAATGAGAAGAAATGAGTATTGAACTTCAAAGGAAAGGAAAAAACTTCAAATAAAACTCAAACATGACCAAGAGGATTTGAATTCCCCATAAAAAAACCAGGGGCTTTATGAAGTTTTAGAGTGGAATTAGAACTCACAAATGACTTACAAGTAAGGTGATTTGGAAGCATTAGGACTAAGGACACCAAAATGTTAAGTATGAAGCATTAAGAAAGCATATGACACTAAATGAAAACTAAAGACTCATGACTTGAAATGAACACTTGAAAATGTGTATGAAACACTTATGAGATGTATGACAAGGATGTAACATGCATAACATGGCCATAAAGTTGGTTTTGAGGGGTTAAGATGGAGGATGAAGAAGAATTAGGTCAAAAGGAGGCAATGATGACTTATGACTTAAGAAAACCCTAAAACCAAGAGAAAAAGATCCAATGAGGGTGATCTACACTTAAGGACCTACAATATGACCTACAAGACTCAGAATCAAGACCTTAGAACAATGGCATGAATGCCTTATTCAAATGGAATGAAGGAAACTTGTAAAAGGGGCCAAAAAGGACTTAGGGTTTAAGCAACTTGGGAAAAATATCAAATGACTTAGAAAAATTATGAAATTTAATATTGGACATAACAATCCAGAGAATGACTTGTGTACAAAAAATATCATGAAAATCCTTATTTTGAATGGTCAAAGGAACACTAGAATGCAATTAGGGTTTATTGGGACCTATGTGACAGAATGGACTCAAAAGGACCTAAACATGACCTAAAAATCCAGAAAAATATTTTGGTGAAGTATGATGAAACATTAAGAGAATTCCAAAACAATGGGGTCTTTATCATTTTTTGTTTAGGAGAATAAAAATGTAGAAAATGATGAGTCAAAAATGGAGAAATTATGAAACAATTTAAAGGGAAACTAATTCTGACTTCAAAATTGAATAAAAATAAAATCTAAAAATATGGAAAATTAGAGAAAAATGAGAAGAATGTTCAAGAATTTATTTAGAATTTTATTATGCAATTTGGTATTTTTAATAATATGAAACGAAATTGGAATAAAAGAGAAAAAAAGAAATAAAAATGGAATTAATTGGTTTGGGTTTGGGGGGTTCAAAGAGCAACAAAAACAACATGACTGGGCCTAACCAACGCGCGTGGGGGTGTGGATAAGAAGTCAATAGTCAACCAAGATGAAGTCTTGAGTCACGTGAGAAGCACATCCTCATTAATGCGCTGGCATGCCCATGGACGTTGGATGAACAAAGATCAATGGCTGTGACTTAAAACTGGGATTAAATTAGGGCATTGTCAGATGACCGGAGATGAATTCCGGTCATCTTCTCCGTTCAACATTCCGGTAGGGAAAACCCTAATCATCACTAAAATTAAAACTAGGACCATCAATGGATTCGCCTCTCTTCACTGATCATAAATATGGCTTCAAAAATCATTTAGGGTTCTTAAAATTCCTGAATCGAAAGCAAGAACTAAACCTGAGAAAATTAAATCTCTGCATCTACCATGCCTATCAACTAGCCAGTTAATCCATAACCTATATCAGGCCTCAATCAACATAAAACCAATTAAAAATATGCAATTCGAGCAAGTGGAATTTCAGGACATACCTGAGTTGCGGAGATGTCAAATTGTTGCTAGAAGGCCAGAGATGAGGATCCTTAGCTTGCTTGATCTTGATCTTGATCAATGGAAGTGAAATAAACACTATAGGAGATATGAATCCTGAGTAATTGAGGAAAGTGCAGTGAAGATCAATGCCATACAGTTTTGATTCTTTGATGTTTCAAGCTATGCCTTCCATGGATCTTAAACTTGAGATGATGCTGATGATGGATTGAGAGAGATTGAAGCAGGATTGTGGCAATTTGAGGAGTTTGAATCCAAAATGCAGTGAAGATCAACAATGTGCAATGTTGGATCTTGAAAGCTTCCAGGTTGTGCAATGCTTGGTGATTGAGCTTGAGATGATGAAGATGATCAATGGAGGAAGAATGGACCTAGATCAATGGTGATAAAGCTTGCTCGAATCCATTTTCAATGTGAAAATTCAGAGAGAAAACTTTGCAAATTTTGGTGATTTGTGATGAAAAAATGAAGTTGAACCTTGCACTGAAGTGATGATCTTGCTTGATAGAGCCCTTAACCATGGTTAATAATGCCTTAGGTTAACTGAGTGGAAGAGGTTAAATGAGTGAGGCAGTTATAGCAGTTATGTCAGCTGTAACATCCAGAATCTTCCACATTCGAGCTGGATCATATGTTGCAAGCTCCATGAAGTTTATGGTATGGATCCAAGCATGGCAATGAGCAGCATGATCTAAGGATTGTAGCCTGTAGTGCATTGTGATTTAGAATGAGATCCATGAGGTGCATAGCAAGAGGCATAGTCCTACAAGCATTCAAATGCAGCCTGCTTGTGCTTGAACATTTAAATCCAATACACTTGTGTCCATGATCTTATGATGTAATGCAATGTAATTGAGTGATTCAGTCATGCTTAATCCATTTGGCTTAACTGAAGTGAAGTGCATGGCAATGGTGTGGAGAGGCATCCATGAGATCACATCCCCTTAGAACAATGTATTTTGATCATGCTTTATTGATTGGTGCCAATGGAATGAATTGATTTGAACCTTGGTGAAATGCCTTTCCATCCAAGCAAATAGTTGTCTTTGATGATCTTCAATGGAAGATTTCTTCTAACTCAAGCAAGTAATTCAAGGAAAATTTGTACTCAATTTGAAGTGGAGGGATCATAGAACAAGTTTGGTGTTTGGGCCATAATGGAATGATGTCTCTAAGGCACTCAAATGATCCCATGAAAATCATGCCACAAGACTGCACATTGGCCTGCACGAATTTGGCTTGCCTTATGCCAATGGGCCTATGGCTGGCCAGTTGCAACCTCCCCACTTTGACCCTCAATAAGCCCAAGAAGACTTGCTCAAATGAAAAATCTTTGAACACCAATATTGTAGGGATTGCATCAAGGAACAACTTTGTAGTTCACCAAAAATTCATTTGAGGTCTTTTGGCACAGAAAAATGGCTTGACATCCTGCCCACTACATGCTTGACGAATTGCCAGGCAGGGCGCGCGTTGGCCTGCATTTGCCTTGCCCATGACTTGCCTTGGGCCTTGAATTGTTCAAACTTGCCAAGATCATATCTCACTTATTTTTTATGTTATGGAGGAGTTATACCTATGGATTTGAAGCTCAAGATTCCCTCTTTAATTGGCTCTAAGTAGAATTTTGATAGCCCTCATATTCTGGGAGAAGACCTCTCTCAAAGATGCTGCAAAAATGGCCAAAACTTGCCATTTTTGGAAACCCTAATTTTCCAAAAATGGTAAGTTTTGGTTTTCTTGATTTCTCTTGATTCCTCCATCATTTCTTGATCAAATTTGAACCATAGGATCCTTGTAACCTTAATTTCATGATTTTGATCTCAAAAAGTCAGGAGTTGACTTTTTCTTCAGCATGGTTGACTTTTCCCCAAATCCCTGATTTTCAGTCATCTGGACAATTGAACCTCTTCCATAATGAATTTGTGAATGAAATTTGATCCCCAGGCACTTGTCATCATGTATAAGATAATGGAATCCTCTTTGAATCATAACTTCTTGCAGAAGCCCAATAGAAATGAAACCCTAATTTGGCCTTTTCATCAAGAGTTGTTGCACTGTCTGCCTTCTCTGATCAAACCAAATATTTCCATGGCTTGTGGCCTCAAATGAGAACTTGTGGGATGTTGTGAACCCTTTGCACCATGTTGATAAGCCTTATGGCCCTTTGATTGCCTCTATATAGCCTCTAATTGCTCCAATCATTGATCACATACCCATGCCTCAGCTATGCCACACATGATGCAATGTTTTTGGTTATTTTATGAACTTATTTATGATAAATGCCATGCAAAAATATTAAGGAAATGAGAGGGCAAATTTTGAGGTATTACATTGTTCACTAAAGTGTATGGAAAATGAATTTAGTATACTTTAGAAAGTTTGAGATTTTTGAGTAAGAGAAAGTTTCATAAAATTGTGTAGGAGGATGTTTAAAAATTCTGCACAAAATAGTTTAAATATGATACAAGATACCTCTTGGAAAAGGTACAAAAAATGAAAGGATATCTCATTTAAGTTTGAAAAAATATAAGACAAAATTCAAAATTTGAATAAATCAATTTCTGGATTTTGAACAGTGGTAACCGGTTACTTGTTGTAACGTAAAAATATTTTTCAGAAAAAAGTTGAAGTAACTAGTTACTACCTACACGGTAACCGGTTACTTGATCAAAAATCAGAAAAGTTCTTTTAAGATTAAGATCAGTAACAAGGCATGCACAAAGATTAGTTTTAGACAATAACAAGTGTGAGTGCATCCTAAATTTGAACACTTAATAGACATTATTGGTTCATGAGAAATAAGTTATACCTTCCAATGAGAAACTTTATCTTTATGAACTCTTTTTGAATGGAGCTTTGAACGATCCTTTTTGCTTGCTTTCAAGACTTTATAAAGTTGTTGTTATCATCCAAATATGATTTGAGAGGCTTGCTTCTACAATCTCCCCCTTTTTGATGATGACAACCAAAAATGAAAATGAAGTTTTCTTCTTGGTTTCTCCAAAAATTCCCCCTTTGAAGGTGCTCCCCCTCAAAGTGATACTAGGAGGTTTGTAAAAAAAAAATCTGCATAATGAGAGAAACAAGAATGCATACTAAAGACTTCTCCCCCTTTGTAATCCACAAAAAGGATAGGAAAAGTACTTTAATAATAAGTTAACACATGAATTCTTTAAAAGGAATATGAGTCATAACATAGATAATCATATAGAAACATATGAAAAGAATAAGAGAAAACATGTAGCAGATATAATGCATTCTGCATAAAAAATATTTCCAGAAAATGGCAGTGGTAACCGGTTACTACCTACTTGGTAACCGGTTACTTGCTTCAAATTTTCAAAAAAAAAAATTAAAAATAAACAACAACAATGTAGCACTTAAAGGGTAATGATTTTTGACAAAAACTTTTCACAAAGTGTTAGCACATGATATTTCGTAACTTTTGATCAAAAATTATTTTGAAACTGATTATTTTCGGGTATCCGAAAGAGAGAAAAATCAAAAACGGTGAAAATGGAGTGCTAGCATTTTGTAACATAAAAGTGAAAATAATCATATTTTAAGCTATTATAACACATAACAATTAATTTTCGGTTAAGTTTATATGTCACCTTCATCTAGAATGCCAAGTTCTCGCCGGATCTTGAAGAAAGGTTCTTTCGCCAAAGGTTTAGTGAATCTGTCGGCAAGTTGGTTATGTGTATCCAAGAAAGTAACATCTACATCTTCGTTGAGCATGTGATCTCGAAGAAAATGATGTCGGATGTCTATGTGCTTTGTTCTTGAATGCATGACCGGGTTATTTGTGATGTTGATGGCACTTGTGTTGTCACATCAGAGAGGAATGCAACCAAGGTCTACACCAAAATCTAGGAGTTGTTGCTTAAGCCACAATATTTGTGCACAACAACTGCCTGCTGCGATGTACTCCGCTTCGTCCGTGCTAAGTACAACGCATGCTTGTTTCTTACATGCCCACGACACTAGTGCATTCCCGAGAATGTGACAAGTATCACTTGTGCTTTTTTATCGGTCTTATATCCTGCATAATCAGCGTCAGAATAACCAATTAAAGAACATGTACTACCTTTTGGATACCATAATCCGACATTCGTTGTTCATTTGAGATACTTCATAATCCTCTTCACGGCGGTGAGATGTGATTCCTTCGGATTTGCTTGAAAGCGTGCACACAAACAAACACTAAACATAATGTCAGGACGACTTTCCGTCAAATATAATAATGAACCGATCATACCTCGATACTTTGTGATATCAATTGAAGTGTCAGATTCATCTTGATCAACGTACGTTCCAGATCCCATAGGAGTGGACATCACCTTGCAACTATCCATATCGAATCTTTTCAATAATTCCTTGCAATAATTGGATTGGTTGATGAATATGTCATCCTTTGTTTGCTTGATTTGAAGTCAAAGGAAATAGTTCATTTTCCCATCATGGACATCTCGAATTCTCCTTGCATCATAAATGAAAACTCTTCGCAAAGATCTTTGTTTGTTGAACCGAAGATGATGTCGTCAACATAGACTTGAACCAATAAGGTGTTACCCTTGAAATTCTTTATAAACAACGTCTTGTCAACCTTTCCTTTTGTAAACCCCTTCTCACATAAAAAGTTGTTGAGGCGGTCATACCACGCTCTTGGTGCTTGCTTTAAACCATAAAGAGCATTCTTCAACTTGTATACATGATAGGTGTAGATGTTTAGAATTGGCAGAATTTTTGACCAACAAGAAATGTTGAATTTAGTTCAGGATGTCCTATCAGATGTTGGGACATTATCAAACAGAGTATAAGTAAATGAACTTAATTCAGGATGTCACACCAGATGTTGGGACATTGTATCAGTTAATGAAATAAGTTTAGTTTACAGGATGTCACATCAGATGTTGTGACATTGTATCAGTAAATGAAGTAAGCTCAGTTTTTCAGGATGTCCCAACAGATGTTGTGACATCTCAAACCTGCTACCAGAATTAATTAATGACTAACAGAATTGAGTAAATTAAGGAAAGTTATCTACAATTAATTATGGATGGATAAAACAGAATAAGGCGCATCTGTAGGGAGTGTTGTTATATGTCTTCAGCATAATCAGAACAACTGAATCACCTAGAATCTAGGAAGTAAGAAACCCTAATTCAAGGTGGAAGTAGCATGCGTTTTAGGATTGGATAAACCTACAGAAAGCCCAAAATCCAAACACCTATTTAAGCAACAGAAACTCTCAGAATAGAGCACGAAATTAAGAAGACAAAATAGGGTGTTTTGAGTTTTAATAGCAGGTTGTTTTATTGTACCACTTTATGAGCTTTTAAGCAAAAGTGTATTTGTGTCTTGATTGAAACTGTGAAGTAAGATCAAGCTGTTTTTGTTTGAAGTATGACTTCAATTTTATTAAACTTGTAAACAAGATCACTGTGTGATTGAGGGGGAGTGAGTTGGTACTCATATCTAAGTTGTGTCTTAGGTAGAAATTGCATTGGGTAGATATTAAGTGAAAGATTAAACTGGGTGGTTTAAGTCTAGAATTAATATTACTTATAGTGGATTTCCTCCTGGCTTGGTAGCCTCCAGATGTAAGTGTGGTTATACACTGAACTGGGTTAACAAATTACTGTGTTGTTTAATTTTCCTGCACTTTAAGTTTTGGTTAAGTTGTCAAGTGTTTAAACATCTCATTCGACATCTCATACCTGATCACAGAATTTCAATTGGCATCAGAGCAGGCACCCTGCCTGTTTATTCTGGGTGAGATCTAGGGAATACAAATTCTGGGAACATGGACAGAGATGTAGGATCAGTAAATAGACCACCTATACTGGATGGATCTAATTATGACTACTGGAAGCCAAGAATGATTGCATTTTTAAGATCACTTGACAATAGGGCCTGGAAAGCAGTCAATAATGGATGGGAACACCCTGTCCAAGACACCAAAGATGGAGCAAAAGTGTTGAAACCTGAAGAAGAATGGAGTAAGGAGGAAGAAGATTCAGCACTTGGCAACTCCAAGGCCTTAAATGCTTTATTCAATGGCATTGATAGGAACATCTTTAGACTTGTGCATCACTGTGAGCTGGCCAAAGATGTTTGGGACACTCTCAAAACAATTCATGAAGGAACATCAAAAGTGAAGATGTCAAGACTTCAACTTCTCACCACCAAGTTTGAAAACTTGAGAATGAAGGAAGATGAAACAATTCATGAATCTACATGAACATCTTAGAAATAGCCAATACTTCTGGAGCTTTGGGAGAAAAAATGACTGATGAAAAGCTTGTAAGAAAGATTCTCAGATCTTTACCAAAAAGATTTGACATGAAGGTCACAGCAATAGAAGAAGCTCAAGACATATGCAAAATGAAAGTTGAAGAGCTCATTGGTTCCCTTCAAACATTTGAGATGGGAATGAATGACACAATTGTAAAGAAGAACAAAAGCATAGCCTTGGTGACAAATACTGATAAAGAAGAAGAAAATGATGAATCAGAAACTGATGAAAACTTATCAGAAAACATTGCTATGCTTGGAAGACAATTCAAAAAGATTCTCAGAAGGATGGAAGACAAGTCCAGACCAAGTGGAAGATATACAAACTCTTCTGAGAACAAAAGACCTTATGATGCTAATAGAAGGTCAAACTATGATGAAAAGACCAGTCAAGAAAAAGGAATTAAATGCCATGGATGTGAAGGATATGGACACATCAGGAATGAATGTCCTACCTATTTAAAAAGGAAAAATAAAGGTCTCTCTGTAACCTGGTCTGATGAAGACTCAGGAGGTGATTCAGAAGAAGAATCAGCTAAGCATATCACTGCTCTAGCTGGATTATGTGAATATGAAAGTGAATCCAGTGATGGGGAGCTTACTTTTGAAGAACTTGAGCAATCATACAGAGAACTAGTCAAAAGAAGCACTGAAATATGCAGGGAGAGTATAAAGCTAAAGAAGCAGATTGAGGCACTAAAGGATGAAAAAGCAAGTGATCTAGAGATCATTGACACCTTAAAAAATGAAGTAAGTCTTCTCAACTCCAAGTTGGAACATATGTCCAAATCTGTTAGAATGTTGAACAGTAGCTCAAGCTCACTGGATGTTATTCTCAACAACAATAAGCATTCAGGGGATAAAAGTGGACTGGGATTTAACAAAGCTTATAAGGCTGAAGCTAGAACCAGCAAAACTACTTCAAATTCCATAAAGTCAAACAAGATGTCCCAACAGATGCTTCAACATCATGAAAAGAACACAAAGTCAAACAGTATGTTCCAACAGATGTCTCAACATCATGAAAAGAACATAATGAAGAAGAAGTATCAAAGATGGAGATGTCATCATTGTGGAAGGTTTGGACACATCAAACCTCATTGTTACAAGCTGCATGGATATCCAAATCAGATGTATCAGCAAACCCCTAAGCAGAAGATAGAGGACATCAAGAAAGTATGGGTTCCTAAAGCTAGTCTTCATGCTGATCAAAGCAACATGTCCAAGAGCAAGTTCAACAAACAAGCTGGGAGCTCTTCTAATGGACACTACACAGGGCATGGGCATCAAAAGAAACCTCAATACAAATGGTCAAAGAAGAATGTGGCATATATAGCTCATACATCTCTAAGAGTATCAGCTAAAGAAGACTGGTACTTTGACAGTGGATGTTCAAAACACATGACTGAATTGAAGAATCTGCTAGTAGACTTAAAGTCATATTCATCCAGATATGTAACATTTGGAGATGGAGCTAAAGGAGAAATCAAGGGTGTTGGGACCTTGGACTGTCCAGATGTACCAAGACTGGATGATGTGCTGCTAGTAAAAGGATTGACTGCTAACTTGATCAGCATAAGTCAATTATGTGATCAAGGTTACAGTGTAAACTTTACCAAAACTGAATGCATAGTGACAAATAAAGAACAGAAGGTTGTCATGAGAGGAGCCAGATCTAAAGACAACTGTTATATGTGGGAACCTCAAGATTTCAGTCCCACTTCAACTTGCTCTTTAGCCAAAGAAGAAGAAATGAAACTATGGCACCAAAGACTGGGTCACCTTCACTTCAGAGGCATAAAGAAAATCATATCTATGGAAGCTGTGAGAGGTATTCCTAAACTGAAGATGATGATGGCAAAATATGTGGTGAATGTCAAATAGGCAAACAAACCAAGATGTCCCATCCAAAGCTTCAACATCTGACAACTTCCAAAGTTTTGGAATTATTGCATATGGATCTTATGGGACCTATGCAGGTTGAGAGCCTTGGTGGTAAGAGGTATGCCTATGTGGTGGTTGATGACTTTTCAAGGTATACATGGATAAATTTTATCAAAGAGAAGTCTGATGTATTTGATGTATTCAAAGATTTATGCCAAAGAATACAAAGAGAAAAAGCCAGCTGTGTGGTCAGAATAAGAAGTGACCATGGAAAGGAGTTTGAGAATAAAAAATTCTTAGATTTCTGTTCTTCAGAAGGAATAAATCATGAATACTCTTCACCAATCACTCCTCAACAGAATGGTATTGTTGAAAGAAAGAATAGAACTATTCAAGAATCAGCAAGAGCTATGATCCATGCTAAAAAGTTACCTTTGTACTTCTGGGCTGAAGCTATGAACACAGCTTGTTACATCCATAATAGAGTCACTCTAAGGAAAGGAACCTTGACCACAATCTATGAAGTCTAGAAGGGCAGAAAACCTACAGATAAGTACTTCCATGTGTTTGGAAGTAATTGTTATATTCTGGCTGATAGGGAGCAAAGAAGAAAAATGGATCCTAAAAGTGATGAAGGAATTTTTCTTGGATACTCTATAAACAGCAGAGCATATAGAGTATTTAATTCTAGAACTAAATTTATCATGGAGTCCATAAATGTGATAATTGATGATGCTCCTACAGATGTTACAAAAGATGTTGGAACATCTGCTGACAGCCAAACTGAAGCTGAAGAAAAGAGTGATCATTCTGACTTCACTCAAACTGATGCAAGGACAGAACCTTCCAGCAAACCTCCCTCCATAAGAATCCAGAAGGATCATCCCAAAGATTTGATAATTGGAGATCCCAACAGAGGTGTAAGCACTAGATCAAGAGAGGTGATTTCAGGTTCCTGTTTTGTCTCAAAAATAGAACCTAAAAACATCAAGGAAGCTCTTACTGATGAGTACTGGATTTGTGCAATGCAAGAAGAATTAGGTCAATTTACAAGGAATGAAGTGTGGGATCTTGTTCCTAGACCTGATGACATAAATGTTATTGGCACTAAATGGGTGTATAAGAACAAGTCAAACGAGCAGGGAGTTGTTACAAAGAACAAAGCTAGACTTGTAGCTCAAGGATACACACAAATTGAGGGAGTAGACTTTGATGAAACCTTTGCACCAGTAGCAAGGCTTGAATCAATCAGACTACTATTAGGAATTGCTTGTATCTTGAAGTTCAAGCTATTTCAAATGGATGTGAAAAGTGCTTTTCTAAATGGATATCTTAATGAAGAAGTATATGTAGAATAGCCTAAAGGATTTGTTGATCCAAGCTGTCCAAATCATGTGTACAAACTAAGGAAAGCTCTTTATGGACTGAAGCAAGCCCCAAGAGCATGGTATGAAAGGCTGACTACTTTTCTTATCAAGCAAGGGTACAGGAAAGGTGGAATAGACAAAACCTTGTTTGTGAAGGATGATGAAGGTAATGTCATGATTGCTCAAATATATGTAGATGACATTGTCTTTGGTGGGATGTCAGACAGGATGGTTAAACATTTTGTCACTCAAATGGAATCTGAATTTGAGATGAGCCTAGTAGGAGAACTAACCTACTTCCTTGGATTGCAAATAAAGCAAATGGAGGATTCCATGTTCATTTCCCAAAGCAAGTATGCTAAGAACATTGTCAAGAAATTTGGGATGGACAATGCTACTCATAAAAGAACTCCTGCCCCCACACATTTAAAGCTGACTAAAGATGACAAGGGTGAGAATGTAGATCAAAGTCTATATAGAAGTATGATTGGAAGCTTATTATATCTGACTGCTAGCAGACCAGACATATCCTTTGCAGTAGGTGTTTGTGCAAGATATCAAGCTGATCCAAAAGTCAGTCATCTAAACCAAGTCAAGAGAATTCTGAAATATGTCAATGGTACTTGTGACTATGGCATAATGTACTTTCATGGATGCAAACCAATTCTCACTGGCTTCTGTGATGCTGATTGGGCTGGAAGTGCTGATGACAGAAAAAGCACTTCAGGAGGATGCTTCTTTTTAGGAAACAATTTGATTTCTTGGTTCAGTAAGAAACAAAATTGTGTATCCTTATCTACTGCTGAAGCTGAATATATTGCAGCTGGAAGCAGTTGTTCACAATTAGTTTGGATGAAGCAAATGCTCACTGAGTACAATGCCCCACAAGATGTCATGACATTGTACTGTGACAACTTAAGTGCTATTAACATATCAAAGAATCCTATCCAACATAGCAGGACCAAGCATATTGATATCAGACATCATTTCATCAGAGATCTTGTGGAAGAGAAAGTGATTTCATTGGAACATGTAGCTACAAATCTGCAGTTAGCTGATATATTTACTAAAGCCTTGGATGCTACCCAATTTGAAAACCTAAGGGGTAAATTGGGAATCTGTTTATGTGAAATATAACAGTTATGAAGATGTGCCAACATGTCATTTGACATCATGTGGCATGATCACCAGATGGCAACATCAGTCTGGTCAAGGACTCTGGGTATTCCACTCCTAAAATTTCTCAAAGTAACGGCTACTTATAAAAATAACAGCTTGCTCTCAGCTACCTATCTTCTCATCATTCTCTCAAAACGAATTGCATTCTCTAACTGCTTGTTCAGAACTCATCAAAATCAGCCAATCTCAATCTCTTTCTTCACCACATTCTAAAATGGCTCATCACCAAAACCCTAACATTTCTGAAGAAATCCTCAACAAGGAAGATGTGGTGCATGCAACCCCCATCTCTGTGGTACCCATGGATTCAACTCCAATGGACGAAATCAGAGGAAGTGTTCCTCTTGCTCAAAAACCAAGAACTCCTACTGTGAAAAGGACAAAGGATCCTGTATTCAGCAAGGCCAAAGGCATGCCTTCACCATCAAACACCACTCCAAAAGCTTTTGCATATGTGGATGATTCCATAAAGGAGCTGGTAAACAGGATCTTATCTGAGCAAAAAGTGGTAAGTGGCATATCTATCCCTCTGAACACCATGCCAGCTCCACAAGAAGATCAACAAACTCAGGCTGAAAAGGGCACTCCTGCTCGACAGGATGTCCCAATAGATGTTGAAACATCTGAGGACCAGCAAAAGGCCTCATCTGATGCTGCTGATGAAACATATGAGGACCAGAAAAAGGCCTCCACTGATAGTGATGAAGAAATATCTGAGGACCAGCACAAGGCCTCCACTGAAGATCAAATCTCTGTTGATCCATCTGCTGAAGAGGAGACTGCTCAACCTCCTCCTGTTGTGAATATAGAGCATGATTCTGATATAGAAATCATTGCTTCTGTCAACCCTAGCATAGCCAAAAGGCTTAGAACTAGGAAGGAAAAGAAGAATGCAGGACATGAAACTCCTGAGAAGAAGCAAGCTACACCAAAGAAGGACAAAGCTAAAGTTGTCTTTGGTCCTACAAAACAATGGAGCAAGGTGCAAACACAAAAGAGGAAAGCTGTCACTCCTCCAGATTCAGATGTTGAAGAGGATGTTCCAACATCTCCACCAAAGAAGAAACCAGCACCCTCAAGGTCATCAACTGTTGTTCCAGAAGCTCCTCTGGACAACATCTCCTTCCATCATGTTTCAAGTGTGAATAAATGGAAGTTTGTTTATCAAAGAAGGGTAGCACTTGAAAGAGAGCTGAGCAGTAATGCACTTGAGTGCACAGAGGTAATTGATCTCATCTCTTCTGCTGGCCTTTTCAAAACTGTCTCCAACTTCTCTCCTTGCTATGAGCTGCTAGTCAAGGAATTCATAGTCAACCTCCAAGAAGATTGTGCTGATGGTAAGTCTGCTAACTTTAGAAAAGTCTATGTAAGAGGGAGGTGTGTAGAATTCTCTCCTAGGGTTATCAACCACTACCTTGGAAGAGAATCTGATGGCCCAAATGAGTTAGGGAAGACTGATAACCAGGTCTGCAAGGTTATCACTGCTAATCAGGTCAAGACTTGGCCAGTCAAAGGGAAGCTATTTGTTAGCATGCTGACAAGGAAGTATGCCATGCTGCATAGGATTGGCACTGCAAACTGGGTCCCTACCAAT
Organism: Lathyrus aphaca; assembly: GCA_963966055.1. Taxonomy (NCBI): domain Eukaryota; kingdom Viridiplantae; phylum Streptophyta; class Magnoliopsida; order Fabales; family Fabaceae; genus Lathyrus; species Lathyrus aphaca. The sequence continues at coordinate 228,935,153 of OZ014522.1, forward strand.
CATACCTCCTCAATAGCAACTGGTTTGGGCAGGTTCATATATGCTGTGGGCACCCAAACAAAGCTGGATTTTGGAGCTTATAACTTTGATCAGACATTGAAGCATGCTGGATCATCTGCAACAAAGCTTCCAATTGCCTTCCCTTCCTTGCTGTGTGGAATAATGCTGAGTCAGTATCCTGGTATCCTCACTGAGAAGGACACAATTTGCAAAAGAGAAAGCCCTCTGGCCTTCCACTACAAGCTGTTCCTGAGTCATCATGCAGCTGATGTTGAAGCTCCCTCTGGGACATCTGCTGGTCCTTCAAAGGCAAAGTCTCCAATCTCCAAAGCTGCCTTGATTGCTGAGCTGAAGATCACTTGCAAAGAACTGGATGCAAGGAAGCAGAAGCTTGAGGAGATTATCCAAAGGCTGGAGAGTGAAGAAAGTGCTCAGAAAAATGCTGCTTCTGATGAGGAGACTAAGGAAGAGGAAGAAACTGACTATGAGGAGTCTGACTGAAAATTGTTTGTGAGGAATATGTAATGACAGCTTCTGCATTGTAATTTTGAATTAGTAACTTTGGCCCCAAATTTATGTCTAACAAGGGGGAGAACAAGAACAACAACAACAATGTATGATGTTGTTTAGTTATTAATGAAAAACGTCTGTTTACTTCTGAACTAAATCTGTGATGTTAATTTCTGTTGCAACAAGACTGAATACATGTATGTTTAAGGGGGAGTAAACTCACACATGACTCAACAGAAAAGAACTGCTATTCTCTGATAGAAGAACTTCTGCTGCACTCTGATAACCAGAAAAATATGTTAGCCAAAAATTAGCCAAAGGGGGAGTTTGTAGATGTTTAGAATTGGCAGAATTTTTGACCAACAAGAAATGTTGAATTTAGTTCAGGATGTCCTATCAGATGTTGGGACATTATCAAACAGAGTATAAGTAAATGAACTTAATTCAGGATGTAACACCAGATGTTGGGACATTGTATCAGTTAATGAAATAAGTTCAGTTTACAGGATGTCACATCAGATGTTGTGACATTGTATCAGTAAATGAAGTAAGCTCAGTTTTTCAGGATGTCCCAACAGATGTTGTGACATCTCAAACCTGCTACCAGAATTAATTAATGACTAACAAAACTGAGTAAATTAAGGAAAGTTATCTGGAATTAATTATGGATGGATAAAACAGAATAAGGCGCATCTGTAGGGAGTGTTATTATATGTCTTCAGAATAATCAGAACAACTGAATCACCTAGAATCTAGGAAGTAACAAACCCTAATTCAAGGTGGAAGTAGCATGCGTTTTAGGATTGGATAAACCTACAGAAAGCCCAAAATCCAAACACCTATTTAAGCAACAGAAACTCTCAGAATAGAGCACGAAATTAAGAAGACAAAATAGGGTGTTTTGAGTTTTAATAGCAGGTTGTTTTATTGTACCACTTTATGAGCTTTTAAGCAAAAGTGTATTTGTGTCTTGATTGAAACTGTGAAGTAAGATCAAGCTGTTTTTGTTTGAAGTATGACTTCAATTTTATTAAACTTGTAAACAAGATCACTGTGTGATTGAGGGGGACTGAGTTGGTACTCATATCTAAGTTGTGTCTTAGGTAGAAATTGCATTGGGTAGATATTAAGTGAAAGATTAAACTGGGTGGTTTAAGTCTAGAATTAATATTACTTATAGTGGATTTCCTCCTGGCTTGGTAGCCTCCAGATGTAAGTGTGGTTATACACTGAACTGGGTTAACAAATTACTGTGTTGTTTAATTTTCCTGCACTTTATGTTTTGGTTAAGTTGTCAAGTGTTTAAACATCTCATTCGACATCTCATACCTGATCACAGAATTTCAATAGGGATTCTTGAAGTCTTCAAAGCCCGGAGGTTGTTTGACATAGACTTCTTCATTGATGTAGCCATTCAGGAAAGCTCTTTTGACATCCATCTGGTACAACTGAAAATTCATGGAACAAACGTAAGCAAGTAATAATCTAATTGCTTCTAACCTTGCTACCGGAGCGAACGTTTCATCAAAGTCGATTCCTTCTTCTTGGTTGTAGCCTTGAGCGACCAATCTTGCTTTGTTACGAACTATGATTCCATTCTCGTCAAGTTTGTTCTTGAACACGCATCTCGTTCCTATGATGTGCTTGTTGTTCGGTCTTGGTACAAGACTCCAAACTTGATTCCTTTCGAATTGTTTGAGTTCTTCTTGCATCGCTACTATCCATTGATCATCGCCTAAGGCTTCATCGATTTTGGTTGGTTCAATTTGAGACACAAAAGCCATGTTGAGACAAGCATCCTTGAGATTTAGTCTAGTTGTAACGCCTTGGCTAATATCACCAATAACTTTATCTATCGGGTGATCTCTATGAGTTCTCCATTCCTTCGAAAGATCTTGATGTTATTCAATGATTGGTGAGTCATCTTCTTGTGGTATTACTTGATCCTTTGATATCTCCTTTTGTTGTTATGGCGTATCTACTATATCATCATCATCATCCATAATAATATTATCCTCTTTCGAGGGGTTAGTCTTATCAAACGAAACATGAATAGATTCTTCAATAGTAAGTGTTTGTTTATTAAAAATTCTAAAAGCTCTACTAGAGAGGGAATAACCAAGGAATATACCTTCGTCGGACTTCTCATCAAACTTACCGAGATTGTCCTTGTCGTAGTTGAGAACGAAACATTTGCATCTGAATATGTGAAAGAATGATATGTTCGGTTTCCTACCCTTGAACAACTCATACGAAGTCTTCTTTAGAATTGGTTGAATGTTAACACGGTTTCTTACGAAACAGGTTATGCTAACCGCATCCGCCCAAAAATACTTAGGAAGATTTGAGTCGCTAAGAATTGTTCTTACAAGCTCCACCAATGACCTATTCTTCCTTTCTACGACACCGATTTGTTGAGGAGTCCTTGGTGCGGAAAAGTTGTGACTGATTCCATGCTCTTCGCAAAATTCTTCAAAGGATGAGTTTTGGAATTCTCCACCATAATCACTTCTAATGGAGGCTATAGCGAGTGACTTCTTGTTTTGTATTTGCTTCACATACTTTTTGAATGTTTTGAAAGCATCACTTTTCTGAACTAAAAACAATGTCCACATATATCAAGATAAATCATCAACAATAACTAAAGCATAAAGATTACCTCCGAAGCTTTTCGTTCTTGATGGACCGAAGAGATCCATATGCAACAATTGAACTGGTCTTGATGTGGACACCACTTTCTTGGACTTGAAAGTTGTCTTAGTTTTCTTTCCCTTTTGACATGCGTCACAAAGCTTATCCTTGATGAACATTATCTTTGGAATACCAACAACTAGGTCATGCTTTATCAATTTGTTTAAGTGCTCCATGTGAATGTGAGCAAACCTTTTATGCCATAGCCACGCCTCGTTGTTGTTTGACAATAGGCATTTTACCTTCAAGGAAGAGTCATCAAAAGAAATAATAAAAGTATTATTTATTCTTTTACCTTTTAGCAAAATGTCGTGGGTGACTTAATGTTCTATCAAACATTCATCCTTTGTGAAGTTGATTCGGAACCCTTTGTCACACAATTGACTTATGCTAAGTAGGTTGTGTTTAAGGCCTTCAACATAAAGAACGTCTTCGATGATTGTAAATGGAGATGCACCAATGGTTCCTACTCCAAGGATCTTTCCTTTATTATCATCACCGTAAATAATGTATCCTTTGGCCTTTAAAGATAGATTTGAAAATTTGTTGATATCGCCCGTCATATGCTTTGAACAACCGCTATCAAGATACCATTGATTAGAAGTTGTCTTCAAGCAACCTACAAAACAAAATCAAGTATTGTTAGGTACCCAAATTGCTTTGGGTCCTTAGTTAGTACCCTTTTCAACCCACACATAATTCCCTTTAGCAACGCCAATATTGCGCACATAGCAAGCATTAGGTGTGTGCCCTTTGATTCCACAATAAAAAACAAGTAGGTTGAAAGTGAATTTTATATCTAGGAACATAACTCTTTTTCTTAACAATTCTTTTCTTTTTATGACTTTGATGCACACTTTTAAAATTGGTTGCCTTTTCCTTAACAACTTGTTCACTTGATTTCACAAAAATGGTCTCATTTGTGCTTGGTTTGGAAAACTTAGAATATCCTAAACCAATTTTATCATTAGGATATCTTTGATGCCTAAGAATTTCCTCCAAGCCAATTTGACCTTTTTCATATCTTTCTAAAACTCGTTTAAGTTAAATAATTTGAAAGGATAAGGATTCACAATTTTTTCATACAAGACTTTGTTTTTCATCCATCAATTTTTGTTTTTCACTTTCAATATATTTTTCAAAAGCGATATTTTGTTCTTCTAAAGATGAAATTTGTTTCTTTTGGGATGAAATGCTTTTATACAAGGTCTTGCATTCTTTTATAAGTTCATCTATAACTTCTTGTGCATCATTCTTATAAATTGAAAAATTGCTACTAACCTCATCGATTTCTTCATCGGAGTGATGTGAAGCCATAAGAGTCGTATTCGCACATTCATCGCTTTCCAATTCCGATGAGGAACTTATCTCATTATCATCCCAAGCAACATAATCCTTCTTATTCTTGAAATCCTTCTTGCCTTTGAATCCTCCTTTCTTTGCAAGTTTCGGACAATCTGACTTTATGTGACCTTGCTTTCCACATTCATAACAAGTGATGTCTTGCATTGATGCGGATGTTTCCTTTTTCCTGAAATGTTTATTCTTGTTAGGATAAGAGGAATTTTTATTTTTATTAAAAATATTACCAAGCTTCATTACAAGAAGCATAAAGTTCTCATCTTCGAACATCTCATCATCTTTGTCATTTTTTGAATCAACCTTCAAGGAAATTCCCTTGGACTTCTTTTCTTGACTTTCATGCTTCTCGAGCCTTCCAAGTTCCAATTCGTGCTCTTAAAGTTTACCAAATAAGGACGCAGATGTCATTGTTGAGAGACTCTTCTTTTCCGAAATAGTGGTCACTTTCGGTTGCCACACCCTTGTCAAAGATCTTAGGACCTTGAGGTTGAGATCATCATTGGTGAAGGTTTTCCCGAGAGCAAGCAAATGGTTTGTTAGATGGACAAATCTTTTCTTCAAGGAAACAATAGATTCACCGGGCTGCATACAGAACATCTCATATTCTTGACTCAATGTGTTTAGCCTCGATCTCATTACTTCAGTAGTTCCTTCATGCGTTTCTACCAAGGTGTCCCAAATCTCTTTTGCCAATTTACATTGTGATACACGGAAGAACTCGTCCATACTTAGGGCGCTTTGGAGTATGTTGATTGCCTTTTTCTCATTTAGAATCCTTTTCTTATCGTCTTCATCATATGTACTTTTAAAGTTCGCGGTTCCAACACCATTGATCACGTTTACAGGATTGTGTGGACCTTCTTCGATTGCTTCCCATATGCCTTCTCCTTGGGCTTCAAGATGTGCTTTCATTCTGATTTTTCAAAAATCAAAATATTCTCCGGAGAAGAGTGGGGGCTTACTGCTACTTCCATCGTCTTTGAAAACTAGATTTGTACTTACGGAAGCCATGCTGGATCTTTTAGGAACATGTTACCTATAACTTGCTTTGATGCCAATTGTAGTTACAGAGATAACCTAAAAGGGGGGGGGGGGTTAATTAGGTTATATGAAATTTTCTCGGTTATTTATCGGTGGATGGATTTTTCTCTTTTAAGTGTTTAAGAAAAGAAAGCAGTAATGCGGAAAGTAAAAAGACACAAGCAATTATCCTGGTTCCCTTCACAATTCGAAGGTACATCCAGTCCCCTTACACCTTGTAAGAGATTTTCACTATAGTTTCATATCGTACACCCTATCACACCAAAACCGGTGAGGCCTACTATCTAACAACTATACATCAACAGTGTGCAAGAACAATCCTCTTGCAAGCACTAACCCTTACGTCCAACAATCCTAGATCGCAAGTCGATACAAGACATAATCTTTGAATTAGATGAAATGTAGAAATGTTGAAGTCTTGTAATATCAAGCAATGTTGATCTTCTCCTTTTATATTTCTCACTCATAAACAATGGATATTAGTGTTCACTAAAGTGTATGGAAAATGAATTTAGTGCACTTTAGAAAGTTTGAGATTTTTGAGTAAGAGAAAGTTTCATAAAATTGTGTAGGAGGATGTTTAAAAATTCTGCACAAAATAGTTTAAATATGATACAAGATACCTCTTGGAAAAGATACAAAAAATGAAAGGATATCTCATTTTAGTTTGAAAAAATATAAGACAAAATTCAAAATTTGAATAAATCAATTTCTGGATTTTGAACAGTGGTAACCGGTTACTACCCCATTGGTAACCGGTTACTTGCTGTAACGTAAGAATATTTTTCAGAAAAAAGTTGAAGTAATCGGTTACTACCTACACGGTAACCGGTTACTTGATCAGAAATCAGAAAAGTTCTTTTAAGATTAAGATCAGTAACAAGGCATGCACAAAGATTAGTTTAAGACAATAACAAGTGTGAGTGCATCCTAAATTTGAACACTTAATAGACATTATTGGTTCATGAGAAATAAGTTATACCTTCCAATGAGAAACTTTGTCTTTATGAACTCTTTTTGAATGGAGCTTTGAATGATCCTTTTTGCTTGCTTTCAAGACTTGATAAAGTTGTTGTTATCATCAAAATATGATTTGAGAGGCTTTCTTCTACAAGAAGATTTTCTAAGTTTAAGGACTTAGTTTGACGAGAACACTATTGAGGGTGTTCTGGCGTGAAGTTTGAATTTGAATAAGGGAGGGAACTTTGTTCTTATCCAGTTTTATAGAGGACGCGTGAAGCAGAACTAGAAAAAGAAGACATGGTGAGTATTTGTCTCATTTTAGTTGGAAGGTCGTTAGGGGAAATTATTTCGATTAATATATATATATATATATATATATAGAGAGAGAGAGAGAGAGAGAGGAAGTCTTAGTGTTAGGATTTCATGTGTGTTCAAGTTTGTACGAGTTACTCAAAATTACTCAAAGTACCCGTGCGTAGAGAAAATAGTGTGTTGAGAAATGTACGTTAGATGTAACACCATATTTTATATTTAATGCAATTCAGTTTATGCTTTTACACAGAAATTTGTCTCTTTATTGCACAAGTTATTTTTCAGCACATTTATAGTACTTTCGATTACATTTATTCACTACGTTCTTTCTACATTTTAAAGAAAACTACTTTCAAATCACGAATGTTGTCGAAGTATTCAGTATTTCCTAGACTTTATTTTAAATTAAGTAGCACATGTCCTAGGATCAATCTGGTCAATCCTGTGAGTAACCAAAGTATTTCAATTTGGAAGAGCAGCGGTTGTTTACCAATTTTCATGGTAAACAGTCACGTGATTAGAAGAAGACAAAATAGCCTCAGAGTCTGATAGTGATATATCTAAGTCACCATAATCTTTGAGCTTTGACTAGCTTCAAGTTATGATCTTCAGAAGTAGACTTCTTCAAAGTCTGGCCTTCAGAGGTTGACTTCATTAAAGTCTGGTCTTCCGACATTAACCTCTTTTGAGTCTGATCTTCAGATTTAGACTTCTTCAGAGTCTAGTCTTCATCTTTTGATCTTTAAGCTTCTTTTTTTATTATTCCTGAAATTTTAGTCTATGATCCTACACACTTGAATAAATATTAGTATACCCAATTGTTCTTTAAATACTTTATTATCAGCAAAACCTAAGGGATATGATACAAATCAATTTTGTTCCAACATAATTAAACCTAATATAATTACAATATAAATTAGAATAATGATATAAGCATAATGTATCATAGCATCAACATTGATTCTCTTTTTATTCTAATGATGATAAAGTATGAGTGTGGAAAGTGGAACTTCTATATTAATAGATGCATTAAAATAAAAGCAAAGATAAAAATATTAAAATGCATAAGTGAGTTGATTGACTGAGTGTCGATTGAAATTTACAAAGTTTGATATTTATAGAGAATACTATCCTACCGGTGTAGGCACATAATTTCGACACCATGAGTTCAAGATGTAAAATCATTTTTTGCTAAGGAAATAGTCACCAGATAAAGGAAAAAAGAAATAAAGATGTTCAGAAGTTTTTCGACAAGACCAGATGCTCAAGTACTTCGACAGGAATACAAAGAATTTTACAGCAAACAAATTTTGAAGATCTTTTATTGTAGTTCAGCATTTGACAAAATTTAAAGAATTGGTATGCTTTTCGACACTTCGACAGAAGATAGGTTGGAAGAGGTTTTCGACAAAAGCGTTATTTTGTAAGGTTTGAAGAGTTTTTGTCCTCTTCGACAATTCGACAAAACGAAGAGATGCAACGTTTCATCACAAAGAGGAAGAATTCAAATTTAAAAATTACAACATTTGGCAGTTCGACGCGTGGAAGCTTCAGGAAAAGAAGAATGCATGCAGACTGACAAGTGTCATTTAGTTATGATTTTTCCGTTTTAGGCAGTTATTTTATTTGTATATAAATAGGGTAGTTGTTGTAGAATCCTGTGTGTGAAAAACTTGTACAATAATCCTGTAAAATACTCTAAGTACCTAGTGTGAGAGAAATGAGTTTGATATCTGGAGAAATGTATGTGTTGAACACCAATTTCATTTGAGTTATTTAAAATTACTAGTCTTGTTTCTTCAAATTATTTTACTTTTAGTCTCTTTATTTTTCTGCAAATTTTATACTCTTTTTGCCATTTCTTACTTTTGTTCAACTTTTACTTCACTTTACTTTTTACATTCAAACATTCAAGATCTTAAATATCATTAACAGAACAAACCACAAACAATTACCAACACTAAGAGTAATTCGACAACAAATTGCACATGTGTCCTAGGACTTGTTTGGTTGGTCCTGCAAGTAACCCAGTTTTGTAAGAGATTGGTTAACCAGAGGTTGTTCGTCAGAAATCACAGCGAACAAATTGGCACGCCCAGTGGGACCAGTGCAATTGTAAAAATTAATACGAATCCTCTTAGTTACAAAGTTTCTTGCTGCGTTGTATGATTCTTAGAAGCGGTAAATTAGCCGTAACCGACGTAGAAAGACCAAAAAGAACAAGAGGAAGAAAGATGGCTAGTCTGCCAAATACTTCAAACAATCCTAACGAAACCATTCCAGTGTCCAATCTTATCCCTTCGTCAGAAGGAGGTGCAGGTTCTGGCTCTGTTTTAGAACAGATTAGGCCTTCATCAGCGGATTCGATACTAGTGGGTTCAGGATCCCAAAATGCGCCTGGTTCTTCCACCATGGGGCACTCAATGCCCATGGGAACGCCTCCTCCTGGAGGAAATACCTTTAGGCCATTCATTAATTATTCCATGCCCATGTCTGGTAGAGAACAACCATACGGAATGCCAACTTCAATGATGGCAAACTTACATACTCCATCACCATTATTTTCTGATGCTATGGTCCAAATATCTTCACCATTACAAGGGTCAGGATATGGTGGAAATGGGAGTAGATTAAATCAGATTCCACCAGGATTCCAAATGCCAATTATTACGAACCATTCTGCGCAAGTAATTCGTCAACAGATGGATGAAAGTAACCATGATATGGTATAGGCATTGACACAACAAATGGGGGAAGTGTTCAACCCTTTAATACAAAACACTACCCAAACAAACCAGATATTAGCATAACAAATGGCACGTATTGCTAGTTTTTTTGGAGTCCCTCAAACGCAACAAAGAATACAAATAAATCAAAATCCTGCCAATAGGCCTGTCGAAGAAGAACTTACCATAAACCAAAGGCCATTAGGAAATCCTCAGGAAAATCCTAGGGGCCAGGAGGTAGTGGTCGAACAACCTCGTGTAGAAATTCCCGTTCGACAGGAACCTAGGAGAATAATAGTTCAAAGAGACCAAAACGCTGATGAAATATTGCAGCAGAGAATGCGTTGTAACAATTTTCCTGTCGAAAATAACATTGCAACCATGGTCGAAAGAATAATGGCGCAAAACGGGGTGAACGTAGGATTACAGAGGCCTAGTTATACTTCCCCTTTGTATGAATACGTTCTGCAACAAGAATTACCACCAAGGTGGAAAGTCCCTAAATTCACCAAATTTTCAGGGGATACTAGTGAATCCACCATAGAGCACATAGCACATTATTTGATCGAAGCAGGAAAAATAGCTAATAATGAGAACTTAAGAATGAAATATTTTCCAAGTTCTTTGACAAAAAATGCTTTCACTTGGTTTACTTCCTTGCCTGCAACTTCAATATTCACATGGACCCAATTAGAAAGATTGTTCCATGAACAATTCTATATGGGGCAAACTAAAATATGTTTGAAGGAATTAGCAAGTGTCAAAAGAAAATTCTCTGAACCTATAGATGACTATCTAAATAGGTTTAGATTATTGAAGGCTAGATGTTTTACGCAAGTGCCAGAACAAGAATTAGTCGAAATGGATGCAGGGGGTCTGGATTATTCCATAAGGAAAAAGCTGGACACCCAGTATTTAAGAGACATGGCACAACTGGCAGATAGAGTAAGACAAATAGAAAGGCTAAAAACTGAGAAATTTAGATCAAATAAAAATAAAAAGGAAAGAGTGGCCTATGTAGGGATATGTCAAGACGAAGATTATGACAAAAGCGAATCCGTCATTTTCGACGAACAAGAAATTGATTTGGCAGAATTAAAACAAGGCCCTTCGTATTCCTGTAAAGTTTTAGCTCCGTCGAATGGAAAAAATCCAGTCAAAATGGAAAGGAATGATAGGTTCCCTAAAAGAACTTACACATTCAACATCACCAAGTGTGATGAAATTTTTGACTTATTAGTTAAAGATGGTCAATTGATAAAACCAGCAGGCACTAAAGAGCCTCCTGTAGACCAACAGAAAAAGAGAGGTTTTTGCAAATACCATAATTTCTTGGGTCATAAAACTTCTCAATGTTACCTTTTCAGGGATCTTGTCCAGAATGCAATTCAAAACGGAAGGCTGAAATTTGGAGACAAAGCTAAGCAACAGATGAGGATTGACTCTAATCCCATGCAGGTTTTGGAGGCCAACTATGTTGAACCAGAGATGGTGAATGTGGTCGAAATGGAAGTAATGTCTGAAGGAAGTTTTGAAATGGTAGAAGCTACTGAGGGCTTCGACACCAACTTCACCATGATAGAGGCTGCTGAGGGCTTCGACAACCATGTAAACATGGTGGAGAGTGCTGATGATCTCACTGATCAGGCTGGGAAGGTAATATCTGAAGGATGTGTGGCAAAATTAGCCACAACCAAGGTTGCTGAGGATCTTGACACTAAAGAAATAAATAATTACACCAACATAGAAGAAACTACTGATAGTTTTGACAGCCAGGAAGAAGTCAAAGCTACTGAAGGCTTCGACAAGGAGAACATAATCAAAGTTGCTGAAGGCTTCGACGGAGGAAACACAGTCAAAGCTAGTGAAGGCTTCGACAAGAAGAATAACAACAAAGGTACTGAGCATGGAGTGGTCTGGGACACTCTAGGAGAGCTCAGTGGAAAGTTTGACTTCATGGTGAAGTATTCTGCACCACCAAGCTCTAAAACTGACATCAATGAAGTCAAACCCACAGGATGGGGAGATTTCTTCAAAGATGTTGATGAGGAAGCAGATAACAAAGTCCTCATTACCAAAAAAGAGGCCACTGAAGGCCTTAGTCATGACAAAATTGAGGAAATAGGAATTGTTGATAATGTCCACACTGTCGAACCAGTAAATAAGAGCATTACCAGAATTAAAGAAGATCCTGCTGAAAGTTGCGTACAGCCCACCCCTCATGGAATTCTGCGCAGAATAATAGAAGATCCAAAAGAAAAGTCAGTTGCACAATGTTGTAAGTACATCCACAAAGGCTTACACCCAAAAAGCAGTTTGGATCAGTTAAAAGGGAATATCCCTGAGGAGATGATGCTATTCGAAAAGATGAACAGACTAAAGATTACAAGTGATCAGAATGCAGACGTTCATATGGTGGAGGTTACTCAGAAAACACAACCATATACAAATAAAAAGAATCATCAGGAGGAACATCAGAAGTTTGTTTATCCAAAAGAAGACGAAAGCTTGGTGGAATTCATCCAAAGATGCCAGAAAAAGAATGCAGAGGTCATGCTTTGTCCAAGATGTAGTGCTGTATTCGACAGAAAGGCAGCCAACAATCTGGAAGCAGTAGAGAAGGCCAAAAAGAGAGGGAACTGGGGAGCAGTCCCACCAGTCAGAAATGAGAGGTTTGATCCAAGAAAAAAGGAGCATCATAACCAAAGAATGGGAGAAAGGCGTTATAACACCTATAAGCCATCCAACAAGGAAAATAATGACAAGTGGGTCCAGCCTATAAGGAATCCCCAAGGTTAGAAAAGGTGGAAAAGTTTTGAAGTAAATAGAGGTGCTTCGATAGAAGCAAAGAAGGAGGTAGAAAAAACAAAGCCAAAATACGTCTCTGAAAATTACAAGGGGAAGAACCCCATGTCGAGGTCACAATGGAGGAGATTTCAAAGGCAAAAGAGAGCCGAAAAAGAAACTGCAGAACAGAACAGGGATGGTAAAAATAAAGCTGAGTCAAGTAAGTTTATGCAGCAAATAAGCAAAGGGGAATCTCTGCCAAAAGAAGAGCCTTCTCAGAAAAACAAATCTGGCAACATAACAGAAATATTGAAGACTAACAACAAAATGCCAGAAGACGAAGAAGTGACTGATGACTTTAAGTCAGATTCTGAAGCATCCTTCGACGGAACATGCAATGTGGTTTCAGTATTGCCTAGAGATTATGACAGAACAATGGAAGTGGAGGACGAAGAGGATGATATGGCAGATGACAGCATAGGGCTTAAGCCTGTGTGTTACTATGTAATGAATAATGGTTGTGTCGAAGAGCAGAATGCGTTCTTTGAAAAGCCAGACGATGCAATGAAGGCCCATTTGAAACCCTTGTTTATAAAAGGGAAAGTAGAGAATGTGGGTGTGAACAAGATCTTGATAGACGGAGGAGCAGCTGTCAATCTAATCCCTCATTATATGATAAAGAAGATTGGCAAAGATGACTCAGACACCAAACCTCACAACATGGTGTTGTCTAACTATGAAGGTAAGGTAGGAACAACATTAGGGGTGATACAGTTGAACCTAACTGTCGGAACCATCACCAAACCTACAATGTTTGTGGTGATAGCATCAAGAGAAAACTACAATTTGTTGCTAGGAAGAGAGTGGATCCATGGGATTGGGGCTGTACCTTCATCCATGCATCAGAGGATAGCAATTTTGAGGCCAGACGGGATCGTCGAGAACATAGAGGCAGACCAAAGTTACTTCATGGCTGATGTGAACAACGTTAATAGTCGTAATTTCGACAAAAACTTGGATCACATAGCACCTTGCAACCCTGCTGGGTTCGACTTGACAGCCTCCGACAATGCATATTGTTCCATGTATCTCCACCCTACGCATGGATTCCAATGGGACAAAGAGATAATTGGAGAGACGAATTATGCTTGGGGAACCACTCATGTCAACCCAACTGGGTGGGGAAGTGAATTTAGTGAAAATGACTGAAGCATCAACGATGAAAAGGATTATGGCTTATATAGTCGAAAACCAACTCAAAGCGGCCCTTGAGGCCGAAGTAAAAAATATGGTTGTTAAAGCCAACGCACAAACTGTCGAAGAACAACATCCTCAAGAGGATGTTATGGAACAATGTGCAAAACAAAGTATTGAAGAAAACTTTAATGGCGAATGGCAAAATCAAAGGCTTGACGCCATTTATGATGATGAACCCCTGGGGTTTGAAAAAGATCCAGCCCCAACAAATATGAAAATGGTGGCGCAGGATCCCTTAGAAGAAATTAATTTAGGACTGGGGGCAGAAAAAAGGCCAACTTACATCAGCGCCAGGATGGATCCTCAGTTCAGAGTCGAAATAATCCAATTGTTGAATGAGTTTAAGGACTGCTTCGCATGGGATTATGACGAAATGCCTGGTTTAGACAGGAACTTGGTCGAATTGAAGTTGCCAATAATGGAGGGAAAAAAGCCAATAAAGCAAACTCCTAGACGCTTCGCACCAGAAATCCTGTCGAAAATTAAAGAAGAAGTTGAAAGACTTCTAAAATGCAAATTCATCCGTACAACGAGGTATGTCGAATGGATTGCTAATATTGTTCCTGTGATTAAGAAAAATGGCAAGCTTAGGGTGTGCATTGACTTTAGAGATTTAAACTCAGCTACCCCTAAGGATGAATATCCTATGCCAGTAGCAGAAATGCTTATAGATTCTGCAGCAGGCCATGAGTATTTGAGTATGCTTGATGGATACTCTGGCTATAACCAGATTTTTATTGCTGAACAAGATGTTCCAAAGACAGCTTTTCGTTGTCCAGGGGCAATAGGAACATATGAATGGGTAGTCATGCCCTTTGGTTTAAAGAATGCTGGAGCCACCTATCAAAGGGCAATGAATTCTATTTTTCATGATTTCATTGAGACATTTATGCAAATTTATATAGATGATATTGTGATTAAGTCTGTCTCAGGTTCAAACCATATTGACCATCTTCGACAATCCATTGAAAGGATGAGGAAGTTTGGTCTAAAAATGAATCCCCTTAAATGTGCTTTTGGTGTGCAGGCGGGTGATTTCTTAGGTTTTGTGGTCCACAAGAAAGGGATTGAAATTAATGAGAACAAAGCCATAATGGAAGCGAAAGCGCCATCGATAAAGAAGGAATTGCAGTCTCTACTAGGGAAAATCAACTTTCTTAGAAGGTTCATCTCCAACCTTAGTGGAAAGACACAGGCTTTCTCGCCTCTACTTCGACTGAAGAAGGAAGATTTCACTTGGGGGCAAGAGCAACAAGATGCTTTCAACAAAATCAAAGAGTATCTGGCTAGTCCTCCAGTTCTAATGTCTCCTTGTCGAAAAAGAAGTATGAGGCTTTACATCTCAGCATCTGACAGAACATTGGGAAGCATGCTTTGTCAGGAAGATGAATATGGCGTCGAAAGGGCCATCTATTACCTCAGCAGAGTCTTAAATGATGCTGAAACTAGATATAGTATAATAGAAAAACTATGTTTATGTGTATATTTCTCTTGTGCAAAGTTAAAGCATTATATAAAACCCATTGATGTATATGTATCTTCTCATTTCGACGTAATAAAACACATGTTGTCTAAATCCATTCTACATAGTCGAATTGGAAAATGGGCTTTGGCATTAACTGAATATTCTTTGAAGTATATGCCTCTAAAGGCTGTCAAAGGACAAGTGGTTGCTGATTTTATAGCTGACCACTCAATAATTGAAAGTGAAATAAAATATGTCGAAATAGAACCTTGGAGATTGTATTTCGACGGTTCCAGTCACAAGAATGGAACTGGTGTTGGGGTGTTGATTATTTCTCCTAATAAAATTCCAACAAAATTCAAGTACAAAGTAGAAGGCTTGTGTTCAAATAATGAAGCAAAATATGAGGCTTTGATCGCTGGACTTGAAATATTGTTGGAATTGGGGGCAACAAGAGTCGAAATAATGGGTGACTCTGAGTTGGTAATAAAACAATTGACAAAAGAATACAAATGTGTCAAAGAGAATTTGATCATGTACTTTGTAATAGCCAATAGACTCCTCAAGAAATTCGACAGTGCAGTTTTTAAACACATTCCCAGATTGGAAAATCAGGAAGCAAATGACCTAGCTCAACTGGCATTAGGCTACAAAGTGTCGAAAGAAAATTTGGAGAAAGCTATTGAAGTAAGAGGAAAAGTATTATCCACCAAATTGTCCCCATCAGATTTGGAAACAATAAGACTGGGTTATGGTGACGAAGAAAATTTTGAAATTTTTAATGTAGATGATCCAGAGATAGGAGATTGGAGAAAACCTATTAAGGATTATTTACAAAACCCAAACCAGACAGTCGAAAGAAAAATAAAGTATAGAGCTTTAAGCTATGTACTTTTTGGAAATGAGTTATTTAAAAAGACTGCAGAAGGAGTTTTACTAAAATGCTTAGGTGAGACTGAAGCTTATATAGCTTTGTCGAACGTGCACAGTGGTGCATGTGGCGCACACCAGGCAGGTCACAAGATGAAGTGGTTACTATTTCGACAAGGGATGTATTGGCCAACAATGTTAAAGGACTGTGTCGAATTTGCAAAAGGGTGTCAAGAATGCCAAATTCATGCAGGCATACCTCATGTACCTGCAAATGAGTTACACTCTATTATAAAGCCTTGGCCATTCAGAGGTTGGGCTTTAGATTTAGTTGGGGAAATTCGACTAGCTTCTTCAAAGGGGCAAAGATACATTTTGGTTGGAGTAGACTATTTTACTAAGTGGTTTGAAGTTATACCACTGACGAACGTAGATCAGGAGGTAGTTATAGAATTCATCCAGAAACACATAATTTATAGGTTTGGAATACCAGAAACCATAACCACTGATCAAGGATCTATGTTTACTGGAAAAAACATGCAGGCATTTGCAAAAGAAACAGATTTTAAGTTATTAACTTCGACACCCTATTATGCTCAAGCAAATGGACAGGTCGAAGCAGCCAAAAAAGTTGTGATAAATCTGATAAAAAAGCATGTAGGTAAAAAACCTAGAAATTGGCACAAGACTCTAGATCAAATTCTTTGGGCTTGTCGAACGTCTCCTAAAGAGGCAACTAATTCTACCCCATTTAAGTTAACTTATGGGCATGAGGCAGTATTACCAGTTGAAATCTATTTACAAACAATACGAATTCAAAGGCATCATGAAATTCCATCTGAGACTTATTGGAGTATGATGATGGATGAATTAGTTGATTTAGATAAGGAGAGGTTGCGTGCTTTAGAGTTGATAAAGAGGCAGAAAGAAAGAGTCGAAAAGTGTTACAATAAGAAAGTAAAATTTAAAGCCTTTTTAGTTGGTGATCTTGTTTGGAAGGTGATTTTGCCCATGGACAAGAAAGATAGATTAATGGGAAAATGGTCTCCTAAGTGGGAAGGACCTTTCCAAATCTTAAGAGTTTTTTCAAATGGCGCATATGAAGTCGAAGAAATAGAAAAAGATAAAAGGATACTGAAAATAAATGGCAGATATTTGAAAAAATATAAGCCAACATTGCAAGAAATAAAGATAGAGATGGAATAAATTCATAAATTGCAAAATATGTCTTTGCCAAACAGATGGCGTTGGTAACATTACATATAAAAGCCTTGAAAGGCTACTGTAAACACCCCAAATTTGCCCTCACCCCTTCACACCATGGCTTGTGATCATATCATATGCATAAACACAATCATATCATCTCACATCTCATTTTTTGATTCACTGCATAGATTCAAAGTCATCTGCATCTAGGGTTTGTGATCTGAGCAATCCAGGAGCCTCCTAAGCCACTCCAAAGGCCACCAATCATTTCAAAGGGGTCCATGTGTGTTCATATATCATATTACATCCTCTCAAAGTCAAGAATGCAAAAGAATCACAAGAACTGGGATTGGTATGGATGCAGAGCCAAGTTTAACTACACAGTTGACCTAAAATTAGGGTTTTGGTTTCAGAGGCCATAACTCCAAATTTTTTGGTCATTCTTGTTTCCATTGGTCTCTATATGGTATAGGGAGTATGCATATCAATTTTCATGAAGAAATTCAATGGGGAAGGCATCTGATCAAAAGATGACTTCTTGAGCAAGTCAGTGCAAAATCAGGGCATCTGAGGCCCCCAATCACCCAACCAAAGGCTATTCTTCATCATTTTGAGTGTATATGATCTTTATTTGATCATAGGATAAGGTTGAAGTTCACAAAATTCAAGAATTTGAAGATTTTGCAAAGTTGACTTTTTTGGGCATGGTTGACTTTTCAAGAATATGTCATTTTGTGCCATTTTTCAAGCCTTGATTCTTGATCCAAAAATGCTTCAAATGAAAAAACTCTGGTCATGAAAGATGAAGAACACATTTTTCCCTTTTCAAAAAGTACAAGAACATGACCTAATTCATTTTGGATCAAAAGTTATGGTGTGACAAAGTTGGCAAAAATCACTAATTTTCAAGATATGCACCAATTGGAAAATTTGCAAAATCATGTACCAAGGCTGTTTGTAACTTCTAGTTGACATCAAACCAATGTACAAACATCACATAAGTCCTAAAAGTCAGAATTGAACCAAAAATTCTCATGTTTCATGGCTTGTGGAATGAGAAAATCACATGTGAACTAGAAATGATCAAGTTGCAAAACCACTCATCACACCTCACCAACTTGATGTCTTGGATGCTGAACCTTCCTAGCATCACATACACACCATGCTGAGCCAGCCCTAGCCATTGTACCAAGCTAGAACTCAAGCCATACCTCTCTTACAACAAAGTTGACATTTTGCAAAAGTGAACTTACCAATCAATACAGTCCAGGTCACATCATCTGACCTATGGGATTATTTTATACTATCCATTTGCAAGCTAAACATATGAGGAGGCCAAGCTGAAACACACCATAGCATCACATACACAAAACTTACCTCATTTGCATCTCTCTTCGAATCTCTCTGCCCAGCTCACAAACATTCAAACCAGCTTCACTAATCATCTCACCATACTCCATTAAGCCAAAACCAACAAAGAACCAAGCCTGAATCAAGCAAGAACACCACTTCTCCATTTTCACTCCAACTTGCAGTTTCTTTCGAAACTCATTCCGCAGGCCATAAACATCCAAACAAGCTCCACAAACCTTCTTAAAACATCACCCTGACCACAAAGAACCACTCACATTGGCCTGAAACTGCCTGCATCACCATTGCCATTTTCAACTGAGCTTGAGCAGAAGCTGTTCAAACTCTTCATCTAGCCAGCATAAACTTCTCCAAAGCATTCAAGCATCATCCAGAGGTCATAAGGAGTGGATTTCACAAGGAGGGGAGGTCAGAAAGTTGCTGGAGTGAAAGCTTCGAATCTCAGGTAGCTCAAGAACTTTTTTTCCAGAAATGGATTTTTAAGTTCTAAACTTGTTCTCCATGCTTCACTGATTGTCCTGGTGCTTTTAGTTTTGAAAATGGTGATGAAATGAGAATTTAATTGCTGTCTGAAACTCTGTGACCTAAAAATTGTTTTGCTTCGATTCAGCCATTCCAGGAAGAATAAATTTGTTTTGATTTGGGGTTTTGGTTCGTGAGTGAGTGGGAATCATTTCCATGTTTTTAGATTTCGTTTTAGTTAGGTTTTGAGAGTTTTAGGGATTTTCAGGTGGGCTTCCCACCGGAGAAGACGACCGGAGGTCTTCTCCAGCCACCTGAAAGTCATTATGCCCTAATCCCTGTAATTAATTTCATTTGAATGTTGGGCGTTGGATTGGTTGACTCAGTGGACTTCCCGCGCGCATGAAGGGCCCAGATCCTCTTGCTTTGCCCTAATCCACTTATTTAGATTAATTAATTCATAATTAGGTTAATTAACTCAGATGCAATCCTGGCCACTAGATCTGGCGCCAGTCAACGCATTCAAACCCAGATTCAATCCCTGCCTTCCATTCGTTTGACTTTTCATTTATTTTAATTTCATTTCATTTCTTTTCATTTTATTTGCATAATTAATTTAAAATAGTAAAACTTGTTTAAAAATTATGAAACTTTTTCTCAAGAGTTTTATTAATTTTTAAGACACAAAAATATTTTTATTTTTATTTTTAGCATTAAAAAAGTATTTTTAAATGTTTAAAAGATTATTTTTAATTGATTAATGAAAATTAATTTATTAAAAATACTTTTAAGTATCTAAAAATCACCAAAAAATTCATGAAGTGTTCTAAGACATTTAGAAACATTGTCCAACCTTCAAACCAAATTTCTTTTTTGATCTTGATGCATTTTGAGAATTTTTCATTGAATTAAAATCATTTTTGTGCATTATTTTGATCCCAAGTTCAAAAAATCATTTCTGCCTATTCATGAGGAGTTGGACATTGATTCTTTTTGCATTGCATTGTGTTTAGCATGTAGTTTTTGAGATAAAAAGGCCATGATTTGATCCTTCATTTTCAAATTGTTTGACATTTCTTTTGTTTAGGAACCCTAAAACCCTAAAAAACTTGTAAAAACCATAACTTGAGATTGGTTAGGAGTTGAGACCTCTCCTTTGGGCATTGGTTTAGTATAGGATTAGGTTTACTTTGTGTGGCATTTTCAATTTTTTATCTTAGGGTTTGCTTCTGATTTTGACTTTTATTTGATGCATTGTCCATAAACCCTAATTTGGGCTTCCATATGCATCCATCTTGCATTCTCTTGCATAACATGACTTGCCATGACATTTCAAGCATCCATTTGATTCATTTGACATCATAAGACATATAGAAAGCATGTTTGATCATTGCATCATGTATTTGTCATGTTGTATGTCATGTGCACTTCATAACTTTTCATGTTTGTTCATGGTTCCTAGCTTGCTTCATTTGCATTCATGAACTTGTATGATCCTTTCCATGTGCTGCCTCATGTTTGTAGCATCTCATAGCATCATTAGCATCATGTAAATGCTCCTGGTTTTGTTTCTCATCATGTCATCTCATTCCATTTTGCATTGCATTGCATTCCTTTTCTAACCTTTCAGGTGGTAAGTGATTTTGGGAAGTGAATTTGCCTTCACTTCTCATAACTTTTCTTTTCATCTCTCTTGCATTCCATTGCTGCATTTTTTTATGTGTTTGAGTTTGAGCTTGCTCATTCTTCTTCCTCCCACTTCCTTTCTTCAAGTGACTTGACTTCTTGAATGAAGCAAGTTGCTTTGTTTCTCCTGATCCTTTCATCTGCTTCCTGGTGGTTCCTCTGAAGATTTCTCTTGCAAACCTCACAAACCTTAGGAACAACCAAGCATGACAATGATTAGGATTTTGATTAGTCTCCCCTCTTAGTTTTACCTTTGTGTCTCTCTTGAGTCTTCTCTTCTCATCTTATAATCAGGGACTAAACCCTAAAGGCTTTAAGGCTTTGTGATTAAGCTTATGCATGTATCCTTCTATTAGGATGGAGTGTATAACTTTAATCCTAAGTGTTAAACCCTTAATGTGTTTAAACCTCTTAATCAATTCACATAATAATCATCAAGACATCACACTTGTAACTTGGTCCTTGCATTAGGGTTCTAATTCTTCCTTAATTGGTTAAGAAGGACTAACCCTAGTGTTAATGGACAAGTCCCCCTCAAGTTGTCTTACAAATCATAAAATCCACTTCATCATCATATCATTATCTAAAATCCACTTAATAAAGGCTTGTTTTGTCATGAGTTTAATCCCTAATCATGGATTAAGTTGAGGAGCTTTCCTCAGCTTAAACATTCTCATCTATTATCCTTCTATTAGGATGGTGTAATGAGTCTGTTTAATCCATGATTATGGCTTAACCTCATTACTCAACACTAAACAAAAACCACAAAAACACCTAAATAATCACAAGTAGGTTAATGATCTTAATCCTGCATCATGGTGATTAAGTGTGAGAATCTGACTTCACACTTAAGGTATTCTCATTACCCCTAATCAGAGGGAAGATGTGATGAGTTTACTAAATCCATTGGTTTAGACTTAAGCTCATTAACTTATGACAAATCTTCAAAAGCAATAAAAGACTGAAAACACAAAAAACAAACAATAATCGTCTCCTCCGGGATTCTTTTCTCATCTCATTCACTCACAAACGAGAACTTGCTTCTTCCGTCTAATGCAAGACAGTTTGCACCTGAGCCAGACAGGTCATACACTTGAGCATAGGCAAGTAAGCAGTTCACAAGTCAATTCACCTTTCAGTCTCTTTGGGTCGAACTACGGTGTTCTGACTTCCTCATTGCACGAGAGGATACGTAGGCATAACTAAACAGTTATCGAACAAAAGTCTCTGTATATTCCCCCTCCTTCCAGCTTCATTCTTTAAGCCTCATTATCATGAGCATTTCACTCTTATCCTTACACTGACACTGTATATATCACACTTCACTTCCTTTACATTGACACCTGTACATCCTTTTCCAGTTATTTTATACACAGACTGCACTGACACTACCCCTTTAAAACACAAATCTTTCCAGCGTGGATCCCGTCGAGTACGACGGACAGTCTGGGTGCTAATACCTTCCCAGGTTGTAACCAACCCCCTTTCTCAGTTTCTCTGGTTCGCAACCGTCTTATCCATCTCTTTCCAGGTCTATGCAGCATTGCCTTTCCTTCGGGATAAAAATGCCTAGCTGGCGACTCTATTCATCTCCAGTGAGTTCACGGCTGTGTGTTCTCATTGTCCCTCTCGCCGACCGTTCGCGTCTGTACCCTATTTGACCCGGCTTCATTTAGTGGGAGCGACAGCTTGGCGACTCTGCTGGGGAATCTTTTTGCAACCAGGGCTTCTGGTTCTTTTTGTAGGTTCCTCCTAGCGCTTGGTTGATTTGTGTTTACTGGGGTGTTATGTGCTATCTGTGCTTGTGTATTTATTTTATTTATTGCTTTATGTACAGTTTGTTTTATTACTTTCTTTACTGCTTTACATATATCATACTGTCATGCTGTCTGGCTGGATCTGGTTTTGCTTTGGTGGGTGGGGTTCTATTGAGAGTTAAGGTCCTGTACCTGGGACCTGAGTGACACCTAGGCTAGAGTGAATCATATTCTTTCCCATTCCATCTCGGTCTGGTGCGGGTATATGAAACACGGTTCAGATATGGGTTTCTTCTTGAGAACTCTGTGTTGCAGATTTCCTGCAATGCTAGGGCTATCTGGGAAGCCTGCTAAGTCTGGATGACCTTTTAATATTGCCCTTCAGAAACTGAGGTGAATTAGAGGAGGAACTGTTATGGTTATTGTAAACACTGTACCTCCGGGTTAGAAGTGTTTACACTTCTCATAACTGATCCAAGTCTGAGGATCCTTGTTTTAGAACACCACCTGTGAGGGGGTTGGGCTGTTTACAGGTTTGCAGGTACCTTGACCTCAGAATACCCTGTTACTTTGTTTGTTTAAGAGTACTTCATTTTGGGACAGTTCTTGTGATTCTAAAACCCTGGACATGTGGCTCTTTATTTGAGTCCCCCACCTTGGTTACTGGATTTATAGACCTCCATCTGGAATTCTTGAACATACTTGGACCTATATCAGAGTTTTCGATCAGATCCAGCTCAGTCACAAACCCTTGCATATCATTTGCATACATAAACATTGCATCATATTGACATTTG
The DNA here is from genome assembly GCA_963966055.1 of Lathyrus aphaca. Taxonomy (NCBI): domain Eukaryota; kingdom Viridiplantae; phylum Streptophyta; class Magnoliopsida; order Fabales; family Fabaceae; genus Lathyrus; species Lathyrus aphaca. The sequence goes on from OZ014522.1 coordinate 228,958,416, forward strand.
CTTATTTGTGTTTCAGGGTATCCATCTTCATTTGGTTCTGGTTTTGACCCCATCTTCAGTACTGACCTATCTTCATCAGCATTTGCTTCAGCTATCTACTTCAGTTATCTGCACCAGCCAATCAGTGGCTCATTCTTCAGTGTTATCATCAGCACCTGTCTCTACTCAGTCTCAGCATCATGGCTCCTAAAAAGAGCAACATCACCTACCACTTCTTCCAGCCAGAGCTATCTGACATCAGGAGGATTCAGACCCTGATCACTCCAGATCACATACCATTGTTCAGGGAACACTATGGGGATATACTTGATATGGTTATGGATCTGGACCCTTCACAGAGAAGCCTGATCCACACCTGCATTCAGTTTTATGATCCCCCACTGAGGTGTTTCACTTTCCAAGACTTTCAGTTGGGCCCTTTGTTGGAAGAATACTCATCATTGGTTGGCATGCCTATCAGGGGTGGAATCCCTTTCAACCCTGAGATGGTCTTTCCTGGTAATGGAGAAGTAGCAAAGGCTTTGCATCTGGAACCTGCCCTGATTGAACAGCATATGACCTCTAAAGCTGGAATCCCTGGCCTCCATCTGGATTTCTTGATCTCTCAAGCTACCCTAAAAGCTTCTTTAGGAGAGTGGAAAGCTGTCTGTGCTTTATTGGCCTTGAGCGTATATGGAATTGTATTGTTTGCAGATGAGCCTCGATTCATTAGCAAGAATGCAATCCATCTTTTCATCCTAAGGAACCCAGTGCCAACTTTATTGGGGGATCTCTATTACTCAGTGCATCAGAGAAATGAAAAGCAGAGGGGAAGATTAGTGAGGTGTTGTGCTCCATTGTTCCATACTTGGCTTCTCAGGCATCTACCCAGGACAGATGCATTTCTGAACCCTCATCAGCAGAGTAACTGGGCTAAGAGACTCACTGCTCTAACTTCAGCAGATATCAGATGGTGCACTCAAAGCACCAAAGGTAGGGATATCATCACCAGCTGTGGGCATTTTCCCAATGTGCCCCTAATAGGAGTTAAGGGTAGTATTAATTACAACCCTCTACTGTTCAGAAGACAACTGGGCTATGCACTGGTCCACACTCCTAAGGCACAGGACTTGGTTGAGACTCTCTATTGTGAGAACAAGGTTAATCTGGCAATTGTTAGGCAGGCAGCCTGGGCCTGGGATAATGTTCAAACCAAGGGAGTAACCATTCTGGGGAAGTGCAACAATGTGGCATCAGCACAATACTATGAGTGGTCCCGTGCCAGGGCTCAATTCTCTGGAATGCCCTTTACCATAGAAGATATGCCTGAATCATCTTCAGCACCCCCTGCCACTATCAGTTTGGAGGAGTTTGAGAGTTTGAAAGAAAGAAATGAGAAGTTAACCCAGGCTTTGCAGAAGACTCTCCGGGAGAGGAGTGATGGTAGGATGGAGATTGAGAGGTTGGAGAAGTTGAGAGTGGAGCATCTGACTAAGATTGAGAAGTCTGGGGATTATATCAAAAAGTCTAAAGCTGGAGAACAAATTCTGAAGAATGCTTGCAAGGAAGCCCAGTTCCAGAGAGCAAGGACAGACTTGTACCTAAAGGAAAGTCAGGCCCGGTGGGTCAGGATCACCGAGGCTCGTACCCTGGAGGACAAGAGAGTTCAAGACAAGATGGAGCAACTGGAAGCTAGTGCAAAAGTGCAGCAAGAAGCCCTGGCAGCAGCCCAGAGGGAGATATCAGAGCTGAAGATCAAAGCAGGAGTGAAGAGGTCAAAGGACCAAAGTCAGCACAAGAAGCTAGCAGCAGCTGTTACGACCCGGAATCTCCTCATCAGGAATCTCACGGAGCGCCCGGCTGATCCTGTGACCGAAGCACTTCTCAAGGAAGTTCGTGAGGATGAGTTTGGTCTTGGTGTTTGACCATTTGTTTGTTGTTGCTTTCATTCCATGTACTTTTATTTTCCTGTAATGTATTTTGACCCCTCCGAGGGCTTGTATTTGTAAACAGACTATGTACCACTTTGCTTTTTGTAATATATGTATGTTCCGTCCAAGTTTACTTCGAAAGCAACATCAACAGCATCTTCAAGGGTCTGGAAGGGTCAAAACTGAATGCCAAGCCAGATACCTTGAAAACAAATAAGCATACTGCATTGCATGCTAACACTTTTGTTTGTTTTGTAGGTTTTTGTTTTATTGCCACTAACTCTGTTGTGATGTTCAGGAATTATTGCTCGGCGCCGGGTATTTCCCCTCAACCGTCCGCACCGTTACCCAACCCGTAACAATCTTCCGGGCATTCAAATGGATCAGGTACAGCAGGACCTTGCAGAGGTTAGAAATCAAATGGCAAACGAAAGATTGGAAATGAGAACGCAGATGACTCAGTTTATGGAAGTGATGAACAACATGGCTCAGAGCCAGGAAAGATTGAGAGCCATGGTGGAGAGGCAGAATCAAGAAGATCCACATATAGGGACTGCCGGCACCAGCAACAACGAGAGGGTCCAACCTCATGTCAATCCCCCTGTGTTTGGTCCCCACCTTCATCCAGAGGTTAATATCCCTGCAAATATACCAGGGACTGCCACTGCAGCCAGGGTACTGCAAGAAGACCCCCAGGAGGATCAGTTCACAGTAATGGGTGCTGGGGAGGAAGCTTATGACAGAAGGTTGGATGAGCTAGCTGAGAAATTAAGATCCTTAGAGTCTCAAAACTCTTTGGGTTTTGATGTTATGGATATGGGCTTGGTAGACGGGGTCAGGATTCCCCACAAGTTTAAGCCGCCATGTTTTGAGAAGTATAACGGGACTTCATGCCCCCGGACTCATTTACAATCATTTCTGGGAAGGCTGAAGGCATATACTATGGATGAGAAGCTCTGGATGTTCTATTTCGAAGACAGCTTGACAGGGGCTTCAAGAGAATGGTACTCTCATCTGACGAGAGCAACTATCAGGTGTTGGAAGGACCTGGCAGAGGCCTTCATCAGACAGTATCAGTACAACTTAGATATGGCACCCAACAGGACCCTCCTAATGGGAATGTCACAATCGTCAAGGGAAAGTTTCCGAGAATATGCCCAGAGATGGAGGCAACTGGATGCTGCTGTTCAGCCACCTATGTCTGAAAGGGAAATGGCAGACATGTTCATGAACACCCTTCAGGGAACTTATATTGACAGGCTGGCTGCTTTCTCTTCCACTAGCTTTGCAGATGTTGTCATAGCTGGGGAGAGAATTGAAAGCCTGTTAAAAATGGGCAAGATCTCAGACAACGGTGCCAGCTCGTCCAGTAGTACAAGAAAGCCTTTTGCAGGCCCGAGAAGAACTGGCGAGACCAATGCCATCCACACCAACAGGGGCAGACCTCCATATGTTCACAGGTCAGTGGCAGCAGTCACCATTCCCGCTCCAGCTCATCCTCAACCAGTTTATCAACCTCCGCAGCAAAATTATCAACAACCTCAGTACCATCAACAAAATCAGTATCCTCCGAGAAATTACAACAACAGCAACACCAACAACAATAATCAGCAAAGGCCATTCCAACAGAGGCCTTCTCAAGCCAACAGGGTAATCGATCCGATCCCTATGCCATATGCTACATTGCTGCCACAACTCCTGAAGCTCCACCTGGTTGAGCTAAGGACGTTGGCACCTCCAGATCCCAACAGTCTACCCAGGAATTATGATTCCAACGCCAGATGTGCTTTTCATTCAAACGCACCTGGTCACAGTACAGAAAAGTGCAGAGCCTTGCACATGAAGGTACAAGACCTGGTAGACTCAAAAGCTCTGAATTTCGCACCACCACCCAATGTCAACAAAAATCCAATGCCAAACCACGGTGGTCCCAGAATTAACGCTATTGAAGAAGACAAGCCGTCTTATTTAATAACCAGTGTGGGTCAGATCAGGACACCTTTGGTAGAAATTAAGGCTCAGCTCCTCGAATGTCAAATGTTCCCGGGGTGTGAGTTGGGGTGTGCTTACTGCAATATCTCAGTAAATGGGTGCGATAATCTGAGGAATGGCATAGATGGCCTCATTCAGAGTGGCCAACTTCAGATCACCACATCATTTCCAACAAATCCAGCAATCTCATCAGCAATAACTCCAGAACCTCCTACAACTGCAACAACCATTGTTCCTGACAATTCTTCGGCTTCATCAACAAGTACTTCATCTGTCATTTCAACTGACCAGATATCAACAAATGCTCCTTCTACAACTCCAGCACCACTCCATTTTGAGACTCCTACAACAACATCCATCCTTCCCACAATATCTCCTACAACATCAGCAACAAATCATGAAGATGTCTCAACTGTCACAATATTTTATGACCCTGAAAACAACTCTGCCTACAACTCAGAAGGTGCTGCACCCATCAGAGCACCAGTTACAATTTATTATGATCCACAGACTATCACAATTCCTTCCACAGCTGCAATCAGTCCAGTCACTATCACGGTGCCTGGACCAGTACCTTATGAAAGCAGTAATGCTATCCCCTGGCATTACGGCTCTGACCTGTACTGTGAAGGACAAAGAATCACTTTTGAATCATCAACCCCTGCACCACAAATTGACAATGTGGGAGGAGGCGGAGGCTTCACTCGAAGCGGACGTCTTTTCGCTCCACAAATTCAGAGACCCACTGCCGAAGCAGAAGCTGCTGCCAAGGCAAAAGGAAAGAGCTTGGTGCAGGAAGAGCAGACTGTCAAGGAAGCTTTGAAGACACCCTTCGATCAAGAGGTTGACGAGTTCATGCGAATCATCAAGAAGAGTGATTACAAAATAGTGGATCAGCTTCATCAGACGCCTTCCAAGATCTCAATCCTATCATTGCTTATGTGCTCCGAAGCCCATCGGAATGCACTACTCAAAGTCTTGCACGCAGCTTACGTGCCTGAAGAGATCACTGTCAATCAGCTGGAAGCGGTAGTTGGAAATGTCAATGCTAGTCACGGACTAGGGTTCACCAATACTGATTTGACAACGGAAGGCCGCAACCATAACAAAGCCTTGCACATAACCATGGAATGTAAAGGTACTGTCCTTTCCCATGTGCTGGTAGACACGGGGTCATCCCTCAATGTCTTACCTAAAAAGGCCTTGGTGAAATTAGAATATGACGGATTGGCGTTGAGACCCAGCAACCTGGTGGTAAGAGCCTTTGATGGTTCAAAGAGATCGGTTCTGGGAGAGATTGAGTTGCCCATAACGATTGGCCCACAGACCTTCAAAACGACCTTCTACGTGATGGATATACAGCCTGCTTACAGCTGTCTATTGGGTAGGCCATGGATTCACGCCGCTGGCGCCGTGACCTCTACCCTTCACCAGAAGTTAAAATATGAGTGGGAGGGTCAAATCGTTACAATCTGTGGAGAGGAGGATATTTTTGTCAGCCACCTGGCTACCTATAAGTACATTGAGATGGATGGGGAGATCCATGAAACAATGAGCCAGGGTTTTGAAGCTTTGAATGTCAATGAAACATCTGCTGTGCCTGGTACTTCAATATCATCATACCAACAAGCCCGGAAGGTTGTTGAGGGAGGAAACGCCCAAGGCTGGGGCAAACTGTTATCGGTGGAGAAGAAAGAGGACAGATTTGGGTTGGGTTACAAACCAACTCAACAAGATCAAGCAGAGGCTGCGGAAGAGCCCAACTTTGTGAGTGGGGGGATGCTCACCCCTGATGCTATCAACTGTTTGGAAGACGAGCTGGAAGAGGAACGCAACCTGGAAAGCTGGATTCGTCCAAAGATCCCGGGGAGCAGTATCTCAAACTGGTCTTCCCAGGAAATTATAAGAGTTACTCATGCAGAAGTGTGCCTTCCAGACAGCACCGACAACAGCACGGCTATGACTTCGTATGACTTTGACAATCCAATCAATCAAGCTGATGAAGGGGTTGAAGAAGAATATGGGCTTCCTGAAGAGCTAGCCAAGTTGTTAAGACAAGAGGAAAAGGTTATTACCCCTCACCAGGTGGAGGTTGAAACGATCAATCTTGTTACAAATGAAGACGTGAAAGAAGTCAAAATCGGGGCCTGCCTGCAAGACTCAGTGAAGAGACAACTGATTGACCTGCTTCGAGAGTATGTGGATGTGTTTGCTTGGTCTTACCAGGACATGCCAGGGTTGGACACCGACATTGTTGTGCACAAGCTACCTTTGAGAGAAGAATGCCCGCCGGTTAAACAGAAGCTGCGCCGTACTCGCCCAGACATGGCTATGAAAATCAAAGAAGAGGTACAAAAGCAGTGGGACGCCGGGTTCCTTGCTGTAACTAGCTATCCACCGTGGGTCGCTAATATAGTACCTGTGCCTAAGAAAGACGGCAAGGTAAGGATGTGTGTTGACTACCGGGATCTGAACAGAGCCAGCCCGAAAGATGACTTCCCATTACCTCACATTGATGTATTGGTTGATAATACGGCTCAGTTCTCGGTATTCTCCTTCATGGACGGATTTTCAGGATACAATCAGATCAAAATGTCACCTGAAGACATGGAGAAGACAACCTTCATCACACCTTGGGGCACGTTCTGTTACAAAGTGATGCCATTCGGACTGAAGAATGCTGGTGCAACATATCAACGGGCTATGGTGACATTATTCCACGATATGATCCATAAAGAAATAGAATGTTATGTGGATGATATGATCGCCAAGTCCCTTACAGAGGAAGATCACCTGGTAAATCTGCTGAAGCTATTCAAGCGTCTGAGGAAGTACCAACTGAAGCTGAACCCCAACAAATGCACATTCGGGGTACGATCCGGTAAGTTGCTGGGCTTTATTGTAAGCGAGAAAGGGATTGAAGTTGACCCTGATAAAGTCAAAGCTATTCAAGAGATGCCTGCACCGAAAACCGAAAAAGAAGTTCGAGGGTTCTTAGGTCGATTGAACTACATCTCAAGGTTCATATCTCACCTCACAGCAACCTGTGAGCCTTTGTTCAAGCTGTTAAGAAAGGAACAGACGGTCAGGTGGAATGAAGACTGCCAAAGGGCTTTTGACAAGATCAAGGAGTACTTACAAGAGCCTCTAATCCTTGTGCCTCCAGTTGAAGGAAGACCTCTAATAATGTACTTGACAGTATTAGAAGAGTCAATGGGGTGTGTGTTGGGCCAGCATGACGAGTCTGGTCGAAAAGAGTATGCAATATACTACCTAAGCAAAAAGTTTACCGACTGTGAACAACGTTATTCACTGCTCGAGAAAACTTGTTGTGCTTTAGCGTGGGCTGCTCGCCGACTGAGACAGTATATGTTGACCCACACTACTCTATTGATTTCAAAGATGGACCCAGTTAAGTACATATTTGAGAAGCCAGCTCTCACCGGACGGGTTGCAAGATGGCAAATGATTCTCACAGAATACGACATCCAGTACACCTCTCAGAAATCCATCAAGGGCAGTGTACTATCTGAATATCTTGCTGAGCAACCTATTGATGATTACCAGCCTATGAGATTTGACTTCCCTGATGAAGACATCATGTTCATAAAAGCAAAAGATCATGAAGAGCCTGTTCACACTGAAGGGCCCGACCCGGAAGAAGAATGGATTATGATGTTTGATGGGGCTGTTAATATGAATGGTCGTGGTGTTGGTGCAGTACTCATTACACCTAAAGGAGTTCACATGCCTTTCTCGGCAAAACTCACTTTCAACTGCACTAACAACGAAGCCGAATACGAAGCTTGCATTATGGGTCTTGAGGAAGCCATTGACCTCAGGATCAAGACACTAACTGTATTCGGAGATTCAGCTCTGGTAGTTAATCAAACCAACGGAAAATGGTACACCCACCAGGATCATCTAATACCTTACAGGGATTATACAAGGAGGTTGTTGACTTTCTTTACAACAGTCAAGCTTGAGTATATCCCTCGGGATGAGAATCAGTTTGCAGATGCCCTGGCTACCATTTCATCCATGATCAAAGTTCAAGCCGCTAACTTTGTACCTCAGATTTCAGTATCCAGACTCGACAGACCAGCATATGTGTTCGCAGCAGATGTTGTTAAAGATGATAAGCCTTGGTTCCATGACATTAAGTGCTTCTTGGAAGATCAAACATACCCGCCTGGGGCCTCATCCAATGATAAGAAGACATTAAGGAGGCTTGCTGGTAGTTTCCTTCTGAACACTGATGGGTCTTTATACAAAAGGAACTTTGATATGGTACTCCTCAGATGTGTTGATAAGACAGAAGCAGACTTGTTGATGCATGAAGTGCACGAAGGATCCTTTGGTACCCACGCGGGAGGGCATGCCATGGCTAAGAAGTTGCTAAGATCAGGTTATTACTGGATCACAATGGATGCAGACTGTTGTGCCTACGCCAGAAAATGCCATAAATGCCAGATTTATGCAGATAAGGTGCATGTGCCTCCCAATCCTTTGAACATAATGTCTTCACCGTGGCCCTTTGCCATGTGGGGCATTGACATGATTGGCAAGATTGAACCAACTGCTTCAAACGGCCACCGATTCATCCTGGTCGCCATTGACTATTTCACCAAGTGGGTTGAAGCAGCATCATATGCAAATGTTACAAGACAAGTGGTAGCCAGATTTCTGAAAAGAGATATCATCTGTAGATACGGAGTTCCCGAGCGAATCATTACTGATAATGGTTCCAATCTAAACAACAAAATGATGGCAGAGCTGTGCCGGGACTTCAAGATTCAACATCACAATTCTTCTCCTTACAGGCCAAAGATGAACGGCGCTGTTGAGGCAGCTAATAAGAATATCAAGAAGATTGTGCAGAAGATGGTAGTCACCTACAAAGACTGGCATGAAATGCTACCGTTTGCCTTGCATGGGTACCGCACGTCAATCAGGACATCCACTGGGGCAACACCGTATCAGCTTGTGTATGGTATGGAAGCAGTCCTACCTGTTGAAGTTGAATTACCCTCTCTACGGGTACTAATGGATGTTAAACTGAGGGAAGCAGAATGGGTTCGGGCCCGGTACGAACAACTGAGTCTGATTGAAGAGAAAAGATTAGCTGCAATCTGTCATGGGCAGTTGTATCAGAAAAGAATGAAGAGAGCCTTCGATCAGAAAGTCAGGCACCGAGAGTACCAAGCAGGAGATCTTGTGTTGAAGAGAATCCTCCCTCCTCATACAGACCACAGGGGCAAATGGACTCCGAATTATGAAGGACCATTCGTGGTAAAGAAAGTTTTTTCCGGTGGAGCACTGATGCTCAGCACCATGGATGGTGAAGATTTCCCGTCCCTTGTGAATTCAGATGCAGTTAAAAAATACTTCGCATAAAAATGACCCGCTGGACATAAAAACAGAATGTAAGTCCAGGCAAAAATAGGGCATCCCGACGAGTCAAAAACAGAATAAAAGACTCGGGCAAAAATAAGGGAAAATAAACAAAAGAAATGTACACCCGCTGAGTTGAAAAGCCGCATTGGACAGCTCAGGCAAAAATGGGTATCCCGATGGATTGAAAACCCGAAAGGGCGATCCATGCAAAATAAGGGAATAAGCGAACAACTGCACTCTGAATTCGTCTGTATCACTTACAACTTGGTAAGCTTCGAAAGGATCAAGCATCAATCAGAATCAACATTCTTCAGAAAGCAAGATGAGAAGAACGTCAAAAGTCATACGAGTCATGGTAAAGAGGAAACTCCTTAAAGCGTCATCAACACTGCCAGCATTTTGCTTCTCAATTTGTAACAATCTCCTCATTTCAGGGGATTTGTTTCTTTGACTGTATCTCGCCAATTCAGGGCATATGAATTAATAAAATCAGATTTTCAGTCATGTTTCGCCTTGTACATTCTATTTGCAAAAATGTCTGATGTCTTAAAAGAAAAAACTGATTGCATAAATACAGATGCTTTTCTTCTAAAAATACATGCTTGCAGGGAATATACTTACTCTCAGAAGTGTCTAAACTCCTATGACGGAATCCAGTAAAGGATACCTCGGGATTACTTGTGCGTTTCTCTGTCTTTTCAGGTTTTGCAGGAACCCAGAACGCAACTTGGGGCATGTAGGCTTCATCCTAGCAAGCTGGCAAATCAACACTCAATTTTAGCACCCGAAGTGCCCCCTCCCCAGCTGAGTTGCCACTTATTACTTCTCCCCATCAGAGTTGCCAGGGCAATGCCAGAAGGCGCCCATATCCCCGGCTGAGGCAAGAATCATCCTCAACGGAATTTCTAGGGAGATCTTTCAGTGATTTCTCTTTCTCCCCAGCCGAGGTGCCGTTTCATCCTCAGCCGAGTACGAAAGTCAGGGAACCATCTCCCCACAGAGCTCCAGCCTCTATTCAGAAGAGCGACGCATGAAGAAATCACAACAGAGTGAAGAAAGCTCCTTCAAACCCCAGCTGGGATGTCCACTTCAAACAGATCAGCCAGAGATCTTCGCAGCAACGGGATCCGAATCCCGGTTTTGTACCTTTGCATAAACATGGCATTCGCATCATATTCACCCACAAAGCGTAGCATTCCGTCTAATACGGAGCATTACGGCAAAAATCAAACACATAGCATAATCATAAGCCATGTTGTGAATCGAACTCTTGTGACTAGTAACCATTCATCAACAATGTACAGAAATCCCCCAGAGTCCCCAGCAAAAGCAGTTGCCTCCCAATTCACAAACACCAGTATATACTCCCTTTGACACCCGTCCGTGTCATCATTCCCCAGTAAAGTCGCCTGAATATCCTTTACAAACAAGATCACCCGTATTACAGATACGTCCTGACACCCGTCCGTGTCATACCCCAGTAGAAAGCCAAAGACATCCTCTTTGCACTCACCTATACTTGTATATACAATTCCTTGACACCCGTCCGTGTCATATCCCCAGCGCAGTCGCTTACACTTTTACAGCCCATACGCTTGTTGATATCATGCTTTTCTCCTTTTGACACTCGTCCGTGTCACCCTCCCCAGCAGATAAACACTCATCCATACAAAACTCATACTCACTACTCATGTTACACTCATACAGATACTCGTCCGTATCTTATATACACCACTCATATCCCCACGGATTCAACATTGGTCCATGTTCTCTGTTAACCAGATGGTACTCGTCCGTACCATCATCTCAGAACATACGTCAAGCGTTTGTTTCTACATGATACCCGTCCGTATCATAGTCTCAAGGATGCTCGTCCGCATCTTTAATCATACACCGTGTCAAACACTTATGTCTTCTTGAATTTAGACACTTGCATGTGTCTACTTTTCCACAGAAGAGTCCTCTCAGATTCAACACTCGTCCGTGTTCTCTGTTAACCAGTTGATACTCGTCCGTATCATCATCTTTGAACACGCGTCAGTTTTTGTTTCTACCCGATACTCGTTCGTATCATAGTCTTAAGGATGCTCGTCCGCATCTTTGATCTATACACAACATCTAAACACTTATACTTTCCTTTCTTGGTGGTAAACACTCGTCCGTGTTTACTATATCCCCAGTAGATTACCAACAAGCAAATTTTCTTTTTATCTGACACTCGTCCTGTGTCATGATAAACCTTGAGAGCAGCCGTACCCTGCTGAGTGGTCGTCCTCCACTTCTTGATGGTCGTCCTCCATCATGCTCATCCGATGGCCGTCCCCATCGTTGATTTAGCAGCCGTCCCCTGCTAGGTGGTCGTCCTCCACCTCTTGATGGTCGTCCTCCATCATGCTCGTCCGATGGCCGTCCCCATCGTTGACCTTTTATCCGGCATTCGTCCTATGTCGCGATATTTTCGGCAGCCGTACCCTGCCTGGTGGTCATCCTCCACCTTAGATGACCGTTCCTCATCTTATCTCCAACAGAGCAGCCGTCCCCTGCTAGGTGATCGTCCTTCACCTTTGATGGCCGTACCCCATCATCTGTTTATTTCATTCATTCTTTAACCCGATGGCCGTCCCCGTCGTGGTCCATTTTCTTTTTTAACCCGATGGCCGTCCCCATCGTCGGTTACTTTGCTTTGTGAACTTGATGGCCGTCCCCGTCATGTTTCATTGATCCCTAGAGAATTTTTACAGCTTTATCTTGATGGCCGTCCCCATCATGATTTTATTCTTCCCAGCTAGTCGGCCGTCCCCATCTTAGCTTTACCTTTTATCCCCAGCATGTCGGCCGTCCCCGTCATTGCTATTTACCCAGCAGTCGTCCTCTGCTCGACGGTCGTCCTCCGTCGCCCACACTTTACAATATACTTTATTTTTCTTTTACAATCTATATCCCTTTTCTTCTTCATTCTGTGAGTGCAAATTTTGGACTGTCTTTGGTATTCAACCACAAGTTATCTTGTTTGCCTGATAAGCCGTCGCTTACATCCTGCACAGCTAACTCATGTTTGAATAGGGGCAGCTGTAAACACCCCAAATTTTCCCTCACCCCTTCACACCATGGCTTGTGATCATCTCATATGCATAAACACAATCATATCATCTCACATCTCATTTTTTGATTCACTGCATAGATTCAAAGTCATCTGCATCTAGGGTTTGTGATCTGAGCAATCCAGGAGCCTCCTGAGCCACTCCAAAGGCCACCAATCATTTCAAAGGGGTCCATGTGTGTTCATATATCATATTACATCCTCTCAAAGTCAAGAATGCAAAAGAATCACAAGAACTGGGATTGGTATGGATGCAGAGCCAAGTTTAACTACACAGTTGACCTAAAATTAGGGTTTTGGTTTCAGAGGCCATAACTCCAAATTTTTTGGTCATTCTTGTTTCCATTGGTCTCTATATGGTATAGGGAGTATGCATATCAATTTTCATGAAGAAATTCAATGGGAAAGGCATCTGATCAAAAGATGACTTCTTGAGCAAGTCAGTGCAAAATCAGGGCATCTGAGGCCCCCAATCACCCAACCAAAGGCTATTCTTCATCATTTTGAGTGTATATGATCTTTATTTGATCATAGGAGAAGGTTGAAGTTCACAAAATTCAAGAATTTGAAGATTTTGCAAAGTTGACTTTTTTGGGCATGGTTGACTTTTCAAGAATATGTCATTTTGTGCCATTTTTCAAGCCTTGATTCTTGATCCAAAAATGCTTCAAATGAAAAAACTCTGGTCATGAAAGATGAAGAACACATTTTTCCCTTTTCAAAAAGTACAAGAACATGACCTAATTCATTTTGGATCAAAAGTTATGGTGTGACAAAGTTGGCAAAAATCACTAATTTTCAAGATATGCACCAATTGGAAAATTTGCAAAATCATGTACCAAGGCTGTTTGTAACTTCTAGTTGACATCAAACCAATGTACAAACATCACATAAGTCCTAAAAGTCAGAATTAAACCAAAAATTCTCATGTTTCATGGCTTGTGGAATGAGAAAATCACATGTGAACTAGAAATGATCAAGTTGCAAAACCACTCATCACACCTCACCAACTTGATGTCTTGGATGCTGAACCTTCCTAGCATCACATACACACCATGCTGCGCCAGCCCTAGCCATTGTACCAAGCTAGAACTCAAGCCATACCTCTCTTACAACAAAGTTGACATTTTGCAAAAGTGAACTTACCAATCAATACAGTCCAGGTCACATCATCTGACCTATGGGATTATTTTATACTATCCATTTGCAAGCTAAACATATGAGGAGGCCAAGCTGAAACACACCATAGCATCACATACACAAAACTTACCTCATTTGCATCTCTCTTCGAATCTCTCTGCCCAGCTCACAAACATTCAAACCAGCTTCACTAATCATCTCACCATACTCCATTAAGCCAAAACCAACAAAGAACCAAGCCTGAATCAAGCAAGAACACCACTTCTCCATTTTCACTCCAACTTGCAGTTTCTTTCGAAACTCATTCCGCAGGCCATAAACATCCAAACAAGCTCCACAAACCTTCTTAAAACATCACCCTGACCACAAAGAACCACTCACATTGGCCTGAAACTGCCTGCATCACCATTGCCATTTTCAACTGAGCTTGAGCAGAAGCTGTTCAAACTCTTCATCTAGCCAGCATAAACTTCTCCAAAGCATTCAAGCATCATCCAGAGGTCATAAGGAGTGGATTTCACAAGGAGGGGAGGTCAGAAAGTTGCTGGAGTGAAAGCTTCGAATCTCAGGTAGCTCAAGAACTTTTTTTCCAGAAATGGATTTTTAAGTTCTAAACTTGTTCTCCATGCTTCACTGATTGTCCTGGTGCTTTTAGTTTTGAAAATGGTGATGAAATGAGAATTTAATTGCTGTCTGAAACTCTGTGACCTAAAAATTGTTTTGCTTCGATTCAGCCATTCCAGGAAGAATAAATTTGTTTTGATTTGGGGTTTTGGTTCGTGAGTGAGTGGGAATCATTTCCATGTTTTTAGATTTCGTTTTAGTTAGGTTTTGAGAGTTTTAGGGATTTTCAGGTGGGCTTCCCACCGGAGAAGACGACCGGAGGTCTTCTCCGGCCACCTGAAAGTCATTATGCCCTAATCCCTGTAATTAATTTCATTTGAATGTTGGGCGTTGGATTGGTTGACTCAGTGGACTTCCCGCGCGCATGAAGGGCCCAGATCCTCTTGCTTTGCCCTAATCCACTTATTTAGATTAATTAATTCATAATTAGGTTAATTAACTCAGATGCAATCCTGGCCACTAGATCTGGCGCCAGTCAACGCATTCAAACCCAGATTCAATCCCTGCCTTCCATTCGTTTGACTTTTCATTTATTTTAATTTCATTTCATTTCTTTTCATTTTATTTGCATAATTAATTTAAAATAGTAAAACTTGTTTAAAAATTATGAAACTTTTTCTCAAGAGTTTTATTAATTTTTAAGACACAAAAATATTTTTATTTTTATTTTTAGCATTAAAAAAGTATTTTTAAATGTTTAAAAGATTATTTTTAATTGATTAATGAAAATTAATTTATTAAAAATACTTTTAAGTATCTAAAAATCACCAAAAAATTCATGAAGTGTTCTAAGACATTTAGAAACATTGTCCAACCTTCAAACCAAATTTCTTTTTTGATCTTGATGCATTTTGAGAATTTTTCATTGAATTAAAATCATTTTTGTGCATTATTTTGATCCCAAGTTCAAAAAATCATTTCTGCCTATTCATGAGGAGTTGGACATTGATTCTTTTTGCATTGCATTGTGTTTAGCATGTAGTTTTTGAGATAAAAAGGCCATGATTTGATCCTTCATTTTCAAATTGTTTGACATTTCTTTTGTTTAGGAACCCTAAAACCCTAAAAAACTTGTAAAAACCATAACTTGAGATTGGTTAGGAGTTGAGACCTCTCCTTTGGGCATTGGTTTAGTATAGGATTAGGTTTACTTTGTGTGGCATTTTCAATTTTTTATCTTAGGGTTTGCTTCTGATTTTGACTTTTATTTGATGCATTGTCCATAAACCCTAATTTGGGCTTCCATATGCATCCATCTTGCATTCTCTTGCATAACATGACTTGCCATGACATTTCAAGCATCCATTTGATTCATTTGACATCATAAGACATATAGAAAGCATGTTTGATCATTGCATCATGTATTTGTCATGTTGTATGTCATGTGCACTTCATAACTTTTCATGTTTGTTCATGGTTCCTAGCTTGCTTCATTTGCATTCATGAACTTGTATGATCCTTTCCATGTGCTGCCTCATGTTTGTAGCATCTCATAGCATCATTAGCATCATGTAAATGCTCCTGGTTTTGTTTCTCATCATGTCATCTCATTCCATTTTGCATTGCATTGCATTCCTTTTCTAACCTTTCAGGTGGTAAGTGATTTTGGGAAGTGAATTTGCCTTCACTTCTCATAACTTTTCTTTTCATCTCTCTTGCATTCCATTGCTGCATTTTTTTATGTGTTTGAGTTTGAGCTTGCTCATTCTTCTTCCTCCCACTTCCTTTCTTCAAGTGACTTGACTTCTTGAATGAAGCAAGTTGCTTTGTTTCTCCTGATCCTTTCATCTGCTTCCTGGTGGTTCCTCTGAAGATTTCTCTTGCAAACCTCACAAACCTTAGGAACAACCAAGCATGACAATGATTAGGATTTTGATTAGTCTCCCCTCTTAGTTTTACCTTTGTGTCTCTCTTGAGTCTTCTCTTCTCATCTTATAATCAGGGACTAAACCCTAAAGGCTTTAAGGCTTTGTGATTAAGCTTATGCCTGTATCCTTCTATTAGGATGGAGTGTATAACTTTAATCCTAAGTGTTAAACCCTTAATGTGTTTAAACCTCTTAATCAATTCACATAATAATCATCAAGACATCACACTTGTAACTTGGGCCTTGCATTAGGGTTCTAATTCTTCCTTAATTGGTTAAGAAGGACTAACCCTAGTGTTAATGGACAAGTCCCCCTCAAGTTGTCTTACAAATCATAAAATCCACTTCATCATCATATCATTATCTAAAATCCACTTAATAAAGGCTTGTTTTATCATGAGTTTAATCCCTAATCATGGATTAAGTTGAGGAGCTTTCCTCAGCTTAAACATTCTCATCTATTATCCTTCTATTAGGATGGTGTAATGAGTCTGTTTAATCCATGATTATGGCTTAACCTCATTACTCAACACTAAACAAAAACCACAAAAACACCTAAATAATCACAAGTAGGTTAATGATCTTAATCCTGCATCATGGTGATTAAGTGTGAGAATCTGACTTCACACTTAAGGTATTCTCATTACCCCTAATCAGAGGGAAGATGTGATGAGTTTACTAAATCCATTGGTTTAGACTTAAGCTCATTAACTTATGACAAATCTTCAAAAGCAATAAAAGACTGAAAACACAAAAAACAAACAATAATCGTCTCCTCCGGGATTCTTTTCTCATCTCATTCACTCACAAACGAGAACTTGCTTCTTCCGTCTAATGCAAGACAGTTTGCACCTGAGCCAGACAGGTCATACACTTGAGCATAGGCAAGTAAGCAGTTCACAAGTCAATTCACCTTTCAGTCTCTTTGGGTCGAACTACGGTGTTCTGACTTCCTCATTGCACGAGAGGATACGTAGGCATAACTAAACAGTTATCGAACAAAAGTCTCTGTATATTCCCCCTCCTTCCAGCTTCATTCTTTAAGCCTCATTATCATGAGCATTTCACTCTTATCCTTACACTGACACTGTATATATCACACTTCACTTCCTTTACACTGACACCTGTACATCCTTTTCCAGTTATTTTATACACAGACTGCACTGACACTACCCCTTTAAAACACAAATCTTTCCAGCGTGGATCCCGTCGAGTACGACGGACAGTCTGGGTGCTAATACCTTCCCAGGTTGTAACCAACCCCCTTTCTCAGTTTCTCTGGTTCGCAACCGTCTTATCCATCTCTTTCCAGGTCTATGCAGCATTGCCTTTCCTTCGGGATAAAAATGCCTAGCTGGCGACTCTATTCATCTCCAGTGAGTTCACGGCTGTATGTTCTCATTGTCCCTCTCGCCGACCGTTCGCGTCTGTACCCTATTTGACCCGGCTTCATTTAGTGGGAGCGACAGCTACCAAAGAAAAACAAATACAAAAACCTATTTCTATTACAAACTATTGTCGAAGAAAAGTTTCTTTGAGTTCTTCAAATTTCTTCTGTTGAAGTTGAATTCGACGTTCACAAAGGCGTTTACTAACAGACAATTCGTCAATTTCTCTATTGAGTTGCTGAGCTATTTTTGCATGTTGAAGCCCCTTTTGAAGTTCTCTGTCAATCTCCTCTTGGTTGGGTTGTTGAAGATTGGCTTGACGTTCTTTCTCTTGAAGGATCTTCTTCTGGAGTTCGACAATTTGAGCCTGGTAAGTCTGGATTTTACTTTCGCATTCAGCAGCAGCTTTGGAGTAGTCTTCAGAAAGTTTGTTTAGTTCTGAGATCCTTTCGGTTGAAGAAGCTACAACATTCCACTCTGAAACTTGTTTCTCAGACTTGGTTGTGATGTTATGGGAAAACTCCTTTTGGCGAAGTAAGTCAGCACTCACCGAGTCAATCATAGACATCAAATTCATTACCAGACGGCTTTCCTCAGTAGAAGCCTCCAAGAGATTGGCCTGTTTTAGAAGTTTTTTCAAATCATATTGGGCATAAGGCTTTTCAACCAGAACTTTAAACAAGTCTACGCCAAGGATTTTAGTCCTGATCTCAGCCATGACAACATCAATTGATTGAACTTCAGAGGTAGCTCCAGAAGTTGTCGAACTGCTGTAGGAGGAATCCTGAAAGTTGTGTCGAGAGCTGAGAAGAGCCTTCAGATATTCTAGAGGTTTTCTCACTTTCAGACTCTCAATTTCTTCATGAGATAAGCTTGTCGAACCCGTGTTTGGAGGAGTTTATGTTTGAGTGGGAATAGGTTGGGCACTTCCTCCAGGATGCAAGCTTGTATCTGATCGTTTCGACACATCTTTTTCCTCTTCGATAGCCTTCTTGTCAGCTTCAGCTATATCAATTGGCCCTTGAAATTGTTCATCTTGATCTTGATCAATTTTTTCCTCCACAGTGAATTCTGGGCGAATAGGGGAGTTGTTGCCAGAGGATTCTGGGTCACTGATGTCGAAGTCACTATAGGTTTGAGGTCCATAAGCACCAACATCTGGAGTGGCTTCTCCCAGGAGTCGTTCAGCCAAAGTTTTCTCAAAATCAGAGGGGATAAGTTTTTCTTGGACTTTGGAGGTTCCTTCGACGTCGAGATCAACCTGAGGTCACAGCAAAAGGAAATTGAGTAAAGAAACAATGCAAGTAAAAAATGTTTTGAGTACTATCAGTCGAAATGAAAATACCTGAGGAATCTCAGTATGGATGCTCGAATTCCCACTCTTCTCACTTTTTGAGTGAGTTTTGGTGATTGGACTGGTAGGGGGAGTTCTTCTGTTGACGATAGATCTCTGGGATGCTACCGTTTTTATTTTCATACCCTTGTTCCTTTTGAGAGGTTGTGGCTCAGGGGATTCGTCCTCAGACTCTTCGACACTCACTTCTTTTTCTTCTTGTTTCCTCTTGGTTGCTGGTGTGCGATTTATCTGAGACGTACGAAAATAAATTTGTTCAGCATTAAAAAATAATAAAGTTATATAAGAAAGGTGGAATGCTTTTGCATGTCGAAACCTTCTTGGCAGCTGCAGGTGGTCGTTCGACTGGTTTGGTGGAAGTCCCCTCGCCAGGGGTTTTCTTGCTAGTTATCTTGACAGCTGATATGAAAGAAAATAAATGAACATGGATATAAAACATATAAAAAGTTAGAAATAAGGAGAGATTGTATTTCTTCGACACCTTCAAGAATAGGAGATTCCACACGAACGTGTTCTATTCCAATATGAAGGTGCCCTGGGAAGTTGTCCAAATGATACTTCGTCGGAACCACACGTTCAACAAGTTTTTTGCGAGACTCACGAAGCAGCTTTAAGTCAGACCCACACACAAACCAATCTGGAAATGGAGGGCACAGGGCCACACCAAATTCTGCAGAAGGGAGTGGGGGAAACCTTGGAGGAAACGTGGTGTAAGCAAAATTGTAGCGTGCATGTGATGGAATATATGGAGGCAACTCCAACTTATCCATTTTTTCTGAAAATTTCTGTTTTAAGGTCACTGCTGCTTCGCCTATGGTTCGACGAAGATCATTTGGCCTGTAAATAGTTTCAAAATATTTTTGAAAATTTTGAATCTCTTTGATGTGTTTGTCCGTACCTTTCTTCTTTTTATCCTGCACAAAAGCAAAAGCGTTCGTCAGGTGTGTTGTGAAAGTTGCTACGCCAAAGAACTTGGTGAGGTAGTATTCTTTCCACCAGATGTCGAAGTCCTCAGTGCACAGATGGGTTGGTCGAAATATTACAGGGTGGACTTCCAAGGATGCGTCGAAAAATTTGTGATACAGTTCTAAACTTTTTTCTAAATTATGAAAGGAATTGTAGAACAAGATGGAACCTTTCTTGGGATAGATAGGTTTTGTTTTCGTTTGGATTAACCCAAATTGTCTAGCCACCAGATTAGGCTTATAGACAATAAGAGAAATCTTGGTGTTATTCAGGCTATGGTGAGAAAAGAGATGTCTTGGTGTGAGGAATGATTCCCAGATGGATATGTATGAATCCTCTTCCTTCTGGTGTTCTACAGGAAGCTGTCTGGTGAACCATTTGGGACCTACAGTCCTGTTGGCGAAGGGTGCCATGGATGGTGTGAATTTGTAACGTTTTGCAAACATCATTACATAGCTGGTGAAGGCTTGTCGAAGGCTTATCCCTTCATCAGTTGGAGTCAGTTTGACCAGCCTAGGCCATTCGACACGCCTGTCCCTTACCTCTTCTTCGTCTATGGGGTTCTTGATGGGGATGCAGTTCTCAAAAGTGGCATTCAGCCACAGTTGTAGAAGCCAGAAAGGACCTGTCAGGCTGATGTTTCCCTTCTCTTTAATAGTCTTCAGGTTGTTCACGCTTTCGCTGAGGAATTCATAAAGGTTCGCCAGAAGCATTTCACTTAGACAAAAGGTAACTCCAGCATGAAGTTGGTTGGCAATAGTGATGTAACTCCTGGCAACTTGAAGAGATCTAGTGCAGAAGACAAACTTTGCTAGCCACAGAGTGAGGAAAGCCACATGCTCTTTATCAGAGACCTCTTCAGTGTCTTTACCTTGGTGATGTGCAATAAACAAGGAGTAACCAGCATGCTTTGTGTCGAAGCCTATAGGGTCTTTGTTTAAATGTTCAGGGTTGAAAATTTCGCCTATAGGACTAAGACCTGTGATGGCTGCTATATCAAAGAGGGTTGGGGTGACCATCCCACAGGGAGGTGAAAGTTGTTGTAAGTGTTATCCCAAAAATATAGGGAAGCCAGCAACATGTTCTGGCAGTAACGTGGTCCTTCTTTCGACAGTTGAATTAGGTCATAGATACCTGTTTTCTTCCAAAATTTTCCCTTAGCCTTTTCAACTCTACTTAGCCAAGCTAGATAATCCGTAGGATCTTTGGTCAAGGGAGGGCTCCTAAAAATCTTATTTTGATTTAAATATGATAAATCTAGGTCTGTCGAAGCTAAAAGGGTTTCAGGTTTTTTGGAGGATCAGTAGGTTGAAGGTTCTTACTTGCCCCTATGGGTTTTAAAGCAGAATAAGAAGGGTAAAAGTCTTTTAAACGGTTTTGATCAGCGTTAGGATCAGAAAGTGGACCTAACATTGCTTGGCAAACCCCAGAAATTAAAACAGGAATCAATACCTAGGATCGGTAGATGCTGGCCTTTTCTCTCTCGTTTGGAGGTTCTGGAACATATTGTTGCTGGTTTACTTGCATTGGTCCAGGAAGCGTGTGAGCAGGAGGAAGATCAGTGGTTCTTTTTGTTTTCTTAGCACCTTGATCAACAACGTTCTTTGGAGGAGCCATTGTTGAGGGAGGTTTGAGCTGGAGTTGCAGAAGGATTAATGGAGTTGAAATGGAAATATTTGTTTGGTAAAGAAGAAGAAGTTTGAGAGTGTAAAAAGTGAAAAGATTTGGAAAATGATATTTATAGGAAGAAAATGATAAAGTAGAAATAAATGAAAAAAGAAGAAAAGAAATGTTTCAGTTTTGATCATGGGGTACGTGTCCTGTTGATCAACGGTGATGATCAAAAAGTGGTGGTTGGTGAGAACCCATGATTAGCTAGGTTGTAGGGTTATGGAAGATCGTGTCTAAACGTGGGCTAGATGAGACGTTTTCAGAAAAAGTGAAATCATGGTTTTTCTTGGGACTCAACAAAGTCACGTTACAATTAATGAAATTGACATGGTGTCAGAAGAAGTTCGACAGCAAAGGATGGTTTCTCCAGAGTTTAGTCGAAACATCTTTGCTGGGGGGCAATTTGTAGGCACATAATTTCGACAACATGAGTTCAAGATGTAAAATCATTTTTTGCTAAGGAAATAGTCACCAGATAAAGGAAAAAAGAAATAAAGATGTTCAGAAGTTTTTCGACAAGACCAGATGCTCAAGTACTTCGACAGGAATACAAAGAATTTTCCAGCAAACAAAGTTTGAAGATCTTTTATTGTAGTTCAGCATTTGACAAAATTTAAAGAATTGGTATGCTTTTCGACACTTCGACAGAAGATAGGTTGGAAGAGGTTTTCGACAAAAGCGTTATTTTGTAAGGTTTGAAGAGTTTTTGTCCTCTTCGACAATTCGACAAAATGAAGAGATGCAACGTTTCGTCACAAAGAGGAAGAATTCAAATTTAAAAATTACAACATTTGGCAGTTGAACGCGTGGAAGCTTCAGGAAAAGAAGAATGCATGCAGACTGACAAGTGTCATTTAGTTAGGATTTTTCCGTTTTAGGCAGTTATTTTATTTGTATATAAATAGGGTAGTTGTTGTAGAATCCTGTGTGTGAAAAACTTGTACAATAATCCTGTAAAATACTCTAAGTACCCAGTGTGAGAGAAATGAGTTTGATATCTGGAGAAATGTATGTGTTGAACACCAATTTCATTTGAGTTATTTAAAATTACTAGTCTTGTTTCGTCAAATTATTTTACTTTTAGTCTCTTTATTTTTCTGCAAATTTTATACTCTTTTTGTCATTTCTTACTTTTGTTCAACTTTTACTTCACTTTACTTTTTACATTCAAACATTCAAGATCTTAAATATCATTAACAGAACAAACCACAAACAATTACCAACACTAAGAGTAATTCGACAACAAATTGCACATGTGTCCTAGGACTTGTTTGGTTGGTCCTGCAAGTAACCCAGTTTTGTAAGAGATTGGTTAACCAGAGGTTGTTCGTCAGAAATCACAGCGAACAACTGGTCATATCATCATGATTTTCACAAAATGTTTCCTCATTCATCTATTTGCATGGGTAATGCATGATTCTTCCGTCTATTTTTGGGATACACAGTGCCCATTGTTTGGCCACTACTTTATGTTCATCGACATGTCATTTAGACCTTGTTCACAAGTGCACAACTCTCTTAGGATGTGGTTCCATCATTCCCGCGTTCTTCAATTAATGACACTAAAAATAGAGAACATGGCTATAAAATTAATTTGGCTTAAATGCACTTTTAGTCTCTTTAGTTTGGACTTTTTAAGCTATTTGTCCCCCTATTACAAAACTTGCGATTTTGGTCCCTTAATTTTGATGGCCTTTGGATTTTTGTGGTCCCCTCCATTTTTGCAGATGTGACATTGATGATTAGGATAAATAAAATATTTTTTAATTAGGTGGCATTCATGACTAGGATATTTTAATATTTAATAATATTTTTAACTAATTTAATATTGTCTTAAATAGTGTTTCAGTCCCTTTAAGTTAGCGAGTTTTTGATTTTTGTCCCTGTAAGCTTTTTTTGGATTTCATCCATATATCTTACTTTTTGAGGACTAAAACGAACGCAAATGTGAAATATAGGGACAAAAACCAAAATAAATAAATTACAGAGACGAAAATCAAAAACTCGCTAACTTACTGGGGAGAAAACACTATTTAAGTCTTTAATATTTTTACCCACTTAATTTTAATTAATTAATATTTTTACATAATAAATTAATTATATGGTATTAATTAACTGAAATTAAAATTTATGGGCTTTGAGCACAAGTCTCTTAAGCATATCTCCGATCCATATTAATACAACTTGTTGGACGGTTGTGACATATATAAACACCAATATTGTTTAAAGGAAAAACGATGTGGGGCTTATTCTCCACATGCAATAGAACCATCTCTTTTCCAACACTTTCTCAATCACTTATTTGTAAACATTAACTTTCTCCATCACTTATCCATCTCTATACGCAATCATTTCATTTCCATCATCATCATTGTTCCTCTTCGTTTCTTGTTAATATCTTTCTTTCTAGGCTTTTGTTTTCATCTCACCCCTTCCTTCAACAAACCATGGTATTCACTTTTTGTTGTATTTTCTTTTTCTTCTTCAACTTGTTTCATTACTTACTTTGATCTAAATCTTTGATTTTTTTCTTTTTGTTATTCATGATTTTGTGATATTTACGAGAGGGAGGTTTTTTTGTTCTTGTTTTTGTTTATTATTGGTTTTGCTTTTGTGTACAGGTATGAGGAGCAGAAACGAGTTATGGAAACCTTTGAAAAGAATCTTTTGTGCAGATAAAGGTATCACACATAACAAAATAGTATAAAATTACAAAATCTAATTGCAAACAAAGTCTAATTGCAATATAATTTAATTAAATAGTTTATAACAAAATAACTCAAATGTGTATCAAATTTAGTTTAAAGGAGGGAAAATTGTTTCAATGTTGAAATCTCTTTCTTTAATATTAAAATAATTTGCAGTAAAATCAACTGCATCCGCAACAATTTCATCGTCAATGATATCATTACTATTTTTTTTTTATTTCTTTTATTTTATTTTATTTTATTTTTTTAATTAAAATAATAAAAATATATTTTTTTTTAAAATTGCAATTAAACTGTCGGTTTATGAAAACCGTCGATTTTTCTGGTTTTTTCGATTTACACCGGTTTTTATCAATTCATATCGGTTCAATGACATAAGCAATCCAACATTCGAACCAGACCGATTACCTGGCCGATTCTCGGTTCGACCGGTCCGACCAACCGATCCGATCCGATCCGATTTTTAAAACACTAGACAACCATACTAAATCTCAATAGACTTGAGAAAATTTAATTTAATTTGATTCTTGATCTTATATTCTTCTAAACTCGGCCTTAACTAGGAATCATAAACCCCTTCTAAAATTTTGTTTTCCGATCTCAAATAAAATTTTATTTATTAATAAATATAAAATTGTTAATACTATTCTAGATGGATATTGCAGATTTTTCTATCTCACTTATGAATGTTGTGAAAAAAAAATTCTTTAATTGTCTAGTTCAATGAAGTACTTATAACTTAAAGTTAACTAAATTTGTTGTCCGTACAAATATAACATTTTGTTTTTGCTTTTAGTGTTTGAAAGAAATTTTATCAAATAATAGTCCTCAAATATTTTATATATTTTATGTTAATAAATGGAAGTGACACCCTATAAAAATATCAAAATTATATTTATAAAGATTAAAATTTCACTAAATTTATTTTATCTCAATAAACTATTATAATTTTTTTAGTCTCATAGACTAATAGTCTAAAATATCACCTTATTAAAATAAATAAATAAATAAAATATTGCGAACATATATTAATATTGTCATATGGTTTTGTATAGTTAACAACTTAATTGAATTGACTTAAAATAAGGCTATTTAGTCCCTCTATTCAGTGTTAAGTATGCATCATTAAACATAAATTTCAAATATGCTGACATAAAACATTTTAAAGGTACTCCTCGAGTCGATCCCGATTGACTTTCTAACATATATGACATAATGAGCTAGTTTGTTTAAAAAAAATTAGATTTTTTTGTATTTTTAAAAATGGATTTTGTAAAATTATTTTTTAAAATATCATAAATTTTTTTATATTTTTTTTTTCTAAATTGCAAGATTAATTTTGATATCATTCAACATAAACAGATATTTAGATCAAAATATAGTCGAAATCATAATTTTTTTAAAAAGTTATATATTCAAAATTGATTTTTATGAAAAAATATTTAAAATAACTTCAAAATTAAGTGGTTTTTTGAAATTTTGATATCTAAATTTTTTTTCGATAAAATGATGAAATATCTAAAATTATATTTTAAAAATAATTATTTAAACAAATTTTAATTTTAAGCTTTAATGAAAATTTTCTTTATAATTTTTTTTTTCACAATTATATTAAACTGTAAAAATTATTTTTAAAAAAAGTTAAAACAAACTGCCCAAAATATCAAATATGCTTATGGACTTTTTAGTCCCTCTATTCAATGTTATATATGCAACTTTAAACATAAAATACCAAACATTTTAAAGATATTCCTCGAGTCCATGATGAACTTTGTAACATATACGACATCAATGTAGATATGACATGAAAATGTTTATGCTTTCTCCACAATCACAATACCATGCGGGAAATGGATCATGTCATTGAACTGTTTTGGCTTAAAATAGATATTTTGAAATTACATTTATCATCTTTTAATATTAACTAATCTCCGTTGAAGAAATTATTGGCCTCCACCAAATATTTAAAGGTCAATCACAACCAGTTGCTTACGGTTTTGCTATGATAATAGTATTATTAAGCTTGATATGTTCGTACTTTTTGTAAAGATACATTCTTTGGTGCTAATAAAAAATCTTGTTGGTAAAGATTCCATTAGGTATATTAATGTTACTAATTGACTTACAAACATGTGCCATCATTCCATTCGTACCTTGCAAAAGTCAGTTGGCTTTGTTAAATATAAAACAATAATGAGGACGCGGCCCAATGACACGGCTTCAAAGTTGACCTCTCTTTCCATAAAAGATATTTCAATATTGCTGAAGATTCTAATTCCTTTAATCTCTTTTTTTAACATCATGAGTCGATTTTTGTGAGATTGAAATTAACTTTAATTAAGTTGTTAAATTTGTTTAGAGATTTTATTTAACCATATATTAATTATAAGATATATGTATATATTTTTTTTCATAGTTTAGTTATGAAAAAGTGAGAGACCAAGTACGGTAGACTGTCTTGCATCCTCTCAAAGACGGTTACATATATATATATATATATATATATATATATATATATATATATATATATATTATGAAAAAGTGAGAGACCATGTACGGTAGACTGTCTTGCATCCTCTCAAAGACGGTTACATATATATATATATATACATATATATATATATATATATATATATATATATATATATATATATATATATATATATATATATATGTATATATGTGTATATATATACATATATATATGTATATATGTATATATATATATATGTATATACATATATATATATATATATATATATATATATATATATATATATATATATATTGCAATGCACGTCAGTTTATCATAATGTGCACCCACTATCTATAGCGTTCACCCTTTAATATAATAACTCGTCCATTTATGAAAATGTGGAGAATGCCATGTCATTATCCATTAACGGTATGATAACAACAATCAAAGAAGATAGTTGTGTTCTCCATGATACTAGGAAAATATCTTCTCACTTTCGATGCTCATAAGAGAAGAGTATTGTACCCGTTTCTTAGGTTCTAAGATCAACGTCCAAGAGGTTCTTATAAATACCTCAATCGTAAAGTTTAGGGAGGACATTCAATTTACTCAACAATCACCCATGTACAGAGTTTTTCAGCATCCTTACGTGAGCTTACTCTAACACCACAACAACCATATAACCATCAGACAACCCTATACCACTAGGGGTAGTCACTCATTATATTTTTAGCAAGTACAATTGACGCCCACTGCGGTGCTTGATAAAACTTGGTGGAATAAAATTGTCCATATCCTTTGAGTTTTGATGGTAATAAATTACTTACAGAACAATTTGGTATACTAACATATGTTCAAGTATGCGGGATCATAAGCTTAAAATTCAACTCATAAATGACCCTGATGAAAGCATGTGTAGAGAAGCTAAAAGACTCATATTCTGAAGGATCAGAATCTAATGAATCTAAACGTGGTATCTCAGCTTCTGAAGGATCAAAAGCTGAATATGGTATCTCAACTTCTAATGACAACTCCTAAATACCTCATCTAAAGGTGTACAGCTTCTGGTATATACATTGTCTTCAAAATAGGCCAATCTTGCCAATGCTAGATTATTGGAAAAAAAAAGTCAACTAGGGTTTCTCAGTGCAATGCTCAAGGGAAGTTGATGTGGCCTCTTAAGTATGCCTCAACTTCTTGGTAGATACTTAGTATGAGAAAAACACAATGGATAAAGTTATTACACAATGGATGAAGATCTTAATCTGATTCTTCTTCCAATGTCTCTCTTGGAAATGCTTCTCAATAAAGAACACTTGTGCTAGTCATCTTCCAACGAGTTGAAGATTTGAAGGTAGGTTACCCCAACAATAAACAAACAAACTATCAAAGCATAACTCTAAGCTAAAGTTTTATAATTATTTATTACAAAAGTTCTTAAGATTTCTTATCTTTGTATATCTTAGAAATCTTAAGTGTTTAGAATCTTTGTGGTTGTTGTGTCACTTCTATACCTCTGAGTTTACATCAAGTATAATTGTTATCTATTATCCTATACTATTTGTTTAGAGTATAGGAAGTCTCTTGTTGGTTTGATTAAGCATTGAAAGTCTCTTTCTAGTTTGCTTGAGTAGTGGAAGCCTTTTGCATGCCTGCTCGAGCATAAGTATCTTGCAAGTTTGCTTGAGCAGAAGTCTCTCTTCTAGTGTGATTGAGCATTTGAAATCTCTTGCTAGTTTGATTGATCAAAGTGTAATTAGTTTGATTATAGTGAAAATCTCTTATTGGACAAGGTGACTGGACTACTCTCAATTTATGAGAGAAACCGGGATGACTTTTTGTGTTGTTTTGTTTCTTGTTCAAATTCTGAACTTGTTCAAATTCCACTGCTAACAACTCTAAGATTATATTCTTAACTTGTTCAAATACCGAAGTTGGATTTTCATAGGTGAAAATGAATTAACATACACAATTCAATCCCCCTTCTGGTTTATTTTTCTCACCTTCAAGTGGCATCAGAGCACGATTTATGGTAAACACTTAACAGTGGTAGAGAAAAGGTCCCGAGAAAAATACATCTTACATCATTTCTGATGATTTTGAAATAACTAGTCCTGATGGTGGTACTCTTTGTGGTAATAACAACCATGATCAAATTACATCTTATAAAAAAATTATATTGATAAAAAAAATGTGTGCCCATATTATAGGACTTGATAATGAGTTATAGGATATTCTTGAAGATGGGAATCAACTTTAAAGTTGATGGAGTAGGTACGATGATTGATAGAAAGAATCTCACACCTTCTAAAAAAAGGTTTATAGAAAGCATCATAGAGTGAATGGTATTTTGGTGGAATCTCTACCTCACTCATAATACATAAATATCATTGAGAAATCAATTGCCAAACCCATCTTTGAATCTTTATGTGCCACTTATAAAGGGAATCAGCAAGTCAAAGAAGCTAAGGCTAATTTGTTGGTTCAACAATATGACATGTTTAGAATGGAAAATGATGAGAGTATTGAAATCTTGTTTTCAAGGTTTCAAATACTTGTGCCTGGACTTCACATTTTGAACAAAAGCTACACCACCTCTAATCATGTCAAAAAGATTCTTAGGAGTCTTCTTGTCAAATATAGACCAAAGGTGACAGCTATTCAAGAAGCAAAAGACCTGAACACTATCAATCTTGAAAGTATGATAAGTAATCTCCAAATTCATGAGTTAGAACTCAATGGATGTGAAGGACCAAACAAGAAATCAAAGTCTCTGGCTTTGCTGAGAAATCTTCTCAGACTTAATAGCACAAATAAGCCACTCAAGATGAAGCTTCTGGTGAAGATTCTAATGATAATGTAATGGAATTCATTACAAAATAAATTCAATATCTTGCAAACAAAAACATGATGTTCTCATGTAAAAAATCTAGTTTCAATGGAACAAGCTCCATAGAAAACAAGGACGGTTAGAAAGGTTGCTTCAACTATCAGAAGATTGATCATTTCATTGTTGATTGTTCTGTTATTCAGAAGGATAAAGCCAAAAAGGAAAATTTATAGAAGAATAACTTCATAAGTAAATTCAAGAAAAGTATCATGGCTACATCGGATGACTTGATGACAAATAAGAAGCTGACAATAGTAAAGAAGAAGCCAACTTGGCTTTAGTTACTTCAACATTCTCAGATTCAGAATTATAAGCTAGTTCTAATTCAGATTTAGAGGATGCATAAGAGGTATTTTCTAGACTCTCTAAATCTGATTTAATTACTTCATGTCAAGATCTTATGGAAAGTTTCCATCAAAAAGCTAGACATATGAACATTATAAAGAAACAATATGGTCTTATAAGAGATGAACTAAACTTCTCTAAAGACAAGTTTGAAAAACTAGAAAGAGATCAGATTACCGTAATAAAAGATATGTCTGACAAACCTCTTGATAAGTATGAATTAGCTCTTTAAGAGTTTGTCATATATGGCTTTAAAATAACCAAACTTGCATCCATGATCTATGGTGTAAGTAGAAGTAAAGGGGAAGGTTTTGGATATCATCAAAAACCTTATAATCCAAGGACTGAAATCTTGATGAAACCATCAAATCCTTCTTCAAGCTCTGCTCAAATAGGGTTCAAATCAAACAGAACCTATAGTTGTAAAGTCAAAGGTTCTAAAAGAATCAAAACCTAAAACATCTAATTCAAAGGTTCTAAAGAAGATAGAACCTAAGACACCATGTTTCATGGTTGTGAAAGGTCTAAAACTTAATAATATGACTAATTCAAAACAAAAAACTTCAAAATCTAAATTATTGATGGATCCAAATCCTTATTACGAAGATAAGGTCCAAAATAAGAGAAGTCATATCAGAACTAACACTAAAGGTCCCATAAAAATATGGGTACCAAACAATGAGATTATTTTTGTTGCATATATATATTGAAGAACAAAGCAATATTCTCAGTTCCAAGACGGTGAATGCTTAAAACTTACAACAAGAAAAAGGCCTATATTCCAAATCCTAAATCTAAAGGAGGGTGAAAATGTGGAATATGGAAGAAACTAGTAAGACAAGCTTACTGGTATTGGGAAAACTGATATTGTCCTATAAGGAGATGGTGCTTCAGATTCTTAATAAATATATGGTTTACTCTATTGTTTTGGAGTCTTAGAAGACTCCTGATGGTTTTTAGAAGAGCATTGTTGAAAAATTGTAGTTCCTCAAGAACAATCTTAATAGCATATCAGAAGCTGCACAAAGAAAAGTTATATTATTTTTGTGGTTTTATGCAACAATTTCTAATCTTAACATTTTAAATACCTATCAAAAGAGATTTATGTTTATGAAAGAAAAATTACACTTCATTGTGACAATTCTACTTCTATCAGAATGGCAAAGAATCTTATTCCATATCAGAGTCAAAAATCTTAATTTTTTAAAATATGTGCTTACATCTGATTGGAGTAGTAGAGTCTGATGATGTCCATAAGCTATTGTAATGAGAAGCTATAGACTATATTTTGGTGAATAATAGCCTTTGAAGCATCTCATCCTCTGGAACTCAAAATAAGGTTGACTTCCTCTAATATGAACACAAGTGGACAAAACATTTTTAGTGCCTTTGGCACCTGTCCTCTTGTGTGTCGTAAATCTGAAATGTATTATAACATGTGGATTATAACTGTTGGGTAAAAAATCCTTAGATATTGATGACATGTCTTAGTTTCCTTGCTTCTCGCCTCTTTTTTTTGTGTTCTATTTTGATCAAGATTATTTTTTCACTCAAAACACTTTACTCATATCAGACTATTAGCTCCTAATTTCGACACCTAGTTGACTTCAGGAAACATTGACTTTAGTATCATGTTTTTTGGAAGAGTTAAAAGGCTTCGACCAAATCCTGTTGAAGAATCCTGAGTCGAAGACGCAGGGAATGCAAGGATTTGGACTTAGAATATTTTCTAAGTATAGGAAATATACTTCGACCGAACGCTCATGAGAGTGGTCGACGTGCAGCAATTGAGATTCAATATTGGAGGGAAACTTATGGTTCTTTCAATTTGAAAAAGGGACAAGTGGCACATATTGGAGGTTCAATAACATGCAAAGTGCCAATTGACATATTTTTATGAGTAAACTGCCAATAGCAGTTACCTTCGATTAGTATAAATAATGTAGTTCTAGTGTTAGAATTGTGTGTGAATCATATTGTACAAGTTACTCCATAAATACTCAAAGTACTCGTGTATAGAGAAACGAGTGAAGGCGAGAATGTACGTGAGGAGATCACCACCCTATTTCATATCAATGCAATTTATATTCAAGTTTTTACTTTGAAGTCATTTACTTTGCATTTCCTTACTTTCAAGCAAGTTTATTCTCCAGGAATTTATTGTCTCTTTACTTGCTTTTTATTATATTTCATTGCATTTTACCTTCGACTTTAATTACTTTGAGTCTTGTTTGTTTTATTTTCTCTTTTATTAAAACACTTCATAAAGTTTGTTGAAGAGTTTATAACATTAACACTGAAAAACCAATTAATACCTATTATAACACATGTCATAGGATCAATATGGTTGATCATGTCAGTAACTGTGAACATTTTGTTGTTTTTGGAGGACCAACCGATGTTTACTAATTTTCAGGGTAAACAAAGACACATGTCACACCCTAAATTTTGACCGAGTATCTCTCAATAATTTCATTCATCTGACGCATTTTTATCGTAGCATCGATAGTCAGTCATTTTAGCATAAACATTTCATTGGTCAATAATCATGCATTTTTAACTGATTTTTATCATTCCATACCATTTTTTATTTATTTATTTCTATTTAGATAAATATTTTAGTTTATTTAGAATTGATCTTAGTTTTTGTTTTTATTTTAATTTATATTTTAATTAAATTTAGTTTAATTTCAATTTCAATTTATTTAGTTTATCTTTGATTTAGTTTAGCTTCAATTTATTTAACTCAATATAATTTCTTTTTTTTAATAACCCTTTTCCTTATTATTATTATTATTATTATTATTATTATTATTAGTTTTATTATTATTATCATCTTTATTATTATTATCTTTTATTATTATTATTATTAGTTTTATTAATATTATTTATTATTATTACTACTACTTTTCTTTGTTTTTTCTTCATGTTCAAAAAGAAAAAATGATGAGTAGGGTCCACTACAATAATTATTCTCACACTTCACATAGATTGTCAACTTGGACTTATCAATGGCCAAAAATTATTCTCACACTTCACATGGATTGCCAACTTGGACTTATCAATGACCAAAATCATTCTCATAAAGTCACATGGATTGCCACATCATCACTCCTACCTCATTCACACTATAAATAAGATATATCTTTCTCTCATTTGAGACTAACAATAATACCCTTAAATTCTCAAAATCTAGCATATTCATTACATATTTTTCAAAGTCCAAATTATTTTTTTTACTTACACAATACCCATAAACATTCACCATCTTCATCACAACAACAACCTCCATCAAAACACCTTCACTTTATTCTACACAACAAGTTCAACCTTTGCTAGCTTTGGAGTTTGTGAGTATTATCTGTCATTTATTTATTTATATTTTAGTTTATGAAACTTTCATTTGATTTTATTTGTATTAATCCATCCTTTCTTAGATCTTTATTTTAGTATTTCATGTTTTTTTCTAACTCTTAGTGTAGTTTAGTTTTAGTATTTTTATTATTATTTAAAAAACATGTCAAAAAACATAATAGTGAACTATTTTATTCTAATTTATTTTGTTCTTTCGGCCGATGATATCACAAAAGGCCACGATAAATCGTTTCCGATTAATCGTGACCAATATGAGGCCTTTTATCTATTTTATTTTCATGTTATTTAATTGATTTTATCTCTATAATTCATTTCACTTTATTTAGTATATTTATTTATTTTATTTTATTTCTTGCATTTTTTTGTACAATATTTAATACTAACGATTCCGATTAATTCATACACTGCACGCACGCTTCCTCTTGGGCAAACTACAACGATACATTTTATTTCTTCGCAATCCCGCATAAATTATCATGTATCCCTCTCCCGTTTATTTTCAAACGCAATTTATTTTTTTCGCCTTTATTTTACGATTTTGTATTATTAGGAACACCTTTAGGAATTAGGATTAGAATCCACTTCATTTAATCAATTAAAACATTCTCGCCTACACTTCACACACGTAAGTCAGTCACTATGTGACTGCCATCTGCACGATCTTTATCGCATCTTAATTAATTAACGAGGAACTGAACTTCGGAATCTAGCATTCTGCGGGTTCTTTAATGAACCACTCTTGAGGTTAGCCTTCGAGTTGTGTTTCATTTATTCCTTCGTTTCTAAAATATTAAACCCTAAGTCATTTTTAAACAAATATTCAAACAATCAACTCTTAATTAACACATTAAAATAATGAAAGAACTAAACTCAGGAATCTAGCTTTCCTCGGGTTTTTGAATTGAATTACTGTTGGGGCTAGCCCCCGATTTGTAATTCATTCGCTCTTTCATTTTTAAAACGTAAATCTCTAATTAAAATCGTGAAAGAACTAAACTCAGGAATCTAGTATTCCCCGGGTTTTTGAAATGAATTACTGTTGGGGCTAGCCCTCGATTTGTAATTTGTTCGCCCTTTCACAATGGAGATACAACTTAAAATTCACCAACAAACACAAATCACTTTACAATTAATCAACGAATAACTGAACTCTAGAGTCCAGCACTCCACAGGTCCTTGAATGCAATCACACTTGAGGCTAGCCCTCGAGTTGTGCTTCATTCGCCTTTCGTTTTAAAACACTTAACAAAGGTCAAACACCTTTTCTTTAAACGAACATTGTTTAAATATTTCTATCTTGCAAACAAGCTAGCGCTTTAGCCTCCGCCGCGAGTATAAGCCAACGCTTAGCAGTAGAATGCGTTTTAAATAATCGTTCCATTAAAAATCACAAATCGTAGTAGCACGAACTACGAAGCTCTGACTTTCCCATTGCACAAGGGAATACGTAGGCACAGGGATTTTAATCCTTCGCGAGCACAATAATAAAAAAATTAACTATCTCTCCGGCACCATAATAAAAAACTTTAATCTTTTTCCGTAACATTAATAATAATTTAAAAACTTTCTTTTCCTTTTAAAACAAACATATTAACAAACATTTAGAAGACAAAGACTTAGATCAACATTTAATCGCATAGTTAAGCTAAGAGGTTCCCGTTGAGTACAACGGACGTGAGGGGTGCTAATACCTTCCCCTTGCGTAACCGACTCCCGAACTTAGAATTTGGTTTCATAAACCATTTCTTATCCTATTTAGGTTGTATCTATATCTCCCTTTTCTTTAATTAGAATAAATAGAATTAGGTGGTGACTCTGTTGTTTTCTTTCCGCGTCCCATCGCGAGGATCGTATTTTTTTCGAGGTACGACAGTTGGCGACTCTGTTGGGGACTAGTTCTATGCTAGAGAGGGTCGAGCCTAACTTAGCTTTGTGCGTTTATTTTGTTTGATCTTATCTTTTTTTCTTCTTTATGTTTATTATTTATGTTTGTCTATTTGTTCTTTTACCGCTTTCTCTTATTTGCTCATTATATTACTTGTCTGTGGAATCTCGGGGTCACATTGCAAGTAAAATACGAGTTGTGGAAAAATAAGAGGGCACACCTAGGTTAGAATTGGTAGTCATTAGTGTTAGTCTCCAAGAACTCGAATCTTGAGGGCCTAGCATGAAAGCTCCCCCAGATAGTTAGACTTTTCGTAGATCTTGTCACAACGCAGCTAGCCTGTCACGTGACCTGATTCATGAAAGGGTTGTGATTCTGGGATCCATCATTAAGAACCAGTTTCTATATTGGTAGTTCTGTAATGTTAGTCTCCAAGGGCTCGCCCCTTGAGGGCCTAGCATGAGAACTCCACTCAAGGTAGACCTTGTCGTTATTATCGTCAAAATGCAGCTAGCCTGCGGCGGGGCGTTAATACGATAAACTTCTGTGACCTTGAGTATCCTAAACCTTCACCGTAGAAACCATCCTGTGAGTAGGGTTTTACGGGTACAAAATATAGAACCAATCTCTTACAGTCTACCAAATAGGAAGTTTTTAGTTATTTCCAGTTTCTGAGTCTGTTTGTGCTTGTGACCCTAAGCATAGCTGCATTGCATGGCATGGCATACCATCTGCATCATTTGCATTATTTTATACACCTGGGTTGTTCTTCAATTCATTCAAGTTGTCTCTGTATTCCAGTTATCTGTCCACCATCAAACTGAAGCTTCGTAGCCGATACAGAACCCGAGCTTACCGCAGACGCAGGATGTCAGAACAAGAGGTTCATAATGCTGAGGTCCGAATGGAAATTGAGGAGTTGAAGACAAGTGTTACGAAGCTTATTGAAATGCTTCAAGTTTTGATTGCCAGAGGAGAGCCACCTCAGAGGACAGTGATCCAAGAGGTTGAAAACGCTATTGTCGAACCTCAGCCTACCCTGTTTCCACATTCAACTTGGCCGGAGTTTGGCTTGCCACACAACTACTCTCCACCTCATGATACTACTTCTGTGGTTAGTCAGGTTTCTAGACCCGCTTTTCAAGTTCCTATTTTCACTGAATCCAAACCTGTGATTCATACTAGCCAAATTCCCTATGAACACAATGGTGCTAGCGCTCAGGGTGACGATCTTGAAGATTATATTGAACCTGAAGTTGGTCATGAGCAGTATCGAGCTATTGAAAAACGATTAAGGGTTGTAGAGGGTAATGACTTCTTCAATGTTGATGCAAATGATATGTGTTTGGTATCCGATCTCATCGTGCCTTCCAAGTTCAAGATTCCAGAATTTGAGAAGTACAAGGGGCAACCTGTATAAAGCTTCATTTAACGATGTACTATCGCAAGATGGCTGCTTATGCCAAGAACGACAAGATACTTATTCATTGTTTTCAAGACAGTTTGAGCGGTGCCTCTATGAAGTGGTACATGGGGCTTGAGAAAGATCGTATCCATAGCTGGGCGGATTTGGGTGATGCTTTCATAAAACAATACAAGTACAACTTGGACATGGCACCTGATCGTCGTCAATTGCAGAATATGTCTCAGAAAGAGAGGGAGTCCTTCAAGGAATATGCTCAACGTTGGAAAGAGTTGGCATCTCAGGTTGAACCTCCCCTATCTGAGAAAGAAATGACTAGTATGTTCATGGATACTTTGGATCCCTTCTATTGGGAAAAAATGATCGGAAGTGTCTCTTCCAGTTTCACTGATCTGGTTACCTTTGGACAGAGGCTTGAAGAAGGAATTAAGAATGGAAAAGTGTCCAAAGTTGTTGAGTCTTCCAATGTTGCTAAGAAACCTTTTGGGAATTTCCAAAGGAAGAGGGAAGATCAGACTAATGCTATTTTCGATGTTGGTAGAAGACCTCAATACAGGGCCCAACATGATAATCAAGCTTATGTTGCTGTTGTTGCTCCTGTGATTGCTGCTCAACCAGCTAGAGCTCCTCAACGTCTGACTTTTGGACAAATTCAGAATCGTGATAGGGTTCACTTTGACCCTATTCCCATGACATACACTGAGTTATATCCTGGTTTGGTTCAGAAAGGTTTGATAACCACTAGGCCTATGCCTCCTCCTCCAGATCCTCTCCCACCAGGCTACAGGGCAAATCTTCGTTGTGAATTTCATCAGGGTGGAGCGGGCCATGATTTGGAACATTGTTTTGCTTTGAAGACAAGAGTGAAAGAGTTGATCAGAGACAAGATCCTCTCCTTCCGTGATCCTAATCCAAGTGTCAAGGACAATCCTTTGCCAAGGCATGCCACTTGAAGCTTCAATCAACTTCAACCAGTTCTCCCTAAAGCCAATGTTTTAAGACAGGACAACTCATCTTTGTTTATTGATTAGTCACTAGGCCTTTGTTTCCTTTATGTTTGTATTTTCCTTGTATTTGTAACAATTGTTTGCCTTTCAATTATGTTTGTACTTCTTTGATTAATGAAATGAGCATTTGCAATCTTTTGAATTCAGTTCATCTGTTTATTTATGTCTTTCCATTTTCTATTTCAAAAAAAACACATATATACCTTTTGTTCAAAACTTTTGATTATGAAAATGTTTGAGGGAGGATGATGAAAAATACCCATAGCTTTTGTGGTTTGCTTTCGGATAAAATCTTGTCGGTGATGTACAGGCATTGTTTCAATTACCAAACACTGGAGAGATAAGGATTTAATCCATAGTTCATTACTTCGAGCCTAGAAGTAGGAGTTTCTTTCGGATCTAAACCCTTATGTTTAACCTGGGGCAGGGTAGTTGTTCAATTATTTTGATTACACATTCAAATTACAAGATGATTCATTACAACCAATGGTTTGGCAGTCATAGCTTTCAATATTTCAAAAAAACAATACAAAAAAAAATCCCGCTAAGTCAAACACACAAAAAAAGGACCTAGGAAAAAGTTAGGGATCGGTTCAAAAAAGAAAATCAAGCAAAAGAGGACCTCAAACCCTCAACATCAAACAAGTAAGATTTAGTGACCACCATGTCCAAAATTGACGGGTCACTACAAACATCCATCAAAGCCAAATAAAATGATTGTCATTTCCAGTGAACCTCAAATCATCATCTTTACCCTTACGTTGTCAAGATAAATGTGTGTAGATTTAAGTGAATGTAGGATTGGAGATTTATCAAGAAGAAGGGCGGGTACAAACAATTTTGAGCCTTTATCCTTGTTTCATGAACCGTGAACCAGACCACGATACAACCCTTAAAAGACCTAATTGAGGCAAGGTTATTCTGAAAGCATACTATAGTAAGGTTGTGTAAACTGACTCTAAAAAGATCTTTGCAAGTCATTTTGTTTTGTACATATTTTCACTTTACCTTTCACTTTGAACGTTATAAACCATTGTGTTTTGACTAGTGATTCATTTGCTTTTCTTCCAACAATAATTTTGATTTCAAAAGTTGCATTTGCTTTTAATTACCATGGTTGTATAAATGTTTTTGTTTGCAAACTATCTTTTCTAGCAAGGAATTTTCAAACAGTTAAGAACTGGTCTAGTGATCCTATCAGGGGCAAGTTCCTTCTAGACCATGTTGAGAATCAGGGCAAGGTTGTTGTTCGGTGAAAGTCCATCTCATAATTGGTTTATACAAAAGAATTTACAAAACTTATACTGAAGCAGGCTTCCAAGCGCATCATAAGGCAATCATTTTCAGAGTCAGTCAAGTTGAAGCAACGAACAACTCATCTACAATAGTCAGCTTATTTGGGGAAATTCATTGGAAGAATCCCTAAAGAAACTTTTCATCCCTTCTCCAAGGATCATCAACTTGGTACAATTTATTAGTGTGGCAGAGGTCTGTTCAACATCAACATCTTTTAGTCCCCAAGAAGAATATCAGTGATCTCATAGTGTTGAAGAATCAGTCTTCCAATCTTGTCATCTCCATAAAAGAGTCAAAGCCATGTTGTCAGCATCTGCATTACATGCATTTGATCATACATCATAATAAGTTCATATAATATGCATAACAAGAGTGTTTTATCCTCATTTTCACTTACCGTAGGTCATGTTGTGGTCAAACATTTACCTCACTTTGAAAGTCCAACTTCTTGGCACCTACCAAAAACTTACCTTTCTTTCACTCCAGTGCCATTCCTGGATATTTTATTTCTCCAGTGCTATTCTTGAGTCTTTGTATTATTCCTCCAGTGTTGTTCCTGGATCTTATCATACTTCTTCCAATGCTATTCCTGGGTCTATATCTTGTTCGTTCAGTGCCATTCCTAAAAAATTTATCTGCATATCTGATGCCATTCTTGGATATAGTGATTTGCCTTTAACTTCAGTGTCATTCCTGAAAATTTTATCTGTATATTCAGTGTCATTCCTGGATATTTTCTTTCCTCCAGTGCTATTCCTGGGTCTATATCTTGTTCGTTTAGTGCCATTCCTGAAATTTTTATCTGCATATCCGATGCCATTCCTGGATATAGTGTTTTGCCTTTAACTTCAGTGTCATTCCAGAAAATCATTGCTCACCTTATCCAATGCCATTCTTGGATATTGTGTCCCTTGTTTAAAGTTATGATTGGATGTCTTGCCTTTTGTTCAAAGCCATGATTGAAAATCTTTTATGTTACATTCGTCCAATACGATCCATGGATGTTGTTCCTCTTAGTCATCCAATACAATTCTTGGATGTCAGCTTTTATTCGACTTCGTCCAGTACAATCCATGGACATTGTTCCTATTTGTCATCCAATACAATCCATGGATGTCAGTTTTTATTCCACTTCACCCAATCCAATCCATGGACGTTGTTTCTTTTTGTTACTATTCTTAGTGTCAGTTGGTCGCATTGTGCCACTGCGTATTTACTTTGAATATTTTCTTGTCATCTTAAGTATCGACTTGACTTTACTCGTGTTAGTTGAACCAATGCTTCAGATTTCCTTTTGTTTTCGTCTTCTGTTATTCTTAGTGTCAGCAGTTACACATGAACCTATTGATTTATCACTTCGAATACTTCTCGTCTCCGTTTCTGCATCCTCAGTGTTCTCAAACCTTTTTCCCAGTGGAACCCTCTCTTGTTAGCCTGTTTCATGTGGCATCATTCCATTCATGATTCAATCTTTCATACATCCATTCACATTTCATTTCATCTGCATTCGGTCAAAATTCCAGGTATTCTAATATTTAATCCTCTTCTACCTTGAATGTCAAAAAAAAACTTTGTTATTCATACATTCGGGTTCAAGATGATTAAATAGGGGCATCTGTCACACCCTAAATTTTGACCGAGTATCTTTCAATAATTTCATTCATCTGACGCATTTTTATCGTAGCATCGATAGTCAGTCATTTTAGCATAAACATTTCATTGGTCAATAATCATGCATTTTTAACTGATTTTTATCATTCCATACCATTTTTTTATTTTATTTCTATTTAGATAAATATTTTAGTTTATTTAGAATTGATCTTAGTTTTTATTTTTAATTTAATATATATTTTAATTAAATTTAGTTTAATTTCAATTTCAATTTATTTAGTTTATCTTTGATTTAGTTTAACTTCAATTTATTTAACTCAATATAATTTCTTTTTTTTAATAACCATTTTTCAATTTTTTATTATTATTATTATTATTAGTTTTATTATTATTATCATCTTTATTATTATTATCTTTTTTTATTATTATTATTATTATTATTATTATTATTATTATTATTATTAGTTTAATTAATATTATTTATTATTATTACTACTACTTTTCTTTGTTTTTTCTTCATGTTCAAAAAAGAAAAAATGATGAGTGGGGTCTACTACAATATAGTACAAACACTTCACATGGATTGCCAACTTGGAATTATCAATTGCCAATAATTATTCTCACACTTCACATGATTGCCAACTTGGAATTATCAATGGCCAAGAATTATTCTCACACTTCACATGGATTGCCAACTTGGACTTATCAATGACCAAAATCATTCTCATAAAGTCACATGGATTGCCACATCATCACTCCTACCTCATTCACACTATAAATAAGATATATCTTTCTCTCATTTGAGACTAACAAGAATACCCTTAAATTCTCAAAATCTAGCATATTCATTACATATTTTTCAAAGTCCAAATTCTTTTTTTTTTTGTTTACACAATACCCATAAACATTCACCATCTTCATCACAACAACAACCTCCATCAAAACACCTTCACTTTATTCTACACAACAAGTTCAACCTTTGCTAGCTTTGGAGTTTGTGAGTATTATCTGTCATTTATTTATTTATATTTTAGTTTATAAAACTTTCATTTTGATTTTATTTGTATTAATCCATCCTTTTTTAGATCTCTATTTTATTATTTCATTTTTTTCTAACTCTTAGTGTAGTGTAGTTTAGTTTTAGAATTTTATTATTATTTAAAAAACATGTCAAAAAACATAATAGTGAACTATTTTATTCTAATTTATTTTGTTCTTTCGGCCGATGATATCACAAAAGGCCACGATAAATCGTTTCCGATTAATCGTGACCAATATGAGGCCATTTATCTATTTTATTTTCATGTTATTTAATTGATTCTGTCTCTATAATTCATTTCACTTTATTTAGTATATTTATTTATTTTATTTTATTTCTTGCATTTTTTTGTACAATATTTAATACTAACGATTCCGATTAATTCATACACTGCACACACGCTTCCTCTTGGGCAAACTACAACGATACATTTTATTTCTTCGCAATCCCGCATAAATTATCATGTATCCCTCTCCCGTTTATTTTCAAACGCAATTTATTTTTTTCGCCTTTATTTTACGATTTTGTATTATTAGGAACACCTTTAGGAATTAGGATTAGAATCCACTTCATTTAATTAATTAAAACATTCTCGCCTACACTTCACACTCGTAAGTCGGTCACTATGTGACTGCCATCTGCACGATCTTTATCGCATCTTAATTAATTAACGAGGAACTGAACTTCGGAATCTAGCATTCCGCGGGTTCTTTAATGAACCACTCTTGAGGATAGCCTTCGAGTTATGTTTCATTTATTCCTTCGTTTCTAAAATATTAAACCCTAAGTCATTTTTAAACAAATATTCAAACAATCAACTCTTAATTAACACATTAAAATAATGAAAGAACTAAACTCAGGAATCTAGCATTCCTTGGGTTTATGAATTGAATTACTGTTGGGGCTAGCCCTAGATTTGTAATTCATTCGCTCTTTCGTTTTCAAAACGTAAATCTCTAATTAAAATCGTGAAAGAACTAAACTCAGGAATCTAGCATTCCCCGGGTTTTTGAATTGAATTACTGTTGGGGCTAGCCCTCGATTTGTAATTCGTTCGCCCTTTCACAATGGAGATACAACTTAAAATTCACCAACAAACGCAAATCACTTTACAATTAATCAACGAATAACTGAACTCTGGAGTCCAACACTCCACGGGTCCTTGAATGCAATCACTCTTGAGGTTAGCCCTCGAGTTGTACTTCATTCGCCTTTCGTTTTAAAACACTTAACAAAGGTCAAACACCTTTTCTTTAAACGAACATTGTTTAAATCTTTCTATCTCGCAAACAAGCTAGTGCTTTAGCCTCCGCCGCGAGTATAAGCCAACGCTTAGCAGTAGAATGCGTTTTAAACAATCATTCCATTAAAAATCACAAATCGTAGTAGCACGAACTACAAAGCTCTGACTTTCCCATTGCACAAGGGAATACGTAGGCACAGGGATTTTAATCCTTCGCGAACACAATAATAAAAAAATTAACTATCTCTCCGGCACCATAATAAAAAACTTTAATCTTTTCCCCGTAACATTAATAATAATTTAAAAACTTTCTTTTCCTTTTTAAAGAAACATATTAACAAACATTTAGAAGATAAAGACTTAGATCAACATTTAATCGCATAGTTAAGCTAAGAGGTTCCCGTTGAGTACAACAGACGTGAGGGGTGCTAATACTTTCCCCTTGCGTAATCGACTCCCGAACTTAGAATTTGGTTTCGTAAACCATTTATTATCCTATTTAGGTTGTATCTATATCTCCCTTTTCTTTAATTAGAATAAATAGAATTAGGTGGCGACTCTGTTGTTTTCTTTCCGCGTCCCATCGCGAGGATCGCATTTTTTTCGAGGTACGACAACACACATACTTCTCTCTCTCTCTCTCTCTCAATTCTCCTATGAAAAACAACCCTTTTCAAAAAGGAAGCACTAGAAACCTTAAATCTCCTTTTGTAATGGCATTTTTATCACCCGCTCAACATGCACACATGGTTGTTAAATCTGGAATGATTCAGATTATCAAACCCAAAACCAAGAATATCAATAAGGAGGATCTAAAGATGATAGTGGAACAAATCAAATTACCCTAATCTGGTGATGGGTATGAACTTTGGAATTTCTTCAAAGTACAAGAATGGTCTTTATTTTTGATATGCTGAATAAATCAACTTACCCTAATCTGGTGATGGATTTATAGTTAGGGTTGAAGTTTATGACGAACTTTCAACATCTATGGAACAAAATCTAATGATACATAATGATAAATCCTTGAAAGGGAAGAGTAGAGAGGAAATGGGTCTGAAGAAGTTGAGATTAGGTCAAAAGTGATGGATGTTGATATATTTTAAACACAATTGAGAAATAGTCTTGAATCTGAAGCAATTAAAAGATGTTCTTCCGACTTTCGAAAGATTAAGAACATGATGAAAAAGTTGAAGCTTTTATTCAAAATTCTTATTGGATGTTTGATCCCTAGAAAAGGTAGCAATGATCAAATCTCATGGAATCACGAGCACTTTATTTTCTACTTGGTAAATGAAGATAAGATAAATCTCCTTGCTTACATCTTCCATAATCTATGTGAGGCCCTTAAAACTGCTCCTAATAATGAGGATCTGGAGGAGATCCATGGGAAAATTCTTTCTGCTTTTGTTCTAGCCAACATGAAGCTTATGAAGAAAAGTGAAGTGGTGGTTGTCGCATATCAAAAAATAAAATCCTTCGTGAAGCTTTCACACGCTCATGGGAAAAATGTTTCGAACAGAGTTGCCACCGAAGTTTCTTTATTCCATGAATGAAAGGGAAAATATTGATAAAACCCTTTAAAAAGTAGATGGTCGTCTCAATCAAATTCAGGTTTTGGAGTCAATTACACAAGTGGAAGGTATTAGCACCTCTCACATCCTTTGTACCCAATGGGAACCTTTTAGTTAAACTTGCGATTGCATGTTAGCTTATGTTAATTGTTTTCATTGAATCATCA
The DNA here is from genome assembly GCA_963966055.1 of Lathyrus aphaca. Lineage (NCBI taxonomy): Eukaryota > Viridiplantae > Streptophyta > Magnoliopsida > Fabales > Fabaceae > Lathyrus > Lathyrus aphaca. Next base: position 229,002,864 of record OZ014522.1, read on the forward strand.
AGAGATTGAAAAAGGAAAAGAAAAGGGGTCGTAAAAATGTTTTTATTAGGGTGCTTGACAAGATTGCAGGTCTCGCTCCTACATATCCTCAGGTACAATGAGGAACTTTAAGCTTTGTAGTTCGAGGGGGAGACTATGTTATGGTGGTTGGTGTGTTTCAATGAACAAATGTTTAGATAATGTTCTAATGGTTAAACATTGGCTTGCATGCTCGGGTGGAGACTTAACCGCTAGTTTGTATATGCGTTAAAAAGGATAAAAAATGTTCTTTTGAAAGAGAGCTTGATTGATTAAAGTTTTTTTATAACAAACACGTGTTTAGATCATATTCTAATGGTTAAATGTTGGCTTGCATACTCGCAATGGAGTCTTAAGCGCTAATTTGCATTAGAAAACATTAAACAATACTCTCTTATAAAAGGTTTTCGATCGCACGGGGCAAGGAAATAAGTTTGATGTGTTGAGTGTTTTTTAGGTGAACGATGAATACTCGGTGAGAATGAGACGTGAGCCTCAGGACCAATTATTCAGGGTTTGAATGGAATGCTAAACTCCAACGAATACTTTTTCATTCATTGTATTTATAAAATTTGTTTGATGGACAACACATATTAAATAAGAATGAGAAGCGTGTCTCGAAATTGATTGTTCAAATGTTCCACTAGAATGTTAAACTCCAACGGTCCCTCTTTTGGTCCAAGTTTGTATTAAGTGTTTTAGAAAAGAAATAATGAACAAGTGGCTAGCCCAAGACGTGTGCCTCGGGATCGATTATTTAAGGATCCAAGGAGTACAAGACTCCAAGGGTCCTCTTCTTTCGTGTTTGTTTAAGAAAAGATTTTTAATGTTATGCTTAGACGAGAAAATATTTGAAATAGAGTTGATACAAATTAATCGAGTTTGAAAATAAATCACTTGGCGTTGAACCAAGGTCTTTGAGAAGCACACTTTGTAACGCCCTGTATAATATATAGTTCCTAATGTTTAAAATTTTGGTAAAACACATTGATGATAAAGCTGAAGAAATCTGGACATGGACAAAGATGTCAAAGGAGGTATCCTAACAGCTGACAAGACATCCTATTGATATAGCAAGTTAATGTAAAACAAATGTGTTTAAGATTTGTTACGCTTTTAAAGGATGGATCAAGACAAAATTAGAAGGTCCAAGAAAATAGAAGATTATAAAAGAAGACTTAGACCTAGGATGATAGTATGCCTTATGTAACAATTATAACATAGTTCTCTTTTGTAAAAAATAAGGGTTTAGGTTTTGAGAGTCGTTGGCTCTCAGGGTTGTAGTTCCCCTCTGCATTATGGGATGTCGAGAGGACGACATAGGTGCATGTACACTACCAGAAGCCTTTAGGTAATGGTTTGTGTAATGTTCTTGGACGAAGCTTTTGAACCAAGTCCAGGATAACTTGTAGGTTAAGAAACCGTGACAGGTTCTGTGATAGCAGAAGACAGATGCAATGCAGGTTGGGAAGGATGTGAGTAGGTTCTCTTATCAGAGTTATAAACGGTGGAGTTTAGCTTTGGTAAAAATGTTCATTATGGTAGTGATTAGGAGACAAAGTTGTAAATGGGAGAGTTTACCTTTGTGATAATACCAAGATTTAATGGAGTCTTCATCCTGGATTGGTATCCCCTAGATGTAGGTTTGTTAACATTGAATTGGGTCAACATATTTTGTGTTCTTATTATTCTGCAATTTGCAGTTTTATGTTATATGTTCTTGACTGAGATGTCCCAACATGATGTCTCAATGTCTATTGGTGATTGTGCTACATCACTTCAAACAACAGCTGTGTATTTCTCTTGTTTCCTAAAATATAGTAATCATTGTTATAACAACAAGATAAGACATTATAGTATCTACATAGCCAGAATTTCAATTGGTATCAGAGCAAGCATCCTAGTCTGTTTTTTGGATGAGATCCATGGAGTACTTTCTGGTGATTAAACAATGAGAAGTTATTGACTAAAGGGTTATACAACAACAAACAGGAGGAGTGGTAGTTCTTTTGGATGGTGTTCTGAAATATGTCTTGACATCTCAAGTTGAAGTTGTTCTTTAGTGATTCAGCTGCATATATTTTGATTGAAGGATTCCAGTAGTATGGGATACTGGAGTATTGATTGAGTAAAGCTTGTAGATGTCCTTACCTGGTTTTGTTCTTGTAGATGTCAATCGGTTTGAAGACACATATCATTC